>JAOWCC010001634.1:26297502-27636036 GCA_030867875.1 Actinernus sp. WN-2022
AATCGAAAAGTATCCCCATGTTCTAGGCAGTATATGGTTATAAGAAACAGTCGAGAAAAGTATTCATTAGGTCTTCTTTCTCAAACTTATAGATTTAAATGTGTCTATCTTTACAATTAAAACAGCATATTTCACATTTCAGCTGCTCGGTTGGTAGACTCTATGCTAATTCAGTTGTCTTTTCTAGCTTATTTGTTCCAGAAAGCGGTGACAGAATCCGCTCATAAAAGCTGAATTCTACCGCAATCCACCTGCGTTTCGCGAGGGCCTTTTCTCTGTCGTTCAGCGCGCGTGAGTGATGGATTTTCTTCGTGTCAGCCAGCCCTAAACTAATAATTTATCGACTTTAACCACACCGTAACAGTCGCCGAATCTACCACGAGCTCATTTTCATGCAGTATCTCTTCAAACTATCACACAAATCGCTTTTTAATTCTAGGGTTTGTGTTCCCTTTTGTTCAACAAACAATCTTCTATTGTAGTTCTATAGAGACAACACGTGTATTGCTTCAAACCGGAAGTAAAATATGTTCGCGAACCGGAAGTGATTATGTTTCGGAATTGATTTGCATATCGGAAGGCCAGCTTACAGCAGTGTAAACTTCTTTGCGATTGAAATGCTAAATCTTTCTTCCCATAAAGAACTACTTTCCTAGTTCAATTTGGATTGGTTGGTTAACTTACCGTGTCAAAGAAAAAAACAGGTGATACGTCCTCGAAGAAAGAGCGTTCATTTGTGGCGTTCTCCTCTATCACTCAAACTGAAAGCCTTTATTTTTGACGGGGACATAAAAGCAGGATTGGGTTTCCTGTGGTAGAATTAAACAAAAGCCAGAAAAACGATCTAAAATAAACGTTCTAAGGGCGAGCATTTTGGAACTTATCCAGCTATTCCCAAATCAGAATACCTCGAAATCCTGCAGATATCCGTCTTCTGAAATATAGAAAGCAGGCGCTACTTTCAGTACGTCCTTTGGGAACTGATATTTTTGTGTTTGGTAATATTCTTGATGTATTCCTTAATTTTCGGAATATCCTATGTCCTCAACGGCAACAACATACGCCATAAACTAGCACAACTTTCAACACCAAAAATTACTCTAAAATAGAAATCTGAATTCGGTGAATCATGCTCTGGAGATGCACGCATATGATATTGATAGCAAGTTGCACATTGTGTTGTGTGAGAAGTGTACTTTTGATCTCTCCATATGCTTTTCATTGGTTTCTTCCAACTGCTTTCTACTTTTCTTTACTCTAAAATGTATCAGTGATTGCCAGGGGTGAATAAAAGGCCGGCTCGTGACTTCGTTGAACGATTTTAAAACTTCTATTTGATCGGAGTATCAACACAATAATCATTTTATTGTGAAATTTGATGGACAATTAAGCCTTACTCTGAAGTCTGTAGTTGCTAGCAGCGTTAAAATTTACTGTGAAATTTCTTAGCCGGTGCGGCTCGAAAGTAAAGGTAAATATAGTTTCTCTTTCTTAAAATAGTACCGCCTTCCGATTCGGTTAGGTCAGTGATAATATAAAGCGCCGGTTTGTCTTGAGGGAGGTCGAGGGTTCGAACCCACTCAGGGTCTTAAAATAACCTGAGTAGAAGGTGCTTTGCAAAGAATTTCTTTCTCGAACTGCAAATGGTTAGACCTCCATGTTTTCTCGGATAAGGACGTTTAGTAAATCGTAGGCCCTCGGAGACCTCCATAGATGGGTTCTAAGCCCGTGGGGGTCGGGACGGGGACGTAATACATACATGTATGTGCGGCGGTACAGGAGTTTGAACCTAATTTCGATTTCCGAGTCCAGGTTTTTCGTAAAAATATGTTGAATTCCGGGTTATAGACGATTCCGAATAATTAAACAGGGAGAAAATCCGAGGTCTTTTTCAGTTCTGGACCCCATAGCCGCACATAACTCCCCCCCCCCCCCCCCCCACACACACACTCCTGTCGAATTTCTCCCGACTCTGCTTCCAGTGGTAAAACTTAAGCAAAATCTTGGTCGACCATGTTACTCACGAATTGGAGATGTCATATACTTGGAGCCGGTGGCTTACGTACGCGTACATACGTGCGAGCTGTCCGGTCGAGCCGTTTTTAAGCTAACACATTTTCAGTTTCGGTTCTTTCTCAGTCTCGATTTCCTTTAATATCTGAACATCAGTCACCTGAGTCACCGTATGAGTAAAGCCTGATGAGTCAGATTTTACAGTTTTGACTTCAATTGTTGAAGTTATTTACTTAGTGTGGTAAAATACTTTTCAATACAACATTTAAAGTATCAATATGCCCTTCAATATTTAAGACTGACGCCGGTAACTGAAAGCCGTCGTGGAGAAAACCTAACATTTTGCATAACCTTATAACTAGGCGATATAAATCAAAACAACCTACCTTGATTCGGCACGGTATCTGCAGTAGTCTACCTAAGTGAGGCCGGGCCTTCCAAGAATTTCCTTTCGAGGCTTTATGACTGCGTTATAAAACGGTACCAAAACTCCTCGTCCAGCTCTTGAGTTTATTTTCAAAATGAAATAACGTTTGCGGTTGAAAGAGAAAGATGAATCGATCCTAACTTTCCATCAGACCTTCCGGATGTTCTTTACGACACAATACCGTTTCAGTTTTTATCCTTTTTGCTTTGTTGTTTTTTGCAAGTAAAACAAAAGCATTCGTTCCAAGAAACAGTCGATGCCATGACTACTTACAGAAACCGAAACACGCCGCTTCCTCGTGTGTGATATTTCGTGACAACTAACTAAGCATTCAACTGACAGTGATACATCAGCTCTCGTGTCACAGGATCTAATTATTATCTGTATCATGTGTGGTTTATATCGACTGGGAGGAGCTCACTTGTTCGTTAACCGTTGATCCGTTGCCGGGTAGATGCTGAACTGATGGGTCGTTTGCAGGAATGCAATCACGTGGTTGTACTAGACGGCAAATAAATCTGGGTTCTCCTTCATGAAGGCATACATGAATTGCTACCAAATTGTATTGTGTATTGTGTTCTATTGTATTGTGTATTTCGTTCTATTGTTTTGTATTGTGTTAATTCTATTGTATTTTGATAAATTCATGTGTTGTCTACATGAAGGGACCACCGAAATCTGACTTCATTTATTAAAGGAACTTATACGAGATAGGTAGTGTTACTGATTAGCAAAATCTATTTGTAAATGCTATTTTCCACCTTCAGTCGATTGTTGATCTTTCTAAAACAGCGCTTGGAAGTTTGTTTGCCGTCCGCTTAGTAAAGCCTTCATCGTATAAGCAAAGCCTGATGAGCCAGATATTACAGTTTCGACTTCAATTGTTATTTACTTAGTGTGGTAAAATGCTTTTCAATGCAACATTTAAAGTGGCCCAGGAATTTTGGGTGGGAGTGTGCTGTCCAGGTGTCAAACCCCTGACCCTATTTCAGACCAAAATATAAGATTTTCCATACCCTTTATCAGACGTGTACTCTATTTCATAACAAGAGAAATATATGAAAATGTACGGTCTCGTATATCCCTGTCAAGATCTACCCTATTCAAGACATTAATGCGGAATTTATTACCCTATTTCAGACTAAAACAGCTCGTAAACCATACTCTTTGGGGTGGCACATACCTGTATAACTTTTATATGAGTATATATAAGCTATATATACCCCCACCGGGAGCCATTCCCATGGGAGTCACGAGCGTAATTCATTCGTATCAGCAGGTGACTGTTGGCCTGCAAATGCCTATTATAATAGCTGATATTACAGTGGCGTCTACGAATAGCAGTTTCAGTGGTTTTGATCCGAACGCCTCACTTCGATGTAATGAAGCGCTTTTCAAACTGTGTATCTAAATTAGTCGTGCTTGTTTAAGAGGGTGTTGGTGTCATGCAAGAACGATGCTTCATTACATCGAAGTGAGTCAATACCGAGTCAATACCGCTGAAACTGCTATGGGCCATTTTGACGATGTTGCGCGCGTAGCTAGAACAATGCCGGCTATCTGTTTTAAATAACAAAATGCTGGTGAACCAGAACGAGTCTTAGCAGCTTACGTCTATTGTTCTACTGATGCGTGCGCGACGTCAAAATGGCATATTCGTAGACGCCACCGTAATATCCACTATTCTTAGCTTTTCGCTATTCCCTTTCTCTTTTTACCAATATCTTATTGGTTTCATTTTACTCGTTTTTGTTTTCCAAAACATTAACCCTTCATAAGTACCACCACTCCAATGTTATTCTATTTAACTGCTAAATAATAAAAACAAATTAGCTTTGAAAAACCTAGACTGTAAAACATTCCCTTTCATGCATGTCGCGAAAATCAGTCGAGAAACAGGGCCACGAGCGCGCGAATTATAACAGCGAGGCCACGCGGCCAGAGAAAAGGTTCTCCCTAAGGCCCTTTTGTCTGGCCGCGCACTCTCCCCAATACCCTTTTGTCTGGCTGCGCACTCTCCCCAATACCCCTTTTGTCTGGCTGCGTACTCTTCCCAATACACCTTTTGTCTGGCTGCGTACTCTCCCCACAACACGTTATCTCCCTTAGATTGACTAATATCATCAATTGTCAAAATGGCTAAAATTGATTATAATCCTCTATTTAACCTCGAGGTTAAAACCAGTCAAGGATAAAGATAAACAATTGTCAAATTCCGAACGGCGGTAGACGCGCTTAGTGTAGTGGTCATGATGTTTATACTACCAAGCACTACACGCAAACGGCTACGAGTTCGAGCCCGAGTAGGAGCGCTCAAACAATTTTGTTCTCTCGTTTACCTTCCTTTCTTGTTTACCTGTGAATCCTAGCTCTAGGTGGGTGAGAACCCGTCGTTTACCCGTGAACTCGTCCGATGGTTAGGGTTCGGTTTGTAGTTCGGGTTAGGGTTTGTCTTAGAATAATGATTATAATCAATTCTAGCCATTTTGACAATTGATGATATTAGTCAATCTAAGGGAGATGACGCGTTGCTCCCCAATACCCCTTTTGTCTGGCTGCGTACTCTCCCCAATACCCCTTTTGTCTGGCTGCGTACTCTCCCCAATACCCCTTTTGTCTGGCTGCGTACTCTCCCCAATACCCCTCTTGTCTGGCCAACGCATTCTCCCCGTTGAATTAACAATTATCCTGAAATGGCAAACACGCTTGGAACAATGATAATCGTTAATTCTACGACAAATCCTAACCCGAACCACAAACCAAACCCTAACCATCCAACGCATTCTCCCCGTTGAATTAACAATTATCCTGAAGTGGCAAACACGCTTGGAACAATGATAGTCGTTAATTCTACGACAAATGTTTATCTTTATCCTTGACTGGTTTTCAGAATGTCATTAGAATTACGCTTATCGTTATTTCAAGCGTGTTTTCCATTTAAGGATAGTTGTGAATTCAACGGGGAGGATGTGTTGATTGGGGAGAGTACGCAGCCAGACAAAAGGGGTATTGGGGAGAGTACGCGGCCAGACAAAGGGTATTGGGGAGAGTACGCAGCCAGACCAACGCATTCTCCCCGTTGAATTAACAATTATCCTGAAATGGCAAACACGCTTGGAACAATGATAATCGTTAATTCTACGACAAATCCTAACCCGAACCACAAACCAAACCCTAACCATCCAACGCATTCTCCCCGTTGAATTAACAATTATCCTGAAGTGGCAAACACGCTTGGAACAATGATAGTCGTTAATTCTACGACAAATGTTTATCTTTATCCTTGACTGGTTTTCAGAATGTCATTAGAATTACGCTTATCGTTATTTCAAGCGTGTTTTCCATTTAAGGATAGTTGTGAATTCAACGGGGAGGATGTGTTGATTGGGGAGAGTACGCAGCCAGACAAAAGGGGTATTGGGGAGAGTACGCGGCCAGACAAAGGGTATTGGGGAGAGTACGCAGCCAGACCAACGCATTCTCCCCGTTGAATTAACAATTATCCTGAAATGGCAAACACGCTTGGAACAATGATAATCGTTAATTCTACGACAAATCCTAACCCGAACCACAAACCAAACCCTAACCATCCAACGCATTCTCCCCGTTGAATTAACAATTATCCTGAAGTGGCAAACACGCTTGGAACAATGATAGTCGTTAATTCTACGACAAATGTTTATCTTTATCCTTGACTGGTTTTCAGAATGTCATTAGAATTACGCTTATCGTTATTTCAAGCGTGTTTTCCATTTAAGGATAGTTGTGAATTCAACGGGGAGGATGTGTTGATTGGGGAGAGTACGCAGCCAGACAAAAGGGGTATTGGGGAGAGTACGCGGCCAGACAAAGGGTATTGGGGAGAGTACGCAGCCAGACCAACGCATTCTCCCCGTTGAATTAACAATTATCCTGAAATGGCAAACACGCTTGGAACAATGATAATCGTTAATTCTACGACAAATCCTAACCCGAACCACAAACCAAACCCTAACCATCCAACGCATTCTCCCCGTTGAATTAACAATTATCCTGAAGTGGCAAACACGCTTGGAACAATGATAGTCGTTAATTCTACGACAAATGTTTATCTTTATCCTTGACTGGTTTTCAGAATGTCATTAGAATTACGCTTATCGTTATTTCAAGCGTGTTTTCCATTTAAGGATAGTTGTGAATTCAACGGGGAGGATGTGTTGATTGGGGAGAGTACGCAGCCAGACAAAAGGGGTATTGGGGAGAGTACGCGGCCAGACAAAGGGTATTGGGGAGAGTACGCAGCCAGACCAACGCATTCTCCCCGTTGAATTAACAATTATCCTGAAATGGCAAACACGCTTGGAACAATGATAATCGTTAATTCTACGACAAATCCTAACCCGAACCACAAACCAAACCCTAACCATCCAACGCATTCTCCCCGTTGAATTAACAATTATCCTGAAGTGGCAAACACGCTTGGAACAATGATAGTCGTTAATTCTACGACAAATGTTTATCTTTATCCTTGACTGGTTTTCAGAATGTCATTAGAATTACGCTTATCGTTATTTCAAGCGTGTTTTCCATTTAAGGATAGTTGTGAATTCAACGGGGAGGATGTGTTGCCCCAATACCCCTTTTGTCTGGCCGCGCACTCTCCCCAATACCCCTTTTGTCTGGCTGCGTACTCTCCCCAATACCCCTTTTGTCTGGCTGCGTACTCTCCCCAATACCCCTTTTGTCTGGCTGCGTACTCTCCCCAATACCCCTTTTGTCTGGCTGCGTACTCTCCCCAATACCCCTTTTGTCTGGCTGCGTACTCTCCCAAATACCCCTTTTGTCTGGCCGCGTGGCCTCTCGCTGTTCTTCTTGTGTCAGACCTGTACTCTATTTCAAAACAAAAGAAATATATAAAAATGCGAGGCCTCGTACTTCCCTGTCAAGATCATACCATATTCCAGACTGAAAATGCGAAATTTATTACCCTATTTCAGACTGAAACCATAATGTATGGGAGTATCAGACAAGTGTACAAGCTAGTAAGGAATCTTTTTTTAATAAATTTCCGACTTCTTCTATATTCTTCTTGATTATTTAAATACTTAGTAAACCTTTATGTAAATATTACAAATACAAAATTCTCGGAAATCCAGGGCATCAATAATCAAGGTTTTATTGAACTAAATATCATTCTCTTGGAGCTATCAGCATCGGCTCCATATGACTCCCAAAATGTTGAAACTGATTGGTTGCTTTTTAAAATATTTTATTCTCCCAGAATGCAATGGTGACCGTGTTGCACTTAAAGGGGCACTGTCCACCCCCACATGATAAACTTTCTCATTCCGAAAGATAAAAATAACTGCTCAGATTAGCAGAGTATGCTTTCTAGGTATACTGGAGAAAATGGGAGACAATTACCCTATATCATTATGACGTCACGGCTTGTTTATGAGGGGGACAGAATCGACTTGAACAATAGAATTTTGAACTAAATCTGCTCTGCTGAGAAAAATTTAACTTCGAATTGTCTGGTTTCCAGACATCAGCTGTATCAATGTTTATCCCACAATATTTACCGTATTTGGTGGCTGTTACCGCTATTCTACGTTCTTCAAAATGCATTTGATAGCGATTTCCTTTGTGTTGTTGCTGTTTTGTCCCTGTTTTGTCCCCCTCCCACGACCGTGATCCTTAGCGTTTAAACAATAGATTGTTTTGATATGACGTCATAGTGATATAGGTCAATTGTGATGGAAGATGGCAAAGATTCGAGTGGATGAAAAATACTGATTTTAAGACAAATTTAGAGCAACTTGAAATCGGTTCATGTAACTGAAATCACGTTTTTAAAATAATCTTTTGTAATCCTCTATCGAAAACGTTTGAAAAACATACCAGGATATTTGCATGGTATTTATCTTCAAATAAGGGTGTTATTTCAGTTTGTAGTTTTAAAGAAAAACTTGAAGGTTCAATTCGATTGACACTGCGATAAGGGGTATTATATTAGCAAGGAGGGGAGGGGATAGGCATATGAAACTTGATGGTGAAAGAGTGTGGATGAAAGTTCATTATAGTGCAATGGATACCATAGCACGACTATTGGGTCTTCCAATAGCGTAGCTCTAATTTATCCAAAATCGGATCTCCATTTAACGCTCAGAAATAAACTGACGGGAAAGTATATGCAGCCCATGCCACTCCTTACGTACAGTCACGACCAGTCAGCATAGAGTAAATTTCGTATGACTGAGACAAACTACGGCAATGACATTGAAATGGTTTCCCTATTGTTTTTGTCCTGCTGATCCAATCAAATTGCAGAAGTACGGTACGGCACGGTTACAGTACGGTTAAGGTAAAGCTACGGATATGCCGTAGTTTGTCCCACTCATATGAAATCCGATCTATCGGACACCAGTGGAACCGTGAATTGAGGTGCGTTCGATTGACCGTATTCCGGAATAAGAATACACAGCCGAGTGATCGCCACAAATCGCTTATTTTGGGATTTTTAACCACTGGAATATTAGATGTTCCTGAATATCATATGTCAACAAGCATTTGTTGCTTATAGTGCATGCAAAATTAAACGTGCCTGAACCAGTGATTTACAGAGACTATTTCATCTTTTCTTATGTCAGGAATACGGTCAATCGAACGCCCCCCCTGGTGTCCTTTTCAGAGAAAGAAAGTTTATAGTATGCGAGATATTTTCAGTCAACCTTCTGTAATGTTCGTCTTCAGTCTGGAGTAAATGGCCTTTTGCAGGAATGCAATCACGTGGTAGTACCGGTTGGTAAAAAATCTTAATTCAAATATTTAAAAGCACCTGTTTGTAACTGCTATTTTCCACCTCCAAACGATTGTCGATCTTTCTAAAACTGCAGTTTTGAAGATGGCTTGCCATCCAGCATCCATGGGGATCACGAGCTCAACTCATTCGTTAAAGTGCCTATGAACAATATTTTTTTATTTTAGATATCAATTCTAAATCAAGTGAATAGTAGAATGGTAAAATATAGTTTGTGAATGCTGTGCCGCTGAGTTAAGGAGGTTTTAATATCCAAAATGCTAATTACATGACGTCAGGGGAAGTATTTGCAATCACTTCTTAGTGGTTGTGATTGGGCGTTTCTACTGATATAGAAAAACAAATTTCTAACATCATTTTATTTCAACCATGGGTATAACACTGATAATTTGAACATTTGTTTAATTGTAACAAAACATTTTGTATAATAATTGATGCCTCCCGTGACGTCATGTAATTAGCATTTTGTATATTAAAACCTCCTTAACTCAGCAGAACAGCATTCGAAGCAATATATATTATTGTACCATTCTACTATTCACTTGATGTAGAATTGATATGTAAAATAAAAATATAAGGTTTTTCCTGCAAAAGGCCTATTCCTTGTCCGTAATACATGATGTTGCTACACTAGAATAGGATTTTAATATCCATTTTAATCTTTGCCACCGTATACCGTAGAATCCTCCGTATAGTCCCCGGAGAATATACACCACAAAGGGCCTGTACTGGGTGTTATACATGGGGGTATTATGCACATGGGGGTTATACACGGTGGGGTCTTATGCACAAAGGGGGAGGGTTCTGTACAGGGGTATTATGGCCGGGAAACATTCAACACATATTCTGTTTGCTACAGTAGAGCAATTTAATTATATTGTAAACTTGAAGAGGTGATAAATTGTAAACCCTGGGTATCCGAGAATGGGAAGATCCTACAGGACAAAAGATACTGGCGCGCACTTCGGTCCCGCAGGAACCCCGTTGTGTCCCATTAAGTGCTCCGTGAGGTGCATACGTGATAACATGGTACGTCACGTGCGAATGTCTTAACTACGGTGTGATCTCTATATGTGTTCTTCGATGTTGTGACTCCCTTTCACTGTACCGTCAACTATTGAGATTGAATTCTTCATTGTGATACTCGCACAATATCCCGCGGGAACGTGATACATTATCCCGTAAGATTCCCGCAGAGTGCTCGTTTGGCCTGAGAATCGAATCGGATCCTCCGTCCCAAGAGATTATTTAGTGAGCGTACAACAAGTGTATCTATAGCGTTTGCGAGAAACGACTTTCTCTACTCGAAATCCTTGCAAGAATTCTCTGCTATCACAATGTACATCCGGATGTTGTGAATCCCAAACGTCCGAGTTAATCCAACTCGTGTACCTCGCACTACAAATGAAATTATTCCGATCCCCTGGTGAACCGGGTCTTCCTGTGCGCCCTCGAGTCCCAGTAACTCCTGAATCCCCTTTAGCTCCCTTTGGACCGATTAGTCCTGAGGTTCCCTTAACTCCCGTTATCCCGCGGGATCCTGTCGGTCCTGCGGGACCCACTCGACCGGGTAAGCAGTAAAATTTCGGAGAAGCGACATTTCCAACGTTTGATCTCTTGACGCAGTTACCGGGTAGGCCTCGTTCTCCGGGTACACCGGATATTCCTTTGATTCCCTAAGTAATGAATGGAAATATTTATTATGACAGGAAGCATGAATGATAAATCAAGCACAACTTTGTAAAGTCAAGTAGTTAATTTGACGAAAATACACTCATAATTTTACAAAGGTTTTCGAGCTGTTTTAGTCTGAAATAGAGTAACAAAGTTGATCTTTTATAATGGTAATATAACTGAGTGGAGTATATTACAGTCTACGAATAGTACTCACTTCCGTGCAATGAAGCACTATTCAAACTGTGTATCTAAATTGGTTTTGCAAAATGATTTTTTAAATCAATCAAATTGCGGAAAACCCAAGTGGTTTCAAAACGAGTCAGTGTCTGTAATATACCCTTTTACTCTGCCTTTTTCCTTTCGGAAAACGATTCTTTCTTCGAGAGATTTCCATATCAATGTATCTTCTCAATGAGATCTCGGTGGTACACTACTACACAAATTTCCGCGGAATAACACCCCCTCCCCTCCCCACAGGGATACATTTTAACACACTGCTTGCTGTTTACCTGTATTCCTGTTTCGCCTTTGCCTCCTTTTATTCCATGGAATCCTGGTAGTCCAACTTTACCCAGGGGACCAGACTGATGCGAAATATATGTATTATTACAGGTGACCACTATGTGAGATTGGGTACTGATAAGGCGGTAGATTTCGGGATATCAAAGCTATCACTATACTGTAAAATTTAGGATAACATTAATCGCCGGACGAACGCCGGCTATGGCAACGAATCATATCTTATGCAATACAATACAATACAATACAATACAATATTCTTTATTTAAAGAGGGAAGACACATTAACCTTACATAGTTATCTAACATGCGGCCCTCTATGTTACAAATAAAACGTGATAAAAAGGAAAAAAAATATGGGGAAAAATAACATTATAAGATATAATAAATAATTGGAATCAATATAAAGAGAATTAATATGAAATAAAATCAACAACAAATATACTTACTAGAAGACTATGCGCAATGGAGGGGTTTATGCAATGGACGCGGCGCCAGAAATGCAGCAGCAGTGAAGCAAAAAGCGACAGCTATAGCAGAGGAGCTCCTCTAGATGGTTAACAGAGGAGAGGTGCGGAAGAAAAACGTTACGAAGCTTATGCTTAATAGAAGCCAGCCTGGTAGGCAAAGTATCAGAAGAGGGCGTAGTAGTAGATGTTGCAAGCTGCTTGGAGTCAGGATCCAAGGAATTGAAAAGAATAGCAGCGCTATTAGCCAGAGTGCGCTTGCCAGAATTACTGCGAGGGTATGGTACAGCGAGGTTATGCATGCTGGCTCTGGTGCAGCGGCCAGAAGCTCTACGAGTAGTTAAGGCGAAGAAGCCGCAGCATGTGGAAGTGGGGGCAGTTGCCCCAAGCAGCAGAACAATAGATGAAATGGTTATGGATGCATTAATTATAGAAGCGCAATGCACATTCATAGGTGAGGGAAGGCTTAATGCGACGGAGAAGAGACAGTATACTGCTGATGATGGCGCAGATGTTGTCGACGTAGTGTTCCCATGACATGAAACTGTCTAAAGTGACAGTTTGATTGGCTGATAGCCATTGGGCATATTGTAGGAATGCAATTACGTGGTTGTACTGGACGGCAAAAGAGTCTGACTTCATTTATTTAAAGGCACTTGTACGAGATCGGTAGTGTTATTAGCAAAACCTGTGTGTCAATGCTATTTTCCACCTCGATTGTCAATCTTTCTAAAACTGCAGTTTAGAAGTGTGTTTACCATCCAGTAAAGCCTTTCCCACGAGATCATGAGGTCACGAGCTCAATTCATTCGTTATCGAAGTGATATATATATCAGCACGTTATTGCTGGTTCCTGCAAAAGTCCTAAAGAGTAAAGTTGCCTGAAATCATTTTTTCTCCTTTATTCCAACGAATCAAAATAAACATTTTTCATGTGAATCCAATAATAGAATACTCTGTATACTGATTGCAAAACAAAACTTTAAAAGTAAATTATTAAAATGTAAAAATTATAATAACTAATATTTTTATTTATATGTAAATGTTGTTAAATTATACTTACAGGTCCTTTAGCTCCTGTTATACCAGCTCTACCATCTCTGCCATCAGGACCCTATAGACACAGGTTAATATGCTGTTAGAGTGGTTTCCAATTGAGTGTCGAACGTTTCCGATTGAGTGCCGAATGTTATAGAGCGGTTTCGGATTGAGTGTCGAACGTTATAGAGTGGTTTCCAATTGCGTGTCGAACGTTTCCGATTAAGTGCCGAATGTTATAGAGCGGTTTCCGATTGAGTGTCGAACGTTATAGAGCGGTTTCCGATTGAGTGCCGAACGTTATAGAGCGGTTTCCGATTGAGTGTCGAACGTTATAGAGCGGTTTCCGATTGAGTGTCGAACGTTATAGAGCGGTTTCCGATTGAGTGTCGAACGTTATAGAGCGGTTTCCGATTGAGTGTCGAACGTTATAGAGCGGTTTCCGATTGAGTGCCGAACGTTATAGAGCGGTTTTCGATTGAGTGCCGAACGTTATAGAGCGGTTTCCGATTGAGTGTCGAACGTTATAGAGCGGTTTTCGATTGAGTGCCGAACGTTATAGAGCGGTTTCCGATAGGTTAGTTATCCATGATTGCGTTTACTTTTCCTCATAGAGCGGATTTCAATTGAGTGTCGGAAGTGTTTTGGTTTTGCGTTTACTAAGCTCTCCTATTGGCTGAGAAAGTAAACCAGAATTCAGAATTCAAAGTAAAACCAAACGTAAATTGCTTTTGGTTTTGCTTTGGTTTGTCATTGGCTCACAGGGAAGCCATTTACGAGTTACTTGTGATTACTCGCTCCTATGATTGTCTGGCTTTGCGCAATTTGCGTTTGGTTTTATACACTCAACTGAAAACCGCTCTAATTGGTTCAAGTAAAACCAATCCCGAATTATTTCAGTTTGTGATTGTTTCATCGCGTTTTTACTTGCTCCCGTGATTGGCTCTGGTACTCAATCGAAAACCGCTGTAAAAGTGATTGCTTTGGTTTTGCGTTGTGTTTTGTGATATTATCAGGCAATCAAGTTCTAACCAAAACCAAACATTGTTTTGCCGTCCGTCACGCAATCGATTTTCGTTTTAGCGAGAGTTATCTACGATTGCGCGAAAAACAACAAAACTGCTTAAAAGCTAAGCCTAAAACTTTAACGGGTTAGAGTTTCCTAAATTTCCAATTCACTGTGAATTTACTAAAAAAATATATAATTATTTACTAAAAAAGTTTAAGACCTCGGAAACTTGTATTTGAACTCCAGAGCCTTCGTTCTTTTGGCCAGCGGAGCATAGCCTTTTGCCGCGGTGTTGAGAGATTCGCGATTGAATATTTCCAGAGTACGATTTGGGGTTCCTCCTCATTCCTCAACAACCATTATCTAATCATATCATATCGTGTCGTTAAAATTCCTTGTTTTGACCTCTTCTTGTGATTGATATTATTGATAGGCGTTTTCAGTTTAACCACGCGATACTGTTATCGTTTGCGGATCTTTTCAGAGCAAAAAGTAAAGTAACTCGGTAACTTGTATGACTGATAAACGAAGGGGCCTCCGATTTAATGTGAGTCCTTAGCCGAGAAGATGTTTTGAGTTTGAGATTGTTTTGTAAAGCCTTGGTTTCGCTAGCGACTCAGGCCGGCATAATATATCAGACTTATAGAGCGCCTATTCAAAATTGCTCTAAGCGCTTAAGCGCAAGTCAGATACGCAGATCACATCACATCTGTGAGAAGAACAAGTACTGCTAATTCAACGGGGAGAATGTGTTGCTTCGACTGACCGTATTGCTTATATTGGCACTTTCTAGCCACTAGTGGAATATTAATTGTATCTTGAATATCAAACATCAGATCAGGAAGTCTTTGTAACTTACAGTGCAAAATGTGCCTTAAGCAGAGATCTCGAGACGTTATTCCATCTATTCTCATTCTGGAATACGGTCTATCGAACTCGACAGCGACAGCCGACAGCGCTGAATAACAATCTCGTACCCAGACCCCATTTACTGAATAACATGACGCGGGTAGACCAGGGACGGCTGCAGCGTATACAAAAATTTCAAAATTTAGCGAGTACCATGTTTTCAGCGAACAATAAGAGTTTTGCTGGAAAGTAAGATTCAAATACTACTCAGAACATTTCCTCCATAAACTGATAAACAACATATGTTTTGGACAATGCAGTTTAAGTTTGGGCCACTGGGATCAAATTGCCTTCAAACACGAAAGATTGACCGCCATGCAACAGATAGTGTTTTCGGTAAAATTCCCGCCGATTTACGCATCAGCTCGCGCATGCGCCCTTGTTATTCAGCCCTGTCGTCTCAGCTCCATTTTTGATGCCCTAGAAAATGGCCAGCAAGCCAAAATTCAATTTTATAGTTTGAGTTCCTCAGATCCAGTGAGAATGATTTGAAGAAATGCGTACAGTAATCAACAGATCTTGTTAATTCAGAATTGGATTACAAGAAAGGAAACCGAGGTAATTATATTATGAGGCAAAAACTAAATTTTTGTTTTAGTTATTTTTAGTTTAAAAGTCGTCTGTGGCATACAAGTAATGATCTATTGTATGCTTTGGTGAGTGTGACAGCATTTGAAGGCCGATTTGAAGGCCGATTTGAAGGCCGGTTAAATATCCCAGGCTTCATCATTTAAAGTCACCGCTCAAGCTATTCCCAGTTTACCAAGGACTCTATAGATGAGTTTGATTCGCAAAATGTATAACGTAACTGCGAACTTGAAATTAACCATTCCAGTGTAATTTGTAAAAGGTACAATAACACCGTTTCTAGAGACATAAATCCATTTGGTAAACATCTTCTAAAGAGGAAAATTAATGTGTTATTCTGAAAAATCCGGCGTACGACTGAGATAAGATTATGGATCGTGTTTGGGTGGTCGTTTGGGTAGTCGTTAAATTCGATGGGATAGAAGGTCAAGAGGAATAAGCTCAGATAAGACAACCATTAATACTTTTTAGATCAAAGAAGATCTCTAAACAAACAGGGTTTTTGCAGTCCGCATTTGGAGATGTACATAAGGTTATTTGTCTTGCGTTCAGTTACAAAAAACGGAGCGAGTGATCATGCACAATTATGAGTCACAGGCGTTATGCAATAATATAGCGCTATGTATATGGGTTACCTGTACTGTAAAGAAGAAGTGGGAAGGACGTACGAAAAGACTGTAAAACTGCAAGTGCTGCATCGATTACCTAGCGCCTTTCGTTTTCTCATGGACGAGCTGCAACGAGCCCTCATTGGAGGATCATGCGCTAAAAGCTATTTAGCATATTAGATATCCCCGTTCTAGTCTCCATTCGGTGTTTGTTCCAGCTAGTCCGGAGAATGCGAAACTTGCATATTGCATAGCTGCAACGAGCCCTCATTGGAGGATCATGCGGTAGAATTATTCGCTAAAAGCTATTTAGCATATTAGATATCCCCGTTCTAGTCTCCATTCGGTGTTTGTTCCAGCTAGTCCGGAGAAAGCGAAGCTTGCATATTGGCTACCGCCTTCGATTCTCAGGCAACTCCGATAATAAAATATTACCAACCAATGGGCTGTCAAGCTGTGCTAAGAAAAAGAAGAAGGGAATGAAGTAATAGTTGCACTAAAGCCCGAGCTCTGAAGCTGAAAGTGATGCACAATTAGCTAGCGCCTTCTTTGGTAACTTAAATAATAAAATAATACAGAGCAATGGGCTGCCTGTGCTATAAAAAGAAGAGGGGACTGTGCGATACTTACCGGCGGTCCTGGTGGTCCCAGTCTTCCCGTCTTCCCTCGCGCTCCCTTAGGTCCTTTCGCCCCACGGTGTCCACGCCTACCCCTCTGGCATGGACACTTCTGTTTGCTCTGAAGATAAATATTTCATAGACACGGTCAGGATGCTATTCAAGCTTTTTGCTATTATCTGTTGCTACAGAAACCTATCATAGACTTAATAAGCCTGTTTCAAACGGATGTCTCTCGCATGGCATGTTGCAATATACATTCAAAGACCGGGTCCAACAAATGTAAAAGGAAAGTATTGAGAAGTAGTCGATTCCTCATATTAATATTCAACTGAATACTTATATCACACGCGCGGGCTTGAATAAACATACACATCATTTAATGGGCCTTTTGTAGGAATACGATCACGTGGTTGTACTGTCAAAAAAGCTGAATTCATTTTATTTAAAGGCACTTGAACGAGATCGGTCGTGTTATTAGCAACATCTGTTTGTAAATGCTATTTTCCACCTCCAATCAATTGTCGATCTTTCTAAAACAGCGTTTTGAAGATTGTTTGCCATCCAGTAAACTCAGTTCATTCGTTATTGAAGTGATTTATCAGCACATGAATGTTTCCTGCAAAAGGTCAATTCATGAATTATGCACAATGCAACATACACGAAATATGATGTATAAGCAAGAATCCTAACGGCATAAAGATAGCTTTAAACACGTTACTATTTTAACTACAATTTTAGCTCTAAAATTAAAACGAACTCAGTATGTTATCTTACACGTTTACTGAGTTTAACGTTCTTAACTTATTCTAACATAGAACTGATGAATAGTGGATAGCGTATTGCATTTATGTTCTAAACATGATATCATATAATAACGACATTATTATTTTTATTATTGTGGTTGTTATTCATTATCATTATCATCATTAGTAGATGCCAATGCCAGGTTCTAGGTGCATCATGGGTAAGACTTCAGGTGCGCAACATGCAAAACTGAGACGACTAAAACACTGCGCACCTCCCTCGCGCATCCAATGGGCGCGATGGTCAACAATTATATTTCCCGAAGAAGACTTTAAAGATTGAAATAGCGACCCACTTTTTTGTTTACTTCCTACATTTACCAGAGGAAACTTGTAACGGTTTCGCCATTGAAAGCCTTCGCTAACAATCGATGCATTTGTCCGCGTAATTACTCACTGCGCATGCTCTCTCGCCCAACAGAGAGAGATATGGGTACGAAATTAGCAGGTAGTCGCAGATCTGTCGACCAGTTTTCTTACCTTCAGTATCTCTTCTCTGACTCTAAGTTTTTTGCCTATCACATTGCGCGTCACCTCAACTCTGCTTTGGACAGATGTCTTGCCATTAATTGCCGTTTTAGTCTCATTATTATTCTGTGTAATAAACAGACCAAAGACACTGCAAGTTATAGTAGGATAACTAGAATACATTAGCAGCCTCAGAAGCCTAGCACTTGACCGATCGGCACTCGTAACATGCAGTATCTTGATCTATTTATTACTGGTCTATTCAGTTTAGTTCCTAAATCAGTCCCTACCCGTCGAGATTTAAAGGGAACCTCCACTAAAAACAACTGTTCGCTCTCAAATGTTTGTTATGGATGTCTAAATCTACTGCTGTCTACTGTCTCCTGTTAATTGTACACTAGATGACAGTCATGGACCGATTTCCCTGTCCATAAAAGGCATTCAATTTCCCGGACTCGCCATCTTGGATTTTAGACGTCATACGGTTGCTACTATTGTTGGCAACCGTGTGACGTCATACGATTCACGATGGACAGGAAAATGTATGGATAGGTGAATCGGTACGTCCATAACTGACATCTAGTGTGCAATTTACACGGGAAAAACAGCATTAGATTTAGGTAAAATGTATCTACAACAAACATTTGAGGGTAAGCATTGTTTTTCAGTGGTGGTTCCTTTAAGACACCATTATCACCTCTTTATTATGGTCTCCCTGCCCAAATATTTATCCCAAACTTACGTTTTGTATTTACATCATTAGTATGGAAACCATTTGGGTTAGCATGTAAGGACTATTTTTGAGAAATACAGTACCGCTCGAAACCTGAATTCTGATTGCACGCATTATACTGTAGCTCTATTGTTTTTGTACTGCACGTTCTAAAGGTTAGGGTGTTTTGTATTGTTGGGTAAGCCAATGCTGTGGCTCGTTTCGAGCGGTATGGGCCGGCACTATTTTTTAAAGGAAATCGAGATTTCTATCAACTATCAAAGTCGATAGAAACCAAGAACGATACTGGTAGATATAATCAGTTCTTTCCAACTTTGCTTTTGGTTTATATAGAAAAAAATATGTGGAAAACGTTGGGAAATTGGTATTGTGATATACTTATGGCCAAGATCAATTATATTAGTGAATTCGGAGTGCAACTTGTTATATATAGAATAAACAATTTTCTTGTTGATTTTTGTCTACGCGCGCTCGGTCATCTTACGATCGATAGCTGGAGTCCATTACCCAGAGCGTCCATCTGTAATATATCCGTGATGCAGCGTTTTTACAGACCGGGTTATTTTTAGATTTCACATCTCGTTCGCTTCAATCGCGGAATGTTGTCAACAAAAGATGCCTCGTTAGCTACGTTTGTTTGGTCAACCAACATGGCTGCAACATTGAAGGAACCTCGGCTGAAAAACAGCGTTTGCACCCAAATGTTTCTTATGGATAACTAAATCGATTGCTGTGTTTGTTTTCTGTGAATTGTACACTAGCTGTTAGTTATGGGTCGATTTCCTGTCCACAAAAGTCATTTGAATTTCGCGCGCGTCGCCATCTTGAATTTTATGGTGCCAGCCTCCCCCGCAGTCGTTTTTACAACAAAAAAGAGCTATTGTTTTCTGACAATAGAGGCAACACTGTGACGTCATAAGATCCAAGATAACGGCGCGCAGGAAATTCAAATGACGTTTGTGGACAGGAAAATAAGTCCATAATTGATATCTAGTGCACAATTTACAGTAGACAAACACAGCCATAGATTTAGGCATCCATAAGGAACATTTGAGAGGAAACATTGATTTTCAGCCGAGGTTACCTTTAATCATTTGAATTAAAATTACGCAAACGCTTATGATTGGCTAGCGGAATCGCGGGAAACACATTCTAAAAGTAACCCGGTCTTTTGTTTTGAACACTTTTATACAAT
Organism: Actinernus sp. WN-2022; assembly: GCA_030867875.1. Taxonomy (NCBI): domain Eukaryota; kingdom Metazoa; phylum Cnidaria; class Anthozoa; order Actiniaria; family Actinernidae; genus Actinernus; species Actinernus sp. WN-2022. The sequence continues at coordinate 26,317,375 of JAOWCC010001634.1, forward strand.
AGCAGTTTATCATGCAGCGGCCATGTTGTGTCCCAGGAGAATAAAACCTTTGTTCTCGAACTTCTAAACTCGAGGCAGAGACGAGACTGGAAGTTGAAAAGCTATTGTTTGTAACTAAAATGGCCGCTGAGTAGACGGCGTTCAAGACTTATAGGGACGATTGCACCGCGGAGGGCAATTTTTTTTTGGGGGCCCCAGTTCAGATCAATGAACAACTTTACCATGAGGCCTTGCGCGCCCAATCAAAGATGGCGGACAAAGATGGCGGACTTGCAGGGAAAGGAAATTGTTCTCGGGGTGGTGCTAGTAAAATTTTGACAACTGTGATGACGTAATTCAAGAAACACGTAATATTGTCATAATAAAGGGAGGAGTGGGTCAGTGCAGTAAGAAATAATACGCAGTGGGTGGCTGGCGGGAACAGGATCGGTGGGATTTTTAGTATTCTTTCTAAACTGGATTTCTAAATGGAGCCGAATAAGGGTTTGAAAAATCTTGGAAACTCTTGTTTCCTGAACAGTGTAATTTTGTTCGGGTTGCGATTCCTAGTTTGACACATTTTGTGCGTTTTTCCGGACATCAACCGAAAAGCTGCAAGTTGAAAGGTGAGAATTTTAAGTTTCCTTATTAAAAATTAGACTTGCAATCTTTAATTACTTATGATTCTTTTCCCGATTGTGCAAAGCAATTATTCTCTTGCTGAGAGAGAACAAGGTGATCAAGCTTAATAAATACTCTAAGTGCTATTACGGTAAAACAAAGTGAATGTTAAAAAACTAATTTCCTTACGCAAGGAACAAAGGAACAAAGTATATTTTATAAACATTTTGTCGTATCAATTCATAAGAATTTTTTTTTTTTTTAATTTGTATAATATATTTAAATATAATTTAAAAAAGTATAGCACTCCCTGAGGACCATCCCCCCCCCCCCCCCTAGTTCTACCCATCCATACTTATGAAGCCTTTTTTTACTTTTCCAATACTTTATGCAGTTATAATATATATATATATGTATTTGTGATATTTGTACCAGGTAGAGAAAGAGCAGTATGGTACTAATTGTAATTTTGGGTGACTTTAACAATTGCACTTATTAAATCATAAACCCTACCCCACATGTATACTGATTTGTTTCAGTTCAACCCTTTGACTTAGTTGAAGTCTCGTATTTCTTTACAGTAACAATAAATACAATAAAATGTACTTCTTTAATTATTAACCAACACAGCTGATTTTTAAGGGGGATCCCAAAGTTTTTTAACAGAAGGAAGGGGGATCTTAAAATTCATTAATGAAAGGTCTTGGGGGGATGTGTTAATTGTTTTTAAATGTTTGTCAAATAAAGACCTACACTTAAAATGGTAGGTGTATAGAATGGCTAAATGCACTAAATTGAAATGTAAAAACTTTCCCGCTCTCCCTAAAAACATTTTTTCCTAGGGGTGCATGCAGCTAGGTTGTCTGATGTAAAGAATTAATGAATGTTTTATATCAAAGAACAATATATTCTTGTGTAGTTTTGGAATACCAGCAACAAATACTTTTTTACATACACCAAAGTACTGGTACTGAATAACAGTAATTTTATGGTTTATTCTTAGCTTTTCTACATAGTATTAAACTGAGTTTCATGACCCAACATCACAGTTCTGTAAAATTATGCTTGTAATAATGCTGGTTTGCATATGGAAATAGCCAGGGAGGGTTGTATTTTTTTTTGAAAGGATAGAGGGGGTTACTATGATTAAATCACCTGCACCCCTGTGGTATACTTAATGAACACAGCCTTAGTCCAACTAATTTACATGCTGTACATTTACTTAGCTTCAAATATCACAATTGAAAAGTTCAAAAGCTCCATAGGGTAGCTTATTTATGAAGAGATCACGAAGTCATGCATCCTCTTGTTGACCAGGCACAAATAATCAGTTCAGTGTTGGATAATAAAGAAGTACATTTTGTTGTATTTTTTGCAAATGTTGTTACTGTAAAGAAATACTAGACTTCAACTAAGGAAAGAGGTGGAACTGAAACAAATCAGTATACCTGGGAAGGGGTACTAGGCTTTAACACATAACCTGCATAACCCTACCCTCCCTCTCTCCCCCACCCCATCTCCACCCAACCCTAATATTCCTAAAGCATACTCTAAATATATTCATAAGTCTAAAATTTACAAGTACTCCACCTCAAATATTTTGATTGAAAATGACTACCAAAACTTTTAATGATTGTTGGATAACCCATATTCCCTGAAGAAATTTTAAATTATAGATTAGTACCCTTGCCTTTCTCTACCTGGTACAACTGTAACAAATACATAAATATATATGAATGTTGTTTTACAACTGCACCATGTATTGGGAAAGTAAAAAAAGGCTTCATATAAAGTGCTGTTGGGGGTAGGGGGGTTAGGGGGAGTGCTATACAGACTTTTTATTATAATATATTTTACAAATAAAAAACAATATATTTTCTCATGAAATTACGACACAATTTTTATAAAGTTTGGGGGCTCTACCATTGTTCCAAAGTCGGAATCTGCCATTGAAGTGCGTCTTTGCGATTCCTTTTATAAAGTAAAATTGGGCACTCACTCTCTGTTGACCCCGGAAATAATTTTAGCGCGCAAAAACGTCCCGTCAAGTGCGTGAATTAAGACGTGAAAGGCGAACACGAAACTGAAAGCAAATTAACTTGCGTTCATCTTTGTGCTTTGTTGCGTAAAGAAATTCGTTTTTTATTAAACATTCACTTTATTTTACATTAGCACTTACGGGTATTTATTACCTTTCATATTTGAAAAGATCAGAGTATATATACCGGGAAATATAAATCGCTTCGCACATTACCAACAAAAACATATCCTAATGTTTTTGTATCGGGAAAAGAATCAAGGTCTTATAATTTTTAATTAGGAAACTTAAAATTTGCAGCTTTTCGATTGATGTCCGGAAACTACGCATCGAGTACTGAATTGCACTGTTCAGGAAATAAGTTTCCGAGATTTTTCGAACCCTTATTCGGCTCCATTTAGAAAAATCCAGGTCAGTAAGAATACTAAAAATCACACGATCCGTGCAAAAGCCGGTCCCGAATTCGTAATAATCTTCCGTAAAGTGAAACCTGAACCGTAAGTTGCCGCCAGCCACACACAGCGTATTATTTCTTACTGACCCACTCCTCCCTTTATTATGGTAATACACGTGGTTTCTTGGATTATGTCATCACAGTTGTCAAAATTTTACTAGCACCACCCCGAGAACAATTCCTTTCCCCAAGTCCGCCATCTTTGTCCGCCATCTTGGATTGGGCGCGCAAGGCCTCATGGTTAAGTTGCTTATTGATCTGAACTGGGGCCCAAAAAAAATATTTGCCCGGGGAGGGGGAGGGGGGCACTTATATGATAACTGTGTAGGTATATGTGGTCATGGGGTCCAGAACCAGACCAGGTTTTACGAGAAGAAAATAGCTCAAAAACCTTGATTTCCAAGTTATTGTGAACACTAACCTGGATTTTCTCCCTGTTTTATTATTCTGAATCGTCTATAACCCGGAATTCGACATATTTTTACCAACAACCTGGACCCGGAAATCGAAATTAGGTTTAAACCCGGACCGCCGCACATATAGATTACGTTATAAACAAGAGTGTCCCCCACCCCTCTCTCCCGGTCGTTTAGAAAACGTCACGAAAAAGATTGTGTAACCTTTGGTTAGCTAATGGTTTGGTCATCAGTGCTTGAACACTGCCTGTTGCTCGTGCACAATCGCAAAAGGTGTACATTCCTTTTATCTTGAGTAAATTTGAAATGCTAATGTTTCTGCAGTACAGTAGTTTGTAGACCATTTTTGAAGCATGGCCACTTCTCATAAGTCTCTCTGTGGTTTATATGGTAAACTACAAAGCTTTTACAGAACAAATGCCATACAAACTCAAAATTCTCTCTCCCCCCTCCCCCCCCAATTTTTTGGTTTTGTTATGGCAGGCTATATATTTCAGCATAGCTGGTGGGGGCCTGCTTTTAACTCCACACACACTCCCCTACTACATTCATATATTTTTACACATACTACTCTCAAACTCGCATATGTTTATTTTTTTACGGAGGGAGGAAACCGGAGAACCCGGAGAACACCCTCGTAGCAAGGGATATAACAACACAACAAACAAACTCAACTCACATATGGCACCGTCCGACTCGAACTCGGGCCGCAGCGGTGAGAGGCGAGCGCTAACCCACTGCGCCACCCATACCACCCTTTACTTGTTTCGCACGCCACCATCACTCTTGTGTCAAATTTTCCACAAGCAGATTCATTGTTTGATTCATTGTTTCTGGGGTTAGGGTTCTTTGTATGTCAGGGTATTGTTTTGCTATAGAAGACAATATGTTTCTTTGCTACGTCATGTGGTGTAACACCAAGAAACCTAAAATACTCTTAAGCAAAGGGATCCATGATTTAATGTGCACGGCTGACGCAATACAGACGCAAAGGAGAACACAGGTTTGAACATAAACATTAGAACTCGTTGCGTATTTTGGTTGATTTTCGTCTCTATTTTCCAACGGTGAACGCAGTCGACTTTCTTGTGAACTAAGTAAATGTACTTTTGAGCTGCTCAATAAAGTTTTGATCTCCCGCATCGTCGGCTGTAAAGCTCGGGGGGGGGGGGGGGGGGGGGGGGGTACTCCATACAAACGCTATAGTTTTACGTGGATGTGCCGCTGGATGGGGTCGGGATTTTAGCCTTCTGGGTCTGAGATGGGGTATACTTTCTCTGAATTTTCGAAAGGCCAGATTTCTTCTGGTTTGAGATGGGGTATACTTTTTTGTTACTTTTTTACCAAGTTTTCAACTTTTGATGCAGCGCTTATAATATCGATCACGCGATGCTGATCGATAATTGGTTAACGTAATAAGACCTATTATTCCATTGTCCCCGGCCTTATCGCCACATGATATTTAACCATCTCTTTTACGATTTTCAACATTTAGTCTGAGATAGGGCATCAGATTTTAACATTTATTCTGAGATGGGGTAGAGAAAATGCCGTTTTGGTCTGAAACGGGGTAGGGGTTTTGAGCTACCAGCGGACCACCCCCACCTAAAACATATTCAAGTACCCCCCCCCCCCCCCCCCGGCTGTAAACCAGTTATCATTGTCTTTCTTTCGCTTCTACGTACCGAGTGAAGTGACGTCAACGTATGACGTAATATATACTTGCGCATGCTCGATAGAAAAGCTGTCGGTTGCATGCAGAGGTTCTTTTCTCTCTCGGTAAAAGGGTAGTGGAGAATAACATTTCTCTTAGAAACGTGAGTTTCCTAAGATATTTACACTTCCATCCACCCTTATCTTGCATTTAAACGAGGTAGTCCTTTGTTTTTACTAGGCTAAACTCGTTCTGAGTTTCCTCAGTGCGAGGCTAGCCTTGGAAAAACAAAGGATTGCCTCGTTTTGAATCCAATATGGCCACCGGGCGAAAGTTCATTGGCATTTCCGGTAAAGAGTCACCGTATATGTGCATATTAATCGTATAAAATTATTACTATTGATATTATTTTCTATTTAAATATAATGCTGTCAGTGTTTGTCCCGAAACCATGGAAACTCGACGTTTACTTAAAAGTCTGACAAGATGACATAAAAGTCATGTTACAAATATCACCATATTAATTTAATTATGTTATATTATTCACTGGCTTATGGTGCCTTCTCTACTCGATCTTATATGAATACTACGTGCCTTCTCTACTCTTATATGAATACTACGTTAACAAGTGCAAGTTAGAGTGCAGTGTCAAGTGCAAGACTCCTAGACTACTACTACTATTACCACTATAATAATATACATGCAACGAGTTCTCGAACCAGTGCCAAATCGTGTAATACCTGAGTGCCAAATCATGTAATACCTCAGATGTGAAGGAACTATATCTAACCAGAACTACTACTACTATTACCACTATAATAATATACATGCAACGAGTTCTCGAATTTGATTGGCTGAGAGCAGCTGTATTTATGCTAAACACCAGTGCCAAATCGTGTAATAATACCAGTGCCGAGTCATGTAATACCTGAGTGCCAAATCATGTAATACCTCAGAACTATATCCAACCAGAACTCATGAATTGGATTGACTGAGAGACGACGGTGTTTCCAAACTTTTGCAACAATATAGAACAATAAAGAGAGATTTCCACATTTCACCCGGGAGAAGTCGAAAAAACTGAAGCAAAATCCTTTGAATAACATCACGACAAAAAAACACAAATATACGCGGATGAATATTATTAACAAGTAATGATATGGCTTTCTCGTGCAATTCTGGATTCATTTGAACTCGTGAGATTTTTTCAAAGAGCTCAAATTGCATTCGCCCTACAGCTCATGCAATTTTGATACTCTTTGAAAATCTCACTCGTTCAAATTAATCCCGAATTGCACTCGAATCCATATGACTACCTATACTTACTACTATTACTACTACACTACTATTACTACTACACTACTATTACTACTACACTACTATTACTACTACACTACTGTTACTACTACACTACTATTACTACTACACTACTATTACTACTACACTACTGTTACTACTACACTACTATTACTACTTTACTACTATACTACTACCACTACTAAGTACTACTACTACTACTATTACTACTACACTACTATTACTACTTTACTACTATACTACTACCACTACTAAGTACTACTAAGTACTACTACTACTACTATTAGTACTAGTACTACTACTGCTGCTGCCACCACCACCACCACCACCACCATCATCATCATCACTACTAGAGTATTTCGTATGAGTGGACAGGTTACGGCAATGATTTATAGCATGGTTACCGTACGGCATGCCGTGACATTGAAATGGCTTCCTTACTAGCTGTTGTTGTCCTTCCGATCCAATCAAATTACAGAGTTACGGCACGGTTACGGTAAGGCTAAGGACATGCCATATCATACGAACTCTGCTCTATTATGATTACCATTATTATTATTATTGCCATTATTGCTAGTACAACTAAGGGTGCAGTTAGTGACATCAATGACACACGTTCTCTGGCATCATTAACTGACGCCAGTTAATACGTTTTACAAGTTTTTTAGATAGCCAATGAAAATGGTATTTGGAGTTTGTTTTGCCTCCTGGGATTCTACACTGATCAAAGTATCAAAACCATGACAGTATTTATTTTAATTTTATTTATTTACTCAATTCAATTATACAATATTTACAAAAGATATCTGCTTAATTGGGAAGGTTTATACAGAACATGAAAATGTTCCTTATAAAAATAAACCACATGTATTAAAAGTATTATATAACAATACAGACACTATGAACGTGGTTCCCCGGAAACAAGAGCATCACCAAGTACAATACTCCCATTTTCAGAAAACCACCCTCAGAGCGTACACTACAATATGAATAAAACTATGGTAACTACATACGTGTCTTCTAGAGACAAACATAGTAAACTCCTGCAAAGCACTATGAGTAGTAGAGTCTCTTAATATACCTAATAGACCTAATTCGCTCCCCTCAATGTCACCCCAATACAGATCACCAGACCAAACCCCTGAGAACTGTTTCTTTGTGTTTTTTCTATCCCACGAGAAAATGCATAAATTACTCTTATACAAAGCCCTAAATCCCCTGGAGACATCACGCGATCTGTATTAGGGCAACAGTTCTTGAACGCCATTTTGAAAGGTAACCAAGCCTTTAGTGACATCGAGGCTGGAGGTGAGACAGCTTAGTCAGAGGCCTGTATCTAGGTAGCATGATATCGATATTCATAGAAAGAGAGTTTGTATCAGTGCAGGGTCAACTCCAGCCTCCATACGAGGCTAATGCTTGATTATCTTTCAAACTACGAATTGGAAAATTATAACCCATCAAATTTTTCTCTCGCGCATGATTGGTGGAAAGCGTCATGTGACCGATATTTGCTCTACGCATATTTCAACGCCACAAATAGATCATTGTTTATACAGTCATTAGTGCACAGTTTTCAAGCTGGGATGGAGCTGCGGCCTGTATTCAGTGTTGGTATGGTAACAGTATATATAAATGTTAACATTCAAACGTCGAACTTTTCATGCGCCGAACGCAATTGAAACAAAATATAATTAGGCGGCTTCTTTTGATCTAATTCGGTTCGGCGCATCGATCCTTAGGTTTCATGATTATTCAAAAGTGGAACAAACCAGCTGATCAGATATAATTAGACAAGTAAACTAAGCTTGGTGTTCAGTAAGAATTCGGAGAAAATATAAATTAATAAATTTAAAAAGAATTCGGAGTTTAAGCGGGACAAAGCGTAAACCGCGCACGACTGGGTACAAATCGATATAAACAATACTTGTTTCTCGCGAGTTTCTTTGAGAAAATGAAGTTTTTTAAATCTTCCTCTCAAATCTCCGCGATACAGTTATAGGTGAAGAAACACAAAGAGGAGAGATCGGTAGTTTATAAAGGTTAGTTTCTGAATTGTTTATCCAGACTCATCCTTTCTTTACTCACTGGCTCGCTGGAACACCGAACTGGCTTATTGACTCTGAAACAAACAAACAAACAAGAGCCATGCAGAACAAATTGAAACTGCGAGGAAAAACAGGAGCACAAATATACTTTGAAAAAGGCACGCACTATGCTAAAATATGAAATGCCAGTTAGACATATACTACTTCATTTTAGCTGAAATGGGTCTATCACCATGCGTGGTGTTGCGCGGCATGTGTGGAGTCTATTGGTGGCTGTTATTTGGCTAAACGTCTCCTCGATCCCTCAATGCTTGATTGAAATGATACGCAATATTTTCCCTGAAGATTTACGTCTATACACAGTTTGTTGGTAATGTTTGCTAAATTTGCTTTAATTTTAAGCATTCCACATGTGCGCGAGATTTGTCAGTTTATATGAGAATCGCTGAAAATAATAGAGACGGTCTGTGACTTTACTCTCTTCGCAAGTAACAGTATCTAGTAACTAATTTCGAGTTATAATTGCGAGTTACCCTGGTATTGAAGTGCCGAGATCAGAACAGAAGCCCGCTGCATATTCAACCGACTTCCTACAGTTTCACCAACAGTGAAGGATGGAAGTTAACACTCGTAACCGGTCCCTATGTATAGTCTCATTTTTTCCTGCATGCATTCTTGAATTCCGTCCAGACTAGATCCCGTAGAGAAAAACAGCATCCCTATGTATAGTCTCATTTTTTCCTGCATACATTCTTGAATTCCATCCAGACTAGATCCCGTAGAGAAAAACAGCATCCCTATGTATAGTCTCATTTTTTCCTGCATGCATTCTTGAATTCCGTCCAGACTAGATCCCGTAGAGAAAAACAGCATCCCTATGTATAGTCTCATTTTTTCCTGCATACATTCTCGAATTCCATCCAGACTAGATCCCGTAGAGAAAAACAACATCAAACAACGTAGGAATCTTGGTGATGTTAAAATGAATGCATAAGCGCTTTTCACGGCTAGATAATTCATTGAGCGTTGTCCCTATGCTTTTTAACTTCGGCTTATTTTGGGAATGTGCAGCAAGGTAAGGTAAGACTCACATATAGCGCTGCATAAATTTAGCGCAGTTTAGTATCTAGTTTCCACTAAGAATATTATATTAAGAAAATGGGATAAATGTTCCTACAAGTAGCTAAACAAAAGATTAATTCAGTGATGTCAGCTCCGTCCATTAGCCTTTTTCAAAATCACATGACGTGGCTCGTACTGGAAGGATAAAATTTTCAATATGGCTGCGATCTCGATGACCAAGTGCTGCAGGATCAGTCTTTTCATTACAACTGCTGCTTATTCGTACTTGCGACTGAAAGTGGCTCCACCAAATTGAAAACTTTGTCCTTCCAATACGAGCCTTCAGTATATTTGGCCCGCAGTAACCAAAAGTCACGTGATGTTGAAAAAGGACTATTCCATGACCACGTACTATATATTAGATATAGCATACCAGTCATTATGATTTATAATTCACGAACGACATACCTGAGCGGTGTATACGGAAGTTTAATAGAAACAGCGACGGAAAAAAAATTTGTACATAATTTTCAAACCATATATTTGTAACACAAAATTCATCAAGAAAACAAAACTAAGTTTTTTTCTAGGAATTATACATAATGTTTTCATTTTGAGCGTTCCTATAAGAAGGGTGATATTATTGTCTTTATTAAAGTACAGCTTTAACGGGGTGATCTCATGACCCGATAAACAATAAATTGTGCAAAAAGATTCAACATCCTAGTTACCTGTCTGATATTGATTACTATAGCCCAAGAATTTCAGAACTGTCCGGGTTCTTAATTACCTCTCCTCGGGGCTCTTTTAGAAACAATTCGACTGACCTATTGCTTGGATTTTCCTGACCTTAATATCCAGATGAGGACAAACGGGGAAACTAAGAGAAACAGCTTAGCGGTGGTTCCCGCTGAGGCAAGGGGATTTTTCTGGCAACAAGAGAGTCTTAGAATCGTACAGAGATTAATGTTGGTGATATCTGAAAGGGTCTTAGGAATTTCACCGATTCGTGCTATTGGTTATACCGCGCAGTTGTCTTTACCAAGCAGAAACCATCCTGGAACTCTAAAAACAGATCGTACCTCAGGCCAAACTCTTAACTCGTTTTACATCTGCTTCCTCCGTGAACACTGGACGAAAAGCCGCATTAACGTTATCAATTCGATACTGATGTCTTTACCTAATACAGAGTCAATTTTCGAATTAGCAAAACGATTCTCATATGGTTTCGACAACACAGGCTTCCTTTTGTTTCTTTGGCTTCCGTCCGCTTCTCTGTGAGAGTGTGATGTGTCTTTCAAAACTCCAATGAACAGAGGAACAGTTGTCTCGGTCAACCGTTGTGATGTTCAAATCGCTTGGTTTTGTTCTTGCATGATTTGACCTAATTTGGTAGCTAATGAGAATGTCACATTTATCTGTTCAACGAGCGGCTTTGAGATATTTGCAGCTAATATAGTGACCCTCAAAGCGCGCCTTAGCAGGTTAATTAAAATCACGAGTGACTCAAAAGAACACCTTCTCCCCGCGCGATTGGAAAATGCCGGCGGTTATGAGTTCGACCCCCTCTCTACGCCTCTTTTATATACGTTCAAGAGAGCTGTCAATTGTCGTAGGCTGTGATGGATTACCTTGTCCTCAGTGAACTCAACACACGTGGTCTAATGATGTATCTATCTTCAGTCAACATTTCTGGGCCGTCAAAATGAGTTTTTATATATCCCTAGGGCTTCTCCGAAAGTCCACATGCTTGGACACACACAACGAGATGGAATTTGTGAGCTGTTGTACCCGAAGATATCCGTAGCTATTGCTCGTTTGGTTTAATAATTTGAAAGGCCATCCCTAAAATTGGAACTACATCTTGCTGCTTGTCGTATATTAATATTAAATGAATATACGATGTTGAGGAGCTTCATATGTTAGGATCAGAAGTTTGTTTTTTGCAGGCATTGTTAACTAGTAACGCGTGAAGGAACAACCGATGGTACATATAAAATGTAAACTTATGCAAAGAGGAAGAACAGATAAATTGCACCATATGCAATGGGAATGCAGCAACGAGTTGAACATCGGGAGGAGGAATGGCCAACAGTGAACTTAACATGCTTAATGCATTAAGGCAAAGATAATATGGGAATGTGTTTGAATTCACGAACTTTCAGAGAAGCTGAATATTAACCAATTGCAATGCTGCTTTTGTATAGAATAGAAGCTTACAAGGGTTTATTGAAAACCATCGACGCACTTTTGTTAGAACTACATGCAAACCTGTCAGTTGATTTCCTAATGGTCTGAAAGGCGCTTTGTTATGATGCTGTACATGCACGCTTCAAGTAAGCTATTAAATTAGTGGCATTCAACAAACTACAAAACGTTCAAACGGCTTAGTTGAAAGAGGATGGCATAGTTGTTCTTAAAATATAGACGTTGTTTTCAGGTATTGCCCTGATTTTATGAGGCCGTTCCACGTGTGTGTGTTTGCTCTTTTGTAATAAAATTAATATAATTAATTTTCTGACCAAACACAAAAACAGCCTTCAGTTCATTGTGGTACAACCCCTTTTATGCTAAATATCGATCCATTCTGACAATATGAATAAATTGATCTGATCGCATCAAAGGGACAAAAATATAAGTACTATAAATAATAATTCGTTTCTTCTCAAGAAAAGGGAAATTACGAAAAAAGGTTCTCTTTTTATTTAACAAAGATATACTGTCTTGAAGCGTAATATAAGCAGTAAAATTTGTGTCCAGGTTTACTCTAAAATTCCTAGCTCTTATATATGCTGAACGTATCTACGCGTGAAAATTTAACTATTAACAGTAATAGACAATTGTTTCTGACCACCTCTTGGAAAACAAAACAACCTTTATGTAGGCGGTGGGCAAGTTTTCATTTTATTTTCAAGGGGCTACAATAGATCATCAAATTATTGACATGAGGTTGTTAAGATTTCAGTTTTAGATACCGAATGGCGACACCGCAATTGCTTAGCATGCAGTAAAATTCCATTCGCCGAATGAGATATGAGCAGATTCCTAGTACCACCTTCATTGATATAACTACACGACTGATTCTAAAATTTGATACTAATGATCCGAGAGCACTTACACAGACTTCGATACTAATGACTGATTACAGGCTATCAGGCGATCAACGAGATACTGGTTGCACGTGGATAACACGAAACAACACCGCCACAGGTTTCTTGGGATTATGATCACAAACTAATCGGCTGGTTTGTTCCTCTCTGGAGTGATCTGACTTACTTACCTTCACTCCTGTAATTAATAGAAAACTGCGTTCTGATCAATTGATTACTCAGTTGAATAGTAATAATAACAGTAGTAGTAATCATAGTGACAGTAATAGTAATAGCAATAGTATTAATATTAATAATAATGATAATGACAGTAACAGTAACAGTAACAGTAACAGTAACAGTAACAGTAACAGTAACAGTAACAGTAACAGTAACAGTAACATACTGCTACTAGTAACAGTAACAGTAACAGTAACAGTAACAGTAACAGTAACAGTAACAGTAACAGTAACAGTAACAGTAACAGTAACAGTAACAGTAACATACTGCTACTAGTAACAGTAACAGTAACAGTAACAGTAACAGTAACAGTAACAGTAACAGTAACAGTAACAGTAACAGTAACAGTAACAGTAACAGTAACAGTAACAGTAACAGTAACAGTAACATACTGCTACTAGTAACAGTAACAGTAACAGTAACAGTAACAGTAACAGTAACAGTAACAGTAACAGTAACAGTAACAGTAACAGTAACAGTAACATACTGCTACTAGTAACAGTAACAGTAACAGTAACAGTAACAGTAACAGTAACAGTAACAGTAACAGTAACATACTGCTACTAGTAACAGTAACAGTAACAGTAACAGTAACAGTAACAGTAACAGTAACAGTAACAGTAACATACTGCTACTAGTAACAGTAACAGTAACAGTAACAGTAACAGTAACAGTAACAGTAACAGTAACAGTAACAGTAACAGTAACAGTAACAGTAACATACTGCTACTAGTAACAGTAACAGTAACAGTAACAGTAACAGTAACAGTAACAGTAACAGTAACAGTAACAGTAACAGTAACAGTAACAGTAACAGTAACAGTAACAGTAACAGTAACAGTAACATACTGCTACTAGTAACAGTAACAGTAACAGTAACAGTAACAGTAACAGTAACAGTAACAGTAACAGTAACATACTGCTACTAGTAACAGTAACAGTAACATACTGCTACAGTAACATACTGCTACTGCTACTGCTACTGCTACTGCTACTGCTACTGCTACTGTTACTGCTACTGCTACTGCTACTGCTACTGCTACTGCTACTGCTACTGCTACTGCTACTGCTACCGTTATTACTATACTACTACTAATAATAATGATGATAATAATGATACGATGATGGTGATAGTGATAGTGATGATAGTTAAGATCCCAGGCCTAATACTACTCCTACTACTACTACTTATAATAATTACAATAATTATAGTAATAGTAATAACAATAACAACAACAACAACAACAATAATAATAATATGATACTAATGATGATGGTGATCCAAGGCCTACTACTACTACTTATAATAACAACAACAAGAACAATAATAATATTAACAATAATAATATTAACAATAATAATATTAACAATAATAATATTAACAATAATAATATTAACAATAATATTAACAACAACAACAACAACAAGAACAATAATAATAATAACAATATAACAACAACAACGTACACGTGCATAAACGCAATAAGTACTGCGCCCACAAAACCAGTTTTATCTGTAGCTGAAAAGATGTCTCTAGTGAAATATTTTCTCCGCGCGTCCACTGCAAAATGCAAACCTGTTAAGGTTTTAATAGAACTCACTTCCCCCAGACCTAGAGGATATGAAATATCCGATTCATTTCCTATCCACCACCTACTTTAAAAGGTATTATACGCAACTAACAAGCTAGCCTAATTCCCGATCCTGATTACTGACTTAAAAACGCTCAACGCTTTCAGACGATAGGTTCGTCTACTGCATGGTCTTAACTCTTTTAATAAACAATTCAATAACATTAATAAATAATGTTGAATTATCTCTGAAGTCTTGACAAGGTGCGTAAATTGACCTACAAGGTTTCCTGGCATAGTGTTGTTCATAACTGATCACGTGAATTCTCTTCAAAGCATGTATACAGGTCTTTGTCTAGGAGGGAAAACACAGTGCAACAAGACATGGACCACTTCCGTGCCGGAACCCGTTTACGGCTCCCTTTCGTGACTGATTAACTAGCGAAATTTCCTCGCGCACGCAATGTCCAAATCTAGTGTTTAATTCAAGATCCACAGTTTACCCAATGTCCGAAGATATTAAGCAAAAGTGTAGTCTTTCTTGAGGAAAGAACTTCTTCTTATGACCATACAGTGCAGTGCTAGGAACAAACAAGGCATAGAAACCCATTGTACACGTACAATCAATTTAACGATCTTTGCAATCGGCGGGAAGAAGCTCTATACCTAAGGCTCGTTATCCTAATATTAGCCTAATGTTTTAAGCAACTTAAATGTGATTTCTTTTGCTGGACTTGGAGCAAAGTTTGCAGCTTTTATAACCATTCGTAAATATGCTGGCTAGCCATACAAAACCACTCCAAAGTTTCGGATGCTTCATGATGATATGAAAAGTCCAAATCTTTTTTAATACTCCGATATCATGGAATTACAACAGCTATTTTCGGGTTCAAATGAGAACTCTGACGATTTTGTGCTCAGTATAAGGGACGACTGTAGTTACTCCAAGAATGAGGAAGATTGGTTGTTGAGCGAGCTTACGCACTTTGTGAAAAATATAACCATTGTCACTTACCCCTCTGTTACTTGTCGGCTTGCTGCGCGAAGATTTTAGTTCTTTGTCACAGATGACGTAGTAATATCCCCGGCTATCTTGATCAATTCTGCACTCGCCCTGTACAAAAACACGGGAAAGGACTAATGACTGAATTATCACGCGATTACGCGCAAATCAATGCTCTACAGCATTTGGTGAATTCCTGATTTGATGTTCCGTTGGATCGGAAGTGTTCGGCGGCACGAAACCATGATATTGGATAAACGCAAGCTGGATATGCAGAATATTTTAAAGATTTTTGTTGTAGCGTTGCTGGCAATTCTTAGGTGTGGATTAGATTTGATTTTGAAGCAAAATAAAACTTTGTTGCTTGTTGTATTATAACATCGAAAAAGTTTCATTATTCGTCTATTATAGCAAATGAATATTGCGTTTATTAAGTCATGTTTCAAAGACTACGAGGGGAACCTTCTTATATAGAAGGAAAACTGTTTCAGGTGAACTAAACTAACACACCCCAACATAGACAAATTAATTAACAAAGAAAACAAAAGTATTCACAACGCATCCCTTTCTAATCAAGTGGATAGCCCGAATTTTGAATCGATACATTTTTAGCTTTACTAGAAAACTGTGCTACAAGTTACGCCTGAATTAGGGCTAAATTAACAACAATTAAACCGTGTAGCACATTTACACAAGCTGTTCCGAAACGTGTTTACAATAATTCAAATCAACTTTACAAGGATTATTGAAGTTTCATTCGTGGTAAAATAATTAACTAATTCGCGGCTGGGTTCGTGGGCGTGTACTCCTGACTAACTACAGACTGACATCTCAGTTCGTCAGACAGTGTGGCAGGAACGTACTAATCAGAAACAAACTCTCATAAAGTGCGCGAGCGTTAGTATTACCTACGGATGGAGATCAAAGCTAGTCGGCTTCCCCCGTTAACATCTTCATTTAGGAAGGCTTTCTTATGGCTACGAGTTGAAAGCAGAACTGTTAAACCGTTCTTCGTAGCCCCGGTTCGTAGCGCGGGATGGAAATCGAGAATGCGCATTAACTAGCCGATGATATGAACGGTAATAAACCCGAGGTTATGGATGTCGTATTTTATTTGTTTCAGATGGGTTATTTGACTTTTGGCTTTCTCTTCAGTACAGAGTCTGATCAACAAATAATTATGCAAATAAAACTTCCTATTTTCGTGCTTTTTGTCCGTATTTTGCTGTCATGTCGCTCGAACTGACTGATTTCAGCATTAGTTTTGTCTCTTGATTGTAACTTGTCGTGGTATACAAGTTATTTTACCCGTACATGAAATAATTGATCATAAGCGCTAAGCCAGTCTTTTAAATGTGAAATAATAACGTCGAGTGAAGTATCGTTCAGACATTCGTGTAGCAATATATATCGCCTCTATTTATGAGTTTCAGATAAACTTAGCCCGCGTAAACTAATTTCAGTTCACCTGGCACAAAAATTTAACTATCATTTGATGAAAACAAAGCTTCATAAACGAAATTGAAACCTAGTTAGTTTTTCTTCAAAACTGTTCGATCTTTGTCAGTAAAATCCTCGTGTATTCCAAACCAGTTCGAGCTTAGTTGAGTATTCCTTTTTGGCTGACGTGTACTTCAGAGAGGGTATACTAATTTGTATTGTATACTAAACGTAATGTTCCATCTAGTTTTCTTATCTCGTTTTCTTTTGGAAAGCTCGTACTGTTATTATGACGAAACAAATATCCCTAATACGTTAATAGCTAGCTTTATCAATCTCTCATAACAACAGAATACTCCATTTACAAGTGATAAGGTGTACGAGGTTTGTGCTCGTGCCAAACCGGTTTTCTTTGTTTATTTGTTTTGCCGTCTTCTGAAGGGCCGGAGAACGTCCCCTCTAAACTATTCCCTTCTCCCACGTTTCCTCTACCGACTTCCCGCCACAACTTTCCCGGTTTTTCTCTTGGATATTCTCAGAAGGCAATTGCCGAAATGTATGACAATGTCAATTAGAACGTCTGAGGTTAGAAAGATCGAGCCGTTATGATTGTACGTAATTGAAAACGAAGATTCGAGAGTCAAAATTTATCGACCTCGTGTTAAGGAAGGCTGGATGTGGCTATCAGCTCTTTATCAAAAGTTATCGACTAAAGAATCGAACTTCGGTAGTTTTGACAGTATGTCAGTCCCGCTCTCATCTCTCATTTGCCTCCCTAGTCACTGTTGTTGCTTTTAGCTGTTATTTTATCTCACAAAAACAACAACCACATGCCATTTCCAGTAACTGTTAAGGTTGGCATTTTAATGCGAGATAAAAGCCTTTCAGTTGACGTTCATGCCTCTATTCCTTCTATAGAGTGCTATGGTTGTGTGGATACAATATTCAGGCTCTAATCATTGGCTATAAATAGATGTTTTGGCTGCTGTCAGAGTTATACAAACCAGTGGCTATTATAATGGGAGCGTCTGGGTGATATATAGCAACGACAAGGGCAAGCGTGATCATACCTTTGACTTTCCCTTGCCTCGTGAGCCTTTGGAGCTTTTGGAGCCTCGAGATTCCACCGGTTGGATCCATATAAATACCAGGAAAGTGACAATAGCAGTAGAGTACAGTACCAATCCACGCATAGTGGTTAACTTAGGTTTTGACAAACAAGGTAATTATTGCGAGTTCAATGAGCCGTACTTGAGGAAATCTACAGTTGAAAGAAACACGACTGAAAGAGTTCGCAGTTGTCGATCTCTATAAGTAGCTCTGACTGACTGTTTGGGGAGCCAATCAGAACTCGACTATTCCAGCGCGGAAAATACTATCCACAAATTAAATTGGTATCCGTCAACAAGTTCACGTAAATCTTTCCAATTGTGACAGAGTTTCACTTGAGTGTGGCTTTCGCAGTTTGAAGAAGCCCCGTGTTTCGAGGTTTTAGTATTTTTAGGGCTTAAATACTGCTGTGGGTTTAGGCTTAAGAAATGGCACCGAGGATGTTAAAGTCGATCACGCTAGCTTCATGATATGACAAAGGGGCTCACCGTACCATGTGTTAACGTGAATGCGAAACGAGGCATGTGGCATAAAGCTATGCTTGATTCTCGGCTAAAGGTCTATTAACTCACAGGGGCTATCGACTTACCAGATAATTGCGTTTTATTCCTCTTCTTCACTGAATGAAAGGACGAGTTAATTCCGAACCAGATCTATTCTTGTTCTACACGAGAGCCATTTTCGGCTGAAGTGCTTTTTTCCTGGCGAGCTTAGGTCGTATTACGCAGTGTGAATAACCGAGCAATTCACACTTAAGAAGTTTTGTTTGCCCTCAAGGAGTAAATATCTTCGTTAGCTCACGCCGATCTCGGCAGGCGAAAAATATTCATGGACTTTACCATCGCAGCGGAGGGAGAAACATCGCCAGAATAAATACTTATCTAAC
This sequence comes from Actinernus sp. WN-2022, assembly GCA_030867875.1. Taxonomy (NCBI): domain Eukaryota; kingdom Metazoa; phylum Cnidaria; class Anthozoa; order Actiniaria; family Actinernidae; genus Actinernus; species Actinernus sp. WN-2022. Next base: position 26,336,303 of record JAOWCC010001634.1, read on the forward strand.
TGAAGCAACTGTGCTTTGGAGACGTAACATGACTGCACATGAATTCTCCATCAGAACGTCGCGTTAGAGCCACTAATTAGCAGTGTTTATGACTTTAGTCTCTAGGGCCACTTCACATTTGGTTTAACAATTTACCACAAAAGAAACCGGATTCTCTTTTTCCTTTCGCAGATGTAATGACAGCTCGTGGTGGTACAAACTAACTAAGTTGCTTTTAACATTCGCATCAACAACATGGCCATAAACTCGGCCGTAACTTGTACAAATTATTTCCGTGTCTTTTAGTAAACTTTCAGTTTAAATCGTTTTGACAGATTAGGTACGTTAACTAAGGGGTTGTGTGATATTTGGGTGACAGTTGATGTTTGTTGTTTATTTGTGGTACGTTATCGAAATGTTTCGTGGTGGTCCGACTATAGATCTGTGATCAACAGGTCATCGACGTAACCGATAGATCCGAATATTACAAGTGGCGAATTATCGCTACGAAAGAGCAAAAAATAGAAATACTGTTATCTTAGCTTCGGAATATCTTAATCGATAGACCCCTTACATTCTCGCGGAGACTATCACGGATATTTTAAAGTGACTGGTCTGCCAATTTTAATACTTCAAAGCTCGGATTTAATACTCAACGAACTTTCAATATTATATACAGTCGGTAACTACCGCTATTATACGGACTTACGGACACTTCACTCGGTCCCAACGTGACATACTTCATACTTTATCCATCCTTCCTTAAAAAGGCTTTTCAAAGACAAAATACAAATACAATACAACTACAGTGTACATGATAATTTGAATTACATCTATTAATTTAACCTATTTTGAGTTTGATATAATTTGCTTTTCAGCTTTCGCTTGAAACTTAAAACGTCTTTACTTCATTTCAGTTCATTATCTAGTGAGTTCCATATTTTTTACTGTTCTGTAATAGGAACTTTGGCTCTGACCACTCGCAGACTGATTTGAATAAGGCGATTTGTAATAATTGCGAGTTTAGAGTTTCACGACCACTAATATTGAAGCGCTTCGTGAATTTAGATATTAAATAATATGGTGCGGAATCAGTCATGCATTTGAATGCTAAAGTGGCACTTCTAACTACACTAGCTTATCTACTGGGAGCCAATTAGCTCTTTTAATATTGGTGTAATATGGTTATACTTTTTGGCTCCGCTAACAATACGACAGGCATAGTTTTGACATGATTGTAGCATACATATGTTTCTATTAGATGCATTTGCCCATACATTCGAGCAGTAAAACAACTTACTAAATACTAATGTATTAATAACAGTAATTAAAATGTTCTTATTAAACGCGTGTTTAACACGGTTTATTTGTGCTAGTCGAGAAAAGCACGAAGAAACGGTCTTAGTAATGTGTTCATCGTAGGTTAAGTTCGTGTCTAAGATCACGCCCAAGTCTTTGGCACTGGATACTGGTAAATTGTTTTGACACCTGGAACATTTTAACTTTTATGTGTGTCAATTTGTTTTTCAGTATAACAACTCGAACAACTTTAAAGACTTCAAAGACGTCCGGTTCGAAGTCTAGTCCAGATAATTTTGACTTCGCAACCACTGTACCGCTCTTTCCAAATTCTGCCTTCATCCGCCCCGAGTACTCGTTACTTTTTATTGCGAAGCGTTTGAAATCTTGAGTTTGAAGTTTTTGTCTCGTACGAACACTCGCTATTATACGGACACCAAATCACTGGTAAAACTGGATCTCTTCCATTGGATCGGCAATTCGTGGAGATTAGAGTTTCCTACAAAATTTCCAGGGCATTTGCAACTTATATTTCCATCCATTGGAAGTACGGAAAACCATGAAAATTCAAACTTCCAATTATTTTCCAACAAATTTCCAACACGTTTCCATCTCAAGTTCCAGTTCCAGTGAATCGCTGTCCCGAGTATAACAGGAGTTGACTGTACTGCTATGATTAGGAAATTAAAGGTCTTGAAAAACGACAAAACACTGTTACGAAACGGAAGAAAATTACTAGTGATTTTCCAGTTATCAGCAACAATGTTTCCCGTACTTTGAAAATGTTTCTTGGGCGAGCAAACGAGCGGGAAACAAGAACAATCTTTTGTTGCTTGCCTGAGGAAACCAAGAAACATTCCACAAGGACATGCATGTAACGACCTCCTGACGGGGTTTCCCGTTTACTCGCCGAAGTAACATATGTAGCGCAGACCTGAAATTCAGTCAACATTGTGGCTTCGGCAAACTGGAAACATTTGTTGCGGAAGCAAAATTTGCTTCTCGGAAGAAAATATTTTTGAAATATTTCAGAAACATTTTTGCTTCTCGGCTCAGTTCCAATCAGTTGTTCTGTTACTCAGAAATAGTTTTCAATGTTTACAAAATGTAACAAAGCCTTGAGCAGAATTCGATTACTGCATGTGACTACAAAGAGAAGTTGGCAGAGATCGAAAAATGTTTTCCCGATAGTAACAGGCAAAAATAATTATCTCTACATTGACTATTATATACGGCGAATCCCAGGTGGAAATCAAGAGATGTTTCAATTGGAGGCTTGACTGTTGCCGGTGGAATTAAAAATTTTTTTTTTTGTTATAGCAGGCTACTATTTCAGCATAGCTGGTGGGGGCCTGCTTACAACTCCCCACACATAGAGAATAGTATATATTTTAATACATACTACTCTCAAACTCACATGTTGATTTTAATGGAGGGAGGAAACCGGAGAATCCGGAGAAAGCCCTCGTGGAAAGGGAGAGAACAACACAACAAACAAACTCAACTCGCATATGGCACCAAATCCGACTCGAACTCGAGCCGCAGCGGTGAGAGGCGAGCCGCTAACCCACTGCGCCACCCATACCACCCAAAATTAAGAAGGAAACCCGTACAACATTTGCCAATTAGTCGGTAGTTAACCAGAGTTGTCGTTAGCCAGTTTAATCGCTGAACTAGGACAGAAACGATAGCATGAATGGCAAAGGAATTAATTAATGGGGTTGTTCTGGGGCCAACACAATAAACCTTTTACACGTGTATTAGTTACAAGTCTAGTCAATATTTTCCGGCGAAGAAACAATGGCCCAGACATATAAAGTACACTTGTAAAAGTTTTATTGAATTGTCCCCTGGATTAAACACATTAAGGTATTCAGGATCTGTTGATTAGGTACCGTACACTTTTCTTCAAAGCATCCTTACTGGAGCTGACAGAGGTGCTCCAACTTTAAACCTGCATCTTGGCTTCGCAGCCATTTTCTAGGAAATCAAAAATGGAGACTGAGAGGACTCCTTCAACTGAGTGACGTATAAGGTGTTAATGTTCTGTTCTTCTTTCTCGTAATTGATTGGTTGATACTCATAAATTCAATAGAAGACTAACAAAGTGTAATATATTTTCATTAGATAACTTTATTTGGAGTATTTATTTAGTTGTGATCAAATTAACTGTGGTTTGATTTCAAAGAAACTCGTACGTGAGGAAAGTTCTCAAATTTGTGATGGAAAGATGTTCTGTCTTCCCCATTTTCTATTGGCTGGATGGTGTTTTCTTTAAGTTTTCACGGTAAAAATGCCAACATCAGACAACACTTCGGGTATTCAAGCAAAATCATATGTGAGGACTGTTGTATCTGTATGACGTCAGAGAACAGTGACGTCATAGGTTGAAACAGCAGAATAAACGAGACGTTAAGTTGCACACACGTGTATAGTTGTTCTCATCATATTAAGTCTGTAAAGACTCTGTAAGAACACAAAAAGGACGAAGATATGCTCATTGCCGCATCCTACTGTCTTTTGCTATCGTTCTTATAGATGAACCATTACTTTTAAGGCTATATCTGTACATCTGGTCCTCTTCCATGAGATGGAAATTTCTTGGGTCGCTGGTTCGTAAGCTCTCTATTACTCGGGGACTGGATAAAAGTTGTTGAAGACAGAAACGGGATTCTTTAAAATTATCTTCCATCAAAATGATAAACACTCAAACAAGCATTTCGAGTTTGTATTCACCTTTAGTATATTCATATCTCCTGCACTCGGGTAACAATGGTGCCAGAGCGAGGGCAGTTGTACCAAAGATCACAAAATTCGAGCCGTTGCGGTACGACAGAAACTAAAGCATTTCTAACTGTTGTGTTATTTTGTGTCTTAAGGAAATGGGCTTTTTTCAGGAATGGAATCACGTGGTTGTACTGGAGAGCAAACATGCAAAATAATCTTAACTCGTATATTTAAAGAACTACGAGATCGGTGTTGTTATTCGCAAAACCTGTCGTAAATGCTATTTTCCACCTCCAATCGATTGTCGATCTTTCTAAAACAGCGTTTTTAAAGATGGCTTGCTCTCCAGTATCCATGGCAACGCCTTTCCCATAGGGAGTAGTATATCAGCACGTGACTGTTTCCTGCGACAAGCTGGGACAGCTGACCTCGGTTTGATGCCTTCGAGGTCAATAGTGTGTTAGCTGTTTCTCGATAAATATATTGCAAATTAAAACCCGACTGTAGCCCCGAGCTAATTATGAAACTTCATCGGCCTATACAGAGGCGTAGCATCAATATCTTGGTTTTCGCGTGACGTCATCAAAAACGTAAAATCTAAGTCCTACAAAGCTGTTCTTTGTATATATTCTATACATTGATAATAAAAGTCTACACAGACAATTTCACATCGATGGGATGTATTGTTCCGGAGTAAATAAATTTTAAATTTTATAACAGAACGACCCATGGGCAGTTTGTTTTCCGGAATGCAATAAAAATCCATTCATAAATTCTGTCAATTTCTTTTTTTTTTCACTCGATAAATCTTTAAAAGTTGCATTCAAAGAATTTTGAAGTGAAACCCAATGATTTTGATGGGAAATTAAGCTTTATTTGTATTTTCGTTTTATAGCCCCAGAGAGGGACACAAAGATGGCGGCCGCATACGAAGTACTGTAAAATTGTCGTACATTCATTGGCCCACAGATCCGTTAGGAAATAATTATAATCTAATGTTCCAAACTTTGGGTTATAAGTGTATTTTTGGTAGTTCTACAAGGACCAAGATGTTCTATTGGATTTTATCAATGCAAACCAATTTTACGATCGCGTGTCATGACGATGAGAACCACCAATACGCATTCTCGACTCTGTTGACTACTCCCCAGGCTATCCCGTGCCACGCACACAAGCTGACCAACTTGATTTTTTCAATCAAGCGAACATTTTTCGAAAACCAACTTCTGCAAAATTAAAAAGAAATATCCGTCAGAGAGTTTCAAAACCTGACTCTTAACGAGTTTTGAAATTATGTACGTCCCCTCAATAAACAGATAAACACGACAAATTGAGGTTATGACAATCTCGAATTAATGGTGATGATCGGGTGATCGCGATATTTTAATTAGTCCGAGATGTGGGAAATTCATGTTGAGGCGTTCGGCATGTTTGCAAATGTTGCTGACAGTTTGTTGATATTATTTTCACCATGTGAGCACAATCAAAGCTTTAAACGATGTAAGTATCACGATGAAGAAATTTAAAGAAGTTTGGGAAGTGAAGAAATACAAGGAGATTAAAACCAAAACATCCTTTGAAAGCCGACCTACCTGGAAACGGAAGTGAACCCGAGTGAGTTAGTTCTGGGCGTAACCGTAGGGTTTGTAATTAATTTCGGTACGTCCCACAGTAGGAATCTTGTCTCGAAATATAATTCGAGATCATGACTCGAAGGATAGGTACCCTCATGCTTTCTCTAAAAAGTCCTATTCGTTGTTCTTGAAAGGTAACCAAGCCTTAGCCTCGCATGGAGGCTGGAGCTGACCCTGCACTGATACGAACCCTCTTTCTATGAATATCGATAGATTTTGATTATCATGCTAACTAGATAGAAACCTCTAACTAATTATAAGCTGACTCCAGCCTTCTCAACTTCAGCCTCGATGTCACCAAAGGCGTGGTTTCCTTTTAAAATGATGGTGAAGAACTACGAAGTCTCCGACTTCCAAGGGTCAACAACTGCTGGTCCATAGTTGTTTTGTTCACTTGAAGTTTTATGAAATTACAAGTTGTAATATATGCAGAAGTTTAAACAAATACTAAAATGTTGTTAATGGCAGAAACTAAAAACTCTAAAAAGCGACAAGTTATTAAAAAAGTGTCAAACAGTACGTTGTAAAAAGGAGAAGTTTTATAAAATTATTAGTTTCAGTATATAAATGCAAGACCTTTAATTTTGCATAACTGTTACTTGTTAATGGCAAAAATTACTGACTAAATGATTTTATCATAACTAAAAAAACATCAAGTTGAAAGAAATGACAACCTTTACATAAATAGCGACACATCATCAAAACATTACAAGTATCATGATATTTATGTGCAGGAATTTTCAATATGTAAATGGCAGTTGTATATACTATATTATAGTAAAAGATGTTATAAATTGAAACGAAGTATTTTTGACACAAACAAGCCGCGCCCCATATTCTCTCGTCATCTGGTTAGCCGACCGGCTAATAACTTTTTATAGAACTAATACGGCTGTGTATTTTCACGAGTCATGTGTATTTTGGCGAGCCTTGAGTACATAAATTCTTCAAAGAAACTGCACTTTCTTTCCCATTATAAATTGCACTTTATTTCCCATTATAAATAAATCCGCGAGTTAGTTCATGCGTGCTTATTCTCTTCTTCGATGTTGTTTGCTAATTCTTCATATGAATTCTCATCATTGATGCACGAGGTTAAGGAAAAAGTTAGGTAGCATAATTATCGTCATCGTTAGATATCTCCATTCTTTTTAGCGAACTAAGAAAAGGGTCAAACATTGCTAGCAATAGCAACTGGGAAGCCATTTAATCCTTACCACTTCAAATGCGGTCTTCTTTTGTATATTGCGTGCATTATATATTAATAAAGCTATATAAACTTTTTGTTTGTCAATGTGATATTACTTATAACTATTTATTTTTCTGACCGCACGATTACCAGTAGGGTTAGCCATCAGCTATAATCCGTCCTGTTTCATGCAGGCCTTAGTTAGTCTTACCACGTGTGAGATCGTAATAAAGTGATCCAGGAACTTCTAGTGGGTTATCCCCGATTACCCCCTAAACAGGACCTTTCTTCTGTGGAAACCTAATTCATAGGGAGTGGTCTTAGGATTATAAAAACGCCGCTGAAAAATTTAAGAAGAAGCACACACGCAATCCATGTACGATCACGGAAAGTTGCTGGATCATTCGGTTGAGTTGAAAAGAAAGAATTGCACGCCCTCGGAAACCGACTAAATAAAATGTAGCCTAAAAATCACACTTTCCTGGTTAGAGATTGGACCGCAGTCGCGTCTTGTGTATTTTAGTGCATTTTGTCTCGAGATTGACAAGCATGCACTGTCTGCAGAGTAAATTGCTATACTGAGCGAGATAGTAGGGATAGTACGTATCCAACCAGTGAAAAAAATCAGTGAAATCGCAGCAACTAAATGATTAAAAGGTAAAGGTATTCATTCATATAGCGCAAATTCTATATGAATATATTCAAATGTGCTTTACAAGGTTATTTTTGTGATACGGACTGCTATTATGGCGCAATGTGCTGTCGTGCAGTTTACAATCATAAGTGATTGTTGGTACCTCAGAATCACGGCCAGGCTGTTGTGTCGACAGGTTCTTTCACGTTCCCCTCGTACAGATTAGAATAAGAAGGAGTCAAGGCCAACAGCTTATACGTCCCTGCCCAAGGACGCGGCTAGACCGTGCTCTACCAACTGTGCTAACCTCGCAGCTAATCATGTTCGTCACTGTAGCATTAAAAAGAAACATAAACATGAACCCAATCATTATTGCAGTTTTTCTTATAAACAAACAAACTGAACGAATTTGCAGCCATCCAGTAAAACCACGTGATTGCATTTCTGCAAATGACCCATTGGTTTCAAGATGGCGGTAAATGAAGTACCGTATATTTCAGTGACTCCTTCTCGTCAGCGACTGTTTTCAATCTGCTATTTTGTACATTACTGTACCAACTGATTGATTGAAAGCAGAATCAATTTTGTCAAGCATCGCAATTGAAGTTTATTTCGATAAACTTGCAGGGTTAAAGGGCATTTTGACATTAAAAGCGAGTAAACTGCTCATTTGTAATTTGCCAAAAAGAAAGCGAGATTTCAAATGATATGAGTCCTATGAACTCATAGTGCTTGTATTTTGCGCGCCGGATTGTATGCATGGACGTTGCCCTGGATACCAGAGATTCTAATGCCCTCTTAGCCAAAGTCAGCGAAAACTGAAAGAGACGAGAAGACAGGTCTCGTCGCTTCGCGCCTAAATTAACTTTGGCTTAGAGAGGGCAGTAGAGCCTCTGGCATCCAGTCTATATGGAAGTATGCCGAGGAAAAACGTTTATTGATGATAATAATGGAATAACTTGCACATGACTTTAGGAGGGCATATTGTTCATTTACGGTCCTTATAGTATAATGTGCGGCCCTTGTTCCGCTCCAAACGTCATGCTATTCTCTTACTAATTTATTGTCACTAACATACATGCACGTTCAGAAAATGGTTGGAACACATATAACATGAAATCCTGTCCAGTGTAAGCGTTGCGCTGTAAACATGAACCCAGAGATCGATCGCGTGCTTATGCATCGCCAACATGAAAAACAATCATCCCTTCGTGCAGTGGGCGTATTCCTGTTAAACTCTTCGCAGTGGGATAGCATGGGCTTTATCACCCCCAGGACTTTTCCTTTCATTTCGTACGCTTTTTAAATTACATGCATTTTACAGTGTCTCACGAACCGCTATTTTGACGACCTCTGGCATAAGATCTCAGCTTGATTGGTTTACGGTTTTGGCGTATGGTTGTGAATTGCGGGTTACGCACGGGATGAAAACTTCGGTGTATGATTCATAAGGTCACACGAGTAACATGTACTTTTGCCAACATTTCAGTGCTTATTGATCATAACTATTATTTAACTTCCTAAACTATATATATTAAAAATACTCGGATACTAACAAGTATAAACTTACAAACATTACCGATATCAGGTACTTCTCGGTTTTAGTTATGTTTATTCGGCTGATTCTTCAGTAGACAGTTAGAGTTCTCATCCATCTTGATCATAATCTCATATTAAGGGTATTGAGACATTGCACAGATCAGTGAAAGCCGTATTTTAGATTATCAATCACCTTGTTGAAAAGTAATAGCATTCTGCGAGTTAACACATATCCTAAATCGGATTTGCCTATAGCACGGCCTAAGATTGTTTATCTGGTACACTTATTACTTATTATCGGGTGTTTGTACTTTCGCCTCTAGGTTACATCACATTTAATCTTGCCTTGATGGCTGCGCAATCGTGAATTGTGTGGAAGAAGTAATCGTTTCTACCCTGGAACATTTGCCCTGAAGCATCTAAGCGACTGAGATAATAAAGAAAAGGGAATGAAGCCAGCCCTAAGATAACTCAAGAATTTACTGTCAGCCTCAGGACGTTTTGGGCGTAGAGTAAATACCGTTGATTTTGACCAGTCGAACATTTTGTTAAAACATACATTCCTACACGCTACAACCACGCTGGCAAACATAAGCTCACTTGAGCGAAGAATGGCTAGCTGAGCTGTGGACTTTCAAGTCTGATGATTTTATCTATTACCCAACAAACGTTTGTAGTCCAGATCCTAGCACCTTATTCATATCTCACCTCCACGCGGTAAGAAGTCTGGTAACAATAGTATCAGAGCGAGGCCAGTTGTCCCAGAGATCGCAAAATTGGAGTCGGTCAGAAATGTCTTAGTTTCTGTCGTACCGCACTGTTGTGTTATTTTGTGTCATAAGGAAATGAACGTTATTTATCGCCATGGTCTGTAGATTTCTCTCTTCCTGTGACAATCTGGAACCTTTACTGGCCTCGCTTTGATGCAGTTTACGAATAAGGTCAACTAGATATCCTTAGTGTTTAAAAGGAATCATAAAATTAAGATTCAGTATATCTGCTTTCATTGCCAGCTTGTTGACTTTTAAAGTGCTTTGCATTCTTATTTAATCAATTGCAAATGTTATCAAATACTTTATATAGGCTTGGCTCTTAAACAATTCGTTTCTCTGACCCAGTCCTTCCCAGTTTTCTTAGTCAGGCCCATGGGCGTGTCACTTCGTATGTTGTACATGTCTATAGACCAGTTTCAGGATCATGTGCAGTTGTTCAAATCCTTTGTTTATTTGGCAGGCAGGCTAGTTGTTGAACAAGAGGTGACCTGCCAGATGAAACAAAACATGAACATTGCACATGATCTTGAAAGTGGCTTATTGAGAATTACAAACAATTAACTAGCGACACTCAGGTCAATATGTGGGCATGAATAGAAAAGCCCTTCCGGTTGTCCGTCCACCAGTCTCGTACCCAGAGCTTTGTCGCCACGAGACAACCTCGTCCCCAGGGTCTTCTCGGTCACATCCAAGATGGCGGCTACCCGAGAGAAGACTGAATCACGTGATCAATTACTCCCAGATTTTGGGAGTATTTTGTCACGTGATTTGGCGGTCTAAGATGGCGGCCAAGCTGAATATGGGAATATTTCATGACGTCTACAAACCATGGGTATCCCAATCCGGAATGAGCGAGAAGCGATTAACGGTATTTCCACGCGGCGAACTTTGCAGTGAAAACAGGTCTACTAAATGGCTCGAAATGGAGTTTACTTGGATAAAGAAACAGTTGAAAGGTATTACAAAGCTACCAGGATGTATCTAAGCTATCGGTTAGCGTTGAAGCGAAGCGATCGATAGCACATGTTCAAGTTTAACGGCTTCTCCTGGCTTTCCCACTGATGAAACTTACCAGAAAATGACCCAGTAATGTACTTCATCTAATTTTGCTCTAAATCGTTTTATTGATAAAATTTGAGAAAATTAAACTATGTATGAATCATCTCCGTGGTCTCACACCGTTTGGCCAATAAAAAGCATTGTTAGAACAACCCTTGCGTCATAATCGAAGAGCCAATCAGAATACGTGACAGTTCAGCCTTTACCAGGGTCTTCCCTCGAGTAGCCACCATCTTGGATCTGACCGAGAAGACCCTGGGGACGAGGTTGGCCACGAGATAGCCAGTTTTGTGGTCTTTGTTCATTGGCTGAAATATTAACGCCGCATGCGTAGGAAGCATTAGAAATACTGAAGTGTGATTGGGTAATTTGCACTTGTCGTGTCAATACGAAAAGTGCGCGAACAGAGTCAAGACAAGATGAAAACAGTATTTTCTCAATAAATCAGCTACGCATTAATTGTTCCTTTTCTTCGCCTCTTATCGCATCGCCTTTCGCCCTAGCTTTTCATATTATAGCGTAAGAACATGCTTTCTTAAAAAGCTGATGGAAATGAAAGCGATTCGCTTTCTTGTGTTCGCGTTATTTACTAAATGTACAATTTATTACCACTATACGAATCGAAAATAACGTTAACATCCGGGACATTTGAAAACGCATCCTCCGTCCACACTAATATGTTTTCGAAACCGCTTCCCAAAGTGGAAGTTTTCGAAAACGGAGGTCTCTCGTTTTAGTGCGGACGGCCAAAATGGAGGTTTTCGAAAACGCTCGAGTGATGTGTCAATCAAAATAATGTGCATAAACATGTCTAGTTTGCTTTTGTCTTTAGCGTTTTAGAAGATGCGTTTTCAAACGAAACCGTATTATTTAGTGTGGCGGACGAGACGACAGTGAAATGAAAACGAAGTTTTTCGAACCGAAACCGTTCTACCGCGAACAAACCGTAATCAAAGTTTGATGTGCATGTACTCGAGCATACACAGACTAAACTCCTTCAACAATAGAAACCTAACGATTCACTACGCCATAACTATCATGCCGGCAAGGGGCTATGTCATGGTGTTGCGTATGTGTGGAGTCAATGGTCCGAGTGTCTGTCAATAGGCCCTTTGCAGCTAACAAATCACGTGGTTGTACTGGAGAGCAAACAATTCTGACTTCATTTATTTAAAGTGCCTATGAACAATACATTTTTATTTTAGATATCAATTCTAAATCAAGTGAATAGTAGAATGGTAAAATATATTTTGCTTTGAATGCTGTGCCGCGGAATTAAGGAGGTTTTAATATCCAAAATGCTAATTACATGACGTCAGGGGAGGCATCTGCAATCACTTCTTAGTGGTTGTGAATGGGCGTTTCTACTGATATAAGAAAACAAATGTCTAACATCATTTTAATTATTTCAACCATGGGTATAATACTGATAATATAAAAAAATTTGTTTAATTGTAACAAAAAAAATTTGTATAATAATCGATACCTCCCCTGACGTCATGTAATTAGCATTTTAGATATTAAAACCTCCTTAACTCAGCGGCACAGCATTCAAAGCAAGATATATTGTTACCGCCGTTAGTTAATATATTCAGTGCCGGTATCTCCCTGGGTACAGTTGTCGGGGACGGCCTGGGAACGTTATTACGTCACGTTTTGTCACATGGCGAGCCGCCTTTTTTGTTTTCGTTTTCCGTAGTCAGTAGTTAGGCAGTACAAGACTGGCCATAATTCTTACGGAAATATTTACGGAAATACTTAGGTGAACACTTAAGAAACTGAAGGAAACTTCAAAGAAGCCAAGGAACTTTCAAGAGCTCAAGTGTTTGTGTTTCTGTAAGTTAAAGTGCAAATTTCCAGTAAAATTCAGACCATAACATTCGTCTCTAGAAGCTACTGCAAGCGCTGAGAACAAGCTCTGCGCCCACAGTAAGAATTTACCTAGTTTGAAGTCCCCTCAGTCCTGGAAGGTCAACCAAGTGGGAAGCCGAAGCCGACTGGAAGTCCAGGAGCTAGGGAAACTGCCTAACTAAGTTGATCAAGCTCAAGAACAAAGATGAAGCGAAAGGAAACCGTAGGTACAAGAGAACTTAAGCAAACGGAGAAAGCAAAGGCGTTTGAAGTTGATAATTTGTTAAAAAGGCGGAAATCGCTCGGAAGAGCTCTCCGCAAACAAATTACTGAAATTAATAAGATTTTGAAAGGAGAACAGGAACTTCGTTGTAACAACACTGTCCTAGAAGAAAGGAGAGGAGTGTTGGATTCCTTAAGAGAGCAATTCAATGAAGTAAATTCCGAATATTACGACAAACTAGAGGACACTGAAGAAATGAAAACCGCTTATGATTGGTTCGACATGCGAGACAGAGAATACCTGCAATGTCGCACAAAATTATGTGAAACACTCAGAGCCCTAGAACAAGAAATGCCTAGGGCAAGATCAGTGACCTCTAGATCACATTATTCACATAGGAGCTCAGTATCTTCAGTACATTCTATGGGGGTAAAGGCAGCGGCTAAAGCAGCATCTCTTGAGGTTGAAATGCAATATCTAGAGAGTGAAATTGAGTATAAAAGGCTACAAATTGCCAAAGAGATTGCTAAAGCCAAAGCTGAAGAGAAAGCTATTAGAATGTATGGGGAACTGCGTGACTTAGATAATGAACTAGCCCCTGCAACTAAGGCTGATGTTGTGACACAAGACCCCATGCCCAGCGTAAATCCCCAGATAAATGGTATTAAGGTCCTGCCCTGTTCTGGTGTTGACTCAGGCAACCTTGTCAGTGAAATAATCTCCCAGGGTATTAATATTGAAGCCCCATCTGATGCTGTCATTGAATCATGTGGGCCTGTCGGTGACACAAATCCCCAAGCTAGTGGCATGTCGAGAGATCCTGGCCATAGCAATGAATCACATGTTCCTGACACTAAAGTAAAACTCCAAGATGTAAATGCAGGAGGTATGTCGTGTACCGGCTCACATGATTACTACACAGAAGTCAAACTCCCCAATAGCACCACAGGGATCCCAGCCCATACTACCCTAAAAAAGAAAAACAACTCCAAACTCAGCTATGGTGAGCCCCCATATACTGTTAAACAAGAACCCAAGCCAGTACCATGTACTGTGAATAGCGCTCCAGCCCAAATGATGAGTAGTGAACTGAACCCGAACTCAAAAGAATTTAGACCCCTAGACCCCAAGGCTAGCGAGGCACAAGCGACTAGTGAAATTAAGCTCAGTGAAGCCCTGAAACTCATAGTACAACAACAACAGGAGAATCTACTTCCGGTTCAAGAACCCCCAGTATTTGCAGGAAATTATTTTGATTTTCCAAGATTTGTCAGCGCCTTTGAAGCATTAATTGAATCACAAGTGAAAGACCCTCAAAGAAAGCTATACTATTTGAATCAGTATACATCTGGTGAGGCAAACAATGTTATCAAGGGCCTTATGACCCTCAACACTGTAGATGCTTATGACAAAGCAAAGGCAATCTTGAAGCAAAGATATGGGCATCCCTACCGTGTGTCTCAAACCTATAAAGACAAATTAAGAGACTGGCCCCCTGTAAGGGAAGGGAGTGGAGCGAGTTTACAGAGCTTCTGTGATTTCTTAGTTCAGTGCAGAGAGGCTATGAAGACCATGAACTGAGTACATGGAAGGACTAAACTCGGAAGAAACTCTTAAACGAGTCAGCGCTAAGCTACCAAGCTATTTGTGTATTAGGTGGTGTCGTCAAGCAAATCAGATTATGTCACGTGAAGAAAGATTTCCCTCTTTCCACGACCTTGTAGAATTCATCAAAGCAGAAACCGTTTTAGCAACAGATCCAGTATTCTCCTTTGAAGCTATCAAAGGTGAGCGTAAGCAGGAGAGCAGACCAAGTACCAGCGGTGGTAACCGATTCCGAAAGACTACTCCCCAAAACAAGGGCACCAGCAGTTTTGTGACTGATGCCTCTGAACATAATGTACCTAATATCACAGCTCAGTGTCCCTTTTGCTCAAAGAGCCATGACCTAGAAGTTTGCGTAGAGTATAAAGGGAAATCGTTAGAAGAAAGACAAGCGTTCGTTCAGAAGAAAGGGTTATGTTTCGGATGTTTTTGTTATGGTCACGTGTCTAGAAAGTGTACAGCTAGGAAAACGTGTGGTATCTGTAACAAACGGCATCCAACGTCGTTGCATGACGATTCCAAGAACGAGAAAGGTAAGGCCCCAAAGGAGGCAAATGAAGATAAGAAACCACCCGAAAATCGCAACAAACAGCACTGGACACCCCCTCGTGGTAACAAGAAGGACGAAGAGACGTCCGTTAAAGGGGAAAGGGAAGAATCAGCTGACAGCAGAAGCGTAAGCACGAGCACAGGTGATGACGTCATCAATTCAATGATCGTTCCCGTATGGCTGCATCATCAGGACAATTCGGATAATCGAATAATAGTATATGCACTTCTGGATCCTGCTAGCAATGGAACGTTTATCACCGAAGAGACACTCAGAGAGCTTGATATAGAGGGAGTTGAGACCCATCTGCACCTCAACACAATGCACGGTAACGAGACAGTCACTACCACCAAGTTACATGGTTTAATAGTTGAACCCATCAACAATAGTGAACGGATTGAACTTCCAAAGATTTTCTCCAGGGAATCGATACCATCCAAGACAAGTGAAATTCCCACGCCCGAATCAGCGTCTAAATGGCGACACCTGAATATAGATTAAGAATCAGATATATCCCTACCAGCAAGGTGTCAAGGTCGGTCTTTTAATAGGTTCCAATTGCCCAAGAGCTATCAAACCGAGGGAGTTCATAGCTGGTGGAAACAATGACCCTTATGCAATCAAGACTCTGCTCGGCTGGGGTATTATTGGTCCAGTAGGCGCCACCAGTGAAGATACCATTGGCACGTCATGTAACCGTATTGCTGCATGTCAGAGAGATTACTACAGAAGAACCTGCGAACCACAGCTTCGTCGTTGAAACAAGGGTTAAGGAAGTAATCGAGCCGCAGACAGTCAAGAAGATGTTTGAACTTGATTTCTGTGAGCACAAGGATTCAGAAGGTCAAGGACTTTCACAAGAAGACCGATTATTCCTGACTAAGTTGACTAATGGAATAAAGCACCGGTCGGACAATCACTATGAAATGCCGCTCCCATTTCGCGAAGACATTGTAGAACTACCAAACAATGAGAAGCAAGCTGCTTATCGCCTTCATCAACTCAAGTCCAAGTTTGCAAGGGATGACAAGTATAAGAACGACTATACAGCATTCATGGATGGCATGCTAAAGAAAGGGTATGCAGAGAAGGTTCCAGAAGAAGAAGATGTGGGACAAGCTGCAAGAGTATGGTACATCCCACACCATGGGGTGTATCACCCCCACAAACCAGATAAAATTAGAATCGTTTTTGATTGTTCGGCTGAATACAAGGGCGATTCTCTGAATGCACACCTACTTCACGGTCCCGATTTAACCAATAAGTTGGTGGGAGTTCTCTGCAGGAAGTTGCCTTTATGAGTGACATTGAGTCAATGTTCTACCAAGTCAACACGAGCAAAGACTGTAGAGATTACCTCCGGTTCCTGTGGTGGGAGGACGGAAACGTAAGCAAGTCACCACAGAAGTATCGCATGACCGTACATCTTTTTGGAGCGTCGTCCTCCCCTGGCTGCTGCAATTTTGCACTAAAGAGGACTGCTGATGACAACGAAGAAGAAATCGGAGTTGAGCCGGCAAAGTTCCTAAGGAGGGACTTTTATGTAGACGATGGTCTAAAGTCTGTGGCTGGTAAGAAGGAAGCAATTGACCTCATACAGAATACTAAGAAGCTGTGCCATAAAGGAGGTTTCCGTTTGCACAAGTTTGTCTGCAATCAAAGAGAGGTCATTGAAGCAATACCCATCGAGGATCGTGCAGAAGGAATAAAGAAACTCGACTTATCCGAAGACACACTACCCGTGGAAAGGGCGCTGGGTATCAACTGGTGCATTGAAGCAGATGCTTTCGAGTTCCGCATCGTGTTACAAGATCGACCTCTTACAAGAAGGGGTATGCTCTCCACTGTAAGGTCCATTTACGACCCGCTCGGCTTTCGGGCACCGATATTATTACCCGGTAAGAAAATGCTCCAAAGGTTATGTCGCGATAAGGCCGACTGGGACGACGAAATTCCAGATGAAATGAGATCGCAGTGGGAGAAATGGAGGTCAGAGCTACACCTGGTGAAGGATCTCTCTATTCCCAGATGTTTCAAGCCAGATGGTTTTGGCAAGGTGTCGTCAGCACAAATGCACCACTTCTCTGATGCAAGTACCACCGGCTATGGCCAATGTTCGTATCTCCGTCTGAAGGATGATAAAGGTAGAGTTCACTGTTCTCTTGTGATGGGAAAGTCGAGAGTTACCCCTTTGGCCCCAGTCACCATTCCCAGATTAGAACTTACAGCTGCAGTAGTGTCATCAAGAGTCAGCAGGATGCTGCATCACGAGATAGAATACGGTTACCAAAAGGAACTGTTTTGGTGTGATAGCAAGATCGTCCTGGGGTACATCAACAATGACGTAAGCCGATACCATGTCTATGTAGCCAACCGTGTTCAGCAAATTAGAAGTCGGACGTCGCCTGAGCAATGGAAATATGTTGATACAAAATCGAATCCAGCCGATGACGCATCTCGCGGCCTAAGCTGCAAAGAACTTCTGGAAGGTCACAGGTGGTTCTCAGGGCCAGATTTCCTGTACCTACCTGAAGATGAATGGCCAACAACCTCGAAAGAGCAGGTAGCTCAGCTGTTACCTGAAGATCCAGAAGTCAAGAAAGTGATCTCCCGTATTACTAGCACCCAAGAGACATGGAGTCTAATTGACGCTGTTAAGTACCTCTCAGACTGGTATAGAGTCAAGAGGGCAGTAGCAGTATGTCTCCGTTACAAGCAAATACTCAGAGCCAGAGTAAGTCGTAGAAAGGAGGGACAAGTCGTCGAACCCAGTAGTAAGAAGTCCAACTACCAGCCTGTGACAGTTGAAGAAATTGAGCAAGCCAGAATCGAGATCATCAGGGCAGCACAAGCATCTCATTTCTCCGCAGAGATCGCCATGTTAAGATCGCCGAATGTGCAAGAAGACAACGTGCAAAGAACGTCGAAGAAACGAGTGGAAGCAACAGTGAAGAAAGGAAGTTCGCTACACAGGTTAGATCCATTTATTGACTGCAATGGTGTGATAAGAGTTGGCGGTCGGATTAGACGTGCAGATATGTCTGTGGACATCAAGTTCCCCATGATCATTCCAAGAAAAGGACACCGAACAGAACTGATCATTCGTCACCATCATCAGAAGGTAAAGCATCAAGGTCGTGGTATGACCCACAACGAGATCAGGTCTTCTGGATTTTGGATCATTGGAGGAAGCTCCGCTATTTCTGACTACATATACAGATGCGTGGACTGCAGGAAGTTACGAGGTGCTGTTGAGGAACAGAAGATGGCAGACCTTCCTCAAGATCGCCTTGAGCCATGTCCACCATTTACATACAGTGCAGTAGATGTTTTTGGACCTTGGTATATCAAAGAAGGTCGCCGCGAGTTGAAGCGGTACGGGGTCCTATTTACCTGTATGGCCTCGAGAGCTGTCCACATTGAGGTCACAAATACCATGGACACAAGTTCCTTTATAAACGCTTACCGCCGTTTTGTTGGAAGACGTGGTCCCGTGAGACAACTACGCTCTGATCAAGGGACAAACTTTGTTGGTGCGAGGAACGAGTTACGCGAAGCTCTATCAGAAATGAACCACGACGAAATCCACAAGGAGATGTCAAAGAGCAACTGCGACTGGGTAGTCTTTAAGATGAATGTTCCCCACGCCAGCCATATGGGCGGCGTGTGGGAGCGACAGATTCGCACAGTTCTCTCAGGACTGCTCAGTCATCATGGATGTCAACTGGACGACGAAGGTTTACGAACATTGATGATAGAAGCTGAGGCTATTGTAAATAGCCGTCCACTCACAGTTAATGATATGAGTTGTTCAGATAACCCCGAGCCTCTTACACCCAATCACCTATTAACCATGAAGAGCAAGGTAGTTCTTCCGCCACCTGGTGTGTTCCCAGCAGAAGACAAGTATGCAAGAAAGCGCTGGAGAAGAGTACAACACTTAGCGAACGAATTCTGGTCGCGATGGCGAAGGGAGTTCTTGCAAAGCCTACAAGAGAGAGTCAAGTGGAACAAGCCACGTCGGAATCTTGAAGTCGATGATGTTGTGATAGTTAAGGACAACAACGTCGCTCGTACTCAGTGGCAGCTTGGTAGAGTGCTCAAGGCCAACCCTGACGAGGATGGATTAGTGCGTACGGTGTCACTGGTCCTTGCTGATTCGTCCATCTCCAGCTGCGGAAAGAGAGTCCGCACCTCTTTGGTGCTAGAGAGACCTATACAGAAGCTAGTTCTGTTGCTGAGTGAACATTAAGTACTTTAAGTAAATACAGTGTGTGAAATCAGACTTCAGTAAATCAGATTTCAGAAGGGACTGTAACCGCCGTTAGTTAATATATTCAGTGCCGGTACCCCTGTGTACGGTTGTCGGGGACGGCCTGGGAACGTTATTACGTCACGTTTTGTCACATGGCGAGCCGCCTTTTTCGTTTTCGTTTTCCGTAGTCAGTAGTTAGGCAGTACAAGACTGGCCATAATTCTTACGGAAATATTTACGGAAATACTTAGGTGAACACTTAAGAAACTGAAGGAAACTTCAAAGAAGCCAAGGAACTTTCAAGAGCTCAAGTGTTTGTGTTTCTGTAAGTTAAAGTGCAAATTTCCAGTAAAATTCAGACCATAACATTCGTCTCTAGAAGCTACTGCAAGCGCTGAGAACAAGCTCTGCGCCCACAAAGGTATATTGTACCATTCTACTATTCACTTGATGTAGAATTGACATCTAAAATAAAAAAATAAGCTTCATAGGCACTTTAAAGGCCTTGTACGAGATCGGTATTGATATTAGCAAAACCTGTTTGTAAATGCTATTTTCCACCTCCAATCGATTGTCGATCTTTCTAAAACAGCGTTTTTAAAGATAGTTTGCTCTCCAGCATCCATGGCAACGCCTTTTCCATGGAGATCACGAGCTCAATTCATTCGTTAACGAAGTATTATATCAGCACGTGACTGTTAGCTGCAAAGGGCCTATTGATATAAACAGTTAAAGTCCCTCCCTCAATGTTTGATTGAAATGATACGCAATATGTTCGTTGAAGACTATGTCTATACACAGTTTGTTGGTTATTTTTACATAATGATTTGCTTTAATTTTCATCATGATCCCACATGTGCGCGAGCAGTTCGTCAGTTCACATGAAAATCGCTGACAATAACTGTGGCTGGCCTCTCACCGTGATACAGTCCCGGCGTTAACCTGTTTCGCAAACGCATTAGTGCAACACCTCTCGCCACTATATTATGGCCCTTGTTCGATCCCAAACACAGTACAACACGGTTTTACTTCCCAACAAAACTGAACACGATAAATTTTATTTTAGAAATGAATGGGTTAGCAGGGTCTTAGATAGCCCATAAATTTTCATAGTTCCGTGGAAATAATCGTCTGTGGTCACACTGAGTAATTCTAAGTAATTAATTTGTCAAAACTCTTCACTCATTGAACCATTTGAAACACATCACGCAAAATAAGCCTCCCTATAGACCCTTTGCACGTGACGTCATAGCCGCCATGTTGGTGTACAGTTAACAATAGATTCTTCGTTAGCTTCTTTTGTTCTGTACACCAACATGGCCGCCATGCCCTTTGTCATTTGAATCTCTGGGGATTGAGTGCAAACCATCTATTCAGACATTCTTCGTACCTAGTCATTAGGATCCAATAGAATGGCGTTTTGCAAGTTATAGGCCCTTTCAGCTTGATAGTTCTCCAGAGGATTCAGTGCTTTGTTTTCCAATTGTAGAAATTGGTACATTTCCTCTTGGAATACAGAAAAACAAAAAAGATTACTCAAGGGAAAGTCACGTGGTCTGAAATTGGGCAACAAACAGGCAAGCTGAAAGGGTCCATTGGCATTCTCTCAAAGATAAATTACATACCTTGCGCGCGCATGAAATATTTCTCATCAATTGCATAACCTCATTGAAAAATGCAGTTATTAAAAGATGAGTTAACTAGCATCACTTTTATGCTTCGGCTTTTCCGTCTGTTGAATATTTCATCTTTATTTCTTGTTTCCTACGGATCTACCTTTTTCACTTTGATCAGCCTGCGCACCTCATTGAGCCTTAATACTGGCTTTGTAATGCGCGGTAATATCCTTTTTGTCGCAATCAAATAAAAAATACTACACTGATTGTTTTACAATATCTTAAACAGTCTTTAGTATTAGCAGCTAAATTATAGGTAGCGCCCTCTAGGCTAAGTGTGCAAATGTCAGAGAAATAAATATTGTTCAAATCTTTCAGTCGATGCAATCATCATTCCAGCATTCATCGCGCAGAATGGCCTTTGTTCGAGGGACACTTTGAGATTTTGGACTACATTAAGGTCAACTAATTATAATATTAATGAGTTAGAGGATTGCCCTACGATTGGCTTAAATAAATGAGCTTTGGGAGTTGCTTGTCCCTAGCCGATCTCAAATGGAACGAGCTTTGGGAACTGCTAGTCCCAAGCCGATCTCTCAAGTGTGAAAGTCAATTCAATAGAAGTTCGTAAAACCAGGTAATGGAATGAAAGAGCCAAACAATAGTTTATCCACAAAACGACAAAGCCCTTCGGCTTAAACCTCATGCTCTCAATTTTTTCACAGCATGTTCACAACGCATCGCAAATAAGTCTAAATACAGATTCTAGGAAGCTGTAGCTTTAAAATGTGATGTTATTCAAGCTTATCCGTGCCCTAGAAGTCAAACAAAATCACCAAATGAAACTGAACTGAGTATACTTTTGTTCAACTCGCGTCGAAGCGGTAAAAATAGCCGGTCCGCAATTCCAACTCATTCTCAATTTTCTCCCAATCGTGTTCAACTTGCATCGCAAATAAGTCTGAATACAGATTCTAGGAAGATGTAGCTTTAAAATGAGACATCATTCAAGCTTATTCTTGCCGGAAGAAATCAAACAAAATCGGATCCACAAAATCACCCACAAAGAAACTGAGCTAGTTGTGTTCATGCAACTCACGTAGAAGCGGGAAAAAAGCCGGTCGGCAAACAGTGTTCCAAGCCGTTCTCAATAATCTCCCAGTCGTGTTCAAATCGCATCGCAAATAAGTCTGAATACAGATTCTCGAAATATGTAGCTTTAAAATGAGATGTTATTCAAGCGGTAACCGGTCGTTTTGATACCAGTCTCTTTCGATGCCAGCCATTTCGTACCAACTCAAGACGTTTCAATACCAAGTCAGTTCGATACCAATTCCTATGATTTCATCTTCTGCCTTAACCTAACTACTCTAGTTCCGATTAAATCCTATCACGACAAGTAAACTTATGTTCTTACGTAGTTTGACGCCATTCGATTTCACTCCGACTGAGAGCATCTAAAATCAGAGAAGAATCTACTTCAACTCGTTAACTGGCGTCCTCAGTTGTTATGACGCCGAAGCCGAACGCTCGATAAATTTTCTAAACCACAAAATACCCCGTTACTTATATCATTTAAAAGCTTTTAATGAACACTTTCACTTTTAAAACATTTTAGCCAATGCGTTTTCAAGAGAGTATCTAAAACCAAAGAAAAATCTACTTCGGCAACTCGTAATGGCGTCCTCAGTTGTTCTGATGCCGACGCCACGAAGCAACAACACCTCCCACGGTACTCAACACGCTGATCATTGCTCGACTTTGAAAATCCCGCTCGCTTCGCTCCGCTTGTTAAACACCCCCAAGGGACTCAACACTCTAATACTCAATTGAAGAGTTTAATTCATCTGGTAGACAGAAATGCCGAATTATTTAACTTTTTCATTTCTTTAATCCAAGGTACAGGGTTTTTTGTGACCGTTTGGAGAGCTTGAGGTCTCATTTTAAAGTTACTTTTTAGGGCTACAAGAAGCCGCGTGTAAGCCATTTCTGCGTCTTATATTTCTAGTTGTAAATCGACCATGAATATTGTCCCGAGCAACTTTCCATACAAAATTCGCTCAAAACTCGCCAAGATTCAGAAGGCGAAGGTACAGGGGTTTTTGAAAGATACAACTAAAGTAAATAGCCCAGCTGTTTTGTGTGACCATTAGCTATAATAAGCCGCGTGTAAGCCATTTTTCTGTCCAAAAACCATAATATTAGAGCACTTCAAAGGTATGCTGGTGAAGCGGTTTTCGCCGTTTTCTCTGTATTCGAATCTCCCGCTGCCTCATTAATCAGCAATGGTTCAATGATTTTCGGGCCTCTAATGAGATTCAGGGATGAATATGTCCACTGATTCTGGGCGATGTACGACAGTTTAAATCGGGTCGGCTCAGTACAGTATTGTATTGTACAGTATTGTATTGTACAGTATTGTATTGTACAGTATTGTATTGTATTGTATTGTATTGTATTGTATTGTATTGTATTGTATTGTATTGTACAATAACAAGCGGAAATTAGCAATGACAAGTAATTTGTTTTGTGCATTCAGCAGACAAATTAGATCAGTAAATAAGCTCATTTACAGTCGTGATGGAATCGATAAAACAAATGCAGTTTAGTGTGTAATATGGCTGTATAATTTTACTCATCATTCGTATTTTGGCGAACCCTGCGGGCTTGGTGAGTACCGCAAGACTTCAGATACTACATACTAAACTGTCTAATGAAGATTTAATGAAGTGACCTTTGTCTGCAGCGAGCACGGTCGACTATCGACCAATAGACGGTACCTGGCTATCCAATCAGATGGCGAGTTGGCCAATAGACGGCAGCTGATTTGTGCTAACAGCTCATGTTGGCGGATTCGCTGGAAGAGTTAGAGTTTCCAACAACATTTCCAAGGTATTTCCAACATATTTCCATCCGTTGGAAGTGTACAAAACCATGGAAATTCAAATAAATTTACAACGAACTACCATGAAAGGCTGGACAAACGAAGCTAGAAACCACATTGAATGTAGTAACTAGTACTTCTAGAAATATGAGAGAAATGCACGTGCATAAGAATGGACACTATATAGTTTAATAATTTGTATAATTTACCCACATAGCAGCTAGGAACGGAAAGTAGCTCGTTTAGACCTCATTCTTAATTGCCGCCACCTAATTTGCATAAATTGGAAGGATAGTGTGTACAAAGAAACTATTGCTACCACATGAAAGATTGTACCTAAATTAGTAATTGACCACAGTTTGAAAGCAATGTTTCAAATTGCTGTCGAGTTATTGGCATTTTAAATGTAGAAAAAAACATGAAAGCGAGGCTGGAAAGGCCTACATGGTTTTTCACATACAAATCTCTCTAATTTCAAATCGCTGTAACTCTTTTATTCTACAACACTCAAATTTTACAGGATCGCTAATGTTGGTATGCTCTTTTGCATGACAAGGATGTTGTTTTCCATACACTGTACATGTGGCTAAACTGTTAAAATACACGCCCTTGTGAATGTGTTGTATACGTGTACGTGATTTCCGATATTGAATTGGCTTCTACGAAATAATGAAGCCAATAGTATCTTATCAAACCATGGACCTTTTGCAGGATACAATGACGTGGTTGTACTGGATGACAAAAAAATCGACTTCATTTATCTAAAGGCACTTTTACGAGATCGGTAGAGTTATTAGCAAGACCTGTTTGTAAATGGTATTTTCCACCTCCAATCGATTGTCGATCTTTCTAAAATAGTGTTTAGAAGATTGTTTGGCCTCCAGTAAAGCCTTTCTCATGGGACCACGAGCCCAATTCATTCGTTAATTATTGAAGTTATTTATCAGCACGTGACTGTTTCCTGCAAAAGGCCAATCATTTCACTCACGTTATGTTGAACGACAGATGTTTGTCACCAGGCTCCTCGCGGTCCTCGATAGCCGTATGTCATCATCTCATATGCATGCAATGCGCGTGCGCAATAATCGTTAAATGTATAATAGGCCTTTTTTTAAATCACGTGTCATGGCTCGTACTGGAAGGACAAACTTTTCAACAGGGCTGCGGTCTCGGCGACCAAGTGCTGCAGATAAGTTCATCATGTATATTCATTACAACTGCTGCTTATTCGTACTTGCTACTGAAAGTGGCTTCACCATATTGAAAACTTTATCCTTCTAACACGAGCCTTCACTATATTTGGCCAGCAGTAACCAAAAGTCACGTGATGTTGAAAAAGGACTATACTGGACGAGTTTCTACTTTTGCTGCTGTTCGATCAAACGCCATTAAGCCATTGCACATATTTTTAAGCAGTCTGAATTAACTTCATCAGACTACGTTTATACTAGAGGAAAAGTTTCCGGAGTAGTAGTAGCAACACCAGGCAATGTACACACGAGCTATACCTACAATTATATTAGCTTAGGAACAATACACACTACAATACCGACAGACACGACCCCTCCAGCTATGCTGATTGTATGCGTGTATAAATAAAGTATTATTATTTTGCTCTCTATTCCCAGGAGAACGTTGAGCACTTGCTATGAAACCGGAGACATGACTTTCTTCTCTGGTGTAAACGTCGTCTCAGAAGAGTGGTCTCGAGATTATAATTTTTCTTTTACGTTCAGTATTTCTAGTTCTTTCCTTTTTAAAAATCTTTGCCTTGCCTGCCTGTTGGCATTTTCTCCCATTTCAGTAGCCTGCTAGCTCTTCTGTAATTTGTTCAGACTTTTTTCGGACTGGGCTACCTGTGGCACGCGGTCAAAATGGGGCGAGGACAAATTTTGACCGCGCGTCACAGATAGCCAATCCGAAAAAAACCAGACTGAAAACAGGAGAGCCGGAAAGCAGGCTACCATTTCAATTATATTTCTTGTTTTTCCTGATATTTTCTTTTTCAGTCCATCAAGATGGAATCCGTTTTCGTAGAGAGTGAAGACATCTTACGCATCTCGACTGTGGTTCCATAGGTTTCTGAAAATCACCAACAAAATCACCTTATTAAAGGGAACCTCCATTGAAAAATAACGTACGTTTCCTCTCAAATGGATGCCTAAATCTAATGCTGTGTTTGTCGTCTGTAAATTGTACACTAGATGTCAGTTATGGACCGATTTTCCTGTCCACAAAACTCATTTGAATTTCCCGCGCGACGCCATCTTCGATCTTATGACGTCACAAGGTTGCCTCTGTTGTCAGAAAACAATAATAGCTCTTTTGTTGTGTAGCAATAGTAGCAACGAGTGACGTCATGAGATCCAAGATGGCGGCGCCTGGGAAATTCAAATGAGTTTTGTGGACAGGAAATCGATCCATAACTAACAGCTAGTCCACAATTTACAGAAAACAAACACAGCTATCGATTTAGTCATCCATTAGGAACATTTGGGAGCAAACGTTGTTTTTCAGGAAAATCAGAACAGAATCAAGCGCGGGTATGATTTCCCGAGTGAAATTCACGCATGTGCTGTCATGTGGCACGTCTGTTGTGCGATTCACACTAGCCTGGTTCACAGTAGTGACGCAAACATAAGTACAAGCAACATACGCAGACACAGTGATGCATTGATCTTAGCGGTGCTGGTTGGTATCTCACAATTACGGCACTTAGTTTGTGTATGTTGCTTGCGCTTATATGTACTTACGTCGCTAGATTGAACCAGACTAGTGTTAATCAGGCTAGTGTGAACCAGGCAAGGATGAATCAGGCTAGTGTGAACCAGGCAAGTGTGAATCAGGCTAGTGTGAACCAGGCTAATGTGAAACAGGCTAGTGTGAACCAGGCAAGTGTGAATCAGGCTAGTGTGAACCAGGCAAGTGTGAATCAGGCTAGTGTGAACCAGGCTAATGTGAATCAGGCAAGGGTGAACCAGGCTAGTGTGAACCAGGCTAGTGTGAACCAGGCTAGTGTGAACCAGGCTAGTGTGAACCAGGCTAGTGTGAATCAGGCTAATGTGAATCAGGCTAGTGTGAACCTGGCTAGTGTGAATCAGGCTAGTGTGAACCAGGCTAGTGTGAACCAGGCACCGGTGAATGAGGCTAGTGTGAATGAGGCTAGTGTGAACCAGGCTAATGTGAAACAGGCTAGTGTGAACCAGGCTAGTGTGAACCAGGCAAGTGTGAACCAGGCTAGTGTGAACCAGGCACCGGTGAATCAGGCTAGTGTGAATGAGGCTAGTGTGAACCAGGCTAATGTGAAACAGGCTAGTGTGAACCAGGCTAGTGTGAACCAGGCAAGTGTGAACCAGGCTAATGTGAATCAGGCTAGTGTGAACCAGGCAAGTGTGAATCAGGCTAGTGTGAACCAGGCAAGTGTGAATCAGGCTAGTGTGAACCAGGCTAATGTGAATCAGGCAAGGGTGAACCAGGCTAGTGTGAACCAGGCTAGTGTGAACCAGGCTAGTGTGAACCAGGCTAGTGTGAACCAGGCTAGTGTGAATCAGGCTAATGTGAATCAGGCTAGTGTGAACCTGGCTAGTGTGAATCAGGCTAGTGTGAACCAGGCTAGTGTGAACCAGGCACCGGTGAATCAGGCTAGTGTGAATGAGGCTAGTGTGAACCAGGCAAGGGTGAACCAGGCTAGTGTGAACCAGGCTAGTGTGTACCAGGCTAATGTGAAACAGGCTAGTGTGAACCAGGCTAGTGTGAACCAGGCAAGTGTGAACCAGGCTAGTGTGAACCAGGCACCGGTGAATCAGGCTAGTGTGAATGAGGCTAGTGTGAACCAGGCTAATGTGAAACAGGCTAGTGTGAACCAGGCTAGTGTGAACCAGGCAAGTGTGAACCAGGCTAATGTGAATCAGGCTAGTGTGAACCAGGCAAGTGTGAATCAGGCTAGTGTGAACCAGGCAAGTGTGAATCAGGCTAGTGTGAACCAGGCTAATGTGAATCAGGCAAGGGTGAACCAGGCTAGTGTGAACCAGGCTAGTGTGAACCAGGCTAGTGTGAACCAGGCTAGTGTGAACCAGGCTAGTGTGAATCAGGCTAATGTGAATCAGGCTAGTGTGAACCTGGCTAGTGTGAATCAGGCTAGTGTGAACCAGGCTAGTGTGAACCAGGCACCGGTGAATCAGGCTAGTGTGAATGAGGCTAGTGTGAACCAGGCAAGGGTGAACCAGGCTAGTGTGAACCAGGCTAGTGTGAATCAGGCTAGTGTGAATCAGGCTAGTGTGAATCAGGCTAGTGTGAACCTGGCTAGTGTGAATCAGGCTAGTGTGAACCAGGCTAGTGTGAACCAGGCACCGGTGAATGAGGCTAGTGTGAATGAGGCTAGTGTGAACTAGGCAAGGGTGAACCAGGCTAGTGTGAATCAGGCTAGTGTGAATCAGGCTAGTGTGAACCAGGCTAATGTGAACCAGGCTAATGTGAACCAGGCTAGTGTGAACCAGGCAAGGGTGAACCAGGTTTGAGACTTACCTTCAATATATCTCTTCATTAAGTAAGTGCATCTATGCGCGCAACACCTCGTGAGCAACTTTCTGATAGAACTCCGATATTGGCGACTGCAGGCGACATATACCAGCGGATTCAGCAAGGGATTGACATGCGCGATGAGCTCTGTGATGTAGTAGGAATCTTCATTCACTCGTGAAGACCCGCGATGAACGAGAACAATCCTGTAAGACTGTGCCGAAGTTTAAAAGCTTTAGTATATATTAAATATATAAAAACCTTCTTATGACGAGGACATATATACTAATATTTGTCCACGGACATTATCTGTTCCGAGAAGTGAACAATTCCCGAGAGCGAAGCTTGATTTTGAGAAACAGTTAAAGAGAAATATCAGTTCATTTTTCAACGCCACAAAGTATGCTACGGTCATTATAATGCTTCAAATATAATCATTTCTTTCATCAGAACCCTAGACTTGCTACAATTAAGTCGGCCATTTTTTTCCGGGCAACAGGCGAGCGACCAAGGCGCGGGTGGCGCTCAACACTAACCCACATCGCTCACACCAGGAGGCCTTCACCTCTCAAAACCTTGCACTGACAAAGAATTCCATTGTTTTAGGGTTAGGTTTTGTATTGTTTCAGGGTTAGGCATTATTTGGATAGCCAGTACTATTCCAGGTTCAGAGGAGGTGAAGGCCGCCCCGCTCACACGGGAGTTTATCGGCTATTACAACATAGCCGGCACGATATAACATGCGCTCTGATTGGCTAAAAAGTCTGCTTTATCAGAGCACATAACATGCGTAACACGTAATTTTTTAAAGTCAGATATTCTGAACTAGGTTTTTCGGTCAAATTCGTCTTCACTAAATTGATTTTTACCAAGTTAATGGTAAGAGTTCCACATGGTTATCAACATTTTACACAATATTTAAAGAGCTGGTCATCTCAATAACGTTCTGTACCAAATCCAACCAAACACCATTTAAAATAACAAAGTTTAATTTCGTTTGAAGTGTCATTTATCCCACCATATTTCAAAAAATGGTAAAACAAATAGTTCTACGTACGATAATCCATCTGTGGTATATGGTTCATTTCCAAACGCAGTCACTTATATTTAGACCCTATATACAGCATGGTAAATAAACTAGTATACAAACCGTTTTCTTCTGATCTGGTTAAAAAGTGAGAGCTACATTAAACTCTGAACTGAACAAGGCTCAAAATGCATTGGAAATTTCCAAAGACTTTTTCCACTGATCTGGTTAAAAACTGAGCGCTACATGAAACTCTGAACTGAACAGGGCTCAAAATGCATTGGAAATTTCCAAAGCCTTTTTCACTGATCTGGTTAAGAACTGAGCGCTACGTTAAACTCTGGACTGAACAAGGCTCAAAATGCATTGGAAATTTCCAAAGACTTTTTACACTGATCTGGTTAAAAACTGAGTGCTACGTTAAACTCTGAACTGAACAAGGCTCAAAATGCATTGGAAATTTCCAAAGACTTTTTACACTGATCTGGATAAAAACTGAGCGCTACATGAAACTCTGAACTGAACAAGGCTCAAAATGCATTGGAAATTTCCAAAGCCTTTTTCACTGATCTGGTTAAGAACTGAGCGCTACGTTAAACCCTGGACTGACTGAAGGCTCAAAATGCATTGGAAATTTCCAAAGACTTTTAACACTGAACTGGTTCAAAACTGAGTGCTGCGTTAAACTCTGAACTGAACAAGGCTCAAAATGCATTGGAAATTTCCAAAGACTTTTTACACTGATCTGGATAAAAACTGAGCGCTACATGAAACTCTGAACTGAACAAGGCTCAAAATGCATTGGAAATTTCCAAACCTTTTTCACTGATCTGGTTAAGAACTGAACGCTACGTTGAACTCTGAACTGAACAAGGCTCAAAATGCATTGGGAATTTCCAAAGACTTTTAACACTGATCTGGTTAAAAACTGAGTGCTGCGTTAAACTCTGAACTGAACAAGGCTCAAAATGCATAAGAAATTTCCAAAGACTTTACACTGGAAGGCTGACAAAATGCATTGAAAATTTCCAAAGACTTTACACTGATCTGGTTAAATACTGAGCGCTAGCTACGTTTAACTCTGAACTGAACAGATCTGAACAAGGCTAACAATGCATTGCAAATTTCCTGTTCTGTCTTCTCTTTATACTCTAGATCGTCTATACAGCAACAATATTCCTGAAAGAGAATTAATATGTTAGCAATTAAATGTATATTTAAGAGCGACGTCATGAAACGTTATGTGGTGAGGTCAGGCATTAGCGCATTGGACCGCTTTCTTTAAACCCTACACTTTTACCACTGACATTAAATACCTCATCAAAAATATCACTTTCGATAAGTACTGTATGCTGGTTATAAACTTAGTTTATTAAGGCACTGTTCGGAGTCAAGTCGACTGGACATTTTACACGGTAAAGCTAGTGAATAGTGGGTTACAACGAGACAATTTTGGCTTTTAAGAGATTCGTAGCGTTGAATAAATAATGTTGGACTTGTTCAGTTTATCGACTCGCTTGCTGCTATTTTGATTCAATGGGTGCTCCAAACATGCCGTGACCTTGGTTTGCTTTGGCTTGTGTTTTTTTTTGAGAAACGTACTGGTCGCAATACAGATAAAGTTGAACTCATACACCGCGGTTAAATGAAAGCAAACTTGATCTAAATCACACACTATATCAATAGCTATCTTGTAAGTAATTTGCAGTTTGAATTATGAATATTGTGTTGCGTACCATCAAATAGGAAAAAAGCTACGAATTCTTACCTTCAAGTGAGCGTGTATTATCCTGAATATTCCTATGAACAACGAGGCTTATGTGGTTTTTATCAAAGCTGAAGACTTGTAAACGCCGAAGTGCAACGGAAATTAATGTGACACTTAATCTGTTTTGTGCTAGTTTTCAAATTGTGCGCGGAGCTGAATAGCCAATAATCCTCAAGAGTATTGGGAAATAATAAAAGCATTATAGTCCGTGATCCACTATTGGTTAACGTTGACACTTCACACGTGTGAAGTGTCAACTAAAATTTGAATCTGACACAGCTCGGCTGAATCCAAATTTTAATTAACTGTTACGTTAATTTCAGTTACACGGAGCGTTGTGTGCATCAGACCATATGCTCTTAGATTCGTGAAACCAACTTGTTCTTCATATGAATCTTCGGGATTACACGCTCACTGAAGGTAAGTATCGAAGCTTTTGCCCAAAATGACAGTAAAACACAACATTCATAACTATAATTTAAGCTGCAAATTACTTATAGCAGATAGCTATGGCAGCTAAGCGTGTAATATACCTTAGATCAATATTTCTTTCACTGTATATCGCGGCTGACTGCGGCGTGCGAGTTCCTTCATATCTGTATTTCGACCGGTTAGTTTATCCAGAAAACCAAGCCAAAGCAACTGAATGCAATTAAAGCATGTTTGGAGCACCGATTCTGTGAAAGTCAATACTAAATACCTAATAGATTAAAGTTCAGGATGAAAATAGCAGCAAAGCCAGAGAATTTACCCAAGAGCACCAGAGGTGGGATCAACGAGAGAAGGACTTCTGGCACCCGGCACCCAGGGAAGTCGGTGAACTGAACACGTTCAAAAATTATTCAATGATTATCAAAGTCGAAATTGCCTGGTCATAGTATGAAGTGTCGAAAGTGGTGCTTTTGATGTTGTATTTAATGGCGGTGGTAATGAAGAGGAAGATGCAAAGGGCCGGTCGGTTATTAAAGAAAGTCTTGCGCTTGATCAAGCGAGACATTTCTACACCTAGCCCGGGTTATTGTTTTTCTTTTAAGTGTTCATAAACTCGTTAGAACCTATGAACCCTTCTGTTTAAATGTAGTCATGTACTGAATTTTCTTCCAACCGCCTCATAACGTTTCATCCTGTGACTCGTAATATCTATATAATGCTAACATATGAATTCTCTTTGGGTAAAATTGTTGTTGTAGAGCCGACCTAGAGAATAAGGAGAAGACAAAACTTTAAAACCATTCATACGGCAGTGTATTTCAAATATTCAAACTACGCAGTGGGATAAGTCAAATTTCAGGATCACAGGAGCAGCGAAAAACGACGATCAGTTTGTAAAATTTGATACAGTTACTGGAAATTTCTTATGCATTTTGAGCCTTGTTCAGGTCAGAGTTTAACGTTGCGCTCAGTTTTTAACCAGATCAGTCTAAAACGTCTTTGGAAATTTCCAATGCATTTTGAGCCTTGTTCAGGTCAGAGTTTAACGTTGCGCTCAGTTTTTAACCAGATCAGTCTGAAAAGTCTTTGGAAATTTCCAATGCATTTTGAGCCTTGTTCAGGTCAGAGATTAACGTTGCGCTCAGTTTTTAACCAGATCAGTCTGAAAAGTCTTTGGAAATTTCCAATGCATTTTGAGCCTTGTTCAGGTCAGAGATTAACGTTGCGCTCAGTTTTTAACCAGATCAGTCTGAAAAGTCTTTGGAAATTTCCAATGCATTTTGAGCCTTGTTCAGTTCAGAGTTTAACGTAGCGCTCAGTTTTCAACCAGATCAGTGTAAAAAGTCTTTGGAAATTTCCAATGCATTTTGAGCCTTGTTTAGTTAAGATTTGGAAATTTCCAATGCATTTTGAGCCTTGTTCAGGTCAGAGTTTAACGTTGCGCTCAGTTTTTAACCAGATCAGTCTGAAAAGTCTTTGGAAATTTCCAATGCATTTTGAGCCTTGTTCAGGTCAGAGATTAACGTTGCGCTCAGTTTTTAACCAGATCAGTCTAAAAAGTCTTTGGAAATTTCCAATGCATTTTGAGCCTTGTTCAGTTCAGAGTTTAACGTAGCGCTCAGTTTTCAACCAGATCAGTGTAAAATGTGTATATGCAAAGGTTTGTGCCAGTGTGTATAGAGTGTCAAAAATAGGTACTGTATTATACAAAGTATGCCAGGTTGAATAAAATATCATAATTATTAAAACTTTGTCGTTTTGGTAATAATCATGTATGATAGGTTCTCAGCGCACCGCGTTTGAATAAAATGGCAATATTGATAAATGATCACCCAAATTTTTACCAAATTTCGCCTACTTCAGAATATCTGACTTTAAAAAACGTGCTTTATTGTTTAAACTGCTTGTTTGCCTTCATTCGGCGCACGCTTAATCTATGTCATAAAGCAAGCAAAAAAGCCTTAGTAATGTATTATACTGTTATAAAAAACACTCCAGTCATTTAAGATCTCTTAAGAAATGCTAAAAGCATGCTCCTGCGGTTTGTGCTTTCAACATTTCTCAGTCTCATGTTCTCAAATGCTCGTCGCCGTGTTTTATGACATATATTATATAGCGATAAGAGGGAAAAGTAATCAAGCAACAACTGACCCAAATATTAGAAAAAATCCATAAAATTTATCAACGCAAAAAGGCCTCCTCAAGAGTCACAAAGTACTTTGTTCATCCTATGATCTGTAAAGACCGACCAGCGAAGTTCAACACCTACCCGCCCCGAACGGTGAAAATCACCAAATATTTTGACAGTCATCTTTTCTAAGTGGAAATGGTAAAGGGCTTTAACTGTAACTGAATAACTATTTCTAGCTGTACGAATTTTTGGGACTTATCGTACTCAGCTGTGCTGAAATAAGGAAAACAGTTTTTACCCGAAATTTGATGGTTAAAGCAGGCCTTAATATGCTCGAGCAGTCCAACAAACTATCTAATATGGAACTTGTAACTATGAAAATGATTGAAGAACATGAGGTTTTGCAAGTTACTGATCAAGATTCTATTGCGAAACCACCTACAACATATGCCCATCTAAAGCACACTTAAAGCTTAGTTAATAAAGCCTAGTTTATGGATTGTGTATATTTGCAGTGTACGACTCGATCATGCATTTGACCAGTTATCTTCTTCTTTCAGTCTTTTCTTTCGTTATGTGCCGGCGGAGGGAGAATATACATTTATAAATGACGTCTTACTCCCTCTTTTAAAAGTGCGTCTGACAAACTGTGGCTGTGGTTTGGCTGCTGTAATTATTGCAGACTGCGAATGGCGCCGACTGATTCAGAAGAGGGTCTGAATGGGGTTAACTGACTACTGACAAGCGGCCTTAAAAATAACTGACAACTGACAATTGATGATATTTTTACTGACAACTGACAACCTAAAACTAACTGACAACTGACAAATTTGGTTTTTGTGGGTCAAACATTGTAAATTTTCTCTAGTAATTATTAACTTGGGCTAACTGACAACTGACAAATAGCCACAATGTTAGCTGACAAATGACATGTAGACCCCATTCAGACCCTCTCAGAAGCACACCAAACTGGCGGGCCGAAACGACCTTTTCACAGCTACAGCCTACAGGTCTCGGCTCCCCAAGATTTTCGGGTACGCATACCTGGGACATTTCCATTTACACGACAAAAATAAAGAATGACGTGCCGAAAAATATTGGCATGCATGCGTACCAAAATTTACGGGTGCCGCGTTTCCCAAATACTTGTCGTGTAAACCAGGCTTGGGAAACAACTTCACGAGTAATACTTCTTATGGTAATTTAAAAGAACTGAGGATATCAATAAGTACGTAGAATTACGAGTTAATTCAAGGCATCATTTTTAGAGTGCCGAGTAAATACAGGAATTAGAATTAGGGCTGGAAATTGAATGAGTAATTTCTGTGGTAAGATACAAGTGTTTTCCTATTATGGACAGACACATTCACTTAATCTAGCTTCAGATATGTGGAGGTTGAATGACCCAAAGATAAAAATAAAACTTACCAAGAACGGTACATAGCAAACACAGTAGAGGATTACAATAACGAATGTCATGCCAGCGAAGCCACCTTGCTGTTTGTTGATCTTCCGAACTCCTGCACCTCGCTGCTGTTGCACAGAAAGCGTACTGCTAATCTTTCGCTTCTTCTTAATCACAGAAACAATCACGACACTAAAATACAGCAGAGCCAGTATAATGAGGCAGCCTTCCACAATAGTCATATAAACCAAGGTCATGTCTCTTGCTCTGACTGGAGTTATATCCAGTGCACAGTACACACCGTGGTTGTGACGCCGAAATTTGCCAAGACCTGCGATGGGTAAAATCAAATGCAAGCAAGCCCATACAAGCGC
Source organism: Actinernus sp. WN-2022 (assembly GCA_030867875.1). Taxonomy (NCBI): domain Eukaryota; kingdom Metazoa; phylum Cnidaria; class Anthozoa; order Actiniaria; family Actinernidae; genus Actinernus; species Actinernus sp. WN-2022. The sequence continues at coordinate 26,371,775 of JAOWCC010001634.1, forward strand.
AACCATCAGCGCCTTTTGAATTCTTGTATAGGTGACCTCATTTCGGTAGAAGAGTGGTTTAGTAACAGCTAGAAAACGCATTACACACATTACCACAACTATCAGAGCCGACCAACTAAGGAAGACCGTTGAAAAAAAGGCGGAGAGATTACACGAAATCATCCCGCCGACCCAGCCACAGTTTACGAAAGAGGCCACCGATATTGGAAGGCTTGCTAACGGAATGAGACAGTCACTGAGAATTAATGTCCGCACCACGAGGTGGTACCTATTCTCCGTAAGGTCAGGTAGCCGCCATATTGCGATAGCTGTGAAAAAGTTTACCAAGAAGGTACAAGCGTGGACTGCAGTCATGAGGGCGAAGTACGCTACCTCTTCGCATGGTTTGGGCTCAGCTTTGTAAGATTCAGTGGTGGAAGCGTTTAGTACAAGTGTTGAGTTCATGTTAGAGATAAAGCTGTTGTAGACTGTTCAAAGATACAAACGGAAAGAACGTTCACCGTAGTTTTACCATTAGTAAACAGATTCAATTTTCACGCTTAAGTTATCCGTGGTATCTCTCAATCTGTCTAGTCCCGTCACAGGCATCCGCCAAATTCTATTAACCGGCCTTGCGGCGACCGTTTCGACATAGCTCGAAACCAAAAACGAATTCCGTACGACCGATAACCAGGGCACTTATTTCGCAATGCTACACGAATTCGTCTAAATAATCATCCATTAATTGTTTCCATTACATTTTCGATCTCTGCCAGATGAATTAATGCATTTTCCATAATTGTAATTTAGTGGTTCTGTGGTCTGTGTTTGTTTACGGGTTTGTGGAGCTTTGATCTATTCGAGTGTGTAAAAGCTTTGATTACAAAGGTGGATAGGACAAAACATAGCCTTGTTTGCCAGGCTAATTTCCCTAGTTAGCCGTCCACGGATTGCTCAATTCATATGCAATCCAACTTAAACTAACACATTTTCGTTTTTTTAATACACACCTTTTATTTCCTTTTCTTCTCCTTTATTAAAAAGGACAATTTTCCTCGATCGACTTACTTCCTAATGAGTTTCTTTTTTATTATTTGTATTATTATACTAATTAAACAGAACATATTGGCTTGTCATCTTTATCTGCCAGATATCACAAGATATCTGCCAGGATCGAGCGTCAAGTGAAAATCTCTGCCATTTTCATATTCAGTTGTACTTTTCCTTGATCGAGAAATCATCATCTTACATAGAGTTTCCATTTGGATCTTATTTTGCTGTCTCCAAGTGCAAATCCTCTTAAAAATCCATAATCATAAGTCGGATATGAAATATCCAACTGGTTGACAGCCAGTGAGCTGAGTGAGTGAAAGTGTACCCTACATTTTAGTTTCGCATGCCCGTATCAAATTTATGTAGTTCGCCGCCGATTGTATAAGGTCTTGTGAAGCGGCGAAAAATGGCTACAATACTCAATAGTCAGGAAGTTTCCATTGAAAAACGTTAATTTAAATTCATTTTCTAGATAGTTTCCCGTCTCTTGGTAAAGCCGAACGTTTGAAACAGAACTAGCAACTTCCTTTTTGTGCTTTTCAAAGTCAATAGCCCTACAATGTATACTACGCGTTTCAGATCAGTCAGCGCCTGCCTAACTGTCTATCCCGCTTAAGCCTTTCACGTCCCACTCCCACTTTATGCTTTTCAGTTTAATGCGACGCGACAGGCGACTTCAACGAGTGAACTTGTTTGAAATACTAAAGTACCAATGTAATGTTTTTATCTTTTTCTGTTTTCTTCGTTTCTTAGTGGAGTAGCCTGCAAATAGGCAGAAGAGGCACTGAAATGCGTCGTCTAAAATGTTCAGCAAAATGTTTCTAAATTTGGTTTCTTTTCCTTCGGCGGTGCTCGCAAGTCTTGTCTATCGGGGGTATAAGCGGAATATTTTCACTCTAAAAATTCCGTATTCCTCTGCTCTCCTGAGGTAAATATTCCCATTCCCTACTAATTTGTTTTTGGATATTCCTTATTCTTTTTAATTTTCGAAAGTGTCATGCGCTTTATTGAAATATTCCGTATTCAGTATATTTTTCAGGCAAATATTCAATATTCCTCAGTTTTCAACATCGATATTCAATATTCAATATTCCGCTTCTACCCCAGATTGTCTACGGCCCTGTTTATGCTCTGTATTTAGCCAAAAAGATAGAATTCACCAACGTAATTAATTTCTAAATCCAGGCGAAACTTTAGAGGAATACTGAATATGATTATCGGCTACAAAGCCTTCTGACGGTGGAGCCGTGATCGTGAATCATAATTATTGTATTTAAAATGATTTGGCCAAACAGTTGCTACAGTATTTCCTGTCATCTTCCATAGACGTTGATCTTCTAAACTCAGCTGGTCCAATGATCTATCTCAGTACTATACCTTTTTGAAGAAAAAAATCTCTTTTTAAACGCTTTATTATTAAAGAAAGCTATGGAAAGTCACTCTTTGATTTTGAGGTCATTCAGTGAATCTACTCAAGAGATAGGCACACGGATTTCAACACAATAGTTTCAGTTTTAAAGTAGCTTTTCGGGCTGGTTTACTGAACGATTACCCGATAATATTGTTAAGTATGTTTGACGAAGAATCAGTGACGAGTTTTCCGAAATTATTCGTTTGAATATAATGGCTGATGGACGGTTTACAACAATTTCAACAATTCAACTGAGAATACTGATATGCAATTTCTTAATCCCCAAGAAAGCAAAAACAAACTTTTCTTCCGTCAAAATCGGTGCTGTTTTGTGGAATTGTATTTTCTTCTGTTTGGATTTGAATTCGTTTGCATGGATTATGTCGTCCTCTAAATCTTCCGGCAGATGTATTTGGCCTCAAGGTTGACTTTATAATCAGTTCCTATTTGCACTTTGCTTTCCGAACAAGAATAAACAGGAATTCGAAAACTAACAGTAATTATTCATATTGAACCAAATCTGTCTAGCCCTATCGATGCCGGACTTTTCAGCATAAGAAATTAGGCGTAAACTTAACCCGAGTTATCGTCCGAAGGTGCTCAAGCACAAAAAAAGTTAAGGCATGGTTCGTTAGACCCCCTCGAAGAATGCCCTTTCCCTGAAAACTCTGTGGTCAAAAACAGGTGATACCAGAGGGATTCTGAGATTTGAGAACAGCAGTCACAATTCCGCGAATAATACTGGAAAAAGTGTATTAAAATGTTTGCCTGCATGTATGCCTGAAAATCAAAAATAGTTTACGATGGATGACTTTTATTTTTCTTCATTAAAGCGGGTTAGTTTAGTCACGTGACCTATTTTGCTGAATACCTGGTAAACTGACAACCTCGTCCGCCGCTCGTCTTCAAATTAAATAATGTCTGATGCTGAGAAATCTACTGGATCCGCCGATTTGGACATAGTGTCAGGGACTTCTTCGCCTACGTTTTCCCACGTGGACAGAGTCAGGCAAGAAAACATATCCTCTGATTTAGTTTCAACATTTTCCCTGTTCAAGGACTACGTACTTCGATAAGAAGTTGAACGTGTTAAAGCGTGACATACAGGAGGATTCATTGTCTAACACTGACTCCATTGCCAAAAAGCTGAGAGAAGAATCCGAAGTCTCGTTTAAATACGAAGGTAATTGTGTGAACGATTCTTTTTAGCGGTGTGAGCTCTGCAATATTTTTTTTTAAAGGCGATAGCTCTGCACAATTTTTTTTCAGTGCACATTCTATATAGGTACATTAGGTCTAAGTTCATTTGGTCTAAGTTTTATGATCATTATCGTAAACTGAAGTATGTATAGAACCCATTCTAATATAATTCACATAACAAAGAAAATACCAGTATATCCTCGAGTTTAAATTAAATGCATGTGTAAATGTATATAATAGATCTAGTGATAATAAATTTAAGCCATACTTTATACCACAGCATTAGACTGTTCCCTAGCATATTCTTGATTCTTGCAAATTTGGCATTTTGGAATAACCTTTGTTTGCCTTTGACTTCAATAGGGTTTGAGTATGAAATTGTCGAATTAATTAGTAGTACATATTTCTAGCCTGTGAATACAACCGCCTCTATTCAAATCAAAAGTGCATACTCCAAGATTTCCGAGAAGAAATTCCATACTGATGACGTATTCTCGTCCAGGATCCGGAAGAACTCGCTAATTGGTCAATTGGCAATCTGGATGTTGATAATCTGACAACGGCATGACCTAGCAGTATACACCTCTATTGTTTGTGCTTTAGCAACAACAACAACAACAACGTTTTATTGCACTTCTTCTTGGTTACATGTGTAAACTAAATGAAAGACCAAAGCAACAAAAAAATGAGTACAAGACACGTGTAATAACCCGCATAGGGGGCTAGTCTAGACAGGTGACCATTAAAAGTAAAATGTAAATATTGTGGTCAGGTATATGCAATGAAATAGGAAATAACTACATATGCTTTAAAACTACAGCTACAACTACGTTACAAGATAGACATTCAAGAAGTATAATATGAATAGAAATAAAAATAAAAATAGGGGGAAAAAAGAACATGGTAAAAAACAGAGTACCAGCAGAAAGACAGTATGAATACAGGCTCAGGTGCAAGAATACAGGTTAATTAAGCTATCCTTGAGTTTGCGTTTAAAGGAGTACTTACTCAGAGTCTTTAGTGGTTCATAAATGTTATTCCAAACTATGGGGCCATAATATCTAATATTAAATTTTCCATAATTTGTACGAATTCGAACTATTGGGAGGCAGTAAGATGATTTAGAGGCTAAGTGAGTCCTGTATTGATGCTTTCCACTGACCAATGTGAAGAAATTGTGAAGAAATTAGCTGTTAAGTGATGAGTCAGTTTGCAACTTTTACAATTTCATAAAGCTCGGTTTACAGCCTGCAGAAACAACCGCCTCTATTCGGGCCAAAGCCGTAAAAGTGCAAACTCTGTGAGGCTTTGCATTTTTGCTTTCACCCGAATAGAGGTGTCATCTTGCTGCAGCATTGAAGCCGATACGGACGACCGCCGCCATATCTAATTTCAGCAGCAAACTTATACGACTTGCGCTTTTGTGGTTTTATTATATCATCAGTATGGAATTTCTTCTCTGAAATCGCAGACGCCTCTCTCGGGGTATGCATTTTTGCTTTGGCCTGAATAGAGGCGGCCGTTTTCGCAGACTAACATATTTCACACCCCTTAAAAATTGAACAATGCATCAGTTCCTTTGCAAAAAAAATTGTGTGTACCTTATTGCTTTCCAAAGGGAATTTTTTGGGAGACATTTAGCCTTGCACGAATTTTTTTTTGGGACTACCCACCCCCCCTCCCAGGATTTCTAATGGTCCACCCCTCAGGAGTATCAGGGGATCACAGTTCAAGTTAGCCTCCTCCGAAGCCATAACTAATTTCTTCGAAAATTAGAGATGCCTGCGGAGGAGGCTAAGTTCAAGTTAAGTAAATTGAATTGTTGATACTAAGAGCGCTTTCCATTTACACGAACTGACTGGTCTGACCGGCCAGTTCTTAAATGGAACGCGTCATGCAGTTCTAGGAACTGACTGGACCAGTTCTCAGAACTGACGCGTTCCAATTAAGAACTGGCCGGTCAGGCCAGTGTTTTACATATCGACAAGTCAGTTCATGTAATTAAATGGAAAGCACCCTAAGTGATGTCACTAGATAATCTGTTTTTTTTTATTGGCCACCCAACGCATTTTGGCCAACCATGCATATGTCGTTGATATTATTCATTTTCCAGACCCTTCAGAATTCTTCCCCCTATGGTTTTACAAGGATTCACTCCTTGGTTCGGATAAGTTCGTTAGTGCGGTGATAGCGGTGAGGATTGACGCTAGGGCTATATTGATATAGCAACTAGTTTTCCTTATACAGGAAAATAGTTTGCCTATATTAGTTTGCCTATTGCAACTGAGTGGCCGATCGGAGATTACATTACGAAATGTTCTGCTTTCTATCATTCCCATATTACTGTTTATCTATGCCTTATAGCATCGTGCATGCGTATATTCATTGCATGGGTATGTGTGGGATAGGTATCTCATACCTTGTAACAGGGTGAAGGCGATCATCTATTGAGATCAGTTTGTTTAACTACTGCATGTACATGTTGACGTTTCGTAGGAAATGTGTCTGGCCGATTGGCATACATGTATTCCTTGGAGTGGAATAGTAGCTTAGAGGAATCTCTAAGCTACAGCCGGATGAGATCCGGAGTTGCCGAGTGGCATTGTTATACCCATGTAAGGAGGGGATGTTTACGAATATCGGTATATCCGTATGGTACGTACCGTTTTAGTGTCTTTTCCATATTGGTTACTATTATGTTCTTACAGGTGTCCGCATTAAAGATGCTTTGCGACCAATTTTCCGTTCTGTACAAGATCTTCAGCTCCAGTCTTGGACAGAGACCTTTCCGAAGTCCTTCTTAAGAGCAAAGCTGCCAATACCACTAAGAAGTATAGGGGTTTCAACGGTTGGGAAAAGTGGGCTGCGCATTTCAAGGAAATTACTATCTTTCCTGCTTCTGGCGTATGTTTCTTTATTTTTTCTTAGTTTAATCCAGTAATCTGTAACATGCAATACAATACAATACTTTATTTATCCACGTTACACCTATAAGAGCTTGTCACAAACTCGTTCTAATGTGAACGTGAAATTAAAAAGTCTAAATTGAACAGAATATATGTCTTAATTATAAACCCTATATATATACCTTATATATCTAAAAACTATAATTTATATTAAAAATATGACGTGATAATTAAACTACTGAAACTATAGGAGAAGTACGCTTGACGAATCAAAGGCTATCGCACATAATACATTTACAAGTTAAATTTGTGCTAAGTTCTACCTTAGCTAAAGCGCGTTTAAATTCGTTGACATTCGAAGCTTCTCGTACCTTCGTTGGTAATTTGTTCCATAGCCTGCTAGTTATGGATAGGTAAAAGATTCTATGCATCCATTCTAAACTAAAATTCGGGTGAGCTAATTTGATACCACTACCTCTAGTATTATAGCGTGTATTTCCTAATTTAAAAAAGTCTCCAACATATTGTGGCCCATGTTCGTTGAGATATTTGTAGAGAAGAACTACGGATTGACAGCACCTTCGGTGACTTAAACTTGACGAGTTCGTAAGCTTCAGTATATTTTCATAGGATAAATATTTAGCATATCCTAGTAGCGTCCTTAAAATATAATAGTTATAGCATCCTCTAGGCGTTTGGTTTGAACCCTACCTATACCAATAAGTATCGGACTGCAATATTCAAAATGAGGGACAATAAATGTCTTGTACAACTGTACGTAATGCAGTATTATCGAGGAAGTCCATTATGGGCTGAAATGGTTTTACGAATTAGCTGGTCACAATGACCCTTGTAGTTCGCCAGTTCTTTCTTTATTAGAAGCAGTAAAAAGGCTTCTTAGCGTTCCGGTTAAAAAGAAGAAACCAGTTACTCCTGGAGTTATTCAGCGTCTAGTGTCACGCTTTGGTTCACCTGCTGCTCATTTATCTGATTTGCGCGTGCTTCTTCTGTGTGTTTTAGGATATGCTGGCTTTTTTCGTTTCAACGAACTAGTTTATTTGCTCAGGTGTGATTTTCTTTTTGAGGAATCTTTAATGAAGAGTTTTGTTCAACGTAGTAAGCCCGATATTTACAGAGATGGAGCTTGGGTGGTTATTGCTAAAACTCACAAGCCTACTTGTCCTGTTAGTTTAACGCTACGTTATTTTGCGAGTGCTTCCTTTTCTGACGATTGTGAAGATTACATGTTTCGCCACTCAACGACATAGATTTCGTAATCAGGACCAATTATCATATTCCAGAGCACGCGAGATAGTGCTGTCTGCTTTTGAGACTATTGGTTTCTCTAGTAAAGATTTTGGTATCCATAGCCTTAGAGCTGGAGGCGCCTCTGCAGCCGCCTCTGCAGCCGCTAACGCTAATGTCAGTGACAGGTTGTTTAAGAGACACGGACGTTGGCGTTCAGAGAAAGCTATAGACGGCTATATTAAAGATAACGTCCAAGCTTTATTATCCGTTTCTAGGTCATTGGGTATTTAATTTAGTTTCCCGTTCTTTTAGTTTGCACGCGGTTCGTGTGGACACACCACAATGAGTGGTTGCCTATATAATACATGATAAATGTTTTATGTTCGGTTGAGCGGGGAGCTAGAGTTCCTAAGGAGAGGAATCGCTCACTTAATTAATTCATGCAATGACCATATAAACTAACATAAATTAGCAGTGGTTTTAAAATGTACAAATTTGACAGCAATTGAGCGACGATGGTTGTTTAGTGTTTGCCTTACCAGTAGGTGGGAGCGGGGTTCGAGTTCCAGAAAATCTCTCATTTTTTTTACCTCACTATTTTCTTGAGGATTTTTTCTTGAGAACCCTAGCTCTAGGTGGGTAAGATCTTGTCTACTAACCGGTTAGGGTTCTTTATTCTTCAGGGTGGGATTTTAGTTAGTTTATATTGTCATTTCGTGAATTAATTAAGTGAGCGATTCCTCTCCTTAGGAGCACGTGCGGGGAGCGAATTAGAACATAAATGTATTTATCATGGTTACGTAACCCCGCTACTGGGGTGTTACGTGTTACGTCATTAGTGGGACAGTACTTTTTAGTCGGAGTTTGGTCGAGTCGTACGTCCGCCGCTCGTCTTCAAATTAAATACCCAATTAATGCATGACTGATAAGTCGTTATATGGTTTCTAGTTATAATTTACTAGTGTTCACAAATTTTTGTGATTTTTTGTAGCACGTATATAGGTTTTGTGGAATATTACACTTGTAAAACGCTATTTTAGTATTGTGAGAGATATGGGTTATTGAGTTTCCCAAGTATTATTATAATTGTAATTCCCACGATACATCACGTCTTTGCTGTATTACTGTCTATTATACAGTTATTGTCAAATTACTGTTCGTGAGCGCATAATGGACAATTTGCTCTAGATTACAGCTTATCATCGTGTATATTGAAGTTATGATAGTAAACTCTGAAACTCTGAATTTCTAACGAGACCTGAAACAACCATGGAGGCTGATCAAAGGTCCCGGCTAATCCTCAGATCGAGTTGGAATTTAGCGCGTTGGTTTTTGTGGAGGGAGGAAAACCGGAGAACCCGGAGAAAAACCCTCAGAGCAAGGGCGAGATACCAACAAACTCAACTCACATATGGCGCCGCGCCCGGGAATCGAACCTGGGCCACAGGTGAGAGGCGAAGCGTTTAACTACTGCGCCACCCCGGCTCCACTTAATAAAGGGGCGCACGCGGTTCGTGTGCATGGACACACCCCAATGAGTGGTTGCCTAATACATGATAAATGTTTTATGTTCGGTTGAGCGAAGAGCGAATTAGAACAGAACTCTACATATATGGGGGACGTAAAAGAACATGTGCTATTCGTGAAGAGAAGGCGATTGTTACCCAGTACAATAGCCTAGTAATTTATACCACCACATGAGCAAAATGTTTTAAGGCGTTTCGGTTTGCAACCTGAAATGTTATTGGTTACCCAAACTATAGCCTACCCCTAAAACAATACAAACCCTAAAACAATGGGATTCTTTATCAGTGAAGTCCAATAGGAGACGACCTACAGAACAGTGAAGTCTAACCGAATAGAAGTGATTCGAATCCAAACTGATTAAAGGTATTCCCCAAAGCTTACTAAATCTCGATGCCAAATAAAATTGTCCTAGCAAAAACGAAAAAAAAAGGTCGTGAATATTTCTTTCGAGAGTAAAAGTCGAAAATGGCAAAAACCTCAAAATCTACGAATTTCAGGTTTTCTAAAAAAAACGCTCCAGATAATGTTTCGAGTTCCAGTCATTCATAAGAATAATGCGCCAAATCCTATCACTGAAAAATATCTACGATTGTAGATGATTTTCAAAGAGAAGCACATCAGAGCCGGATAGTGGATAGCGCTTTGTTACATCTACAACGGCCACGGCTAACTGACGGATATGCACGTTGTATTTATCATAACGACAAGGGGTGAAATGGATAACTAATTTCTGTAAAAATGTTGTAGATTGTCACATAAAATAGGGCAAAAAGATCTGATGACATTTATTTAAAAGCAACATTTTTCATCCACTCGAATCTTTGCCTCCTTCATCAAAATAGTCTCATATTTTCTCCAGTATACCATTTTTTTTTCTTTTGTCGCGTGAACGCGTACGTTTATCATTTGGGGGGGTTGACCGTGAACCTTTAACAGTGAAAAAGGAAACGCCGAGAAAGTCATGGGGACGGATGTGTATAGACCAGTTTACGGTTCATGCGCAGTTGTATAAATTCTGTTTATTTGGCGGGTAGGCAGATGTTACACAATCGGCTATTATCACAGTTTGGCCATCTTGGATAAAACAATGGTTTTGGCCCCGGTAGCCTCGCACTGGTGGGTTTCAGAACGAGTTTACCGGACAAAAACAAAGGTTTTTATTCTCCTGGGACTCAACATGACCGCCGCGTGATAAAAGCACAGGTAGCCCACCAGTTGAAACAAAAGACACGAACAACTGCGCATGAACCGTATACTGGTCTATTGTGCCATGGACATCCCCTAAGTCACGACAAATAGTCTGACAATCTTTATGGATATTACGAGTATTGTCCAGATAATGAGATGAGATAAACATCGAATACTACACCATTATATTTCACGTACTGACTGGATTATCTGGTATTGACCATCTTTGGCTTATTCTAGCACCCATATGTACAAAAGCCTTCGGGAAAGGCTAAATGCAGACGGCAAGGGATATGGTTTGTACTGCTTTAGTCAAAGAAATTCAAGGACTTTTCAAGGGCAAATTTAAGAGCCACTCTCAACCGTGATCGGCTTTTCGCGTCTAGTACGCCATTTTCTCCTTCACGGAAAATGGCGATTCAAACGTTTTGAATGGCTAGCAGTCCTACCGAACAATGGCGGTGTAACGCTCAGGCCCACAGAACAATAGTGGGCGTAACGAAATCGAAGATGTACACAATAAGAAGTGCCCGAGGGCTCATGGTTGAGAAAGTTCATACGCCACTTTCATAATGGCCGCCTCCTAATTTGCATAATTTGGAAGATTAACCTGTTGTGCTACTATATGAAATATCATATTACTAAGAGTAATTGTGAATGTGTAGAATTGCTGTTGAGTTATAGGCATTTCTGATGCTGGAAAAAAACATGAAAGCGAGGCTAGAAAGGCCTCCGTTATTTTTCTCATACAAATCTCTGCCTAATATCAAATGGGTGTGACGTCACTGCTTTTTAAGCTACAACACTCACATTTCTCAAGATCACTAATAATATCGACATGCTCTTTTACATGGTAATGATAATGTCTTCTGTACATGTGGATAAACTCGAACAGAAATACGCTTTTATGAAAGTGGTTTATGGTGGGCCACCACGCATGACCTTACGAGGTCACAAATCAGTGCGAGGCATGAATGCGAGGCATGAATGCGAGGCATGAATGCGAGGCATGAATGCGAGGCATGAATGCGAGGCATGAATGCGAGGCATGAATGCGAGGCATGAATGCGAGGTCACAAGCCGTAACTGCGTTCGTAAACTTTCGTGAAACTATAACATTTAATTCATTAACACGTATTTTTCGTAATTCTATTTTTGAAAAATATGCTTACAAAGAAATTCAAGACTTTGCAAGACCTTTTCCCAGAAGTATTTATTGGCGAAGTATTTCTTGGCGGGCCGTGAGTTTTGTTAGCTTTTGTTAGACTCGTTCTGATGCGTCAGCCTTTGTTATTCAAATTATCGGCTATTGTTCAAAAATTGGTGGCTATTGTTCAAAAAGCGATTTGGCGGGCCAATATTGCGTGCGCATACCTGAGAAAATGGTCTAAACGAGCAGTCAATTAAAATTCAATGATTTTCAAGACTGGCTCGAAGAAATGCGAGAGAGAGAAGAGGAGAGAGAAGTAAAAGAAGAGCGTCTGGTGTTATCCGTTGAGAATCTCACTTCCATGAGCTGAGTTTCAAAACAAGAAAACACGTCAAACCGGTTTTGCTGGGCCGTTGGTAAGCCAATGCAAATTACCTTTACATCCAGCACTCACGGTTGCGCCTGGTAATGAGTAGTCTAATCAGGGACGAGGTTCAAATTCTGAATCTGATGTTCGCATGGAAGTAAGATTCTCAACGGATAACACCAGAAGCTCTTATTTTTCTTCTCTCTCTTCTTCTTTCCTCTCCCTCGCCTCTTCGAGTCTCTTGAACCCAGGGTAGCCAAAGTCAATATTCATTGATGAACGAAGAATATTTTTTTTGAAAAGAATATAGAAAAAGAACAACAAATCTCAATAGAACATGAAGTTCACAGGCAAGCTTCAGCAGGTAGCTTGTCTCCTTTTAGTCCGGCCAGGATATTTCTTGCTGTTAACGTAGCCATGTCTGTGCGAGTTACTTCTTCTGCGCTGCCGATGTGAGGCAGCACGACTGCAAGTTTAAAGAGTGCAATACACGCATGAATGACGTTGATAACTATTCCAGAAAAAAGGTCAGTTCGAGGAAGGTACATGCAGCTTCTGTTTCGTAGCCACCACCTCATCGGAAGCTGCTACCTACGTTCAATACCGATGACGTGCTTTGCCAAGATCTTTGAGGGTTACTAATTGGTTGAATCGTATCAGGTGACCGTAACCATGAATACATTTGGCCAATCAGGTACGTTATAAAGAGGAGTACGTTTAGTCTCGGGGGTTGGATAGCAGCCCGAGAAAACAGCCGCCTCTTTTCATGTGCTCACTTCCGTCCCTCCCGAGAGACTCCTTACCTGAAACTATCAACGGTTCTTGCTAGGTTTTCTTTTGATAAAGAGTATACTGAAAAACATTCGTTCATCGGGAGCCTTGTCGAATCGTTGCATCCCGGTAACAATGACGCACTCATACTTAGTTAGTAATTGTTTTATGATTTACGTCTTCAGTATGGCATTTTTGGGCTCAAATCTCAGATGTCTCTCTAGCTAGCTCGGGGGTGGGAGAGAACTGACCTCGCGACGATAGCCGGCTGTTTTCTCAGGCTAGTTAGAGAGTAGTAAGTAGAAGCTCTGAATAAGAGGGCAGCTGACTTTCTCGGACTCTTCTAGTGCTTACCGCAGTTTGTCAGAGTAAGGAGTGGATGATCCAAGGGAATGGGTTCAGGAACGGTTACATCAAGACCAGCACCCTGCGAGGAAAGCATTGTGAGCGCGGTATACACTAAAGCACGTGTAGTGTGTTCGTTTAAAGGGGCTATGTCCTGATGTTGCGCAAGTCTTGAGTTTATATTCAATTAGTGGCTCCCTCAATACTTGAGTGAAATGATACGCAATATTTCCTTGAAAACTAGGTATGTCTATACTCAGATTGCTAGTCATTTTTGTGTATCTGCTTATACCCATCCTACATGTGCGCGATGTTCGTCAGTTCATGTGTAAATCGTTGAAAATAACTGCGAATATAAAGGTATCTCACCGTGACACACCGTGACACAGCACCTTACCATAATGAAACACTAGTATCAGTTTCATATCGACATTTTAAGGCCCTCTTATATAAAACGACCCGCGAAGTCCCTCTTCCTGCTGTTCATGTAGAGATAACAGCGCTCCATGGGGACACCATGGGGTGATTTGCCGCAATCTAAGTTGTGTTTTGAACACCTCAAAGTAACAGATAGACAGTGCCTAAGATTTAGATTTCGTTTAACAAATCAGCCTGCATTGGAAATGTGTAATGTTTGCATGTAGTATTATCATTTCAGATATTCATCCTTTTTATTTTAGGTTAATTTCATGTGTAAACAAATGATAATCACAAGAATAATATGTTCTACCCTACCCCCCCCCTCCCCGACGAAATAAAAACTTTTCCAATAAAAACAATTATTGGAATAAATTTATTGGTAATAACCGGTATTTTTTTCTCCTAATTTCATTATATTTGGACTTTCAGGGCATCACTTGTTCCTGTTTATTCATTTGGTGAGAAATGATTTGTATAGTGAAGTTACAAATCCTCATGGGTCATGGTTGAGGTATATCCAGACCAGTATGCGGACTGCAGCAATGTAGCGCGTGGCGTTATGCGTACCTTTATTTCTCCATTTTTCAAAGCTTCGTACAGGTCTTCCTGGTTAACCACGCCTCCTCTGAAAAGAAAGTGCAGCCAAAAAGTGTTGTATTTAACGAATAGATGCCATTTTGCGCTGCGTCTGTCCTCTTATAGATGCACAGGTGACGTCACAACGTGACGAGAACAAGAAGTACTCCACGAGTCGCAGTCGAGTTCTGTTACTGCTGACATCTGTTTTCTAATAACACATGGTTATCAACCAATCAGAGCTCGCGTTTCGCGTTACTACTTGTATAACCCGAAACTGAACAACACAATATAACGTTTCCTCAAAAAACGCACAGGAAAATTTTCCCCAAAAGCATCAATGTCATTTCTAACTGGCAGATTTACAACTTCAGGAAAAAACAATCGATGGAAAGAATTCCGTTTGCCATTAGTGATGCATGGGTGTTGATGAATTCCCATCGATGTATTTTTGGAAAATCTATCCTGTCATGGATTGTACATGTGGTTGTAGGTGAAAGGTTTGGTAAATTCGCTTGTTCTAGGGGTGAAAAACATTTCGTTTAATATTAATAGTTTCCTTCGAATCGATTTGCCAATTTTAATTTATTTTTGTATTTGCGTTTGCTCCAGGAGCAGGAGCTCATCTAGGGACCTTACATAACATTCATTTTAACTAACAACTGTAAGAGAAACGAAAGGAGGAAGCTGCATACATACGTCATCGGTATACAAAACTTATATTAAAACAATACAAAACGATGTCTAGTCTAGAAAAAGACATAATATAGAATGCGAATAGACCCTTTCAGCTTGCCTGTTTGTTGCCCCATTTCAGATCACGTGACAGCTCTCCAGAGGATTCAGTGCTTTGTTTTCCAATTATAGAAATTGGTACATTTCCTCTTGGGATACAGAAAAACAAAAACGCATTACTCAAGGGAAAAGCCACGTGGTCTGAAATGGGGCAACAAACAGACAAGCTGAAAGGGTCTATTGCAAGGACAATTTATGAAAAACGATTTGACTCCATTATCAAGATATAAACTGCCTTAAAAATGCTTTCATTTTGTGATAGCGATAGACTGGAGTCTCCAAACAGTAAAGTTCTTAGTTTAAATTTGAGAAATAATTGCGAATTACACCGTAGCTTATGGGTTCAGCATAGTTACACCCTTATAACCACAATCCATTGCGGGCTGGGAATGTACTTTGCCCTAATGTGACGTCACACCGCCACGCTCGGCCGCTTTCCCGATTATCAGCCGAAGGTCACTCGTGTAGGGTTCCCTGAAAGTACAAACTAAAGCGACACTTTTTAGAACGAAAATACTCGCAAGTACGCCACCCTCAACTATATAAAAAATATTTAGCGCCTGGGAAGGATCGAAACAAACCCTAACCCTGATTTTAAACCAAACCCTAACCGTCACGAACCGTCGCTAATCCCTCACAACTACGCCACGAGGGATTTCGCTGCCGGTGATCGCTGTTTTAGACCTTTTATCTTGCTTTTCTCATTAGCATACGCTAAACATTAATATGTATTGTATTGTATTTTACTGTATTGTATTGTTCTGCAAACGGACATCTCACGAGTGACCCCGCGATTTGGAACATGAATAGCGATGAAATGTTTACATGATTTATTTTCAATTTTGGCGAAGTGGCACACACAAAAATAGAAAATAAATACCTGCTGGCATTAATAAATATTGCACTCTTCTTCATCTTATGAAAAACATCCTTATTGAACATTCCTGCGAAGAATGTAAAAAGGAAAACATTTACATGTATTCATTTACATGTATCCCTAGAGAACATGCATTCGGCAACCTATAGGACCTATAGACTTAAACGATTTAATCAGACTGTCAACTGAACTGAATGACAATCAATGACCCTTGCCTCTCGTTAGAAGACTTGGAAATGTGCGATGTTTGCAGCAACATATAGCAGGGATTGAAGTTAGGCTCATGCACTCGCAAAATGCGAGATTTATAGAAATGCGAGTAAAATCTCGTGACAACTCGAACTCAGGGTTGCTAGTAGAATCTTTCTGAACTTTATTTGTTGTTGCAAGTGGAACAGACCATGCATATTGCTTGTAAAATTAGTGAAAACTAGCAACAGTTGGTAGTGGTATTTTCCTCTAGTTTCAAACCCTGAGACACTGGAAAAAAATTGGCCCGTTCGCCATACAAACGTCTGTAAAAATTCGCGACTTTGGCGACCTGTAACTTTGCTTCCAAACATCATATAACCTTTAAATTTGGAGATAAGACTAACTTTGAGGTGTTCTTACAGCAGTCACTTAAGCGGCTTTGGTAGAGAGCCAAGAAAACGACTACTTGAAAAACCGTGATATGGGTGAATACGGTTAATTATTTGAGCCAATCAGTGCAGCCTTGCTCGAGCTTCGATCCCGTAAAAGGCACATTTAGTTATGAAGTCGAAGCCTTTTCAAAGAAGAAAACCGCATGGATTTGCTAGGATTTGTATTTTGGAATGCTTTATTTTCGGGTTGCAATGTGTTTAGTTCTCGTTGTCTAAGTGACCCCGGTTTCAGTAGTCGCACTAGTACTGATTGTACTGTAACCGTTTCTAGTACTGTAGACTTACCTTTTGTTTCCTCTGTCAGTGATGTGCATGCGATAACAAAGTCTGACGCACGATAAAGTGTGTCTTTATCAGCTGAATAGTATCCAAGAACAAAAAGACGTTAGCTCTGACCTATATAAAACAATAAAACTGGAAACATGTGCAAAACGATTATACACAATTAATGTTCGCCTACCATACACAGCATTTACTTCTTTGGCAGCTGAAAAATAGAATAATTATGGATTATCGGATATACTACAAAATACATAACATAATTTAATATTACTTTAATCCCCTCCCGGTTAGCTCAGTGTTTAAGCTCCGGTCTGACGAGTGGGAGGTCGCGGGTTCAAATCCCGGCCGGACCAACACTCAGGCTCATAAAATAACTGGAATGAGTAGAAGGTGCTGCCTTTGTGGAACATCTCGTTCTCGAACTGCAAATGGTTAGACCTTCACGTCTTCTCAGACAGATAAGGACGTAAAATCATACGTCCCACGTCGGCCTCAAGTTTACCAGTCTCACCAGACTGTCACAAGTTACAGACGTTAAATAAAGTTGCTTTACTTTATTACGTGTGTAGGGTTCCTACAGGATTCCTATGGTGACATCATATTCCTACCAACCATAATACCTAACCCTATGTAACCCCAACCTTAACCGGCTAACCCAGGGTTTAGGGTGTCTAGGGCTAATCCCTGAGGTTTAGGGTTTTCCTACCATTACTATTGATAGGATAATGATATTAGAATATTAGAAACCTCTCATAGAGGGACACCTTCCATAAACGAACACTACATTTGGTCCTCTCATCTTGTGAGAGAGTTAACGTTTGACTGTATCCACATGTACTAACCATCATCTTTTTGTCTTGGGTTATTGTACAAGAACTTTGCAACACCAAATGGAACAAGTCTCTTGCAGACTGCTACACCTAAATTAACCAAGAGTCCAAAGTGAGTATAGTGAAGGTTCTGAAATATATGTAGCTGTTTATATAACATTTCTTGCTTGAACATTCATTGATGCTATTTTCCAATTTTTGCAACCTGTAGTATAGATTTTACCTGTTGATTATGAGTCATTTTTGTTGAACATCCATAATGCACAATGTATGCTAATTATGATATCCAGTGTGCAGAGCTTACCAATTCTACCCAATCCAATCACACCTACAGTGCTTCCTTGGAGAGTTGCTCCAGTCATCCACATGGGCTTCCAAGTACCCCAGCCACCCCTTTTCAAAGAAAATAATATTATGTATCAAATATATAAATTTACATATAAATTACAAATTTTGCCATGTAGGTCACAACTGAAGCACATTATCCACCTTACCCCAGTACCCTCATAAATTCTTGTAATAATAATAATATTTATTTACTTATATAGCGTCATTTCCAAAGAATTGCCCAATAGCGCTTTACAACCATTAATGGGCGCCTTACAACTAAGCGCTTACAAGATATGAATTAAACTAACTACTACAATGAATAAAAATGTAATGTAATTTTTTTATAGTTAATTATATAATTAATTATTATTAATTATATAATTATATTATATTATATTATAAGTCTAAACTTACAATGATGGAAGACACTGAGAAAAATGTATTACATATGTACATATTCATATGTCACTGAAGCCATTTTTAATTACATGCAGTAGGCTTTTCTAAAAAGATGCTGTTGAAAACTGGATACCGAGGCTGCAAGCCTCTTGTGGAAGAAAATTCCACAGGAAAGGTGGCACACAGGAAAATGCCCTGAAACCGCAACTATGTAAGTTATATGATGGTACAACTAGTCATTTACTAGATGCAGATCGAAGATTACGTCTAGGGACATGAAAATCAATTAGATCTCTAATATATTGTGGAGTTAGCAATAATATATTATATTGTGGATCTCTTATTTATTGTGCACCGTTTAGCGCCTTATATGTCAGAAGCAGTAGTTTGTAAACAATCCGCTCTTCCACCGACAGCCAGTGCAATTTAATCAGTACAGCTGAGATATGATCATGCTTCCGAGTAAGTGACACTACTCGAGCTGCCGCGTTCTGAACCTTCTGTAGGCGTTCAATAAGATAACTAGCTAGGAAATCCATACAGAATTGAATTACAAAAATCTAGGCTAGATGTTACAAGTGCATGAACTAGAGTTTCTGCGGATTGATGGCTAAGATATTTGCTAATACGGTTTATGCTCCTAAGGTGATAGAATCCAGACTTGCAAATGTTAGCGATGTGTTGTTCCATAGACAAGGAGGTGTTAAACAGAACTCCGATGTTGCGAGCATGTGAAGATCGATGAATCGCATACAGATATGCAGTCTAAGGGAGGAAACGGGTGATGTCTCGCATTTAGAACGATCAGTTCTGTTTTATCCCAATTCAGTTTGAGCTTCTTCCATGACATCCATGCGTCGACATCACGGATACATGCCTCCATCCGAGATCTCGTCATGTTCATCTCATCTAGGCTAGAAGATTTAAAGGTGGCATAAAGCTGTATGTCATCAGCGTATAGATGGTACTCCATGCCGTGTAGCCTGATGAGGTTACCGATAGGTGATATGAACATGGAAAAGAGAATGGGTCCAAGCACACTACTTAAGGAACACCCGAGCAGAAAGGCCGCACCGTCGACGCACCACCAGAGACAGTGACAGTCAGTATCCTATTTGAGAGGTAGGATCTGAACCAGTCATGCGCTTTCCCGACGATCCCATATCTCGATGTAAGGCGCGACAGCCGAATGTGGTGGTCGACAGTATCGAAGGCGGCCGATAGATTGAGGAGTAGAAGGACAACATAATTATGCTTGTCAATCGCCCTCAGTATGTCATTATGGCCTTTGACAATCGCTGTCTCCGTGCTATGGCACGCCTTATATGCTGACTGGTACAGTTCGTCTAGATTGTTGTCAGTCACATGTTGGCACGTTTGGATAGTAACCACCTCTGTCGCCTTCGATCAAGATTTGAGATTGGATATAGGGCGAAAGCTATCGAACTCGTCAGGATCCAACGACGATTTCTTAAGGCGTGACATAATAACAGCAGACTTCAGACTGTCAGAAACAACAGCATTCTCCAGCGAGGTATTAACAGTTCTTGTTATTGCTGGAAGGAGTTCAGTGAGACATCCCCTCAGAACATGAGCTGGGAGTGGATCGAGGCTGCACGATTTAGCAGAGATTTTCTTGATCAGTGGAGCCAGCGGCTCACAGGTCACTGGTGCAAAGCATTGAAGCATAGCTTTACACTGCGGCCGACTATAGTCCATCAAAGGGTTGACTTGCTTAGCACTCTTCAGTAATAGATCCTCCCCGATCACAATTATTTTGTTTTCAAAATGGTCAGCAAACTGATTGACTAGGGCATTCGCAGAACTGGACGGGGGATACTGCTTTTCAGTGTTTCCTCGATTTAGTCCCTCGACAATCTTAAAGAGTTCCTTTTGGTTCGAGCCACACGAGCCAATCAAATCTGAATAATCTGCGCTGGATATGAGGTTGTACTGATCAAAAAGCACTGCTGAGCATAAATCTCTTTGTCAACAGTCAGACCAGTCGCCCTCCATCTACGCTCCAGACGGCACCGCTCAATCTTCTGTTCACGGATTTCAGAAGTTAACCATGGAGCCACGGGGCGTAGGGTTGTCATGAATGTCTAGTATTGAAGTAAGTGCCTTTTCGTAATTCTCGACAAGGTCATGTATTGACGAGGAGGACTGGGACTCAGTCAGCAGTTTAGAGTGCGGAAGTTATTGAGATCTATGTCTTTTGTTTTTCGGTAAGTTATCTGTTTCTTTGGGAAGGGAGGTTTTGCTTGGAAGAGTTTGAAATTTACGGTAAAGTAATCTGACAGCTGCAGGTCAGAGACAGACGTGTTGGCCACGAGCTTATCACCAGATCTCGTGATGACCAAGTCCAAGGTGTGGTTTCCTTTGTGCGTATATAGCTATACAATGTATGTCTACGCATTGAATGTAATCAAAAGAGTGGAGGATTTGGAGGAACTTCTTGACGTGTAGATTGTTGTGGTCGTCCTCTACGTGAAAATTAAAATCACCAACTAATTAAGAAACTCCGCACATCCACGATCAGAGGCAAGCTTATCTAAGAGGGTTGTGAGTTCAGTAAAGAAAGTGTCACATTTTAGTCTGTTTGCCTGCGACGGCGGTGGTCGATACAGTATAATGACATGAAGCAATTTTGACGAGGACTTTAATGTCAGATCCATGTGCTAAAAGGACTTGAATTTCTTAGGAGTAGTCATTTTAAGCCTCAGTGATTTCTTAAATATGACCGCTACCCCAGTAGACTTGAATCCGAAATTGTTATCTATATTTACATCTAATTTTGGTGATTGAAAATGAATGTCAAATGAGAGTACATGTAGGTATACGTAGCACATAACATACTTCTTTGCCTCGGCAGCTGCTTCAACGATCCTTCTTGACACTGCAAGTAGGAGAGCAACATTCAGTGTAGCCTGTGAATAGATGTACATGTATGTAATAGTAAGCTACATGTACATGTATGTATTACAGTGCAGTGGAACCATACTAAGCAGTCAAAATTAGGACTTCTATATAAGGTGACTGTTTAATATAGCTTGGGGTATATATACTAGAAGTAATCACAGATTATCAAAGTGCGTTCGACATAATGTATACTTTTTTGTATAAGAAAGGACTGGGCTTCCTGTTGTGACACAAATTAAAATACACACCCTTTATTGCTACAGTGTTGTGGACTGTGTGTAAACAATTAAAATCCTGTCTTTAAATAAATGATTCTTCAAGTGAGGTCAAGGCTGCCTACAGAATATTGAGCGTCCATTGTTATTGCAGAATAATTTCTGATCAATGTTGGTAGACTGTAAAGCTTATGTCCCATCATGCACTCATGATCTTTGCCATTGATAATGATTAGAGTACATGCACGTACACAGCAATGAAGAGTACTTTAAATTTCCCTCACCTTGTGTTGATATTTTTAAACGTTCCATGACTTATCCAGTTATAGATGAACTCTTATTATTTGCCTGAATGCAGTGTTCATATGGATTAAATCTTCACAACTTACACAAGGCACTGTCACATGTTTCTCTTCAGGTATGAATATATTTATAGTATTTTCATGTTCGCAGTTTCGTATCTGTTCAGCGAAAATCACAATCCAATACAGCGAGCAAGCCTACGGAATATTCGACCGCAGGGATTCGACTGCAGGGATTCGACTGTTCAACTTCGTGTACATGTACACACATCTTCGATCAACCGTGCTGATAAAACGGACCATGGTTGACTTGATATAGTTCGGACATCAGACTTTGCCAATGCTCCAGAAGTAGTACACACTTTCCTCGCGCACTGATAAATCGTACTTGCGAACTTTTTAAATATCATTGCACTTGAATAGGGAAAACAAGACAAAGAAACCGAAAGTCGAGCGAGCATTGTGTAGTTACCAGTTTCTCGGCCGAGATAATTTATTTCGAAAGTGTGCCACACCAGCCAGGACACCAAAAATCTCGATTTCTTTAGCCTGGGAAAGGCCACAGGTAACCCACACATGACCACAGGGAGCCCAACGCAAGATTAGGATGCGTTCTCCTTCGTCGAACGCAATAATATTTATATTTATAACTGCATATTTATTACTTGTTTATTTTCAACTATTGTAATTTAAACTAAGGTACGTATGCACTTACAACTTAGTTAAGCTTTATTGTTTCTTTTTTAGTATTTATAAATAGATTCAGCTTGTAAACTAGCTACTTTTTAACTTATTAACTGATGAAGGCCGAAGTGCCAAAACATCTTTAATACAATTTTATAAGGACCTGCGAGGAGTTGTACTGTGTTGTCTTTCTCTCTATATTCTGTATAATATTTATAATATATTTACAACGAATTACAAGGACATTTAAAGCAGATATTATCTAGATCTGGGTAGCAGATAAAATGGTGTCAGAAGTGGGATCAATCTTATTCCAGTGCTTATCTTTATACTCACTGTGGCATCAGTTAGAACTCCGGGTGTAATGCCCAACTGGAGATTCCTGTAAATATAAGGATATGTACAATGCTTTTTTACCTCCAGGGAATATATTATACCACTACACATTTTTACTTGGTGTCCTGGGACCCATACATGTAGCTCTTTTTAGTTTAGATGGGTTACCCCAAAAATATATGGGTACCATACCCATACTTGCATTATCATAACAATCAAGCAACCTCACATGCCATATTGAAGTGGAAAATCATGTCATGCTATGTAAAAAAAAGAAGAACAAATTCAGACTGAAACCTGGAACCTACTAGCTAGGTGCTGTATCTATTAGCCTACTGTACTGTATTATGGCATGGTTTTAACAGCGCAGAAGAAATTTGACAGCAATTTGAAAGAACCACAGCTGAAATTTTATGCAGTTTCTCATATTCACTGAACTTTCAACTGCATCAGATTTGCAGAACTCTTAAGCTTTCACTTTATATTTGTGGTTCATTTGTTTTTCAAAAAGCCAACATTTTGGGTCAGCTGGATGACAGTTGAGAAACAGAAGAAAATGGAAGGGAGGGCCTAATCATTAAATCACTAATAAAAACAATTAAATTGTTTTAATACCTTTTTTTGATCTCATTAGTGTTGACGTGATCATAGCCTACGGACATTGTTGCCACAATCTTCAGCTGTGAACCTGAAATGTCAGATGATTGTTTGTTAATGTTTGTGCAAGCTAGATCATTTCTGGCTAAATTCAGATCATATATCTAATAGAAGTAGCTCACTCATACTTTACACTATAACACTACCAACATGCAGATGTAGTATGTTACCAGTATTTGATATTGGGTTTATTATCGACAGGCGCGGATCCAGACCGGTTTACACCAGTTTACGGAAACCGATCAAAATTTCCAGATTTTTGTAGTAACCTTAACATTCGAATAAAACTCTCTTTGAGAGAGGGGGAGGGGGGTTCAGTAAAATTTCCAATTTTGGAGTTTGAGTTGGGAAGTCGGAAACCGGTCATATTTTTTTTGGATCCGCGCCTGATCGAACCTCATACAATTAAGCCACAAAAACTTTGCAGCTGATGCCACCTGCCAGATGGCATTGACATTTCTGGTGGTGGCAGTACCATGCACCTGGTGTTTACCATCGGGTGATGGCAAACTACCAGATGGTGTCAACCATTGAGTCAAAATGTCAATGGCTATTAAGTCACCAAAAATCTTGAACCATTGATGGCTAGCCATCAGGTGGCATCAACCATTGATGGCTTTCAACCCAGCATTTAGCTATCAAATTTTGGTGAGACTGGTGTTGCTGAAGATTGCAAAGTTTTTGAGTGGAACTGTATCTTGACTTTCTCATTGTGTGGCTTTCTTAAAATACTGTTGTTTGTGCTGAAATGTATGCTTGACATGCAGTACATGTGTGGTACTATAGTGAAAAGTAGGCTTTAGAAATGTAGTTCTCTCTTTATTTTATTGGCTGGGAAAATGTAATAATTATTGTATGTCCTAAGGGGCATAATAGACCAGTTCGCCGTAAATTCCGAAGCGTGCAATCGTGTTTTCAGTTTTCCATACATTGTCTGTAAATTTGCACACAGAATTTGACTTGTTTTTACAGACAACACGGAATTTACCGCGACCTGGTCTACTGAGGAGTACCTTATCAGATAAAATTAAGTTGTAATAGACCAGTTCGCGGTAAATTCTGACATTTTGAAAGGGGTGCAAACATGGCGCGAAATACAGTGTTTGTATGGGAATCAATGGGATTCCGATGCCAAATAAAATCTGTAAAATCAAATTTCTGAAATATTCTTCAGATACAAACTTAAGATACCAGGTAAAATATTAACATATCGAAATTTGAGGGATGTAGCTGTGCTGGGAAGCGTGCAATCATGTTTTCAGTTTTCCATACATTGTCTGTAAATTTTCACGCGGAATTTGACTCGTTTTTACAGACAATGTATGGAAAACTGAAAGCACGATTGCACGCTTCCCAGCACAGTTACATCCCTCAAATTTTTAATCTTTTACCTGGTATCTTAAGTTTGTATCTGAAGAATATTTCAGAAATTCGATTTTACGGATTTTATTTGGCATCGGATTCCCATCGATTCCCATACAAACACTGTATTTCGCGCCATGTTTGCACCCCTTTCAAAATGTCGGAATTTACCGCGAACTGGTCTATTGCATGTACCTGCAGCATCAAGGACCTCTCCATCAATTTTCTCAGTTAGGAGACAAAATATACCATGCTTTCCTTTGACTCTATTTAACAGCTCATCCCTTGGGATTATATCCTCTGAATCCCAGTAATCTAGCTGACAGCTATGAAGTAATCATATTATACATTATTTTATTAAAACTTTTAAAATTGTCCATATGATGGAGTGATTGACTAAAATTGCACATTGCAAAACTCTAGAAAGAAAGGCAATGGAATGAATAAGAAAAATCCTAACCTAATATAGTAGCCCGGCATTAATTGTATTACTTCTATTAAAATAAACCTACTTGGCTTCTTCCAGCAGCAGAATGGCTTCCTCAGGTACTCGACGCGTAACGAGAACATGGAAAGCCATGTCGTCAAATTAAAACCCGTGAATTCGATAAGAAAACCGTCGTAATCAGCTCCTCTTGATAAATGATATTCCCACGAGTATGCAGGGAGTTGTAGAGTAAGCACACGAGCTTTTGCAAAGAGAGAAATAAAGATCCTTTTAGCCAGGCGTTCCTGGAAGGCAGGGAGGAGGACTGAGGCCACTAAGGCTGGGTCTAGTATATGACCAAATTTGGCGTTGTGTTCATTTAGCCTGCATGATGCGCGGCTCTTTCAAAATGGCGAAAGTCAAAGAACCACATCGCGATCCAGTACGGAGTTTATTAGAGCGTCGATTTCAGGTAAACGATGAAACAATGTTATTTAAAGAATGTGAAAATGAAATGATATTTTTAAAGGAGATACTGTTGTAAATAATGCAGTCTCGTACCCAGAGCTCATCTCCACAGTAAATATTTAACAATTATTCACCGAAGGCGAAGTGGAGGTGAATAGTGGTGGATATATCCACCACTATTCACCAACACTGAGGTGAATAATTGTTTTAGTATATACCACACTCCAGGTGAATAGCCAGCACCAAATAATCATTTTATTTTCTGTCAAATGGACAAAAACTCCCACGAGATGATCGCTGCTTTGCTCGGAGGTGAATATGAAATCATATTCACTGTTTGCGTAGCCAATCAGAGCGCGCGAAAAGTGATATTCACTGGTGTGGTATATACTAATGGCGAATATTGAGATTTGACTTGATTTGGAGCGCATGAGCCGAAGTAGGCTACATTTGTACCCAGGGCGAGCGCTAGCAGACCCTTATTTTGGGTATCAACGGACAATGAACAACTCTATTGTGGGGTTAGGGTTCTTTGTATTTCAGGGTATTGTTTTACTGTATTCTGGAGACTGGGGTTAGGATTCTTTGTATTTCAGGGCCAGTATAATTTGTTTGCTGTAAGTTCATTGTCGTTGATACACCTAGAGGCTAGAAAGAGCCCAATAATTTGGCTCTACCTCGGTGTAAAAACCTCACAGACCTGCGTCACAAAACTCCCTTTGTTAACTATGAATAATTTGGGACTTAGAATATTTCCCAAGCACCCGAAGCAGCATTTATAAATTTAATTACAAGGGATTGGGGGAGCCCTGTGCTCAGCGTAGGAATCGAAACCAGGGCCGGGTTGTTCAAATCCTGGATTAACTCTGCACAAAACCTATTGGTTGTCATGGAAATTAACCCTGGATTAGTACTAATCGGGCTTTGAACAACCCGGCCCTCATTTATAGAACGACTGACACAACCCTACCCTAACCGCTAGACCACAAGTGAATTCGCTTGGTGGCAATCGTTTTTTTAAACGTATTTATATCCAGTAATGATGAGTAGCTGCATAAATTATAGTATTATAGTATTCAATTTCAATACACTATAATAATTATTGTAATACGACTACTCACCGAGCGTGTGAGGGCATGGTCTCTAGGGAATGGTTTTTACACCAAGGTAATTAACCCAATAATTTTCTTTGGTTTTCGGTTCTCCCTTCCTCTGAGAGCAAAAATAAGGGTCTGCTCACAGGGTAGAAGTAGGCTAGCCGGGCTCCGGGCTATAGGTAGGGGGATTGGGGATTTGTGGGGATTTTGCAACAAATTCATGCCCTTGGGGTGGTGGAAAATTTGGGAACTTTGCTTAGAGTAATTTTCATGGTTACATAATATTTTAATTGTGGTCTAGCTGTATGTACCTGTATATGAGACACATT
Source organism: Actinernus sp. WN-2022 (assembly GCA_030867875.1). NCBI lineage: Eukaryota > Metazoa > Cnidaria > Anthozoa > Actiniaria > Actinernidae > Actinernus > Actinernus sp. WN-2022. The sequence goes on from JAOWCC010001634.1 coordinate 26,398,872, forward strand.
GCGAATTGATGGGAACAAGTTGTGCTTTCAATCAAAGATGGCTCTCTTTGAAGGTGGCAGGTAATTTAGGGGGTGAGAGGTCATGGCCACAAATTAATCCACATGCTCTAGTGACTAGCTCAAAACACCTCAAATTAGTGAGCAATTGGGTCTACTAAGGTTAGGTTTTTTTAAATGTTGGGTTAGGGTTTGGATTAGTTCACAGGACCATTAAATCAACAACACTGCAATCCTCCTTCTAAACTTAACCCTAACTCTAATCCCAACCCAACCCCAACCCTAACCCAATCTCTTTATTCTTTGACTTAAAAAGAGCTTTTCACAATACTATGGAACATTAAGCACCATTTACTAAACAAAATGGTAGTCATTGAGTCAATTTTTAAATTATCTTTAATAATTAGATCCTTAATATTTTATATATAGATTTAACATTATTGTGAGCTGTTTGACTTAATTAGTTATCAATATTTTGCTATTTGTAACTATTAGTACTGTAGTTTATACACAGCTCTCTGGAAGAGCATTTTTAACATGAAGATGTCTGTAATTACCCCCTTACCCCCATAAAATACCTGTTGCTTTGAAGGCGTTGAAAAGGTTATATGCATTTACATTGTACGTTAAAAATGTCATATTTTGTGCATAAAATAGGCCATATGTCAACTTGCCAGTATTTGTTGACTGCTCCTTTCATTACATTAATTTTTATTTCAAAGAACAGATTATGATGCATGGGCTCAGAGTAATGACTTTTTTATTGGAACGTTGATACTAGTCAGTTTAGTTGCACAGGTTAATTTCCTGTTGGGGGCTTGCTTTGCCCCACAAGTACTGGGGACTTTTATGAAAAAAGTGCCCCCCATATGTGGGGAAATATAGGGGCTTTGCATACAATACAAAATTAGCTAAGTCCCCACATTTGCCTGGGGTCCCCCCCCCCCTCCTCCTCGGGGAAGCCAATGACAAGTGCATGTAATGCCTCTACATGTAGCTATGTAGGCTGGGCATTTGTGTGGTATTTCACATTTTTTTAATTAGAACATTGCAAATGACCAGCTCAGCTAATGTATGCAAATACCCCATAGTGGGGCTTTGGAATGAGTGCAATGAATGATGTAAAATTTGCTATATGTTTGACCCTCTTTGACAGATGGCCCAACCCTTGGGGGTATACTCTTGTTTAGGTACCACGGGTCCAGGTTTGAAACTAATTTAGATTTCCAGGTCCAGGTTTTTCGTATAAATATGTTTAATTACGGGTTTGCAATCACAATTTATTGGACATCCAGGTTTTGGAGCTATATATTTTGTTCTCGTAAAACCTGGTCTGGTTCTGAACCCCATGGCTGCACATACATGTACCTACACAGTTATTCAATCAATCAAAACTTTATTTAGACACGGTGATCTATCAGGTTAACTATACAAAAATACTAAAAGATATAAAAACCACAATTTAAAAATTATTCTAGCGCTAATTATAATGCCTAAAACTACTGATATGTACATGTATGAAATATACAATATATATAATAAAACGAAAAATCCCTGTTTTACAAAGATGCCGTGTTTGTTGTGAAATTGAAACCTCGTATTTGAGCTTTGAAATTTATCAGCGATGGCACTTGCCTTATTTGCACAGGTAAGTTATTCCACAAAGCCGCTCCGCTGTAACTAAAGCTCTTTTTGCCATAGTTAGTATGAGGCAGTGGAAGTATCAGCTTATTTTCCGAATTCCTTAGGTTATACTTTGAGTTGTTATTCCAATGGAATTTTGTTGTAAGGTAATCCGGAGTTTCATTGTGCAAGGTTTTATAAACCATAATTGATTTAGCAATTTCCCGCTGATGGCTTAACCTTTCCCAATTGAGGGTTTGGAAAAGTTCGTCCGCGTGGTTATCATAAGTGGCAAAGGTTATGATACACGCAGCGCGATTTTGAGTTTTTGAAGTTTTTCGGAAAGGACTTTACTGCAATTTTCCCAGACAACATTGCAATAATCGAAGTGAGGTTGGATCAGGCCTTGAAATACAGTGAGTAGCGTTTCACGTGGGACGAAACTGCGAAAGCGCTTAATTGCACTAATACCCGAAGCAATTTTCTGAGAAATCATTTTAATGTACTTTCCAGTTCAGATTCTGATCTATGACAACCCCAAGAGACTTGGTAGATGACACCTGTTTAATAGGGACACCATCATTGTCAAAACTGGGATCTTCATTCAAATGTACTAACCGCTGTCGAGAACCAATAAGGAGAAATTCAGTTTTTGTTATGTTCAATGTCAACTTATTGGCTGCTAACCAGACGTTGATTCTATTTAGATACTCATTAATGTGCTCGTTGATGATGTTCATGTCACTACCGGCAAAAGTTAGACTTGTGTTATCTGCGTACATCCTTGGTTCAGAATATAATAAACAGTTGGGTAGGTCGTTTATATAGAGCAAAAACAACAACGGTCCCAGTATGGTCTCCCTGTGGAACGCCACTCCTTACAACTGTTTGAAATGACTTATGGCCATTGATTTGGCACGTTTGAGTGCGATCTATTAGATAAGAGCTAAACCACTGCAATGTTGAGCCGTGAATACTGTAGTGTCCTAGCTTAGATAAGAGGATGTTTAGGTCTACGGTATCAAAAGCTTTTTTCAAATCTAGGAAGACAACAGCGTTTACGCAGCCGTGGTCAATATTCAAAGACCAAGTATCCGTGGCTTCCAATAGGGCAGTGACAGTTTAGTGCAATGAGCGGAAACCTGACTGATTGGATGAAAGTAATTTATTATCAATAAGATAATTATATAACTGATTGTAAATTATACATTCGAAAACTTTCGCAATCGCAGGAATTATTGAAATGTTTACACCCTTCGAGGGAGGGGGTATTCCTATTTAATAATAATAATAATATAATAATAATAATAATAATGGTTTATTAACAGTACTTCCACTGGGTGGCTCTTCGCCTGTTAATCTAAATAATGTAAAATATAAAATGTTGATAAAATATTTATATGACTAAGATATAACTGAGATGTAATGATAACCGTACTAAGGATTAAAATATGGCTATACGTAACTATTGTAAAATTAATCAATGGAGTCTGTCGGCAGCGCAGTTCTTTAGATATCCTTTCGATAACCGACAAAATTCAGCAAAGGTTGCAGAGTTCCTAATATTTACAGGTAAATTATTGAACACGGATGAACTGGTATCCTGGAAGGTGCCATTTTCAGGTGGGACCTTTAACTGTTTACTGCTGGCTGACCGTAGTGTTCTATTGGGTATGTACAATTCTAATGGAAGATAAAGTGGCCAGTCACTATAATGAAGGACCTTATATACAAGCTTTAACAAGTGAAATTTTCTGCGTTCTAAGACGGGTAGCCAACAAAGTTTTAAGATATCAGTTCTACTAGCATAACGATTGAGAACAAAACCAGCAGCAGCAAGTTGGACACGCTGTAAGCGTTTGACAAGATAGCCAGGAATTGGGTGTAGCACAACATCATTAAAGTCAAGCTTTGGTAAAATGAGACTTTCAACTAAATGCTTCCTAAGCATGAAAGGTGCTAAATGTTTCAGTTTTCTAATAATGGATAAAACAGAATAACAAGATGATATAGTAGAGTTTACATCATCGGTCCACTTTAAGTGCTGTTGAATTTGTGTCCCGAGAAGGCGAGCAGAAGTCACTCTTTCAAGCTGTTTGCCACCCACAGAGAGACGAATAGTATAGTCATCCAGATTATGAACCCGGGAGAGCTGAGCAGTGGAGAACAGCATGACTTTCGTTTTTTTGGGATTAAGCACGAGGTTAGAAGCGACGGACCATGATGTTAATTGGTGAAGGGCATATTGTAGCCGGTCCTCGCACTCTTTAACTTTCATGGGCTTGCCGTGAGTGTATATCGTAGTGTCATCGGTATGATGTCACCAACTTCATACGATCCGATAGGTCATTAACATACAAGTTAAATAGGACTGGTCCAAGGATTGACCCTTGGGGTACCCCGAACGTAACTTTAATTCTTCGAGATGTCCTATCATCAATCAGGACATACTGTGTGTGTCCGGTTAGATAGTTGACAACCCATCTCAAATAGGACTTCGAAAAGCCTTGTTTGTGTAGTTTCACCAGTACGGTTTCATAGGCAACGGTGTCGAATGCCTTTGAAAAGTCTGCAAGTATCGCCATGGTGACCTCCCCGCGTTTCATAGCACGTGTAATGTCATCTTTCATGGCAAGCATGACAGTGGTAGTTGTATGGCCTTTACGATATGCACTGAGTGAGTCCTTTAACACATTTTCATCAGATAGACAGACAGTACAGTCGCTTATATCAATATGCGTGACGCCACTACATATCACATTATCTGGATGACTAGAGAGAATCAAATCAATCGTAGTACTACTAGATGGTGTTATACGTGTTGGTTCCTTAATTTGCTTCAAATTATAAATATCCGCAATATTCAATAAAGAATTAGTGTTCGGATCGGTATTAAGTGAGGTCCAGTTGCAATTCATGTCACCCAAGATTATATGTTCAAGACAACTGAAATCCACTTTCCCGACAATTGATTCGAAATGGGAAAACAAATCAACGGGAGAATTTGGAGGTCTGTACCATGTCGTTATTACAAACGGTTTTGATCTAGGTTTCTTGATCTCAACTGATACATTTTCTAGTTTTTCCGAGTGTAGATCTGTACGGACAAAGTAATTAATATTCGAACGAATATAAAAACAAACTCCCCCTCCATGTCTTCCATTGTTGATTCTATCGCGCCGCGCAATATCATAACCATTGATATGTAACTCGCCATCGCTAATATTCCCATCAAGCCTTGATTCGTCAATTGCAAACACATCGAGAAATTGATTTGATAAAATAACGCGCAACTCATCAATGTGCTTAGGAAGGCTAGTTATGTTTAAACAAGCTATCTTAAAACCACGAGTATTGGGAAAGAGTTGAAATGGTTTGTTTGGAAAATACGAGGTGTCAATTTCAGGGCAACTTCAACGGTTTGTAATATGAGTTATTGTGAGTTTGTTGGTTCTCACCCAATGTATCCGAGACTCATTCTCCACACACTTCTACCTTATTATGACTGCATACATTACAAGATGTTGCTGAAAAAAGAGACTAGCTATTAAAAAAATGTACATTATAGGATATTGAAATGGTACTTAAACTTCACTAACTAGTTGAATGACTAACTAATTGACGAATAAGTGAGTAGATTTATCAATGGATAAATGAATAGCTGAATATTAATAAAAAGTAAATAAATTAATGATAAAATATCAGTTGTATTGTTTATCCTAATATTTAGTTGCAGTGGTGTGGAGTTAATGACAGTACTTTTTGACAGGTTTTTAAATTATAAAGGTCAAAAAGCAAGCCATAGTGTGTGTGGTTTGTTCCTGCAAGTTATCCAGTATTTTAATGAGCCCATGGGCAGATCCAAAACACGAATGGCAAGTGACAAATTATGGTCTCTGTAATAGTCGATCCCATGAAGGTCCCAAAATCTGGAACTCGATTAATGAATCCTTTAAATTTAAATGTAATCCTTTTATTTCAAGAATATGCTAAAACTACAATATATTAATAGCTATTAGTTTAGATTCCCCATGATTTATTACTTCTATCCTATTTACCATTTCCATTATTTAATTATTTAATTCTCATTATTATTTATTATAAATAACTATTTATATTAACTACAATACATATTATTATTCTCTATATTTATTGTTATTTATTGTCACTTTTCTATGTGTACTTGTGAACTTATATTAGCCAGTGTTGTTAGTATTTCTGTGTGTATTACTTGTTATTATTATTTAAATTAGATGCCAACCAAATTCTATTTTAATCCTTTACTATGATTAGGTTCATGGCTGGCTTTGATATAAAGCCCTAATGGTTTTTCTAGGCATCTTGTACCTTTTGGAGTGTTGGGATGGGATCTCCCCTTCTCCTCTACTGGATAGAACCCTGCTCGCGTTCCTATGCTTCACATATCCAAGAGATTTGTTTAAATTGTTATTGAATCAGGTCATTTTGCTTGTAAAATTGAACACCCCCTACCAGTATTTCTAGAAAGGGACTGATTATTTAAAATTTCGACAGACTCTTCTCGGAAATTTATTGCCGCTTCACTTGTGCGGCACTAGCTACGGAGCCCTGTAATACGGAGCCCTGTAAGGGCCATCCACAAACACAAATTTCATGGAAGAATATCGCGCGATACTGCTTTATTATCGCGCGATACAGTGTTACTATCGCGCAATAAATTATCGCGCGATAGTAATACTTTATCGCGCGATAATACAACAGTATCGCGCGATAGTAACACTGTATCGCGTGATAATAAAGCAGTATCGCGCGATATTCTTTGATAAAATTTGTGTTTGTGGATGGCCCTTACAGGGCTCCGTAGATGAATCTTCACCAGCTTAAACGTGTTTACGTGTTTACGAAGGAGAAAGGACTACAGTAGTCCAGATGAAATAATTGACGCCATAGAAATGGAACTCCAGGGAAGTGGAAGCTGTCTAGGCTACAGACAAATGCACAAACGTAATTAGCAAGGAAACGGTCGAGACACAGTTAATGAGTTATCACGTGATACTAACACATCGCGCGATATGGCAATGCAGTATCGCGCGATAGTAAAACAGTATCGCGCGATATTCTTTCATAAAATTTGTGTTTGTGGATGGCCCTTACAGGGCTCCGTAACTAGCTGCAATAGTGTCTTACCAATTTTTAAAGATTATCAAAACCTTTTTTTCTTACAGATCCGATGCCTCTTTAGTTTCTTGGTGAAAGACAGAAAGCATGTATGGAAACTTGGGAATGTGCAGTCGCAATTTCTATTTTGGCCGTCGCAAGATCAATTTTACAAATATTCAAGAACAACCTCTGTATTTCCCTTCATGCTTTTGATGGATCTGCGGTCGAAGAAAAGCACATTACCAGGCTCTAGACTAAGTCAAGACAAGGGCCGCGCGACTAAGGGTGGCGGCCTAGTTGTTAAAGCGTTCGCCTCTCAGCTCTGTGACCAGGCCGGGTTCGACTCCCGTACTTGGTGGCGTCATATGTGAGATGAGTTTGTTGGTACTCCGAGGGTGGCTGCATGGTGACAGGTGAACGGCAGTTTTATGTTTCACACATAGCACTTTATTTTTACATGTAGGAATAGTAGGGAGGAAAACCGGAGCAGCCGGGGTAGTCTATACCAGGCTCTCAGACAGTGGAAAAAGGGACGAAAGAAAAAGCAAAGCGAAAAAGGAAGAAGAGGCCGGACCCGGTTTTACAAGAAAAAAACGGTAGCTCCACAACCCGGATTTCAAAAAACGATATTTCGTTAATAACCCTGACTGATATTCAGAGTCGTCATAACCCGGAATGTCACATATTTTTACACAAAAACCGGATCCTGAAGTTGAAATTAGGTACAAACCCGGCCCCTGCACCACACATATATAATACGTCATAAACAAGAGTACCCCCCTCCCCCCCAGTGCCAGCCAACCCAGCTGACGTTATCTTGGCAGTAGCAGTTGGTCAGAAGACTGGAACCAGTGGAAAAGGACTGCTTCTGCAAGGTAACTTGATGTGCATTACGATCATATATTAGTACTAATTTATCCGTGCGTGATTGGACAATTTTATTACAATATCTGGTGGTGAAGCATTAGCCTGCGAAACAGGCCCTCGGTGTTATTTCAACGCAAAGAAAGTGATAAAATGATTTTGGCCGCGCGAAAATGCTCGCAATTTTTTACTCGTTATCTCTCCTCAAAGCGCCTGTTCCGCAGGCAAGTGAAGCATGACGTCACACGCTACTCCCGCAGTAAATTCAATAAGAAGAGGATTTATAGATGATTCAAAGTCACAACACGGCCCAGTAGTTTTGTATAGCGATGTTTCGTGTTGATAAACATTACAATTGTTATGCTAATGTTGCCAACCATGATTTCAAAAGGCCGCTTTGTGTCCGGCACATTGATGACAATGGATGACGTGGCAGTGAACATCGCTATTAGTCTTTGTTTATTTTTTATTGGAAACAATTAGAAGTACGCCTTTGATTTATTTCAGGGACAAAATAAGTGGTACGTTCTAGATGTTTTAGCCCTGTTTTGAGATAAAATAGAGCAGATTTCGTTATGAGTAGGACAAACTACGACATGTCCGTAACCGTGCTGTACCGTATTTCTGTAATTTGATTGGATCAGCAGGACAAAAACAATGGGAAACCATTTCAACGTCACGGCATGCTCTAGTAAGACCCGTTTCAGACGGCAAACTTTTCACGCGCCGAATTCAATGCTAATGAGATAAGTCTATCGTTATGGATCATTAGCCGAATCCAATGCTAACGAGATAAGTCTATCGTTATGGATCATTAGCCGAATCCAATGCTGATGAGATAAGTCTATCGTTATGGATCATTAGCCGAATCCAATGCTAATGAGATAAGTCTATCGTTATGGATCATTAACCGAATCCAATGCTGATGAGATAAGTCTATCGTTATGGATCATTAGCCGAATCCAATGCTGATGAGATAAGTCTATTGTTATGAATCATTAACCGAATCCAATGCTGATGAGATAAGTCTATCGTTATGGATCATTAGCCGAATCCAATGCTGATGAGATAAGTCTATTGTTATGAATCATTAACCGAATCCAATGCTGATGAGATAAGTCTAACGTTATGGATCATTAACCGAATCCAATGCTGATGAGATAAGTCTATCGTTATGGATCATTAGCCGAATCCAATGCTGATGAGATAAGTCTATTGTTATGAATCATTAACCGAATCCAATGCTGATGAGATAAGTCTATCGTTATGGATCATTAGCCGAATCCAATGCTGATGAGATAAGTCTATTGTTATGGATCATTAGCCGAATCCAATGCTGATGAGATAAGTCTATTGTTATGGATCATTAGCCGAATCCAATGCTGATGAGATAAGTCTATCGTTATGGATCATTAGCCGAATCCAATGCTAATGAGATAAGTCTATCGTTATGGATCATTAGCCGAATCCAATGCTGATGAGACAAGTCTATTGTTATGAATCATTAACCGAATCCAATGCTGATGAGATAAGTCTATCGTTATGGATCATTAGCCGAATCCAATGCTGATGAGATAAGTCTATTGTTATGAATCATTAACCGAATCCAATGCTGATGAGATAAGTCTATCGTTATGGATCATTAGCCGAATCCAATGCTGATGAGATAAGTCTATTGTTATGAATCATTAACCGAATCCAATGCTGGTGAGATAAGTCTATCGTTATGGATCATTAGCCGAATCCAATGCTGATGAGATAAGTCTATTGTTATGAATCATTAACCGAATCCAATGCTGATGAGATAAGTCTATCGTTTTGGATCATTAGCCGAATCCAATGCTGATGAGATAAGTCTATTGTTATGGATCATTAGCCGAATCCAATGCTGATGAGATAAGTCTATCGTTATGGATCATTAGCCGAATCCAATGCTGATGAGATAAGTCTATTGTTATGGATCATTAACCGAATCCAATGCTGATGAGATAAGTCTATTGTTATGGATCATTAGCCGAATCCAATGCTGATGAGATAAGTCTATTGTTATGGATCATTAGCCGAATCCAATGCTGATGAGATAAATCTATTATGAATCATTAGCCGAATCCAATGCTGATGAGATAAGTCTATTGTTATGGATCATTAACCGAATCCAATGCTGATGAGATAAGTCTATCGTTATGGATCATTAGCCGAATCCAATGCTGATGAGATAAGTCTATTGTTATGGATCATTAGCCGAATCCAATGCTGATGAGATAAGTCTATCGTTATGGATCATTAGCCGAATCCAATGCTGATGAGATAAGTCTATTGTTATGGATCATTAACCGAATCCAATGCTGATGAGATAAGTCTATTGTTATGGATCATTAGCCGAATCCAATGCTGATGAGATAAGTCTATTGTTATGGATCATTAGCCGAATCCAATGCTGATGAGATAAATCTATTATGAATCATTAGCCGAACCCAATGCTGATGAGATAAATCTATTGTTATGAATCAATAGCCGAACCCAATGCTAAAGACCAATTTATGTCAACATAAATTTAAGTTAATGTGACGTGATATGCAACCCTTAGAGAGGATTACAACCTCTCAGCAGCCTGGGGATTACAACCCCTTAGAGGGGATTACAACCTCTCAGCAGCCTGGGGATTACAACCCCTTAGAGAAGATTACAACCTCTCAGCAGCCTGGCCGGGAGTACAACTCCTTAGAGAGGATTACAACCTCTCAGCAGCCTGGGGATTACAACCCTTAGAGGCGATTACAACCTCTCAGCAGCCTGGGGATTACAACCCATTAGAGAAGATTACAACCTCTCAGCAACCTCTCAGGCAGCTCTTGTCTATATCTGGCTTTAAGCCAACTCAGTATGCTGGACACAGCTTCAGGATTAGGGCTGCAACTACAGCCGCTTCTGTGGGCCTCCCCCCGTGGCTTATTAAAACACTCGAGCATTGGTCCTCCGATTGCTATGAAAAATACATTAGATGCCCACATTCCCTCCTCTTTGGAGTTTCCCGCCAGCTACTGGGTGATATGTTTCATTAGCAGAAATTCCAGGGTTAATTAGAACAATGTGCATTTGCAACTTTCCACCATAATCAGAAGGGGGTGTGTTTCGTCTATGGGGAATACACTTTGTGTATTTGGGTTGGAATGAAGTGCTCCATACAGGTCACTCTTGGCCCCATAGACTCAAAGGATGGGGAGTGTCACCCCTTTTGGGTTCCATGGTAACCATGGGTCTAAATTCCCTAGGACTAATGACTTCTCCCAGGGGAAATGTGACCCCTGGAGAGGAGAGGGGGATTGTGACCCCCTGGACTGCTGCTTAGACTCCCTTAGGATTAAGGACCTCTCCCAGGGGAAATGTGACCCCTGGAGAGGTGAGGGGAAATGTGACCCCTGGAGTGTATTGTACCTCGTTACCAATAGCAACCAGTGTCCTGTTTACCAGCATGACCAATTGTTGGAGTACTTCATTCTCAACCCCTTTATCCCACATATTACTGTTCTCTCATGGGTTGGGAGCATTAATGAGATAACTGATCTATCGTTATGATATCTCGGCTCGCGTTAACATTTGGTTGGTTCGGCGCTGTCGGAAGCGGGCCTAACTTCTTCAGAGTAATTAGGCGATCAGTTTAGCCGATTTCTGCTGTGAAGGTCGGTTTTCGTCAAACTGCCAAACACAAGCTCGTTCTTTTTGGCTCGAGTAATACACGGTCAGTACCTCTTCCAGACCTGTATTCTCATTGGACCCCATTATATTGTACAATGTGGCTTTATTGTTTTTGTACTGCTCGTTCTAAAGGTTAAGGTGTTTTGTATTGTTGGGATTCATGCACCGAACGCAATAGCCCACTTCCGCGATATGCTTTACTTGTCACGCACAAAAGTTTCAATACGAGGCTCTATTAGGCGGCTTCTTTTGATCTAATTAGGTTCGGCGCATGAAAAGTTCCACGTTTGAATCGGGCCATAAATCTATCAAAACAAATTTGTTAGAGAAGTTTCATGATACATTCAATTATTTATGACAACCAGTTTAGTGAGAATGGTTATTTGATAAAACCTATTTCGACAAATTTCGTTTTCTCAGGGCAAAAATGATTATTTTATATAAAGAGTCGGGAAAATGGTTATTTCAAATAACTAAATAGGGCAAAATGGATATTTCAAATATTAGATATAACCAATTCGACTTTGCAATAATTTAAATAAATACTTACCGTTTTGTCTAAAATGACTTTTTCTTTACTAACAACTCACAAACTGTGCATATTCTCTATAAATCAATGTAGTTGTGATAGAAAGGCGTCTACTCAGGAATCGACCCAGGCGTTTTCTTCCGCGGTCATGGGTCAGCAAAGGTCAATTTTTCACCATTTCAAACAAGCGTAAAGTATTCTCTAAACCAAAAATGTCTTCGCAGAAGTACTCAAAACCTCCGTTTCAAAGGTTCATAGGTATAAAAATTGCAAGAAGGGTTAGAAGCACTTCAGAGGCACTGTGTTACGGCGAGGCTGTGTCACGGTGTTCGCAGTCCGCGGGTCGGACACAATTATGTTCAGCGATTTTCATATGAACTGATGTACCTCACGCACATGTGGGATGGTGAAAATCAAAGAAAATATACAAAAACATACTAGGAAACTATGTACAGATGTATATATAGATGTAAATATTGCCTATTTCAATCAAGCATTGTGGGCGACAAAAACTGTTTGTAGCCAATTAACAGCCACCAATCGAACATAGACCAGTTCGCGATTTTTTCCGACATTTTGAAATGGGTGCAAACGTGGTCGAAATTTTGGGAAGTTTTGGATTCTCGCATTCCGTGAGTATTCAACACAAGAGCATCAAATAATCAGTATAATGATGCTAGAAGTGTCAATAACATACTGAAAGCTGAGCTGGATTGAGTTGCTCTTCCCGAAACATAAAACAAATGTTAGTTTTCCATACAATTGCTGTATAATTATGACCACTTAATTACAAAGAAAGAGGAAAGATTTTGAAACGTTCTCATATGAAAAGTAGGGAACTAATTACCATTAAACTTCATACAGTTATTAAAATGTATAAAATCTTGACACAGGAAATTTGATGTGGTTTGGATAAATACTTACTAGATGCGAGAGTCCAAAATCCTTAATGATAATAGTCTTTATTAATAAACTACTTTTAAAGCATGCGTTTAATTTTACATAAAATTTGAACTGATATACAATATTAAAGTATGAATTCTATAAAATCGAAAAGGCACCTTCAACTAATGTTTTCTTAAATCGTTCTGTTCGTATTTGCGGAAGTAGGCTACGCTGACGGAGCACCCTAGATCTCTTTGGTGGTAAGAGATCAAATAATTGATTGGTGGAGTCATTAGATATCTTGTTCCAGAAACGTAAATCGCTTTTCTTTATCATTTCATCGACCGGTTCTGTGTGTATCAAGTAGGTAAACCTAACAGCGCGTTTAAAAAACCTATCTATCTTACTAAGGTATATACTTAGAAGAATAGGCAGAGCCCTACACTTCTTCAACATTTCCATATGTTTTCTTATAAATCGAACACTTTTGCACCTTGCTCAAAATGTCGGAAAAAACCGCGAACTGGTCAATTGACATGCGCAACACCATGACATAGCCTATTTAAAGTGGATTCAAGCCTTATTCCTCTGCAGTTGACTATAGACCATTGTCCACTTTCTGCCGTTTACATTCAATACCCAATTAGTGATTTGCAAGCACTGTTATACAGACTTTCACCTTTGAACTGCTTTTTCAATACGCAACGTCCAAACACCTGGATTCGGTTGTTCAAAGGATGGATAACGTTTTCCACCGGATAAATCCCTATCCAGTTGATAAAATAAACTAGCTTGCGGTTAGTAACTATCAAATGAATCAGTAGGGATTTATATCGGATAGCGTTATCCACCCTTTGAAAAACCGGAGCAAGATAAGAGCAATGTCCTGGGGTTGCAAATTGAAATGAAGGTGTTTAGTGCCCGTGCTCCCGCGGCGTTGAAATTGGATGTAAGCGGGGGCCCGGGGCGGGGGCCGAGTGACTGCTCCAATAACGACAACAACAATTTACAAATTAATACAATGAAGAGCGATGCCAATTGAATTGTTCGCTTTATTTGTTTTGCAATTCGTAACTAAATCTAGACGACTGATATTTGTCGGGTATTCGTGTATCTGAAGGAAAGTAATTAAAAGGAAATATGTAGATCATGACTTCAAATATTGTTCAGAAATTATTATGTATCGAAGCTTTAAAACCATCTCTGATAACGTACATCAATCTTTTAACTTTTATTTTTGCAATGCAATTTTTTCCAAGGTGTACATAGTGAAAAAGAAGTTGTATTATGAATATGCTTTGCGTTGATCATTTTTATTGTGTAATTGCTCGCACGCAAACTGTGAAGATTATTCTATTTAAAATGTAAACCGAGCCACCATTTGTTGGATATTAAAAGGGTTTGGCCCTGCCCTTATAGGATTTTAATAAGTTTGTAACCCTTGCTGTGGTATTACCAATGAAAATTTACCTAATTGAAGAGTACTCGAATTAAATCGCGCGGAAAATAAATTTAAATTTGCGGTTGAAGATTATCATCTCAAGAGTCTGTCACAGTTAAAATATTTGAGGAAAACATAATCAAGAAGATAGGAAAACGAAGGATTAGGGCTCTCAAGAGGCCGATGATGATTTAACCGAACAGGTAGTGACATTTGAAGCTATTAATGTCTTAAAGAAAGGGGTAATCCGTCGATATATCCAAATATTGTATCGAGAGCTTGCGTACGGAGTTGCGAGGTTGATACTTTACAACTGATAGCAACCTTATTTGTCTTAAATCTTTTAATATACTTTTAGTAGTTTGAAAAAACCTTAATGGGCCGATTTATTATAGAGTAATTGTAAACCCAAAAAAAAAACGAAATCCAAATGGCCATGGTTATACCTGCAGTTGTCCCTTGAAATGCCAACATTGATTATAATTGTGCAAGACACAGGTTTGAATGCTTTCACATTAGCTGAACCGTTGCAGTTTATATTCGGGAGCCGGGGTGGTGCAGTGGTTAAGCGCTTCGCTTCTCACCTCTGTGGCCCAGGTTCGATTCCCGGACACGATGCCATGTGTGAGTTGAGTTTGTTAGCATCTCGCCCTTGCTTCGACGGTTTTTCTCCGGACCCTCCGGTTTTCCTCCCTGCACAAAAACTAATAGAAATTTAGAGGTTTTTTTCCGGCTTATGGGCGAAAAGAAGACATGATGCTTCAGTAAAGATAGCATAGGTTTGCAAAATTGCGGGTACATTTTGTTTGTTTTCACAAAGCCGATTTACTCCTAGGCAGACGGCAAGCAGAAATGACTGAATTTAGCTTTAATAGAAACCGCATATTTGCTTTCGTCGGATTCGATGAAAATTGAAAAAATACCGCAAGATTGCTTTAAGTGAAAAACAATCCGTCAACTGAACAATATGAGTTTTTTAATTCGTTCAGTGTCATTTATCAATAACTTCGCTTGGGAATTTAAATTAATTCGAAGTTGGAAACAGTTAGTAGTTGATTGGGACAAGGCGAGAAAACCACAAAAAAAAATCCGATTTCTGATTTTTAATTTAGATATTTTTTCCCAGTTTTAGCGTCCAGTAGCCGAGTCGGAGCATGACGCGGAATATCTAATTTAATAGAGGATTTCTTTTTTAAAGCCATTGTTGTTCCACCTCTTCGTTGCATAGACACCAACTCTTTCTTTATGAGTGTTTATTATCTTGAAGTTTTTGATGAACAGTGAATCACAGCCAAAGCTACATATAGTACCGTCGATCAGGTATCAAACGTTTCTATGGATTTTATAGAGTATAATTTTTGTAGCTGAATATTAAAGTAAAGGAAAACGATCAGATGTAAATATAGCTAAATATAGACACAGAAAACGCTAAATTGGATCGAGTCGTTTCAATCGGATAATTCCACTCACAATATCACCTCTAAGTTATCATTTCACAACGTTGCTGATTTTCGACTTTACTTCAAGATCTAAAACCTTTTCGTAATAGCACACGGTGTTTTCAACAGGATCGAATTGATTAATTAAACCTGTTACAGATATCCCGATTCTTTAAATAACAGTTTCTCACATTCGGAATGTCAAAATATCGGTTGCAAAGTCAACAAAGACGGTATCTTGAAAACTGCTTGTCAAACACCGAATTGATTTCAAAGGTTTTATATGCGTGCGACGTGTTTGTTTGCTTCTTGCTTTAGACTGCAGCCGCGATCGCTGGTATAATTTCCGTCAGGTGGAACGCGAACTTGCTTGTTCCGCGTCCGTCATATTTTGTGAGTTGTTTTTTTCAATGTGGCTTTTCTAGAACTTTAATACCTCATCCTTTCAATGGCATTTCCTAATGAAACAAGGCTAGTGGTTTTGTATCTATAGTAGTTAAATTTGGAATGTCAACTTTGATTTGCAGCATCTGGTTGTTTCCAAGAGGGACTCCACTTCAGCCCTTTCAGCCTTAGAGCCATGGAAACTGAAGCATTGAGGTAAGGGACTTATTCTTATTGATCCGTTATAGGCTTGTAGAAAGACAGAATGCTACAGTGATTCGGATTTTGCTGTTGCTAAGCTTCGATATTAAAGAGTCAAACCTTACAAAATACTAATGAGTTGATGACTTGCACGCAACGCTGTCAGTCTCATCATACCGGCCGGTTAACTGCATTTATTGGTTTATTAATGTTCAAGATTTGTTATTTGTTATTTTTTCGAATGCCGAAATTTGAAATATTTAATTTTCATGTTATGACACTCGTAGTGCGAACTTGAGTAGTTTTTCTATGTTTATTATTGGAAATCCCTCTTAGAATAATTAGTGACACAAGTTTATGTGTTCCAACTTTTAATCTACGACTATAAGCTGCTCTATGCCATTTGTGTTTCATTTTTTGTAAAAATTCATTGTAAAATAGTATGCCGGTGTAATTATTTCTCTACAATAGCCTAAACGTTTTTGTACAAGTTATAGGATGTACATGTTAATGTCTGCGTTTCGCCTTTATGAACAGAATTGTGCCATCATTATCGCTAAATGTACAAAGAAGGCAAAACATGGATAGTACGAATAGTCAATTTTAAACGAGCATTTCTAGGTTGTAAAATAATAATACATTGTCATTGCAAACCAGTTTACAAATTTATCAGCTGTACTGTGACCATTGTACAATTAAGCATAATCCACCTTCTGTGAATAACTTCAAATTGCCGGCGGCTCTAACCCCTAACTATAGCAAGTCTAGTTTTCTAGGAACCAGATCTATGGATGATCTCACTTTCTGAAGGAATTTTAGTCCCACTAAATATCTATGCTAGAATTCTGGACTTTTAAGGTTAATCCTTGGAAACTAGAAGTCAGCCGGTATTCTATATTGGACGAAAACTATTGAAGTAGTACCTTTTGCAAAGCCTTGGCGGACTGGTGAGTCAAATCGTCAACGCTCGAGTTAAACCAGAGAGAACCTTAGGGAAATATGTTCACTTTATTCAGAATATTTTGACGTAACGAGTGGTCAGTCTCATTTGACAAACACGACTGCTCGATAACATTCTCTCGAAGCCCTGTTAGTCCACTGACCGACCTTTTAACATTAAGGCTTTAAAGTGCCACTAAACGACTAAAATTTACCATTTCAATTTACCACTTTTTTAGCGTCAATATAAGTCAATCAGTGTTGAAATATCCAAATGAAGTTTCTTTGTCACACCAAAAACCATGACCATGAATTGTTGTCTCTACCAAATTCTTATTTTGGTGAACGTGTCCGCACTAAAAACAAACAAAATATTGGCAAAACCACAAACGTCAATCAATGAATATTTGCGGTGAATTATTGGCGAAAATTAACAAAGATGTCAGCTTTGACGTTTGACAAAAAATCGTCCTGCCCTGAGAGTAGTATAGAGAGGCGAATTAC
This sequence comes from Actinernus sp. WN-2022, assembly GCA_030867875.1. Classification (NCBI taxonomy): domain Eukaryota; kingdom Metazoa; phylum Cnidaria; class Anthozoa; order Actiniaria; family Actinernidae; genus Actinernus; species Actinernus sp. WN-2022. The sequence continues at coordinate 26,416,513 of JAOWCC010001634.1, forward strand.
CCCCCTTTTTAAGGCGCTATGCTAATTTTTAAGGCGCTCTCATTAATTCAATGACGTCACGGTTCTATTGTCTTGGACTCATGAATAAAGTGTGGTGGTTTCTCATTATCTATTGTCTTTTCGCATGAATAAAGTGTGGCGCTCTCATGAATAAAGTGTGGCGCTCTCATGAATAAAATGGGGGTGAATAAATTATCTTTTGTATGGGGCTCATGAATAAAGTGTGGTGGAATCTGATGACGGCATAGAAGGCGGAGGATTTCAATTTCAGCTGCACATCAGAACCCCTACAGAACTCCTAAAAAAAATCCTTATTATTTTCCTTACAGCTATTACCTTAACTATCACTCGTAACGTAATTCTGAGATCAGAATATTTGTAAACCCCCCCCAACCCCCCCAGGTCAGACATCTTAACTAGTACCGATGATCGAAATCTTGTTTTCCTCATGGTTATAAAACTGAGTTGGTTTCAGGCAAGAATTTGGCCTTCAGACTCGAGTTTGCGACTTCTTCTATATGTGTATTCTGCCGTTAAATGTTCTTTGTGGCTTTTATACATAAGTCTATATAAATGACTTGATTGGAAATTGGTTTATCGGCTTTTCAAATTAATTGTCTGATTGTATACGATATTACGATTTCTCTTTTTGTCACAGAAGATAATAACGTATTGGCATGTGCTTGGAATAACGATTATTGGGTTTCGTTCCTAGCTCCAAATCAGCGCCAAGGGTTAAATATATAGAGGTTATTGACCAAGCGTGAGGTCAAGATGGTAGGATATTGGCCAAGTTCCTTTTTTGCGTGTTTATGGACCGAGACGAAGTCGAGGTCCATAAAAACGCAAAAAAGGAACGAGGGCAATATTCCCCTCGCTTGGTCAATAAGGTGTTTATTATAATGGCGAAAATGAATAAAATCCCACTTTGACGCATGCACCAGGAACCCATTGCGTGGTAAACTTAAGAGCGAATAAAAATCAAACTAAAATTAGACTGAGAGTCGACGACTTTCACTTGAAGTTCAACCTCGTGTTTGTTTTCCGACATCAAAAATGCATTTTTATGGACGAAAACTGACCTGTCACTTTACTTCAGATGCACTAGGTTTCATTGACAACTTTATCAGGAACCCGAAAGCATTATCTAGAGACAAAAGTGTGTATAAGATTTGAAAGTTGAAAACCGGCAAGTTGAAATCACTCGAGTGGCGATAAGCACACTGCAGAACTTGACAAAAAGATCTGTAGAAGAATACAAGCAAACTTGTAAGTATTAATTAGTAAATACTCATAATTTATGAGCCAATTACCAAATGTGAATGTTGAATTTCTTAGCCCATGCAATGAAAAACCTGCTTTCTTTGATGAAACTGTGTGCTTAGTTCACTTGTTTCCGTATTAATTTTTTTTCTTTGTATCACGATTTTAGTACTAGTAGCGTTGTCAGGTAGCCAAACTTTTCTTTGTGTTGTTTGAAGTCACAGCCATTTCAGCTTCTGTTAATTTCAGTGACAGCTCAGTGTAGTATATTTATCTCCACTAATTCAGCATCATTCAATTCAGTCGTTTTTGCTGTAGTTGTTTTCATCGAACTTGCGAGAGCCGAAAAAACTGCGTTAATCCGTAATCGCTCTAAAAAGTTGAATTTTAGCTGAAAAACGAAAAAGCAGAAATAGTTTTAAATTAGTATTTGCCTTCACGTAACAAATTGTCTAGTTTCTTTCAAAATGTACGGGTTTTATCGCTATTTATTTACGTAAAGTTGTGAGCGAATTTGGAAAATCCTGAGCGGGCAAGATGAAAAAATCTTGCCCGCTGAGCAACCAATCAGATTGCAGCATTCAGAGTCATCTTGCCCGCTCACGGAGCTGCCATATAATAAATATTTTTAAGTTCAAAAGGCGGCTTTGACAAAAGATGTCTTGATACTTGTTGATATATTATTATATATTATTCCTTTTATTATTCCTGATTTGTTAATGACAGTGCTTTATTGGAGACCACAGCACGCTGTACGCTCAGTTGAATATTAAAAGAGTAAGACACTTTATGTTTGTGTTTTATGTATAAGAGCTAAATACCGAGAACCGAGGCATTCAGCCATATACATCCCGAAGGCTGTAGGACAGTAGGACCGTAGGACCGTAGGCCCGAGAGATGTATATGGCTGAATGCCGAGGTTCGAGGTATTTAACTGACTTATTTCATTGTTATTCGATAACATTCCAGTGAATTTCAATATAAAGACCTGATTAGGTATTCAAGAGCCTTTATATAGCTCATTAGATATTCAAGGTCTTTTTATCATATAAAGACCTCCATATTAAAGCTCTTGAATATCTAATGAGCAATATATTAAAATTCACTGGGACCTTAGTGAAATAAAGGCTATCGAATAACAATAGAAAATGTGTCAAAAATGAAATAATGAATAATACAGGCACTTGCTGACTGTACGATTAACTCAAAATTTCTCCGTACTGCATTCGGCCTTCTACACTAGTATTCATTATTTTTCGTTCATCGTACAGTCATCGCGTGAATATATTTGTCAATAAAACACGCACGCCAGTGCCCAGTCCTTACATTTTCCCCTTTAGAGGTAGAACAAAACAAATTTCATTGCACTTCTAGGTATACTGGTCTCGTTTCTTTGACAAAAACGTACCAAAAAGGCGATCATAAAAAAAGGTGGCCCTTTTAAAGGACGGTTTTAAATTGTTGACTGCTACGCCATATTGAAGCAAGGTTTACGTCGAGAGGCAGGGCGACCCGGGTCCCGGATCTCTCTTTCTCCATTACACAGGAAGTGTTCTGTGTTCATTTGGTGTATTGACAAAAACCACATGTAATGGCACAGTCAGGCGCAGGTGCCAGGATACCAAACAAAAACCTCACGGCAGGGAGAGACCCAAATATTATATTCCCATCTTCTTATTCTCCAGGACATTTGACTAGTATACCGATCTCTGCAACAGCCAACGGCAGTGTCATGAGCTACGCCTACGCTCCAAGTTTTCTTTGAAGACCATTCAGGAAATAGGCGAGAACTGGAGTCTTGAGTTCTACTCGTAATAACTTCACAAGAGGTCAGTGTGACATATAACCAGTGGCTCTGTTGAGACTGTTTCGTCAGGTGCAATATTGTAAAATACAATACCAATACTTGAAAATTTCTCACTCAACATTTGGCTATTACACTACTGCTTTACTGTAAGCCTGTAAGATTCCCCGTTCAATTTCCGTTACTCTGTTTAACGGCAAGTACAGAAGCTGAAAAAACCGAGCCGCTAGGCGAGTTTCAATAGCAATGTTAACTTAATTTACATGTTAGTGAATTGTAACTTCTTGGCTACTTGAAATTCTTACTTTCTCTGCAAGAGGCAATGGCTTTTTGTTTGGAAAACGACGTTTATTGAAACTACCCCACTGACTTTCAATTCCATTTATTATGTTAGTTATTAATGAAAAGAAACCCCACTGAACTGTTTATCGTCTTACTTACTTTACATTTATTTCACTGAATTATCATTGATAGTCTCCCTGCATGCCACATGAATTTCAAACTTTTTCGAAACGGAGGATGGCAAAGATTAAAGTGGATTACAAAAGCTTATTCTAAAAAATTGGTTTCAAGTCTCTATTCAAATTTCTTAAGCTTGTAAAAGTAGTATTTTTCATCCACTCAAATGTTTGCCATGCTTCATCAAAATTATCTCAGCCGGTATACCTGTAAAGCATAGTCTGCTACTCTGAGTAATTATGTTTGTCTTTCGTCATGAAAAAGTTTATCATTTGGGGGTTAACAGTGCCCCTTTAAGTCCCTTGAGTAGATTACTCCTTTCTGTATTTTTTTATAGGATGGGTGATCCATGCGATATTGTTCTTTGAATATAAATCGAACACTCAGACTATGTTTACACAAGGAGAAAAAGTATGCAAATTCATTCATATTGTTGTCTATTCCCAGGAGGACGTTCAACAATATGAATCTGGATACTTTTTCCTCTGGGTAAACTGTATAGTCTAAAATGGTTATGTCTATTTATTATGCTCCACTACAATTTATTTTACCAAAACTGCCCGGATATATATTATGGTATTGTGCCTAAAGTCGGTAGTGAACACGAATCTGTAAACCGAAAATCATCGTTATTTTTAATTTCCCCACAATTTCATGAGGAAATTTTGCTCTGAATTCGAAAGCTGATTGGCTGAGAAGAGGGGTAGGCTACGAGCGCTATTTATAACTAAAAATATCAGAAAAATATCAACAAAAGTAATAAATCATCAAGTAATTTATCGGACTATGCAATTCAAGGAAAATCACATGCATGACTCGGGAATTCCACGGAAATTTGCACGAGAAAATCGATATCGCCCGAGTCGATCGATACCTCATAGAATAGACCGCTTTATGATAAATGCGTATACCGATAGGTTATCACATGTACAGAATACATGGCCATTACCACGTGAAAGAGCATGTCGACGTTTTTTCCTTTTCCCCCTTTTTTCATTATTGATTCTGTATGTGTAAAAAAAATGTGAGAAAATGTGAGAAAAGTTACAGCCATTTGAAATTAGAGAGATTTGTATGATAAAAACAACGGAGGCCTTTCTAACCTGCTTTCATGTTTTTTTCCCTGCATTTAAAATACATATAACTCAACAGCAATTCTCTTTATTGCTCTAAAACTGAAAACAATTACTAGTTTTAATATTGCCTTTCATGCGGCAGCATTAGTTTACCTCTCAGTTTTAAAATGTTACAAATTATGCAAATTAGTGGTCAATATGGTTTTTAAAAGCGTTTATGTACAGGAAGATGGGCAGTGTTGAACGTGTGGATTTGTTTATAACTTAATGAAATATGAACAGTGGCAAACGAATGAACTCAGGGTTTGAGACCTCCGAGACCGACAGAACCAAACGGTATCTATTTCCTCTTCACGTGAATAATGTAAACACAGCCACCTTTACGTTTCTGATAATGCGATTACGTAATTCAAGGTGTACGTCAGACAACCCAATGAAGACAACTTCACAGGAACTTTCGCTTCAGCTGTCTGTTGAGAATCAATATGTTTACAAGGTAGTTAGTATGTTAAACACATCTGTTTATTAATATTGTCGAAAGCTTGCTTAGCAAACGAGATCACCGGATAATAGCGGAGACAGAATCAATAACGAAAAAAGGGGGAAAGGAAAATAATAACCCATGCAAGTCAACAAATAGCACATAGAGAGGGCATACGTGCCCACACCGCTGCTCGTTCGCTAAATCCCGCTCGCTAAATCCCGCTCGCTAAATCCCGCTCGCTAAATCCCGCTCGCTAAATCCCGCTCGCTAAATCCCGCTCGCCCGAACCCGCGGGACCGCTTGTCCAATCCCGGTTCGAATCCTAGTTGGACCTGCAATGTGTTCTTTATATTTTTCTAATGGTTTGCTATTGTCTATTGTTTTCAGTTGCACACGTATTTCAACATAAGATAGAGGAGTATATCGAAGGTCGTGCAGGCTAAAATATCTATAATGTTCACGTCGAGTTTTCTTTTTGATAGCTTTCTTAATCTGACTGAAATACCTAGGAATTCTTGGGTTGCGCGTTACGTCATCGCCGCCATGTTGGTGGAAGTTAACAAAGGATTCCTCGTTAGCTTCTTTTGTTGTGGCACCAACATGGCCGCCATGCCCTTTGTTATTTGAATCTCTGGGGATTGGTTGCAACCCAGCAATAGAAAGAATTACTTATTGAAAGTGAACCATTATCTATATGGAGCTCCGCTTAGAGGCTTGACTATTCAAACTTGAAAGTCATTTGAATATTTGGGCCAATTTCTTGGTCCAAAAAGTCGCCGCCTAAGAACCTGCTTTAGACACTGTTTAGAAGGCCACAAATGGCAAAACAAAACACCCAGAGAACTTGATAAGTATCAATCTTTTATTTCTGAAGATTTTGTTTTGTACGAATCGGGAAAGAGAATTCATGACGGCCCACGCATACATGTATGAACAACTCATTTACTCGTCCCAGACCGCTTATTAGAACACCACAGGTAACCCAAAAGACATATATCGAGTCTGGGAAGCCCCCCCAAAATGAGATTTTCCCGGATCGGAGTATACAGCTATTATTTTGTAGTTATAACTGTCCAGCTGTTCGAAATGCATAAACTACAGTATAATTCGAAAATCGATTCGCAGTAGACCATTAATATTCGTCTTAAAAACAAACGAATTCACCAAACTTTCCACAATCTATTTCCGGAATGTCGTTTGTCTTTTAGGGCGACAACCGCCTTATCAAAGAAACTGCGAATACTCTGGAACGCGATTGGCTGCATTAAGGATGCTAGTGTGGAATCATTTTTTGCGCAATTAATAATTTGGACAAAATCTCGAAACGGTTCATTGCGTTAATTCGCTGTTTCGACCACAATCCCTTGCGTGGCTAACCATAATGCGCTCCTCCCCTCCCCGCTGGAGGACGTTTTTTGCAGCCACTGATATGATATACTGAAGGGCAAGATCCGCGCGTCATTGATAGACTATAATTACTGTGTAGGTTATATGCTTGTTTGTTTGTATTCTCCAACATTTAAGCTTCTTTCTTAATTCAGGAAATACTGGTACCATAATAGTCACCATTGGGGAGGGAGGAGCAACCTTTGACGGGCTTATGTTCTTCGCATTCCTTGCAGCTTGGCATCTGGAGGAGAGCGATTAACGCAAATTCGCGAGTGCTTTGTCGTACGCTATACTTCAGGCTAATTCTGATAGTCTTCGTTTGTATTTTTACTACAGTTCCTTCAGTGCTCCTCGTAGAAGCGTGAAATTGCCTTTTTGGAAAATTAAAATGTCAGAAATCTATAACCAGAAGTGTCCATCTCCCACACTAGGTCTTGGCTCATCAGTTTACAGACGAGTAGTCTATTTATAGAAAGTGTTTTTCCCGCCATCCCGCAGCCAATCATACTCTTCGAAATTTGATCAGCAGCACCTGATTGGCTAAGACAGCGATTTCCTTTGTTTGTAATATTGTATAGCTAATTATATATGCGATAAAAATAATGGTGGACAAGGCGATGCTACTTGCTAGTGTAGAAACTTCTGATGATCAGCTATTTCTCATTTATAACAAGAACTGGTGAGCACCACATGTTCAGGAAGGACCAGAAGTCCATAACCAGAACTTGTAGTTTCCTTTGTAACCTTTTATTTCCCCGTTTCATCTGTATAATGACTTCGTGTTTACCGCAGCGTGCGATGTATACAGAACGAAGCTAAGTTTTGCCTTTTGGTTCATAAACGGAGATTTAGGTTATCAAGTGTTGTTATTTGCAATTTTGGGACACAGGGATATGATAGCGCCGCCCATGAGCTAAGTTTTTTTTGGAGTTTACATATCTCGGACTTGACTCCCGCATCTGACCTAATGTCAGCCATTTCCCTCCCATGAAATTTGAGTTTGGCATTTCTAAAAATAGACTACTCTGTAAATTATGGACCGCTACCCTAGAAGAGATGGACACTTATCTGTTTTTATTTCCGACCTCGTACTACTTTTTGCGATTGAATACCATTCGCCGGATGTAACCCACATCATTTAAATGAAAATTTGCTGAAAACGGATTGTTTAATCTTTTGTTACGATAGTTAAGGGAAAAGTTTGTCGTTTTTGATAGCGAGTTGTGCAACAAAGCTTGATTTATCCTACAAAACGGCCGGAGGCTACGTAACAATTGGCCAATTTCCTCTTTGGAGTACGCCAAGAATGGAGATAATTACTTTAAAATATTCATAAAATCAATACAAATCCTGAAATATGGTTCAGTTGTGTTTAAAGATACTTTGGTTAAAAGTATTGCAAAATGTCTTGCGTTCGGTTGTCACAGTTGAAAACAATTCGTGATCACGGAAAAAAGGGCAAAATCTATGTCTTTGTGAGGAGTTTATGTGATAGATATTTTTTTACAACAACCGCCAAATTTCTCGCAATCTGATTGGCTTAGGCCCCGTCCACACTAATCCGTTTTCGTTTGAAAACGCATATTTTGTTATCCGTTTTTAACGATCATCCACACTAAAACGATCAAAAACGGAGATGTTTATCTATGAAAACGGAGGTTTTCGAAAACGCTTTCCAGAGAGGAGACTTTTGAAAACGCAGGTCTATCGTTTTAGTGTGGACAGCAAAAACGGAGCTTTTCAAAAACGCTTACGTCATAACTCATTATGCAAGCCCCAGTTTCCCGCGTAAGCGCGTAAATAAAACGAGCTTGTTTACAGTGTAAAGAGCGGGAATAGCCGATAGTATCGCTGGCGCTATTGGAGTATGCGTATTGAACAGAAAAAAACGTCCGAGCAGAGCCTGGTGACGAAAACGCATCTTTGGATCATCGTTTTTCAGCCCCTAGTGTGGACGGTCGAAAACGATGTGAAAACGCTGGTGTGGACGCAGAGGTTTTTATCCGTTTTCGGGGATACAAAAACGAAGGTTTTCAAAAACGCATTAGTGTGGACAGGGCCTTATTTTCATATGCAATATTTGGACAGACAACAAAAGCTGACGTCATTTGTCAAGGAGTGCGCGTGCGGCTTTCCTTTGAATCTAAACGTGTTTTGTTGTTGTAAAATTGACTACATTAGCCTCGTGGATCCACAGCTATTTTGACCGTGTTATGACGAAAATCATTGTCAATATTACATAAAAAACTAACTTCGATTTATTAAATAACTTAGTAAACTCACAGTGAATTACAAATTAAGAAAACTCCAACCTGTTGAAGTTTTCGGCTTAGCTTTCAAGTAGTTTTGTTGTTTTTCGCGAAACATTTCACATGCACACGTACCTAAAATTAGAAACAGGGGTGGTTGCCTCTGTTTTCTTTTAGTTTCGGCGGGAAACTGGCGGGCCGCGCGCGCGCTGGGCGCATCAAAAGCGCATGCGCGTGACATTTTGCCGCGATGTGTCCTGGCACAGACATACAGTCAAACCTGATTAAGCGGTCACCCTTGAGGAATAGTTTCAAGAGTGACCAACCAATTGCCCAATCAGAGGGCGCGTTACTGAAGATGTACTACACGTGTGAACCTCAGTCTAGTCTAGTCTAGTGAGAATTCGACATTTGAAGACGCTAGCTAACCAATTATTTGCAAAAACTGAAACATTCTTGGTAAAAAAATACTCAGTGAAAATAAACTTAACTACATTAAACCAGCCGAACATCGTTGTTTTGACGTCATTCAATGTGATTAATGTTTCCATGTGGGACTCTATTTATGTATTGATTTTATTTATTTATTTCATTTCATCGTTATACAGTGCAAAAATAAGAATTTATTTACAAGCCATTGCTTCACATTTATATCAGATATCAGACACGGACCTCAATTTTGCACATTTATATGAAGATTCCACTAAGAAATGCGCTTGTGGAGGCTTTGGAATTTAATTTAGTTAACAGTTCCGATTACGGAAATTAGGAGACATTTCTAAGAAATTCGAGTACACATGTCGAGTACAGCTTTTATTACTCAGGCTGCCTGTGGCAGCACCGAGTCTTAAAATGCAAGTCGTTATTTTTTTTTTGTTGGGTGTCGCAAAATTTCTGCGCATGCGTTAAAGGTCAAGTTCACCACCAATCAGATCGCACTGTGCTGGTCACGTAACACTCGCCAGGTTAATATATTTACATAATTCAATACAGTAAATCAAAATGGTCGACCCGCGAGGGCGAAAGCCTTCCAACAGGCTCAGGATATTTCAACTGGCGCTCTTGTTCACCATAAAAATACATGAACAACCAGTAGCCGTAATACATTCGATCAGCGCTGTCTGGACAGATCCAATGTACATTTAGAAACGTAAGCGAAATACAATATCCAAACACGTTTGGATATCAACGGGTATCGAACTATAATCAAAGGTTAGATTTCGTCAGGCGCGCTCAGATAAGAAAGTTCAAAGCTCTCAGACTAGGCGAGACAAGGAGATATCAATTTCAATGATCTATTCCATCGTGGGCAATTATGCAATACAACCAAAATTTGGGTCAGGTCTTGTACAGCTAAGGCATGTTTTACGACAGAATAACCAGAGTCTTTCTACGGGATTGAGAGCTCGAGACATTATACATGTCTGCTAATATGGGGAAAACTGAAACAAAAAATGAACTTTGACGGCAGAAACCCTCATTGAGCCAAGCGGAATATTTACATGATCCGCTAAGATTTTTACAAATCTTAGTTAAGCAGATGTTTTCAGTGTATGCCAACTGAAATGCTGTGCTCGTTTCGTTCTGGTTACGGCACGAACAAGAAGCATGAACGAACAAGAACAAGAAGCATGAACTGCCAGCAAAGAGAGAGGAAAAAGTACTTGAAATGCACAGCGCTAGCTGAAGTAGGGAATATATATAATATCTGAGACGTTAAATTACGTTACTGTGAAGAGGATCAAAATTCAAGTTTTGTAGCCGTGACTCGTGCCGTGACTCGTGACTCTGCCGTGACTCGTGAGAGAAATTGGAAAAGATCTAGCTGTTTCATTCAGACACTGGCAAATTTATTGAAAGCTATGGGCTTAATTACTTTATGAGATTATTATTCATTGTGGAATGAAAGGAAACAGGTTAGCTGAAAGTTAAGTTCGAGGTAGGCTTCGACTTTCATTCCGATTCAGTGCATATGTGCACGAAGGCGAGATGCTGTCGACAACACTACCAAAAGATCCAAAACGAAAGATTAAGTTACGTAAGTACTGTAAGTAAACTCTTTTTGATTTGAATAAATTTCCTCTCAGTTTGTCTGTTAATGTACTTTTTCTTCTAATTATCACTTTATTTAACATCTCTGTGATTTAGAGTATGCGTACCTCAGAATAAATTATTTGAAAGGTCAACTGAACTCTTGTGTCGATAAGCACAAACGTTTTTGTAAAACAGTCTGTGAATTTGAGAAGCGGACTTAGAAGAGCTTTCTCATTATGAATTACATTTTTTTTTTGCTATGAAATTTATGTTTCATTTCACATTTATTCATACAGTTTTAGCCGGACATTTCCCCGAGTTTTTGATCTATTTTCAATCAAATTCAAAGTATTGCATTTATACACTTGAATTGCCAGTATTCTGTTGTTCAAATCCTGCGTTATCATAGTCATGTCATAAAAGCAATTAATAGACCAGATGTTTTTATGACGTTCTCACTGGCGAATTAAAGCACGACTTGTTACTAAGAGGATTTCAAATGAAAGTGTATTTCATCTTCAATCTCATGTGGCCCGATTGAAAGCCCAGATGGGCTCTTGTTTCTTAAAGACCCTCTGTCGATTGTGACGAACTTCGCTACGCAAGCGAATTTCGTATGATATGAAATTCCGAGCACAATTAGGATGTAATTTAGTATTGCTTTTAGTATTCCAAGAAGGCATGTAGCAAAATCTATACCCTCACAAAGCATCACGGTAGACACAGGGACTTTAAAATTACACATTACTTAGCGCTGACCCAAGTAAATAAAGAAGACCGTATGATCGTTTTCACTAGTGAGAGTATATTGCTGGTGGTCTAGGAAGTATGCAAATGTCGCCGGATATTGTGGTAATTCTCCCATGTTTGAGCTCGTAATGTATAACCAAGTAAGCAGATAGCGCAAATGGTATTACTTAACTACATTTCACGGAGGATATCTTTCACTGACTTCGGAAAAGATCGCATCTTTACTGGCATCGATTTCACAAGATGCAACGAAGTGTACATGTCGCGGTGGTAACGCGAAACCCCGCGCGAAACTACAGATGGTCGACACACTCGGAAACATTAGGCTATTTACAATTATTCACCGAAGTGGAGGTGAATAGTGGTGGGTATTTACCGAGCCGCTTCGGTTTTAGTATATACCACGCTGCAGGTGAATAGCCAGCACCAAATAGTTATTTTATTTTCTGTCAAATGGACAACAACTCGCGCGAGGTGATCGCTGCTTCGCTCGGAGGTGAATATGAAATCATATTCACTGTTTGAGTAGCCAATCAGAGCGCGCGAAAAGTGATAACCACTGGTGTGGTATATACTAAAAAGGTTTATTTAGGGTAATACATTTTCTATGTGAGGTATTTTAAGGGTATTTTCCCAGCTCGCTGAGCATGCATCCCCGACCTTTTTACCCCGAATTTCCTCACACATTAAGCAAAATATGGAATGGTCCATGCTTTCTTTAAAGTACAAGTATCATGTTAAAAAATTAAAATATATTGTACTGTTGTGGTTGTTTCTCGCACATTTTGTAACATTTCTGGCATGTAATCTCTCATTTGGATTACTTTTCGTGGATCCTGTGACGTCATAAGATGATTCAACCTCCCAAGAGAAAACTACAATAAAATCCTGTCAGTTTTCATTGTGACATCACAATATGAAACAGTCCCGCAATTCAGGTAGCTTGTATCCTAGTTTAATTACTGCTCCTGCCTCTCGAATAAAACTAATTTAGACAACTGAAATATATCTGATATAGAATTTTGGGCAAAAGGAGTTGATGTTTTGTTATGATGCTAGGGGGAGAAGGAGAAAGGATTCTGCCGTGCACTTTAAGTTACCTTACGTACGGTATATACCACAGAAAACATTAGGCGATTAATGACTGAAACGATTCGCATACCACGTTTTCCGAATATTGTTAGAATAGTATATTGCTGGTTTTCACGTGACGTCATAGCCGCCATGTTGGTGCCCTTAAACAACGTGGCCTCCATGCCCTTTGTCATTTGAATCTCTGGGGATTGAGTGAAAACCAGCATTTACTTGTGACAACACAAATTTTCATAATGATCGCGGCGGAGGAATATCCTCATTTCATGGCTCAGTGATTGTCTGATAACTGCTACAAATGTGGAATAGCCTCCCGAAAACAGCTGTTGATGCTGAACCCTAAATTTATTTAAGAGTAGACTTTAAAGTCACATGAACATTTAGATATATTTGACTTAACTTTCTTAGCATTTCTTCAACTATTTTATTTCGTAATCACTTCGTAAGTTTGTAGATTTACCATTTGTTTTGCTCGGGAATTGTCAATAGGGTTAATCTCACAATTGCCCTTCAAGATGTGTACTTTTTATGTTCCTTGCTATTTACGTGCTCTTCGCTGTTTTTATTATTTTAAATTTGTATTTATTGTACATTTGTTTTCCACATCTTGAATTATAAAAATATGTATGTTATCAAAGGCGCGCGTATATAAGCATAATGCAGGTTATAAATAATCGAGTGTGTCTGATACCCTGCGGAATAAGGACTAAAAGAGGATAACCACTGCTCACAGGGTAGTTGCCTATACAACCCAAAGCAGCGCGTGCATGTAGTTAATAACGTATTTGGGTTTTGGCGAAGAAGAACTCTCTACAATGCATCGGCAATAATGCTAGAAACGCGTAGAGTTCCTGTTATTTACTTGCTTCCCTAGCATTCCTTCTCAACATTAAACCTGGTGGAAAATGTTCTCTTCTCTTGATTAAAAAAGCCAGCATTGCAGGAGACTCGTTAGTGGTATAAAGCACATAATTTATTAACAAGAGCAGAAAAGGCGTCGTAATAAAATGTATTAAAGCAGAAACAGTACCCTCAAGCGACGTTGAGAATTCCGTTCCCTAACACATAGCGGAGGGTATAGGAAGTGCAGTAAATAGGAGTCACGCTTTTTGTGAAGCTTTGTTTAATTTAAGAAACAGCTTCGCGAAGAAAGTGTTTACACAAGCATCGCGGGGTACTACTTTAACTGGGTTCTCCGTCAGTTGCATGCCGTGTGGGAAATAGGCTTCGGCTTCTTTGAGCTCAATAACATACTCCTGCTGGTTTTGTTTAGAGGTCTCTGGTACAAAAGTCGACTTCGGTGTTCAGATGAAGAAGGTATATTAACTTTTTCACACTCCCGACTGGAGATTTCAAGTCCTGGCACTTTTTTGAGCAAGTTCACTAGAAACGAGGTAATTTGCTAGCAATTTGTTTCATGTGATAAATGTATTTGAGCATGCAGTTGATTTAACATTAAGCATTACATTTCTTATTAGTTTCAATCTTCATCTTTGCTACCTTCTTTCTGCTCGCTATTGGTTCGCTATCAGTTCGCTATTGATAATTTGATCGATTTTGATGGTTTTCTACGGTTTTGGAATAACCTGACATTTCGTTGAAAGAAAATACAACTACTACTTCGGTCGGATATCTATTTCAAGATAAGTGTCATGTGTAGGTGACAGATATTGGGGCGTATATTGACGATATTTGGGCAGTATTAGGAAAACTCTGTTGAATAATAACATTGCATATGTAGCAGATGAAAAAAAACACCGTAGGAGCTGATCAAAGTCAGGACCCGGCTAAACCACAGATCGATTGGGAATTTAGGATGTTGGTTTTGTGAAGGGAGGAAAACCAGAGAACTCGGAGAAAACCAGAGAACTCGGGCGAGACCAAAAAAGAAGCGTTTTAAGTTCTAAGCTGTGTTTATCTCAGGGTTTGAATTCGAGCACTCCATTGAGGGATTGGCGAAAAATATTATATGTGCTAATATTACGAACTAATGTAGTACTGTGGAGTGCACCATGGTCAACTAAGAGCGCTGTTAAATAACCAACTATATAAGAGTTGATTAAGGTATCATATAATGTTAACATGGGAAGCGAATAGCAGCTGACATTTCAAGAGTTAGTTCTTCGTCAGAGCGAAACAGGAACTATAAAGCGGCTATTTTGTATTCTGTTTTTCTAACCTTACATTCTAGTGTCGAAGAAAACAACAGTGCTAAAAACATATGATAACAGCTGCGGCTGGCCTCTCAGAATTCTCTCCAGAGAACACGAATGAGGCAACCCGGCTTGACCCCAAACTTTCAAATCCCGGCTTACATCAAACAGTGTTTTCGATTCTAGTTAACAATTGGACGTAGAGCTCGAAGTTTCTATCGCTGTTAGCATAGACTATATCGCAACCCCGCCGTCGCAGTGTACTCTGGGATGGATATCTCAATTTTCCATTGTTGTTGTTGGGCGGCCATCTTGGATTTAACAATGGAAATTGAGATATCCATCCCAGAGTGCACTGCGACGGCGGAGTTGCGATATAGTCTATTACTAACCACTGCCGACTATCGGCAAAACTCGCAAGCTGATTGGCTACGCTGGCGGCAATTTCCAAGAACGAGCGCGTGCAGACAAAAATCAACTAGAAAATTGCGGCTTATTTTCCAAAGTTTTTCAGTTTTTTCAGCTTGGTAAAATTAATATGATATGCTAAAACAATTAGACCTCGCCAGCTATCACTCCGCGCCGTCATAGTTCAAAACAAAATGGCGCGCTCTCATTGGCCAAAAACGATCACGTGATATGATAGTGTTCGTCCGCTACTGAGCACTATCAGGCATTATAATTCACCACAAAATCACGTGACATGATAGTTGTCGTCCGTTTTAGTTGATGTAAACTATCGGGCGATATTAGAGCCCTTACGCAATCTAGTACGATAAAATAAAACAATAGTCTTAATTACGAAATACAATAACTACACGTAAAATGCACGCAGTCGCCTATATTTTAATTTGACCATTCTCTGCTAAAACACAACGTGAAAACTCAAAATTTCACGTTTAAAGAGAACGCGAACGTACATAAGAAAACATTTTATATTCGGCTTGAACGGAACTATCTGCTTATATATTTATATATTATATATTTTTCGAAAATCTGGATGTGAAAAACGATAAAATTCGAATAAAGGAAACGATAAACACCAACTTTCGCGATGAGAAAACACTTCTACTCCCCATCGTCATATCCTTGCCGTCCTTGGTGCGTAAGGTCCCTAATGCCCGCTGAGAGCGGAAGACAATTTTGTGATGAACAATAACGAGGAGTGTGTCTGTTTAGGAACTATCGGCTGATAGTTGCCCGCGGGAATTCAGTTGATGTTCTTAAAACAAATATAAGCCCGGGAACGAAGTTCGAGGGCTTATGCTAGTTTTAAGAACATCAAATTTCCAAGGGAAACTTCAGCCGATAGGTCCGAGACAAACGCACTCTATTTGTCGTTATTGTTCATCACAAAATTGTGTTCCGCTCTCAGCGGGCACTGTCACCTGATAGTTTGCCTCCGCGGACGACAGCTATCACGTCACGTGATCGCTTTTGACCAACGAGCGCGGTGAACTATAACGATCGATAGACGGGACCTGGCTAGCCAATCAAATGCCGAGTTTGCCAAAAGACGGCGGCTGGGTTATGCTAATAACCGATAGTCCCTCGACAGACACACTATAATTGTTACAATAGAAACCTCGAGCTCGCAGTTGTTCAATAGCTGATGAGGAGGGTAGCTCCAAGTGAACCATAGAAACTGTCAGCAAATCAGCCACTACCAAATTGAAAAAAGGACTGGGCCTAGTTTGTAAAGTTAATCTAATTATAATCTAATTAAGAAATGATTATAATTAGATCTAAGTGTCAGTTTAGTAGAAACCAACAGCAGTTCAATTTTTACTATTTTGACAAATTGGCCGCCGACGTTTTTGCAACTCACTATCTGTAGAAGAATCATAGAGCTGGACAGTTGTGTGTTATCTGATGGTAATTTGCGAGGAGCTCTTTCCGGTTCCTTGAGGTCGATATAGATGATGTTTTGCACTAGTTTTGGATCTTGTGTAGAAGAAGAATTGATCTAAGATTGCTGTCGATTGTTTTGCAATACAATTGTTAAGTCCAACTTTATCAGATCAAGAAAGAAACAGGTGACAGGATGAGGTCATACTGGTACGTTAACTATAGTAAATCAGCCAAACTATTGTTAAAATAGAGAATTACAAGCGGCTGAACTGACATACGATGTATTACAGAAGTGTGTGTTGACAGTTTGGAAATCGCAAACTGGGGTTTAATTACCTCAAACATCAAAAGAGATGAAAAGCTGTCAATTAAATGAACTCAGCGATAAACCCATCTTTTCAGGTCGGCTAACTAAAGTTAACTTTTCTTTCTTCTTGCCGCCGTTGTCGGAACAAATGCAGGTCAAACTGAGGATGCCGTGAACTATATATAAATCCGGTTAACAACAGTAAACTTCGTCTAGTGTGACCACCGCCCAGCTCAATATATTTTTACCAAACGCTAACCCCAACCTAATCCTAACCCTTGGCTAATGTAATCCTATCCCTAACCCTACCCCAACCTAACCTAACCCTACCCTAACGGCCTAACCTTCAGTATGTCTCATATGTCGTTGTATATATATATATGGCTTAATACCGCCATTTTCATGCATTAAATATAACAAATCAAATTATCTCGAATTAAACTTTAATGGCGGCTGTCCGGCTGTAAAAAGATTAAAACGCCTTTTTTTCAAGTTGTACGATTAGCAATGTATCTTTTTTACAAGGTTTTATAAATAACTATATTACTGATAACCGAATATCTTCACTGTTCTTTGTCCTGAAAACAAGGTTAGACCGGGTAGGGTTAGGTTAGGGTGATTAGATTTCAATTTTTGCTTTAACAGACGAACGGCTCATATACAACGCTAAATTTACTTTACTCTGTTGATTTCTTAATAATTTTTGTGGCTCCTGTTATTGTAGAATTATTTTAAAATAATTTTAATAAATGTATTGTCTTAGAAATTCTTTAATCTTCGCATTGTAAAATATTAAGGTTTTTAATATGGATAACTTTGATATGGTATTTCAGTAGTATAAGACTTAGGGTGCGTTCGATTGACCGTATTCCGGAATAAGAATACACAGAATGATAACTACAAATTGCTTATTTCGGGAATTTTTGGTCCATGGAATACAAGATGTATCCTGAATATCATATTTCAGCAAACTTTAGTAGCTTACAGTGCAAAATGTACCTGAACCAGTGATTTCCAGAGATTATTCCATGTATTCTTATTCCGGACTACGGTCAATCGAACGCGCCCTTATTTATTTGTGTTAAAAATGCCCGTTTTTGTTTTTAAACGAGTCTTTGCTTATCGCCTTCAAATACAACTGGAAGTCAATGAGGCGCCTCATACAGCCGCTCTACAGTTTTAACTCATTCTTTTCCCCCAGAATATTAGCGTATTTATTTGATTTTTAGTGTCCCACTTCTGCCACCATTCTATCATCCCATAAATTGTATATCACAACTTTGCTGCTTCAAGAATAAATACTTGCCACTTTAATCTTAAGACCTGTTTATGGGCAGTTCATTTTCTAAGGAAAGTTAGAAGCGTTTATCATTTATACGCTTTAAAAAAACTGCCGATTTACCATAAGTCTAGACTATAAAGAACACGGAAGTTTCGGCACGTTGACATCTTCTTCACTCAGAGATATGCTTTGGTTGTGACAAGCCGAAAGAAAATACACAGAGAAAATGTTAAACATGCCCTCAGAAAACTTTGACTTAAATTGTCAAGCGTTGAGTTAGCATCATTCCTTACTTTTATACTCAATGATTAATAGTTAAACGTTACACGCTTTTAATGTGTTTTTAACATCGACAAGACTAACTAGATATATTCAATCAGCGATGGCTAACTAGGAACTCAAGAACTAGTCAAACGGCCCGGAAATACTCTTCGATGCGGAAAATACTTCAAAAGAGATGATTACGGAAGATTTTGTTGACGCGACCTTTAGGCGAGGATTGCATATTGAATTGTTTGGAGGAAAAACTCTCAAAACCACTCATAGTTGAGTGCGTGGGTAGGTCCGCCATCAAACAACACTAAAGCACTTGTGTTCGTGTGCTGTATTTCCTTTATACTTGGTCACCAATTTGGTTGAGAGTTCTCGTATTTAAAACTCGGTACGAAGAAAAAAAGAATAATTTCGCCTGCGATTCCAAGTTTATAATTCCATCTCGCTCGAAGTAGCAAATCAAATCGTCGGTAAGTTTCTTGTGATCAATTGTACGAGTTTATTGAGATAGGTATAACATTATTGCAGTTTTTAAAGTGCTTTGTTCTATTGGGATTTTAGAACTTTCCTCCCTTTTCAATTTCCGTCATTGAGAATGGAAGAAAGTTAGTGTCAGTTCCTCTAATCGTTAAGCATCGTAAAGTGATTCGTTTAACTTCCTCTTGTCCCTCGTCGTGACCATATAAGGATTTGTTTTCAGTATTATAATCGCTCAATTGGAGCTCCATTTGCTTATCAAACTAGTTCAGCGAGATTTTCCAAGCATATATATATTTGTTTTAATTATCGCAGGACTATTTCTTGTATTCTATATATGGAATCATGAAATCTTTACGTATTGTTGACAAACTAGGACAGACAGACATACATGCTAACGTTCACGATTTTATTACTATTTTTAATAACCGAAAATATGTTCAAGTAGCAGCTCTTGTTCTTATACTACACAATGTAGCCTTTAGCTAGTGTTTCTTTAATTTCTAATTAACACGGGTTTAATGAAATAAAGCATAATTGCATTTTTTTTATTAAACTGAACAAAATATACAAAAAGTCAATGACATCATAACACTAATACCAATTAAAGTTTTCCTTTTGGGGACACCTTTTTTCAGCAGAGTGCAGATACCGAACTAAAGTGTATTTTGTATATTTTAGCCCTCTTAGGAAACATTCATAGGGAATTATCCAAGAATACCGTATCTTTATACCTTGAGTATAACTTCAGGCTTAAAGCAACTGAAAGAAATTTTATTTGAAATGCTTTAAGTCATGTATTACTTGGCCCGGAGAGTAATGTATTCAAAATATGCGCAGTGAGAGACTAGTCTGATCCATTTGGAGTTTTACTAAAGTCATTATGCAGAAATATACTTACTAATGCTCGACATCATTGTAGATTTTCTGCGATATAAGCCCTTTGTTACTTGCATTGCAGTAGGAAAATCATAATTATATACTTGAAAT
This sequence comes from Actinernus sp. WN-2022, assembly GCA_030867875.1. Taxonomy (NCBI): domain Eukaryota; kingdom Metazoa; phylum Cnidaria; class Anthozoa; order Actiniaria; family Actinernidae; genus Actinernus; species Actinernus sp. WN-2022. The sequence continues at coordinate 26,436,446 of JAOWCC010001634.1, forward strand.
ACGAGATAATTCCTTTTGAGATCATTGTACCCAATTAACCCTAATGATAAGTCTGCACAACGTTCCTAAATTTAAGGTTCGTTGCCCTGTACTTTTGCACGAAATCCCTTCCTATTCCCAGAGGAGAGGTCCATATGTGTGCTGTAAGGAATCAGTGCTATAAATGTTTACAGTGCGAGTACTGAAACCGGGGGAAAACAAAGCTTTCCAATTTATGGTCTTGAGCCAATCAGTGTCGAGTACAAGACACTTCGACTTGCTCGAACTTCGATCCAGTAAAAGGCGAATTAGGTGACTAGTTCTGAAGTCAGTCTTTCGAATGAAGAAACTCTCATGGATATGCTATGATTTATACTTTAGAATGCTTTATATTCGTTTTGCAATGTGTTCAGTTCTCATTGTCTAAATGGGCCCGGTTTCAGTAGTGACACTGTTTAGGGAACATCTTATGGATAGGAAAATCCGTCCATAACTGACATCTAGTGTACAATTTATAGGAGACAAACACGGCAATAGATTTAGGTAAAATGTATCCATATAACAAACATTTGATCGACGGCAAGCATTGTTTTTCAGTGGTGGTTCCCTTTAACAGCAGTTATGTACTATAATAATAATAATAATAAAATGAAAGAATGGGATTAATTAGTGGCATATCCACGAGTTGGCACTTCATCCACTGATGGGCCTACGATTTAACGTCCTTATCCGAGAAGACGTGAAGGTCTAACCATTTGCAGTTCGTGAACGAGATTATTTCACAAAGGCAGCACCTTCTACTCACTTTTTGTAAGAACCTGAGTGTTGGTTCGGCCGGGGTTTGAACCCGTGATTGACAGATACTTTAATTTGCATACTAGTAAATTTAGAGAATTTTACGAAAAGTATGTAAATCATATTTTACAGACATTTTTTTACACTGTTTAAATTGTTTGTAAAATGTTTATAAATGTGTACATTCACAGACATTAAACAAGCATTTTACAAAGTCTGCATGTAAAATACATTTTGCAACCGTTTTACAGACTTTTTACATAGTTCTTCAAATTAATTATGTAAATGGTTAGATATTTCCAGTGATAGACAAAATGTACTCCACATAGGTTGGAAGCATCCGGCACTGACATATACATGCACCTATTTCAAATTCACCGAACGAACGACATGCGACAAAGGATTGTCATTATAACTGGCGGCAGCTATGCAGAATGGAATACGGTGTAATTAGAAAATCCATTCGAAGGAAACCATGAATATTCTTCTTAAAGTCTTTGACTCCAAAAACAAACGAATAGACCAGTTCGCGGTAAATTCAGACATTTTGAAAGGGGTGCAAACATGGCGCGAAGTACAGTGTTTGTCTGGGAATCCGATGCCAAATATAATCCGTAAAATCGATGAAATATTCTTCAGATACAAACTTAAGATACCAGGTAAAAGATTAACATATCGAAATTTGAGGGTGTAGCTGTGCTGGGAAGCGTGCAATCGTGTTTTCAGTTTTTCATACATTGTCTGTAAAAACGAGTCAAATTCCGCGTGAAAACTTTCAGACAATGTATGGGAAACTGAAAACACGATTGCACGCTTCCCAGCACAGCTACATCCCTCAAATTTCGATATGTTAATCTTTTACATGGTATCTGAAGAATATTTCATAAATTCGATTTTACGGATCTTATTTGGCATCGGATTCCCATCGATTTCCATACAAACACTGTATTTCGCGCCATGCTTGCACCCTTTCAAAATGTCGGAATTTACCGCGAACTGGTCTATTCACCAGGGCCGGGTTGTTCGAAGCAAAGTTAACTTTAACCATTGATTAGCGCTAAATCTCTAATAACAATCTGTACAGTTTAACCCTGGGTTAGCGATTTAATCCTGGGTTAGCGCTTAACTAAACCTCGAACAACCGGGCCCAGACTTTTAGCAACAACCATAATCCATTTCGGTCTGGGTATGTCGCTCGTCGTTTGCCGCTTGTCCGGGACAACCTTTTTTAACCATGTGTATACAGACAGTGCTGCTTTACTGAAAAGGAAACCAGCGATGGATATTGTGTTACGTTGGTAACGTTTTAGTTCTACTTGCAAAACGCTTACGCATTAGTCAAGAAGCGAGCGAGTGAGCGAGCGACGAATTATAGAAATCAAGGACATTAGCTGGAACATCATCACTTCTTGCATCCGACTGTTTTTATTATTTTCGATTTTAAGCAGGATGTTCCGGTATAAAAGGGCCAAGGCCAGGCCAGGAGTGAACATCTCTGTGTTACTGCGCTTGAGTGCTCCCTTTCGCCTCCCGGTTAGCTCAGTAGTTAAGCGCCGGTCTTACGGCTGTTGTGCGGGAGGTCGACGGTTAAAATCCCAGCCGGCGTCCTAGGAAATTTGCATCCCCGTTAATTTGCACTCCCAGGGTCTTACAATAACTGAGTAGAAGGCATTTGTGAAACAATTTCGTTCACGAGCTGCAAATAGTTAGACCTTCACGTCTCCTCGGATAAGAACGTTAAATCGTAGGCCCATCAGTGGATGAAGAGCCACCTCGTGGATACTGATGCCACTGATAATAATTCCATTATTATTATTATATTATTACCGATTGCTTGTCGCGCGAAATTCAAATCAAACACATTAAAAAACTTCACACTAAGGGCTACACAGTTCGTAAGCAGTCATAAAATAAACATTTTGCAGTTTAACAGGAGAGGCCTGTAGCTGTTCCTTCACTGCTTTGTAATTTGCATTTTAAATTTCGAGATCGCCATTGCGTGAAAAGAGGAGGGGCTTACCATTTTATACCGGAACTTCTTGTTTAAAGGTTCCACATAGATATCCCAGCGCCCATTTCCCCCGATGGCATAACAGTAATCGTTCCTGACTAATAAGAGCAAGCAGGAAGTGATTACGTCGAGCGAAGTGATTACGTCGAGTGAAATTTAATAAGCATCTGCTCAGCTCAGGTTTGAGTGTCTTTGCTGAGTGATTACGAAAAGAGTCACGCTCTTACTTTCATTAAAGAGGCTCTGTCAATTGAATTGAACCTTCATGTTTCTTTAAAAGAATACTACAAAAATAATACCCTCAGTAGAAGCAGGAGCCATAACCAGGAGCGTCCATATCTCCTATATAGTTGTCACAGCGTTGGGCAATGTTTAGATTATTTTCCCTGCCAATTGGTAGATTGCACCGTGGCGGAACAAAAGATGCCTCATTAGCTACTTTTGTTATACTTAACAACACGGATGCTACGCTTTTGTGATTTGATTCACTTAGGAATAATTGCAACTCAACAATAGCGGGAAACCATTCTAAAAATAACTTAACTTGTAAAAACGCTGGACATACCGTAGTATGTAGGATGGACGCTCCTAGTTATGGGCTCCTGGTAGAAGAGAACAATATATTTTGAATGGTATGCTTTTCAAACCTTTTCGATAGAGGATGGCAAAGATTAAACTGGATTACAAAAGCTCATTTAAAAAACTTGATTTTGGTTACAGTGAACCGATTTCAAGCTACTCTAAAATTCTCTTAAAAGCAGTATCTTTCATACACTCGAATCTTTGCCATCCTTCATCAAACTTTTCTCCAGTATATCTGTAAAGCATACTCTGCTAATCTGAGTAGTTATTTATGTCTTTCGTCATGAGAAAGTTGATCAGAATTAAGAAGAATATAATTCTCGTTCAATGGTAAAGTGTTCAAATTTTGTGTTAATTTTTTTTTTACCAGAAGTGTAAAGTTTTGTGTTGAAGGAAAACGATTTCGTGTAGGAAGTTAGAAACTGTCTTAGGAAGAAACATGTTTCGTGTAGGAAGATACATGTTTTATTTTAGCAGACACTTACTTAAAATTTGGAAGCTATATCAACAGTTTTAAAATCATTTTTTTTATAAAATATAACGCTGTTTCGTTTGTTTTGAGATAATTATATACTCGACTATAGTGTAGGATTTACCACGCATTCGTCTATACGTGCGTGTATACGCAGGATATCTTGTCATACTTGTGTTAATAACTAAATCTTGCTTAAAGGATAAAGGGACATTGTCAATCGAATTGAATTAACTTCAAGTTTCTTTAAAACAAACACGCTGAGATAGAAGAGAAATACCATGTGAATGCCTTGATATGTTTTTCAGACGTTTTCGATAGAGGATGGCAAATATTAAAGTGGATTACAAAAGGTTATTATAGAAACTTAATTTCGGTTACAGTATTTCTCTTTAAAGCATTATTTTTCATCCACTCGAATCTTTGCCATCCTTATTCAAAATTGTCTCCCATTTTCTCCAGTTTATCTGGAAAGCATAGTCTGCTAATCTGAGTAGTTATTTTTGTCTTTCGTCAAGAGAAAGTTTATCATTTACAGATTGACAGTGCCCCCTTAATATACCATTAAAAAAAAAAAAAAATTAGCCTTCGCTTTTATAGGCCGAACTTATCATTTTCCCCTGATTTCCCATTCTGAGCTACAGCCAGAAGACTTTGAAGTTAAAGCTAGGTTTTCCATACCGTTATGTTCACTGGAAGGAATATCTAGGTTATAATAAAGAAAAGTGAAGTAGATATAGTTATTTACAGGCTTCGATATTTAACAAAATCCTTAGTCGCCACTAGGCGACGGGCAAATAAAATCTAGTCAAAAGCAGGGACAGCGACAGGGTTGAATTTCGCTTGTAATGTCCCTCAATTCAAAATCCCCATTTTCCAAGCCGTCATTAAAAAGGGAAGTAATGTTATTTTTGTGATATTATCCGTAAAAATATATAAAATAGGCCTTGCGTGCAGACTCCGACATGTTTTTATGACATGTAGTGGATCCTATTCTTAAAAAGAAATACGTTTAACCAGATGCAATTGTCATCGGGAAATCAATTGTAATTACGCCCAAGGCACAAACCGTTAATCGATTTCCTTTTCTCCTTGATTATTTTTGGCGGTTTTGAGATAATTGTTATGTTATATTAGGGCATAAAAAAGCCAATCTCGGTGTAATCAGCTGAAATTCTCATGGCTGGGATTCAAAAACATGTTTTAGTGGTGGGAGAGCTCTCATGCTGTGCATATTCGAGAAGTTCTCCATCTTATGCCCCATTTACACGCTACGATTTGTCGGGCCGATTCATCGACTCTGTATCGGGTGTAGAAATATACGGTGCGATATCTGTCATGATACTCTGTATCACTTTTGTCATAAAGACACGGGTATTTTACCTACTCCGATATCAATAAAAAAATCTCCTTTTCCTAAAAAAAACTAGCCTTTCTCTTCTTTGGTGTTGTCTTTTCGTCCGCCGCCATCTTGAAAACCCTTTTCAATATCGTTGTATACATATGTCACATTTCAAGAATTTTGATTGACAGGACGGTTCTTTGAGAAAATCGGGCCGATTCCATGAAAATCGTGACAGTGCTACATATTTTTTTAATCAGGCCGATTTATTTTTCGTCATCACGATTCAAATCGGGTGTAGAAATACACGCTAAGATTTACGTCCCGATATACTGAGCCGATGAATCGGGCCTGAATCGGCCCGACAAATCGTAGCGTGTAGATGGGGCATTAAAAGACTGACATGTCGAATTCAACGAATTTTCGAATCGGTCTCGATCTCGCGTGAAGTTAGCTTATTCCTAAAAACGGATTTTTCGGGATAAGTCTGTAGAACTCTTTAGTCTTCTCATCGACGAATAAACTTTCACCAGGAACCCCATTACCTGGAGCACCATCTCCATCAACCACATCTATGAAGCAGCGTTTTTACATACCGGGATATTTTTTAGAATGTGTTTCCCGCCAGTTTGGTTCCGCTAGCCAATCACAAGCGTGTACGTTTTTTAATTCAAATGATTAATGATGTTGCAGCCATGTTGGTTGACTTAACAAGAGAAGCTAACGAGGCATCTTTTGTTGACAACATTCCGCGATGGAAGCGAACAACAAGATGTGAAATGTAAAAATAACCCGGTCTGGAAAAACGCTGCATCACGAATATATGACATGCAGATGGACGCTCCGGGTAATGGACTCCTGCGGCTTTCACACAACTTGTGCTTCAGAGCTTTAAAATACTTTTCCAGTGGGCGAAAGCGGAGATATTTACACATAGAAGAACAACAAGGAAAAAAACAGAAAAAAGGAAAAAAATAACCATGCAAGTAAAATATGTTTTATACCGCACGCCCGCTTGCCCGTGTCTCAGCCGCTTGCACTACGTAAGATAATATACATGTATTATATATACATATAGAGAGTATATACGTGTAGAGAGTTCCCAAGGAGAAGAATCGCTCACCTATTCTGATTGGCTAAAAATACATAGATTAGCAGTGGTTTTAAAATTTTAAAATTTGACATCAATTGAGTGACGATGGTTGTTTAGCGTAGTGGTTGCGACGTTTGCCTTACGAGTAGGAAGAGCGGGGTTCGAGTTCCAGAAAATCTCTCTAATTTTTTACCTCACCATTTTCTTGAGAAGTTTTTCTTGAGAACCCAAGCTCTAGGTGGGTAAGATTTTGTTTACTGACCGGTTTTAGTTAGTTTATATTGTCATTTCATGAATTAATTAAGTGAGCGATTCCTCTCCTTAGGAGCTCTGAGCGGAGCTTCCAATAATTAAATACAAAGAGATGCACGCGCATATATGTAATTTAATTTACGAAAATAATAGTCCACGTGCAGTTGAGTTCCACGCAAATTTTTACAACAACCGCCAAATTTCTCGCAATCTGATTGGCTTATTTTCATATGCAATCAAAAGCTGACGTCATTTGTCAAGGGGTGCGCGTGCGGCTTTCGTTTGAAGCTAAAAGTGTTTTGTTGTTGCAAAATTGACTATTTAGTTTGTCGTTGTTGTAAAAAACAAATTGAAGTTAGACTTTTTATGTGTTTGTCCTAATATTGACAATGATTTTCGTCATAACATGGTCAAAATAGCTGTGGATCCACGAGGCGTCTTGCGTCTTTGTTAAATATAACGGGAAATGTAATGCGTGTGTGCAGACTGCACGTGCCAATGAGTTGCACGCGCATATGTAACGGAACATGACACGTATGTATGCACGCGGAGATGTAACAGAAATTAAAGTTGGAAATTGATTGTTATACGCATTACGGCAAAAAATTCCACTGATCACGAATTCCTATAAACTGAATAAATTGAATGTAAAGGACAGGACGGCGTTAAACAACCAAAGAAAATCGAGCACCCGATTCAGGACTCGAAAACCTCATTATTTGTGTAGTGACACCAAATGTGTGCGTGGTGGCCAAGTAGTCTAATATCCCGCGCTGAAACTCGTTGCTCGCCGGTGGGTTCGATTTCTCAGGTGAGACCTGTTCTCTCATGTTTTGCCACTGTTTATTGATTTTCTTTCTCTTTCGCATTCTCTTTTCAATTGGTGGGTTGCAACCCAATCCCCAGAGATTCAAATAACAAAGACGTGGCCGCTATGTTGGATGAACTAACAAGAGAAGCTAACGAGGAATCTTTGGTTATTGTCATCCAACATGGCGGCCATGACGTCACATGCAACCAGCAATAGGCAATTGCACAATCATTTTAACATTAGGTAGATGAGGAGTCGATTTAATAAATTTGAAATATTTTGGAGTTGACCTATTGAAGGTGGTTGTGTGCTTGGAAATATAGAAATTATTACTCGTTGGAATTGAAGCATTATGGCTTGGATTATTGCCGCTTATAGGCTTCACAATATGTACTTTATTTATATGATCACTGCTTCGTGTTGATAGCATTAATAACACTTCTTGCAAGTTTATAGCTATGAACCTTCGAAATGTTTTGAATACTTCTGTGAAGAAAGTTTTGACCTTTGCTGACCTATAACCGCGTAAGTAAAAACCTGGGTCGATTCCTATTGTTTCTCCCTGTCTAACCTCGTTCTGAAACTGCTCAGTGCGAGGCTACACGTGGGAAATCTATTGTTCACTTCCATCTAACCTCGTTTTGAAACTGATCAGTTCGAGGCTACACGTGGGAAATCTATTGTTTCTAACCAACATGGCCGCCGCGCGATAAAAACGAATTACAAAGCAATATTACAATATCTACGTTTGCAGTTTTATTGTTTATTTGTTCTTTATTTTGTGTAGTGTAACGACCGATTCTTCATTGCGTTTCAGTGTCACAGATGACAGAGGAATACCGATTCTAGTTGTTACATAAGGGTAAGTGTAGATAAATAAACTTTATTGTAGGAAATCTTCGCGAAAATTTAGTAAAGCGAGAAAAGAAAGCCAGTTTAGTAGCCGATAGCGTGTAGGTATGTAACATAGGTAGTACAATATTTTTAAAAGGTAATACTGTAATAACACAACTTTTAATCCACATTATTGAGTTCGATTTGTTCAAGACCATCTGCCCTCTCATAGTTAAAAACAACATTTTAAAACTTGTCTTTTGAGTTTGTCTCTTGGTTTAAACAAATTCTCCAAAATCCCGAAAATTGTGTCGCAAAATATCGCCTGTTTTAAGATCGCGAAATTAAAGCCCGGGTTATACTCACTGCTCAGTCATTTTCTCATATAATTCTCTAATTCTTATTTATTACACTTTTATTCTTCAAATTGCTTTGATAGAGTAGTTTGCTCCAGATTTTCCAGCAGAATGAGTAGCTCAGTTTTGCCGCAAGAATTGGTGTCATCAAAACTATTGCGCAATACACTTTAAAAACAATCCTACATGCATTCATTGCAAAAGAAAATCGTTTTATAGCGATTTCAGTTTTCAGGATAGTACAAATATCGTTTTGAGACCATAAGTATTTTGTACTCGGGGATCCCTTTAAGCTGTCGCGGTAACTGAATTCCCAGAGCATATATTTTTAGACTGGAGTTTCCCTAAAACAGTCTGCTGCAGGTGTTGTGCTTACTTTCTCACTGAACTGATTGAATTCATAAGAAAAAGAACTGGTCTATCCAGGTAAACCTACAGAAATTTGCAAAACAATTTATGAAACACTACCACATCAGCATTGTGCTGCATTTAAACAAATCGTGTTTAAACAAAGGTTTTTGTATTGTATTCTATTGTACTTATTGGTTATTTCATGGTTTTCTATGGAATATGGGCAAATATTTCACGAGAAATTCGTATTATTTGGTATACAACGAACCTTAGGCGAGTTGTATACCAAAATAATATGAATTTCGAGTGAAATGTTCGCCAGTATTCCATTAGAAAACCATGAAATAACCATATTATCCTATAAATTAAAAAAATACAGGAAGATTTATCACATAAACAAAGTAACTTACCGGACGATAAACTGCGAAATTTCTCGGAAAACAAATGTTTCGAGTGGCGGACGCGTCTGCAGACTAATTATGTATTCAAAATGGTGAATTCTTATTGGCTGATAAAGAAAGGGCACGAAATTTACTGCATTTCGATTGGCCTGATCTAGCCATGAAATACCGCCCTGTATTTCATAGAAAATCATGAAATACTGCCCTGTTTTCATAGTAAAGCTGAGCTCTGATTGGCTGAAATATAATATTTATAGGATAATATATTGGATTGGATTGGAACTGGTTTTGTGTAGCATCCCCTCAAATTTTCTCTGCGGGCATACTTCACATGTTCAAGCAATTTCAAATAGGTGCGAACCTGTCACGATGAAGTGATAACATAACAACTTATTAGTTATTCTGTACATTTTTGGGAAATTGAAAATTGAATGATAAGATTATATGTACTTAGCCTAAGTAAACAATAGAGAGCAAACTTGCCAGGTTAACGGCAGGCTCTCTGGTCATAGAAAAGTAACCTGTGGAATCCCTCAAGGGTCAATTCTCGGTCCACTTCTGTTCATACTATATATTAATGATTTGCCAAACTGTCTCGAGCATACCACCCCTAGGTTGTTTGCAGATGATACGAGCCTAACGGCTGTTGGCAAGTCAGTTAGTGAAGCTGAAGTGGTCCTGAATCATGACTTTAGTAATGTTAAAAAATGGCTATCAGCTAACAAATTAAGCCTGAATATACCCAAAACAGAGTACACTTTGATTGGATCAAGACCCAAAATACAAAATATTGCCACAGAACCTAATGTTCTTATTGACGTTGACCCAGTTAAACGAGTCAATGATTGCAACTGAAGATACTCGGTGTACACATAGACGAATTTCTAACATGGGATAAACACATCGATGACATAGCCAAGAAAGTCTCATCGGGAATTGGGGCAATAAAAAAGCTCAGGGAATTTGTAGACCGTGATACGCTAGTATGCGTTTATAATGCCCTTGTGCAACCCCACTTCGACTATTGTTGCGAGGTGTGGGACACATTGGGAAGCATACTATCACAGCGTCTGCAGAAACTTCAGAACAGGTGCGCTAGGGTGATTATGAAGCGTCCGAACGAAGCTGGGCAATCTGAAATAGCTCTCCGCTCATTGGGTTGGATCACACTTGAGGAGCGGAGAGCTAAAATTAAGGCTGGACTCCTGTTCAAAATAATCAACAATTTGGCACCTCAACGGCTCTCTAGCATCTTCAGTGACTCGTATGCAGTCAATTGCAACTACAACCTGCGGAATACACGTAAAAACGTTTCTGTTCCTCTTCCTAAAACTGAATTCCTAATAAAGAGCCTTAGTTACAATGGAGCCAAAATATGGAATGAATTACCTATAGAATTAAGAACCTCTGAGTCATTAGCCCAGTTTCGCTCAAAGATTTCCCCCGGCCTATTAGCGTAATTATATGCATTAGTATCTAACTATAGTAGTTAGCAGTTTATATATAGTAGTATTTATAGTAGTATTTATCATAGATTGACATGTATTAGGTTAGTTTTTAGCTTAGAACATTATTTTATTTGTACGAGTAGTGCACGCCCCTTCTGGAAATCAGCTTCTAGTTGTGAGGGTGCTGCGTGTGTTTAAATAAAGTTGATCTCATTCAAACAAGTAGCGACTAAAGATGTTAAATAAATCAAGGAAAAACAAGACCTCATAAATCGAGTACGAAAAAAAATATATTAAGGCCTCTCGCTGGGATTATATTATTGAATAGACCACCTCGAGGTTTTTCTACTTTTTTTATTATACTTTGGACTGAAAAACTAACAAGACTAGTGGAAAGAGAACATTGAAGTTAGTAAGAATGCCAACTTGTATTTGTATTTTATTGATTCGCCACTATTAAAATTTACAAAGTAAATAATACAAAGTAAAATATACAAAGGTTAGTGGCGAGGAAGCCTAAAAAGAAACCATTAAGGGCTTTATACATGTATGTAAATTTAAAATCTTAAAACTAACAGCAAGTGGATAGATATAACGAGTAACTATGACGAACTGGCGTTTCTTTTCTTGTTTTTTTTTTGCGTTACATGTATTCTTAATAATAATTAATCATGATTAATATTTACGAAAGATTTTAAATTTACTTTGAAAAGAGAAAGGGAGGCGGAGTTAATAAGTTCAGTATCAAGTGAATTAAATAACTTTGGACCTTGAACTTTGGTGGCTGTACTTCGTATAGGAGCGAAGATATATTGTCGTTTGTGCTATTTTTACTAGTCCTGTTCAGTCCAAAGCATAATGACAAAAGGAGAAAAACCTCAATGTGGTCTGTTCTCATGAATACTGTAAAATAACGTGTTCTCATTCGTTGACTGGTATTCTACTCTTGATAGCTGGTATGTTCATTCATTTCTGTTGAATTACTTTCTACAAGAATAATGCATATTTGTTCCAGTTGTATCAGTTATATTTCGACGTCACTCAGTAAATTGTGTATAAATTATTAATATATATAGATATATACATTGTTTAACAGATAGATGATGGTTCTCCATGTTCTATTGAATAATAACATGCTCGAGGTCTTGAAAAATTGTGGATGTAGTGCATTCAGCACGAGGTTTTCAAGGCATCGAAAGTGTATTATTGTTTTATAGTACACAGGAAAACCATATTCTATCTGTTTTAGAATTCTACGCAGTTCTTCTGTTTGCGCGTGCATTTATAACTAATTAATATACCGACTTCGTGCACAGTGCAAAATCCAAGCAGGCGATTGGCTAATGACAGTGGTGACCACAGCAAGCTTGGAATATTAAAAGTTGGGACTTTATGGTTTTGTTTTATCGACAAATACAGGCACTTAGTGACTGAACGATCAACAATTTCTTCTTACTGCATTCAGCCTCGTGCAGTGTTCATTATTTTTCGTTCATCGTATACGTATAGTCATCGTGTGCCTGTATTTGTCAGTATTCAGTACTTTTCGTTCATCATACAGACATCGTGTGCCTGTATTTGTCAGTATTCATTACTTTTCGTTCATCATACAGTCATCGTGTGCCTGTATTTGTCAGTATTAATTATATTGTGTTCATAATACAGTCATCGTGTGCCTGTGTTTGTCAGTATTCATTACTTTTCGTTCATCATACAGTCATCGTGCATGTGCCTGTATTTGTCAGTATTCATTACTTTTCGTTCATCATACAGTCATCGTGCATGTGCCTGTATTTGTCAGTATTCATTACTTTTCGTTCATAATACAGTCATCGTGTGCCTGTATTTGTCAGTATTCATTACTTTTCGTTCATCATACAGTCATCGTGCATGTGCCTGTATTTGTCAGTATTCATTACTTTTCGTTCATAATACAGTCATCGTGTGCCTGTATTTGTCAGTATTCATTACTTTTCGTTCATCATACAGTCATCGTGTGCCTGTATTCGTCAGTATTCATTACTTTTCGTTCATCATACAGTCATCGTGCATGTGCCTGTATTTGTCAGTATTCATTACTTTTCGTTCATCATACAGTCATCGTGCATGTGCCTGTATTTGTCAGTATTCATTACTTTTCGTTCATCATACAGTCATCGTGCATGTGCCTGTATTTGTCAGTATTCAGTACTTTTCGTTCATCATACAGTCATCGTGTGCCTGTATTTGTCAGTATTCATTACTTTTCGTTCATAATACAGTCATCGTGTGCCTGTATTTGTCAGTATTCATTACTTTTCGTTCATCATACAGTCATCGTGTGCCTGTATTTGTCAGTATTCATTACTTTTCGTTCATCATACAGTCATCGTGCATGTGCCTGTATTTGTCAGTATTCATTACTTTTCGTTCATAATACAGTCATCGTGTGCCTGTATTTGTCAGTATTCATTACTTTTCGTTCATCATACAGTCATCGTGCATGTGCCTGTATTTGTCAGTATTCATTACTTTTCGTTCATCATACAGTCATCGTGTGCCTGTATTTGTCAGTATTCATTACTTTTCGTTCATCATACAGTCATCGTGTGCCTGTATATTTGTCAGTATTCATTACTTTTCGTTCATCATACAGTCATCGTGTGCCTGTATTTGTCAGTATTCAGTACTTTTCGTTCATCATACAGTCATCGTGTGCCTGTATTTGTCAGTATTCATTACTTTTCGTTCATCATACAGTCATCGTGTGCCTGTATTTGTCAGTATTCATTACTTTTCGTTCATCATACAGTCATCGTGTGCCTGTATTTGTCAGTATTCAGTACTTTTCGTTCATCATACAGTCATCGTGTGCCTGTATTTGTCAGTATTAATTACTTTTCGTTCATCATACAGTCATCGTGTGCCTTTATTTGTCAGTATTCAGTACTTTTCGTTCATCATACAGTCATCGTGTGCCTGTATTTGTCAGTATTCATTACTTTTCGTTCATCATACAGTCATCGTGTGCCTGTATTTGTCAGTATTCATTACTTTTCGTTCATCATACAGTCATCGTGTGCCTGTATTTATCAGTATTCATTACTTTTCGTTCATCATACAGTCATCGTGTGCCTGTATTTGATAGTATTCATTACTTTTCGTTCATCATACAGTCATCGTGTGCGTGCCTGTATATTTGTCAATAAAATACGCATGCCAGTCTCTAACCCTTAAATAGAACATAGGCCGGGCCCCATCGGGAAAACGATATTCTATTGTTTTATAATTTAAATTTCGACCTACGCGATTCTTTCGCTTGCGTGCATGCAGACAAGACTTTTAGCCAATCAAATCGCATGTTCTTAGGATGCTTCGTAATTTGTATTATAAACAAAATTTAGACATTCATTATTGTAGCCCCGGTCAAACAAGCATGAGAGTCGATGAGAGTTCAAACTCTCACTCTCGTTTGACCGCAAACTAGCTCTCATCCACTCTCACACGCTCTCATCGAATTTGAACCTGTTCAAATTTTCATGAGAGTTGATGAGAGTTCAAATTCTCACTCTCGTTTGACCGCAAACTCTCATCGACTCTCGTGCGCTCTCATCGAATTTGAACCTGTTTACATTTTCATGAGAGTTGATGAGAGTTCAAACCGACTCTCATTCTCGTTTGACCCGACTCTCATGCGCTCTCATCGAATTTGAACATGTTCAAATTTTCAAGAGTCGATGAGAGTTCAAATTCTCACTCTGGTTTGACCGTAAAGTCTCATCGCCTTTCATCTACTCTCGTGCGCTCTCATCGAGTTTCAGATGAGATTTTTTGCTCGTTTGACAGGCTGCATGATAGTGGCTTTCTCACTGACACGTCATCCCTTGTGTGATTCTCACCAACTCTCAACGAGTGAGCTGCATGATAGTCGATGAGAGTTGAAGAAAGCTGTTCTCATTCAACTCTCATGCGCAGTCTCATTCATGCTCGCTTGTTCGGGACCGGTACATTTGTATTATATTGTTCATCAAAATTGATGTTTAAAGGCGCAGTGTCACGGTACTGCGCATGTGTGAAAATCTGATGATTTTTGAATTATGTTCCGGCCCGGAACGAAGTTCTCAGAGCGGTGAAATATCGATTTTTAAATCGACTTACATCAGTGTTCTTTTTGAACTCATCCTTGCCTCCTTTGGTCATTTATGGAAATGTAATATTTGCTTAAATAAGTTTTAGTTATTTGTTTATTCAAAATTAGTCGTTACAGACTGCAACACAACTAAAACAAAAAAGCATAAGTGAGCTTACCGGCGGGGAAAACGGCTACTGAGTACTCTGAATACAGCAGCCGAAAAACGCCAGAAATTGGAAACATTTTGGCATTCCAACCAGAAGCGAAGAGGGTTTGGATGTCCAGTAGAGTTCACGAAGCACATGACAACTTTTCAAGTTGTATTATAAATGATATGGCAGTTTTCAACAGCGATACGAAGAAATATATAACTACGGCTTAGAAACGAGGCTGAAATTATATGAACCGACCGGAGTGCAAAGACTGTACGAAAAGTTAGATAAAACCTTTATTTGCTGGCAAAAAAACCTCATGAACTCAAACACGATAGCCTTGTGAGTCTTGTGAGCAATCGACAAACATATGAAGCTATAGAAGTTATTATCGACTACATGAGAGTCAAAGTCAATGGTGCCATTTGGAGAATTATTTCATGTCAAAAGTGTATATGTTTACGACTGGAAACAGCAAAAAATACAAGCAAGTAATGAAATATAGATACCATTCTTTACTCAATGCTGTTTACCTTGGATGTAGGAAGAATAAAATCCTTGTAAATCTCGCCATATACTGTGCAAAACTACAATCTGTGAATACGGCAACACCCGAACAATGTGGCGTTTCCTGCAATTTATTTTGATTGATTCTCATTGGATGTTACACAATACAGCTGTCAATTCAATGTCTGGAGACTGTGACATGCGCAGTACCGTGACACTGCGCCTTTAATGTACCATAGGCCCTGTACGTGGCAGAAAATAAATATATTTTAGACAGTTTTTCTTGCGTTGTCTCTATAAATTTTACTTAGAAATCATTACGTAAACTTGAATTGGAACTTTAGTACTCGATAATAACTTGTATTAACCTCCTTTCCAGCCTATTAATAAACAATTAGATTGATCAAAAAGGACAGTCAAGATGATATTAAGCCAGTATTTACTTCCTGTCTTTCTCATACTTATTTAAATCAAGGAAATGAATATTTCGCGACTGTTTAAACACAGGTGCCTTTGATGTTTTCTTTGATAATCGAAATCTAAATTAACTTTAGTAAAAAAGTATGGACAAAAAGCATTACCAGACAACAGTACTATTAGTCTTAGAAACAGAATATTGATCCAAAAGTAGATTAATACCGTCAATGGCAATCGTGCTTAAGGGTTTTCAGTTCATTTGTCGGTGAAGAGACCGCTATCATCTCGACATTGAATATAGGTCCGTTTTCTTCTTTTTCTTTCAAAAACGCTCGTGTCTCTAAATCATAAATATTCTATCGAGTGTTGTGACTACCGTACTATACATCGAAAAACAATTACTACAATGCCTTGTGCGTGTTTAAATACATAAAGATCGATAATTGTCATGATTGCAATTCCCTGCCTATCTTCTGCTGTTATTTTGCGTCGTTTTACTCGGCTGTAAAGCAAGCCTTCTTTAAAGTTACTAACGACACAAAGGCCAAAATTCGTTTGTTCTTCCAGATCCTTGCAGGCTCATAGTTTGGTCTGCCGTGTATGTCTGTTCGCTGTCGGGTGGTGTAACCTATAAGAACATCACTAAACTTTCCTCTGCCTGTCCTCTCAACTAAAAGAGAAGCAATATTTTAGAACTGAACGGAAATTTGTCGTGATCCTAATTGTCCTGGTAATAGAGGCGATATTGGATTGTGTACTAAAATATAAATAGCCATTTTTGCCTTTGAGATATAATAACCCAAGTCAGGCTTATTATGTTCTAAGTCGATGTCATTTTCATATAGGGTTTCTTATAACTGAACATAAAGTAAAACTACCTTTCATACCTGAAAATTTCAGGACAGCACGATCTAATACCTAAGTTCTAACATGCTTATGTTATTACAGAAATACTAATGACTCTCTTACAATACCAAAACTTTCTGACGCCAAACGTTTCACGAGTAATATCGTTTACAATGCTTGGGTATAAGACATTAACAACCTCATAGCTTATTGTTAGTCCTTCAAATAACATATTTAGAGTCATTTGAATGAACTGAATTAACAGGGATAATACCTGGGGTAGGTGTTGTACAGTAAATTAATAAGGCGAAGTTAATCGTTGTAACAGGTAATTTAGTTTCAAGTGTTTGTAGTTTCGCTTTTTAAATCGATTTGTTCGCGTAATAACCATCCTTACATACAATCGTCGCTTCTTTATCAAAAAGTTACAATTCAGTGATTATCAAATCTTACAATTTCAAACGTTTGCATAAACTTTGGCTTGAACAAGCACACTAATGAAACCAATAAAAGGATTAAAAATAACCCAAAGTATTCTTCCGATATGCAAATTATTTCAAATTACATTGTTTTGCCATATTTAATTTCGAGTAGACTGCGCATGCGCTCTTCACAGCGTGAGAAAAACAAACACGCGAACGCCGAACTAAGGGCGCTTTCCATTTACACGAGCTGACTGGTCAGATGGGTCAGTTCTTAATTCTCAGAACTGACACGTTCCATTTACGCCCTAAGTCAGCCTAGCCTACTGAACCCCGGTTTAAGTCAGCCTCAAGCATTAGCTTATTACAATAAATAAATATCGTTACAGCCGTTTGCAAAAATTCTGACCCCCCTCACCATATATAAATATATATCAAACATATATCGAACATTATGGGATGTCATCGCTGATATTTTTTTCAAGTTGCCTATCATCAAGGGCTTCAGAAAAAAATATAGGAAGAGGTATCCCATAATGTTTGATACATTTTTTATATATATTTATATATGGTGAGGGGGGTCAGAATTTTTGCAAACGGCTCTAGACCTTTCTTGTTATATATATATATATACATATGATATATATATATTTATATATGGTGAGGGGGGTCAGAATTTTTGCAAACGGCTCTAGACCTTTCTTGTTATATATATATATATACATATGATGCAAAAGTAAATTCTTTTCATGACAATGCTAGTTTGGTCAGTCAAACCATATCGAAGACAGATTGTAAACATTCAGTTTTCTTGACAGGAAAGCTTCTTTTGAAAAATAACAGCTCGGTTGAAGAAGTTTTTCTGTCACAAAATCACTCGATTTAATCGTCTAGACTTGTTTTTCAAACCATCATCATAGGATTGTTTTATTTATTGCATTCAAATAGAAAAACATCTAAAGTAATTTTCTCGGCGTATTTCCGATTTTGGAAATGATTCATATGTCTCTCGGGCCATATCAGTTTAGTACACACGATGTCCGTGGGCCTTATTTGAGTATTTAGATGTTCGAATCTCGCTGTTGTTATCTTCGCTTGTCAGTACATACTATGAATGTTAAATGTGCAATATTGGCAGAATTTATCATGTCGCCGGTTAAAACCTGATTTTCCTTCATTTAAATCTGCCCCGAGGGAATAGTTTATGTAAACTCTTCAATATTAGACTTCTGTCAATTAACGTTGCGAACATCTGCGTCGTTCCAGGCAATAAATAGGTTTTTTTCCAATTTGCCCTCAAGTAATTAATTACATGCAGCCTCGGTCGTTGATATGATATCATCCCTCGGCCCATCTATTGACTATTTCTAGTACACGATCTCGGTACAATCCAGCCATTTACATGTATTAATATACCTTAAATACAATATACTACCTCGGCGCAATTACAGTTATTAACAGTTGATATTCAAAGAAAGTCACTTTTCAGGATCCGACGGGGGACAAGCTGAGCGTAATTTTTCCAATGGTTATTCTGACTCGAATCAGATTATTAGCGAAAGCTTCTTCGCAATTTATTGGCTATATCTTACCGTCTACAGGTTGATGAAAAGGAGAAAAGAGACAACAGGAAAGGTGAGAGCTATATCATTAATCGTAGTGCTTTATCTAATAATCTGTCACACAGGATTGTTTAAAATACGCGTATGTTTTTGTCGGGTTTCCAGGCTTGGCAATACAGATTCATTATTCACCTCAAAGTTAATTTATCTTAGCAAATTCATCGCTTTTTGCTGGGATAAAGTGTAGGTAAAATGCCTAGATTGGACCGTTTTAATCAAAACCAAGTAAAAAGGTTCAGAAAGAAAGATGTTTTAACCTAAAGCAAATGAATGAATAGGTACAACTTTTCTTTCTAAAGAAAAATTATCATTCTTTAATAATTTATATTCTTTCCTGATTGAATCTCTCAGTTGCTAGTTTAATTATTCTTGCTTTTTATACTTTTATGCCGACTTCGCAGTATTTTTCCCTATCAATTAATCTGAGTTAGTGATCTGAATTATTTACACCTTACAATAAAATGTATTCTATAATACTGAGAGAAAGGTAGGCGGCGGCACAGTCCTATGTAGCTCGTTCTGTACATTTTAATCTCCTTCAATCCATATGCTTCATTGGAAAGCAACTAAACGATATCAGAAACGCAAATATATATTCTTGTTTTGTACAGTTCTTAAGTTAATTTTAGATGAACTCATAAATGTGCCATTCTAGTTTCATTTATACTGCAATTAACTTTGTTTAAAAATAAACGTGTATTATAATATATATATATTGACACTGTTTTGATATATTGTGAGATTTTCTCAACAACAGTGCATGCAATTAATATCCACAAGGTTTTCCCTTCCATTTCCTTCATTTATCATCATTTGATCTGTTTTAGCTTGTCCCACGTAGTCTTAGTACAGTGTCAGATACTGTCCATCCTTTTATCTGGTCATCCGCTATTTCGATAACAAATATATATATACTCTTTTTTCTATTCGATATTTTTCTATTCGCTTTTTTGCCGCTCGAAAAAGGACTACATTGTAGAATTGTTATCGTCATCATAATGTAGCGTGTTAATTCTTCAAGGGAAACGATTATCAGTATTTTTTTCGAGTAAGAATTTGTACGATTTCTTGGTACATATGTTTGAATCGTTAGAAATTATTCTAGCTTCCTTAGCTTCTCATATTGAAATCAATAATTTTACTTGACGTCTTGCTTCATTGCCACAATTTGCAGAAAATCACGAAGACGATTTCCGCGACGCGCCTAGCAGAGAATAAGAAATCGTGAGTCAGTCCTCGCTGACCGCCAGCGCCAATATTTGTGATTGACAAGGTCACGTGACCGTTGAGGCAAATGCCGTCTATTGCAAGTAACTGCAGACGAACCTACATCCCTAAGCGCATTCACTCATTCTAAGCTGTTAGACCTCCTTTTCGTTGAGCTTAAATTGCATAATATAATAAATATATCTAGAATTATATATCTATACTGTGCGGAGAAATACATTCTCATTTCAGTTATTTGCCGTCTTTGATTTTCAAACTCGCAAGTTAAGAAGTACGCAAATTTATTTTCCTCCGCCTTACTATCATTTTTTTCTGCATATGATGCCGATAACTCAACAGCAATTATTATCAACATACCCGACCAAATATAAAACTGCCCTCACGAAAACGCGCATGAATCGGGCTGCAAACGACATCTGGCGGGCGCCCGTGATTCATCATCCTATCCATTTAGACCAATCAGATTTTGGCGCTGACGCGGGAAGCCATTCAGGCGCAAATGCCGCCAACGAGTCGCCAGCAAGTAATTTTGAAAAGTTTGAAGCACTCAACGGAACCTCACCCAAAGTAATACACACATAAGAAAATATATCGGTGAAAATGGCAAACTTTTAAGATGAAAAAATAGCCAAATTCATTTGACCTTGACTGAATAATTTGACTTTCGTCGGGTCAATTTTTTTAGCCTTTGTTGTACCATTTATACTACGTGGGTTAAGAAAAACAACATGCCCTCCAAACGTCATTCTATTCCCTTGCTCTCCACATCAAAACCGACGACGATTACTAATACTAGTGTTTAATGTCACGATTATAATATATTTGAAGTACTGCTACTGCTGAATCGAGTGCCCTATGCTCTACGCCCTCAGCCCGCCCGTCGCAATAGCTCAGCCGGCAGCGCGCTTTCGCGCTCTCTTAAACGTTTCCAGTTCGCAAGGTGGCGAGGTCGAGGCCATGACGAGACATAGTGTTTTTAACCCGGACGTCATTTTATTTAGCTCCGCTTTCCTCATTCGAGTATTTTTCATAAGAAAAAGAAAATGACCTAGATCTGCTCTCGGACTCCGGCCACTTGCTTGTAATGTTTGCCATCACTATCAGATGATGTTTCAATGTACCGCACTCTTCAGATACGCACCGTGTTGGTATTGAATTTCATCACAGCGTGACGGGTTATTTTCTGGTGATTATGATTATGATGATGATCATTATTATATTATATATCCCGGTCAGCTCAGTGGTTAAGCGCCTGTCTGTCATTCGGAAGGTCGCGGGTTCAAACCCCAGCTGGACCAACACTCAGGGTCCTAAAATAACTGAGTAGAAGGTGCTGCCTTTGCATAATCCAACAGTAAAGGGTTAGACCTTCACGTCTTCTCGAGCAAGGACGTCAAACCGTAGGACTAAGTCAGCAGAGGGCCATGTGGAAGCTGGATTACTGAGCTACATGTTAGCGATAAACGTGTTACCTTCTATAAATAAAGTGCCCTTTGCTTTACTTCACTTTACTTTACTATTGTTTGCGATGATGCTGATGATTAATAGTATCGTCACCATCAATATCATCATCATCAACAATATCAACAACACTAATATTGTAGTGTTCCGACTTTCTCTTTTCGCTCTATAAACCATAAGATTCAATCCGTATGTCTTTGCTTCGTCTTTAACGGCGGACTCTCTTCGCACGTGCTCTACTGACAACTCAATTATCTGCTCTTGCATGGGGGTGGGGGTAGTTACAATCTTATTCAAGGGGGTGAGAACCTATATATTACATAGCTCCCCCCTTTGAATAGTACTGACCCCAGTGCTGACAACTTTGTCAAATCATACATGAATTCTTAACATTCAGACAACAAGAACAATTTTACATAAGGTAATCTAACAAATATCTGGATAAGGTTGTTCAAGTTGATCTGATGGTCCTCGAATTGATAGTTATTGGCTACCGTTTGTCTCCGGTTTAACAACTCAACGCACAGATACAGTGCACATGTCCTCTTGCTGGTCGTCTCTAAACCAGATGGAGCCTCATGCAGTTCAATTGAAATCCTCGCCCAAGTGACCTCCCTTGAGCGTTTGCTTTTCGCAACAATGTTCATGAACTTTAAGAACAAGTGCTAACGGTATCTTAACGATTTCCACTCCGTTTTCAAGGATGTAACCCATTCTCCTAACCGAGTTCGGGGGTTTCTCTTTCTCTTTGGTTTCCCCTCACTTGGTTCAGCTGTGCCCGATCTTTCCTCAATGGCCGTTTCTGTTACATATTTCGTATTACTACATCTATTTCTTCTGGCACAGTACTTGCAGTGCTCGAGATAACACTCTTTACTTTCTGCTGATAGAACTGCAATGTTGTTGACAACCTCTGGCTCCGTACATTTAGAAGCAGTCATGACATTGTGTGGCGCACCATGATCATCACACTTCACATCTTTGGAACAGATAGAAGACTCCCCGTCACCCTTATCTCTGGACTCATTAGCTGAATCCGAAACTTTCATCGTATCTTTGAAATCCTGACTCGGGACCTAGGCTGTAACAGACTGACTTCATTTTGCGCCAGCCATTGGAGGGGAAATGGTGACCAAGACAAAGGGCGATGCATTTTTACGGATAGAAAAGAATGTCATAACAACATGGGGTTTTCACCAAAATGTTACCCATGGAAAAATACAGATGGTCCTTTTAGTTTCGTTGAAATCAATGTTAACGAAGAGAAGTGAGAGCGAAAACAAAATTTCAAAATGACTTAACCCCCCTGAACTTCATTTGCGTGAGTAATTATTCAAACATTTCATCTAGTTGGGCGAAATTACATAAGATAGGCTAGCGTTTATTCCTTTAACCATTTCTACTTACCAAACATTAATTAATTATTGAATGATTGTATTATTTCTATGATTATCGTTAGGATTTATTATTATTATTATTATTATTATCATGCTGCTTCTTATAATTATTCGGTTAAACATTGCGTGATTCTAGCAGGCGTTTATAACTCGTTAATTCTTGGGGTGGCAACGACGCCTACAATCTAATTTCAGCCAAAATTTACCCATAACAATTTCGTGATAAACATGTCTGAGAATAGATCTAATCTGATAGTTAAAATAAGCAAATTTGTCGCAAGTCCTCAATCTCCCCCTCTTTCCAAATGGAAAAAGGCTTTAGTTTATCGCTTCTCAATTAGATGCGAAGAGTATTGTTAGAGTTGTAGTACTTGTTATTGTGGATTTCGAGTTAGAGGTTAGTAGTCGGCTAAACATCTAATACGGCTGTGTATTTTTTCATGTGCATACTTCGTGCGTAGTTGGCAGAGTTATACAATTTAAAAATCTTTCAAAGAAAAGTATTGCTTAGAAAGACTTCAAATACAAGTAACTTTTTAAGGATTTGGCGGCGAAACCCTTCTAGCTCAATGAATAGATAATTAATTATTGGCACCTGTTACAGTAAAAGAAACCCCACAAGAACAATATCAGGCATAAAACAGACATGTCAATAGAATAGTATTTGTTTAGTGACATCTAAAAAAACTAATTACTTTAATGAGAAAATATGTTTACAACTGCTTGTAAAACCTCGAGTCAGACCGTAAATACTATTGGTTAGTTTTCTCGTGTTTTTGATGGTTCGAGTGGTGGTTTAGCTCTATTTTTAATAGTAAATTGGACATATTGTCTTGGTACTTGGTCTGCTTGGTCTCGAATTCAAGTAAACAGCTTTTTTATCATTGCTCTTGTATCCTGTAATAGTTTCTAAATAGCTGGACTTGTGTAGCTTTGAAGAACCCCTCTATTTGACAAGAGAGATCCATGTCAGTCGTTTCAGGATTCGGTGGTCAATAAGTAATCGGCATCTGTGGGCACTGGGCACCTGTTACGGAGAAACTGAGACGGAAGACAATACGTGATGGAGACGATAACATTTGGTTTTACTCTAAAAAAAAGTCATGAGTCATAATGCACCAGTCAATTGAAATAACGCCCCCACCCTACCCCTCTCCAAATCCCCCATCCCCCCGACCCCCGCGTCACAGCGGGGTAGTTAACATTTTCTCTTGTCAAACAACAGTTGTTTTCCCGGGCAAAGTTCTAGGTTCATTTTAAAAACAATAAAATAACTGTTCCCGTTGACCCCTACATATAGGGGTGTTCGAAAAATTTCCCCGCTCTAAACTGTGTGC
Organism: Actinernus sp. WN-2022; assembly: GCA_030867875.1. Lineage (NCBI taxonomy): Eukaryota > Metazoa > Cnidaria > Anthozoa > Actiniaria > Actinernidae > Actinernus > Actinernus sp. WN-2022. Next base: position 26,460,672 of record JAOWCC010001634.1, read on the forward strand.
TGTTAAAGCACCGCTTTCTTCTCCCGCAGATTGTGCACACTGTTAATCCCCGGCCAATCGTTAGATTAGGAGTTTGTCATGGTTGGGCTACCTCCACGCCAATACGTTTTCGAAAACCTCCATTTTCATTTTAATGAAAACGTAGCAAAACATTTCGGTTCACACTCAGCACTGATACGTTTTCATATAAAAACGCATCTCCGAAAACGCTAAACACAAAGGCGGCGCATGTCTTGTGTACTTTGGTTGACATATCACTCGAGCGTTCTCGACAATCTCCATTTTCCCGTCCGCATTAAAATGAGAGCGGGGATGGACATTGCTTAAATTGGCTGATGCACAACCCGCGGGGCTCGGGGGACCCGACGTGATTTCGATTGACTCAGTGGTGTAGTTAGTTGAAATTACGAAGAGATGCCTCGAACCCGATAGTGTTCAATTCCAGATCCAAATGTTTTTGGATAATCAAAAATCAACTTTGTAAATAATGCCCATCTTACTTGCGAAAAATATTTGGCATCAGATTTGATTGCCTTGATGACATAATTTGAAGAATATTTTTGAATAATCTAAATTTTCTTGTAGCAAATTCAGCTGCTCTCAGCTTCCGGTGGAAGGTTTCGATAAGTTGCATGATGTTTAGTATTCCATTCTCTAATTTATCGTCGTCTCGGCAAAAAGTGATAATTAAATCAAATGTCCAATTCAAGCAATTCTCAATTCAAGTGCAGTCGTCCTATTAGTCGTCATGGTGTTGAAGCCCCTAAGGGCATCAAAGTGCATTAATATCTCCAACGAGTGTTATCCTAGTGAGCAAAGAATTCAAGCGCAAATGCCTTTTACAGAGTTACACTCCATAATTTCCAAACGTAAATGGTAGTCCAAATTACGTACAAGAAAGGAGATCAACTCGTTAATAAATCCTCCTCCCGAAAGGTGTTTCGCGTTTGGTAATTCCTTGTCAAATTTTCCTTTAATCAACATAATGATGAACTTACAAAGACGGATATATTTGATTATCTTGCGGCTCGATAACTGGATTCTAACCTTGAGACACTATGAGTGAATTTGTCTGTGGTTCAGCCCTTTGTTTAACTCATGATTCCGCACGTGACAGCAAGGGAGCTCATTAATAATCAAGAAATTGTCATTCATTTTTAACAAAGAATTTATCACCTAAATACAATAACACGTCCTGCCTTGAGATCATTAGGGGAGAAGAAAGTCCGTGTCGCAATGCTAATGAACTGCTTACTTTGAGTAATACCTCAGTATAGATATATATACAAATATATAATACTTGGCGAAGCTTCAATGGGAAAAAAATATTCTGGATATTTAGTTCTTCATTTGAAGGAGTTCGTTATCACATCTGTATGGGATACAAAGTAAGTTCTGTTCCTGTTTTCTTGGAAAATGTGATTACTTTACTTGATGTCACCATTGAAAACGAAAATATTGTGGTGTGGAGTTAGGGAGATTTCAACTTTAATTTACTGTTGCTATATCATGATAATTGTGCAACGACCATTGCCTTCATTATCATAGTTGGCAAATAAACCTACTTATTGGCATAGATAACATACATATTTTTGGCAGCGAAAACAGAGGAAACTACTTTACACTGAGATCTCAACCGAAAATTATTTTGATTTGCGAACCATGTGATGGAGTATACATTGGTAAACATTTTAGACATTTTATAGGTTACCGACTCGGCGTATTGATGCGTATTAAGAATATGTGGAGAAGTAGAATAGATATTTCGCATCTGCTACATATTTGTTAATTCAAAAGCCGTTGAAGCAGATTTTGAGTTCGACTTTACGTTGGGTTCGCGGACTGGAAAGAACAAAAATTGAAAATGATTTGGGGTTGAACAGTTTCTCTTATTTTTACGTGGAGAGACCTGATATTTTTCTAAACAAATATAAAACAGAAGACATTTGAAAACTACGTTTATAAGACTAGTCAAACTAAACATGTGGCATGCACAGGTGGTTAAGATTGGCCAACTGAATCAACTAAAAACAGGTTCGGTATTATTATTATAGAAACCACAAGACATGGTTTAAATTAATGTAACCGAATAATATATAAAACTCGAATATTTCCGAGTCATTGTGTTATCCCCAAAGCAAAACAATGAAATATTACTACAATATATATAATTTCTTAGCAAATGAAACATTCTTAAGCTAATGGCAGGGAAAATGGAAAGCTTATTTTTACCGTAAAAGCTCTCAAGAGTTGAACTGTACACATGTGTTTTGAGTGTTAGAGTAAGCTTTAATGTACCGAGGGCGTTATAAAGTGGTCCTATTACAAAGGCAAGTTTGTTCAAAGACATGACAGTTTTATGTGAAATTGCGACAACAATTTTAACGCCCAGATGAAAAGTAATAGTTTCTAAGACTAGAGACAGTTGTTCATTTTTAATTGAAGCTATTTGTATGTAGTTAGACAATCTTTTTCTATTTATTTTTATATATTATCCTTCTACTGTAATATCCTAATAATAGCACCGAAATTTCCAGAGTTCTTTTTAAGTTAATAAGATAATTTTATAGTTCTTCTGTTTCTGTGTTTGCTTCTAGATTGAATCATATTGCATTGCATTTAAAAATCGGAATCAAAAAGTAACAAAGTTAGATGGGAGCTTGCCCCTGGCCATGTTTCAAACACAAAATTATAACACCTCCGATCACGTGTGTTGTAATAGACCACCTCGAGGTTTTTATACTTGTGTTATTATGCTTTGGACTTAAAAACAAATAGGACTAGTGGAAAAAGATCGCATTGACGTTAACGTAAGAATGCCAATTTTGGTGGTTGTACCTTGTATAGGAGCGATAGATATTGCCATGCAAAGTCCGTAAATTGTACGGACGTTTGTATGGCGATCGCGAGGGTTACAAGTTTGCATACCCGATATGCAAAAAATCACTTGGCGCCATACAAACGTTTGTATAATTTACTAACTTTACATGACAATATCGTCGCTCCTATACAAAGTACAACCATGTTGGCATTCTTACTAACTTTATTGTTCTCTTTCCACTAGTCCTATTCAGTTGTTTTTCAGTCCAACGCAAGAAAAGTAAAAGCCTTGAACCCCTCATTTGTGCGGCTTTCTGTTTTTGTAGGAATAATTTTGTCGAGCCACTGAGTGTTGAGGGTTAATAGTGTACTTTAAAAATGCTAATCCTTTCAGGCATAAGTGATAAGACATTTTATGTTTTTGTAGAAATAATTTTGTCGAGGCACTAAAATGTTTTAGACGTGACAGTTATATTGTTTCATACATTATTTTGTAGGGGGTACTGTCAATCGAATTGAACCTTCATGTTTCTTTAAACAAATATAACTACAACAATGACAGCCTGAGTAGAAAATAAATATCATGTGAATGTCCTGATATACTTTTCAAACTTTTTGATAAAGGATGGCAAAGATTGAACCGATTTCAAGTTGCTCTAAATTTCTCTCATTAAAATAAGTATTTTCATCCACTCTAATCTTTGCCATCCTTCATCACAATTGTCTCATATTTTCTCCAGTATACCTGGAAAGCATACTCTGCTAATCTGAGTAGTCGTGATAAAACGTTTTTTGTTTTCTGTAGAAATAATTTTGTCGAGTCCATTTGACGAAGTATGACCCTATCAAAAAACAACTTCCTATAATCAACAGAATAAAATTCATTTTAAACTTCCTAGTTTTGCTATAAGTATACATTAAGGTTTTTATTTCTCAATCCCCCTATTGGGAATACCAATATTTCTAACACAAACGTAAATAATCCTTAAGAAGTTAAAACAACAAAAGTCTAGAGGTATTTAGAATAGCTAACTCTACTCAGCAATTAAGAGTTGTCATTCTTATATTGAACAAATAGATGGTTCTCCAAATAATCCACTTTCAATTTCTCCAAAAGCTGCTAAATGCACTCGCATTCGGCTCGTGCATCCGCTCACAGCTTTTCAAGACCTCGAGCGTACATTAAAGTGCCTATAAGCCCCGATGTTTTATCATTAATATCGATTATACTTCAAGTGAATAGGTGAATAGTAAAATATTTCTTGATTTTAATGTTGTGTCTATGAGTTATCGAGGTTTCTATTTCCAATATGATAATTATGTGATGTCAAAGGAAGCCAACAAAAGGTCATTTCTTTCTCCTTGTGATTGAAACAATTTCTGATTTATACTAAATATTTGGTAAAATCACTGATATAAGGCCCAAATATAACATGGATGTTTAGAATATTTTTTTTATTTCTGCCAGCACGTTTTGTATAATAAATGAGGCCTCCTGTGACATCACATATTGGAAATAGAAATCTCTCTACACTCAAATCAAGAATAGTTTACTATTCATCTATTTACTTGATGTAGAATCGATTTTAATGATTAAAAATTTAGACTTACAGGTACTTTAATTTATATAGGACATACATGCATCAGGAGTTCCGGACTTCCGGTTGGATCACACTGCATTCTGGGTAGGTGGGCTCAGAAAAGTGGGCATCAACTTCTAGATCGGCCATATTGGATTTGAGTGCAGTCAATTTTTGCTCCTTTGCAAGTTCAAAAACTTACTACCTAATACACGGAATATCTTACCTTTACAGATTCCTTCAGTTGGGAGTTCTAAGTCGATGTTTAAGCTTTAGAACGGGATTAATAAAGTTTCCAAGTTGACTGCGCTCAAATCCAATATGGCCGCTCTGGAAGTTGATACCCACTTTTCTGAGCCCACCTACCCAGAATGCAGTGTGATCCAACCGGAAGTCCGGAACTCCTGATGCATGTATAGGAAAACCATATTCTATTAGTTTTATAATATAAACTTTGATCTAGGCGAAAACAAGAGTATTTCATTCAAGCGACATGAGCTTTGAAGATGAGGGAAACGTTTTATGAGACAGAATAAAAAATCAAACGATGGCGACAGCAAACGAAAAGCCATGCTGAAGTTGTTTACAAAACGTCTGGTTGCTGATTGGATAAAGTTTGAAAACCATTTTAATACTGAAGAAACTCTCGTTGCTGATTGGATAAAGTTTGAAAACCATTTTAATGCTGAAGAAAATATCGTTGCTGATTGGCTAAATTTTGATCACATGTTAAGGATGCTCCCGCGATTTATATTATAAAAAATTCACACTCGATGATCTCGTCTGGTATGGAGTTTGTTTTGGTATCACAGAGCGGAACAACTAACCATAAAGTTGAAGACAGTGAGAGATGTTTTCATTAGAAAGTCGTAATGAAAAAATATATTTATAATCACCAGAGTAATCAAATGCGGACTCGTTAAGAGCGGGAGATCCGTTTGGCTGTGTTTTGAAAAACAAAGAGCATCATTGCATCCTTTAACGAACCGAAGTTTGAGTACCACTCAACAACCTCAAAGGTGTCCTTGTCTTGTCTAATTTACCTCAGACAAACTGCCTCCGTGGTCTTAAGGCTTTCAGGATTCTTGGTTTCTGATTTTGAAGGTAAGAATTTCACTGGAAAACCAATCAATTCCCATTGGATAAAAAAACATGGAATATTCATGAAAAATAGTTGGAAACACATGGAAAAACCATGGAAAACACATGGAAAAAAACCATGGAAAACTCATGGAAAAACCATGGAAAACTCATCATTGAAAAAACCATGGAAAACCCATGGAAAAATCATGGGAAACTCTGGGGAAAATCATCAGGAAAACTCTGGGAAAAACCATGGAAAACTCGTGAGAAAACAATGGAAAACTCATGGTAAAACCATGAAAATTACGGTTTCCATTGTGTTTTCATACTACAGTATGTAAATATACAATTATAATCTTGGAAATTCCAATTTACAGCATTTGTCCATGGTATTTCCTTGATATTTCCATACTTTCGAAACATTGGAAGTATAGAAATGTTATGAAAATATCATGAAAACCATGGGGGAAAATGCTGTAAATTGGAATTTCCTAGATTGTAGTTTACATAGTATGGAAATACCATGGAAACCTGAATTTCCATGTTTTTTCCATGGTTTTTAAACTACATGTATGGGAATTGGTTGGGTTTCCAGTGGAACTGGAAGCAATGTTGGTTGAATTAACAAGAGAACTAAACGAGAAGTCTGTTGGTAACCCAGTTTGAACAACATTGCTGCAATTTTATAACAACATATGGCACAATATTTAGCCCAGAAACACTCGACACCAATCACCAATCAATGACATATTGTTAAAAATTCGCCCGACCAGACAATTTATTTATTTGGTTTAATCATTTTGAATTCTTTTTTGAATTGGACTTCATTATTTTGTATGAATGCCCAAGTACGAGAATGTTAGCAATTCTCGTATTAAATGCAGGATCAAAGATGTCATGAGCGTAAATTTAACGTTTATTAGCACACATACACTGTCACACGTCCATCAATAACCAAACTCTAAGGGACGATTTTTAAATTGCGTATATGTGGCGCAATGTGTTAATGTACGGTACATTGAGCATGTGGTCCCGAGTTCGATTCCTGCTGCGTGCCGCCACATCTATACCGACTCTTCTCTGATTCAAGTAGCTTGTATAGCTTTGAATTCCCTTAATCGGGAGCTTTGTCAGAGAAGAGGGTAAAGTTGTGCAACGTCGGCCTCTTGGAAGAGCAGTTGGTTAGACCGAAGGGGCCACCGACGTTAAATACAGAACTTTACCTTATTTGAATTTTACTATGTCTTAAACGCGGTCTATCTATTGTACAGAGGTGATCAAAACAATACAGAAATGGCGTCTAAGATGTAGGTTTCGTTTACTGAAAAACCCGAAGATTACTGACATATATTCTTGCAACTGCTTTGAAAGGTTTGCTTGTATATATTCCACCTTTTCCGTTTTTTTGCATTCTAGTCAACAGTTTTCCTAATACAGAAAATATTGTAAGAACTATCATTAGATCTTTGTTAGTTGCAGTTGCTTTGGCAACTACGCGCGTCGCGCGTCGACTGATTTGTTAAGTTGATAAAGCGCTGCATGGTCTGATATGCGGGAAGTCAACGGTTCGATTCAATGCTGGACGGACCAACACTCAGGCTCTTGAAAGTGCTGCCCTGAGAATCAATTTCGTTCTCGAACTGCAAATGTTTAGACCTTCACGTCTTCTCGGATGAGGACGATAAATTGTAGACCTTCGGAGACTTCCGCAGAGAAGTTGTAAGCCTGTTGAAGTTATCCGTCCTCTGTAAAACAGACCCTAAAATGTTATCGCAAAACTTTAAGCATTTGCAATTCAATGTGATATTTTTTAACCAAAATAAACTTTGTCGGCTTATGTGATGCTGAGTATTTGGAGCGATGGCACCTCTCTGTCTGAGAAGACAAGACGTCGTTACGACTAGTTTTCCATATACAAATTGAACGTTCTAACAACATATAGCTGAGATAAACACTCTGGGCATTGTATTGGAACTATCTGCATGGTTAAGCGTATATATAACCATAGTCAGGGGTAGAAATTAACTCTTTTTGCCCTTAATAAAAACTGCTAATTCATTTTTTCAAGCTAGCAAAGTAAGAAACCAAACTAGAGAAAAAGAAAAGTCTCAATTAGTTTTTTGTCTTTGCTTTATAGCCAACTATTTCTAACTAGCAAAACATTGCTACTCTTACAACAGCGATGTATAAGCGCTATATTAATGCTTATATTATATTATAAATTAATTTCACTAGGGCGGCAAAATCAATTTATCAACTAGCATTCTGCTAGCTTGCTACCGCTAGAATAGCGAATTTATGACATTACCTTTATTTTGTGTATAGACTCACATGAAAACACGGCCATTGCTGTGTCCTGGAGTCGAATCATGAAAGCGAGGTCCGTTAGATAAGCTGTCTTAAACTTCGCCAAAAGTTAAAACATCGAAGCTTTGAAATGTTTCTAAACTTTAAAATGTTGATAATAGCATGAAAACATGTCAATTTACCATCCATGCAGGATACAGTAGTTCGAAGTAAGGGTAACTTTATCCCTATGATCGCCTAGTTACTCGAAATTCTAAGTTCGCTCGCACTACGCCATTACTCAGACAGCTCCACTGGCTTCCCATAGAACAACGTGTTATTTTTAAAATTTTACTTTTAACCTATAAGGCACTGAACAATTTGGCTCCTATTTATATAAGTGACTTACTTCATCACTATAATCCTAGTCGTAGTTTAAGATCGTCCAATCAGTGCCTACTTACAATTCCTAAGTCTAATCTCAAGAGCTATGGGGATAGAGCCTTCTCGGTGGCCGCCCCAAGGTTATGGAATGCTCTTCCAACTGAGATTAGGCTTAGCAGTTCTGTTAATATTTTTAAATCACGTTTGAAGACTTATCTTTTTAAAGCAACGTATTCGTAATATAGTTTTTAGTTTTTTAAATATTAGTAATCCATTTTTTAACTTTTTTTAACAAGTTTTAGTATTTTATAGTCATCGTATCGATTTATATTATGATTGTAAAGCGCCATAGGACAGGTAGTGTATATGGCGCTATATAAATGTATATATTATTATTATTATTATTATGATATCGCAAAATCTGTAATTGTAATCGGTACAGTTTATCCTCGGGTTAGTGATTTAACCCAGGGGCAGTTCTTACCCTGGCTTCGAACAACCGGTGTTTTGCTTTCATGATTCGACCCAAGGACCCTGTAATTGTTTTGCCATCAGTGTGGGCTAGCTACTTCTTGGTGCGAATTTTAATTTTTTATCCAACTAATTACATAAGAAATCCTCCCATCTGATTGTCTGAATGCATTAAGTACTGTTTAAAACACGAACAGCAGTGTTTTATCAAGTTTAAAAGTTCGAGGGCGAAGCCCGAGAATTTTTAGACTTGATAAAACACGTGCTGTGAGTGTTTTAAACGGCTTCAAAAACGCTTCAAGAATGCAATGAAAGAAAGTCGCACATCTCAAGGGAATGGTTACTTAATGAACCATTGAACCTTTGTATTCACAACGCCATGCAAAATATTCGAGTAATCACCGCCGGCAATTACGAATATCTCAAGGGAAGGACATGAAGAAATTACCATACTATGTTGTTTGAAGCCGCGTTTCGCAATGCAAGAATAACCTGCACTTGAAGGATTTGGTGTCGTAGTTTACCTCGATAAAGTTCAAGACTTGGAAAGCGATGTGACTGACATGACGGCAGACTCTAAATTTTTGGCTCCGGCACAAAATATGTAAGTTTAATGCATGTTTTTATTATTTTACGGCTTTGAGTTTGGTTTTAATAATTAAACTAAACAGTGGCTCGGTAAACAAGTAATGGTAGTTGGATAACTTCATTTTAAAAATATTATCTGTGTATCTCGGTAGTCTGATGATATTAGTAAATTTAGTGCAAAATTTATTATCTAGGTACCTTATGTTCCGTGCACTTTTTGCTATCTTTGGGTCTTTATCAGTGAATTCTTAATTAGGATGAAACTTTATATAAAATTTCATGTTCATTGGTATTCTTGATATAAAGTCTTCATCCTAATTTGCATTCTTTTGTAATATCTTTGTACCCCATATTCCCCTGGTACCGAAATCAAAGCCCTCCCCGGGCTTTTTAGAATGATGAGATTTTATCAGGTATAAAGGAGCATGCACGTGACTGATTTGCTTCATCTGATTGGACAAAATGCTCATTAATTATTCATGAGTTTTTGAATGTCATTTAAAAATAGTGCGATATTGCCATCCTTCATCAAAATTGTCTCATATGTTCTCCAGTATATCTGTAAAGCATACTCTGCTACTCTGAGTAGTTATCTCTGTCTTTCGTCATGAGAAAGTTTATCATTTGGGGGTTGGCAGTGCCCTCTTAATTGTTTTTTTATTTTAAGCCATTTCTCTAAATATTACTCTTACCACTTCTCCAAATGATTTCCTTAATTTAATTACATTTGGCTCTGACGTAGAGCAATACTTTTAATGTGAGCACGAACACGTCTGCCATACAATTACATGTAGCAGTTAGTGTACTCGATGCTTTAGGTCGATGACGCGGTAACTATTTCAATAGAAACTGGGGCTGTGTTTGATTGACCGTATTCCGAATAAGAATGCCCATAATAATCGCTACAAATCGCTTATATCGTGATTTTATAGCAACTGGAATACTAAATGTATCCTGAATATCACATGTCAGTAAGCGTTTGTAGCTTACGGTGGAAAATGAACCTGAACTATAGTGATTTCCAGAGACCATCTATTCTTAGTCTGGAATACAGGCAATTGAACGCACCATAATAAACTAATTTGACCGGCTCGAGGTAAGCTCAGTCTGACGGGTTGAACCCGTATTCGAGGGCACTGTAAAACCCCAAAAAGGATAAGATATCCCATGTCTAAAGACAAAAATAATACCTCAGATAGACGTAATCGGCTAACTCTGTCAGGTTGCATGCCACCCAATTCAGATCATGTGATGGAAACACACATTACTCTGGAGAGTTGGAGAATTGAATCCGAGAGCCTACGATTCATCGTCCTTATTCGATTCGAGAAGACGCGAAGGTCTAACATTTGTAGTTCGATCACAAAGGCAGCACCTTCTATTCGATTATTTTAAGACTCTGAGTGTTTTAAAACAATTTGGAAATTAGTACCATGCAGGACGATCAGTCACAAGGTATTTCTCTTCTATCCTAGAAGGGTACTTTCGCAAAACCTTATAGAGTGTTTAATTCAATTAGTACTCTTAATAGTTGTCGCATTTTCAAACTGAATAATGTCGACCTAAAATGTTTTTCTTCTAGTCACTCATTAGCTTACATTGTAGAATTATTTTGATGCTCTATATAAACCACTCCGGCTTAGAACAATCAAGCCACTTGACAACAACCAGGCTGTGCCGGGGTGGCGCAGTGGTTAAACGCTACGCCCCCAGGTTCGATTCATAACTCTTTACCGCATAGAGAACAATACAACTGTATGGAGTGTGTTATTGTACTGTCGCCGTGGCGTGCAACGATATCTGATTTATTACAACATAATTTACCAACATTCGTACTATAACTAACATTCATGTCCACGAAGAATTCAGACTTACATCTAGTCTATAACAGGTTACACTTCACGTGTAATCATAGCTTACACTTCATTGTGTCACAATGACTAACACTTCACATGTGTCATAATGGCTTACACTGCACGTGTGTCAGAGTGACCTACACTTCACGCCGGTGTGTCAATGACCTACATTTCATGTGTTATAACAGCTTACACTTCAGGTGTGTCACGATGACTTACACTTCACATGTGTCACAAAGACTTACACTTCACGTGTGTCAGAGTGACCTACACTTCAGGTGTGTCAATGACCTACACTTCATGCGTTATTACAGCTTACACTTCACGTGTGTCATATCACTTACACTTCACGTGTGTCACTTCACTTCACGTGTGTCACAATGACTTAACACTTCATATGTTATAATAACTATATACAATTCACGTAATTCAGAAAGATTTACACTTCACAATATTATAATAGCTTTGTACACTTAACGTGTATCACAATGATCAGTTTACACTAGGTGGTGCGACCGCAAAGAGTTACACTTCATGTGTTACAGTTTTCCACTTTTTTAAACAGGCTATAAAAAGGTGTTGTCTAATAACAAATATCTAATTTGTGCTCCGCCCGATACGAAAAACCCAGAGATAAAACCTTCTTTATGATAAAAACCTCTGGGAAACGTATTCCCCGATCGAATGCAGTAGCACAAGGTCTCGGGGATTAAGACCTAAAACTAATTCCTTAGTAAATAATACAATTGGATGAAATTTGCACTCAGACTGCTGCACAACGGCGAGATGAATAGATCTCTCAGTGACCCGTTATATACGTACACCGTTGCATGCTGGCCTCTAAGCACAAATGACATGCCAAAAATAAACAAAAACCTGATACCTAGGATACTCATGCTCTTAAGCCGTTATGAATACGCTTTCCGACTTCACTTGTTCAGTCGGAAAGCTTCAATTCCCGAACGCGGAGCCCGGCATATGTGAGTTGAGTTTGTTGGTCTGATCTCACCCTTGCTCCGATGGTTTTTCTCCGGGTTCTCCGGTTTTCCTCCCTCCTTAAAAACCAACTTTAATTCCAATTCGGAGTTCGTCGGAATATTTAAATATAAGACTCTGGCTTGGGAGATCCTGTAACGGCTTCCTGTATCTTCGACGTAAAATATACCATTTTATATAGAAAAAAAACCAGGCTCTAATGTGTTGAGCTGTTGGCTACAAAATTGTTTCTACTGATCAGTGTAAATCGTTTTGGGTTACAGTACTTAAGTTACTGCCTGTCAATTAGAAATAAAGTCAATTCTTTTTTGAAAATATTCAAGCTGACAAGATAACAATGTAGTTTGGAACAGATTCCATAATACCATTATACTGTAGCTCTATTGTTTTTGTACTGCACGTTCTAAAGGTTAGGGTATTTTGTATTGTTGGGTAAGCCAATGCTGTGGCTCGTTCTAAAGGTTAGCGTGTTTTGTATTGTTGGGTATGCCAATGCTGTGGCTCGTTCTAAAGGTTATGGTGTTTTGTATTGTTGGGTAAGCCAATGCTGTGGCTCGTTCTAAAGGTTAGTGTGTTTTGTATTGTTGGGTAAGCCAATGCTGTGGCTCGTTCTAAAGGTTAGTGTGTTTTGTATTGTTGGGAAAGCCAATGCTGTGGCTCGTTCTAAAGGTTAGGGTGTTTGTATTGTTGGCTAAGCCAATGCTGTATAAGACCTTGATACAAAATGGACATTTGTTTCACATTAGTTCTGCACGAATTATATATTTCGGCATTTCTTGTGTTGTAATTGTGAACTTGGGAATTAGTCAAGAAAAGATTACAGCAACAAGAAGGAAGGAGTCTGTTATGATACAAGTACATGAATTTACCAGTTTTCAACTCGCGGATACTGAAAATGTTGAGAATTTCTAGATTGTGAAAAAGAGGATCAGTTTATTTTCGGCTGAGCCGGCTGAGCTAAGCGAATAGAATGGTTAGACCTTCACGTCAGATAATGACTTTAGGTCGTAGGCCCTTATTCCTTAAATGAAACCGTCAATCCAAAGGTTACTAGTTTCAAGACCTGTAAAAATGGCTGCCGTTAATTTTAAAATGTTCCTGTTTCATTATCATGATCTGTTCACTGGATCCTGTGTGAGGCACTCGATGCAGTTTATCAAGCAACAGATCAAGTATCGTATATCTGGTATTCAAAGATGAAACAACTTTACGAGGAAATCAAAGTGAGTGTTCTACTAGTTTTACTGCGGAAATAAAAATATGTGTTCTAGGAAGTTTTGAACAGTATTTATAGTGATTTATAACTTCATTGTCTCCTTTTAATAATTACAGTTTTCGTGATACAATTACTTAACTCTTGGAAGTAACCAGTTAGTAGTTGTTTTAGGTACAAACCAAAATCCATTCACGAATTTCCTGAGAGGCCGCCTAAATAACTTGTAAACCTGTCTCCGGAAAACTCGAAATTGAGGAAATGTTCAGAGAGTTGACGTAAAACTAACACAACTTCCTGTCGACAAACTCTTTCAAAGCGGAGAGGAAACACTCGTGGAAAACTAAGCGAAAATGCAAACAAACCATTCCTAAATGCTCGATCGGGTATTTAATGATGACTTTCTGTGGTTTGGTTGTAATTTTAAAAGAATTAAACGTCTAGTTTCCAGCCGGTATACCCGAATAGATTACTTTAAAATAGATTCAAGGCTTACCTACATGTAACTACGATGTCAATGGAAGGCAGAGATATAAATGGATCTTCTAGCAATTGCCATCGACACAGTCGACGCTTGGCAACGTAAGAGTGCTTAATATTGTTAAAATCGCTTCTTTAGGCTAAACAGGTTAAATTCTGTAATGTTGGTATATTAATCGATTAAGCCTGATTTCCATATAACCTTTTTTTTGTTTTCCCCGTGTCGTTTCTCGTTTTTCAAAACTCGTCTTTCTTGGTTTTTTTTTAAATGTGCTTTTCGAGTATTTTCTGCCTTTCCCGATTGTTAGCGTTTTTTTGTTTGCCGGTTTCGGAGATAGGGTCAGTTTTGAAAACAAAGACAGTCTGAAAACAAAGAACGACAACAGACCAGTTCGTGGTTAATTCCGACATTTTTTAACGGGGTGCAAACATCGCGCGAAATACAGTGTTTGTATGTGAATCCGATGGCAAATAATTTCCGTAAAATCGAATTTCTGAAATATTCACTGTCTGAAAACTTAAGATACCTGGTAAAAGATTAACTGATCGAAATGTGAGGATGTAGCTGTGCTGGGAAGCGTGCAATCGTGTTTTCAGTTTTCCATATCAACGGTCCACGGGAAAATTTACAGACAAATGTATGGCAAACTGAAAACACGATTGCATGCTTCCCAGCACATGCAGCTATATCCTCACATTTCGATCAGTTAATCTTTTACCAGGTATCTTAAGTTTTCAGACAGTGAAATTTCAGAAGTTCCATTTTAATTTACGGAAATTATTTGGCATCGGATTCGCATAGAAGCACTGTATTTCGCGCCATGTTTGCACCCCAATTAACCGCCAACTGGTCTATTGCCTTTCGTGGTTTTTGGTGTTTTTCTAGATTTTTTCATTTCGTTTCCATACTGGTCGTTCTTGTTTCAAGTTTTCAGGGTTTGGAAAAACAAAAACAAAACAAAAATACAAGAAAAGGCTATAATTATGAAAATCAGGCTTTATTATGTCTATTACAGTTTTACAATTCCCTATTATTTCAAGACATTTTAAGGCTTTTGAAATAGCCTAGCATTGTCCAGTCCAGTGGTAACTCTACTGCTTTCAATATTCTTTCACAATAATGATTGCTTTGTTTTTGCGTCCGCTATTTAATGGATTTTTAGCAGCGCTTTGAAAAGTGTAAAAAAAAAAGACTAATTCTAATGAAAAGCATAGAAATGGATTTATACCATAGACCATTCCAAGGTCGCCGTTACCATTACGATATATACTCAAATTAGCGATAGCACCCGGATACTGCTAGAAAGAGCACCTCAAAATTAGTCAAAATCTCAAATTTAATCTCAAAGATACAGTCCCGCAAAGTAAGCATTTTACATACGTTTGTATGCGGGGTGCAAATTGTTTACACCCCCTCATACAAACGTCTGTAAAATTAGCGCACTTTACTCGACTATATCTTGGCTTCTAGGTGAGGTATAACTCTCAAATTGAGGATTTTGACTATTCTGCAGTATCGGTGCTATCGCTACTCAAGTAGTATCGCAATGGCAATGACGACCTTGGGTTGGTCTATGACGCAAAAGTCGATCCAGAGTTTTCAGAACTTTTATCTACTATCTTTGAAATTTCTTGCCAAAATTTTCGTCGTTTCTTAAAAAAAATAGGTTCATTTTAATGTGCAAGGACTTTTCCATATATGAATAGAGCACTGTAAACCTCGTATATTATTTATCACGAATAAAAAGGAAATCAGTCCGAAACATTCTCCTTGCGCATAGTTAGTTAAAGGGGCAGTGTCGATCAAATTGAATCTTCAAGTTTCTTTAAAACAAAACTACAAAAATAACGCCCTGAGATAGAAGAGAAATTATACCATCTGAATGTCCTGATATGCTTTTCAAACTTTTTCGATAAACGGATGGCAAAGATTAAAGTGGATTAGAAAATCTTATTTAAAAAACGTGATTTCAGTTACAGTGAACCGATTTCAAGTTGCTCTAAATTTGTCTTCAAAGCAGTCTTTTTCATCCACTCGAATCTTTGCCATCCTTTATCCAAACTGTCTCAAATTTTCTCCAGTATACCTGGAGAGTATACTCTGCTAATCTAAATAGTTATTTTTGTCTTTCGCCATGAGAAAGTTGATAATTTGGGGGTTCACAGTGCCTCTAACCAAAAAAGCTTTATATAATGTGTGACACGAACAAATAAAAGAAATCGAAAGGAAAATAGATTATCATAAATTCTAACAATTGACTAAATTTATCAATAATAATAATCAAATGATAATATCCTTAAGGTGGTTTTCAGGGTGGACCTGTTACAGAGAATAAATAAGTAGCAATGACAATAAATAAATAAAAATCTAAAAGAATACAATTTGTAAAATAAGGGCCCCTAAGGGCAACTCGCGGATGGTCAGTGAGCTATTTTGGCATATACTAAAATCACGTGACCAATGACGTCATCGTTACGTCATCGCACTAAGTGATTTATGGGGTCCAAGTTTGAGCTGTCTGGCATTAGAAATGAGGGAGATATGGGCATGTACTTAAAATCACGTGACCGGTGACGTCATCGTTACGTCATCACCACTAAGTGATTGATATGGGCCATTACCATGTCTGTCCAGGTTTGAGCCACCTTCCAGTAATATTAAGCGAGTTAGAATTCCGAACATATTCCGAACGTGGTATGAATTTTGCTAACATAGATCTTCGGAAAAGGATACGGCAATCCATCTAACTCCAATAACTCGTTCCTGCACATGCGTGCATCCACGAGTTAAAAACGGAAACAATGAAATCTAATAAAAATATAGTAGAAACAGCAAGTCAAATGACGCGGTAAAATGATTGTTCTTTTGGTGATTTTATGGGTGTGAAAAACTGCAGAGCGCAGAACTATAAAAAAAATATTTAATAACCAATAGAGGCTGATAAAAGTTAGGGCCCGGCTAAACCACAGATCGAATTGGAATTTAGCATTTTGGTTTTTATGGAGGGAGAAAAACCGGACAACTCGGAGAAAAACCCTCGGAGCAAGGGCCCAAACTGAACTCACGTCACATATGGCGCTGAGATAGGGAATCCAACCCGGGACACAGAGGTGAGAGGCGAAACGCCTAAAGTGCCCTTCAACCCCAAAATGTCTTTTATTTTCGAAAAGAAAAGGTAATTTTGAGCATTTCTGCGGGAAAAATTGAATTTGCATTAATCCTTGATTTTTTATGAGCGTTTGAAAATGACGAAATCCCGTGTGTAATGGCGCACGTCCTAATTATTATAATGAGTCTTGTGACGTAAGTGAAGGAAAAGCGTCTGTTTCAGTCAAAATTGACAAAGAGAAGTCGGAGAAGTTGGAAGTAGTGGTTAGCGAAATCGAAAAAAAAAACACGTTTAAATGCTCAATAGGTGTGTTGTAGGGGGCTGCTCAGACGCCAAGCAAGATATCAGTCTTCACAAAATTCCATGCTGGGGAGATGAGAGTTCGTTAGCCAGAAAAAGGGGCAAGTGGGTTGACTTTGTGAAAGCAAAACGTGCGTATTCATCCATGCTCAGAAAGTAAAATCCTTCACTTACGTCACAATTCTAATGGCGTCGCTTTGCCATCAGATCGCGTTTACAATCGCTCATAAAAAATCAAGGATTAACGAAAATTCAAAACTTTTTTGGCAGAATTACTCAAAATTATCTTCTTTTTTCGAAAATAAAATAACAAAATTGGGGTTGAGGGGCACTTTAACTCTGCGCCACCTCGGTTCCTGTGGAATTACAGGCTTACCTGACCTTGAAACCACTCAATACCAGCCCTAACACTTTATCGATTTAGTGACTTTCATTGTAAAACACAAATTGGTTGATCACGGGCGAATTTGTTTAACTACGTTCCCAATAACCAAATGACTTTGACAAGAAGTAAGGCAGATATGCGAGTTATTTACCGAATGGGAGGTCCGAAAAGAGAATAAATGCCCGAGGTCTGTACGTTCAAGACCGATGGCACAGTATTCTCTATACGGACCGACCTGCCGGTAAATAACGTGTTTTTTACTCTATTCTCTTTCGACCCGAGAGATGAATTATTGAACAAACTCCAATGAATTGAGAGCGCGCACTGGTTACCGTGACCGTGGTCAGAGACCAATCAGATCGCAGGTAATCGCAGGCAACAGCTCCGAATTTATTTTTACTAAAACATTACTTTAATATTCCACGAAAAAACACACCAGTTAATCATTTTCGACCGGCTCACGGGTCATATGAAGGTAAATACGTCGATTTTTAAATGCTTTACTCTTGTTGTCTTTTGATACTGATTTATATATAGGGAAATATTGTGGTTATGGACTTTTGGTACCCCATGTGTTATTGCCTCCATTTCAGATTCTGCGACTGACTTCGGAAGGATTATCTATACTATGTGATGACTAGTTTCTTACCAATGAAAAACGGCTAATCCCGGAGATTTAGCGCGTGAGATATATTGTATACGTAAACAAAATCTAATCAAAGAAAACTGAGTGCTATATAAATTAAAGTCCCGCATATATATATATATATATATATAAAGTGTAGGATTGATTTCCGTAAGACAGTGCTCAATACATGGGAGTAGAGCGGAGTATATGGTGAAGAAAAAAGACAAATAAACTACAAGTTCATCCTTACAAGCCTGTTTCGTGGTTGCCCACTCGTGGTTGCCCACCCCTGACGAGTGGGCAACCACGAAACAGGCTTGTAAGGATGAACTTGTAGTTTATTTGTCTTTTTTCTTCACCATATATATATATATATATATATGCGGGACTTTAATTTCCTGTGACAAAAAGCTGCCATCATAGTAGTAGAGCACGAAATAAAGATGATGTTTGTATCTCGCACAAGTTCTTTTTCCTGTGTACCGAGCTACGTATCAATGTTAGGCACGTCTGAGAGGCATTTCTTGACAGCTCTCATTGCGGTCCTCTATTCGGATCTAAGGTTATCCTTATAGGTTACCCTTCTCAGTTTTTCCGTCCCATAAGTCATGCTATTTTCATATTTAATTAAGGGTCGACTATTTAATTGCCTGTCCTCGTCCAATATTTGGCTTTTAACTGAACCTTTCACAGGACAAGAAAGATCGATTGCGGCCTGGTGGCAAGCATTTAATATCTTTGCTTTAATAATAAATATCGGAAGTGAGAGATAAATTGGCAAAAGTGACAAAATGTTCCATGCCTTGCCTATTCTGTCTCTTGCAATCAAATAAGTCAAGAAAATAATGCTTAATGTGATGTCAAGCTGTCATAGGACTCGAAGTATTATTCGCTTTTCCATGGCATATTTTTTATATAGTTTATATTGATTGGGGCTTTTACAACTCTTGTATACTTTACACGCTGTGCGTTAACGATCTATCAGCTTGGCTCTTTTTCTTCAGTAGTGTGTTACATCTGTGGTGCTATTAAGAGAACTGCCATCTCCATCATTTCAGAATATTTCTGGCCAGTGAAGTCTAAGAGAGACGAAACAAAACCACTCAAGATCTAGAGAACGAACCACAAAGCCACGCTGGCTCAAACGGCAAGTATACTAAATATAATATCTTTATTTTTAAACTTAAGATATAATGCTTTTATGTAGGATTTATTCGTTTTCCCTTTGTATTACTACACGATTTAAAAATTCCCTTCCGGTGTTGTGTGAGTATAGAGTTTGCCATATTCAATCCGTGGATGATTTTGTTATCCTCTTAACTACACTAATTACGAAAGCTGCCCCGTTCGTGTTAAAGCAAACTGCGTTCGAAGGATGTCGAGATGTCTAGATACCTCGGATAAACACAGTAAGTTTTGGGGTGAAAACTTATTTAGAATCGAAATAAGGAGAACACTCGCGAGTTAATTAAATGATATTTTTATTTATTCCATCGTATGTGTGTTTATTTCCATTTTGGAGGAAAAGTGAATAAAGCTAGGCAATTTGGAATGCGTAAAGTTCGGATCTACAGAATTTTTCCAAAAGCAAGGTTTGGTTTTACTCAAAAACTTAATTATTGATTCTAGTAAAAGATAAAACCTTTACGAATATTTCACGCTTTTCACTGAGTTACTCGCGAAAAGATTGCATGGAGAAATGTTTTATGTACGAGGAGTGACGCCACTTTTTCATATTTCGCGTTCGAGTTAATGTTTTTTTTTTAGTAAATCGATATATATATATCACATTGTTACTAGGGTTTGGATTTGGGTTTAATAGTAGAAATGACAGTGAGAGCCTGTTGTTAATGGCCTGGCGTAGTTGTTTACTTTGTTAAAGTCCGCTTAATTGATTTCAAAGCGATATGACGGAGAAACCTTCACAAAGGTGACTGATAAGAGCCTTACTGATGCCACTACTTCTTGCACACGACATAAAGATCCTGAAAAACCGCTCACCAACAATTTAGCGAGCAAATTCAAGTAATTTCCACAAGATAATATGTAAGAACTATATCAGCCATGCTTTAATCGATCAAGTTCTATTTTTAAGATATTACTTAGAAACCACATCACGAGGGCCGATTCATTGAGTTGTTATATGTGGTTTGTCCACGCTCTTACTCCGGTCAGAATGTATTCAGTTAATTGGACTGATGCTTCTTCCTGGACTCGTATTTACCGGTTGAGCCTTTAGAATTAAATTCAAAACAATTTTGAGCTCTGGATTTGATTCTAGATTCATTTGAAACATTTATATCTAATTCGATACTGCCAAATATTTTAAAATAAATAGTGCTATTTCGCCTTTATACTACTTCATTCTTAATTCCTTTCATTAATGTACAAGGTTTCTATTTATGGGCAGATTCCCCCTTCATTTTTGAACTGCGATTTCAATATTTTTAGAATCAGTCGGTTCTGCGTAATATTTCCATACCCTTAACCTTTAGCTAAATAAATTGTTTAGACGAACACCCCATGTTTATCAAGAGAAAAGCTGCTCAAAATTTAGATTTCCCTGAACATTGTAAATACGAATCTAAATGCAAATTAGAACGATTTAATATTCTTTCTAGTCGAGATGTATTCTTAATTGCAAAACTAGTGATCTGCTGTACACATGTTTACTAGGTTCCTGTAGGTTATTGTATTCGGGTTACTCTTGAGATACGACTGGATATTTTAACGAGAATTAAACTGCAACTAAAAACATGATGACAAAGTTGAATATATACTCAACACTTGTTATTAGTTTCTCAGACACCGTCATAAATACAAGCTTCCTGAGAAATTATGGCGGTAAGATTTCACGTTCTAAACTTGTTAGTCTTGTTAAGTATTTCTCGAAGAAAGGAAATCACATCATGCTTTTAAATGGTTATGCATTTTGCTTTTTTAAATTATATTTTCATTAAATTGTAGTATGTTAATATCTCTTTAAACATGACACGTGAAAATTAAATTTTGGAGCCCGAAATTAATTGAATTTCGAGAAATTAGTTACTATACAAATTGATTTCATTTAAGTAATATATACAATATGAGTGGACGAACTGTATGTATACTATTTACAGAATGACTAGCCGGAGGCGAGAGTTTGTAAAATAAATCCGATAAAGCACGGACACGAATTATGTATATGGGCTCCTGATATTATCAAACGTCTAGATGTGAGAGTCGTGTTTTTCAGTTATTTTGGCCATTAGACCTATTTCGGCCGAGAAGATCTAAGCAAAAGTTTCTGTAAATCAGGACGAATCTGTATCAGATTTACAGAACAGTCTAGTTAATTTTGCAAACCACATTTTTCGCTAACTCGTCAAAAATGACGAGTTAATTTTGCAGTAAAGCAAGAGGGTCTACAGTGTATATGTAGATATCATTAGTACAAGGGGTGTATAGGGAAGGAGTGGATATACTTAGGGGACATGCTAGGATAGGATAAGAAGATATATATGTAGATGATAGTTATTCTGTTGCATGGCATCCAAACGTTTTTAACGTTTAGTTTCTATGACATGCAGGCTACTATTGCCTATAACTAGACTTTCGTAGACACTAATAATACTAAATATGATAACTGAATAGCATTTATAACTCGTCATTTTTGATGAGTTAACGAAAAATGTGGTTTGCAAAATTAACTCGTCATTTTTCACGAGTTAGAGAAAATGTGGATTGAAATTCTGATGTCCCTTCACCGTTACGAGCCACCGTATTACGGCGCTAAGACATGTAGCTGCCACGCAGTTTACAATATTGAGTATGTGGTTAGTGCAATGGCCAGGCTGCTGTACCGGGTGACAATCCCTGCTCTTTTTCGAGTAGTACAACAGGTTCTTTCACGTCCACTTCAAATACTGATTATAAGTAGAAGGAGACAAGGCCAATGGCTTATAAACGTCCCTGCCCAATGACGCGGCCGGGATTTGAACCCCCGACCTCCCGCACTCTAGACCGTGCTCTACCAACTGACTCCATACATCTACAACGCCATGACATAGCCTACTGTTTGTAGCCAATTAACAGCCACCAATCGAACATTGACTCCACACATGCGCAACACCATGACAGCTCATTTAACATCAATCGAACACTGATTCCGTACATGCGCAGTACCATGCCACGGCTTCTTTACCGTATATAAGCTACCTCTCATGAACCATTATAATATAAACTAGCAGGGACCGGCGTAGCCTGATTTTCAGACGGTCGAGGTCGTCCGCTCACTTTCCGGCTCCCATCTCCCCGTCTGATGGACTTTGACAGAAACCGTGTTCTTGACGTCATGTAATTTCGACCAATCAGAGTGAAGGTTTCCTTTTTAACGAACTGAGGTATGCATGGAATGTCTAGTGCAGCCTGCATGAAGGTGAAGCCAAATGGCGGACGATACAAACGGACTTGATTTGGCTTTGGAGAAAGCGTGCGACACTTTCGTCGACATTTCTGAATTTTTTCCCGAACAGAGAAAGGCATTATTATACTTCGTTTCCCGGAAGGACCTTTGCTACCACAGCTCCATCTATAAAGGCGACGACCAGGTCGAGAATCGAGAGAGGAGAAATTATGTAGTCTTCTCTGGGCTACAACTTCTACAGATCGTCAGAATCACGGCTATGTCATGCACTGCAGAATATGTTCTACAGCTTCAAACTTATAGAAACAGAACGTGGAGAAACATGTTGTCCTCAGACGTGTACCGGGAAAATCTGATAGGAAGTGCTATCGATATCGCGATGTTTATGAATCTACTAGCTACGGGCTTTGGAAAATCATTAATCTTCCTCGAACGCTTTGTATGCCGTATTAAAATGTAATGTCTCCTAGAATGTTGGCATTTAGAAGACCAAATATTTCATGAAATGTAATGATTTTTTTTACAGCAGTGAACACATATACTGAGTCACGACATTTGGGCAATTATTTATGTTTGCAATTTTTTTAAATCTTTCATGGAATGGCATGATTTTTTTACAGGAGTGAACATAGGCCTAGATACAAATATCATGATATTTTTTTAGATATTTAGAACCTTCCATGATATTTAGAAAACAATGTGATATTTAGAAAAAGAATGGGATATTGTTGGGATATTTAGGAATTTTGTTGAGGGTTTAGGCATTTTCAGCGTAGTTTTTGGTGATTGACAATTCAGTGGCAACAGTAATCTGGATCAGCGGTTTCCCACTTAATAATGTATCCCATGATGCTTAGTGCAGTCAGTACAGAGGTCAGACTCAGAGCAAAATGGCGGATCCACCAATGGTTGTAAGCTTATTTTGTGAAAAATGCGAGTACGATAATAAAAAAGGTTGTTATATTATAATATTTATTAAAACTGTATTAACATTATCTTTGTTAGTGGGAAATTTAGAAAATTTTGCCTGATATTTAGAAACTTTTGCCTGATATTTAGAAAATATTCCGGAATGATATTTAGGCGATTTTACGTGATATTTGTATCCAGGCCTAAGTGAACATATAGAGAATATGTCATGGTAAAAGTTGGATTACGTTTGCCTAAATATTTATGTTATCAGAATTTTGAACAGTCTTGATTTTGACAAATTGTAAAGTACAACAAATCCGGTAGTTAGCCGGATCAGTGTTGTGACCATGCGCTTGAAATACTGTACGAAAAATCCTATTTCAAAAGTTCCTGCTGCCCAAAAACCCATAGCAGCTCAAACAGGATATGGTTAGGGTTAGTTCTGAGAAATCGACATAAGTTTGAAGCTGTAAAACATAAGAATTCTGCAGTGCAGGAAAGTGCGTGATTCTGGCGAGCTGTACTAGAAGGCTACATAATTTCTCCTCTCTCGAGTCGCCTATAGATGCAGCTGCGATGGCCAAGGTCCTTCCGGGAAACGAGGGGTAATATTGCCTTTCTCTGTTCGGGAAATAATTCAGAAATGCCGAAAGTTTCGCACGCTTTCTCCAAAGCATGCATATCAAATCCGTTTGTATCGTCCGCCATTTGGGTTGTCCTTCATGCAGGCTCCACTGGACATTCCACGCATACCTCAGTTCTCTAAAAATGAAACCTTCGCTCTGATTGGTCGAAATTACATGACGTCAGGAACACGGTTTCTGCCAAAGTCCATCAGACGGGGAGGTGGGAGGAAGTGAGCTAGCCTGCTTGCCGGCTCTCCTGTATTTTTTTTCGGTCGTTTCTATTCGGATTGGGTCAGCTGTGGCACGCGGTCAAAATGGTGACCCAATCCGAAAAGAAACGACCGAAAAAAATTACAGGAGAGCCGGCAAGCAGGCTAGAAGTGAGCGGACGACCTCGACCGTCTGAAAATCAGGCTAGGACCCGCGGAACTTACATGAAATCAAAAAAATATGATATAGTAACATAGTCTAGCCGGGTGACCGGCTCCTGACACAATGCAATGGCGCCAGCCGGATTGTGTACTGGAGCTTTGTAGCGGATCTCAGTTAATTTCTCAAACTGATGAACACAGTTATACCTATTGTCGCCGAGAAAGTGCCAACAATGACGGTCACAGGCAGCTCGAGTCATGAATTCGTGTGACGAATACAAATATAGTTGCAGAAAGAGCATTGATCGAAGCAGGAAAACGGAATAAAAACAATAATCAAAAGCCAAGTTATTTGAATGTCTGGTTGTAGTGAGCGTCTGGTCTGAAGAAACGATAGTTGGGCGAGGAAACAGTTGGTTTTTATATCTAAGAACACAGGAAACTACAGAGAACAGCCGAGACACGGACAAAATATCTTGCTTTTCGACACACCTTAGCCGGTTGTAAGATTTTAAAAATGAACAGTCTTTTCCATGGACAACATTTCTAACTGTGTTTGAATACATGGTCTTACCTCGTTCGGTCGTTTGACTTGGCGATAGCCGATAGGTTTTCCCTAAAACATTCTCGTTAACTCGATGGCTTGCTCGCCCAGGTTTTCCCTAAAACATATTCCCGTAAACTCAATGGCTTACTGGCCCAACTAAGTGTAGAACTTGAAAAAACTCATTTCTTTCCTCAAATGGAACCAAGACCAATAGAGAGAGCAACGTTTCGCATGATTCGTTTTCGTTGGGATACCTGTGGCCGTCACCTTTTGGCGCCATTTTCGGACGCGCGCGCGTTCTCCATATTAGGATATCGACCGAGGGAGCTTGAGAAAGAGCGAAAGACACACACACACACTTAGCGTATTATCATATAAGATAAGATTATGTGATCATCCTAAGAACGTGCGATTTGATTGGATGCTCAGCGTGCTTGATTTTGTTATAAATGCACGCTCAAGAAAAAAGTCAAGCACGCTGAGCATCCAATCAAAACAAAACGTACCGGTGATTGTTTTTCGCGAGTTTGTATAGCTAACGGAGATAATTTTATAGACTGGGAAGAAAGGATGTCCGACTTTGAGTTGTTAAGGTGTGTTAAAGAAGAGGAAAAGAAAAGTCGCTTCACAAACCTAAAAGAAAACTGACCGTCTACATTGAAGTTTATATTTGTATAACAAAATAATGCACTTTCGAGGTCTTGGAAAGATACTAAATGCACTCTCATTCCGCTCGTGCATCCGCAGTTTTTCAAGACCTCGAGCGTGCATTATTTTGTTATATAACAAGGAGAACCATCTTTTATTTGTTAAGTATATGTTTGTTTTAAGTTTGTTTTAATCGGACCAACGTATGTTTCAAGAGTCCGGCCTGTGAGTAAATATTTGGGTCAGAAACTGCTTCGAACATGTTCCTAATATTTAGCTCAACAGTTTGATAGCACATATTGGTGACATGGGCAGGAAATGAAGACGAAAATAGGTATTGAATAGCGTATATTTACCGTTGCCAGGTAGACTCCTTATTTTGATGTTATAGTGCGACTACTGTAACCGGGGCCACTTAGACAATGAGAATTAAACACACTGCAAAACGAAAATAAAGTAATCCAACTTACAAAACCTAGCACATCCACATGGTTTTCTTCATTCAAATGACTCCAACTTCAGAAATAGTTCACCAAATTTTCCATTTACTGGGTCGAAGCTCAAGCAAGCTGAAATGCTATTGTCTCGTACTCGACACTGGTTAGCTCAAGTAACCGTAAGTTGGAATACTTGCTGTAAAACCACGGCTTTTTCTTCTTAATCACGCGACCACACAATGGAGCAGAAACGTATTTTCAAACTTCATCTAGGGATTGTATCAAGATTGCATCAATCTCTTCCACAGCAAATATGGAAATCCGTATTTCTAGAAAATTTCAAGAATAAACTCCATAGTTGATTACAGGAGGCCATTAGGGTTGACTTCGTAGTATTAGCAGAAGTCCTTGTATTAGCCATTTCGGAGTTGAAGAAAGGACTGGGACCAAGTGAAAAAAATTATGATGAAATGAACCCCATTGCAAGAAAAAAAAAGTTTGCCGAGTTTGAGAATGTTTGAATCATTACGAACTGAGTATCACGATTCACTGATCATTTTGTTTACTTTTGAGACGCCAATATAACATAATTGGCGTCTCAGAATACCAGCCTCTGATTGGCTCTTGCGCGAGCCCTTGCAGTTACATGGGTTCCAGGTCAAGTTCAAAAGTCGTTTGTTCAACAGCAAGATTTCTACAATTTCACCCTCAAAACACTTTAAATTACAAGCTAAGAATTATTCAATCCTAAAGGTAAGGTTGGCATTGTAGTTTCCGTCAGAAATCTAACACTCTTATCCGCTAAAAGTACAATTTTCACAATTTTTGAAGAGATTTCAAAACACGTCGCGAAAGTTTTCGCCACTCAAGCCGTGAAACCGTTGCCATAGATATACTAGGCGCCTTTTGAGAATTGAAATTACGATCAGCATAAGTTTGGTGCTTCATTCTCTTCTTTTTTTTACAATTCACGACTTAATTGTTAAATCGTGATACAAAACTAATTGCAATTTTGAGACGCCGATACCGAATTATATTGCCGGCGTTGGGAGAAAATATATTTTTCGTATTGGGCGACTCCGCCCAATACGGAATATAGTTTCTCCCAACTGGCCGGCAATATAATTCGGTATCGGCATCTCAAAATCTCAATTAGTTTATAATAGCAAGCAAAGCCCATTCTCTCTTATTTTCCTGGTTTTGGAAATCTCGCCATATTTTTATTATCAAATAAAACTTACTCAAACTCGGTAAACCTACTAATTTTATTGTGACCTTTTTCGTGATGGGATTCATTTCTTAATCAGATTATTGTTTTACACTTGGTCCCAGTGATTCCCCAACTCTGAATTTTTTTCCAAGGTATTTATATACTATGGAACTAGTCCAATTTCTGCAGACCAGATTTAATCATCATCATCATCATCATCATCGATATTTGTACCAGGTTAACCCCTTTAGTAAAAAATGTTATCAATAGGGGCCCTGCACGTCAAATATATTAAGATTAGGTATAACATTAAGATTTAAGATGTGTATAAATACAAGAAAATGGAATGATAAAAATGCCAAAATTTACACTATTAAAAGTTTCATACGTATAAAAATATATAATTGCATTTGAGCGTTACTTAGGAGATATATATTTTATATTTAGAGAGAGGTCCTAAGAGAACTCAAGACATATCCTGTTAATTTGAGGCCTTCTGGCTACTGATATATTGATTTTACGGAATTATTACGTTGGTATGTTTTTATAGCAATACCACGACCATAAATCGCCCCAAAATGGTTGAACAAGATTTAAAACACTTTACTGCGTCCAAACAAATGGTTTCTTGCTTATAGGCACTGAAGCGACATTTTAAAGGCTAAACATTCAGGACAATTGACTGAATTCATAATGGCCGCCTCCTTATTTGCATAATTTGGAAGATAAATCTGTAGAATCTGTTTGAAACTGATGCTCTCACGTGAAAGATCATATTAAAACTAGTAACTGTGTTAAGTTACAGAGCAATGTGTAGAATTACTGTTGAGTTATAGGTATGTAAAATACAGGGGGGGGGGGGGGCATGAAAGCGAGGCTGGAAAGGCATCAGTTGCTTTTCTCATACAAATCTCTCTAATTTCAAATGTCTGTAACTTTACTACTTCTAAAGCTACATCCCTCAATTATCACTAATTTTAACCTGCTCTTTCACGTGGTAATGATAATGTTTTCTGTACATGTGGATAAACTCTTGTAACAGAAATAGGCAATTACGAATAGGTCTAAAACACACCACTGAAAGCTGCCTTTATTAAATCGCGTTTTCTAATCCAATGACATTTTTCTTCGTGGTTTGTTCTCTTTCTCAATTTATTTTGAAGATCAATGTAAAACTAACAAGAGAAACTAAGAGAAATCAGTGAACATACATACCCTATTCAAGTCTAAAAAGGCAAAATTTATAATCATATTTCAGACTATAACAGCTCGTCCGATCACTGCCGATTTTTTTTAGGACTAAGGAGATCTATCTAGAACTAAGAAAATCCAGCGTCTAAGACAAGATTGATAACCGGTTTCTACTTCTGCAGTATTCTGCAGTATTTCTTTTGAATGATTAAATGTGTAGTGGTGCAGTAATGGTTATCTCCTTGCGTTCGCATTAACGTATTCAAGGCTTAAGTGCAAGGCACGCGTAAACCATTTGTAGCTTTTAAATCTATTCAAAATATCTTCAATATCCATCTGATTTATCATAACTGACATCTTATTTTTCAGTTAATGGTTTATTGTAATTAGCACGTTGTCTTCTAGAGTCGTATTAATGAGAATCCTCCAGATAGTAATTCGTAAGATAAATAAGGTAATTTTAGAACCATGATTTTGCTCAAGCTCTTCGCATAGAATCTACGAAGCATCGGCGAGGTAAATATCCACCACTATTCACCAACACTGACATAATGTATTTGGTGGAATAATCTTGTCCAGCCTTTCATCTCACTAGACGAAGACAGCCTGAATTCTTAGTTTCTCATCCTGTGGAATAGTACAGTTGCTACATTGTGGTACAACTGGTCATCCTGTCACTTTTCCATTCTCGCTAAATAGCCCTTTTTGAGAGACTCGGCAAGCAAGAATGAAGATACAACATAAGGTATTGTCATTCTGTTTTATCAGTTTAAAGAAAGCACTGGGGAAATTATGGCTTTGTTCGAATATTGAGAAAGCATATATAAACAAAAATGGAATATCGATGTTAGTTTAGCTATAGAGTTGGCTAACTTATTTCAGAAATTGAAATGCAAATGGTCCGTCATACACAGTATGTCGACGTCGCTTTAATTTGTCAGTATTTTGAGGAAATATATTCAAAGAACGATTGTAATCTGCTTTTTCGACCTTATTATGCATGCTGTTATAAAGATGACAATAACATGTTAATGCTAAATTTGGTCTATATAACGAATACTGTAAAGTTTAGATTACTAGGCATTTTTGAAAGATGATCTCTTCCTTCCGATATAGACCTATAAATTCGCGAACGTTGACATATTTAACAAATAAAAGATCGCTCAAGATCTTGAAAAAACTGCGGATGCACGAGCGGAACGCGGGTGCATTTCAGATCAGATTTTCAAGGCCTTGAAAGTGTATTATTTTGTTATAGGACATAGGAGAACCATCTTCTATTTGTTTTATAATATAAACTCAATCTACGCGGAAAGAAATTCTCGAGCGTGCATTATAAGAAAATCAAGCACGCTGAGCAGCCAATGAAATCGAGCGTTCTTTGGATGCTCCCGTAATGTTATCATAAATAAAAATAAGAAAAACAATAGCGATGCACTCTGCTAATCTCTTACATTGCCTAGTTTTTATCTGGTATTTTTTTGTTTTTATTTGACGATGTTTATGCAATTAGATGTCTAAAAGCGCGCATGCGTTCAGGAGAAACCTGCAAATATTGTATTTTCACCGCTGTCATTAAGGGAAATGCGTGCAGAAATGAATATAATTGAAAAACGCATATGAGATAATAAAACCGCCATAAAACAGAACAAGTAATGAAACCTACAACTCGTAGATTAGATCTTGAAATCGCGTCAGGTTTTTAGGCTTTCAATTTAGCGATACAGAGAACTCGTTAATATCGGATACATTTTTTCTAAGATAATATTTGAACGGCCATAGAATTCATTGAGAGAATTCATTGAAATAATACTTGTGATAAATCCAATGAAACAGCTTTAAAGACCCTTTAGCACGCCCCGTGATGCTTTGCGCGAAACAAGTATTTTCGTGGACCACGAAATTCAGTTCTGGGACCGGCCATGTAAAGAATCTGCTTGCATCGTTGTTGTTACCGCTGATAGTTACTATTATATACGCACATACGATGAATACTCTTCTTAAGAACTTATTTAGGGCATTCTTTTAAATATTGAACCAAAATTTGCTGACAGTTTTTGTGACATCCAACGGCCTAGCAAATCCGAGATGGCGCCAGCGAAGAACAACCGCCGAGAAAATTGTCACGGTCTGTCTTCCTTCCTAAAACGAAGGTAAGAAGAAAGAAGATCATTCGCCGATAATTCTTCGATCTTTCAGTTAGGGAAACACAAGCAACTGCGGTGAGTTTGGAGAGTACTCTGCGTTCTTGCTTTTCTGAGTACATTTGTAAATAGCCGGCGACTTAGCGGACGCCGAGCGGATGACTCGATCTGGCTGTTCAAAGGACTGTCGATTCTCCAACGGTATGATACTCGTGGTTCAGTTTCCTAGTTGCGTGTATATCAGTGGATAAACTCAAAGAATACCTTGCCGTTCCTCCGGTGTATCCGTGCTACTAACGTCCTGCATCAAGTTCTCTTCCAAGTTCTACCTTTGTGGATGTTTGATTAATGAATAAGTCTCAGTTTTCAATGCTGAATCGATTTTAGGGCTTTTAGTTATTTCTTAAACTAGGCATTATTTCCGTTTATATAAAGTTTCATAGAATTTTGACGGATGTTGAGTTACTTCTTGGGAGTTAGGCGCTTGTCGCGTCACAGTCAGTGAACACGAACACTGGTTTCGCGCAAAGTATCACGGGGCGTGCTAAAGGGTCTTTAAGTTCAAAGAGAAGAGCCTTGAGTTGGCTAAACATTCTCGTAGCCCGTTTTCAGCTGAGTTTAGAAGACAAGAAAGAAAAGAGAAAGAAAAAAAATTGTTGCATGGGGTTTGGGTTTAGGCCATGTAAAGGTGAATATACGATGATTTTCCTTGGCTAATCCAAAAACTAAAATCGAGAACGTAAGAAAGTATTAATATATGTTATGTTTACATGCATGGGAAATATTTAAGGTGTGGACTACATGATGCGAAGAGTTACAAATGGTAGAACATTTATTTCGGTATAGCTATTCCGAAAAAGGAATCCAAGGCCAAAAAACATTGCTGTTTACATTACAAAAAACTAAATATTATTCCAAAAGGACATCATACTAATAGTAGCGACTACATTCTATATTTCAGAGGTTGGATATCTGCAGGATTTCAAAGTAGTTCTGATTTCGGAATAGCTGGAACAAGTCCCCAAAAACGCGACCTGATAAATGCTCTGCAGTACGCTGTGATCGCGCGTAGAGATGATTTTCACTGTACTTGTACTACTGGAAAATTCTAACCATTTATGGCTCTATCAATTTCAAACCTGCCCACGCCCCACTCCCCCGGGCATTTGTGGGGCATTTGACATTTTGGAATCAGAACATTACAAATGCCCCCACGTCAACTTTTCTTTCCTGGTAAATGCCCCACCCCCGGGACACAAACTCAGTCAAATTCCCCACGTATGCCGGCGGGGGAGGGGATTGATAGAGCCATTACAGAGTTTCAAAACTATTTAAAATTTAAATTTTAAACTCAGGAAATTTGAACATTTACAGACTTTTTCAAATTTGCAGTTTAAAATTTACAAGAGAAATTTTACATAAAGAGTTTTCAGTTCTCCTTACTAAATTTGTATACGCCACGGTGCCATTTTCTAAAACGCCATTAGCAATCGTATGTATACTGGAAAAATCCAACCACAGACATTTCACGAATCAAAATTTTACAGACATTTTTGATTCTACAACAGAAAAATGTACAGACATTTTTAAAAGAAAATATGTAGATTTTATATGTATTTCATACAACTTATTAAGACATTCTGTTTGTTTGAATTTATTCTATGTTAAAATAACAAATTCATCATTGACTGAATCGCTCCAAAACTATTCCTCGTATTTACAACAAATACTGAAGACTGTTGTCGCCGTTTTGTACTATACGACATATTAATCAGAAAAACATTCCAGTAGACGCGTTGTGGACCTACATGTATACTAACCACGACGGCAATCCCCTCATGTGAACGACTCAATTTTCATGATTTTTTTTGTCGCGGGACAACATTTTGACCCCGGGACTAACTGGTTTGAATTGATGGGACATAACTTCAATGACATGTTTCTGATGTCGTTACCTAAGTATATGTATTGCTAGTCTAGAATAAGCAAAACAAAACAATCGCAAAGCGTCATTTTACTTTCCCACAAACCCTTACGAACTATATTTCAAGATGGCGTCTGATAAGATCACAATGTGGCCCTGCAACAAGTTCCATCGTCTGAACACAACAAGGGATTTGTCCCCGCGACACGTCCCTTCGTGTAAACACTACAAAGGATTTGTCCCCGGGTCATGTCCCTGGGACTTGTTCCTTCGTGTGTACCGAGCTAATCACTCCGTTTTTCTTTCGGACTGAACGGAACTCTGATCATATTTTTTGAAAATCTAGTTGGGAAAGGCAGTTTAAAACCACATTTTAGGAGAAAACACCGTCTACGTCTTGTCGTCACTGCCATCGTCCTGCTTGCTAAAGTTTCGTAACAATCTGAGACGTATTCCTCTCGAAGGAAGAACAATGGAAAGTTACTGCGCTGGCCCTGTTACGAGATCCTACGGCTTTCATTGTATTGCTCGTATTGGGCCTTCAGTGGCCTAGCCTGCAATGCAGACGTATTTTTTCACTGTCATACATTCGAAGAAAAAAGTAACGTGTGCTTACCCGAGCGCTTAATTAGTTTCCAATATACAAGCACGTTCGTCTTATTTTTCTGCCCAATCAAAGCCATTGTTAAAATTTTAGTGAATTGGCGCGCCAGTGAACACTCTCCTATCATTGGTCAATGGCAAATGTATTGTCTGAAATACATTACGTCACTTTCCAGGATATGGAAGGTAAAATCTGATTGGTCCATAACACAATGAGGTGTGCATATTGGAAACTAATTAAGCGCTCGGGTAAGAAGACGCAACCTCGTCCCCAGGGTCTTCTCGGTCAGATCCAAAATGGCGGCTACTTGAGAGAAGACCCTGGTAAACGCTGAACTGTCACGTATTCTGATTGGCTCTTCGATTATGACGCAAGGGTTGTTCTAACAATGCTTTTTATTGCCCAAACGGACTCACTCCAGACAGATGAACTTGTATATAGTTTAGATTGCTAAACTTTTATCAATAAAACGATTTTAAATAACCATAAAACACATTGTGTAGGTAGAGCAATAGATGAAGTGCATTACTGGGTAGTTTTCTGGTAAGTTTCAGCAGTGAGAAAGCCGGAGAAGCCGTTAAACCTGAACATGTGCTATCGATCGCTTCGCTTCAACGCTAACGGTACTGTGAAATGAACGGCATTTTAGGATTCTCTTCTAGCTTAGATACATCCTGGTAGCTTTGTGATACCTTTCCACTGTTTGATTTATCCAAGTCAACTCCATTTCGAGCCATTTAGTAGACCTGTTTTCACTGCATCGTTCGCCGCGTGGAAATACCGTTAATCGCTTCTCGCTCACTCCGGATTAGGACACCTATGGTTTGTACACGTCATGAACTATTCCCATATTTAGCTTGGCCGCCATCTTAGATCGCCAAATTTAATCACGTGACAAAATACTCCCAAAATCTGGGAGTATTTGATCACGTGATCCAACCTTTACCAGGGTCTTCTCTCGGATAGCCGCCATCTTGGATCTGACCGAGAAGACCCTGGGGACGAGGTTGAAGCAGACGTTACTTTTTTCTTCGAATTTATGAGTGAAAAAATACGTCTGCATAGCAGGCTATCAGTGGCCTTGTCTTAAATTAATCACTTCGTCAAAGTCCCATAAACTCGACGGGGATGTTAAAGAAACTGCTATAAATGGTTCATATAGGATAAGTTTGAACAGCAGCTTGAACTGTAGGCTCGGTTTCAGCCGTTGGGGTGTCGTTTCTCCAAAGCCTCCCCCCACTAACGGCTGGGCGCGCGGTCAACACACCGTGTCCGTGACGTCATCTGATTAACTTCAATATTATTCATTTATTTGCGTGTAGCGTAGGTTCGATTCCGCGTAAACTTTCAAAACACATTGGAATCCTTTAAACTAAAACTTCCAAGTGTGAAATTAATTCGACGTAGCAAAGGTTTTATTTAATACCTGTTATTATTAGCTCTCATGTTCACAGTCCAAGTTTTCAAAGAAAGCCCGGCTGTTGAAACCAGGCTATTTGTTGACACTAGATGACAGGAATTAATAGCCGAAATTTTATACAGGGATAAAAATTAAGTTCAGATGCCATCTCGGAACTCTGAGCTAGAGTCGAGTATTCCCGCTTAGTACTTGTGTAGAGTATGTCTTGGAGACATAAATTGTACAAACTTAGTACATAGGATTGAAGAATTGAAAAACTCATTTGATGCAGCGATTTTTAAGTGAATTGTGATTGCAGAGTTAAACGCATAAACATGGCCTGCGTCAGACGTGATTTCCTCTCTTCTATAAACTCTTTTAATATGGACTCGTCCGTCTTTTCTTCTCCGATAAAGGCAGCAGTAATTTTCTTTGAAGTAAGAATAGCCGGGCTACCTTGGTCTTGCATCGGTAAAGTTAAATGAGAAATGACTCAACATTACGAGCTTCGCGACCTATGAGCTGACGGTTTCCCAAGTGACTTCCAGAGCCAGTGCGTTTACTGACAAAGTGTCTTCACCCGAAAACTAACTCTCTTACTGCTTCTTTGTGTGAATCCTTGAATTCTTCGAAACCAAACTTTTCCAGAGCAAATTTAAACGCTTTTGGAACAGCAATCGAAAGCCTTTCGTCCGGCTTTCAAAAGTTTACAATGTAAATTATGCAAATCAATTCAGCGACAGGATTTGAGTGGCAAGGTTTTGATTGGCTAAAAACCAACAATGTCTCAGCTCGCGCGCCCAGCCGTGAGTGGGGAGAGGATCGCGGGCTCACCGAAACCCCCACGGCTGGAAACCGAGCCTACTTGAACTGTTGATACTGCCCTTGATACGGCGAACCTTAGATTTTAGAATAAGCACGACTTTTCCTACCAGTACGACTTATATATGGACTCAGATATCTCAGTCGCTGAAGAAAAGTACTAGTAAAGTAGAGATCTTCCAATTCTGCCAAAATAAAAATGCCAGGAACAAGAGAACGAACTACTAAGAATATTTGTTTGTTCATGTAACTTTTTAAAGTATTCCTCAATTGTGGAAAGTTGTACTCCGCGTAGTCGTTGTCGACCTCGCATCTGAAGTTGTAATGGTGAATTAAATAATTTGTTTACTTATGCCTCAGATGCATTGCACCAGGATTATAAAGACCTGCCTAATATTGCCTCAAGTTCTTTTAATGATGCAGACTCAATTGATAATCAAGATCCTGACAACATAATTCCAATAATTTCTTCTAATTATTATAAATCTGATGAAATGAAAAATATATTGCAAAATAATCCAAAGGCATTTTCATTGTTTCACTGCAATACTAGAAGCTTAAATAAACAATTTAACCAACTTCATGACTTGCTCCTAACTCTTGACAAAGAATTTAGCATAATAGGTGTAAGTGAAACAAAACTGAATAACTGCTCATTTGCTGATATCGAGTTACCCAACTATGAATTTATAAGACACGATTCGCCAACCCAAGCAGGTGGTGTGGGACTATATATTCATAATAATGTTGATTATCAATTGAAACCGGACCTTAATTTATTACTAGATGACTGTGAAAATTTATGGATTGAAGTCTTAACATCTCAGAAAGAAAAGAACTTAATTATTGGTTTAATATATAGACATCCTCACTCTAACTTTTCAAATTTCAATGAATTACTATCAGACAAAATAAGTACAATTTCCAAGGGAAAAAAACAAATTGTTATAATGGGAGATATAAACATTGACTTAATCAAATACAACTCACATCAACCAACCAGTGATTATCTAGACATGTTATACTCTAATTTTTGCTTCCCTGTAATTACTCAACCCACTAGAATTACTAACCATACGCAAACCCTTATTGACCATATTTACACAAATATTTTGGATAAGTACATTATTCCAGGGATAGGAGTTGTAGATATATCAGATCACTTACCAATATTCCTATTAATTGAGGAGGTTAAGACTAAAAAGAGCATAAAAAACAAAAAGACAAGAGACTTCAAATCATTCAATAAAGAAAAGTTCATAAATGATTTAATAAATACCAATTGGGAAATTAATGAAGATGATGTAAACATCTCATGTACAAATTTTGTAGATAAGTTTAATTCGATAGTTAATGAGCACGTCCCTTACAGAACAATCTCTAAACAAGAATCTAAATTAATTCAAAAACCCTGGATCACAACTGCTGTCTTAAAATCCATAAAACATAAACAAAAGCTATATTACTCCCATTATATCAAAGGATCTGATGCCCAAAAAGCTTATTATAAAAGATATGCTAATAAATTGACGCACATAAGAGAATTCAGCAAACAAGATTATTTTAAAGTCAAACTAACTAAGATCCAAAGTAACACTAAAGAAACATGGAAAATTATTGGTCAAATCATTAAACTAAAAAAGAAAGGTTCGCATAATTAAGATCCTCAGTTCCCCAAAAGTTAATAAAGAATGGTAAAGAAATAACAAATCCCCAAGAGATTGCCAATCAATTTAACCCAACTAATCCCTATGAAATTGAATTATTAATTTCCAGTCTGGACTCATCAAAAGCTTCAGGTCCTCGTGGTATTCCAATAACCCTAGTGAAGTTAGCCAGTGAGCATATATGTGAACCCTTAAGTGCTATATGTAATATATGTTTCTTAACAGGTGATTTTCCAGACTGTTTGAAACTCTCAAGAATTATACCATTATATAAGGCTGACTCCATATACGAATTATCGAATTACAGGCCTATCTCCATTCTATCACCTTTTTCCAAAATACTGGAAAAATTAATGTTCAAACGTTTAACTTCATATATAGATAAAGATAATCTATTCTATGAATATCAGTTTCGATTCAGGAAAAATCATTCAACTGCCTTAGCATTATGTGAAATTATTGACAATCTCCTAAATTCGATGGACCAATCCCTTTATACCTGTGCTATCTTTATAGATTTCTCAATAGCATTCGACACTGTCAATCATGACATTCTCCTATCGAAATTACAGCATTATGGTATTAGGGGATCCACTTTTGAATGGTTTAAGACCTACTTAACTAACCGACAACAATTTGTTGACTTGAATGGCATCCTCTCTACAACTTCTGATATTATTTGTGGTATCCCTTAGGGCTCAAATTTAGGAACATTATTATTTCTTATATATATCAATGACATTGCAAACTGTAGTGAACTATTAGCAATAAGATTATTTGCAGATGATACAAACTGTTTCTACTCCAATAATAATATAAACAGTCTGGAGAAACAAGTTAATACAGAACTTATTCAATTGCCCACTTTAGAAACGAGTAGGGGTCTGGGGCGAGTTCGGTTTCGCAAAGGTGCTTGGGATCGTTACTGGGGACACCCTAATTGCAGAATACAAAGAAACATGACAAATATCGCAATTAACTGTCCCCAGTAACGATCCCAAGCACCTTTGCGAAACAGAACTCGCCCCAGACCCCTACTCGTTTCTAAAGTGGGCAATTAGTAGATTGGCTTAAAGCTAATAAACTTTCAATTAACATCAAAAAGTCTAAATACATGATAATTTCATCACCCAAAAAACGAAAAACCCCATCAAACATAACATTGGGTGACCATCCATTACAACAAACTGACTCATTCAAATATCTTGGCATCCACATAGATCAACATCTGACATGGAAACATCATGTTAATATCGTCTGTAAAAAAATATCTAAGAATATTGGAATTATATCTAAGCTACGATACTATCTTGACTTAAATACACTCAAACAAGTGTACTACTCGCTCATTTATCCCTATCTCCAGTATGGTAACATAACTTGGGCTAATACATATCAAACTTGTTTAAACCAACTAAATGTCCTAAACAATAAAGCCATACGAATAATGTCATTTTCGCATTTTCAAACCCATGCACCTCCAATATATAAAGATCTAGGTATCCTCCAATTAAAAGACATTACATTTACTCAAATTTCCCTTTTCATGTATGATTATACTAATAATAACTTACCTCCTGCCTTCTCTAAATACTTCAAACAAGCTTCTAATATTCATTCTCACTTCACACGCTATTCCACACGTAACTATCATTTACCTTCAATTTCTACTAACTATGGAAAATTTTCACTCAAATTCACTGGTATACAAACTTGGAACTCAATCCCAGATTCAATTAGAAATCTTTCAAGAAACCAGTTTAAAAGAGAAATCAAACAACTTTGTTTACTTAGATATAATTGACATTAATTATATCATAGACTTCAGTGCATAATTTAATATAATTAACATTTTTTATATTATTGTATTATAGATAAATTAATTAAGATTAATTAAAATACTATATGTTAACTTATTTTATTGTCATGTCCTCTTCACAGAAATACCGCACCTTGACCTTATTTATGTGAAATTTATTTAATGGGGAGTTGGCTTCGAAAACCTAGGTTACTCCAGCTCCCCTGCACTCTCTTTCATTGTCTCTCCTTTGTAATGTATGTATATGGTAATTTATAAGATAATTTTTCTTTTAGTTTTGTAAAATTCTAAATAGTGGTGCAAATAAAGAGTATTATAAGCTCTCTATTTATCGACGAAAGCAGCACATTTTGCACATGAAACTTGCATAGCAATTGCTATTAACGTGAACGAAC
Source organism: Actinernus sp. WN-2022 (assembly GCA_030867875.1). Lineage (NCBI taxonomy): Eukaryota > Metazoa > Cnidaria > Anthozoa > Actiniaria > Actinernidae > Actinernus > Actinernus sp. WN-2022. Next base: position 26,499,973 of record JAOWCC010001634.1, read on the forward strand.
AACGTGGCTTTTAAAAATAAGACTCCTTGTGGACACACAAAGTTACAAGACATTAGTGCGAAAATACAGTCTTGCCATAACAGCATATTTTTGTTCGCTATTCTTTTCGCCATCAATCATTCCAATATTTTCTTTTTTGTTTGTAGCCCGAGGCAATTTAAAAGTTAACTTTAATTAGTAGACAACATTAGTAGTAGGAAGAGAGGCGAATTAGCTCTTTCTTTAGGAGGAATAGATAATTAGTGAGGAGGGAATTGAGGAGGAATACAGACGTCACAGTCCTATTGTCTTGGGCTCATGACTAAAATGCGGCGTACCTGATCAGAATTGCGGCGTATGCATAAATTCGGAATGCTAATTTTTAGGGCGCTCTCATTAATTCGAATCGACCTATTCGGGCATGTTTGGGCAACGCCTATTGTTTGGGGTCGTCTATAAAACCAGAAGCGATCGACCATGAAACCATTCGAAGTTGAATGAAAAAAGTAATAAATATCTCGCAATATCTAAACCCTTTGTAGCGTAAATAGTAAGAACAAACTACTCGTCATAGGTCTATTTTCCTTTACAGTTAATAACTCATAAGATAATTGTATACAAAATCCGGTATGGTTCATTAGATCAACTCTGCTATTGTTCTTAGGGATTAGCGATAACTGAAGGGCCTATTGTTTTGAGGAAAACTCTTGAGATGCAAATTCTTCTCTAAAACTGAACAATAATTACCATACGAATAAAAACAAACCACCAGATAAATTAAACAAAATTTATTCAATCTCAAAAACACCAATTTACAGTTCGTTTTCCTTATAGTCGCGGAGTTGATAACTTTCTTATTTCTCAGTTCTTGGGTTGATATAATGTACCATGTTACAAGATTACACTGATTTATGTTTCATTTTTTTTTTTCTTGTTGACAAATGCTGCTTACTGATTGCTTATATTAAAACGATGACAAGAGGAAGATTGTTCATCACGGGAACACACTGTTCCGGAATAGGTTTTTTTGGAATTGTTTATTCAACAAGAATTTTCGGTGGTGAATTGCAGCCTCGGTCGCTTCTTGCCATCCATAATCTTCCATGTTCATCAAGTTTTGCTTTGTTTCCAAGATTTGTCGGAAATCAGGATCTTTTCTTAAGCTGTGAATCCATTTCATATCTTCGAACAACACTTCTCTTTGGTCTTTTCTATAGGTAGGAACCAAATCGTTGCTGGCTTTGATTTCAGCAACTTCATGACGATCCCCATCGTGTTCATACTTTTGAACCAACGCTTCCCAATCTTCCTGGTGCCGTTCTTTAGCTTCGTTTCGAACTCTTTCCCAAACATCCTCTTCTCCGTCATAACTATCATCAGTGGAGTCCGTGCTCTCCTGAGAATCAGAGCTTTGATAAGAATCTTCAGTCATTTCATCATCTGAGTTGGAACGATTAGCAAGCCATCGTTTATATATTTACTCTTCAAGGATCGGGAGTATAACGTCAGATCCTTGAAAGTTTCCAACTTTATAGAAAACAAATTGGCGTGGTCACTAAGTTTAACAAATGTCGATTAGCTGATTTAGCTAAGGTCTCTCAGTTAGACCAACATTATAAGCAGGATTCCTAACCAACATAGTTTCCATTATCAACAACTGGATTTACATTCTTCGACAAAAACCTTCTTTTTTCAAGTTTCGCTTCTTGTAAATATGGTTTACGTTCTTGAGTTGATAACCTATGGACTTGTGCCAAGTGGTTGGATAATTTAACAAGATACTTTGATCCACAAGCGGGACGAGAGGCGACAAAAGGGATGAAAAGGATGAACGGAGATAACTATATCCGAATGTGGACACGTCTCTTGTCAGTAAACCATGTCAAACAAAGCAAAACTTGATGAACATGGAAGATTATGGATGGCACGAAGCGACCGAGGCTGCAATTCACCACCGAAAATTCTTGTTGAATAAACAATTCCAAAAAAACCTATGCCGGAACAGTGTGTTCCCGTGATGAACAATACATTTATACCTTTTAGAAATAAGTTTTATTAAGTCGATTTCTATTAATAAAGGTCTTTAAAAATATTCTTCCTCTTGTCATCGTTTTAATATAAGCAATCAGTAAGCAGCATTTGTCAACAAGAAAAAAAAAATGAAACATAAATCAGTGTAATCTTGTAACACGGTACATTATATCAACCCAAGAACTGAGAAATAAGAAAGTTATCAACTCCGCGACTATAAGGAAAACGAACTGCAAATTGGTGTTTTTGAGATTGAATAAACTTTATTTAATTTATCTGGTGGTTTGTTTTTATTCGTATGGTAATTATAGTTCAGTTTTAGAGAAGAATTTGCATCTCAAGAGTTTTCCTCAAAACAATAGGCCCTTCAGTTATCGCTAATCCCTAAGAACAATAGCAGAGTTGATCTAATGAACCATACCGGATTTTGTATACAATTATCTTATGAGTTATTAACTGTAAAGGAAAATAGACCAATGACGAGTAGTTTGTTCTTACTATTTACGCTACAAAGGGCTTAGATATTGCGAGATATTTATTACTTTTTTCATTCAACTTCGAATGGTTTCAGGGTCGATCGCTCCTGGTTTTATAGACGACCCCAAACAATAGGCTTTGCCGGCCCAAACATGCCCGAATAGGTCGATTCGAATTAATGAGAGCGCCCTAAAAATTAGCATTCCGAATTTATGCATACGCCGCAATTCTGATCAGGTACGCCGCATTTTAGTCATGAGCCCAAGACAATAGGACTGTGACGTCTGTATTCCTCCTCAATTCCCTCCTCACTAATTATCTATTCCTCCTCAAAAAAAGGCTAATTCGCCTCTCTTCCTACTACTAACAGTAGCACACCAAAAAACTGCATGAGATATTGCACTAATGACTGAGCATTTAATTGTCACATTAATTCGGCCCTTAAATAAATAATTTCACGACTTAAGGGCTTTTTCTATGATATTAATGGCACAATGTCCTACGGTCCATATCCTATACGTCATTCGGTAGATTTAATATTGACTATTATGAGATTATACGCTATTAGTGGATTTGGAAAAAAAGGACAGTCCGGTGGTTGATATCACATTTTTAGATCATTAATTGCCCAATGAAAAGAGCACATCTTTTAATCAATTTTTTGTTTTTTCATTTTTCGTCACAAAGGTGAATAGCAATTTGTCTGTTTATTTTGGAATTTCGAAAGTTTACACTGAAAGAGATCCTAATCAATGATCACACGTCCTCTTACTCTTCTTTACAAAAAGCTATATCTAAATTTGTTAAATTGTCACATATAGTATTGCCTTGCACTGTTGTTACTAACTTGGAGGTTTCTATACTATACCAGTATGCTCTTGTATATTTTGCTTGGACATCTGTAGCCTGCTCTTCTGTAATTTTTTTCAGTCAAGGTTTTCTCGAATTACAGGTAGCCCAATCCGTAAAAAGCTTATCTTAAAAGAAATACAGAGGAGATGGCAAGCAGGCAGGACATCCCACCTAATTTCATTCATTACAAACCGTTGTTAGTTTGCAACTGGCAGAGCAACACCTGCTTGTTCTCCAGTTACACTTATCGAAGATAATACAAGACGACAATCAACGCCAGACATCACTTAAAGGAGAACTCAACCCTAAAATCAACCCAATGTCTATACAAACATGTATTCGAAATAAATAGGTTCTGCTATTTAATTTTTCTGTGTTGCGCGTCTAGCAAGAGAAAATCCGAAAACCTTCCTCACAGCCTCCGGTATGTACAGACGGCTCAAGTCTTGTAATTTGTGACGTAGTATACGGGGAATAAATTAGTTTTGCCATGCCGTCCCCTACATTGAATAGCAGGCCTAATGGCTTCTAATTGCGGACCATTGTGCTTTCTTTGTGCTAGAGGTGTGATCGTTCTTCCTTGGTATGTGTGACGTACGTTATGGGGAAATTTGCACTGAATTGAGCCGCCACACAATATAGATTTTTCAGCGGAAAATCGAACTTGGAGACTAATTTTCTCCTCATAGACGCGCAACACAGAAAAATAAAATATCAGAACTTATTTCTTTAGAATACATCTTTGTAAAGACGTTGGGTTGATTTTAGGGTTCAGTTCTCCTTTAACTCTAATCGAGTCCTACTCTTCTTTTCGATACTAAATTTCTCATATGTTAATGCTAAAAAGTGTACAGAATGTCCTACTAGAGGATATTGAAGTAAACTTAGCTGAATAGCGTTCTGCCCAGATTCTAAATATAGAAAACTCATAATTGATGCAAAGCATCATGGGATTGAAATGCGGAAAAATATTCCAGAAACCAACTCAAGATTATATGTAGCTATGAAGAAAGCAGGTGCTGCGAAGCACTGTTTTGGGGATATTTGTCGATCAGATACACGATATATTTATAAATTACCGCCAGGAACCTTCGGGTCAACCTCGATTTTAAGAGCAATACATCCTTTCACCCGATCAACCAATTCTTGTCTTTTTCCACTTTTTTTCTCCCCGTGGCACTCTAACCAACGTTTCAGCTCCAAAACATTACATTCACCAGGTGGTTTGGTTAATTTGGCACCTGGAACGTACCTCATCTTCTGTGGGTAAAACTCTAAAATTATCCATACCGCACGCAGGAACAACTAATGTCCGAGGCAGCCAATTTGAAATATTTGTCCGCATTTCGATCCCACAATGCAATGTTGTCATTATGCTAATATTTTATGACGTCAACTGGGCAGAACGCTATTGATACGTAGAGTGTTCCGGGTAATTGTTTTTCTTTCGTGATGAAGAATTTTCGAACAATATTTTACATTCAAGGTATTCTGTAAAACAGTTTTGGTAAAATAATGTTTGGTGTGAATGACTTTATTCTAACATGGCTTACCAAGGGCGCGTTTTTGGGGAAAAGGTGCATTCCAAGAAATTAAAGGAATACATCAAAATGGACCGAACGTCCAAAACGTTATTTCTGAAAAGTGACTTTCGAAACACGATGAATATCAGTAAAAAAAAAAATTACGGTTAGCTCAGCCAGCATTGAGAGCCGTAAATGAATAACTGAGTGTGAAAAAATATCGTTCTCGGACTGCAAATGGTTAGACCTTCAGGTCTCCCGGGTCTTATCAGTCTCTCAATACTGTCACGAGTTATATTTACCAACGTTAAATAAGCTAGTTGCTTACCCGGCAGTACTAAGAAGAACTATACTATAGACCGTTGTTTTCTCATACAAATCTCTATAATTTCAAATGGCTGTAACTTCACTGCGTTTTAAGTTACAACACTGAAATTCCACAAGATCACTAATATCGACATGCTCTTTCGCGTGGCAATGATAATGTTTTCTGTACATGTGGACAAACTATCGAAACGGGAATACACATTTATGAAAGTAGTCCATAGCCGCGAAATTTCGTGTCATTCCTTACCAAATCTTAAGAAACGGCAGTTCCCCCTTTTTGTTCCCCCTTTTTAGCTTTTTAGTTTTGTGACAAAATCGAAAATTTAGATTGTTCAATGATACATGCAATGTCTACTACTTCTACTAACTACTACTACTACTGCTGCTGCTACTGCTGCTACTGCTGCTACTACTACTGCTGCTGTTGCTACTGATACTAATGCTGCGCGCACGCTGCTGCTACTGCTACTACTACAATAACTACTACTATACTGCTGCTTCTACTACTACTACCACTACCACTACCACTACCACTACCACTACCACTACCACTACCACTACCACTACCACTACTACACCAACAACAACTATTATTACTACTACTACTGCTGCTGCTACTCCTGTTACTGCTGCTGCTGCTACTACTACAACTACTACGGTACTACTATAATGATAATAGTGTGAGAATTAAGATTTTACATCGACGATAGGCAGGAAACTAATCAGATATTTGCATTTATGTATTATATAGTTTCCATAGCTTTAGCCGTTTTGACGTGATGAAGTTCGTATGTAAAGAGTATGTCGAGAAATTAACTTTGAATTCAACAGTTAAAAGGCAACTCTTTACGAATACCTTGTTGTTTTGCACAATTCTCAATTCGTAGCCTGCGTCGCATCCGAACTGAACCCTGTTTAAGTCCGTAATCAGGGTTCAGTTCGGATGCGATGCAGGCTATGAATTCGTAGCAAAAGATTAAATAGACCTTTTACATTGGCACAATGTTTACCCATGTCAAGTCTGTATATGCTTCTTCTACCTTCATTTAGAAAGAAAACTGAACCATTGAATTCTCAACAGATTCGAAATAATTCTGCATGAAGAACTTCAAATTGGGAAACATTGCTTCAGAGATTACTAGGAATGAGGATCTGTTCAAAGGCATTTCGTCAATAGCTGGCTTTCACTTGGCGTCATAGCCGCCATGTTGGTGCCCTTAAACAATAGATTCCTCGTTAGCTTCTTTTGTTGGGACACCAACATGGCTGCCATGCCCTTTGTCACTTGAATCTCTGGTGATTGAGTGAAAACCAGCAATAGACCTTGTCAGCTTGCCTGTATGTTGCCTCATTTCGGACCACGTGATAGTTCTCCAGAGGATTCAGTGCTTTGTTTTCCAATTATAGAAATTGGTACATTTCCTCTTGCGATACAGAAAAACAAAAACGCATTACTCAAGGGAAAAGTCACGTGGTCTGACAAAACAAACAGGCAAGCTGACTAGGTCTATTGTCCAAACTTGTCAACGAAGATAAGTCCTTTCTTAGATACGGTCATTATAAATATTCACCGGGATAAAAAAACATCTGGTTTGGGTTCGTATAATTATGCGCCTGAGTCACTATATGCCTTCGTACACGCACCTAGAACGAGAAAATTCTCTCCTCGAAAGCATTTATCTCAGGACGTTGTTGAAATTATAGTTTGTGTTTTTTGTATCGCAATATTGAAAGTCATATTGAAGTCGGCGTTCCCGGTACGTAAGTATATAAAGTACACTCTTATTCTAAAACGGAGTATGTTTGTACATTTTTAACACAATAGTGTCTGCTAAGCGTATATATATAAATATGAGAAAAAATAATTTTGTGAAGGTTTTTACCCTTAGCTTATTCGTATGAGTATCAATGAATGTTCTCAGTTTAACCTACATGCATGGATGTCAGTGTTTCTTTGGTCACTTTGTAAATGCAATGCTTAATGTTTTCAGTGGTTTACCTTGACAAACAAAACAGTCTTTGGTTTGTTTTAACTTTGTAGTTTTAATTTTAGTAATTTACATAACTTTTTCGCGTTAACATAACTAAATTTCGTTCATCATTTAAACGAGCTTGTGCTCATTCTGTGAAACGTGAAATAAAATACTACTAAAAATATAAATACAACGATGGCAATTTAAGAAAACTCTAACACAAATATTAATTGATTTATCTCATACCAAAAGTAGATAGAATAGGACTTAAAAGATTTTATCAATACACTACTTATCTTCTATATGTCCATATATATAAATCCTTCAATGAAAGCATTCAGTAAAAAAGAGAAACGTTTGTAATCGTGAAAGTCGTTATAAAATAAAAGGATGTTCTCATTTGAAGCCGGAAAATCCTGATTTTTCTTCTAATATGGCAGTGACATTTAACTCTTGTTGTTCTGGCATACTTTAATTACTGACAACTGTAATCTCTGGTTTGATATCTGGAAATGTACGTATAAAGTGGCCAATGGCGTTCATAGTCGCACATCTTCGAAATTTCAATTTATGTGTTGTTGGAACCCTTTAAGAATTCAAAGGAGTAAAAACAGAAACAAATTAATGCTTACCGCTTCGAGAAGATATTATAAATATGGACACAAATAAAAACACTCAAAGCAGACTTCAGTTCCTGATTATTACAAGAGTAAGACTCTCCTCTTGATCGTCTATCTAATTTAGATATATATTGATCAAAACTGGACTTTGAGGAATTCAATAGTCTTAGGAGATTTCAACAGCAACCTTCTACCCCAACAAAAAATACCCTAACCATAAAACTAATCTTCACATTTCAAGAATACCAGTATACTCAGACCATCACAGAACCCACAAGAGTTACACCAAAAAGTAAAACTTTAATTGACCTCATTTTTACCAATACCCCTCAACATGATTGCGGCTAGTGGTGTATTGGAATTAGTGATCATAGTCTAATATACTGTGTACGTAAATACCCAACTCAGGGGAGGATCCAGGAAATGCAGAAATAGGGGGCCGTAAAAGTCGTAAAAGTGCGGCGTAAGCTGAACCTTGCGCTGTATAGGCGCGATTAGCTTCCGCGACCCCTTGGTCCCACCTAAATCCGCCCCTGCAACTGCTAAATCTAAAGAGATCGAAGACTATATACTATCGATGTTTCAAACATTTTGACCAATACTTATTCTTAGCTGACTTAGATCATAGATGTTCATGGATGTCTTTAATCAACAGGCCCCACCGAAATCGAAAAAAGCGAGAACCACCTGCTCTCCCTAGTTAAACAATTCCCTAAAACAACTAATGTATGCCAGAGATGCCTTAGCAAAGAAGGCGATAAAATACACATCTCAGAACTACTGGAATGCATACAAATTAGCTAAAAATAATGTCAACAAAGCCGTCGCAGAGGCAAAAAGAGAATACTTTTCGAATAGCTTTGAATCCAGTAACAACATGCCTGAAAAACAATTAATCACCTCCTTTTTCGCAAAAAAACTCAAATACAACTATAAATGAAATAAACATTACTGATAATACTACACTAAATGATCCAATGACAATTGCAAACTTTATGAACTCCTACTTTGCGGATATAGGTAAGACCTTTGAAAAACAAACTCATTGTCCCGACCTGGTAAGCTATATTCAGTATTTTTTCTATGCAGCCCACAAGTACCTTACACGTATTTAAAATATTAAATTCATTAAAGGTAGGAAAAGCTACCGGGCTCAATGGTATATCAAATAAATGCCTAAAACTAGCAGCTCCAATAATTTCACAATCATTATCAAATATCTTTAACCAGTCCTTCACGACCGGTATTTTTCATGACGAATGGAAAACTGCTAGAGTCTCACCACTATTTAAAAATAAGAAAGGGAATAAGAGGAATAATCAGGTTCATTACAGACCTATTTCCATAATCTCCAAATTCGCTGAAAGAATTGTATATGACCAACTATACTATCTCATAAAAAAATGGCCTTTCGTCAAAATACAAATCAGGGTTTAGATCACTTCATTCAACAGTGATACTTACTAATGAGTGTCTCACAAATATGGATAATGGTTTTATTAATGGGATAGTATTTCTGGACCTAAGAAAAGCCTTTGATTCCATTGATCGTGATTTTCTTTTAAATAAACTATATTTATTTGGAATCAAAGGTTACCTGGTTCGAAAGTTAGCTAAAGGGCAGGTCACAAAGATGTAGAGTCAATTATGTATTGACAGATATAGTTGAGGTCAAGTGTGGAGTTCCGCAGTGGTCCATACTTGGGCCTCAGTTATTCTTAATGTATATTAATGATCTACCAAATATTCTTAAATACTTCACCCCAGACCTATATATATGCTGATTATACACAAATCACAGCTGCAGCTTCAGACAATACAACTGTTCAAGATAAGCTAAATGACGGTCTATCTCAGTAAGGTGAAAGACTGGCTCATGGCCAAGAAATGAAATCCAAACTTAACTAAAACAGAGTTAGCTCAGGTGGTAGAGCATGGTCTAGAGTGCGGGAGGTCGGAGGTTCGAATCCCGGCCGCGTCCTTGGGCAGGGACGTTTATAACCCGTTGGCCTTGTCTCCTTCTACTTCTAATCAGTATTTGAAGGGGACGTGAAAGAACCTGTTGTACTACTCGAAAAAGAGCAGGGGATTGTCACCCGATACAGCAGCCTGGCCATTGCACTAACCACACACTCAACATTGTAAACTGCGTGGCAGCTATTACCGCCGTAAAGCAGTCCGAACTAATTCACTGACGGGATATGTCAGTAATATGTAAAGCGCCATGAGACTGTGGTGATATGGCGCTATAGAAATATGGCCATTATTATTATTATTATTATTATTATTATATGCTACTAGGTTCAAGCCAGCGATTAAAGGCTATTACTAATGATCCCAAAATTTACCTGGGTGACCATAATCTGAAGCGAGTTTCCGAATCCCGAATTCTAGGGGTAAGTATTGATGAAAATCTAAAATATTGTGAGCATATTGACGTCATAATTGAGAAGGTTACACACTGAATTTCTAACGGGACCTGAAAAACAGCCAGAGGCTGATCAAAGCCAGGACCCGGCTAAATCACAGATCGAATTGGAATTTAGCGTTACAAATAATTTAAAACTTATGAAACGGGTTCGACATATCTGATGGATAAAGATACTCTCCAATTAGTTTATCGTTCATTGGTTGCTCATTACTTTGATTATTGTAGTGAAATCTGGGGGAATACCTCCAAGGGTCTAGTAGATAAACTACAAATACTCCAAAACAGAGCAGCCAGAATATAACCATGGTAGCTCAAGAAATGAAATCCAAACTTAACTAAAACAGAGTATATGCTACTAGGTTCAAGCCAGCGATTAAAGGCTATTACTAATGATCCCAAAATTTACCTGGGTGACCATAATCTGAAGCGAGTTTCCGAATCCCGAATTCTAGGGGTAAGCATTGATGAAAATCTAAAATATTGTAAGCATATTGACGTCATAATTGAGAAGGTTACACACTGAATTTCTAACGGAACCTGAAAAACAGCCAGAGGCTGATCAAAGCTAGGACCCGGCTAAAACACAGATCGAATTGGAATTTAGCGTTACAAATAATTCCGGCGATCTAGTTCGCAATGATCTCACCAAAAAAGACAAAAACAATTAACGATATGTATGTTTAAAACCATGAATGGCCTCGGTCCAAAATATCTTGCAGAGTTGTTTTCTAAAACATCAAATTATCATAATTACATACTGCGAGATTCTGACATCAATATAGTTCCACCCAAACCTTCGACAAATGTTCTTCAATGTAGTTTTTCATATAGCGGAGCAGTCCTTTGGAACTCTCTCTGCACAGAGATTAGATTTTCTTCCCTTATAAGTCAATTTCGTCGAAAGCTGGTTGATTATACATTGTAATTATCATTATCTAACAATTTATTTAATTGTTAGTATTTTATAATTCTTAAATTAGGTTATTGTAGGTTATTACATGTAGTGCATGTTGATCAGGAAGAGCACATATTGTGATGAACATACGTGGTTAAATAAATATTCTATTCTATTATTGTAAGAAGTGATCGCCTTGCCCGGGAGGGAGGGGTACTCGGTGCCCGAGGGGGAGGAGGTACTCCCCAAAAGTTTAGGTAGGGTGTGCAGCCCGGGTCTCAAAACCCTGACCCTGAGTCAGACCAAAATTATAGTATATGATTTGCCATTCCGCATTCGACCTGAGCCCGAAATTGCGAAAATATGTACCTTATTTCATGCATCACTTCAATATTTTGAAGATCAATGTCAAAATAACAAGCGGATCAATGTCAAATTTATACCCTATTCCAGACTGAAAAGGCAATAACCCTATTTCAAACAATGATACCCTTTGGGGCGGCACATACCTACGTAAAGCTTATATATGGGAGTCACCCCCACCCCCCCCCCCCCCCCTCCCTCGGTCAATATTTTGCTGTGTTGACGGAAGTTTGAAACTGTATTTGACCCTTTGTGGTTTCCTGTTTTTCAGTAGCGAGATGCACTTGAAATGTTTTGATTGTCTGCTTTGCTTTCATTCTCTGGTTTGTAATTCGTTATGTTCCGGTGCTTGTGCGTTGTTTCTCACAGTTGGCTTCATTCTCCTCCAAATTCACGGCAGCGACATTGTTTCGCATCCCAAAACCACCCACCCACGGACGTACTACGCAATGCAAAAGTGGTCGGCAGACAATCGGAAGCAAGTCGGCCGCAAGTCGGAAGCATAAGGAGACCTTTCAGGATGCGATATTGCGATGCTATTCAGGTGTGTTAGTGAAAGACCGCTTCAGCTCTTCCGTCTTAAAGGAGCTTTATCACCGAGATCGTTTTCATTTTATGAAATCGAGGTAGTTTGGTGTCTCAATAATCGTCGTTTGGGAAGAGCAGGAAGGTTAAATAGTCGAATATGAATCTCGACGTGCTTAGCCGAGATCTGGAGCATGCGATTAGTGAATGAAATGAAGCACGACATTGACTAAGCCGGGTCACGTTCGATTGATCGTATTCCGGAATAAGAATAGCGGAAGTCTCACTGGTTCAGGCACATTTTGCACTGAAAGCTACAAATACTTGCTGACATATGTTATTAAGGATATATTTAGTATTCCAGTGGCTAAAATTCCAATATAAGCGAGTTTTAGTGATCATTCTGAGCATTCTTATTCCGGTGAATTGAATGCACGATTAAGTCATACCACAGGCAGCCCAAGCTAATGATTTTTACAAGGAATGTATGGGAATTTTTAGACAAATCTGAAACTGTACTGAAATGGTCAATAAAGTTATGAAATCTTGCCTGTGTGTTGTGAAGTTGTTCCTCTTCATCACTGATGTGTTTATTTTTTTATTTTTACACTTCTGGAATGAGGGGGAAAAACAGAATGCCTCAAATCAGAAATGAAGAGGAACAACTTCACAATACACAGGTACGATTTCATTACTGTATTGACCATTTTAATACAGGTTCAGAATTTTCTAAAAATTCCCATACATTCCTTGCACAAATCATTAGCTTGGGCTGCCTGTGGTCATATTATTATACTGAACAAGATCACATTTAGACGGACGTAGAATTGTTGGTCTATCTATAGAGTAAAAATAACCGCTCACATAGTCTGTAGTAAAGGTTCTTCATTTCTTTCAACGCATAACTTAAAGTGCCACTACGATCAAATTTTGACATATCAATGTTTTTGCATATTCATAAAGTAGAGTTGATATATTATTACCAGTTCAAATTGTTTTTCGGTACAACGACAGGAAGTCTTATTTTTTGAGCTCCGAATATTGAATCTAAACGTCCGCCATTACTGGAGGCCGTTTCCTTTGTTCAGTATGACATCACTTCCGCTGAATAAACCTTTGTTTAAAGCTGAACAAAGGAAACGGCCTCCAGTAATGGCGGACGTTTAGATTCAATATTCGGAGCTCTGGAACTCTGTCCCAATACTGAACAACAAGGAAATTGCCATCATCAAAGACTGTCCGAAACTCTCTTTTTAACGATATCTTGAAGAGGCAACCAGAGTTAGACCGTTTTTTAATACTACCTTGCAAGTAAACTATATTAATATTTTTATCCTTTTAGATTGAGCTTTAGTAGTGTTTTTATAAATTTTATGCTAAATGCATTTCAATTATTTTTTTATGTATATATAAGTCTTAATGAGGGCCACAAGGTTGTCAGTTTTTACTGTTATGTGTTACCCTCTTAAAATAAAGTCTTATTATTAATGACAATAAACTGAACGGCGTCATGAGTGGTTCGAACCATCGTCTTCGTGGTTACTCCCGACTGCTAGCTAATCCTCTGTCTTGTCCCGGGGGGGGGGGGGGACTCCCCATAAAAATAGACGGGGGTGCTCGACCTATCTTTTAGGGGTTAAAATCGTTAGCAGTGCTATCTCTTAGGGGTCTTCCAAAGGTCTGCTATCTTTTAGGGGTCTCCGAGACCCAACATTTTTGAGCATGAGACCCCACAAGTTGAATCGGTATTTACGGCTTCGATATAGAGTTTGATCCATCCGAATATTAAAGAGGAGGTTATTGGGCAGAGCTTTGTCTCTTATTTCCTTTAGTTTGCACAAATTTGTCTTTTGGAGTGCTATCTTTTAGGGGTAATTTGTTTGTGAGCCACGCCCATATTGCTATCTTTTAGGGGTGAATTTCATTTCTCACGTCGAGCACCCCCGTCTATTCTCGTTGTTTGGATCCTCTGGTAAAACATTGATCTAACTACTTCCATCGTGCGACTGCGTCATTGTCGTATTATAGTTTCTTGGCGAGTCTCGTGTTAGTCAGACGGACAAATAACCATCTAATTCTAAAGTGTGCGGATTGCAACGATTTTTACCAACTGTACTGATAAACTCATGAAAGTACTATTCACGCACTTCATCTTCTTTCTCTAAGCATGCACTCAACTGTTATATCCCAGGTTTATTAATAGCAGTTCAAAGCGGAACTTAAGAACGGAAACCCTGCTCTGTGCCATCCAGTTGAGCGTGAATGCCACACCTCGAACGAATATCGAGATGAAAATATTGATAGCCTCCAGCGTTTGTCCTTCTCAAAGCTTCTGTGACAAACCGAAGTCACTCTTGCCAAACGTTGGAACTTGTTCTTTCTCCCCCTATGGTGAGTTTAAGACTTTTTTTTATTGGGGTAGCATCATCACCTTTAGTACAGTGTATCTGGCAATCTCTTCCTCTGTTGTTTAATATATACGATTCCTCGGTGCTGAAACATTGCTTGCATTGGGTTTTATATGCGAAATTTACAATTCGAAGGCTTTACCACAGTCATTCCAATGAGTCGATTATACTTCGTCTTAAAAGTGTACTGCGTAATTTGCTCTGTTAGAGCAATATTTACCAAATGTACATACCAATACTTTTAACTAGCACAACTGTATCATGACAAAACGAAGCAATTTCAAACCTTAAAATCTTTGAAAGGAAATATTTTCCTGTTCAGCCGGAACCTTTGGTTTTGCATAGATTTTCGTATGAAGATTTAGCCTGGTTATTTTTCAGCAGTTTCGCTGTTTTAGACTTTCCTTTTGCAATTATTTAAATTTCAATGCAAGCTAATAAAAAGGGACAGGAATTATATTTATCCAATGGGAAATATGATCTAACTCTCTATCGCGCGCTGTCGTGTTTACAATATTTTCTAGACATATAGCTGATACTATCATCTATTTATGAAGAAACTAAATGCGTTCCTGTTCGGATGCCATCACTGTTTTCTCATGGTCCTAATCCGGTATTAACAACAATAATAGACGTGTTTAACTGAAAGACTAATTCTGTATTGATAAATAACTGACACAGCTCTTTCTAAAAATAACCTGAAAGTAAATTAAACGGTACCTGATATTCAAGGCTGTTTTTCAATTCAAGAACAGTTATCATGGACTCTTTTGTACTGATAAAGAAGTTGATTTAATTTCATGGACGAGAACTCGCATATTTTTGAAATTTTTTTTATATCCATGTAGTAATAGCAAACAATTAACCATCAGAATACAGTATTATTCAAGCGCCACGGATTTTTATGATATTTTACGAAAAGTAATGTTAACGAAGGAACAACAGAAACTGAAAATTCCGGTTCCCCTCCGAGAGTGGGTCACTTTAGCATTGCTGCCTAAATCTTATCATACTAAGCACTAGGAAGTTTAATTATTCTTTTGTTAAGTGCCAATTTACAACTGAAGCGTAAGCCCCTCTGGCTATCACTTGAAAGAGCCCGGCCTTCATACGATAAGTTATGTCTAAGAGATTGAATAATTGACGATGTTACGTTTACCAAAGTACAATTTGAATACCAAAGGCTGTTTTTGACAGACGTATGTTTCTTGGAGCTATACTAGAATCTAAGGTCCGATTCAAACGTCGAACTTTTCATGCGCCGAACCTAATTAGATCAAAAGAAGCCGCCTAATTATATTTTGTTTCAATTGCGTTCGGCGCATGAAAAGTTCGACGTTTGAATCTGGCCTAAGATCTTTGTGAGCCACCGATCGAAGAATGTCATTTTCAACGGAGGTACGTATGATCGCTAGAGAGAATCGACTTGTTGGTGGTGGCCAAAGTTGCCTGGCTAGCGCTAATTCTTCTCAAATTGTACGTAGTGTCGAGTTTAAACTAGCCGCTCTCCAGTTGCGATACATCTTAAGGGTTCCCTAAAGAACGAAGTGACTGAAGTGTCTGAGATCGAATTTACCTTGTCATGATACTCCACTACTGACTGACAATAAGACACAAGCTATAGATAATGACTAAGAAACCTAACAGTTTCACACAACAAAGTTTGAAGCTTGAGAGAAGCTTTCAGCTAGCATCCGCTATCTTTCATCAGCTCATGAAGGTTGGTCACATGACAGCCGCGCATGTACACTTGACGTGTTAACGCTGGAATTGTTGCTGTCCCGTGACCGGACGAGTGAATCGTAGATTGGGGGTAGTCCGTGGTGCCCTTGGTCACGGTTCAAAGAGAGGGATCTCGACTTGATGTGGATGGCCTCCCGGACTCCCCTCTCAAACCATCTGCTCTCTTGTCTTATCCTCGTCCAGTTGGTGATGTTGGGATGTCATATGTTGAGCCACAGGACAGGAGCTAGATAAGCTAGATTTTGACAAAACAAGCTACATAGTTTAGAAATGTTAATGGAATTTTGCACGTAATTTGAAAAATCATGAAAAATAATGGATAGAGTGTATGACCGGCAACTGTGCAAAGTTTTGAGCAGATATTTTAGAGATATTTACAGACGCTTGTATGCCGGGTTGCTGCCACAACGTATATGAACGTCTGTAGATTTTCGAACTTTGTTACCTCGTAACTTTGTAAGGAAAAAAGATATCCCACTAAAATTTGGCAATCTTTCTTATTTTGGTGTGCTCTTTCAATTCATTATATTCGTTTTTGCATTTGTCGAGTTTTCAAATACCTGCAAAATTCCCATTGAGGACGTTGAGGGAAGCAGGTTTAGGATTAGGATTTAGTTCTCTCTGAGTGTTACTGCAAGCCATATATGGTGTACCAAAGTTCCGTAAAACAGGAAGTGGTTTCTTTATAAGACTTAAGGAGACTTGAAACGGCTATACATATGATAAGTACTCTTTTAACTTGTGGCTTTTGCGTCCAAGTGTGGAAGAGGTCACACCGCGGCAAAACGGTATGCTCCGCTGGCCAAAAGAACGAAGGCTCTGCTATCAAATACAAATTACCGAGGGTTTCAACTTTTTTAGTAAATAATTTTATAACTTAGTAAACTCACAATGAATTACAAATTAAGAAAACTTCAACCTGTTAAAGTCTTAGGCTTAGCTTTTAAGTAGTTTTCTTATTTTTTGACAAAACAGTTCACAAATGAATACTTTTAAGCAGAAACGTTAAAATCACGGCATGTGCCTGTTGTTTCATTTCAGTTTTCGCGGGAAACTGGGGGCGGCCGCGCGCGGACAAGAAATAGCAAATACGCATGCGCGTGACGTTTTGCCGCGGTGTGGGAAGAGGTATACCTGAAGCACCTTACCTTATAAAACTACTGAAATGATGATATGATTTATGTTATTGAATAGGTCATTTTGACGATGTTGCGCACGCATCAGTAGAACAATAGACGCGAGCTGCTAAGACTCGTTCTGGTTCACCAGCCTTTTGTTATTTAAAACAGATAGTCATTGTTCTAGGTGCGCGCGCAACATCGTCAAAATGGCCTATTATTGAGATCGTTTACCATTGCAACCAATCTCGTACCCAGACCCCATTTGTTTCTTACTGCGCATGCTCGACGAAATAATAGGGCTCTGGAAGAATCCGATTCCGGAAGTCCGCGAATCATGGACTTCCGGCAACTCTGCGCATGCTTATCATTACGTCCCCCGAGAAGTCGTTTCTTCGGGTTCGATTCTCGCTCAGCGCCTCAGGCCTATGTTTTGGTTTAGATTTGGAAGTTCGCCCGGTATTTTGATAGTGATATTTTGCTTGCTAGTGTCAGGGCAACCCTTAGGGAGTCTCTTTCATCTTCTGCCGTTTTCAGTTTGGATTTTAAGGCTTTATTTTCATGCATCAGGCTCGTGTTTCGGTATCGGTGGATTCATCAGACATTACAGATTCCAGTACACGTGAAGAGGATTCATGGGGATCGAAAACTGATCGCTGGAATCGCCTTACCTGAGCCCGATGACCACACAAACAGCAACTGAATACACCGTAGAAGCAAGTCAAGGCATTTTTACTTGCCATTCTCTCGTATTTTAGCTCCTTGAAGGCTGGAGTTCGTTGCATTCTCATCAGTACAAACGCTTATATTTAAGCGATCAGTGCCAGTTCACAAGTTTAAGAGATCGGAAAATGCCACTTCTGCCTATAGAGCACTTACGAACAATGTTGTTAAAATGGGAATGCGTAGTATTACCTATCTGTTACGGTAAATCCCTCGGGCGTTGGGTTCGATTTTCGAATTCATGTACCGTATGATTTGAGTTTGCCGCTGAAGTGATTTGAACTCCCGATAGGATGCAAGCAAATATCTAAGAATCCCTGAAGAGATCGACAACCATTTAGGTAAAATCCAACGGTTTTTAGCGTTTAGATACCCCGCATTTTCAATGCTTTGGCCAAATAAATTACTTTATGTTTGACTTCCGGTAAAATTGCATTGTTCAGAACAGCCAATCAGAATACACAAATATCGGATTCTTCCAGAGCCCTATTATTTCGTCGAGCATGCGCAGTAAGAAACAAATGGGATCTGGGTACGAGATTGCATTGCAACAAACCAGACCCACTAAATTTCATTTAAAAAATATTTTTTCTAAATCCGCGCCGTGAAATTCTTCTTAAAAGCTATAAATGAAAGTTGTATACATTATTTTTAATCTGAAAAGAAATATAAGAAAATTTGGAAACGTCGTTTTTTTGCGCTTGGAAACATAATTTTCTTACAGAACGTTTTAAGAATCGTACAAAGTTTTTTTTAGAGGTGTATGGAAATTAGGAAATTTAACCGCACTTAATTTTTTTAAATCGTTACCATTCCCGCGCGGTCAGAAAAAACCTTTCGAGCCTCATTGCCAAAAGCTTATTCTAATGCGCATGCGCGTGTTTTCCTAAGACCATGTTGAAGTATTTTAGGCATATTTTGAACAGGCTATCGACAACTATCAGATGTGTCCATGTCTCGTGTCTCGCTGTCAGTTATTATAGCTGACCGCTCGCCACGAATAAATCATGGTATTTTGCTCGGCCTCGTCCAATAATAGACGTTTTGCAGGAAATAGTCACGTCCTGATATATCTGTTCGACAACCAATGAATTGAGCTCGTGATCCCATGGAAAAGGCTTTACTGGAGGGCAAACAAACTTCAAAACGCTCAGTGTTTTAGAAAGATCGACATTCGAGTGTGAGTTGAGTTTGTTGGTATCTCGCCCTTGCTCCGAGGGTTTTCTCCGGGTTCTCCGGTTTTCCTCCCTCCTCAAAAACCAACCAAAATTCCAATTCGACCATGGAGTTCGTCGGAATACTTAAACATAAGCCTCTGGCTTGGGAGACCCGGTAACGGCTTCCTGTATCTTCGACGTAAAATAAACCATGTATTATAATTATTATGTGTAAAATAGCATTTACAAACAGGTTTTACAATAATAGCACTAGCCTTGAATTAAATGAAGTCAGATTTTTTAATCGTTCAGTACCACCAAGTGATCGCATATTTTAGTTCTTAAATTTTCTTCTCTGTCGACCAAATTTCTAGTTACACTTCCGGTATGAAGCCGACGAGATGTTTAAAGCGGTACATGTTCTGATCACAAACGAGTTAAGAACAAAGTAATGAATGGTGACTTCAGTAAGATTTTATCCTGCAGTCAAACCAGGCTTGATGATTCCTTATTTGGAATAATATTCCTTATTTGGAATAATTTCCTGGCCCGTTTCAGGCGGCGAATTCAGTGCTAAAGAACCATAACAATAGATTAAGCTCATTAGCACTAGATTCGGCTGCTCGTAAGATTTCTCTTGATAAACGCAAGACTGATTTCCTTTTCAAGCAAATCGGATGTTACTCCACTGTTCGCTGTCTCTTAGTTATCTTATCTTGATTTGAGGGAGAGATTGCTAGTTACGGAAAGTGGAAAAAATGGAAGTGCTTTTGACCCGTTTAGTCGCTTCCCGGTTATCTCAGTAGTTAAGCTCCGGTCTGTCGTGCGGGAGGTCTTAAAACAGCACTCAGGATCTTAAAATAACTGAGTAGAAGGTGCTGCCTTTGTGAAACAATCTCGTTCTCGAACTGCAAATGGATAGACCTTCACGTCTTCTCGGATAAGGGCGTAAAATCGTAGGTCCCACGTCGGTCTCAAGTTTATCAGTCTCACCAGACTGTCACGAGTTACCGACAATCCTAAAAGTAGGTAGTTTGACAGGCTACGGAATTTAGTTTCTAATCGGACAAAATGGAGTTTCTGTAGTAATACTGGGCTGTAATTCCTTTTGGAATACGTCCCGATAAAATAAAATATATTAGATTGACACTGGCTTGTAGTATGTTTTTAATGGACACGGCTAAAAATTAATCGCTTCGAAAATGCCGATGTGTTTGGAACATTTCGCGTGACATGTTTTTGAATACAAATCTCTTTTCGAAAAGAAATAGTACCTTGTTTCCGCTACTTTAGTTACTATCGAAAGCATGTAAGTAACACTTAGACGAAAGCTAATGCAAACGCAGAAGGGAGTAATGTAAATAATAGGTTTGGGTTACTACTTTCAGATATATAAAGTAAGATTACGTAGCAGTGTTTCAGCTGTGGTTTTAGTTGCAGATAAGAAATTAACCCATGTTAAAAATATTCAATTCTACACTGAACAATACATGCAACTGTTCTGGTAATCTAACCAAGCTAAAGGGATATCTACCTGGAAAACAAGAGAACTAAATAACGACGTGGTTTCCAATTGTTAGCACTGAGGCCGTTAGCAGTGAATGAAATAAACTACCGGCATACGGTTTTAAGGAGTTGGACGAGTTTCTTTCTTCAAGTTATTTGAATAGAACACACCAGCTGGTAAACGGATCAAATCTTCTTCATTTCCATTTCTAAAACAACTTATTACAAAACATGCACTGTTTCTTTAGCATTTAACTCAGTTGAAAATAGAGTTTCGAGCTCTACATTCACCGATAATCAGGCATTTCGAAACAAAAGCTTCATCTGACGGAAGCAGGTTTCAGTGGGGCGTGTATTATTATTTCCTCATCATTTTCTTTCTATATTTTCATCATCAGGTCGTACAAAGTTGAAGATCTTGAAGAGCGGTCATCGGAGCCATCACAGTGTTAAACTGGTGAGTACCGGCACATCATCCAATATGTACAAATTATTCCACTGTATAGTTTGCAATTAGACGAATATATTTAGATGGGAATTTAATTTTGGAATCCTTTCAGCAGTAAATTTACGAATATATTTTGGTGGCAATAAGCCGAGTTCAAATAAGATTGCACTATTCCACGGCTGCTGAATGAACTGAATAATGCCGGATTCGCGAACATATTTTCGACCGGGAAGGGGTGGGGGGTTAGGGGGGGGGGGGGGGGGAGGGAGGAGGGAAGACTCCTCATATAGCATTAACGGGGATACTCATCGTACGTTTTAGGGGTTAAAATGCGCATAGTTTGGTACCACTTAGGGTGTTCAATTTGAAAAGTCCACAGTTGTGATTATCGTGGCACCTTTTAGGCGGGTTAAAGTGCGTAGTTTGGTACCACTTGGGGTGTTCAATTTGAAATATCCACAGTTGTGATTATCGTGGTACCTTTTAGAGGTTAAAGTGCGTAGTTTGGTACCACTTGGGGTGTTCAAGTTGAAAAGTCCACAGTTGTGATTATCGTGGTACCTTTTAGGGGTTAAAGTGCGTAGTTTGGTACCACTTGGGGTGTTCAATTTGAAATATCCACAGTTGTGATTATCGTGGTACCTTTTAGAGGTTAAAGTGCGTAGTTTGGTACCACTTAGGGTGTTCAAGTTGAAAAGTCCACAGTTGTGGTTATCGTGGTACCTTTCAGGGTTTTACTACTTGTCAGAAAATAAAATTATCGTTTCATGATCTCTTGGCCTGGCTTCGTGTCGTGGTATTTTCACAGTCAGTTGCACTTGGATCAAATGTCAGTTAATTTTGTGTTTTGGGATTGGTACCTCATCGGGCAGAATCAGGCGACAATACTTAGTCACGTGACACGAGCTAACGCGCTGGATTTACTTTCTGCTCCAGCGCACATACCAAATAACAAAGAAAACTGTCTCAAACTGGTCTATGCTCTAAAAATATTGCCTATTTTGAGCTTTAAAAACTGATATCCACAAAAATTTAAACACGGGATTTTAAAGAAGTGATGTTACGCTGCAATTTCCGCTAATTTGGGGGTAGATTAAGTGAAATCTTCTGCCATTAAATAAAGGCTGAAGTTTGGGTTATTTCAGGTAGAAAACGTATGGAAAGTGTTCTCATTTGCTATTCAGTAACTTATTTTCTAAAAGTCTAAAATCAGTAAAAATTGTAAAAACGGGAAAATATTATTTTATAACTTATCTGTATCGAGCGTTCTTTTATCGAAATCCGTTGAATTTTTCTGCCATTAAAGTTGAAAAATCTTTCTAGCAGTCAAAATATTCTCAATTCTTGCATATTAATCGAACTTTTGAAACTCCCGGGAGACCGGCGAGCTAACATAAGCTCCGCCTCCTGTGTTAAAACAGAAGATACTGACTTATAAACATGATTCAATATCATAACTACATATACTTATAAGTAAATTGAAAACTAGCGTAGCCTTTAAAACAAACTCAATCGAGAGTCCCAGCACACCTTTCCAGTGCGGACTCATTTTCACTGGTATGTGCTTCTCAAAGTTTGTGACACTTTTCATTTATCGATATAACAAGATTAGGATAATTACCAACTAGTCGTTAACTGCGGAAGAGGAATAATGACGTCTCCTTAACGAGCGTAGTGAGTTCATTGTCCCATAACGGAGAGCGGACAACAGTGATTGACATATGCTTAATGTGATGTGGGAGTAGGGTATGCCCACACCGATTATCAATAGCCAATCACAATCGTCTTATTGAATAATTAATTGTATTATTATTAATTATGCCGACCTCGCTTTAACCTAACAGCCGTAAGTACATGTCGCCGAAAACAATACCATTCTGCGCGATGTAAATTTGAGCCACGCCCACAGAATGAGATTCTGGTACCTTTTGGGGGGTTCCTTTTAAATTTTCCGACGAGTATTCCTGTCACTTATATTTGGAAGCCCCCCGGGATTTATTTTTTTTTCAGTTTTATACGGCAGACAATTTCTCACCAAAGGAAAAGCATAGCGACAGAAAGTTCCTGACGATGTATCCTAAAATATAGATATATTCTTTTTGTATTCACATTTGAGTTCGGCCGCATTTATTGTCAGTTAAACATTCACGAGTACTAACGACGCATGCGTAGTTCGTGTAACTGCTAATTTCCTACTGCGCAAACTCGTACCCAGGCCCTATTTGTTTCTTACTGCGCATGCTCGACGAAACAAATGGGGTCTGAGTACGAGATTGCGAGCTGCGTAGCAAGAAATGAGAAGGACTGGGGTCGAAAATCAGTGAATATTATAATCACGTGGTGAATCATGCGTGGTGTTTATTTTCATGCAGGGTTTTCATCCAAACATAGTGGCTTATATTTTGTACAAATCGAAGTTTCATTCTCGCTGTTAGTTTTATTCCATTTTATTCCCTCGTGAAAAACCATTAATAAACGAGTCGACTCCTTGCAGCCCTTTCTTTGGCGAAAAACCAGAGGAATATCGTAGCTGAAGTTGCTGTGTTATGGTAGCCGCGCGAGGGCTGGGCAAGTGCCAGTTACTAATTAATCGGTCACCACAAGGGTGATGCCGTGAACTCGTAAAATCTTAATTGTGTTGTTGAAAATCCTGGAAATGTTATCAGTTATTAATATTTTAGAATGCTTTGATTCATTGCTATGATGTCATCACAGTTCCTATAGCAACGATGTGTATACATAATTATAGTCGCTCATCCAGTCACAGTTTGATTGAGATACCTCTACTAGCTCTAAAGTTACACAGGAAAGTGTTTGTTTTTAGTGTTACAGTAGTGCCGCCGGAAACTCTCGGACAGAACATACACAGAAGGGCAGATATTTCGAGAAATGCAATTATTTTCATGGTCAAAAATTTATATCTCACGTTCTACTCAACCGGCAATTTCGTTACTTGAAAAAGGAAAATTATCAGCAAAGTAAGGGGAAGAACATTCATTTACTTGCAATCGAATTTTTTTTTAAGACAAACTTTAGACTTTAGGCACCACTTCGCGAGACTGAATACCTATGGAGAAATCTTATAAACACAGTAGTCGACGCAAAAGGGACATACAGGCCTAAAGTAAACAGTGACACATTTATGTCAGGATTTATCAGTAGATTAATATTTAATTGTAACCTAGCTTTAAATACATAATCCATTACTATCTTCTTTTTTCTATTACTCCAAGTTGTTACAAATGTAATGTATGTTTTCATTTGGAAATAAAGACATTATTATTATTATTGTTGTTGTTATTATTATTATTATTTAGACTAAACCCCCTACTTTGAGGAAAATTCAAACCTCATGTTCGACACAAATATTGTTTTATCCCATTACAGTGATTCGTTTTTAACATTATTGCTTTCAATATTTTTCCAATATTCAGACGAACAAAAACAAAAGCAAAATATTTTGACGAAGTGCCGGAAGGAGTGCCCATTAATCTGGTGAGTTCGATTATCTGCCGTATAAGTGAAGTTACTTGGCATATACTGTAGCAGTTCTAAAATTATGTATGGGATTGATGTCTCAATGTCGAGAATTGAGGAGATGGATTGTTATCTACCCTGCAGGCAGAGCCTTCTTCAACTCCCCACGAACGAACTGCAAGGCTCTGCTGCATTCGTGTTTTTATTTCTCGTGGTCGTGTCACCTTCGTCTGCCATTGTTACAGCGGGCTCAGGTTTGGTCATCAGCTTAAAACCAGGAAATAGCCGCGCGCTGATCAACCGGCTTAACAGGTTTGTCAAGCCCAAAAGCAAGAGCCTTCTTTTCTTCTCGCTTGTCATGGGGAGTCGAGGTGATTGTTCTGCTCGCGGGGTAGTTGTTACGGTAGACACTTCTTTCCATATCTCAAACTGCCCTTGGCCATTAGATGACTGGGAACTAATTTACATAGGAACCGCAATCAAGTATACAAATAGAAATTTGTCACAATTCGGCGTGGTCGTGGTCAAGATATTCGATTTCTACTCTGTGGGTCAGGGGTTCGAGTCCCAGTAGAACCGTTAGTTTTTTTTCTCTCGTTTATCTTCTCTTGTTGTTTACCTAGATAGATAGATAGATAGATAGATAGATAGATAACTTTATTAAAGTGTCAAGATTAATAGCAGTTGCCCACTAAGTAGGGACACTACTTAGTGAACTCTAGCCAAAAGTTAGCTCTAAAACCTCGTCGTTTACCTGAGAACTTACGTTTACTGACCGGTTAGGGTATTTGTTATGGTCGGGTTAGGGTTTGTGTTGGTGTATGTGACTTTTCAGTCCAAGGGCGGTTTGAGGTATGGAAACAAGTCTCTACATGGAAGTTGTTACAGTAAGTTAAAGGTTTTGACCGAAGTCTCAACCCGAGCTGGTGCAGAGCCTAACTTCCTAGTTAGAAATTATAATATAGTTTTCCAAAACATTTTCCGAAGCATTATTACTATAATAAATCATACGAACGGGAGGGATTGTGTGACAGTTAAATGGCTTATTTTCCGTTCTTCTGTTTTGCATAGAAGTCAGGAAATTAGGACAATCCTAAAAAAATCACCTCTTGTGGTTTCTCGTCAAAAGCAATTAAATGAAACTTAAAGTAAACCGGAACAGGCTACTGTGCTTTTAAAGCTATGTGCACTTCACAAAATCGAATTCAAATTCTTTCGAAAGATTTCAAATTGTCAACAATTACTAGGCCCTGGAATAGATGAGGAAGCAATTAAAATATATCAGAAAGCCAATTTTCTTCCCTCGGCTAAAATATTAGCTTCTCGTTTACGTAAAACAGGAAAGGTTGCAACCGAAACAGAAGTGAACAGAATTCGTTTTTTTTTTAATAAATGCTACTGCATGATAGGCGATAGAAATTGTCTTGAAAGTAATTTCCTGTTAACCGCAGTAACGGCAGAGAACCAGGGAGGAGGGGAGGGGGAACACCAACAGAATGCAAACTGAGAATAATTTTCAAGTAAATTTTCAGCTTTAGTGTTCAAACTATTTTGGTTGAGTATTGTAACGTATTACCGACTGTTATCGGCTTCAGTAAAAAACGCCTCTTCAACTCATTTTCCTTAACTTCAATAGTTCCCTTGCACATTTTGGGTACGGCATTCCTAACCTGGGCACGGCACTCGTAACCTGGGCACGGCACTCCAAACAAGCTGACCGAGACTACCTTTTCACAGAATCCTAGCACCCCTAGATTATTGGGCACACGTACAAGGAACTTTCTGACCGTTTACACGACAAAAGTAACGGGTATCGTGCCAAAAAAATGTTACCACGCGTATACCAAACATTTAGGAGTTGCTTGTCGTATAACCTTTGACAACAAGAAATATTTTCCAATTTTTTTATATTTCCTGTTTTCAAATGTTTCCGCCTAATCACCTCAGCTGGCTGCAAGTAAGATTAATCTAAACTTTGTCCCCTCTTCGCTTCATTTCCTTCGCTTTCTTTACCTATAAATCTTTTCATCAATCAGTGGTTGCCGCCTTGGGCCGATGATACCTGTCGAGGAACGCCCACTGTGCGAGTTTTCTTCAGAAATGATATGTTTTGAAAACTTTCGGATGTAATGACGCGATCATGTGGTTCGCTTAATTAAACTGAATACTGCGGAATCTAATTTTAAAAGAAAATATCAGAACTGATCCTATAGCAGTTGCAAAGTACAGCGATAAGGAACACGCAAGGTAGGGGTTGGTATTGAACTTAGAGTATTCATAAGACAAGTAAGGGCTTGTTTGTGTCTGAGAAGTTTGAGAGTTTTGTCATAAATTGCAACTGATATTGGCACTTAAAAACTAGAAAATTCATGAACTGTGAATGATTGCCAGAGATATACGTTGACCGACTATCCTACAAAATGACTATAAATTCATATCTCAATAATTTCGCACCATTTTTAACTATCAGAATCAACTTCACAGTATTGCTAATGTAGCGTACTAGGTGGAAGCACTCGACTGAGCGAAATACTGTACTTTTCCCCAAACAGTAATAGCATTACTGTAAATCTAATGACATGTCTATAAACTGTAGAGAGAGATAAAGCAACGGTAAAATGACTTTTTGATCCAGGAATCATCCAATGAAATTGATTATTTCTTAAGCCTGATTTACATATAGCATTTTGTTTTTCTGTGTTTTTCTAGTGTCGTTTTTGTTGTGGAGATAGGATCAGTTCTATCTGAAAAACACGTGGGATAAAAACCACAACAAAAAAGCAATTTCTTAAGGCTATATCGAAACCAGGCCTTAGCACGCATCGCTCTTAAGATGCATGTTAGACAAATTCAAGGACTCGCGTTTTGTATTACAGATCTAGAGTACATAGCAGATGGCTTTCTTTAATTTTGTCTCACTCAAATCCAACTCCATGCAGTCAGACAGCCGCCTCTTGTTGCAGTCTCACTTCCCTAGCTAACGCATTTTACCCTGAAGAAGATTGTAGGCTAAGCGTCGGGATTTGACAATCAATTTTAGCTCCCTTTTCCCGTCACTCTCGAGGGAAGGGAGCTGCATGTGCCCTCGACGACAGGCGGCTGTTGTTGCAGGCTGATTCCGAACCTATTCATAAATGCGTATTTATGCTTCAATAGTTTATCCGCATGTACAGAAAACTGTATAATTACTTCGCGAAAGAGCATGTTAAAATTAGTGATCTTGTGAAATTTGAGGGTTGTAGCTTAAAAATCAATGAAGTTACATCCATTTGAAATTAGAGAGAACAACCGAGGTCTTCACAGCCTCGCTTCTTCTGTTTTTTCCCCCCAGCTTTTGAAATCCCTATAACTCGACAGCAATTCTACACACTACTCTAAAACTGAACACAATTACTAGTTTGAATATAATTTTTCATGTGAGAGCATTAGTTTCCCTCGACAGTCATGCAAATAAGGAGGCGGCCATTATTAATTCGGTCAATAGACTGACTTATGTATAAACGGATAATCTTATTTGAATGGGAAAAGTACAGTAGTTTACTGTTGAGTGCTTCCTCGTTAAAGACTATGCCACCATTAGTGTTACTGTGAAGTTTTATTTGTATATAGTTCAAAATGGTACTAAGTTATTGACATCTCAATGAATACAGTTTTGTATGGCCAGAGGCGGAGATAAATCAGCCTCGTTTTCATGATTTTTTTAAAGTGGTGATATCTTTGCAGCAATTTTAAGACGAAGTTCCTAACGCGCGCTATTTACAACTTAGCAAAATATCAACAAAAGTACTAAATCATCAAGTAATTACTCGGACTATTGAAAATCACATGCCTGACTCGGTAATTTCACGGAAAATTCCACGAGAAAAGCCGATATCGCCCGAGTCGCTTCGAGGTCTGATTCCGCCCTCACATTATGTTACAGCTTTAGAATCCTCGACGTGTACAACTTTTGTAAAATCTGACTCTTAAATATCAGTGGTTATTTGCATTGCCATAATGTCTACCGTTTTAACATGAGTTGACGCCATTAAAACATAAACATCTCGTTCAGATATCAGACATATCACGTTTAGGTTATTTTGGGTCCGAAATTAAACTTCTCAGCAGAAGGTAAAAGGTTTCATTGACATTAATGTAAAAAAATACACTTTTTATACCTTTTATTCGGAGGCATTTGTTAAAGTGCCACTAACCTCTTTTGCAATTTTTAGACATATAAATCTTTGAAAGGTTTTGAGTACTTCTGTGTAGAAATTTTTGGCTTACAGAGAATACTTTATGTGCTATGCGTGTTTGAAATGGTGAAAATGTGACCTTTCCTGACCCATGACCGCGTAAGGAAAAGACTGGGTCGATTCTTGATCTTACGTCATCTAATGCATTCGACTTTGCAATAATTTGAATAAATATTTAACATTTTGTCTAAAATAACTGTTTTCTTTACTAACAACTCACAGACTGTGTATATTCTCTATATATCGATGTTGTTGTGATAGAAAGGCGCCATGGAGAATAGTGCATTAATGAGGTGACGTAAGATCAAGAATCGACCCAGTCTTTTTCTTACGCGGCCATAGGTCAGGAAAGGTAAAATTTTCACCATGACAAACACGCATAGCACATAGAGTATCCTCTGTATTACTAAAATTTATTCGCAGAAGTACTCAAAACCTTTCAAAGATTTATATGTATAAAAATTGCAAAAGGGGTTAGTGGCACTTTAAGTAATGCTCCGGCTAAGAACTGCAAACGGGAAGGAATGCAGAAAGGTGTTAATTTCCTATTCTTCTTTCTCGTAATTTCATTGGTTGATACTCATATATTCAATAGAAAAGCATTGAAAAATATATTTCATTCGATAATTTTGAAGCTTTTATTTATTTTTGACCAAACTAACTATGGTTTAATTTCGAAGAATATCGTATGTGGGAAAGTTCTTAAATTTACAATTGAAATATATTTTGTTTTCTCTCTTTCCGATTGGCTAGATGATGTCTTTGCGTTTTCACAGTAAAAAGAGCCAATGGCATAAACTTTACTCTATTTTCTGGGTGTAGTTTGGACTGTGGACATCTCAGACAGCACTTAAGCCTTTCACTGCCAAAAGTAACGTCCAAATTCTCTTTACCGATCTCCATACATTTCTTGTAGTGTCAGTTAAGAGAATTTGGTGTCACATAACAATTTTCCCCAGGTGATCAACTCCAATATTCTCATGACCTGCCTGCTTCACGTTGTTCTGGTATCTTAAAGAGAAATTAGATGTTGAGTGTGCATTGTCGATCGAACTGAACCTTCAAGTTCCTCCAAAAATGAAACTACAACAATACAACCACCTTTTTGAAGAGAAATACCTTGTCAATTTATTTCTCCAACCATTTTTTAAAGAAGATGCCTAAGATTTAGATGGATTAAAAATTCTGATTCTGCATGGCATCTTGATTTTGGTGCACTAGAGTTGGTCTAAATTTCTCCCTAAGGGCGATTGAGTCTGGGTGGCGCAGTGCGTATGCTCTCGCCTATCACCGCTATGTCCCGGGTTCAATCCTGGCTCGGGTCATATGTGAGTTGAGTTTGTTTGTTGTGTTGTTCTCTCCCTTGCAACGGGTTTTTTCTCCGGGTTCTCTGGTTTTCCTCCCTCCTCAAAAATCAACATGTGAGCTTGAATGTAGTGAGTAGAATATATGAGTGTAGTGTGAGCGTGTGTGGAGTGAACCGGTACGGAAGAGCCCCTCACGGGGAGTGCCTGCATGGTTGTAAAACATTTTTTTTTTAGTCTGGAAATCACTGGTGCAGGCCCATTTTTCACGGTAAGCTACAAACACTTACTGATGTATGATGTTATAAGGTTACATTTAGTATTCCAGTGGGTAAAAAATTCCGATATAAATGAACCACATTCTGTGAATTCTTATTCCGGAATAAAACTAAGCCGCCTCCTCGACTCGTTCCCAGGAATTGGCTGTAGTTCTGGACCCGGTTGTTCGAGGCCTGGGCTCGGTTGTTCGACGCTACCCCACTGCCACCAACTGGCAGTTACCACCACCGCCACCAAAACTGCCACCACCACAACCACTGCCACTACCATTGTGGCAGTGGCCTTGGTGGTGGCAGTGGACGTGAAGAACTTGTTGTGCTATTTCGAGAAAGAGTAGGGTATTAACTCCCGACACAGCAGCCTGTTACTCTGAGGTACTAACAATCACTTATGATTGTAAACTGCACGGCAGCACATTGCGCCACAATAGCAGTCCGTATCACAAAAATAACCTTGTGAAGGGCATTTGAATATATTCATGTAGAATTTGCGCTATAAATCAAAATACCTTTACCTTTTAATTAACAACTATCTTCCCTCTGTTCACTTTTGATGGCTTGTTTTATTTTAAACTTCAAAATCAAGTTTTCATTTTAACAGGAGAGGCTGATCAGTACCATCTCTACTTCTTAGAGACAAGTCAACCAGCTTATACGCAGCTACTGAATAACTAAATGATTATCGAGCGAAATATTGTAGTTCCTCCTTATCAGCTGTTGAACTGTTCTTACTCTTAGGTTTGCATTTTCACGTGCAGTTATTGTATTTTGTAATTAAGGCTAATGTTTTATGCCGTCGTCCCAGACGCTGCCGTCGTGGTTACTTGAAGTCTCTATGTGGTACGTAGACAGTTTCGCATTACGATTATCAACTCTGATGATTCCAGGTTGTTTGACATGGGGAATAGGAACTTACAATATTGGCTACAAAGCCAAATGAAACTGATCGTTATTTCACTGGACGTAATCTCAAACAGGGATGTACGCATGCGCGAGTGAGGCATACGGGATATTTTAACCACGGACTTATACAATCTTGCATCCACACCCCATTTGTTTCTTACTGCGCATGCTCGACGAAAATGTAAGGCTCTGGAATAATCCGATTCCGGAAGTCCGCGAAACACGGACTTCCGGTGACGCTACGCATGCTCATCATTACGTCACCCGCCTTGAAATGAGAAGTCGTTTCTTCGGGTTCGATTCTCGCTCAGCGCCTCAGCGCGCCCTAGGTATTGGTTTGGATTTGGAAGTTCGTCCGGTATTTTGATAGTGATCTTTTGCTTGCCAGTGTCAGGGAAGGCCTTAGGGAGACTCTTTCATCTTCTTCCGTTTTTAATGCATTATTTCCATGCATCAGGCTCGTATTTCTTTATCGTGCGATGGATCTTTCATGAATGTGATCAGACATCACAGATTCCAGATTCATACACAAGAGTATTCATGGGGGTTTCTTGGTGTTACAGATCACCACATGACGTAAAACAAAGAAAACTATTGTCTTCTAAAGCAAAACAATACCCTGAAATACAAAGAACCCTAACCCCAGAAACAATGAATCTGCTACACCAAGAAGCACCCGATTCATGGAAATCAAAAACTCGCTGAAATCGCCTTACCTGAGGCCTATGACCACACAAACAGCAACTGAATTGGTGGTTGTCATGGTAATGACACGCGATCGCAAAATTGGTTTGCATTGATAAAATCAAATAAAACATCTTGGTCCTTGTAGAACTACTAAGAATATACTTAGAACCCAAATTTTGGAACATTAGATTATTTCCTAACGGATCTGTGGGCCAATCAGCGAATGTACGACAATTTTACAGTACTTTGTATGCGGCCGCCATCTTTGTGTCCTTCTCTGGGACACAAACATGGCGGCCATAAAACGAAAATACAAATAAAGCTTAATTTCCCATCAAAATCATTGGGTTTCACTTCAAAACTCTTTGAATGCAACTTTTAAAGATTTATCCTATTTTTCGTCGAGCATGCGCAGAAAGAAACAAATGGGGTCTGGGTACGAGATTGGGACTAATACTAAAATGTTAACGATGTTTTCTTTAATTGAGTACGTATATTTACATAAGTAACGTTACCACGTGCTGAGATCAATAGAGTCGAGATTGTTCAAGAAAACATTGAATTATTTCTTAAAATAGAAAAAAAAATTGCCCTGAAGCAAAAATATATTTTTTAATATTTTACGGATAACTTTTATGTTAAGCATGCAGGTAGTGTGTGTATTTATAATGAAGTTTAAGGAAGTCTTTCTGTGCTGTCTCTATTCGTGTATCTCATTTTGAGTTGAGGGCACCACCTTTCGTAGCCAGTAAGTCTACTATCACAGCGCGCCGAGTACGCGGAGCCAAGGAACTACTCTAATTGGCTTTCTGTGGTTATCGACTAAATCGTCTTATCTCGGCATGGCTGCAGATGTGTTCATAAAAAAAAAGCAATTATAAATAGGAGAAGGTTAACCAACTTCTTATTTGCATTCGTGGGTAAACGTTTTAAGTCACTTTAATTGAATAATAAAAACCCTCGTAGGTAAACACCGCTATTTCAGTTCTTTCGATTTCGATTTATTAACCAAAACCACTTGCATGAATAACATAGAGAATCACTCGACTTAAATGTCAATTGTGTAAGTTGTTGCGTGAAACCCTCAAGCCGATCTTAACAAAATGTACCCTTTTATGCTAATAAGTATAACTGACAATCTTCGCTTAATAAATTCTTCAGTGAGTTAATTAAAGTTGCCGAATTACAGTCGGTTGATATGTAAACTTTATAGCCACATTGAGAGCCGTTCGGAACGAATTTTTGAAAAACAAATTGTAACGATAGCATCATAGGAAATTGCCTGGTATCAAAGTTTTGACGGAAAAAAAGAGAAAGGTGAGTTAATGTTTGGAAGAAGATTTTCACTTTACTACTTAAGATTGTCTTTACACTGATAACGATTAAGATGGGAAAGTGTCGCTTCAAACGCATTTAAACATTGTGGATTAGATCTCGTCACGTCGGGATATTATGGCTTTCTATATGCCCTCGTAATATTTTTGGGGCGTTTATCTCCCTTGAAATTTCATTTTGGATTTTTAAAATATTGAATGCGATAGTTGTTGTTTATTACACTGCCAAAGAGAAACAAACGAATTCATTAGACCGTCCCCAAGGAGAGGAATATAATTTAGACTTGAAGAGTACTCGAATATATAATATTGATATGTATGTTGAACTTATATATTCATAAAAATCAGTAAAAGAAAACCTCAACTCTGAATTTCTAATGGGCTGATCAAAGCCAGGACCCGGCTAATCCACAGATGGAATTTGAATGTAGCGTGTTGGTGGAGGGAGCAAAACCAGAGAACCCGGAGATAAACCCTCGGAGCAAGGACGATATATACCAACAAACTCAACTCACATGCAGCGCCGCGTCCGGGGATCGAACCCGGGCCACAGAGGTGAGAGACGATGCGCTTAACCACTGCGCCGCCCTGCCTCCCGTAATCTATATTACGATATCTTTTATATGAAGTACTTATACAAATACACTATTGGGTTATTAAAAAGTCAGTATAGCATGTTTGATCGAAAACGACTTTGTTTGGCAATTTACACGAACGGCCCATAATTCATAGTTCCAGAACTGTCAATTAAGACAGTTCAGACCAACGCAGTAATGTTCCCCGGGAAATGATACGGCCGCCATCTTGTACCAGGCTCATCCGACAATGAAAATACAAACTTGAGTTCTTCACAAAGATGTAAGAAATTAAGCGAAAGATAGGAAGTCGATAAATGATTCGAACTGTTACGAAGATTATCATCGAACTCAGCCTTTTTTGTCATATTGATTTTGCATTTTCTCGGGCCAGTTAAAGTGTACGGCTTGTGAGACGTAGCAACAATAACTAAGGAGGGCGGGGCTTAGTAGGCATGAGTGGAACTATGTTGTTTGCACAAGAGGCTTTCGCAGGTTTTACCAAACGTTTTGCTTTCATTGAAAGCAAATTATGTTTCCATGTTCTGTCTTGGTAATTGTGAGACCTTGACCATAGGTAGACTTGTTTCCATCCAAACTGCCCTTGACTGCTAGACGACTGGGTACTAATTTACATGGGCAACAATCAAGAATAAAGATGAACATTTGTCACAATCCGGCCGAGCGTGGATGGTCTGCTTAGCGTCGGTAGTGCTTATGACGTTTGCTTTAAATGCAGAAGGTTACGGGTTCGACGACATTCTCTCTCTCTCTCGTTTATCTTCTCCTCTTGTTTACCGCTGAACTCTAGCCACAAATTAGCTCTAAAACCTCGTCGTTTACCTGGGAACTTATGTTTACTGACCAGTTAGGGAATTTTTGTGGTTGGGTTAGGGTTTGTGTTAGTGTATGTGACTTTCAGACCAAGGACGGTTTGGATGATGTAAACAAGTCTTTACCTTGGCCATAAGCCTGGCAAAAGATTGACATACTTTTATAAATAATGGTGGACTCCTTAAAACTGTATAAAAGATTACATTTATTCACGAAACCTTGTAATTCTCAGGGTGTAATCGAAATCCTATAAATGATTTTTTTGGCAAATCCAAAAATGGATTTCGAATCAAAAAAATCCACGTCTGTCAAAGATTAATCCAAATCCTACTTACTTGGATTTGTAATCTTTGCGTTTTAGGGGAAATCAAAAAACGGATTATTATAAAGTTTTAATGAACAGCGGTATATATCTGTAACGCACGTGCACGTGCCTGACATTAGACGAATTAATACTCAAAATCAGACAGTTGCTATAACAACAAATCCCTATTTCTGGATTTACGTTTTGAACTCGTGGACGCACGCATGTGCAGGAACGAGTTATTTCATGGGGTGAGGTGGATTTTCATTTCCGAATGCCGTATCCTTTTCCGAAGATCCATGTTCGGAATATGTTCGGGATATGAGATTTTCATGGCTAACTCGCAGATGGCTCAAACCTGGACAGACATGGTAGTGGGTCCCTATCAATC
This sequence comes from Actinernus sp. WN-2022, assembly GCA_030867875.1. Classification (NCBI taxonomy): domain Eukaryota; kingdom Metazoa; phylum Cnidaria; class Anthozoa; order Actiniaria; family Actinernidae; genus Actinernus; species Actinernus sp. WN-2022. Next base: position 26,535,394 of record JAOWCC010001634.1, read on the forward strand.
ACTTAGCGGTGATGACGTACCTCATTTCTAATGTCAGACAGTTCAAACTTGGACAGGCATGGTATTGCGTCCCCCCAAGAAGACGTAACGATGACGTCATCGGTCACGCGATTTTAAGTACATGCCCATATCTCCATCATTTCTAATGTCAGGCAGCTCAAACTTGGGCAGGCATGGTACTGGGTCCCCACGATTCACGAGTTTTTGATTTCCATGAATCGGGTGCTTCTTGGTGATGACGTAACGATGACGTCATCGGTCACGTGACTTTTAGTATATGCGAAAATAGACCCTATGTTTTACTTTAGAACTGGAAATCACTTGGATTTTCCCGGACAAATGCACCCTCAGACGTGGCTTTCTTGTCATTTTTGGATTTGCTAAAAAAGCAAATCCTTTTCGGATTTCGAAATCCGGATTATAATTTTCGCAAACAAATACAACCATCGTTCGTGTTCAGTAAGTGCAACGTGCCGTAAAGACTTTTGTACATCCTCCCTCGCTTTTTTCGCGATTTGGGTTGGCGGCCAAAACTTACCGACGGAAAAATATATAAGAGTAGCCAATCAAAACAGCTTTAGTGCACACCTGTCAATCATTAAATTATCAAGCAAAGTCTTTGTAGATTCGCACGAAAGCTACCAAAGTACTGCACTCTGTCTAGCGACGTTTTTTTTGGAGCGAAACACAAATCGAATCCCTGCAAGTGAAACAAGTCTAGCCGGAAAGAAGAGTGGATACAGCTTTTTCATAAAGGTTGTGCAGGACAAACGACATTCTCTGACCGAAATGGATTGTGGTTGAAGCTGGTAAATTCATATTTGTTTTTGGGTCAAAACCAGTAAGAGGAATATTAATGGTTTCCTGCGAATCGATTATCGATTACACTGTAGTTTATCCGTATCGCACAGCTGCACAGTTATACCCACAATACATTTCGGGCTGGGAATGTCGCTTGTCGTTTGTCAGGGACGTTTTTAAAATAGCTGTAAACGCTCGTTTCACTCATCTGTCGCCCGGGAAACAAGGTGGCCCACGTCTACAACAATGTAGTACAACAGTTGCAGGTGTGTGTCCACAAAATCTCTCGTGTTGCGCATTGTGGCAGCTCTTTGACACTAGTATTGCATTACATCAGCACGAGTCTATCACTGCCACACTATTTTGAAAGGTTGTGCAACACGAAATACACAACCGCGTGTTGTGCAAGACTACGACATCATCTACCATTAAATTGTCAGTATAGGTTGTTGAACTGTTGTGCAACATTCTGCATTACCATATGGAGATTTCAGATTTCTTTTATTTCACACTATTTACAGAAGAAGTAGACAATTAAAAAATGTTTTGATTATATAGAATAAGTAATTAAGGAAGTTGAAATGAGAGGTTTTACAAGAATTGTGTGTTGTAGACTACCATTTCCTAGGGCATCAAAATGGAGACTGAAACGGCCGTTTGACAACTAGTTGGTTTCTACTAAAATAATCTCGTGTTAAAACGGAAAGAATCAAGACGTTTTTTTTAAATATGTGATTCAATTTTAACTAACAGTAAATACAGACTATATAGTAAGCCACGCCTTATATTACAGTCGTTGCGTTATTCTGATAACATCTACTTGGAGTATATCCGAATAAAGATTATCATTATTATCATTATTACACGCTCTCAGTTTCTATGGCCAGAAACATCGAGCTCATAGTCTAATTGTTTAGGGAGACTGTCCATGTTATATAATAAGCAATACGTGCCGCGGTGAAGCCTCATAAACACGTACAGTGAAATTATAATTAAGATTTTACACAGCTCGAACGTACGTACATTCTACACATGTACATCCACGTCATGCTGTACATACATATGTAATATGTTACTAGAAGTCATTATCAGTACCATTTCTACTTTTTAGAGTCAAGTCAACCAGCTTATACGCAACTACTGAATAATTTAATGATTATCGAGCGAAATATCGTAGTTCCTCCTTATCAGCTGTTGAACTGTTCTTACTCTTAGGTTACTTATCTATTTCGTAGCCTCATTATAGTTGTATGTTTATATGTCGTGTATAGCTAGAGCCCTCCAGGTATTTTCACAAGATTTCGCGTTCGATTCGCAAGGATATTACTAAAACGAGGAATGGGGAACGGCGAAATGATTGAAAGGGGGAACGGCGAAATGGGGAAACGGAGGAATGGATGAATGGGGAAACAGAGGAACGGGAAAACGAAGGAGCGGGGAAATGGAGGAAATGGGGACCGAGAATGAGGGACCAGGGAGAGCGGTCAGCTGTTGCACTCAATAGGACACTCGTATATTACAATTTTGCTTCTTTCACAAGATTCGAAGAGCTGTATACAACTTTAAAAAAAATATCCCAGAGACATTAGAATACAAATAACCCTAATCCTTAACCTAAATCACTCTTTTCACGTGGTGGCCATCTTGGATTCAAAGCGAGGCAACCCTTTGTTTTTGCCAGGTTAGCCTCGTAGTGAGGGATAGTCATGACGAGGCTAATCTGGCAAAAACAAAGGATTACCTCGCTTTGAATCCAAAATAGCACAAGGTGAAAAGAGTGAATCCCAATCCCAACCTAGTTTTGTGTTTTTGTTTGTTTCTTTGCATCTGAATAGCAATAGCTACTGATAGGCAATGTCCAGGCCCCTGTTTCACGTTTCCCATTCTTCATTTCCTAGTAATTTTCCTAATTTCCCCAAGTCACCAATTCATCCTTTCCTCATTCTCCCATTCTCCCATTCCCCACTTTAATAATATTCCTTTCGGATATTATTATTTTTCTTTTGGGCTTTTTTGACGCCGTATGATATCTGGTTCATCTCGTCATTGCTGTATATAACCGTGAGCCGTTCCAGACAGTCACAGATGGCTGTTCGGTAACCGTTTCCTTCATTTATGAGGCGATTTCATATTTAGATATCGATCTTTTCTATTTACTAATAAAAAACTAAAAAAGCTAAAAAGTGTTATTATATGTTATTTATGACTTACTATCACAGTGAAAAAGCAATATAGACATCTGCAACACAGCGGTAAATAAATGGACTGGCACACGTAAAGCCCATGGTCTACTTCATAATCGATATTATCTGTTGTCGAAAGCGGCTTCTGAGGTTTTTAAAAGTCTGGTCAGATAAAAATGACAGGAAAGTTAAAAGAAGAAGGAAATAAAATTAAAAACCCTGAAATATAGCTCATGTTCCCGGGGAGAGGGGGGGGGGGGGGGGGGGGGGGTTGTGGAGTTATGTTGTGATAATAGGGAACGTAAGCAACCACGACGCCAACGTATTGGACGACGGCATAAAACAGTAGCCTTAATTACAAAATACAATAACTGCACCTGAAAATGCACGCAGTCGCCTACATTTCAACCGTTGTCTGCAAAAATTGAGAACGCGAAAGTAAGAACGATAATCAATCCGTTTTTCGTTCGGCGTGAACGGAACTCTATACTCATCATATGTTCGAAAATCTGATTGTGAGAAACAATTAAAGGCGAGCAAAGGAAAGAGTAAACACCAAATTTCGGCAGATAACACTGTTCTACGTCCCGTCGTCACTGCCATCGCCGTCCTGGTTGCTCAGTTAAGTTCCCTAATATATATATGAGCGACGGTTCAGGGGCCGTTACCGTTTCGTAAAAACATGTCGAATTCCGGTTTTAGCCAATCAGATTGTTGGCTTGACTAGTATAGACGGTTCAGAATAATAAAATGGAGAAAATCCGGGTTCGTTTTCATTTGCGGGAAGAAAGCAGGAAATTCTTCGTTTGCAACGGACGTCATGGCGGCCATGTTGGATGACAATAACAAAAGATTCGGCAATAGCATGGCATGGCCGCACGTCTTTGTCCCTTAAATCTCCGGGGAGTGGTTGCAAACCAAAAATATATTGAGACGATATATTGAGACGGCAGTCAGGTTATTATTGTTTTCGCGCGCGGTGTGCCACGGTCACGTCGCGCCATATCAGTCTCCCGCGATCGAAATTTATATTCAAGGTGAATATAAAAAAAAAACATGTTTTAGATAGTTCTTGTGCTTGGGATTCAAATAGCTCTAGCTCTCAAAAGAGCCAAGACTCAAAAGAGCTAAGAAAAGATAAAATGCAGGAAACCAAAATAGCCCCAAAGCAGCAATAATTAATCAGGTAATCCAGAAAGATCATCATTTTGGAAGCCGGGGTGGTGTAAGTGGCACTGTGGCCTGGGTTCGAGTGCCAGTAACATGTGAATTGAGTTTATTGGTATCTCGCCCTTTCTCCGAAGCTTTATCTGGCATACATGAGTGAGTACACTATTTTGGGTTATTTATTCTAAATTGCGGCGAGTAGGACGTGAGGTAATTGTAAACAAATTATTCGGTGGGGTACGTTCTTTGAGGCACGACCTTCAATGATATGAGACTACGCACGCTGTCCTAGGAAATTACTCTGGCTTGAAGCTTACAATTAGAAGGAACAATAACTCGGCATATAACTATTACCACATTGTTTAGAATACAAATCAGGTTGAAATTCTCAATTACAGCCACTTAGTGGCTCCCTTCAGTACTCGGAATGTTTTCCAGAGAAATTGTGAAAATAACTGATGTTTCCAGAAAATTCCCGGTGGCGTTCAATACGTATTCTGTTTTAGCGTTAATAGGCCCCTTTCCCCCTAATGACAAAACAATTGTTTTTCGTTGCACACTTCGAGTAAGAATGTTCGGTATAATTGCGTTTCGAAATTGTGCGCACGATAATAACAATAACAGCAACCTGCCATCCCAAGCGTCGAACAACCCCACTAGGTTATTGAAAATATTTTCTGTTGAGCTTTTTCAGTACGGGATATCGATTGGTATATTCAAATCGATGACCACACCGGAAAACACCCGTATTTGTGTGATCGCGTTGTAGAGAATATAAAGACCAGTTGGGTCATTAACTATAGAAGATTAGTGATTCCTAAAGCTCGTAGTAATCGATGTAATCGTTGCAAATACTTCGTTAAATTACACAACAAATTATTGAACCCAAGGAGTTGGAAGGAGTTATCCGCGTCGAAGGCATGCTCCAGAAGAGGCCGCGTTTCAACGTAACTGTACCATTGTTACGTGCAAATACTTTCTCCCAGAGGAGTCGAAGAGTATTGCAAATACACATATAACAAAATAATTTCAAGCTATCGAAATTTAAAAAAATATCATTGACTTCAGCTGTCGACCAAAAGGAGAAAAGGTTCGTACACTACTCGTACGTTATCGATTTTAATTTGAATCTCAAAATTTAATTTATTATGTTTTCACTAGACATTCGTATGAGTGGGTGAAGAAACGTTTTTTTCATTCATTTGAAACAAGTATACCTCAATCGACTTTAGTTGATTACATACCAATGCTTTAATTTAACTCTAGTGCAAATTCCCAATAGCATCTTATATCCAGTATCAGTGATTAAATTGTATTTTCTTATCCTTTTTATTATTCTGATCAAATTGCTATCGATCTCAATGTACCGCCATCAAATTACGTTTTTAAAACTTTCTAACCCATGTTAGTATGATAACTTCGATGTTAACCTCCTCGATTTTAAACAGATAGTTTAAAAGATGTTCAATTTACCGATTTTTTTTATATTTTCAAATATAATTTGCGCCCTTATTACCGTGCAATGCCATAGGGACTTGCACTTCAGTGTTTTTAAGGTGGTATCCCATTGGACTAATTCTATTGTTTTAGGGTTTGTTTATTTTAGTGTAGGCCATTCAAATAAGTGGTTGATAGGTAAGCTATGGCAATGCAACATGCAAAGGACGCGATAGTTTTAAGAACAGTTCAAAGGCCAAGCATTCTTTTCTCCCCATTTCGAACAGATTTTCTGTTGACTTCAGCAGCACCTAGGTCTTATTAGTGCCTAGTTAAATTGTAGGGAAAAGGCGGCTAATTGACATTTTTTTTTTTCAAGCAAGTTTTCGAAAAGAGCCGAACTTCAGTGAGGCTCGGATCGATTGATTTGACCCTACTCGACCAATCAGATCGCTGATACAAACAGACACAGACGGACACATGAAATGACATCTATCGTCAAACTCGTTCCCAGACTCTTGGCCGTGTTAACACGTCCCCATCCTTGTCCAAGTCGCGCGCATCCACGAAGCTGAAGCGGCCTCGTACTCTCTTCAGTTTCTTGTTATAGGGACTCCGTGCTCTTCTAAAGGATCACTGTTTGAAATATTTCTGGAAATACAGAACCAGAACCCGATTGTTCGAAGCAAGGTAACTTTATCCCTAGGATAGCGCTAAATCTGAAATTGTAATCTGTACAGTTTAAAGGGGCCGTCTCACCCACAGTGCTTAGCGCGCTCACATAGCATAGCGGCCATTTTCGATGCCATCGAAATCCAGAGTTTTATGGTAGTGGTCTTAATCTTCTCTACATCTCTGCCATCCTTCCAGCTATCGTCAGAAAAATCATTTTAGGTTGAACCATTTTTATTGTTCTTCCTATTGAGCCTCTTATTTAAGTGTTTTAAATTATTTGGTCTTGCAAATTTTAGTTTTATTTCAGGTGGCCGTAGTTCTCTGATGGATGCCAGTCTCGTTTGTCCTCAACGAAAGGAAACAATTGTCCGTTTGGGGTCCACGATTTCCACCTACAACATGGAGAAGCTATTCTGACCATTAATCTTTATATGTAAAGATATATTGGCGCTTAGTTCGAGTATCTACTATCTTTGAGCCGATTTGGGTTTTTGAACACCGTGGCTGGCTTAGTACGTGACCACAATTTGCAACAAAACTCCACTTCAAGAACAGTTTCCTAAAATCATTTTCAGGGCTTTGGCGTTTAACTTGTGGAAACAGGTCCTCTCTCTGGTTTCGAAGGGCGGGCTTTGGGCTTTTAGACAGTGATTTTGCCGAGATTTTCGGATTCACCGGGTTGTTCATTTGAAGTTTATACTCGCACGAAATTTGACAAACAACGGAAAGCCGCCGAGACTGCATGATAATAATTTCCTATTCAGGCGAGCTGTTATTCGTTCACTGTTCTCTCTTGAACTGGTTCTCTGGCACCAGCAACGAGATTGCCTGCTAGCAGATGATCTCTCTCTCTCTCTCTCTGCAGGGAAAATAAAACCGAGGGGAGAAACCTCTCTTTTGATAATTATTAGTATTCTCTGTTTATAGTACTGATGACAGGGTTCGCGCGGAAGCGACGGGTGAGCGGTAAAGTCAACAAAATATTATAGGCAATGAAACCGGCTCCGCTTGGTCGACCCGAAAAGAATTGAGCAATTTCCTAAAATCATTTTGATGGCTTCGGCGTTCAATTTGTGGAAACAGGTCTCTCTTTTCGGATTCATCGGATCGATGAAAGTTTATACTCGCACGAAATTTGACAACAGTCGGCCGCCGTGATAATAATTTCCCATTGAAACAAGCTGTAATTCGTTCACTGTTCTCTCTTGAACTGGTTCTCTGCTACTGCCAGCAACGAGATTGTCTGCTAGCAGTTCTCTCTAGTTCTCTCTCTGTCTGCAAGTAAAAAAGAACCGAGGAGAGAAACCCTAGAGAAACCTCTCGCTTTCATAATTATTAGTGTTTATACCCGGAGAGTGTGTTCTCTGTTTATAGCAGCGACGCGTGAGCGATAAATGTTATAGTACAGCCAAGTACTGCTGTATAACACTTTGTTGAGGATCGGGTAGTGAAATCTCACTCCTCCCTTTTTTTTTTTCGACATTTCTCCCTCCTCCCTAGCGAGTTTTAAAATTTCTCTCTAGAGCATGTATGTAGATCCCATTTTCTCCCCCTCCCTGTATGCTAAATTCTTCCTCCTCCCTAGTTTTTCTGGACATTTCACCCTCCTCCCTGTTTTTTTTTTGCCAATTCTCCCTCCTCCCTGTTCTGTTCCTCCACCCTCTGAGGTACTATTTAAGTTTCATCAAGGTCATCCATGTTCAAATCAAAATTATCATGTCACCAACATAAACTGAATACGTTTAGTTTGTGAGGTTCCCGCCGTGAACAGGGGTCAAAGTCCCGGATATAAACAATAACAAAAGCACGCTAAGCACTGTGGGTGAGACGGCCCCTTTAACCTAGGGTTAGTAATTTAACCCCGGCGTAGTGCTTACCCTTGCGTCGAACAACCGTGCCCTGTTTCTAAAAAGGTTGTCCGACCAAAAGCAACAAGCCAAGGCCGAAAAGGCTGTTGGTACTTTGTGCTCGTCATTAATTTATTCATATGTAGTTATGATATGAAATCATTAATTTATTCAGGTGTGCATGTGGTCAGTATATTTTCATTTTAAGAAAAAGTTAAAAACAGATTTTCAAGAAGGCTTTTAATCTTGGATAGAACTTAAGCTACTATTAAAACAACAGTCTTTCTAAATTAATATATTAATATATTTAGAGATTTTAGTTTTTTTACTTAGTTCTCTAGTTTCCATCCAGTTTTTTTTACTAGTTATTACACATTTTATTTAGGTTTAGGCTTGGTAATCGCTTTTGAATATACTCGTAATAATAATAATAATAATAATAATAATTAAGTTCTTTTGCCAGGGAGCCCACTCACAATAGTGATTTTCAGTGAGGCCCTGCAGGAACATAGAAAAAGTAAAGAGAAAAAATATATATATACATAAATAAATTAAAAATATAAAAACAATAATATATATAAAACTTCGGTTGTAAAGCTAGGGTTAAAATATTGGTTAAAATGTGTCAATAATTACTTATTACGTATAGCTAACTTAAAATTATTAAAACTGAAGATAAAGTTCTAATATTTTCGGCCAGACTGTTCCAATCATTAATACAATGACAGGCAAAGCGGTCTTGTCCCCAGGTACGGTTGGAATGCGGCTTTCGTAGATTGTTCTTATTGCGAGTACTATAATTATGGATGTAGGCAAAAGATAAAAAATTAAAATTCCAGTCTAAAAGTCCGTTTAACCCCTTATAAGTAAAGATTAGACGATGTATGCGATCTGCCAGAGCTTTAGTAGTCGAAGAGTGCCTAGATCTGTCTATAATTACTTTGGCAGCAGCGCTTTGGGTGACTTGGATCTTCTGCATTAAGGTTTCGTTGTGCTTATCGACCCACACGACGTCCCCGTAGTCCAATATTGGCAGGATCATTGTCTTGACAAATAGTTCTCTTGTGGCCATTGGTAGTAAGTGCTTAATTCTTCGAAGGATTCCAATTCGTTTATATGCTTTCTTGCAAACGTAGTCCACATGTTCTGCCCAGGATAGAGTCTCATGGATAATCACGCCCAAGTATTTAAAAGACTCTACCTTGTCTAATTCTTTATTGTTAATATTTAGAGTTACTTGATCAAAGGATTTGAGTCTCTTCGATTCTCCGATTAGCATAAATTTAGATTTACTAATATTCAGGGTAAGTTTATATTCCGCAAGCCATTGCGCCAGTCGGTGCAGATCCTCCTTCAGAAGTCTCTGTAGCTCGGATGCTGATTTTGAAGAGCAGTATAGCGCTGTGTCGTCCGCAAATAATGTAACGTTTTCTTTGCTTTTCTTTGTGGAAAAACGGTGCACTTTCTTGCTACATATCAAGGGCACCCAACGAGTACTTTTTGAAATTCGTTTGAAACCAGTTGTCTGCAGCTTATCTAGCCATTTTAAGGCGCCTACTATGTCTTTTGACGTATTCTAGAAAGCTATTAGCTGTTCGGATTTTCTAGGTGGAAATCGCGTCAACCGAAAATACTATGGCAAAATATTCCCGGCCTACGAATTTGTTAGTAGTCTAGAACAGAAACAAGAATTTTCTAGCCCAAGTAACTTCATGTTGCAAAGTTTTGTGGAGGTACAAATTTTTTAGGGGTTCTTTTTTCCTTTAGGCAATTCTTTTAGGTGACTTCCATTTGCTAAAGGTTTATTCTTTCGGATTTTAAATGTCAGAATTTCTTAGAGAATGAAAATGTGTTCTCGAAAACTTTAGGTGGCCGCTTCACTAAATGATTTGTGATAATGTTTTTTTTTTTCATTCCAACCAATGTTTTTTTCCGGATCGTTCTGACTCTATTGATCAGACGAAAACGTACGAATATTTTAGGGGAAAGCTCTTACTCTATTGATCAGACGAATACACACGAATATTTTAGGGGAAACCGTTTAGTCTCCCTTTTCTTCTATAATCAGTTTCTAGGGATTTAAAACAAATTTTCTAGCCAGTATTTCAGAAAACAATTTGCTTCAGAAGCAAATACTAGTATATCGTTATATAGGATTCGAAGAACTGGTTGTTTTTCCTAAGACGTGTTCTAGACGCAAATTGTTATCTTATATTTTCCATGAGGTCGTGTATTCTGTCTGTGTTACCTCTATATCACTAAAATGTTCGCTAGGATCGCATTCTCTTGGATCAATTTTAAAACTGTATTGAAATTTATAAGTATTTTGTCAGCATGTGGAAAGGACGAGGTCATTTAGTTAACATTTCTCAACGAGTTGGAGTACTATAATCACAAAAGTGAACTGATTATCGAATTAGAACACACGTTTAGCTTTGAAAGCGATTTCAAAGGGAACCTGTGGTTGGGTGCTTCAAAACGACCTTGCTTGAGAATACCAAATTTACGGAACGTTCCTAGAATATATATATAAGCCAAAAATGTACCCTTCCTATTTTTGTCCTGTTTTATCGACAATTAAAATGCCGAACTTTGTTTGGAAGGCAAAGTACAGGCTCTACCGCACTAAATATACCTTATACCGTGAAAACTTAAGGCTGGTTTTCACTAGCGACGGAAGCGACGGAAGCAGAAACGGAAGCGTAAGCGTAAGCATAAGAAACTAATGTTCTTGTGAGAATCAACACGACGGAAGCATAAGCATAAGCCTCGTTCAGAAGCGAAAACCTCGCTTGCATGCTATATTTACATTGCAAAGGGCCTGAGAATGAGTATTCTGATTGGCTAAATTCATCTGCTTCCGCTTCTGCTTACGTTTGACTAGTTTTCACTGGAACGGAAGCAACGGAAGCAGAAGCGGAGACGTAAGAAGAAGGAAACCTTCCGTTCCTTCCACTTATGCTTCCGTCGAGCTTACGCTTCCGCTTACGTCTCCGTTTCTTGATTTTCACTAGAACGTAAGGCTCCTTACGCTTACGCTTCTGCTTCCGCTCAGTTCTGCTTCCGTCGCTAGTGAAAACCAGGCTTAAGGAAATGAAATATGGGAAAACAGTACATGTCCTACTCGGTACTAACCACACCTTAGAACCGTGAGATCATGTTCTAAAAATGAAATATAGGAAAATATTGCATGCTTTACTGAACTAAATACACCTTATTCCGTGAAATGAAAGAAATGAAATATTGGAAAATATTGCATGTTCTCCCGCACTAAATACACCTTAGGACAATGAGATTATGGTCTAAAGAAATGAAACATAGAAAATCATTACATGATATCCCGCACTAAATATAATGCTCTAAAGTGGATATCAAGGAAATTGAGTGCGTAGCCATTTGTTTGCTATCAATTCGATATGATCTCAAGTGGATATCGAAGAAATTGCATGCATAGCTAGTCATCTGTTTGCTATCAGTCCGATCAGTATGATCTCCAGTGGATATCCAACATGATACTGAAAATTAAACATCATTCAGGTCAGCTGCATGTATAGAGCTGAAATGGGAGTGGATATCAAAGAAATTTAGTGTGCATTAATTTGTTTGATAGTATGCTGAAAATTTAAGATCATTTAATGAAAATGTGGCAAGAAATTATGTCACCGCACGCCCCTGGATTTGACTTTTCAACAAAATTTAAAAATTCGAGCTCTACTGCAAAATCTACTTCAGATAACATAGATTGTGTTTCTTTATCTCCTATTGTTATTCATTTTATTATATCTATTATATTACACTAGTGGATACCGCTAACGATAATCCAACATGTGTGTTAGACGCTAGCTAGGTCATAGCGCGTTTTGGGTAGTGCCATGCAACTTGCATGGTAGTGATCATAGGTGTATGGTTGTTTTCCACCTACTAAGGCTCAACTGGAATTTTGGAGCACTTCTCGTGGAAATAAGTGGCCTAAACATCGCCAAAAAAGTTTCTCCTTGGAACGATTGTTATTTTAAATCGAAGTGCATTGAATGTCATCACAAGCTCGCGAACCGACAGCCTTCCGCAGTTCATGCCGCGTGGCAGTTGTCGCGTCGAGTACAGAAACCATGGTTTTAACTCTGCCACATCACTTAATCCATTGTGATTTGAAGCTGCAACCTCATTCTAGCCACTTCTAAATGTATTAACAGGAAAGGCATGGGATTTTCCACCCCTCCCCCTTCAGTTTTGCAAGGTTCGCAATCTTACCCCAAATTTGAAAACGATATGTTGTGTTCATGGTATTTGGTACCAAAACTATGATTTTTATGCTGCAACTTCATTCAAGCCACTTCTAATGGGGGAGGGTTACCGTTATTAACAGGAAATGCATATGCTTTTCCACCCCTCCCCCCACAGTTTTGTAAGGTTCGCAGATCTTATCCCAAATTTGCAACCAATATGTTGTGTTCGTCTTGTTTAGTACCAAAACTATGATTTCGACGCTGCAACCTTATTTAATCCAGTTCTGGACTGGGAAATAGCAAATGAAACCGTCCCAGCATGCTTTGCGGCCAAAACGGAAAGGGCGATGGATTTTTACGGGTAGAAAGGAACGTCGTAGAGACAAGGGGTTTTCACCAAAATGTTACCCATGGAAAACTCCAGGGGGTATTCTTAATTTGGTTAATGCTGAAGTTCAGGGGGGGAATGGCAGCCGAGTAATAACGCGAGTAATAACGCAAAGATTTCAGCTAGGTGGTCGATATTACATACGATAGGCTAGTTTTGAATCCTTTAACTATTTGCTACATATGAAACATAAGCTGTCGATTACAATTATTCCCTACCCCACCCCCCTGGAAATGGCATACCCATTTTAATGCCTTTAGCTATTTGATATATACCAAACATTAATTAATTAATTAATTAATTAATTAATTAATTAATTAATTAATTAATTAATTAATTAATTAATTAATGGTTGTTTTATTTCTATGATTATCGTTAGGAATCATATACTCAACAAAATTTCTCGATTCTAATTGGGTGAGAGGAGTGCAATGTATCCCAAATTGCACTGTTTGGTTGTAATTGCAAATCAGGAAGTTGACCATCTATACATCGAAAGCAAAACCTCCAGATTGAAATCGAAGTACATAAAGTTTTTTACAGTCCTGTTTTTGTAAAGGATTTGTTTCCGAAGATTTTCCGAAAAAATTCTAATGGTCAAAACTGACTATGCTGTGCTGTGGTTACAGCAAAAACACGTCTAAGCCTGTAAATTGATTTTGGAGTACTAAACATTAACATTTCAGATGCTGTAGTATTACTTATTTTAACGGCGCTTCACTTTTTCGATATTTCCGAAGATTGTCCGAAGATTCAAGTAAATTTAACAATAAATCATACGATTTTGTCGTGCAATTCGGGATATATTCGAACGAGTGAGTTTTCAAAGAGTATCAAAATTGCACGAGCCCCTAGGGTGTTATGTTTCACATGTTACACATAGAAAACTGCAGAGGGTCTTCTTAGTTTGGTTGAAATCCACGTCCAATGAATGCGAAAATACAATTTCAAAACGGCTTAACCCTCCGGAACTTCATTTGCGCGAGTATTTACTCAATAATGTCATCTAGTTCTGCGAAATTACATTACATTGCTTTAACTATTCGCTACATACCAAACATTAATTAGTGATTTAATGATTGTATAATTTCTATGATTACCGTGAGGAATTGTTCTTGTTCTTCTTGTCCTTCTTGTCCTTCGATCTTGTCCTTCTTGTTCTTCTTGTTCTTCTGGTGGGCTGTGGCGTGACGTAAATAACGGTATGCGAACTTCTGTTTGCGGAGCCGATGATCATGGGCATGGAAAAGGTCTAGTTACTATTTCTTTTTTTCCCCGCAGAATTGACCCCGTTTGCAGAAGTGTGAATAGTTCGTATCAGCAATGGTCGTACGATTTGGAACACCTGTGGTTTTGAGTCTCCTCGCGTGCTCTGTGCTAGTTCCCTGTGCTACTGGGAATGTAACCAAGGTCACGATTAATATGCCAGTTCTTGCTTACAAAACCCTGAAAGATGACTACGGCTTTGCTCGATCAGTTAGATTGGCAAAGGAGCTCGTATACAACAGCACAGATTTCAAGCACCTTACAGACAGTTATGACATTAATCTAACTGTAGTTGATACACATGTAAGTGTGGATTCTTCTCCTGTCTCATTAGTATTATTATCATTATCAGCATCATCATTTATTATTATTATTATCATTGTTATTATCATTATCATGACATCATTTATTATGATTAGTAGTAGCAGTAGCAGTAAGGGTTAATGAATGGCCACAAGTGTGATATGGGATTTATCATCGCGAATAATGCTTAACGGCCACAAGTGCGAAGCCCGAGTAGCCGTTGAGCTATACGAGCGACGATAAATCCCATATCACACGAGTGGCCATTCATTAACCTTGATATTTTGCACTGCTTGGGGAAGTCAGTGATCGGTCGAGAGACCTCTCTTTGTTGCCTACAGTACTTTGAAATTCTTTTCGAAGTCCAAGGACTTTGAACTATGAATATTCATAGTTCAAAGTCCTTGGACTTAGAAGAGGATTTCAAAGTACTGTATAGGAGTCCTTTGACGGGGTTTCAAAGAACTGCACGTGGTACAAATTGAAAACTCTGGTTGGCTAATTACCTCATTAATTATTAAGTGGGGTTTGAACAGGTCTGAAAGCATGTTTTCTAGGTACTGTTTTAATTTACTATGCCTAACCCAGTATAAAATTAAGCCACAGTATTTAATGAAAATATTTAATTGTTCGTAGATGATCCTGTTAAATATTTTTTTATGAGCAAACAGTGGCACGAGGAAAAGGGTGGTCTCTTCGTAATCCTTTGTTGTCCTCCTTGCGAGAGAGAGAAGAGGATAGAAGAAAAACAAGAGCCTCTAGTGTTACTTTTGAGAATCTCACTTCCATGCGAACATTAGGTTCAGATTTCGGACTTCGTTCCTGATTGGATAATCTACTCATTACCAGGTTCAACCGTGAGTGCTGGATGTACCGGTAATTTTCATTAGCTTGCCCAATGGCCCAGCAATACCGGTTTGACGTGTTTGCTTGATTTGAAGCTCAGCGCATGGAAGTGAGATTGCCGACCGGGATAACATGAGAGGCTCTTCTTCTTCTTCTCTCACTTCTCTTCGCCTTTTATTTCTTCTGCGTTATTTTTCTCCAGAAAAGTGCAAGTTATACAATATTTTTTGCAAGCCAGCTCATTAATGCCAAACCACCACCCCTTGTGTTTCTTGGTCCTGTTCTTGCCCAACTAACGGAGCGTGCCACCGACACCCTATATATGCACAGAATGATTCTGGTAAGTACTAGTTAAAATGTGAGCGGCCGAATTGTATCGGATATACAATAGCGAGCCGTTAGGCGAGTATTGCAATGTACTGATATGAACTATAGAAAATTGAAAATATTTCTGAAATTGTGATGAAAAGCGTAAAATAAGAGTTTGGCGCTATGTCACAGACATGCGTAGCGCCCCATATCGGAGAGACAGCATGTGTGCATCAAGACAGGAGTTCTACCTTGTCATTTTACCCATCCTGGGATAAGGGAGGTCGGTGATCGGTTGTGAGACTATTATTGAACTCGGCTATCGCAAAATATCATGATCTGACCGTGTCTTGGTATCAGTTCTTTGGCATTGTTACAGACAGACACCAATATACAGACAGACACATGCATGAAATTTAATAGTATAGATGTTGCCAGGCTTTTCGCCGTGTTAACACCTTAGTGAGTGAGTGAGTGGGTGAGTAGGCGAGTGAGTAAGTGAGTGACACAAATCCCCCGTCCCTTTAGCCTCCTGTGCCTCCCAACTAACGTCTGCTGTAACGAGCGGAACATTCGAAAAGCTAGATTTCAAAATTCCCATACAAACACTTATAACAGACATAAACAGAGCTTGGGCTTCCTGTGCTAGTTGCTCGATGAAAATATACTGACTTCTAGAGCAGTATTCATAGGGAACCACGGAGAAAACAGTTGGAATTGTCCCCTACGACATTTTGGGAAGTTTTATCCATGAAGTTTTAAAGGATGTAGAAACACGCTCTATACATGAAAAAAATGTTTTATGTCACAGAAATATCACACGCACCAGTTTGATCGAATTCTATCACAGTTAATAACAAAAGGAAAGTGATGTTCCGCTCGTTTCAGCAACCGTTAGTTGGGAGGAATGCGTGACGAGACAAACGAACATCTGCGAAGGAGGCTACCAACAAATCGTGATATTTTGATCAACAAGGCAAGACAGGCAACAGAGTTGCCCGGTCCTGTTTTGCCGTGTTATTTTTTTCAAAGTAAGTTTAGGATTTTGATACGTGCGCTTACAATCAAAATTTGGGCTACATTTCATCGTAGTGTGTTAACAAATTGATTGATCGTTTTTCTCCTGTATGTAGGTTCCCTTTTCGTACAAGGCTTATGCCATGCAGAAGAGATTTGTGATGAGTTCGAGTCCCGATATGAAAGCCGTGATTGATGCCAAGATTGCATTCATGAAACAATTTAACTGGAAAAGAGCAGCGGTCTTGTACGATTTCACTAGCGAAAGAGGCTACTTCACCGAGGTATGTTCACATGATAAAATAGTCCTATTTCGTTTTCGAAAGCTACCGCTGCATACGTTGACTATACAGACTCGTCTGCGCGGTGTTCGCCTTGTAATGGTGTTAAACATTCATAAATACCACCGGAGAGATGAGCTATTCACAGCTTTGTGCATAGTCCAATTCGCAGTCCTTGACCGCCATTTTGAAAGTAACCAAGCCGTTGGTGACATCGAGGGTGTGTATCAGTGCAAGATCGACTCCTACCTCCATGCGCGGCTTGGTTACCTTTCAAGAACTACGAATATCTATTGTTGTAGTTGCGACTTCTACACCTTCTTGCTGGTATTGTCGAAGATTTAACTTCAGAATGAGACTAAGGGCGCTTGCCATTTACGCGAACTGGCTGGTCTGATCGGCCAGTTATTAAATGGAACGTGTCAGTTCTGAGAACTGGTTCAACCAGTTCCTAGAACTGACGCGTTCCATTTAAGAATTAGCCAATCAGACCAGTCAGTTCACGTAAATGAAAAGCGCCCTAACATTGCGCAGACATGTTTGAATAAACTACGACTTGAGAGGATGTTTTTTCGAATATTTTTTCAATTGTTTGTAATAGTACTTCATGAGAGAATTATAACTTTTATTCCTTCTAGTTTACTGACGTTTTGGTAAATCGCTTAAAGAAGAGCAGTATACACATTACTGGGAACGTTGGCGTAGATCCGAGAAAACAGGCACAGGGTGTGATCTATTCAAAGCTAATGGCTCTGAAGGTACGATTTAATCAGATTCCAAGGACAGTTATTATTTATAAAGTAGGTGTAATTTTGCCGTGTCCTCTTTACAGCCGGATACAGCTAGTCAAAGTGCTAGTGCGATCAAATTACAGCTGTTTTCTACAGCTTATACAGGGAGCAGGGGTGGCGTAGTGTGTAAGCGCTTCGCGTTTCACCTCAGGTGGCCCAGGTTCAATCCCCGAACGCGGCGCTATATGTGAGTTGAGTTTGTTGGTATCTCGCTCTTGCTTCGAGGGTTTTTCTCCGGATCCTTCAGTTTTCCTCCCTCCACAAAAGCCAACACGCTAAATTTCAATTCGATCTGTGGATTAGCCGGATTCTGGCTTTGATCAGCCCTATGGTTGTTTCAGGTCCCGTTAGAAATTCAAAGTCAAGTCAAAGCTTCGGAAAGTAAAAGTACTAAATAATTACGAGTTAAAATCTGAAGTAAAAATTCCTACGGGAAGACTGATTTTGTTAGCTATGATTTCTGTCTGCGATTACTCGGTTTAGAATTGGATGACGTCATCTAAGCAACCCAACAAAATAGATGTGGCTGCAGAAGAAACGGATAATTTTTATGTAGAAACGTCTAGAGAGCTTTTACTCAAAGTTTGAACTTTGTAAAATGCCTTTTAGTCTCTGTGTCATGTCGTGTTGCTGTTGCTGTTGCTTAGATGATGTCAAAATGACCGCTAACCAAAGAATCACTCGTTTGTAATCCGAGTAATGGCTATCAATCTGAGCTCGAACTTATAGCTAAAATAATTAGCCTTCCTGTAGGAATTTCGACTTAAGATTTGACATGGTAAATATTTAGTACTTTTGTTTTCCGAAGCTGACGAAAAAAGGAAAAGCATAATTTGACGCAGCAACACATTAACGTAAAAAAAAAAAAAAAAAAAAAAAAAAAAGATTGAAGTATACCAGGAATGCATTACCAGAAACATCCATATATACTATACATGACCAGTTTGAGCTATTTTTAGAACATTTTCCCGTGTAACTGCCTTCAGACTCTGCTGCGATCGTGCATTTGCTTGCCGTAATTATCGAGATTAAAAATGATCTATTATTCTTTGAGGTGATTTTACTAACGCTGCATTGTCCTGACTATGGTTTGATTGGATTCCCAAAGTGTGGTCACGTGAACTCCCGTGAGATCTGTTCTAAATATAGCTCAATCCGGTGATACTATGACTCACAGACCTAGTATGGGAGATGGACGCTCCTGGTAATGGGCTCCTGAGTATACGTAGTCCACCAGCAACAGTTACTACACTCGGCTGCGTATCGTGGCGTTCTGATTTGTACGGCGTTTTCACATCCGTGCTTCTAATAGCCAATTTATAAACGAAAACAGAACTTGAACCGAGTATGTAAATTAATTCGAATTAAAAATTAAATTCCACCACAAGAAATATCACATAATTAGTGTGTTGACTGAGTTTAGGGACGTTTGGATCGATCATAACGGTGGTGAAATCACAAAAATAAGAAAGATCAGTATATACTGAACTCTATTACTTTTGTGATTTTGGAAAGATTGCCATTCAGTTCTTATTTACTCAAATATCTTCAAACTCTGTAAACATACTAATTTCGATGTGGTCTTTCATGTGGTGCATGGCGAACATTAAAAAATATGAATGCGATGAAATTTATGCATTCGGTCCCAGACCTTTATCAATTTACGAAATGGCTAAGAAGAGGGCAAACCAAATGCGAATGACGTTTATTTGTGGGTATTTATTTGCTGTTGTTATGTTATCTATACAATGATTAGCGAGTAAAGGAAGATACAAAATGATTTCATGCGAAGTGTGATGTTATCCAGTGTTTTCACCAGAATTGGGGTCCCCACAAAGACAAAAATTGTGGGGACATTGCAGAGAGGCTTTTAGAACTAATTGTAACAGCTAGTGTTTTTTCGAATTACGCCCTTAGGGTACATTTATATGTTTGGTGCACCATTTCGAAACAAATGAGAATCCCGCAATGGCGTGGTCTGGCGAGAACACGGCCGGTTATATGTGCATCTGTACTCAAATAACACATTGATTCGGCCGATAAAGAGCACACATTTCACAATGTTTATATATTGTATACATTGTTGTATATCAAAAATGCAAAGAGTTTAAGGAGAAAGGCAGAAATGAAGTGGAGAAGAATGAAAATGGAGTCAGATTTGAACATCTTTAAATACAACAAAAACCATGTAACATACCTGATGATCCAAGCCAGACGGTCATTCTTTGCCAACTTTATTGACGAAAAGAATACCGATCAAGGAAGGATGAATTGCCGTTCCCGAATTATGACGATAAGTCAGTGCTAGCCAATAATGTCAGTAGATTCTTTGTCCGGAAGATTTCCCGAATTCGCTCGGTTCTTGATGCTGTTAGTGTGGGTAATACGGATGCGGTCACGCCTATAACCCAGGAACTGAATCACGAACTAGCATTTAGAAGATTTGACCCTCTGACTGAAAACGATGTTCGCACACTCATCAAGAAGTCGGCAAAGAATTCCTGCCCTTTAGATCCTATGCCAACATCGCTTGTGGCTGAGTGTTTAGTCGTACTTTTGCCCGTGATCACACAAATGATAAATTCGTCATTAGCCTCTGGCCATTTTCCTGACATCTGGAAGGAAGCTCTCGTCTCTCCCCTTCTCAAGAAGCCAATCTTGACGAAGTGTTTAAAAACCTCCGCCCAATCAGCATTCTACAATTTGTTCGAAACTGACAGAACGTGACACAGTTTGGTCTTTATCCCTCGTTGCAATCAGCATACCGCAAGTGTTACAGTACTGAGACGGCTTTTCTCAAGGTAATGAACGATATTCTGATGAACATGAATAGGCAACACGTCACTCTGTTGCTGCTTGATCTCAGTGCGGCATTTGATACAGTCGATCATATCATTCTACTTGGGCGCCTACAGTCCACTAGACTAGGGATCAGCGGCACTGCACTGAAATGGTGGGTGTGTGCGTCCTATTTGTCTAAAAGATCTCAACGTGTTTCTTTGTGTGGCTGCCTCTCTGGCAAATTTGATCTGACTTGTGGAATTCCATAGTGTTCGTGTCTGGGTCCTTTCCTATTTACTATATACTCGACTAAGCTGTTCGACGTCATCCGCATGTTTATGCGGATGACACACAACTTTATCTGCCTTTTAATCCCGACTCTGCAGTGAGCCAAGCTGGTGCAATTGCAGCAATGGCGCGATGTGTGAAAGAGATAAGAGCCTGGATGAAGAACATTTTAAATAGTGTTAGCTAAATGTTAATAATTATTACTCTATTATTAGTTAGATTACATGTTTTAATTATTGACCACATTGCAAAATATTAGGCTTCAAATTCACGACTTTCTAGGAATACTTAAGATATATTTCTATTTATTGTACGTTATGTAGTTAGTTTTACTATTTTAACCTTAGATATTAATTCTAGTAGTATTTTAGTTTGCATTGTAATGCGCATTTGATCATATACCCATGCTAATATGCGCACTATAAATATTAAATATTATTATTACTATTATTATTGTTTTATGACTTTGCCTGCGAAGCTTTTGTTAAATCATTTGTCATGTTCCCGTTGTTGTTGCTATTATTCCGTTATAAAGTTACTTTTTGCACTTATCCTATCTGCTATTTTCAATCAAAAGAACAACCCTTCTATTCTACTTTTTACTCCGCCAATACGAATAATAATCCAAACCAAATAAGAACTTTGATAGTGTCTGTACGACGAAATTCGACCATTCACTTTTGGCACTGTTTTTACTTCCAAACTGAGGCCAAATCATTGCAACATTTTGCCAAAGGACCAAATTAGACTATGAATTTTGCGGAGAGTTTACCATCGAAATCACGTCAGCCATTAACTGAAGTGTGTTCCAAATAGTTCGCGATTTCCTGTCGTGACGTCATTTTCTCAACACTCACTTACTGACTCTGAGTCAGCGTATGACCGGTTTGAGCTATTTTTAGAACATGTTTCCCCGGGTAACGCTTCCGACACTCTTCTGCGAATCAGTAACATAGTAGGCAATGCCGGTAGTAACAATTAAAATGACTCAAAGAACAATAGATCATTTTTAATCTCGATAATTACGGCAAGCAAATGCACGATCGCAGCAGAGTCAGAAGGCAGTTACCCGGGAAACATGTTCTAAAAATAGCTCAAACCGGTCATACGCTGACTCACGGGTATAGTATATATGGACGCTCCTGGTAATGAGCTCCTGAAGCGGCCTAACCAGCCAAAAGACAATACACTTGTTAATAAACATTTGTGCTCCGAGTGCGCGAAAAAGGTTGATTGGCAACAAAAGCTGTCTTCGACCCGGTTGACACTACGAGCACTTTGGGCACGTTACTCCTAACTTGGGCACGACATGCACGCAAACACGCAGGCCGAGACTACCTTTTCACAGGGTCCAGCACCCTTAGATTTTTGAGCATTCCCATTTACACAACGGACGTAAGAGGTCCCGTGCCGCTAACATTTGGCACGCGTACCAGAATTTAGGAGTGCCGTGCCCAAGTTAGGAGTGCCGTTTTCAAGTTAGGAGTGCCGTGCCAAAGTTAAGAGTGCCGTGCTCAAGTTAGGAGTGCCGTGCCCAAGTTAGGAGTGCCGTTCCCAAGTTAGGAGTGCCGTGCCCAACTTAGGAGTGCCGTGCCCAAAATGCTTGACGTGTAAACGGGGCTTAAACCATAAGACGTCTCTGTTCTGAGTGTTGTTTGTCTGGTAACGTTCGCCGTGCGTGTGACCACATAGAGCTGCAGTTTTAGTGACCATAACAATTTTTATTCTACAAACTACAGTGTTTTACAAGGATTTCCAGCACTGAGAAATATCCTATCTGAACACACGTAAAAATACGATAATTTTACGTGTGTGGATATCGCCTTTCAGCCAATCAGCGATTTCCACGTCACGCGCTTACCCTTGCTGCGAACAATCGGGCCCAGGTCCAAGTATTGTTATAAAATATATGAAATAATACATGGACGCTTGTATATATGGAATTTATCTTCGAGTGCTCATGTGCTTATCATCCGCGCGCTCGTGTATTATTCTCTATTTCTTCCACCACTTATGGTTTTTCGTTGTCCTTTTATTCTTATTATTCATGTACCGAATTAGCGTACGTTCGATTGACCGTATTCCGGAATAAGAATACACAGAATGAACATTATACAAATCGCTTCTTTTAGCCAATGGAACACTAAATGTATCCTATGTCAGCAAACGTTTGTAGCTTAGTGTAAAATGCGCCTGAACCAATGATTTCCAGAGACTGTATTCCATCTATTCTTATTCTTGAATATGGTCAATCTACGCGCCCTAAGTGTATCTTGAATATCATATGTCAGCAAACGTTCGTAAAGCTTACAGTGTAAAATGTACGTGTAACCTGAACCAGTGATTTCCAGAGACAATTCTATCTATTGTTATTCTTGAATACACCAGTACATGTATCCTGAATATGATATGTCAGCAAGTGTTTGTAGCTTAGTGTAAAATGTACCTGAACCAGTGATTTCCAGAGACTGTATTCCATCTATTCTTATTCTTGAATATGGTCAATATACGCGCCCTAAGTGTATCCTAAATATCATATGTCAGCAAGTGTTTGTAGTTACAGTGTAAAATGCGCCTGAACCAGTGTTTTCCGCAGGCAGCTCAGGATCACTGATAGTAACAGTGTATGGGAAATTTCCGTTCTCAATAAAAATACATCAACCTTACTGTGTCTTCATGTGGTTGTCCTTTATGTCTGGACCGAGTTGACCGAATTCCCTGAAACCACATGAAGACACACGGTAAAGTTGTAGCTTAGTGTAAAACGGTAAAGTTTGTATAGCTTAGTGTAAAATGCGCCTGAACCAGTGATTTCCAGAGACTATTCCATATATTCTTATTCTAGAATATGGTCCACAATCGAACACGCCATAATGTTGTCGTCTCGCATGAGTGATAGGTAAACTGTAGTTTTAGAGGAATATGATTAAAATCGTAAACATTCATTCTCTCTTGCTTCCTTTATAGAAAGAGGACACAAAGATCTATTTCGCCGAAGTCGGGCTTTACGGAGCATTGGTGTTATTTTGCGAGGTGAAACTAATGGGCCTCTTGCAGGATACAATCACGTGGCTGTACTGGACGGCAAGAAAATCTGACCCCATTTATTTAAAGGCACTTGAACGAGATCGGTCGTGTTATTAGCAAAACCTGTTTGTAAATGCTATTTTCTATCTCCAGTCGATTGTCGATCTTTCTAAAACAGCATTTAGAAATTTAATTTGTTTGCCATCCAGTAAAGCCTTTTCCATGGGATCACGAGCGCAATGCATTGGTTATTGAAGTGATATTAGCACGTGACTGTTTTTCCTGCAAAAGGCTTATTGTCTTATATATAGTATTCTATTGTTCTTTAAAACATTATGTTTATAGTATTCTGTGGGAGTTTTTCTCTAATAACTATTTATGAAACGATATGATTATATTCAACCAGCTGTGGGAGTGTGGGCATACTTTTGTGCCGTCAAAATGTGGTGATTTATTTGTCGTAAAACCTTTCTTTCATCTGGATGTCACCAAAGGCTTGGTTACCTTTCAAAATGGCGGCCAATAACTATGAATTAGACTATTCCCCTGTCGCAATGAACTTATTCCTATTCTTCGTATATCAAAAACGTAGGGGCCTCTAGGTTAGACTAGTTAATATATGATACTCATTCGGCTCACTTAGTTGTTGTCTCTCCACATTAGGTATATAAGATAGGCTAGTTAATATATGATACTCATTTGCTCACTTACTGTTGTCTCTCCACCGTTAGGTATATAAGATAGGCTAGTTAATATATGATGCTCATTTGCTCACTTACTGTTGTCTCTCCACCGTTAGGTATATAAGATAGGCTAGTCAATATATGATACTCATTTGCTCACTTAGTTGTTGTCTTTCCACCGTTAGGTATATAAGATAGGCTAGTTAATATATGATACTCATTTGCTCACTTACTGTTGTCTCTCCACCGTTAGGTATATAAGATAGGCTAGTCAATATATGATACTCATTTGCTCACTTAGTTGTTGTCTCTCCACCGTTAGGTATATAAGATAGGCTAGTTAATATATGATACACATTTGCTCACTTACTGTTGTATATCTCCACCGTTAGGTATATAAGATCGGTCTGTACGGTCCAGATGTGGTGTGGTTATTAAATCCGATGGTGCGTTCCATCGATTACTGGTTCCAATATAATTCAACAAACGGGCAGATCGTCTCTTGTTCCAAGGAACAGATCAGAACCGCTGCCAACCGAGCGTTCATCTTCGAGAGATCAATCATCAGGAGAGACAATATAACAACTGCATCGGGATTGGTGAGTGTAGCTCCTATTAGAGCGGATTTCAATTGAGTGTCGAAAGTGTTTTGGTTTTGCGTTTACTAAGCTCTCCTATTGGCTGAGAAAGTAAACCAACCAATCAGAAACCAAAGTAAAACCAAACGCAAATTGGTTTTGGTTTTGCTTTGGTTTGTCATTGGCTCACAGGGAAGCCATTTATGAGTTACTTGTGATTACTCGCTCCTATGATTGGCTGGCTGTGGGTAATTTGCGTTTGGTTTTACTACACTCAACTGAAAACCGCTCTATACGTAGATTTTACATACTTGGCCAATATTAATAATAATAATAATAATATTTTGACAGGGTGCTCTCGTTACCGAAGTGTTTTTTTTCAGAGAGGCCCTGTAAAAAGAAAAACTAACGAAATGGAATACTAAGTAAGCACAAAAGTTACAAATAGAATAGTAGTTAAGTTTTAAATATGTATATGGAATTTAAAACGATTGATTACATAAACGGAGTTTGAGCTTGAATAGAGATAATGATCTTACAGTCCGAACATCTAAATCTAAGTTATTAAAGTCCTTTGATGCATGGCATGAAAGTTTATGTTTGCCCCAGTTTGTTTAGGCTTTGGCAGATGTAAGTTTGACTTGGTTCTGGTATTATAACCATGAATTTAACTGTTCTGTGTAAGACTGTAACTGTTCTATAAGATTGTTAAAACATTTAAAAATAAAAATACATTGAAGATTTCCAATGCAGGACAGTCCAAAAAGCCCCCCCCCCCCCCCCCCACCGCAAAATGTTTTACTGGCAAAGTGAAAATTCCGAAATGCAGGAAATTTAGAAAATGAGGGACATTTTGTGGTCATGCAGGACGGCGGGACAATGGGCTAAACTGTGGGGTAGTCCCGCACAATCCTGGACAGTTGGCAAGATGCATTTTGATCTTAAAGGGAACCTCCACTGAAAAAAAAACAATGTTTGCTCTCAAATCCTCAATCTATTGCCTCAATCTATTGCTGTGTTTGTCTCCCAAAATTATATCTCTTTTGTTGTGTAACAATTGAGGCAACTGTGTGACGTCATAAGATTTCAAGATGGCGGCGCATGAGACTAGACGAGCTCGTATAAAGGAGAGGAATCGCTCACTTAATTATTCATGAAATGACAATGTAAACTAACTAAAACCCTACCCTGAACCATAAAAAAACCTATCCGGTCAGGAAACAAGATCTTACCCACCTAGAGCTAGGGAAAATGGTGAGGTAAACAAATTTGAGACTCCGACTCGAAAGGCAAACGTCGCAACCACTACACTAAACTACCATCGTCACTCAATTGCTGTCAAATTTTTAAATTTTTAAACCACTGATAATCTATGTATTTTGTACCGTTGTTCTCTCCTCGAGGTGTCATTTCGGAAATTGCTCTCGCAGCGTCGCAATTAAAGCCACATTGACGTACTATATACCGTTTTGAAGGTCTTGAATTGAAGAAAGTATATATTGAATCCGTTTTGATCAAAAGCTAAAAGCGTAGCTGTTGCACATTTTGCAACGCAAAATGATCCGTCCACCGGAAGGAATTCAGCTCCTCAGGTTTTTTATGATCCCTTTTGAATCCCAACTAAATTGTCTAAAATATTATGTCAGGGATTTTTGATATGTTGCGTATTACAGATGTTATCCCTTTTCAAATTGGAAAGGGTAGTTTTTCATCCTGTGTTGATACAAACCAGGTCATAAAACCTGAAGGAAAAGGAATTTCAAAATTCCTCTACACGCATTTTAGACATTGTATTTGGGATTCGAAAGGGATAATTAATATAATTAATATATATACGAGTAAAACATTGTTAGATCATATGGGCCCATCAGTTGAAGACAACAAGTTTTATTTTCAGTTTTAGTTGTACTAATTTATTCCATGCGTTTGCCACTGGGCCAGCGACCGAAACGCTGCTGTATTTGAACTTTACTTTCTCCATGTCTCACTAGCTAGGTTTAACTCTATTGCCCTGAATGAGGTTAAAGTATTCACTAAATTGATTTCAAATCTTGGAGCCTAAGTTTAAGCATATTATCAATGTGAAACACGTTCTATTTTATCTTATGGTACATAGTTCGACGTGTGCGATTCTACCAAACAAACAACCAAATTAATTATTAAACACAGTCTATGGGGGCCCGTTCTGGTCAAAATTACGTTAATAATTTTTTGGGTAGCCAGAATTAATTTTATGTGTTTGACAAATTATTTATTATATGTTCGAATTAATTTTATGTATACAAGAATTATTTTTTCGTATGCACGAATTATTTTTTCGTACGATAATTTCTTGGCATATCCCATGAGCCACTGCGAGCTGTATAAGTCTTGCTCATCATTCCAAGATGGTGGCCATCCGATTCCGTCAATTTTTGTTAAATTTAAAGTCAGTTTTTCGACTATTTTGCAAAGGAACGTCTCGGGCCGTGGGTTTATTATCGCAATAGTGGGGGTAGTGTAGGTTGGGACAGACATTAATTTTATTATCGTAAGTCTTAAATGGGTTGGGGTAAGGTGGGGTGGTGGGTAATTTTAAACTGAAATTTTATTAGCTATCTTAATTAGGGATATCTCGTTAGAAGATTTTGATGATGTAAATATTATATATATATTTTTATACTTATATTTGTATAATAGTATAACTTTTTATTATTATCTATATCTACCTATTTTGTTATATTGTATTTATTTTTATCGTCACAGATGAAGAGCCATTCATTAGAATGGATAGGCTGTGAATAAACCTTTATTATTATTATTATTATTATTATTATTACTATTTTTGTCTCCTGAGCGTATATAATTTGATGTTCTAATTGAAAACAGGCTTCGTCTGTTGGATGCTGCAGGGACCTTTTCTTTGCTATTGAATGACTTGGCGAGAGGCGACTCCCAATAGGGCTACCTGCTAAATGCTATACAAGCCCCACTGCAGAATCTAAATCCGGGGGGGGGGGTTACTTACATGAAAAATGGTATGTGTGTGAGGCCAAGAGGCTCAAACCCTGACCCTGTTTGACCCAAAATCCGAGCTCCAAAACCCTGATTGCCCCCTTTTTGGGGGAAAAAATCCTGATGCCTGAAAATACTGAACCCCGACCCTGTCTGAACCCAAACTCAAATCCTGACCCTGATCTGGCCAAAATCAGGTCAAAACCCTGACTCTACCTGCCCAAACTGAGCCCTAAAACCCTGACCCACCCCCACGGCACATACATAATACGTCACAAACAGGAGTAATCCCCCCTTTCCCCGGGCGAGAAGCATCCCACTGAAGGCGGATGAACTTGAATGAAGGCGGATGAAGGCGAATGCACTTGAATGAGAACCGGGATGGACATTGAACCTTGATGACATAAAGTTCTGCACTATGATGCCATGAATGATCGTGAACAATATGTTCTCTGGTGAGCGATTCCTCTCCTTAGGAACATCAGCCGCCATGTTGAATTAACAGCACGTGGTGGTGGGCGAGCTCGCAGTGTCTTATGGGATATGCCAAGAAATTATTGTACGAAAAAATAATTCGTGCATACGAAACATTAATTCGTGCATACGAAAAAATAATTCGCGCACATGAAAAAATAATTCGCCCATACGAAATAATAATTCGCCCATACAAAAAAAATATTCGCCCATACGAAAAATTAATTCGCCCATGCAAATAATTATTCTTGTATAAATACAATTAATTCAGGCTACCAAAAAAATAATTAACGTAATTTTGACCAGAACGGGCCCCCATACAGCGCAGCTAAAAATGTTTTTTTTTTATGAAGTCCGCAATGCGGTTACAAAAATCGTATTTAGTTATTGAAAAGGAAAGAAAGATCAGAACCGAAGTTGTTTTAATCTGTTTAAATTATCGGACCAGAATTAAATAGATTTGGTCTTGTGTAAAAATAATTTCTCCTGCGTGTTACATAAACTTTACAATTGGTCATCAGTTAAAAGTTGTAAAGTTATTGGTATTCCCAAAAATCATTCAAATATAATCTTTAGTAATAAAATAAATCAACTGATACACAGTTTGATTAAATCTTAACCATTTTATATAACTTGAAATTTATCTCGCGTAGAGTTCTAAAGTTGTTAAATGCAAGATGTCAGAATTTAATTAAATATCCATCGCGAACAGCAAAACGCGTACGAAAACCGGCCGCATTCAATTCTGAATAAAATAAAATATGTTTGATCCATACTTCAAATGCGAAATAATTACTTCGCAAAAAAAAGAAAACTGAAGTGTGTTCCCAGTGAAATTTTAGCACTTTTGCAGACTTCATAACGGCAAAAATATTTTAGTTACGTTTGGCTTTGGTTTAGTTTGTTTGGCAGAATTGCAAACGTGGTCGAACTACCATTGATAACATAAAATAGAACGTGTTTCAAATTGATAATAAACTTAAACTTAGGCTCCAAGATTTGAAAGCAATTTAGTGAATACCTCAGCCTCGTTTAGGGAAATAGAATAAACCTAGCTAGTGCGACGTGGATAAAGTAAAGTTCAGAATACAGTTAGTTCCTTGAAGTCATAGCAGCCATGGAATAAATTAGTACAACTAAAACTGAAAATAAAACTTGTCTTCAACTGATGGGCCCATATGATCTGAAAATGTTTTACTCGTACATTTTTCATTCCAGCTGATATATTTTTTGTTAGAAAAATGTCTGAAAAGCACATTTTTGGATTACCGATGATGCAACCGATATCAGAATTTTTGCACGCGGCTGTATATAATATAATATATATATTTGAAAGCCTAGCCTCAAGGGCTGAACTCCTTCTGGCGGACGGAGTCATTTCGCGTTGAAAATTTTACACCATCTGTTGATCAAAATAACGGATTAAATATATACTTTCTTCAATTCAAAACCTTAAAAACGGTATATAGTACGTCTGTGGCTTTAATTGCGCGACGCTGCAAGAGCGTTTTTCCGAAACGACACCTAGAGCCTTTATCGAGATTTTAAGGGAGATGGGGGCGCAAATATATGTCATGTTTTAAAATTCACAGACGTCTAGCCGGGGAAGTTCTCATTTTCGAGCCCAGGCCCTTCCTATTTTTAGTGCGCATGCTCAACGATGATGTGCAGTAAGAAAGGGCTGGGGTCGAGAATGGAGAATTTTTCAGGAAAATGTGCAAGGAACGCCTGGAATGAGTAGGAACATGCGCAGTAAGATTTAATAAATGTATACCGGTTCCCCAGGGACCAAGAACTAAACAAATTACAAAACGAAAATAAAGCATTCCAAAGTACAAATCCTAGCATATCCACGCGATTTTCTTCATTCGAAAGACTGACTTCTGAACTAGTCCAACAAATTCGCCTTTTACCAGATCGAAGCTCGAGCAAGTTGAAATGCTATTGTCTTGTACTCGACACTGATTGCCTCAAATAACCGTGAGTTGGAATGCTTTGTTTTCATTCTGCAATGTGATTGGTTCTCGTTGTCTAAGTTGTCCCGGTTACAGTAGTCGCACTGTAATTGTGCATATCAACTTTCTTGTTTTCTGTTTATTCCAACATCAGACAGCGAAATCCTACATAGACAAGATTATTCAGATGGCTAAGCCAAAAGATACGAGTCGTCCTAAGTATTTATCGCAAAGCGGATACAGTTTTGACGCGTTTTGGGCCGTGGCAACGGCGCTGAACAATAGCATTGATGTCCTGAAAGCAAAGAATGAAACGTTGAACACTTCAGGTATATCTGACTCTGCAATACCCTTGGACATCACCAAGTGTATTATGGACCAACTCAACAAAGTGTCCTTCGAAGGATTGACGGTAAGACTCCGGTTCGCTGCCAGAGTAATAATTAGGAGGGAAGATGTCCCGTATGGGAGGGAGGTGGGGAACACTTATTATTTACTTGTTGAAGCTTAACTCTGCCGGTCCCCGCAAGGAAATCTTGTTGTCGAACCTGCTTCATCCCCAGGAGCCTGTGGTGAGCGCGAAGCAATGGGTTCTAGGCACGAAACAAACATTGAGGGGGGAGGGGGAGAGGGAGTAGACTAGAGATATTAGCTTCCCTACTCTTATTTTTATTGGCCGCATTTTCGCAGCCGTTCTAAAGTTGCTGGATACCTTCAGTGAGGTTCCGTGAGTGCTTCCAGTCACACTTTTCAAAATTACTCGTTGGCGGGATTTTCACGTACCTGTATCATGGCTTCTCGCATCAGCACCAAAATCTGATTAGTCTGAATGGATAGGAGCCAATTACAAACAGGGCTACTGACAGAAATGCATTTCCAGCCCGCCAGAGGTCGTTTGCAGCCCGATACACGCGTGTTTTCATGACAGGGCGGTTTCATATTTGGCTGCGTATTTTGATAATAATATCACTTAAAAGCTCGATTAGGACTAACTATTGACTTCGACTTTTCAAAAAGTGTTACCAACGTTTTTCTTTTTTACTTGCTCCAGGGACCGCTCTCATTTTCTGGTTACGAAAGAGAAGGGATGATAAACATTGTACAGGTTCAAGGTAAGTTAAACAGCTTTAACCAAGTGTATATAATAGTTTTTTTCTTCTTTTGCCATTTCGGATTTCTACATGACATCCTGACTAAACGGCCAAAAAAATGGTTTGCAATCTTCCTTCGCCATTTTAAAAGTTCTTTTAGCAGTTTGCATCTATTCCAATATTCTATCTTCATTTTTATCAAAGGTTTAACGACATTTCACATAGCAAAAATAAGAGGGAAATGTGTGCTCGTGTTCCCGACATGATGTCACAGGAAAACTCTCGCCAGGTCTCCTTTGACGCGGTCATTTTCGAACCGGAAGTGAAATTTCACATTTTCAAGCAGAGATAAAATGGCGAAGGAAATTCGGAATCCAATTTTTTTCGTTTACATCGGGATGTCACGTAGATTGGCAAAATAATACTGTTATATTAGGTACTTATTGACTGAGTGGGAGGGCCGGACGGGAAAATATTTGGCTCGAGGTCATGACGTATGGACCGAGCGCAGCGATTTGGGGGGGGGGGAGAGGAGGAAAGAAAGAAAAGGGCTCTCTTCTCTTTTCTCTACCCCGTCTTCCCTTCTTGAGAGCCTGATACTCAGGTTAATTTGTCTGCAATGAGCTTCGGACTGTGCGGAGCACATGCCAGGAACCAATTTCGCGGCAAACCGAAGAGCCAATAGAAATCAAGCTAAAATTAAACCGAGATTCGACAACTTTCACTTGAAGAACTTTTTTTTTTCGACATCAAAAATACTTTTTTAAGGATGTAAACTGACCTGTATTTTAAATAGTTGCACTGAGGTTCAATCACAACTTTTGTGGAAGATTTGAGTTGAAAACCTGCCGGTCGAAAATCACTTGACTTCTTGAGTGGCCGTACTAACCCTAACCCTTCGTGCTTTTAGAAGCCATTTTCTCGCTGGAAGCAGCCATTTCAGCTTCTATATCTTTGACAACTATAGATACTATTTACAAGATGTTCTTTCAATCTATCAACAGCGGGCAGAGCTCGGCTAAAAAAACAATACAAGTTTGCTTTCCCATTCATCGGCGATTTACTGACTGATTTCACTCATCGCTGTGTTGGCGCCGCCGTACGCTTGCCGTTACTTTTTTGCTCGGCACAAATTATTAATTATTTCCATTTCTCTAGGTTCAAGCACAGTTGCCTTTCGAGTCCTGAACGATTCCTTCAAAATTATCGGATTGAGTTTGTTGTCAAGTATTATTTTCTTTCGCACTATAAACCAAGCTTTTCATTTTCCAGCGACAAAAGCACCCGCTACGGCTTGCTCCGACTTTTGAACACTTTTCTTCATTCATTCATGAAAACCTTTCAGGTAAACCACGAAC
The DNA here is from genome assembly GCA_030867875.1 of Actinernus sp. WN-2022. Taxonomy (NCBI): domain Eukaryota; kingdom Metazoa; phylum Cnidaria; class Anthozoa; order Actiniaria; family Actinernidae; genus Actinernus; species Actinernus sp. WN-2022. The sequence continues at coordinate 26,568,160 of JAOWCC010001634.1, forward strand.
AAAACTTACAAACTTGTGTAAGTATTAAAACTATCGGGTGGCTGGTGGACACGCATAAAACTAGCCTGAGAAAACAGCCGACTCATATCGCCCGAGCCGGCTGTTTTCTCAGGCTGGCATAAACCGGAAGTCAAAATCGCATCTGCTCCTGCGAGCATAGCAACGGTGTTGCATAGCACGGTAACTACGGTCTAGGGACGCGCATCAATAAAGGATTGGAACGAGACACTCGTGTTGGTTTCATTGCACCGAAGCGAGTCGACGCCAAGGTTAGCTATTGAAATATCCAAAAGAGTGGTGAATTTCTTACGTTAAATGCGACTAACGTGCTTTGCTGTGGTGACTAGGAAAAATATGCCAACTCCAACATTTAACGTAAGAAATTCACCACTCTTTTGGATATTTCAATAGCTAACCTTTAAAATACACAACAAATTGCTTTCTGTTCGAGTTTACAGTGTTACAGCTTATGTTGGAATGTTTGGTCAATTCGGTCGGCAACGCGATGGCTTTAGCTCTGACTTGATCTCCCCAAAGTGTTGAAATGTTCGCGCCATTCGTTGCGTACTCGGCCCAGCACTGTAGCCGCAGTCGTAGTCCGTAGTCGTCGTATCTTAAATTCGCTATTGAAACTTCCAACAGACGGACGAAGGAGAACTGTTAGCCCGAAAACGATAAACGTTCACCTGGCCGCCATAACAACTCACTTGTACTACTCAGCGACCGTGTGACGTCAATAGATCCAAGATGGCGGCTCGCAGGGAATTCAAACGACTTTTATGGACCGAGGAAAATCGGTCCATAACTGACATCTATATAGTGTACAATTTATAGGAGACAAACACAGAAATAGATTGTGGCATCCATAAGGAACATTTGTATTAATTAGCCAAGGAAATAAGTTAAAAATTTAATCAGTATGCTTAAAGGTGCTGTTATATTATGCAGTTTTATTTGCAACTTTTCTCGCAACAATAAAAGAACTTGTCAGGTAATTTATACTGTGCAACTCTGAAATTAGCCTGTTTTTCAAACCGCGCTAAAGTCCGGTTTACACGACAAGTATTTTGGGTACGGCACTCCTAACTTGGGCACGGCACTCCTAACTTGGGCACGGCACTCCTAACAAGCTGGCCTAGATTACCTTTTCACAGGATCTCAGCACCCCTAGATTTACGGGCACGCCGCGTACCGGAACATTTCCATTACACGACAAATATAGGAGGTGCCGTGCCGAATGCCGTACCAAAAATACCAGTCCTGAATAGGTTTAGCCACAAGTTGCTAAAAATGTCCTCAAAAGTTGCTTTATAGAATCGAAAAAGTTGCCGAAAAGTTGCTGATTTTTCGCAAAAGTTGCCAAAAAGTTGCTTATATTTTAAAAAGTTGCCGAAAAGTTGCTCCCAATTTAATTTAAAACATCAGTCTAAAATGCTGAGAGATTATTCGGGAGTTATTATTTTTTAAATGACGCACTGCTGTTAGCATATTTCTGATTAAACAACAACATATATATATTAGTGTTTATTAAACAATTTTACATTATTCAAAGCTACAGTTATATACACTGTCAAACATACTGTTCGCAACATAGCAGTATAATGTTTTTTTCCCAATCAAAGACTGGGTTGCTCTGTACCATACACTGCCGACTGAGTGAAGCCCTACTTGGAGCACTTATGTTTGCATAGCCTGATTTTCAGACGGTCGAGGTCGTCCGCTCACTTCCTCCCACCTCTCCGTCCGATGGACTTTGGCAGAAACCGTGTTCCTGACGTCATTTCATTTCGACCAATCAGAGCGAAGGTTTTATTGTTAGAGAACTGAGGTATGTGTGGAATGTCAAGTGCAGCCTGCATGAAGGACAACCCAAATGGCGGACGATACGAACGGACTTGATATGGCTTTGGAGAAAGCGTGCGAAACTTTCGGCATTTCTGAATTATTTCCCGAACAGCGAAAGGCAATATTACCCCTCGTTTCCCGGAAGGACCTTGGCCATCACAGCTGCATCTATAGGCGACGACCAGGTAGAGAAGGGAGGAAGTGAGCGGACGACCTCGACCGTCTGAAAATCAGGCTAATGTTTGCACCGGTTGTTTTAGCTTTCTCGATTGGTCCTTCCTCAGTTCACTCCCAAAACTGTCAGAGTTGGAATCATTTACGTCCGCCATTTTCGTTTAGCTCGTGTATTAAACCGCTGACTCGCTGACTGCTGACTCATTGACCTTTGGACTGTGTTGTGTCCCAGGGACAATATAATCACTCAGTATTGAAGTATTTCAAATGTACTAAATATAAAATATTTGTGTTACCTATAACTGACATTTTGAATAAATATAAAATTGCTAAACACACGTCAAGTTGCTCTTTTAACAGAAAGTTGCCAAAAATCCAAAAAGTTGCCGGTAAAACGAAAAGTTGCCAAAAAAATGAAAAGTTCAGTGCCGACCGAGCAACTTGTGGCTAAGCCTATATAGTCCTGAAGAAAGTAAGCAAACAACCTCGGACCGTCCGAAAATCAGGCTGCTCTGAAATAGGTGGCTGCAATCGGCGTCCCAAACAGAAAACTACTTTACGAAATTGTTGCAGCAACTTGTTTCATCATTGCGAGACCAGTCCCATGGTGTATAACACAGCCGTAATTCAAGTTTCTATAATACACTGGAAATACTGGATCTCTTACATGGGATGGAAGTTTGTTGTAAATTTGTTTGAATTTCCATGGTTTTTCACACTTCCAACAGATGGAAATATTTTGGAAATACCTTGGAAATTTTGTTGGAAACTCTCCCTGATCCCATGGAAGAGGTCAGTTTTTCTAGTGATAATTAATTAATTAATGGCATTTGGCTGTTTAACAGATGATGGGAGAAGGAAGATTGTCATCGGTCAGCATTACACTAAACAAAACAGGCTTCAGATGATCCCTAACGACACGAAGTATCTGTGGATAAATGGTGAGTTTTTGCTGCTTGGTAATCCTATTGACGTCCCAAAAGTAAAGCAAAAATGTAAAACAACTTTATTGCTGCCGCAGCGAGCGAGCAAGGCAGCAGTTCTAATCTGTAAGCGGGTCCAAATCTCGATTTCTTTTTTTGCCACAATGCATCACTTTTATTGTCTTTTTTCCCCACAATGCTTTACACGGATCTGCATTGTGGAATCTGCATTGTTCAGTGGAGCTAACTACGTTCAACCATTCTTTAAATAATGAATTTCTGTGTATGCGATCCTTGTGTAATCATGAATTTGTTGATGTGTAGACATGTAGGCGAACTCAGTGTTTACTATCAGTTTCCAAAGAGCAAGATCTCTCCTGTTATCAAGATGGTGAGCAACAAATAATTTTCTTCTATTGCGGACCTTCGATAAAGTCAAGCAGCCGGTTCAAAACACAATTAGCATTTACAATTACATTCTCAATTACAGTTGATTTCCGGTATTTAAACTTCACCGGGCAGAACAGCAGTTTTTTGTGCCGGGAATCTTAAGAAAATGTCGGGAATTGGTAAGCTCAGTGGATTTACCGGGAGATCGTTGATATGTCGGGACAAAATGTAAATTAATCGGGACAACTTTTGAGATACACGCCACAGCTTAAACAGGATTCAGTCGCACGATAGCCCCAAAAATACAAAACATATTCATGTAACACCTTGGTATTTTTATCAGCCAGTAATATATTTTTCCTGCCAAAGTGCTACTGTAGGTTCTCTTCTAATACACTTCCTTAACTGAGCGGAGCAGCATTCACTACCTGTTAGGTATACTAGTTTAACGTTGGTAACTCGTGACAGTCTGGTGAAACTGATAACTTGAGGCCGACGTGGGACCTACAATGTTACGTCCTTATCCGAGGAGACGTGAAGATCTAACGATTTGCAGTTCGAGAACGTAATTGTTTCACAAAGGCAACACCTTACTCAGTTATTATAAGACCCCGAGTGTTGGCCCGGCCGGGGTTTGAACCCGCGACCTCCCACTCGACATACCGGAGTTTAACCACTGAGCTAACCGGGAGGGACTGGATTTAACCACTGAGCTATCCGGGAGGGACTGGCTCTAACCACTGAGCTAACCGGGAGGGACTGGATTTAACCACTGAGCTAACCGGGAGGGACTGGCTCTTACCACTGAGCTAACCGGGAGGGACTGGATTTAACCACTGAGGTAACCGGGAGGGACTGGATTTAACCACTGAGCTAACCGGGAGGCGGGCCCACTGATATATAATATTTGTCAGTTCATTCATACACCTTAGTAATACGGGGCGGCTTTCACCTCCTCGGAACCTGGAATAGTACTAGCTATCCAAACAATAGCGTACCCTGAAACAATACAAACCCCAACCCTAAAACAATGGAATTATTTGGCAGTGCAATCCAAATGGGTCCTATGAAATGTAAGGTTTTGAGAGGTGAAGGCCTGCTGGGTCAACACATCCTCCCCGTTGAATTCACAACTATCCTTAAATAGAAACACGCTTGAAATAACGATAATCGTAATTCTAATGACATACCAGTCAAGGATAAAGATAAACATTTGTTACATTCCGAACGGCGGTAGGCCGGCTTAGTGTAGTAGCGATGATGTCTGCACTACGCTGCAGTATACGCAAAGGGCTACGAGTTCGAGTCCGAGTAGGAGCGCTCAAAAATATTTTTCCTCTCTTTAACCTTCTCTTCTTGTTTACCTGTGAACCCTAGCTCTAGGTGAGTGAGAACCCGTCGTTTACCCGTGAACTCGTCCGATGGTTAGGGTTTGGTTTGTGGTTCGGGTTCGGATTTGTCGTAGAATTAACGATTATCATTGTTCCAAGCGTGTTTGCCATTTCAGGATAATTGTTAATTCAACGGGGAGAATGCGTTGGCTGGGTAATACTCATATCTCATTCCCGCGCAGGAAAACGGGTAGTGTAACAATGGTACTAGACAGTTGTGTTATTACTCAACAGCAATAGGCGATTTGCATGCTGATGTCACATACTACAACTACCAGAATCCTTTGCGCGGTGTCTTTTTGTTCCTCTAATTACGACCATTGTCCTGGTATTCTCAAAGGAGTTGGACAAAATCTGAATGAGAAAATGAACTTGAAAAGGATTCTGGTATTTGTAGTAAAATGGCGCCATCATGAAAATCGCCTATTCTCTATATTGCCCTAAAACTAGTTTTAATTTGATCTTTCATGTGGTAGCATCAGTTTCCCTCTACAGATTAATCTTTAAAATTAGGAGTTACCATGGAAAGTGAAATGCTGCAGAATTGTTGGTAGAGAAGTTGTAGTTTAGTTTAGGATGATGCACAAATGTGGTGAATGGAAAAATGGAGGAAATTAGTATGCCTTTTATTGTTTCGTTAGAATGTAATGTTGTTTATGCATGGTAATAATAATAATAGTCTTTATTAACAAATATACCACATCAAACGTGCAATATATATGGTTGTTTATTCCTGTTTGTTTATTCCTGTTACATGTAGGACACAGACAAGGTATAATTAGACGGTCGACGAGAGACAATGAGACATGGAAAACGGAAATTTGTAATAAAATAAACGTTAACTTTATTTAAGGGAAATTTCTGTTTTTGATAAGTTTTGTTACAAAGAAGAAAATATGTTTTTTACAATGTACTTCTGTAGGAAATACAAATGAGTTTTATCGACAGAAAAATCGGTGCATAAATGACATCTAATGTACAATTTACTGGCCGGAGACAAACCCAGAAACAGACATTGGCATGCATACCAATCATTTGAGAGCAAACATTGTTTTTCTGCCGAGATTCCCTTTAAGGTAATCACCTCACTTTGGGCATTGACAGAAGTAGTTCAACCATTAACACTTCACTAACTGAACAGAAACAAACGTGTGTCATATACTATCTCTATCATTGTTGTTAAGTCGAGGTCCACAGGTGGAAATAACTGGAAATAATTGCCCACATAATAACGCCAACAAGCACATAAAAGCACATTGCCTTCTTCTTGAAACGCCACTAAAACGTTAGTCACCCTGATGAATACTTCACGAACAAATAAAGTCGCAGTTGACATAGACTATATCGCAAACCCGCTGTCGCAATGCCCTCTGGGATGGATATCTCAGTTTTCATTGTTGTTGTTGGGCAGCCATCTTGGACTGAGATATCCATCCCAGAGTGCACTGCGACGGCGGGGTTGCAATATAGATTATGATGTATGACTGAGGAAATACAAAAAAACATATGTTCGGCCGAAGACCTCGTGCGTGGCGGGCTCATGCCAATTGCCATGCGCACATTGTCTTCTGATACTGCGGGCTCAAAATCACCGATCGACAGATATCCAAATCTCGACCTGTGAACACGTTTAGTGTCGCTGCCTCGCTCAGCCCTTGACAGCAATTATGCACATTAGGAAGCATCACCTGGTGACCAAAATGGATTCAAAGCGAGGCGTTCCTTTGTTAATTGCTAGGCTTTCTGATATCCCTCAGTGCGAGGATAACCTAGCAAAAACAAAGGATTGCCTCGCTTTGAATCCAAGATGGCATGAAAACACGGAAATATTTGCTCAACGTTTTGTTTTCTATTTTAGGTGAAGTTCCGCTAGATCGTTCCACGACAATTCGTAAGACTTTGGAAATAAAACCACAACTGTTCGTAGTCACATCAACTGCTGCTGCTCTCGGCATTTTACTTGGAATCCTCTTCTTAACTTTCAATCTTGTCTACAGGAAATACAAGTAAGAAAACAAGATATAACAGTAAAGCCTTTACTTAACGACACTAAATACATAATGAGTAGCCGTGCTTTATCGGATTTACAAACTCGAGCTGAAAGCGAAGCACGGACACGAATTCTGTATCTGACTTATCAAACGTATAGATGTAGCTAGTAATGTTTTCAGTTATTTTGACGTTACGACTCATTTTGGCCGAGAAAATCGAAGCAAAAGTTTATGTAAATCAGGATGAAATCTGTATCAGATTTACAGATCACTTATCGCACATTAATTTCCTTTGTTTATTATTATGAATTATGAATTATTAATGAATTAATAAACTCGTGGCCCTCAATTACGAATTACAAAATATCTAAACATTGAAAATACCTAGGCCTAAACTAAGTATAAGTACGATAGCCGTGGCTTGGTTATTCTAAAAGTCTATAGTGTGACATTGAAACCGAGCATAGACAATACGATCATTACAAATACCTACAAAATTAATATTCCTGGGCCCTGTTGTTCGAAGCGAGGGTAACTTTATCCCTAGGATAGCGCGAAATATGCAATTGCAAGCTGTACACTCAACACTAGTTTTCGCAGGAACCAGTCATCCATTGTAAGCTGTACAGTTTCCCCTCGGAGTAGCGAGTTAACCCTGTGGTAATTTTTCTCTTGCTTCGAACAACCGAGCCTTGGCGTATATCTCTCACGTCTTGGTAGTTAGTTGCTCTCTTCAAAAATAATAAGCAATTATTGGACGAGTGGTCAATAGTGCGCATGCTCAGAGCGTTATTTGCAGGTGAATCAACCAATCAGAATTCGGGATGCGAGAGAGTTGAATGGTAATAAGCAATTATTGGACGAGTGGTCAATAGTGCGCATGCTCAGAGCGTTATTTGCAGGTGAATCAACCAATCAGAATTCGGGATGCGAGAGAGTTGAATGGTAATAAGCAATTATTGGACGAGTGGTCAATAGTGCGTATGCTCAGAGCGTTATTTGCAGGTGAATCAACCAATCAGAATTCGGGATGCGAGAGAGTTGAATGGTAATAAGCAATTATTGGACGAGTGGTCAATAGTGCGCATGCTCAGAGCGTTATTTGCAGGTGAATCAACCAATCAGAATTCGGGATGCGAGAGAGTTGAATGGTAATAAGCAATTATTGGACGAGTGGTCAATAGTGCGCATGCTCAGAGCGTTATTTGCAGGTGAATCAACCAATCAGAATTCGGGATGCGAGAGAGTTGAATGGTAATAAGCAATTATTGGACGAGTGGTCAATAGTGCGCATGCTCAGAGCGTTATTTGCAGGTGAATCAACCAATCAGAATTCGGGATGCGAGAGAGTTGAATGGTAATAAGCAATTATTGGACGAGTGGTCAATAGTGCGCATGCTCAGGGCGTTATTTGCAGGTGAATCAACCAATCAGAATTCGGGATGCGAGAGAGTCGAATGGTAATAAGCAATTATTGGACGAGGTTGAGCAAAATATGATGAATTGTCTGTGGCGAGCTACCAGTTATTTGCCGATGCCGAAGGTAGAGGCAAATAACTGGTAAGCGAGACACACAATTCATCATATTTTGCGATAGCCAGAGTTCCAATAATTGTTTTATTATTCAGTACTTGGGGCATGCAAAATGCTCGCAATTTCCTCCTTTGAACGCTCTGGAAACCGAGCAGCCATGTTGGAATTTGTTGTTGAACAGCACTGCGCATGTTCACACCGGCAATATCTGCAGCATACGCTTATTTGCGCGCAGTTATCTGCAGGCGAATCAACCAATCAAAATGCGGGATACTTATGAACTGAATAATAATTACATTTATTTCGACTTTTCACATGGGTGCAGGAGCCCATTTTTCTGCTAAATCTATTGAACTAATCAAGGACCGTCCTCCTCGACCTCCTCCTTTGATAATAGTCGTCCATGATTCTATTTTCATGTGAACAAATAAATCTATCGTTAGAAATTGGATGTAACCCTGGCCTTAGCCCCCTTCGTAGGCAACTGGTGCGAGAGATTATTATTTTCGCCAATAAATTGTAGAAGGTAACTAAATTTGCTTAGCGCCAAATTCTAGGGTTTTTTTGGGGAGCTCGGGTGGCGCAGTAGTTAAGCGCTTCGCCTCTCACCTCTGTGGCCCAGGTTCGAATCCCGGACGGGGCGCCATATTTGAGTTGAGTTCGTTGGTATCTCGCCCTTGATCCGAGGGTTTTTCTCCGGGTTCTCCGGTTTTCCTCCCTCCGCAAAAACCAACACGCTAAATTCCAATTCGATCTGTGGATTAGCCGGGACCTGGCTTTGATAAGCCCCCATGGTTGGTTCAGGTCTCGTTAGAAATTCAGAGTTTCAGAGTTTTCAGAGTTTCAGCTAGCTGTTTTATTTTAATCATTATGCTCATTGTAATATCTACATATTTTTTGGGGGCTATACTTTTCGTAGCCAGTCTTAGTCTAAATCTTAGCATTTCTTTAGTTTTACCACAAATATTAGTTTAATTTATCCCACATGGAAATACGTACCGTATAGCATGAAACTTTTGCGGGAGTTTTATTTTGCGGATTGGCGGTTTTACGTGTTTTGCGGGAACATTTTTTGCGATTCTAAATGACTTGAATTTTTGCTGGGAACTAGTTTTTGCGATTTCCTGTTTAATTAGCGGAACATTAAAAAGGAAGGAAGCTTAATATTTTCAACTTTTATATTACTTGTCGAGTTTATACCGTACGCTCAACTTATGTCTCTATCAATTCCAAGCCCGCCCATCCCCCCCCCCCCCCGGGCAAGATGGGGCATTTGACAACCTATCTGTCCCTGGGGTGGGGCATTTGTTTTTCGTCAGCCCTGGCTCAGGGCATTTGTCAAATAAATATCCCACCCCTCCCCTGTGTTTGATTTTGTTTCGCTCAACTGATCAACACGTGCTTGCTTCATCGATCAACATGGCGGCGGAAAAGTCATCCGTGAACATGACGTTAGGAATTTCCTAGTTTCGGGGTGAAGTTTGCGGTTTGTTGGGAACTCGCTAGTGAATGTGGGATTTGGGGCACTTACGAAAGTGTTTGAAGGTGAGTACTGCATTACTTTGATAAAGAAAAGCGGTGAAATGTGGCTTTGAAACGGCGAAGAAATTTGGCACGTTCGCTATACTTGCCCCGGGGTGGGGCATTTGCATAACTTAGCTGGCCCCACGGTGGGGCATTTGCAACGTTCTGATTCCAAAATGACAAAATCCCCACAAATGCCCGGGGGGGGGGGGGGGGAGCATGGGCGGGCTTGGAATTGATGTATACAATCTACGAAGGCGATACAGTACTGCCCTAAAGTGACTGACGCAACAACGAAATCGAACAAAAAGCCTACCGGTACCCTGCATGCCATGCTAAAAAATATACTATTACTGCTGGTATTACGGTATACCGTATTCTGTTACGAGAATGTAAAATGTTCATTGCAAAAAGTAATCTCGGCATACAGGGGTAGATGCACGATAGACGGCCGTCTACTGTAATCTGTGCACTCGGACACAATCGGGACACAATCAGAAGCGCTAGCGGTTCAGCCGTGTATTCACTTGCTTCAAGATGCCGTTGCTGTACATACTACAGACATTTGAACGGCAATGCAATGGTAGTTTTGTTTCTATTAGATAAAAACTATTTACTCAAAGCTGGGACTGTTGTTTTCTATTAAAAAGCAATGTTAGTAGTTCTTATTTAGTCCAATATCGTCTCAGTAATGCAAGTTTACATCGAAAAAGCATAGTTGTTTATTTGACTGAAGGCCGGGAGTATTATTTTGCGAGTAGAGGCAATCCGCAAAAATTAAAATCCGCAAAATTTCCGTGCTACACGGTGACTTAGATCAGGGACTATCCTTGGCTTGCATGTGGCGTCATAAAAATATCTAAACTATAAGTCCTACAAAGCTGTTCTTTGTATATATATTCTATACATCTATAATAAAAGTCTACACAGCAAATTTCACGTCGATAGGGTGTTTTGTTCCGGATTTAAAAAAAATGAATTATATCAGAACGGTCCAGCGTGTTTTTCGAACGGCATAAAAATCTAAGTAGTTATGCCATTCTCATTTTTTTTTACTTGACAAATCCTTATAAGTTGGATCGAAGAGTTTTGAAGTGAAACCCAATGATTTTGGAGAGAAAGTAAGCTTTGTTTGTGTCGCCGTTGTATGGCCGCCGTGTTGGTGTCCCAAAGAGGAGCACCGAGACGGCTGTATACAAGCTTTTACAAAGTTAATTTAATATATAAAATTGTCCCGTAGCTCGTTAGGACGTATTCTAATGTTCCAAAATTCAGATTTTAAATATATGTTGGTAGTTCTACAAGGACCAAAGTGTTTTATTTAATTTCATCATTGCAAGCCAAACAATTATTTTTTAGACTGCGAACAGCCCTTTATTTTTCTTGGTCTCTAGTCACGAAAAACGATGTTTTGGCCGAGCACGGATTGGGCGCGAACGAAATCCCCGGAGGGTAGGAGGGCGGGGCAACTAGAGACCAAGAAAAACAAAGGGACTGTTCGCAGTCTATTTATTTTTTGATCACGGGTCCGCATGAAGACGAAAACCACTAATCTTGTCAATTTTCGCTGTACCAAGTTGTATATATTTTGTTCATCTAGATTTATCAAGCTGTCGGCTCCGCTCTTCAACAACATCATCGCCTGTGGGTGCATCCTCTGTCTGATCTCCGTGTACCTGTTTGGCATTTATGACGTCGAAAACCCAAGTGCCACCTTTTCTATTATTTGTAAGGTAAGCCGAGATAGTATGACCACCCCTCGTAATAACCGGAAGTTGCCAACACCGGAAGTAACAATAATTCAAGTTAATAATCCTACAACCTCCGCTTCAGCAATTTCCGGCTATTTTTAACACAACCCCCCCTCCCCCATTTCAATGTTGGTTTTCGAGCAGACTGAAATGTAGCCTTTCTATCCCAACATTGTGAAGGGGAAGGAGGGACAAGCGAAGTCATAAAAAAATGCCCGCGATGTGTCGGCGGTCCGTACTTAAATGGCGAAGGTTGTAGTTGCATAAAACAATTTATTTCACAATAAGTGAATTAAATTATATATACGGTGTATTTCAGAAGTCTGGCCATTGTTTAAACTCCGGAAAACTACGATTTCGTTTACAAAATCTGCTCAATTTGTGATCGTGGCAAAGGAAAAGCGTATTGGCATTCTACATACAGTTTTTTCACCTATCCAAAAATCCAATCATTCTAATGATTTCAAACTTGTTTTTAACAGGCACGAGCGTGGACATTGTCCATTGGATTTTCATGCGCCTTTGGGGCTATGTTTGTGAAGACCTGGAGGATCTACAAAATCTGCACGAACAAGAAGCTTAAAGTTAAGGTATAAAGTCAAAATTATATTTGCTACAGAGTTTCTTCTTAGATCTAAAATCAATTTATGGGGTTTAAAAAGTACCCGAATAGTTATGTAAGATGAGTGAAAACATATTTAAAAGAGTTCAGTTATGTAAATAATTTGAGGTTACTTCGCATAAGGGCCCGCAATTTTGTTTTACGTTTAGCATCCAGGAAGATAGGGGAAGGGAGATTATTGAGCTACATGTATAATCAAGCGGAGTTGAAAGGAAGACAGGGCAGGGGCTCAATAGCGAGAGAAGCTCCCAGTCAAGTGCAATTGTTTCAAATATAAAATCAGTGTTACCTTTTATTTATTTTTATTTAGAAATTAATGCAACAAACGATGTCATTACTAGTATTAGCAATACGTGTTCTCCTCATGGGCGTGAGATTAGAACAATTACCGCTAATGATCAATGCATTACTGCGTTTGCGTATGTTACTTGTGCTTATCAGTATCACTAGTGAAAACCAGACTTAAAGTGGCATTGATCATTAGCGGCGCTTGTTCTTATCCCACACCTGTAAGTAGAACAAGTACTGCTAATGATAAATACGGCACTGCGTCTGCGTATGTTACTTGTGCTTATGTTGCTAGTGAAAACCAGGCTTAAATCTAACCTAAAAATTAAAGCAGTGCGGTGCCGAGTTGAATTGAATTTTCTGCCGCGGGACGCCACATCCGTACCGAGCTCTGTCAGAGAAGGGGGTAAAGTTGTGCACCGTCGGCCTCCCGGAAGAGCAGTCGATTAGACTGATGGGGCTACCGACGTTCAATATAGAACTTTACTGTACTTAATAACCACAACACATGCTTTAAACCTTTCCTCTTTTCTCCTTCCTTAGCTTGGTCCATTGTCTGACTGGTATCTGTTGTCGTTGGTCGGTGGGATTGTCTTTGTGGACCTCGTGTTGCTGATAACTTGGGAAATCGTCGATCCCCTCCAGCATACAGTTCACGAGTTTAACAGAGAAGTAGGCTACGTTGTGTCATGTCTAGTTTGATCCATATAAAGCTCTGGCTAGATAACCCTAAGGTGTTTTTTTCAGGACCTACCAACTCATAAATGGATATAATTGTGGCGGTATTATTTTCCTAACTGTAACTCCTCCATCTCGAGTGACCTTATAAAGACTGTTGTTTTTGTTGTAACGAGTCCAACATCGCCATCCAACATCGTCCAACGGGGGCGTTCTAACCTCTAGGCTTACAGACCTACTTGTCTTAGAGCGGTTTTCGATTGAGTGTCGAAAACAAAAAGTGATTGATTTGGTTTTTCGTTTGCTTAATTTTTCCAAACTCAATGGAAAACCACTCTATTACAAATGAATGTTGGGCTTTAGGAGCTGTCGACATACACAAGGCATGACCCGAAAGTACGGAAGAAGGTATCTGCGAAAGCCTAAATGTAAAAATATCTCCGGTTGGGCATACAAAATTGACAGCATACTTGGTGACTTATGCAATGGTTTTGATCGAAGTTACATGGAGCCGTTACCATGCCTCCCAAGCCAGAGGCTTATGTTTAAGTATTCCGACGAACTCCAGGAATTGGAATTTAGGTTGGTTTTTGTGGAGTGATGAAAACCGAAGAACCCGTAGAAAAACCCACGGAGCAAGGGTAAGATGCCAACAAATTCAACTCACCTATGACGCCGGGTCCGGGAATCGAACCCAGGCCACAGAGATGAGCGCTCACACCACTCGGCCACCCTTGCTTCCCTACTTATTTCAAATGAGCTTGAGGAGCTGTCGACATACACAAAACATGACCTGAAAGTACGGGAGAAGGCATCTGCGAAAGCCTAAAATGTCACCCTCTAAAGATGTCAACCTGGATATGCCTCTGTTCAGTATTGTTGGATACATGTTAGACTCGTTTGGCCACCATCTAGACTTTCTCAAAGTCCTTCTTAGTCCCCCGCACGAGCATTTCGCGCTCGATTTTCGTGATCGCTTAGCCAGTGACTCAGCGAGTTCGACTTATGGCAAGTCTAGCCACCATGTTGCACTCGTTTGATTTTTGTCAAACATTCTGTCCAACATCGTAAAACATTTATCTTGTCCTCGAGTTTGATTCATATGAACAGCTTGTAGAACATTGTCGAATTCACACACGTGCACAAGGCTGAGCCTTTGTGTAAATAGTTAATTACACAAAGGATTTTTGAGTAAATTTTGGTCTCAGATTCCTTGTCGTTGACACTGTTTTATGCCACATGTTTTACGTTGTTGGGGGCTTTAGTAGCAGGGCATCAAAATCACTTATTTTCCTTGGACACTCCTTTTGTCTCCTGTAAATTGTACACTAGATGTCAGTATGGATCGATTTTCTTGTCCACAAAACTCATTTGAATTTCCCGGGCGCCGCCATCTTGGATGTGATGACGTCACACGGTTACCTCTATCACTGGGTAACTGGACCTCTTCCATGGGATGGAAGTTTGTTGGAGGTTTGAATTTCCACGGGTTTGCACACTTCCAACTGATGGAAATATGTTGGAAATACCATGAACATTTTGTTGGAAACTCTAATTTCCAAGAAATGTCCTTCCCATGGTCCAGTTTTTACAGTATTTACTCACAGGGGAGCCGGGGTGGCGCAGTGGTTAAGCGCTTTGCCTCTCACCTCTGTGGCCCAGGTTCGATCCCCGGACACGGCGCCATATGTGAGTTGAGTTTGTTGGTATCTCACCCTTTCTCCGAGGGTTTTCCTTCCTCCACAAAAACCAACACGCTAAATTCCAATTCGATCTGTGAATTAGGCGGATCCTGGCTTTGATCAGCCTCTTATGGTTTTTTCAGGTCCCGTTAGAAATTCAGTGTACAGTTCCCGTCGTTGTGTACTCTAAATTTGCATTCATTTCTCCTGCAGAAACACCAAACACTGCCATTTACTTACCAACTGAATCAGCTAAATATCTGTCATGCCGGACAGATGTTCCTATGGCTGACGATCTTGTACGTGTACAAGGGAATCCTTATTCTCTACGGACTCTTCCTGGCTTACGAGACACGGAATGTCCTCTACTCGCATCTGAACGACTCAAGAGTGATTGGTATTTGTGTGTATAATGTGGTGGTTCTATCAGTGGTTGGGGCCTTCCTTGGCATACTATTGGACTATAAGAATTACGAAGTAATGTACGTGGTGTTGTCAGTTTGCATCATTTTCCCAGCAACAGCTACAATCTCTCTCTTATTGTTTCCCAAGGTAAGAAAATAGGGCCATTTAAACGCAGCTCGCCTCTCACCATTTTTGACCCAGATTCCACTCATGGACGTGCTCGAGTAATTGTCCACTACCAAATTGAAAAAAGGACTGGGGCCGAGTTTGTAAAGTTAATCCAATTAAAAATTACCCCGGCTCGCCATAAGAAAGAGCACCTCGGAATTAGTACGAATACTAAGTTTGAGCATGATTTGGTAAATAGAAACTGAATAGCAAGCTTTCAAAAATCGCTAAAATAAGAAACGTTTGTATGGATTGGAAGGACAAGCGCCTCTCCAATCCATACAAACGTCTCTTATGTTTGCTATTTTTGAAAGCTCACCACATGGTAAATATCCGATGAAACGTCCCCAAATTTGGTAAACTTACTAATTTCAATGTGCTCTTTCTTATGATGGAGTTAATTTCTTAATTTGATTACGATTAGATTAACTTTACAAACTCGGCCCAGTCCTTTTTTTCAATTTGGTAGTGAAAAAGTAAAAAAAGTAAGTAAGTAAGTAACTTTATTTAAATGTCAAATGTATTTAGCTTTGCAACTAATTGGGGACACTAGTCCTACAATTTTACGTCCTTATCCGAGAAGACGTGAAGGTCTAACCAAAGGCAGCACATTCTACTCAGTTATTTTAAGACCCTGAGTGTTGGTCCGGCCGGGGCTCGAACCCACGACCTCCCGTTCAACAGACCGGAGCTTAACCACTGAGCTAACTGGGAGGCGTGCCCAACACAGTACCACTTCCAGACCTGTATTCTGATTGGATCCATTATACTGTAGCTCTATTGTTTTTGTACCGTCCATTCTTTGGGTTAGGGTGTTTTGTATTGTTGAGTTACAGTTCAGTCGTGTTTTCAGTTTTCCATACATTTGTCTGTAATAATAAAAAATAGCAAAAAACCGTATAGGACAATTCTGTCGGTGGTACGTTGGATCTTGTGGAGAGATCTGATCAGCCAAAAATACTAATAAGTAAACAAGTCCAAGGACTACAGAAAAGCTGATCGAACAACGTATATATAGAGAATTCTAGAATTAACTGATCAAAATTTGAGGATGTAGCTGTGCTGGGAAGCGTGCAATCGTGTTTTTAGTTTTCCATACATTTGTCTGTAAATTCTCTATATATACGTTGTTCGATCAGCTTTTCTGTAGTCCTTGGACTTGTTTACTTATATGTAATAATAAGTCCGCGGGAAAATTTACAGACAAATGTATGGAAAACTAAAAACACGATTGCACGCTTCCCAGCACAGCTACATCCCTCAAATTTTGATCAGTTAATCTTTTACCTGGTATCTTAAGTTTGCAGACAGTGAATATTTCAGAAATTCGATTTTACGGAAATTATTTGGCATCGAATTCCCATACAAACACTGTATTTCGCGCCATGTTTGCACTCCTTTCAAAATGTCGGAATTAGCCGCGAACTCTATTACTTTGGTTTTGGTTTGACGACACTGAATCGAAAACCGCGGCTTCAGATATACAATGTAGTCGCGAATATAAGTTTTTCGCCCATTTATATGATCGTCGATAGCAACTTATTGTGATATCGTTAACTGATTTTATAATGTCATTAAAGAGGCACTGTAAATCGCATTGAATCTTCAAGTTTCTTTAAAACAAAATGATAAATATAACACCCTGAAATACCATGTGAATATCCTAATATGCTTTTCAACTTTTTTCGATAGAGGATGGCAAATATTAAAGTGGATTACAAAAAGTTATTGTATAGAAACCTGATTTCTGCTTGTTACAGTGAATTCGAACCAAATGAATTTCAAGTTGCTCTAAATTTCTCTTAAAAGTAGTATTTTTCATCCACTCGAATCTTTGCCATCCTTCATCAAAATTGTGTCAAATGTTCTCCAGATTATAGTTAGTCTTTCCACATGCCAAGAAAGTTTATCATTTGGGGGTTGCCAGTGTCCCTTTAACATGAACTATTCTTTTGACCTTATCCAGGTTGCGTATCGCTGTAAAACCAATAATCTGGATGATGCAGAAGCCAGGAATGGCACCACCATGAATGGCGTGACAGGCGGAACAATGGATTTAACGAGCACGTGTTATCCACCAGAATCACACAAGCCAAAAGTACCTCACGCTCCAATTAACACAAACATCGTCTGTTCATATCAGAATGGCGGAGTACCAGCTTCTTCAGTCGGTTCACCGAGCCCGTCGAGAACTGTAGAACACTCCTTGGAAGTCGACAATAAGCCACATTAAGTTGTTTTAAAAACGTAAGCAACGCAACTGGTGAATCCAGCTTAGCTTTATAGTTTGAATAAAGGCCGTCGCGAGACCTTTTCAATGGAAGAAAAAGATCGCCTGTCAAGGAACGTCCGGGAAGACTAGTATCGTCAGCGGAATTATTCACAAGTTTTAGGTCGGGTATTTTGTGTTACCTAGTTCAGTCAATCTTTCTAGGACCCCTCTTCAGGGGGAATTAGTGGAGAACAACAATTCGTACACCGTACTTAATTCTGAGCCCCAATTAAAAATACTCCTCATCTGCTCTCACTTGTTCAAAAACTGAATAAGTTATCCAGTGGATAAGTATTAGTGGTCTCACCTGTTCAAAAATTGAATAAGTTATCTAGTGGATAAGTATTAATGGCTCTATCGATTTCAAACCTACCCATCCCTCCGGGAGAGGGGGGGGAGGGGGGGGGGGCATATGTGGAAGGTGAACGGTAATGCAAATGCCGTATAATAAGGCGCCAGGATTTGACAAAAACCCAAACCTTCCCCACATCCTATCTACCATCACTAACCTCGTTAGCAGAGCCGGCCTGTACCGCTCGAAACGAGCCACAGCATTGGCTTACCAAACGATACAAAACACCCTAACCTTTAGAACGTGGAGTACAAAAACAATAGAGCTACAGTATAATGGTGCAATCAGAATACAGGTTTTGAGCGGTACTGTAATACTCCGTTAACAGCTCATTTGAGAGTAGTACCTTCCTGATCGCGAGAGCATGGAAAAAGGTCGTCCCACATTTGAAAGACCATGAACTGCCCAATAACAACCGGCCCATCTCGCTTCTCCCACGGCTCTCTCCAAGGTTCCAGATAGGATTGCGCTCAACCAATATACAACCTATTTGATTAACCAGAAGAGACTGATATCAGTTCCACCAAAGTGGCAACAGAAAGCGCCACTCAACTGAAACTTTCGGTCTCTTTGTCTCTGATCATATATCCAGCTGCGATGGACGATAGGAAAGTAACTGAGCCATGGTTTTAATAGACTGGACTATTAGCTTTCGATACCTTGTGCCATTCTACGTTACTCAAGAAACTGCATAATCTCATTACCTCCGAAAGTGCGCTAGCTTGATTTGAAAGATACCTGTCAGAAAGGCAGCAGACCACACGTATTGGACGTTAACTTTCCCCGACACTTACAGTCACCCATGGTGTGCCACTAGTTCCATATTAGGGCCCGTACATGAACGACCTGCCTCAAGCAATCAAGGACTGCAATGTGGAGTCGTACGTTGATGACACCAAGATATACTTGTCAATTTCTCCCAAAAACCTGGAGTCCTGGCTGTCCGAAGTCTCCGCGGATCTTAATCGCGTCGCAGAATGGTGCTGCTCTCATTTTCATATAAACCCCGACAAAACAATGCTTATGCTGTTTGAGGTCCGGCAGAACCTTTCCAAGCTTCAAGACATTACTACTGATTTCCTTGGTCAGAAGCTCACACCGATTACTTCTTCTTAAGACTTTATTTATGGGCATAGTTCTTGACTCAAACCTATCTTTCAATGATCATATAAATAATCTGACATCGTCACTACTAGGTTCGCTATGCTAGATAAGTAGAGTTAAGTACCTATTGTTAGTAATTTTAAACTCACTTATTTTTAGTAAACTGTTCCAAATTGTTCCACCGTTTGGTCAGTACTATTAAGCAAAACATTAATAAGCTTCAGCTAATTCAGAACTTCGCAGCTCGTATCTTGACAGGCACTAAGAAATTTGAACATATTACTCCAGTGTTAAAAGACCTTGGTTCCCTTTGCAGAAACAGTTACAAACTAAGGGATGTCGTTATGGTATTTAAATGTTTAAACAATCTAGTGCCTACCTATTTAACCAACGAACTGTCTACTAGATCAGCGAAAACTCATAACTATACGGAACTTGGTATAGTGATCAGCTAAACCTTCGCCTCTGCCGTACTACAATAGCCCAGCGCTACTTTCTCTTTCATGCTGTAAATACCTTAACACACTTAGCGCACAAACCAAGAACTCAAGAAACACCACAGTATTCAAGAGAAATGTAAGAAACGATCTAGGCAAAGAGTAAAACATACTACATGCACAATATAGCCATTATTTGCATATTTTTATTATTATTATTATTGTACTGAATTCATAGCCGGTTAGATATTAGCCGGTTTTTATAGTGAACAAAGCTGTAAATTGGTTATCGTGGAAGGTCGTTGCTGGATTAACTTATAACTGACTATTGTATTGTATTGTATTTTATTGCTCCGGCCTGTATTGAACTGACGGGGATGCTCGGCGCTCCTTTTAGGGTCCAAATTCTCGTAACCGTACCTTTTAGAGGTCCTGTTCGCACGAGTTAGTTACACGAAGGAATAATCACTTTTTGTAGTTTTAATTTTTACCGTACCTTTAAGGCAAGCACCCCCGTCATTTTGGTACCGGAGTCTCCACCCTCCGGAATGTGACCTTCATTACCGTAGACATGTTTTCGAAAGTATAAACTCGCCATCTAGCTACGTACCCTACTAGCAGAGGTTCTCATCTTTTTCTCGGCCTTTTCCCCGGGGCTTTTCCTTGTTCGGCTTTCGTTGTGCTGTTCCTGAATTCCCCGAGAGAAACTGGAAGCCGATTTCTCTAGCTCGAAAAAGGGACAAGAAAAAGGCTGACTGAGAAAAGATGAGAAACCTCTGCTAGCAGAGCATACTCGCTATCTTTATAGCCGTAAAAACTACACGATGTTCTTGAGGTTACTGTTATTGGTCAAAATCTCGCCGTTAGATTAGGTTGGAGTTGGCGGATGTGAGGGCGATAGGCGGGAAATTCACAGTACATGCGTGAATTTCAACCGGGAATTCGCGCTCATCTTCCAAATTCACTCGAAATTTGAACTTCAAAGCATTTTTTACAAAAACACACACAGTCCAACTTTAATTGGCTTGATGCCTCAACTAATAAAACTCTTAACTTTTGCTATTTTACTTTTAACCGGCTTAGTCTTCTGCGATGTGTCGAACCATTAAAATTAGTGATGCGCCCGCGATTCCTACCGCTGACGGACGCTGTCGACCCCCAAATGATGAACTGACAAAAATAGCAACTTAAATTAGCTGCGTATGCAACTTTTAGGGCTTATATATGGCAAGAATACGGCATGGTTTATTGTAAATGGTGATCACGGCTAGATAGCTGCATGTTTTTCTCGAGCCCTCCAACCCATTTTATATACTACTAATTAACTGTATGAGTGAAATAAGTGTTGTTGTCGTACGGCATGCCGTGACAACTGAAATGGTTTCTCCGCTGTTTTTGATCCAATCATTACAGAGAATGCAATATTGACACCAATAGGTCCTTTGCAGGACCTGGTCACGTGACCTTTTTAGCCTGTCAATCAAAAAAAAATTGCCGCTAGAACAACATGAATGCCAGAAATGGAAAGAGCGAGCCAAAATTAGCAAAAAGCCCAAGTTTTAGGTTCATATCTTTAAAACTGAAGGCCGAAGACTGAAAGCAAGCCGTGCCAGTCAGCAAAAAAATCTGTTAAATTAAGCTAAATTAGTATACCTAACAGGTAGTGAATGCTGCTCCGCTCAGTTAAGGAAGTGTATTAGAAGAGAACCTACAGTAGCACTTTGGCAGGAAAATAGATTACTGGGTGATAAAAATGCCAAGGTGTTAGATGAATATATTTTGTAGTTTTGGGCTATCGTGAGACTGAATCCTGTTTGAGCTGTGGTGTGTACCTCAAAAGTTGTCGCGATTTATTTTCGTTTTGTCCCGACATATTAACGATCTCCCGATAAATTCCCTGCAACCTCGTGACCAGGGTCTTCTCGGTCAGATCCAAGATGGCGGCTACTCCGAGAGAATACCCTGGTAAACGCTGAATCACGTGACCAAAAATCTCCAGAAATCCTGAAGGTTTTAATCACGTGATGTGGGCATCCAATATGGCGGCCAAACTAAATATGGAATATTTCATCACGTGCCTACAAACCATAGGTATCCCATCCCGGAGTGAGCGAGATGCGATTAACCGTATTTCCACGCGGCGAACGACGAATCGAAGTGAAAACAGGTCTACTAAACAGTTCGAAATGGAATTTACTTGGATAAAGAAACAGTGGAAGGGTATCACAAGGCCAATAAAAAGCATCGTTAGAACAACCCTTGTGTCATAATCGAAGAGCCAATCAGAATACGTGACAGTTCAGCGTTTACCAGGGTCTTCTCTCGGAGTAGCCGCCATCTTGGATCTGACCGAGAAGACCCTGGGAACGAGGTCCAATTCCCTTTGCCTACCAATTCCCAACATTTTCTTAAGATTCCCGGCACAACAAACTGCTGTTCTCCCCGGTGAAGTTTAAACACGGGAAATCAACTGTAATTGAGAATGTAATTGTAAATGCTAATTGTAAATGCTAATTGTAAATGCTAATTGTACTTTGAACCGGTTGCATGACTTTATCGAAGCCAATAGAAGAAAATTATTTCCTGCTCACCATCTTGATAACAGGAGAGATCTTGCTCTTTGGAAACTGATAGTTCACACAGAGTTAGAAAGAGTTCGCCTACACGTCTACACTTCAACAAATTCATGATTACACAACTGATTGCAAGGATTAAAGAACGGTTGAACGTAGTTAGCTCAAACAATGCAGATTCCACCTCGTGTAATGTCACGTGACGATCAGATCCGTGCAAAGCAGTGTGGTAAAAAAAAGACTAGAAGTGATGCATTGTGGTAAAAAAAAGAAATCAAGATTTGGACCCGCTTACAGATTAGAACTGCTGCCTTGCTCGCTCGCTGCGGAAGCAATTATAGAGTTTTCAAAAATTTGCCATTCCTTCAGCTTTAAAGATATGAACCTAAAATTTGGGCTTTTTACTAGTTTGGGCTTGCTCTTTCCATTTCTGGCATTCACGTTCTAGCGCCATTTTTGTTTTTATTGACAGGCTAAAAAAGTCACGTGACCAGGTCCTGTAAAGGGCCTATTGTTGTTCACACGGTGAAATTTGTTGCGCGCAATGTTGTCGAAGTAGAACTCGATCCTACTTTTGCAAGGTTGCCGTCAATGTTGCAGCGTGTGTCCGTACCTTTACGGTACAATACGTTCGGTTACGGTAAAGCTAATACATGCCGTATTTTGTCTCACTCATATACGAATTCCGCTCTAGATCGCAGGGACTTGTATAGTCAATATCTATATAGTACGTAGGCGACCGAAGAAAGAATCTTTAGCTCAATCCGAATAAAACTTGATCGAAAAAAATACGACAAGCAGGTTATCTCAGCGCAATTTCCTTTGATCCTAATTGATCTGAGTACATGCGGTAATCATACACTCAACACTACTGTTTCCCCACCCACAATTCCCTCTTTGGCTCTGACGAAGGGCTAGCGCTCGAAACGTCAGCTGCTACTCGCTTCAGTTCTTCACCGCCTTCCGGTTATCTCAGTGGTTAAGCTCCTGTCTGTCGAGCGGAAGGTCGCGGGTTCACACCCTGGCCGGACCAACACTCAGGGTCTTAAAATAACTGAGGGGGGGGGGGGGGGGATTTTCTACTACTTTTCTTGGACAAAATGACATGGTCCCCCCTCCCTATGGTAACATGTTTAGTTGCATGTCACCCCTCGCCATGTATATTTTTTTGAGTCACCCCCCCTCCCCCCAAATTGAAAATCAGAAAATTCTATGGTTATCATATCACAATTCCTACCCATCATTTCATGCAATGTCTTTTTTTCTCAAAAGCAGGGCCATTGCCAGATTGACTGATAATTTAGACGAGGCAATATTTGCGGATTCCATCACTACGGGATAGGGGCATGCCCCACCCCTCAAAATTTTCAAAATAACAATCCTGCTGCTGTAGCTGTACGTTGGATCAAACTAGTGATCTAATCGACTTATTGCTGCCGCAGCGAGCGAGCCTGAAGCGAGCGAGCCTGAAGGCAGCAGTTCTAATCTGTAAACGGGTCCAAATCTCGATTTCTTCTTTTACCACAATGCATCACTTCTATTGTCTTTTTTTACCACAATGCTTTGTACGGATCTGATGGTCACGTGACATTACACGAAGTGGAATCTGCATTGTTGGAGCTAACTACGTTCAACCGTTCTTTAATGCATTTCTGTGTATGCGATCCTTGTGTAATCATGAATTTAATTTGTTGACGTGTAGGCGAACTCTGTGTGAACTACATGTATCAGTCTCCAAAGAGCAAGATCTCTCCTGTTATCAAGATGGTGAACAGCAACTAATTTCCTTCTACAGTATTGGCCTTTGATAAAGTCAAGCAGCTGGTTCAAAACACAATTATCATTTACAAATACATTCTCAATTACAGTTGATTTCCGATATTTAAACTTCACCGGGAGAACAGCAGTTTTTTGTGCCGGGAATCTTTAGAACATGTCCGGAATTGGTAGGCTCAGGGAATTGTTGATATGTCGGGACAACATGAAAATAAACTTTTGAGATACACACCACAGCCCAAACAGGATTCAGTCGCACGATAGCCCCAAATCTACAAAATATATTCATCTAACAACTTGGTATTTTTATCACCCAGTAATATTTAATAATTTTCCTGCCAAAGTGCTACTGTAGGTTCTCTTCTAATACACTTCCTTAACTGAGCGGAGCAGCATTCACTACCTGTTAGGTATACTAGTCGAATAAAAAATAACTGATAGCTGTTGCGAAATAAGATAAATTAGACAGATTACAAAATGATTGATATTGAACAATATAAAAAAGGTGAAACCACTTATCTAGTATGACTCTTGCCGGATGTTAAAGCCATAGGCGCGAGTGTTTTCGTCTGTGCGATTAAAAAAAGCTTCTTAGTCTAGCCTTACGTATTGATCGAGTCTCTTAGAAAATATGTTTTACATGTCATACTAGATCAGCTAGATATCTGGTTTTGTTTCACTGTCAATACTAAATTTTGTAATCTGTCTTATTTATCTTATTTCGCAACAGGTATCACGTACACGCCGATGTAAATTTTCTCCATTGTACCTGAAGAAGGCTGGTGTGGCCAGCCGAAATCCTTGAACTTCAAAATTCTACGTTGCATCGGTCTTTGCTTCTCATTTATAGTTATTGCTGGTTTGCACGTGACGTCATAGCCGCCATGTTGGTGCCCTTAAACCCTCGTTCTTCTTTTGTTGGGGCACCAACATGGCCGCCATGCCCTTTGTCATTTGAATTTCTGGGGATTGAGTGAAAACCAGCAATTCTCAAAAATGGCATTTCCTACATTCGAGCAGTTTCAACATTTTAGAAAAGGCATTTGCCTTGTCTGCCTGTTTGCTCGCTACGCTACTGGAAAGTATAGAAGCAATCGGACTGGAGATCTCCTGCTGACTGTTCTGACATAACTTTGATGTTTGAATATTGTCATTCCGCATCAGGGGGAGGAAGTTTTTAAATCGTTTGTATTCGTAAGCCCAAGTGCGGTACATCAGTGATCGTTGTATGGCGGCAGCAACCTACTGAGTGAGGAGGTCCCGCGGAAAATCTAAGTCCTCCTGAATGGTATTTCCTGCAATTTGAGGCGAAAATTAAAGTAAAGCAGGAGCCCATAACCAGCTGTCACAGCGGTTTCACAAGTTCGGCTATTTTTAGATATTTTCCCCGCCAATTAGTAGTGATATAGTGGTTGCACCAGTGGCGCAACAAAAGATGCCTCATTGGCTATTTTTGTTATACCCGAACAACATGGCTGCTACGCTTTTGTGATTTTATTCTCTTTGGAATGATTGCAACCAAGAATAGCGGGAAACCGTTCTAAGAATAACCTAACTTGTGAACTAACGCTGTGACACAGGCGATGCGGGCTTAGACTGCGAACAGTCCCTCCTTTTCCCTCCATTGATTGTAATTTGCGAGCGGAGCGAGCGAAGAGAAATATGGCAGCTTCAATCAATGGAGGGAAAAGGAGGGAGTTCGCAGTCTAAAGCGGGCTGGACGCTGTGGAATAGGACTAGTATGCCGGATGATGGAAGCTCCTGGTTGTGAACTAGATTTGAGACTTTGTAATAATGGCATTTGCACGATTTTTTTTCTCCGGTTTGTCGTGCAGGATATTTATTTTATTCTAAACCTCTGCAATAATTGTTTATCCCCCTCCATGAGGTAAAGGTTGTCAGTGACGACGCCTGTCTTAAATTTAAAGGTAAGCTATTCCACAACACCGCTCCGCTGTAACTGAAACTTTTTTAATAGTAATCTGTACGCGGGAGCGGTACTGCCAGCTTATTTTCAGCATGTCTCAGGTTATAGGACGTTGCTGATTCACACTTGCGACATGAGCATAAGCATTTAGAACATACGCAAGCGAAGAGTGTACTTCATGGTTTGTTAACCCTTTATCGCCCAAGAGATTTTAACTGATTTTTAGCTGTATCTACACTAAAACGAACCCTCCCCCCTAAAGAATATATAGCCATTGTTCACACAGCGGTCAAACGTCTGCGCATGAGTTAAAAGTCTTGCAACAACAACATATTCCAAAACAAATTCAAAGCGAGCCGGCGGCCGTCGCTATTCACACACCCGTTTTCAAACCTTGAGAACTTTTCTGGTAAATTACGAAAAAAAATGGTAAACTCACAGTTTGAAGTTTGTTCAATTTCCCGTCGACTGTGAAAATAAAAGCTTAACTTTCAAGTATTTTTCTTACCTTTTGGGGGTAGAAGTTTACTGTAATATGTTTTAAGGTAAATTTTGCGCGGGAAATTCGCGCGGCCGCCCACCAGACTGACCGTAATACGCACGCGCAGACGTTTAACCGCTGTGTGGCCATTGTTACCATGGAATTTTCATCTGACCAATAATACTGGGGGCTCAACGTTTTTTGTCGCCCATTTTGGATACGTTGACGTCGCATTGCTACGGAGCTGGAGGGAAGTTTGTTTGGGGGAATAAATACAGAATTTAAGGCTTTTAATGCCTTTTTCACCATTTATAGAGTGCTGGAGGGCATCATTAAGTCTGATGAGAGCTTCAATCAGCACTTTCCGGCTCAAAGAACCGAGTCTGTGCCAGTGTCATTGTGACGGAGAACGGCGTACTAAATCGATGAAAATCGATCATCGGAAACCAATTAATAAATCGATATCAATCGATGAAAATTAGTTAATTGATATCGATTGGTATCGGTCAATCGATGATCAATCGATAGTCACACAAACTCATCCACTGATTGGTATCGATTGGCATCGAATATTGTCTGGAATAATCAAGATCAAATAAACTTGCCTATGTGCCTACCTGATTCATATAACGTACGTTACAATTGGCCCTGCAGATATAAGAAATTTCGATTAAAAAAACACGATAAAATTCAAACCTTAAGTGTGTAATGCGAGGAAATCAGAACCAGCCAGTGTGGTATGGCGTATAACATGACATGTATCTAAAAATGACAAATATATACGGCCATCTACAAAGTCAATAGGTTATGAACCAAGCCCGGTTAAAATTTAAAGCCATGTGTATTTAGTTTAGACTGAGAGTTAATACTTTTGAAGCCACCTATCATAGCTTTTTTGGAATATTGGACAACATTTACTTGCCATTGATTCCAATTTGCGGTCATTATGGTGAATTCAGCTTTCTGTGAAGTGCTTATGGACAGAATGGCTTGGTGCTTGGCAAGTTTAGTTGTTGGGAGACAGAAAGTGAGATTAGTGCAAACACGAAACTCTAAATTTTATGTGAAATATGCATTTTTGTGAGAAATGTTTGAATCTGAGGAGAATTTTTTTTTTCTAAGTGCTATTTTAGCTACTTTTTCTGAAATGAAATAATGTTAACTGAAGTTCACTTATACAAAAAAAGGAGGATGTAGATGAAATTATTCATTTGTAATATGCTTAATGCATCTGTTTCAATAGGATCATTTGTTTATACATTATGCTGTGTGTGAAGTCAGGGCTTTGCTCTTTAAACTTAGCAAGACTGAAACACTCAAAGCGAGTAACCAGTAAATGGCCACAGGAGTGTCCTTTGGGCTATTTAACAATTAGACCCGCAGCCCGAATGGGCTACGTGTCAATAGCCCATGAGGCGCAGCCGAATGGGCTATTTAACTCGTAGCCCATGAGGGCGAGAGGTCTAATTGTTTTAGTATAAACTAACTAGTCGGACAGTAGAAAATAATAGAAAGAAACAAATTGAAGTTGAAAAAATGTTATTATTTCGTGAAAATGCGTGCGGTTTTTATCTACCATGGGCTATCACAAATAGACCTATAGTAGCGTAGCCAATCAGAACGCAGGATTTGTAATAGTCCACAAGTTGGTTTATATTAAAAAGGGTTAACCCCTTTATGTATACTTCAGTAGAACAAAGCATTCATCCAACCTTAAAGTACAATCTGCGCTTGCATATGTATTTATGCTTATTGTGGGCGCGGAGCTTGTTCTCAGCGCTTGCAGTAGCTTCTAGTGACGAATGTTATGGTCTGATTTTTACTGAAAATTTGCACTTTAACTTACAGAAACAGAAACACTTGAGCTCTTGAAAGTTCCTTGGCTTCTTTGAAGTTTCCTTCAGTTTCTTAAGTGTTCACCTAAGTATTTCCGTAAATATTTCCGTAAGAATTATGGCCAGTCTTGTACTGCCTAACTACTGACTACGGAAAACGAAAAAACAAAATGGCGGCTCGCCATGTGACAAAACGTGACGTAATAACGTTCCCAGGCCGTCCCCGACAACCGTACACAGGGGTACCGGCACTGAATATATTAACTAACGGCGGTTACAGTCCCTTCTGAAATCTAATTTACTGAAGTCTGATTTCACACACTGTATTTACTTAAAGTACTTAATGTTCACTCAGCAACAGAACTAGCTTCTGTATAGGTCTCTCTAGCACCGAAGGGGTGCGGACTCTCTTTCCGCAGCTGGAGATGGACGAATCAGCAAGGACCAGTGACACAGTACGCACTAATCCATCCTCGTCAGGGTTGGCCTTGAGCACTCTACCAAGCTGCCACTGATTACTAGCGACGTTGTTGTCCTTAACTATCACAACATCATCGACTTCAAGATTCCGACGTGGCTTGGTCCACTTGACTCTCTCTTGTAGGCTTTGCAAGAACTCCCTTCGCCATCGCGACCAGAATTCGTTCGCTAAGTGCTGTACTCTTCTCCAGCGCTTTCTTGCATACTTGTCTTCTGCTGGGAACACACCAGGTGGCGGAAGAACTACCTTGCTCTTCATGGTTAATAGGTGATTGGATGTAAGAGGCTCGGGGTTATCTGAACAACTCATATCATTAACTGTGAGTGGACGGCTATTTACAATAGCCTCAGCTTCTATCATCAATGTTCGTAAACCTTCGTCGTCCAGTTGACATCCATGATGACTGAGCAGTCCTGAGAGAACATTCCGAACTGTGCGAATCTGTCGCTCCCACACGCCGCCCATATGGCTGGCGTGGGGAACATTCATCTTAAAGACTACCCAGTCGCAGTTGCTCTTTGACATCTCCTTGTGGATTTCGTCGTGGTTCATTTCTGATAGAGCTTCGCGTAATTCGTTCCTCGCACCAACAAAGTTTGTCCCTTGATCAGAGCGTAGTTGTCTCACGGGACCACGTCTTCCAACAAAACGGCGGTAAGCATTTATAAAGGAACTTGTGTCCATGGTATTTGCGACCTCAATGTGGACAGCTCTTGAGACCATACAGGTAAATAGGACCCCGTACCGCTTCAACTCGCGGCGACCTTCTTTGATATACCAAGGTCCAAAAACATCTACTGCACTGTATGTAAATGGTGGACATGGCTCAAGGCGATCTTGAGGAAGGTCTGCCATCTTCTGTTCCTCAACAGCACCTCGTAACTTCCTGCAGTCCACGCATCTGTATACTGATGTAGTCAGAAATAGCGGAGCTTCCTCCAATGATCCAAAATCCAGAAGACCTGATCTCGTTGTGGGTCATACCACGACCTTGATGCTTTACCTTCTGATGATGGTGACGAATGATCAGTTCTGTTAGGTGTCCTTTTCTTGGAATGATCATGGGAACTTGATGTCCACAGAGATATCTGCACGTCTAATCCGACCGCCAACTCTTATCACACCATTGCAGTCAATAAATGGATCTAACCTGTGTAGCGAACTTCCTTTCTTCACTGTTGCTTCCACTCGTTTCTTCGACGTTCTTTGCACGTTGTCTTCTTGCACATTCGGCGATCTTAACATGGCGATCTCTGCGGAGAAATGAGATGCTTGTGCTGCCCTGATGATCTCGATTCTGGCTTGCTCAATTTCTTCAACTGTCACAGGCTGGTAGTTGGACTTCTTACTACTGGGTTCGACGACTTGTCCCTCCTTTCTACGACTTACTCTGGCTCTGAGTATTTGCTTGTAACGGAGACATACTGCTACTGCTCTCTTGGCTCTATACCAGTCTGAGAAGTACTTAACAGCGTCAATTAGACTCCCATGTCTCTTCGGTGCTAGTAACACGGGAGATCACTTTCTTGACTTCTGGATCTTCAGGTAACAGCTGAGCTACCTGCTCTTTCGAGGTTGTTGGCCATTCATCTTCAGGTAGGTACAGGAAATCTGGCCCTGAGAACCACCTGTGACCTTCCAGAAGTTCTTTGCTGCTCAGGCCGCGATTTTGTATCAACATATTTCCATTGCTCAGGCGACGTCCGACTTCTAATTTGCTGAACACGGTTGGCTACATAGACATGGTATCGGCTGACGTCATTGTTGATGTACCCCAGGACGATCTTGCTATCACACCAAAACAGTTCCTATTGGTAACCGTATTCTATCTCGTGATGCAGCATCCTGCTGACTCTTGATGACACTACTGCAGCTGTAAGTTCTAATCTGGGAATGGTGACTGGGGCCAAAG
This sequence comes from Actinernus sp. WN-2022, assembly GCA_030867875.1. NCBI lineage: Eukaryota > Metazoa > Cnidaria > Anthozoa > Actiniaria > Actinernidae > Actinernus > Actinernus sp. WN-2022. Next base: position 26,598,675 of record JAOWCC010001634.1, read on the forward strand.
GGGTAACTCTCGACTTTCCCATCACAAGAGAACAGTGAACTCTACCTTTATCATCCTTCAGACGGAGATACGAACATTGGCCATAGCCGGTGGTACTTGCATCAGAGAAGTGGTGCATTTGTGCTGACGACACCTTGCCAAAACCATCTGGCTTGAAACATCTGGGAATAGAGAGATCCTTCACCAGGTGTAGCTCTGACCTCCATTTCTCCCACTGCGATCTCATTTCATCTGGAATTTCGTCGTCCCAGTCGGCCTTATCGCGACATAACCGTTGGAGCATTTTCTTACCGGGTAATAATATCGGTGCCAGAAAGCCGAGCAGGTCGTAAATGGACCTTACAGTGGAGAGCATACCCCTTCTTGTAAGAGGTCGATCTTGTAACACGATGCGGAACTCGAAAGCATCTGCTTCAATGCACCAGTTGATACCCAGCGCCCTTTCCACGGGTAGTGTGTCTTCGGATAAGTCGAGTTTCTTTATTCCTTCTGCACGATCCTCGATGGGTATTGCTTCAATGACCTCTCTTTGATTGCAGACAAACTTGTGCAAACGGAAACCTCCTTTATGGCACATCTTCTTAGTATTCTGTATGAGGTCAATTGCTTCCTTCTTACCAGCCACAGACTTTAGACCATCGTCTACATAAACGTCCCTCACACCTTTGGAACTTGCCGGCTCAACTCCGATTTCTTCTTCGTTGTCACCAGCAGTCCTCTTTAGTGCAAAATTGCAGCAGCCAGGGGAGGACGACGCTCCAAAAAGATGTACGGTCATGCGATACTTCTGTGGTGGCTTGCTTACGTTTCCGTCCTCCCACCACAGGAACCGGAGGTACTCTCTACAGTCTTTGGTCGTGTTGACTTGGTAGAACATTGACTCAATGTCACTCATAAAGGCAACTTCCTCCTGTCTAAATCTGCAGAGAACTCCCACCAACTTATTGGTTAAATCGGGACCCTGAAGTAGGTGTGCATTCAGAGAATCGCCCTTGTATTCAGCCGAACAATCAAAACCGATTCTAATTTTATCTGGTTTGTGGGGGTGATACACCCCATGGTGTGGGATGTACCATACTCTTGCAGCTTGTCCCACATCTTCTTCTTCTGGAACCTTCTCTGCATACCCTTTCTTCAGCATGCCATCCATGAATGCTGTATAGTCGTTCTTATACTTGTCATCCCTTGCAAACTTGGACTTGAGTTGATGAAGGCGATAAGCAGCTTGCTTCTCGTTGTTTGGTAGTTCTACAATGTCTTCGCGAAATGGGAGCGGCATTTCATAGTGATTGTCCGATCGGTGCTTTATTCCATTAGTCAACATAGTCAGGAATAATCGGTCTTCTTGTGAAAGTCCTTGACCTTCTGAATCCTTGTGCTCACAGAAATCAAGTTCAAACATCTTCTTGACTGTCTGCGGCTCGATTACTTCCTTAACCCTTGTTTCAACGACGAAGCTGTGGTTCGCAGGTTCTTCTGTAGTAACCTCTCTGACAGCAATACGGTTACATGACGTGCCAATGGTATCTTCACTGGTGGTGCCTACTGGACCAATAATACCCCAGCCGAGCAGAGTCTTGATTGCATAAGGGTCATTGTTTCCACCAGCTATGAACTCCCTCGGTTTGATAGCTCTTGGGCAATTGGAACCTATTAAAAGACCGACCTTGACACCTTGCTGGTAGGGATATATCTGATTCTTAATCTTATTCAGGTGTCGCCATTTAGACGCTGATTCGGGCGTGGGAATTTCACTTGTCTTGGATGGAATCGATTCCCTGGAGAAAATCTTTGGAAGTTCAATCCGTTCACTATTGTTGATGGGTTCAACTATTAAACCATGTAACTTTGTGGTAGTGACTGTCTCGTTACCGTGCATTGTGTTGAGGTGCAGATGGGTCTCAACTCCCTCTATATCAAGCTCTCCGAGTGTCTCTTCGGTGATAAACGTTCCATTGCTAGCAGGATCCAGAAGTGCATATACTATTATTCGATTATCCGAATTGTCCTGATGATGCAGCCATACGGGAACGATCATGGAATTGATGACGTCATCACCTGTGCTAATGCTTACGCTTCTGCTGTCAGCTGATTCTTCCCTTTCCCCTTTAACGGACCTCTCTTCGTCCTTCTTGTTACCACGAGGGGGTGTCCAGTGCTGTTTGTTGCGATTTTCGGGTGGTTTCTTATCTTCATTTGCCTCCTTTGGGGCCTTCCCTTTCTCGTTCTTGGAATCGTCATGCAGCGACGTTGGATGCCGTTCGTTACAGATACCACACGTTTTCCTAGCTGTACACTTTCTAGACACGTGACCATAACAAAAACATCCGAAACATAACCCTTTCTTCTGAACGAACGCTTGTCTTTCTTCTAACGATTTCCCTTTATACTCTACGCAAACTTCTAGGTCATGGCTCTTTGAGCAAAAGGGACACTGAGCTGTGATATTAGGTACATTATGTTCAGAGGCATCAGTCAAAAAACTGCTGGTGCCCTTGTTTTGGGGAGTAGTCTTTCGGAATCGGTTACTGCCACCGCTGGTACTTGGTCTGCTCTCCTGCTTACGCTCACCTTTGATAGCTTCAAAGGAGAATACTGGATCTGTTGCTAAAACGGTTTCTGCTTTGATGAATTCTACAAGGTCGTGGAAAGAGGGAAATCTTTCTTCACGTGACATAATCTGATTTGCTTGACGACACCACCTAATACACAAATAGCTTGGTAGCTTAGCGCTGACCCGTTTAAGAGTTTCTTCCGAGTTTAGTCCTTCCATGTACTTCATGGTCTTCATAGCCTCTCTGCACTGAACTAAGAAATCACAGAAGCTCTGTAAACTCGCTCCACTCCCTTCCCTTACAGGGGGCCAGTCTCTTAATTTGTCTTTATAGGTTTGAGACACACGGTAGGGATGCCCATATCTTTCCTTCAAGATTGCCTTTGCTTTGTCATAAGCATCTACAGTGTTGAGGGTCATAAGGCCCTTGATAACATTGTTTGCCTCACCAGATGTATACTGATTCAAATAGTATAGCTTTCTTTGAGGGTCTTTCACTCGTGATTCAATTAATGCTTCAAAGGCGCTGACAAATCTTGGAAAATCAAAATAATTTCCTGCAAATACTGGGGGTTCTTGAACCGGAAGTAGATTCTCCTGTTGTTGTTGTACTATGAGTTTCAGGGCTTCACTGAGCTTAATTTCACTAGTCGCTTGTGACTCGCTAGCCTTGGGGTCTAGGGGTCTAAATTCTTTTGAGTTCGGATTCAGTTCACTACTCATCATTTGGGCTGGAGCGCTATTCACAGTACATGGTACTGGCTTGGGTTCTTGTTTAACAGTATATGGGGGCTCACCATAGCTGAGTTTGGAGTTGTTTTTCTTTTTTAGGGTAGTATGGGCTGGGATCCCTGTGGTGCTATTGGGGAGTTTGACTTCTGTGTAGTAATCATGTGAGCCGGTACACGACATACCTCCTGCATTTACATCTTGGAGTTTTACTTTAGTGTCAGGAACATGTGATTCATTGCTATGGCCAGGATCTCTCGACATGCCACTAGCTTGGGGATTTGTGTCACCGACAGGCCCACATGATTCAATGACAGCATCAGATGGGGCTTCAATATTAATACCCTGGGAGATTATTTCACTGACAAGGTTGCCTGAGTCAACACCAGAACAGGGCAGGACCTTAATATCATTTATCTGGGGATTTACGCTGGGCATGGGGTCTTGTGTCACAACATCAGCCTTAGTTGCAGGGGCTAGTTCATTATCTAAGTCACGCAGTTCCCCATACATTCTAATAGCTTTCTCTTCAGCTTTGGCTTTAGCAATCTCTTTGGCAATTTGTAGCCTTTTATACTCAATTTCACTCTCTAGATATTGCATTTCAACCTCAAGAGATGCTGCCTTAGCCGCTGCCTTTACCCCCATAGAATGTACTGAAGATACTGAGCTCCTATGTGAATAATGTGATCTAGAGGTCACTGATCTTGCCCTAGGCATTTCTTGTTCTAGGGCTCTGAGTGTTTCACATAATTTTGTGCGCCATTGCAGGTATTCTCTGTCTCGCATGTCGAACCAATCATAAGCGGTTTTCATTTCTTCAGTGTCCTCTAGTTTGTCGTAATATTCGGAATTTACTTCATTGAATTACCCTATATCATTATGACGTCACGGCTTGTTTATGAGGGGGACAGAATCGACTTGAACAATAGAATTTTGAACTAAATCTGCTCTGCTGAGGAAAATTTAACTTAGAATTGTCTGGTTTACAGATATCAGCTGTATCAATGTTTATCCCACAATATTTACCGTATTTGGTGGCTGTTACCGCTATTCTACGTTCTTCAAAATGCATTTGATAGCGATTTCCTTTGTGTTGTTGCTGTTTTGTCCCTGTTTTGTCCCCCTCCCACGACCGTGATCCTTAGCGTTTAAACAATAGATTGTTTTGATATGACGTCATAGTGATATAGGTCAATTGTTCTCTTAAGCAATCTAACACTCCTCTCCTTTCTTCTAGGACAGTGTTATTACAACGAAGTTCGTGTTCTCCTTTCAAAATCTTATTAATTTCAGTAATTTGTTTGCGGAGAGCTCTTCCAAGCGATTTCCGCCTTTTTAACAAATTATCAACTTCAAACGCCTTTTGCTTTCTCCGTTTGCTTAAGTTCTCTTGTACCTACGGTTTCCTTTCGCTTCATCTTTGTTCTTGAGCTTGATTAACTTATTCAGGCAGTTTCCCTAGCTCCTGGACTTCCAGTCGGCTTCGGCTTCCCACTTGGTTGACCTTCCAGGACTGAGGGGACTTCAAACTAGGTAAATTCTTACTGTGGGCGCGGTCAGCGGGGCGCGGAGCCTGTTCTCAGCGCTTGCAGTAGCTTCTAGTGACGAATGTTATGGTCTGATTTTTACTGGAAATTTGCACTTTAACTTACAGAAACAGAAACACTTGAGCTCTTGAAAGTTCCTTGGCTTCTTTGAAGTTTCCTTCAGTTTCTTTAGTGTTCACCTAAGTATTTCCGTAAATATTTTCGTAAGAATTATGGCCAGTCTTGTACTAGCCTCCTTTGCAGGCGTTCTTTGTGTCTAACCGTACACAGGGGTACCGGCACTGAATATATTAACTAACGGCGGTTACACTTATGCTTTTGTTGCAAGTGTGAACCAGCTATGAATTACTACCAAATTGTATTATTGTATTGTGTATTTCGTTCTTGTGTTAATTCTATTTTATTATATGGCAGCTCTGTGAGCGGGCAAGATGACTCTGAATGCTGCAATCTGATTGGTTGCTCAGCGGGCAAGCGTTTTTTCATCTTGCTCAGGATTTTCCAAATTCGCTCACATTCTTCGTAAACAAATAGCGATAGAACCCATACATTTTGAAAGAAACTAAACAATTTGTGACATGAAGGCAAATACTAATTTAAAAATCGTTCTGCTTTTTCGTTTACAGCTAAAATTCAACTTGTTAGAGGGATTAATGCAGTTTTTCTGGCTCTCGCAAGTTCGATGAAAACAACTGCAGCAAAAGCGACTGAATTGAATGAAGCTGGACTTAGGAGATGAAAAAAGCGAAGCTGAAATGGCCGTGACTTCAAAAACACAAAGAAAAGTTCGGCTACCTCAAAACGTGGTACAAAGAAATAAATCGTGGTACAAATAAATCGTGGTACAAAGAAATAAAATTATTACGGAAACGAGTAAGCTTAGCACCGCAGTTTCATCGAAGAAAACAGGTTTTATATTGTATGAGCTAAGAAATTCAGCATTCACATTTGGTAATTGGCTTACGAATTAAGAGTATTTACTAATTAATACTTACAAGTTTGTTTGTATTCTTCTACAGCTTTGCAGTGTCCTTATCTGAGTTATCGCCACTCGAGAGTCGAGTGATTTCAACGCCGGTTATTCCACAAATATGCACATTTTTGTCTCTTAGATAATGCATTCGGCCTTCCTGATGAAGTTGTCATTGAAACTCAGTACATCTGATGTAAAGTACAGGTCAGTTTTCATCCATAAAAACGCATTTTTTACGTTGGAAAACAAACTGTCTTGAAAGCCACAAGTGAAAGTCGTCGACTCTCAGTCTAATTTTAGATTGATTTCTATTCGCTCTTCAGTTTACCACGCAATGGGTTCCTGGCGCGAGATTTTATTCATTTTTGCGATATAATAAAAACCTTATTGACCAAGCTTGTTCGGTCAAGATGGGGGAATATTGGCCTCGTTAATTTTTTGCGTTTTTATGGACCGAACTTGGCCAATATCCCCCCATCCCCCTCATACTTGGTCAATAACCTCTAGTGTATTCATTCTAGTTGAGGAGGCACTGGGAGAACGAGAATGTATTGTATTTTGATAGCAATTCATGTGTTGAGCACATTACAAAACGAAAATAAAGCATTCCAAAATACAAATCCTTGCATATCCACGCGATTTGCCCTCTTTGTTTGTGCTATACTTGATACAGTGGCATTTTGAAAGTTCTCAAAAATCATTGACTTTCTTACTTCCGGTCACCATCAAACAAATGAAAACGAGGTTCGTTTGCTGCTCGAAAATCCAAAATGGCGGAGGTGTATTCGGAACTGGTACTGGTTTGTTGATTGTTATTATTCGCTGTATTCTTCTCTATTATTCGCACATCTATTCATTAGATTTGTGTTGCCAAAAGCAACAGAGTGTTTCCACTACAAACAAACCATGCATTCTAATTTGTTCTGTGAAGCGTGTAGATGTATTTCATTATGTGTGGGAAGCTCTAAATTTACATATGTGTTTGCGTTTAGGGAAACATTTACAGGGTGATTTTTAATGTTTAACTAAGGCTGAGTTTGCCTTCTTCCCAAATTTTAGCTCTATGGGCTGTGGGAATTCAAGACAGCCAGTCGTAAACAGTACTTTGCCCAGACAGGGCCAGAATTCTACGAATAGTCATCGTTCGTCTTCGCAGAAGAACTTATTAGCTCACGAAACCTCGATCGGAGGCCCCAACTCCAAGTCCAAGCCACAAATTTTATCCAAGCCATCTAAAACCAAGAAGAACTGCGATTTTGATTCTTTATCTTACGAACAAGCGGCAGCAATACGGGCTTCGACTCCAGAGAGCATGTGGGCTATCGTGAAGCGAACCTGTAGTACTACCAGTTCTAGAGAATGGACATTGAATTCGGTAAAAAACAGGAGAGGTTGGAAAACAATCCGATTGTTTGTGTCCTCTACGTTTCGAGATTTCCACGAAGAACGAGAAGTTCTTGTCAAAGAAGTAAGTTTGAATCTGGGAGGGCTTATATAATATTATTTTGCGTTCAAGCGAACTAAATCACAAGTTAATTTGACTACAGCTTAACTTATCATTCTTATTACAGTTACATATATATATATATATATATTGACCATTGACATTGCACAGAACATCGAAATTATACACTTTACAACTACAAGTAAATTAATTTTTCATTAGTTTTCACGACACACAAGTTTATGTGTATTTTACAAGGTAGTTCTTTTCAGAGTACATGTACATGCAATTTCTGTGTTGAGCTAAAGAAAATTATTAATGATTTTAAAACTAAACGAGAAATAGATACTTGTGGTGTATGTTAAAATGTAACAAGTTATAATTATTCATACATTTTGTCTGTACTTTGCAAGTTTTTATAGCTTAGTATATAAGATTATATATTATAAGTTAAATTAAAAGCTCTACTGTTACTTGTAAAGTATGATGTATATACCGTAGTATTACCCATAGATTTTGTGTCTTCAAAAATCAATGGTCAAGATCAAAGCCCGGGGGGGGGGGGGGGGGGGGGGGGGGGGGGGGGGTACTCTACCTAAAGTTGGGTAGGGGTGTGCCGCTGGGGCTCTGAAACCCTTACCCTGTTTAAGACAAAAAACTCAAATTTCCATACCATGTTCAAGACAAAGTGTTAAAATTTTCCCTCTATAAGACAAATAACAAATTATCTATACTTGGATGTCAGTGTTTATTGTGATCTTGTATAAGGAGTGTCATAACTAAATAAGTCTTCAGCAAGCACTAGACTAAATAACGGCACTAGATAAATACCATACCCTGTTCAAGATCTGTCAATGTGAAAATGGATACCCTGTCTAAGATCAGAAACTCAAAAAACCATACCCTGTCCAGCGGATCATCCCCGTATAGTCCATATATGGGAGTACCCCCCCCCCCCCCGGATCAAAGCAAATATTCAAAAATGACTAACAAACTGTGAAAACATAATTATAGCCTTCAATGAAATTATTGAAACTGCTTTCAGTCAAGCATTGAGGGAGTGGAGTTTAACTGTTTGTAACCAGTAACAACTACAATTATAAAATGTTTATTTGTTCAACATCCCAAATTCCTTTACTTCCTAAAGGTTTTGAAATTTCTCAATCACTCTGATTAAAACATTCATAATTTAACAAATTACATGATATGTACAATGTATGAAGAAAAGTTTTCAAGCATACTGAAATGTTGGAAACATTGGTACCCAATTCAATATTATTAGAACAAAAAGTTGCAGACAAGGAAATATTAGGCCATCCCATATTAATGGTTTCGCCTGATCAACCCAATTTTATGGAAAAGTAAAATAGATAAAGACAGAAGGATAATTTCGTAACTGCCCCCCTTTTCTGAGCTCTCTATGTTCTAGTTTCTTGCCTTTTCGTGTTAATATACCTTTTTATACAATACAATACAATAACTTTTATTTAAACACGATAAAAGATTAAAGTGTTGCCGCTTGTGGGTCGTGTATAATACTAAAATAAACTAGTTAACTATATACAAACTAGTATGGAGGATGGAAAATTTGACCCTGCACTAGCTGATAGAAACCCTCTTTGTATGAATATGGGATAGCTTTTGATTATCATGATAACTACAATGTAGATACAAGGCTCTGATAACTAATTAGCTGGGATTACATGTAGTTGCCTTTCAAAATGGGGGTCAAGAACAAGTACTAGGAGCAATAAATTATATACGAAACTTGTTATTTTGTATTCACTCAAATATTGTATTCACTCAAATATTGAAGGTTTTTCCTGATTTGCGGCTGTGGTGTGAACAAAGGAAACTCCATTTGGTGGAATGTGATCTTAGATGGGTAAGTTTTTTTCTCAATTGAGTGAGTTCATCATTATTTTATATACAAGAATTGCCCAAGGCCAAACTGTAAAGCCAAATAAAATATATTAATTAATATATTATTGGTTCCTGTTATCCCAGAGATTCTCCTAGCCTCGGCTTCTATCAGCCAGTTAACTCTGTACCAGTACAAAGCCACATACAAGAAACCAGAAGCCACAGTTTTTTCCACTACATTTCATATTTTTTGGTAAAAACTGACTTATACATTTATAGCAGTTTCCCAGTCAAGCCTTAAGATTTACTGACCACCAGCCCTACAACGTTTTACACCAAAATGTCTTTTCTTGAAAATAATATCTGAGAAAAAAAAAATGAGATTTTTTCTCAATAATTTTCCTTTTAACTATTAAAAGACAACTGGTGAAAAATGTACACAATGTAAGACACAATAAAAAGTTAGTGCATATACATGTACTTAGCTCCTACATGTACATGTACATGCAGAAACTCTAGGGTTGTGGATTGAATCTGTTTTGGAAGTTAGACCTGATTGATGCCACCCTGCTGCCATCTACATTCTTGTAAGACTTAGTACATGACTGTTCGTGTACATCGCACATATAGTCTCAGGGGTTTCAATAGAAGGCAGCTACTGGCGATAAAGGGCCACAAGTTATTCAGTGTTTACTGTTAGGTGCCACCCTTGTAAAATAAATTTGATCAAATTGTTATTATTAAACCGCTGGTTAATTATTTTGCTTCTTACCACCGGCTACTTCACATGATCATTGTGATTTTTGGTTAAGTGTTGAGTACAGTTTACTAGGTAAACCACCGCCTCTAATGACAGGACCGCTGAAATGCCTGAGTGTATATTAGTCTAAAACAAATGTTGTACCTTTAAGTTAATAACATACATCTATTGCAAGCAGCTGCAGATGCACAGGCAGTGAGCATTCCATGTCATTTTTTTTACTTTCTTTAATTTATTTTCTTTCTTTTTCCTTTTTTTTCTCTTTTTCTCCTTATTGACTTCCTGTGTATAGAGCTCTGCTTATATACAGGTCTTTGGCCAGCAAAGAGCTGCACTATTACAGTTTATAATGTAACCCAGATAGTACAAGCACTGTGATTGGCTTATAAAATTTTATAGACTCAAAAAATCTATGGTCTATGATTGTGCCGGTAAACACATAGAAATCAACATGCCTGCTTGTGTTGTGTTGTACATTGTAGTTATATCATAAAAGCAATAGACCACAAATTTTAATGTGTTTACTGTTGAAATAAAACACTTGGGATATTGAAAGAATGCCTTTGGCTTGTGATTTTCATGCATTTCTTGTGAACTCCCAACATCCCGCATGCTTCGTTTCACCAGTAAAAACATTGAAACATGTGGTCTCTATTCATTTGCTTAATCATATGTATATGTGTACAATGTACATGTATTGTAAGTTATGAATTGGGTATTGAAACTGACAATTTTAATGACATTTGACTAAAATATCTGCCTAAAATTTTAATTGCTATTAATAATAATTACACTTTGCTGCCAGGGGGTTTCCACGTATGCTCGATCACTAGCTATCCTCTTCCAAAACAAATGAAATAATTGAAAGGGAAAGTGGGTTTAGAAATTATCACATATTCATTATGGGAGGTCCTACATTTAAAACAATAGTAATTCATATCATGCTGTGATCCGTTGCCTTTATTTCCTGAGACAAACAGGCAGAAGACATGACATTCTCTTAAAGTGCTTATATTAGCCTGGCCACATGAATGTACACTGCATAAGGTGGCAGAAATTATTGTTATGGGTGCAGTGAACTGTTTAAAATCTTGTTCAACCATTTTTGAGTGATTTATGGTCGTAATATTGCTTTAGATTTCATTAGAAATCCTTGAAATGATGTAATTTTGCTTTACATATACATGTAAGGGACATTACAATAATTTTATGCTAATAGTAGTTGAAAATGAATTGATTAAATACTGTATATAACATTGACGTTCTCATTATTTTTTACAGTAAATGTATTTGTCAGGTGTCAGACATTTGATACTTTAATACTTAGAGACATATATTTTAAAATACATTTTATTGTAAATTGGTTGTCTGTTTCAGGGAGTTCCAAAAGATTCTTCAACTGAAGAGACCGTTAGGATCTGTCTGGAGGAAATTGATCGCTGCTACAGAGACAATGTGATGCCGTATTTCCTGAACTTAACCTGGTACATGACTGTGTAAATTTGACTTTGTAAAGTCTACATATTAGATTAGTAATTTTTTATGTGTTCTATAATAAGGTTCAGTTTTTGGATTCAGTTCAGATTTAGGAGATCAAAGTTACTGTAAAAGGGAGTTGTTTTTAGGTAAATATCAACCAAGATATACATGCACATGTATATATTTTTAAACCATACAAATGTAACACATGTCATGCAACATTCAAACTAACTACATGTAGGTCCTTTGCAATACACTGAACCTGAAGAAGCTGACACTGCAAGTACAGCCACCTCACATCAGGAGCCACCCCCAAGAGAGATGTCTGTGATTTGAGACCACAAATTCCATACAGATGATGTTATGTGGCAAGGATCTAGTAGTCGTGTTATTTGATTGGCTAATAATAGTGTGTGATAATTTGGCATACATGTACCAGCCAATCAAATGACACGACCAGATCCTGTCTGCAAATGTCATCAGTATGGAAGTTTTGGCCTTGAATCCTGGACGTCTCTCTTGGGGGATGCATTTTGATTGTGGCTCCAAATGTGAGACGGCTGTGTTCGCAGTCTGTATAGAAAATGATGTAGAGTTACTGCTGCCAAAAATGGGGGGGGGGGAGCTTATTTGAGGATGGGCACTTTTGTTGGTACAGAAATTTTATGTTTAAAACATGTACATGACTGTAAACAGCTAAATTTTACGTTCGTAGTCAATTATAGTCCTACCATATTTTTGGGCACAAGGGCTGGCAGGGGGTTCTTATTCAAGGCAGGTACATTGTAATGCCACTGCTCGAAATAGAAAAAAAAATGACCTGACATTTGTTCTTTTTTTGTTGGCAGGCTAAGCAAATTATCACCTGCAATTTATATTTTTGAACTGCCATTTTTTATAACTGAATTTTGGTCTGCTTTTTGGCCATTCACAGCCCACTATTTCGAGCCTTGAAAATTATGTGCTCGCCTGATGTTCTTTACATTGTAGCGCTCGGTCTGGCTGGATTCCAGACTTTGGTGATCTGACATACAACTTGGCAGTCCTTTATGGATGGGTTTACGGACTGTCCCTAACAGAAATGGAGATTGTACATGGTGCCTTTCGCAAATGCAATCCAAATGGTATGTACATGTACAATGTACATAACAATAGTGTTAGTACATTGTTGTTTCAATCAATAAAAAAATCATCTCTGTGAAGGGAGAAGAGGTTACGTAATAGTCTAGAATACCAACCAAGGAACATTGTCAGTTGGTCATTGGTAGATTGTTGACCAACAACAACATTAACACCATCAAACAACCTACATTTACATGTACCAACAGCTTTAGCAAATCCACCCACACCCAAATGGCAAACTCTGGAAATCTACCAACACCATGATGAACTCTACTGACAACCTACTGAAATTGTCTTTTGGCTTGTACATGTAAAGTGATTACAGGGAAAAGATTCCAATTGACATTCCATTTTCTATTATTAAAAGTAGCTTTTGAGTTTCTTTGTCATGACTCAAAGTCTTGATTTAATTGCTTAGTATCAAGTGTAGAATGATAAAGATCTGGCCTGAGTTCCTCAAAGCCCAATTTTAAAACATTAATCCTGGATTAAATTTAACTGAGGATTTTGATTCTCTTGGTAAAAGGTGTTTCCTAGCTAGCTTGTTCTAAGATTACAAGTTGTAGAAAGGCACTACTTATTCCTCATTTAACAATAAATTTTTAATCCTGTATCAGCAGTCCACGAGTTAGCAAATCAAACTAAAGTATCATAACCCTGAATCCTGGGCTAGCTTAATCAGGCTTTAAGGAACCGTACAATGTACTTCATGTACAAATGTACATCTGTATTATTAAAGTAGGCAGATACCAGGGCTGGGCCAAGCCCATGAAACATTGTGCCAATGTTTTGATTAGTTTGTTTATCAGTGGCCATGGGTGCCTATACATGTAGCTACATGTACAGCACATTGCAGAAGGCTAGCTTTTAGTCTAACTCAAATGCTCTTGATTGTTTATTAGTTTCATAAAAGAAGTATACATGTACATTTGTACACAAGTCATACATTAGACTTGGGTAGCAAATTTCGTAATTTCTATCATATTAAAGGCCGGATTGAGCCCAAAAATTGATTTTTTATCGATAATATATTATCGCTGGATGGTTCAAATATATATATTTGAACAGTATCAATTGATGCAAATTTTCACAAGTTTTGAAGAGCAAACAAATACTCTTGGTAGCTTGTTTTCATATATCCAGCATTGTTTAGCTGTATTTGCAGATCTCTACTTTCCTTGTGAATGAAATATTTGAGTGCAAAGGTCATCTCGCACTCAAGTCACAGCAAAGAAACGTACATTTGGATTTGGTGAACTTTGATAATGCAATTCCAAAGTATTTTTGGAAGCACTAGGACTTTCTGGACTATATACATGTAACTGGAGATTTAAAAACAGTGAAGGGCATTGCTTTCTTTAAGTACCATGGTTCAAGAGGTTTTCTCCATTGATCTGAAGTTTCACAAAGGTTCGATGTGTCTTTTCGGAAAAACGCTCTTGCAGTGTCCCAATTAAAGCCACATAGAAGTACTACATGTAAATACCATTTTAAAGGTATTGAATTGAAGAAAGTATTTATGTAATCCGTTTTGAACAAAAGTTAAAAGCGTATAGATGTTGTATGTTTTTGAACGCGAAATGACTCCGTCTGCCAAAAGGAGTTCAGCTCTTCAGGCTTCGAAACTATTTTTTTCTTAATTATCCATTTCGAATCCAAACTAAATTGTCTCAAATACTGTGTCAGGCTTTTTTGATATTTTGTGTATTACAGATTTTATCCCATATCAAATTTGAAAAAGTAGTTTTCATCCCGTTTTGATACAAACCAGATCATATCACCTGAACGAAAAAGAATTTCAAAATTCCCAACACAGTATTTGAGAAACAGCTGTTTTCTAAGCTACAACTCGTGAAAAATTTAGGGCAATTGGACAAAACCCGATAAGGCTGGACTTCAACGAAGTTCTATTTTTGGCCAAAAAGTAGAGTTGAGAAATAGCCCGATAAAGGTTTTTGATTCATTTCACAGTTGACTAGAAAGTCCCGCCTCCAAGGGTAATCTCATTGTGTTCAGTCTTGGCCGATTACAAAGTTCAGACAAGCTGCAAAACAGAGAAAGCTATAGAGTTTACCAATGCCCTATACTCTTCTCAGTACAGAAACTAGTGTTGATTACAGTTTAATTCCAAGAAGAAACACTCTTTTTAGGAGTGCAGAAAAATGGCACCACAGTAAGCAAACAATGAATATCAGGCAGGGAAAACGATTGCTTAGCCCTGCTCAACCACACAATGTAGACTGTTTATGTCATTTTAATTTCATTGTGCTGAAACACAAGTTACTGGCAAATAAACCTTAGCTTCCTGCATTGAATTTTCTTTAAATTTTTGGTCGATTGACGATAACAAAACTTTATTGCTTCATTCTTTGTGGACTTTCGGTCTTCAATGATTCTAACTTCTTGGAATTTGAGTATAAACATTTAAATCCTTCCAGCCATAATGTTTGTCCTGAGAACTTTACACCCACTAACAAATTTACTCACAAACTAAATTATCACTGTAAACTAAATTGGGCTTTTCTCGCTGAGCTCTAGACCGGGATTTTCGGAAGACATATATTCGACAAAAGTTAAATTATTTTGAAATGGTATTTATATTAAGATAAAAGAAAGTCAGTTAAACATAAGTTGTACTGGTATACAGTATGTGTAGAAGTAAATACACAATGGCCCAAAAATATAGAGATGGATTTTGAAAGATGCAAGATTCACACAACAACAATGCCAATCTTTCTGATTTTCGAGAGTTGCAAAAATACTTTACATGTGCAATGATTCATGGTCTCATACACATGTTCTTTGATTACCCAAATTTCACTGGCTATTCTAACCCTAGCAGGCCAGGTCCTACCCTTTTACGCAAAGAGAAACAAGACCAGGTAGCCAGCACCCCCTTTCTGAAAGTCAGGCCACCACTATGATCAATTTTACATTTATAACAGGTCTATAATTACATAATTTGTACATGTACATGTTCAATGTTGATAGTAGGCTGGCAGCATTGGTAAACTTACTCACACAAAAAGAAACAAATGTTTAACAGTTACAGAATGCTGTAAAATGATGTACATGCAGTATACATGTAGAGACTACATGGTGTAGTTATTCTGTCAATAACAATAAGTTAATCTTACAATAAATGAAGGGCTGTGTGCAAAAAGGGCGTAAGTGACTCTTGATCATATTCTAAATTCTCCTTCAATTTTTTTGTTTTCTAAGGGAGAATTTCGAATGTAATCAAGAATCACATATGCCCTTTTTGCACACATGCAGCCCTTCAAATGTACATACATATCATCTTTATTTCTCTGTAGCTCTGTTTTTGATAAGGGACAGTGATTTTTGTGAACAACTGCCAGAAGAAGTCAAAGATGCTTTCATAGACTGCCAGCCCAAAGTAGAGGGAAAACTAAAGAAGCTAAAAGAGGCACTGACTGAGCAATTCACAGTAAGTGAAAAATACTCACAAATCAGTTTTAATTACATATAATTTAATTATTATTCTAAAAGGGTTTGTGTCACCTACGGTTGAAGGGCTGTGTACAACAAGGGCATAAGTGACTCCTGATGACCTTCTAAATTCTCCCTTAGAAAATAATTAAGAATTTGAAGGAGAATTTAGAATGTGATCAGGGGTCACTTATGCCCTTGTTGCACTCAGCCTAGCCAGCGTTGCAGCTCTGGAGTATCTGAGCACAGCGAGCGGAGATAATAGGGGGATTGGGGTGAGAGAGAAAAGAGAGGGGAGAGGGGGTGGGGAGAAGAGGAAGAGAGAGCCTGCCAGCAAGCCATGGTTATTTTGGTATCCACCCACTAATTAAATTAATGCATAAAATTAGTAAGTCATTCACCCGATTCATCCAATCATCATGTGGCGGAAGTGAAAACATGTTTAATATCTGTCAAACTCATGCATGGAATCTCAAGGAATCTCAACTCGAGCGTAAAATTCAAAACAAAAAATATACGAACTTGGAGAATGTCAGCTGAAACTCCAAAAAATCATGTGAAGACAGGGCCTTAAAACCCAAACCTGTAAATGTCAACGACGTTTGCAGGATATGTAATGTATGTTTTAAGCATTTGGGAATTCAAATCTTTCCACAGAGAATCTGTTCAAGCCTTCAGAAAGAAAAGAGAGCCAAAGCTTAATTCTAGCTGGTACCTGTAAAAGTATTGACTTGTAGCACAATCACCATGTACATTTAGGGTTGTTCAAATATATTTACCAATATCTTCGCAAGGAAATGACAGATTGCATTCAAACTTTGTATTTTGCTGTAGAAATGATTTCAGTTTAATAATATATTAAAATATTGGCAACTAAAGTTATTTAAGTAGTGAAAAATCTTGGAAATGCAGAAAAAAGTTAAGAAATTATGCATGTAACGCGTAACAATCATTTGCATAAGTAAAGTAAAAATCTCCCATTTACTGATTTAGTCCTCAAACAGACCACATTTTAAGAATTTGATTGTGTTCGATTATTGAATAGGATAAAAGTACACTATAGGCCAAGGAAGAGCTTTCTCCGTTTATTTTTAAAAGAACAGGAATAAAAACTTGAAGTCCAGTCGTTGTGGTGTGTTGGTGTAACGCTGAAGGTCCGACAATGCTTCATATCGTGCAAGTACGGAGCTAGCATCTTCCCGCGGACCCTAGAAATAAAGTTAACTCATCTGAGCAATAGTTCATGGGCATATTCAGCAGCATGTAAAGGAATTTTTCCAAAATTATTCACTGCGATTGAGAAATAAAGGATTTTCTAGTTCGGAAACAATCTTGTTATGTATTTTTATGCAGTAAAGTTTAACCCTACTTACCCACAATAAAGTCCGTATTTCAGCTTGTAGTGGTCATTCACCATTTGTAATATCGCCACAGCACAGTTCAGTTATTAAAGTCCAAATCCCCCTACGTTTTACAGCTTTATGTTTGATAAAAACGAAGATATTCTACAAAAGCTGAATCGGAAATATATTTTCAGTCAGGCTTCATGTTTATCCAAGTGTAACGATCAAATTACCACGGCACTCTGGAGCAGAAAACTACACAAACAACGTTCGGAATCGAGAAACTCTGCTTCGAAGCGCACAAGAAGCATCGAAGGTCCTGCGTAACCTCTCCTCTCCATATTCGGGGGGTTTCTATGAATAATAAGGGTCTTAAACAGAAAGCACGAGGTCTGAAGTTTGACACGTCACGGCCTTGCGTTACACCATATTTCACAACAACAAAACCATACGTATCAAAAGCAGTCAAGCGTTATTCCGAGATGGATAATGAGAAGAAAAGCTCTTCAAATGCCGAAAAGATGAATAAGTGGAGGCAACAAAAGATAGAGAAAAAGAAAGAGGCAGACAAAAAGTACTATGAACGAAATCGTGAGCGCAAAATTGCCCAAGTACAAAAGCATAGAGCGGAGCATCGAAGACAAACAGGTGTGACACGGAGATCTGAGCAACTGAAAGAATTGAAAGCCAATTCTAGAAAGCGAAAACAAGAGGAAAAGGCCACAGCTGAGGAAAAGAGAGAGAAAATGCGGCAACAAACACGGGAAAGGGTAAAGCGATTGCGCGAAAAAAGAAGAGAAGAAATGCGCCGAGAGCCTCACGAGGATTCCGCAAATGCCGAAGGAAATGCGTGCAGCGACACACCTTCATCTTTCAAAAATAGGATGGCCAAGACACGTGCGCTTAAGAAAACAGTTCAAGCCCTGCCAAAAACACCGGAGAAAAAAGCGGAACTTCTGGAAACAATTTCATCCAGCCCACGGACAAGAATAATTCTAACAAAAAAAGGCATAATAAAAACTCCCGAGGAAGTAAAAGAAACTACTGCACTCTGGGCTCTCGCGGCCGATATTTCGGAAGGTGTAGAACACGTCAAAAAGAGTGCTTCTAAAGACAGTAGAGCTGCATATTCCGCTTTTAAGACTCTAGCTTTTGGTAAGAATGTTGTCAAATCTAGAGCTAAAAAGTCGCTTTCGAAATTAGTAAATGTCGGGCGTAGGAGCGTGAGTAAGGCGGTAAGTGAAAGGCAAAAAATACTATCAGGGGAGAAAACTAGTTGGCTTTATCTTGAGAGAAAAACAAGAGGTGATGCGATCAACCAGGAGGATAAGCAGATTGTGTTTAACCACTGGACATACGAAGCCAGTAGACCAACAGGCGATAGAAAAGATATTGTAAGAAAAAGGATTGGGAAGAAGCAATACATTGAGCACGCGAAGCATGTTCTCGAAAAAACGCAAACAGAAGCGTTTTTGGAATTCAAGGCACTACATCCAGATGTAAAAATACAGCAGAGAAAGTTTGAGTCCTTGAAGCCGTGTCTCTGCAGGAAGCACGTTGAAATGCAGATCGTGTTTAAGGATTGCATGAGATTTCGGAAAGCTGTTTGCAAAAAGAATGGAAACACTGATGCTGTACCAATTCCCTCCACTCTAACAGAAGCAGCTAATATGACTTTATGCCAACAGCCCGAAGAACGCAGCTATCACACACTCAAGTGCTTGAATAGGGAGTGTGACGAGTGTGGTGTAGAAAAATTTGTTCTGCTACCAGAAGAGCTTTCCGAAGGAACTGAGGAACTTGTTATTTGGAAGCGCTATGCTTATGTAGGGACTGGCAAATTTTTGTCGAATGGCCAAGAAAAGAAAAAAATTGCTTTGATCACAAAGCAAACCCCACCAAAGGAATTGTTTTCGTATTTTCACGGTCTTCTTAAAGAATACCCCTACCATTCCTTTATGGCAAAATGGCAAAGAGATCAAATGGACAGCCTTATAGAGCACCTTCCTATCAATGAGGTATTATGTGTGCATGATTACTCAGAGGGTTACAGCTGCCGGCAACAGGACGAGCTACAATCTGAATACTTTGATGTGGCTAAAGTCTCTCTCCACATCACCATCCTCTATCGCCATGCAGTGGAATCCATAGATGGCAAGGCAAGCACAGAAGATGACCCACAGATCATCAAGGAGCACCTGTTTGTGATCTCAGATGATGATATCCAGGACTACCACTCTGTGCACAAGGCCCAAGAGCTTGTCAAGGGTTACCTGGAAAATCAAGTCAAGATTAAAGTGAATAAACTTCATGAGTTCACAGATGGGTGTGCTGCACAATACAAGTCACGACACTGTATCGGTGATCTCTCTTGCTGTCTTGCCGACTATGGGTTTCAAGTGCAAAGAAGTTACTTTGAGACTTCACATGCTAAAGGAGAGCAAGATGCAGCTGGAGCTAACATCAAGCAGAAGGTTAGCCAGGCAGTATTAAGAAAAACAGCCTACATCAGAAGTGGAAAGGACATGAAAGATTTCCTTGATAAGAGCTTTACCACTCCGGCAGCCTCAACATTTGCTTCCAGAACCAGAGCAGTAGGTCTTGCACGACGGATTTTCTTTTATGTCCCAACCGAAGGTGATCAGGCTGTAGTAAGGAGAAGGCAGGGCAGGACCTTTAAGGAACTGAAAGGCATTAGAAAATTACACTGTGTGAAGACAACTGCTGAGCAGGGGAGAGTCTTCGTTCGTAATCGGAGTTGTTACTGCATTGATTGCATTAGTGGAGATGAAGGCAGCTGCAGTAACAAGGACTGGGTGGATGACTGGAGGGAAGTCAGGCTGGAAAGGGAGTCATCTACGGCAACAACCCGGCAAGCAGTTGAGGAAACCGAAGCAACTCTTGGTGATACTGCTGTCAGGATTGCTGACCTCGCTGCAATGGAGAGTGTAGTAGCCATTGCAGCAGCTGACGACCCTGACTATGAATACTACCTTCTCAAAGTTACAAGTAATGGTGTGGTGGAGCTTGATGAAGCAACAACAGATGATTACGGATGCACATTTCCAAGGGATTCTATTGGGTTGAAGGGAAACTTCTTCATAAGGGAGAATATTATTGACATGACGTATAAACTTGATCTTAAGAAATTTGCATTTGTACTTGCTGGTACTGTACGCCATGTATGTGGAGACTTAAAGAAAAAGAGAAATGGCATCTATAAGATCCCTTTGGATGTCAATTAGCTGTCCAGTATGTACATGTACATTAGCTGTCCAGTATGTACATGTACATTAGCTGTCCAGTATGTACATGTACATTAGCTGTCCAGTATGTACATGTACATTAGCTGTCCAGTATGTACATGTACATTAGCTGTCCAGTATGTACATGTACATTAGCTGTCCAGTATGTACATGTACATTAACTGTCCAATACGTACATTAGCTGTCCAGTATGTACATGTACATTAGCTGTCCAATACATACATTAGCTGTCCAGTATGTACATGTACATTAGCTGTCCAATACGCACATTAGCTGTCCAGTATGTACATGTACATTAGCTGTCCAATACATACATTAGCTGTCCAGTATGTACATGTACATTAGCTGTCCAATACATACATTAGCTGTCCAGTATGTACATGTACATTAGCTGTCCAATACGCACATTAGCTGTCCAGTATGTACATGTACATTAGCTGTCCAATACGTACATTAGCTGTCCAGTATGTACATGTACATTAGCTGTCCAATACGTACATTAGCTGTCCAGTATGTACATGTACATTAGCTGTCCAATACATACATTAGCTGTCCAGTATGTACATGTACATTTGCTGTCCAATACGCACATTAGCTGTCCAGTATGTACATGTTTATAGTACATGTTTACGTGGCAAAATGTAGGGCTGGCACGTGACCCTACATTTTAATACACACATTGGACTGGTGGATTATTTACAAGTAAGGTATAAAAAATACTAAAAATATACACATGTAATATACATACTCAGGGCCAGTAACTAAACCCATGTGTATGCCAGGATTGGAAGATACTGAATCAGACCACATGTATAATGTATGTTACAACCGATTTCAGTGTTACGTGCATAGAGCAATCATTCGACATAGCCATTTGACACAATCATTTGACATTCTTTGTTACCAGACTCACTTGCATGGTTATCGTAGTTTTGAGGTACTGAATCGAACGTTTAGGTGCTTTTTCGTATTCGAGTACTCGACAGACTTTGCCAACATGTGTTGCCGACCAGAAGTGGTGAAAATTTGTACAGAATGATTATGTTGAATGATTGTCTAAAATACTTGAAATATTGCCTACATGTATGTACTTAACACTGAAATCCGTTGTAAAACATATAACCATGGATTGGTCAGTACTCTTATAGACTGCATATCGGGACATACTTATCTTGTGCTCATAACAGTTATTCATCTTTAGTCTGAGCATGTTGTGCACTACAAAGTTGAATGTGAACCCAGATGTTTAGCAAAAGTACACGAGACTAAAGACGAAAGAGATGTCAGGTTAAAGGGACTCAGTGGAAGCAACACTGTCTTCTATAGATCGGTAAGATTAATTCGGCAAAAGTGAATAATCTGCACCGTAAAAAAGTGGTCATTGGTGTCAAGTCAGTGTCAAGCAATCCAATAGAGTGGATTTCAATTGAGTGTCGGAAGTGTTTTGGTTTTGCATTTACAAAGCTCTCCTATTGGCTGAGAAAGTAAACCAACCAATCAGAATCCAAAGTAAAACCAAACGCAAATTGGTTTTGGTTTTGCTTTGGTTTGTTATTGGCTCACAGGGAAGCCATTTATGAGTTACTTGTGATTACTCGCTCCTATGATTGGCTGGCTGTGGGTAATTTGCGTTTGGTTTTACTACACTCAACTGAAAACCGCTCTATACCTTGTTTCCAGTTCTTAGTCGCCTGTTCAAATAAATGCTGAGAACGCTGGAGAACTATTAAAGTGCCTATAAGCCCTAGCCAGAGATAATTTATTTGGGCGGAGTAAAGTATTTTAAATCTTGTTCAACCATTTTTGGGCGATTTATGATCGTAGTATTGCTAAAAAGCATTACGAATCCTTGAAATGACGTCATTTAAGTGACGTTATGCAAATGAGTTGAAAATGAATGGAGTCATAACATTGAATTTCCCATTTATACCTGTAGTTGTTTTTGAGGTGTCAGACATTCAATACTTACAATCTTAGAGAATGATCGTTTAATAAGTGGAGCTGACAAAAACAGAGCAAAAGGAACTATATATCGCAGAGTAAAACGCGTAAACGTGGCCTGAGTCAGACGGATTTCCTGTCTTATAACTCTTTTAATATGGAGTCGTCCGTCTTTTCTTCTCCAATAAAGGCAGCACTAATTTTCTTTGAAGTAAGAATGGCTACCTGGTCTTGCATGAGAAATGACTGAACATAGATTCAGGGCTTTAATAGCTTCGCTACCTTCGAGCTTGGTACAACTACAAGTGACGGTTTCCTAAGTGACTTTCCAGAGCCAGAGTGTTTACTGACAAAGTTTATTCACCCAAAACTAACTCTCTTACTTGTGTGAATCCTTGAATTATTCGAAACCAAACTTTTCCAGAACAAATTTAAACGCATTTTGGAACTGTCAGCAATCCAAAGCCTCTGGTCCGGCTTTGAAAAGTTTACAATGTAACTTATGCAAATACATTCAGTTTCCAAATCTACTCAAGAGATTGCTTACAAGACAGCACTTAAAGTGCTTATCTTCAAGATTTAAAAGTCAAACTAGAAAACAAAATGACCGACATAGGAAAAATACTAATAATACTATTGTAGTCTTTCAATTGCGTTTAGTAAGGAATCAAATTTCAATGACGTCATTTAAGATAGTTCCTTTTGCTCTGTTTTTGTCAGCTCCACTTATTAAACGATCATTCTCTAAGATTGTAAGTATTGAATGTCTGACACCTGAAAAACAACTACAGGTATAAATGGGAAATTCAGTGTTATGACTGAGTTGACAGACTACAATTAGTATTTTTCCTATGTCGGTCATTTTGTTTTCCAGTTTGACTTTTAAATCAAAGATAACTGGGTAGGGCTTATAGGCACTTTAAGTGCTGTCTTGTGAGCAATCTCTTGAGTAGATTTGGAAAGTGCAAAAACTAGTAAAAAAATTGTACAGAGGAAGAAGCGGCAAATACATTCCTGCACTAGAGACAAAATATATATGTTATTTCCCGGCCTTTGTTGGTCCAAATGGAGAAAAACTTTGCCAGAGGTCTTGAAAACGACCCGAGGCCACATATTTTACAGAACTACTGAGAGCCAAATATTTTCCTCGTTGGCCCGACCTGCATGTAACTCGGCCAACATTTTTTTTTATTATACGACTTGCCGTTTTCGAGTGCAAATACGGGCTAAGATGAGTGCAAACATGAGACCGTATTACACGGGTCACAAACAGGTTTGCACAGGTTTATTTAACACTTAAAAGGTTTTGTAAGCGCGAGCCAATCGAAATGGGGCTGTTTGAGTAACAGCCAATCAGCTTTTAGCGCGGGAAAACAAGTTTCAGTGCGCGCCCGCCCCTGACATATGACTTCAACTGAGGTTGAGAATATTACATGGCAACTTGGAAATACAGTTATCATCTTGTGGCGAATTTTGTTGGAATAAACTTGTTCACTAGTGTGCTCACTCGTGCATTACGACATTCACCACTCAAAGATAAAAAAACGTATCTCTGTGCTGCCAAGTAACATCTACTTATTTTACTTTCATCTTAGTATTTATCGATACATTGTATTTTTCTATTTCTAGGTATTTGACTTCTTTAAGAAGCACATTGGACATCAGTATCCACTCGACCCTACCCCAGAGGACCCTCTAGAGGCACAAAAAAGTGCACACGAGGTAAGACGTCCACTCTGGCACATTCATACACAAGTCTAGTTTTATAGGTATTATACACATGCTGATTATAACACAGATGTACAGTGGAACCCTGTTATAACGAAGTGCAAGGGACCGGGGAATAGGTTGGTTATATCGAGGATTCGTTATAAACGACTCAGTTATAACACTTTTCCAGCAAAAGCACCACAATTTTCAATATATCGGGGTTTCTACTAACAATTAAACAAGATTGTTAGAACTTTTATTATTGACTCGGGCACTTAGGCAGGAGAGAACATGTGCAGAAATAAACAAAATGTAACGGAAAGTTGAGCCATCCCAGAGGCAGAGGAGTTAAAGAATCAAAATTAGTTATGCAAATGAAACAATTATTCGTTAGATCCGGGTAGATTTCAATAATCAAATGAAATTGTGTTCGTAATGACGGGGATTTCGTTATAACCGGGTTATATACTGTAGGTGCAGGCATGTGTCACAATAGATTAGTGCACAACACATTGAGGAAGTGGACCCAAGTTCGATTCCCATCGTGACCGGGACATCTGTAATGACCTGAGTAGCTTGTATAGCTTTGAATTCCCCTCATCAGGAGCTTCGACATGGAAGGGGTTAGAGTTGGAGCCGGCCTGTACCGCTCGAAACGAGTCACAGCATTGGCTTACCCAACAATACAAACACCCTAACCTTTAGAACGTGCAGAATAAAAACAATAGAGCTACAATATAATAGTGCAATCAGAGTACAGGTTTCGAGCAGTACTGTATTACTCTAGCGTTGAGTACACCGTTGACCTCCAAGGATAACAGTCTGCTGACTGAAGGGGTTCACTGACGTTAAATAAAGAGACTTTTACTTTACTTTTACTTCGTTATAGAGTGGTTTTCAATTGAGTGTCGTAAAGCCAAAGTAATCACAGAACCAATCACGAGCAAGTAAAAACACAATGAGCCAATCACGAGCAAGTAAAAACACAATGAGCCAATCACGAACTAAAGTAATTCACGATTGGTTTTACTTGAACCAATCACGAGGAGAAGTAAACGCAATTGTGGATGGCGTGATGGACTAAAACACGTTTGTTTTAGTTTAGCACTTGGCTGATAATCACAAAATATTTCCCACAACCGATAGGAAAACTGAGCAAACGCAAAACCAAAGCAATCATGGATTGCTTTCGATGTCCACTCATACGAAATCTGCTCTATCCAGAATCTAATCCATACCAACTACTGTATTTTTGCCGGGCTGAAAAAAAACATGTTCGTTATATCATGTATATATTGGGGATGCTGTTATACATGTAACCAAGTTCGTTATAACAGGGTTCCGATACATACAAAGATACAATGTAACTTTACATGATTGTACCTACCATAACTACAATGTAGATACATATTGAAATAATTGTAACATTATGCTTTTCTTTTTCTTTTTTTAGTCCTTTCTGGATACTCGCTCTCAAATTGTACTTGGAAGGGACAAGATTATATCTGATGTAAGTTTCTAACCAAAATTCTTTTGTTGTCCTGTGAGCATTCTTTAAAGTGGCCACATAACCCCATTTTAGTTTTATTAAGTCTGGATGAAAATTGAGGACGAAAGAAAAAGAAAACAGTTAAATCGGTAGAATTCCTGGTTTTTAAAATCGTGATTGAAGTCGCACGCATTTTGTTTCATGACCGCGCAGTTTGAGGTCTGGGTCGAGTGACGTAAGATCAGGCAAAAATCCATTGTTCACTTGCACTGGCTGTAGTTCCTATTGTTGTGGATTCTCGATCTTACGTCACGCACAATGTACTAGGTCAATCGGTTGGACTACTCCTATTACGTAGTGTTAGCAAGCTATCGCGTATCATAGTCGCATTGCTGCATATAGGTTAGCTTTGTTGGTATGTGGTATTATCATAATTATATTCATAAATACCAGCGAGAATGTGCAAAACGCAAAACTACAACAACATGCAGAGTTGTGAACAGCCCACCTTGATGTTATTTATGAATGTTTAACTTCAGAACGAGGCTAACCCTGTATAAACGCGTCTGTAGTCATCGCATTCAGCGGTAATTTTCGAATACGAAAATGGACTATTGAACATCATTTAATATGCAATGGGTCTAATTAATCCATGGTTTTCGTACTTTTTCTCTTAGATTGAAAACTATCTCGTGCAAGATAGGTCGAGAGCTCCTCTTCTTTTGATAGGTAATGCAGGCTCTGGCAAGTCTGCTATCATGGCTCGCTGCGCCAGCGACGCTTTGCACAGGGCAGCCCATGGACAACTACCTAGTCCAGTGTGAGTACTGCTGAGTGACTGGAACATAGCCTGTGCATAGGCTAATGGGAAGAGGGGGAAGAAGAGCCTGTATGGACGCTATACAAATGCGAATTACGGCTCTACATTGATCTATCATTGGGCTGGGTTCAGACGCTACTCCATGTCCACTCGTGCCGAACGCATTTGAACTAAAGGATGCTAGTTCAAATGAGTGCAGCGGCATCTGAAACAGGCCTAAGATATCAAATCTAATTAATACATGGGTAGAATGGACAAATAGGAGTTTGCCTAAAAAATTTAGACGCAGATATTCAAATTTGTATTGCGTCCGTGCAGGCTCTTCTTCCCCCTTCTTCTCTCCCTCTCATGAACCTGTTCGCAGGCTATTAAACTAGAACACAGCATGGTCATATCTACTTATGTTAAGAAATGTTAAATCTTTTGTTTATAGTCGGATAAATGAGGCTGATTAGGCATCTGACAAGATAGGCTAATGTCTCCGAGACGCATTCCACACACACCTGATCCTTACCACATTCATATCTTCTCTGCACTCAACGCTCATCTTACATATTGATTTTTGTGGAGGGAGGAAAATGGGCGAGAATCAGTAAACTCAAATCGCATATGACGCCGCGTCCGGGAATCGATCTCGGGCCACAGTGGTGTTACGCGCTGTGCCACCCTACTCCCCACAGAAATAACATACATTTTATTTCACAATCGGTTACATGAGCGAGTTTCGGGGACTTTGCTAAGAAATAATGGATTAACAGAGAT
Source organism: Actinernus sp. WN-2022 (assembly GCA_030867875.1). Lineage (NCBI taxonomy): Eukaryota > Metazoa > Cnidaria > Anthozoa > Actiniaria > Actinernidae > Actinernus > Actinernus sp. WN-2022. The sequence goes on from JAOWCC010001634.1 coordinate 26,625,933, forward strand.
ATGATATCAGTGACAAATACACAAAATGTGAGGATGGTTAGCCTGTGGTGCAGCATGGAAGTTAGGTCCATTTCTGACGGCAAAGATTTCATGCGGCGAACTTAATAGATGAATTGAGTACAGCACAAGAGTCTGAATCTGAGTCTGAATCAATTGGGTTCGATATGTTTGAATTAGGTTTGGCAGATGCTGTCTCGTTATGCGACACTTGAGCGGAGTTGATTCAAGCACTACTCTTCTAATGTGCCGAACTAAATATATGAATTAATCTTTGAAATTTAATTTTCAAGCTAGCTAAAGTTAAATCTCCTGATTGCTTCTACCACTGGTTCTACAAATTAAGTGCGCCGTCTGAATTAACCAGTTGCTCATGAACTGAAGCAAAGCCACAACTGTGACGTCATACATCCGGGAACGTAGCAGTGTATTTTCCCCACGAATCCCACACAATCAAAGGTCCATCCATTCCTACGAATGGTTTAAACCTTGGTAGAACATTCCTGTCGATGTATTAAACTTACTGGTATATTAAAACTGAGCAGAATCATCTCTGAGATCTAGGTAATCAACGACGAGCATCCTTCAATTTAACAAAATGAAGTTAGTTTTTTGTGTCTGTCCTATTATTGATGATCATTTTTGTATTAACATGGTGATAATAGCTGTGGATCGACGAGGCATCTTGTACATTTTTTAGCATTTTATTTTATGATTTATTCTGTTATACCACTCGAAGGTGGACGGAGAACCTCAACAGGTTTAAAGCCCTTAATGGAGGTCTCGAGGGCCTACAATTTATCGTCCTTATCCGAGAAGACGTGAAGGTCTAACCATTTGCAGTTCGATCACGAAGGCAGCACCTTCTACTCAGTTATTTTAAGATCCTGAGTGTTGGTCCGGCCAGGGTTTGAACCCACGACCACCCACACGACAGACCGGAGTTTTACCAATGAGCTAACCGGGAGGGACTGGAGCTTAACCACTGGGCTAACCGGGAGGGACTGGAGCTTAACCACTGAGCTAACCGGGAGGGACTGGAGCTTAACCACTGAGCTAACCGGGAGGGACTGGAGCTTAACCACTGAGCTAACCGGGAGGGACTGGAGCTTAACCACTGCGCTAACCGGGAGGGACTGGAGCTTAACCACTGCGCTAACCGGGAGCCATACGCGTATAAAGCCTGTGTGGCCTAACCCGCACTATTGTTGGTACGAACTGTAATCTTTTGCTACCTGTATCCACAGACATAAGGAAAAGTGGAAGGTTTTCTTCCATTTCGTTGGTGCCACTCCAGGTTCTACAGACCTTGCCTTTTTCCTGCAACGACTTACGAGGGAGATTGGTGCATCCAAGGTAAATAGCTTTCTGCTTTACTGGTACTGATTTCTTACGTAAATTTGGTACGGAAGTCACAAAGAATCTGAGTTAAGTGCATCCTTTTCAAAACCAGTCGTTCTCCTCCGAGGCTTTGACCGCCTCTGTCATGATAAGGAATTAATCATTCCTACAAAAAGAATCAGAATACTGATTGTACAAGGACCGCGGAGGGGGTGGGGCAAGTCGGGCTATAGCCCTACCACTTTTTCGGGAAATGTGACAAAAACAAAGATTTAGCGAGAAAGTCCCCGAAGAAAATGGCATTTCTGAGGCTCTAGATTTCAAAAATTTCATGCCGCCAAACCTCGTTGCACTGTATGGTTGTTTTAGCTCTACTACTTTTAAGGGGTACTCCGCAGTCCCTGTTATACATGTAGCTTTACTTTATCCACCGGCCAGAGAAATCCTTATCCAGTGGATAAAGTAAGCTAGTTCCGTTAATACTGACGTATCCACCCTTTGACCAACTGGACCCTGAATTGCTGATGGACCTGAAACAGCCATAGGAGCTGATCAAGGTAATGCAGGACCCAGCTAAACCACAGGTCGAATTTTATGTCTAGACTTATTTAATTAGTATAACTGTTAGTATCATTATCATTTATTATTAGTACCTGTTTTAGCTAGATATTATCATTTGCATATATGCGTGAACACGTGAGGCAAAAACATGTTCTAATTGGGTATTAAACGTAACATGACTCGTCATCAAACTTTCGAAGTTTTAAGGCATGCTAGACGAACTTTTGCGCTCAAAATACCAAGTTATTTACTTTCCGTATCGATAATTCTCCAACCAGCTCTACCACTTGATTTCTGAAGTCCCGAAATAAAGGCACACCTGGTTTGAAGTTACGGCTGTATTTGTTTATGGTAAATATCCTCACAACTGGAGCATAACTTGATATTTTTGGCGCGAAAGTTCATCTAGCACACCTTCAAACTTCGAAAATTATAACCGGCTCTGTTCTCTCCTCAGAAACCAACAATTTTAAATTTCAGTTCAATCTGGTTCAGTGCAGGAAGAGCCACCTGCTGTATGTGCTGATGTTGGGAGCTCGTTCCTTTTCAAGGGAACCCCCACTAAAAAACAATGTTTCCTCTCAAATGTCCCTTATGGATACCTAAATCTATTGTTGTGTTTATCTCTTGTAATTTGTACACTAGATGTCATTTGTTAGCCGATTTTCCTGTCCATAAAAGTCACTTGAATTTCCCATGTGCTCTTAATGACATGAATCACTCAATAGACTTCTTACCCGAACCATAAAACTTCATTAGTACCCTAACCACTTCGAAAACAAGTTCCCAGGTAAACAATGCGGTTTAGGGCTAGGGTTAACAGAAGATGAAAAAGTAGAGAGAGAAGAGAAATGCGAGGGTTTTATGGATGCAATTTATGAGCCTCGGAGTGTGACAGCACAATACTTGATTAGTGCCCAGTCTTGTAGCGACTAAGGCCAGTTTAGGTATCTGTTGACCAATTCCAGTCCTTTTCCCGTTGCCCCTAATGTCAGACATTGTGACGTCATAAGATCCAAGATGGCGCCGTGTGTGAAATTCGAACGAGTTTTATGGACAGGAAAATTGGTCCACTAGATTTTGGTTAATCCTGATTGTCTTTGTGCTGCAGAAAGATGTTGTGAGTGACCTGGACTCACTTGTACAACTCACCAACAGTCTATTATCCAACCCCAACACCAAACCAGCCATTATTATAGTGGATGCCATCAACCAGGTCAGTGCATGGATTCACATTGTTGTCGGCCAGTGGATTATAACTGATCTTTTTGCAGAAATGTACGATAGCTTTTCAATATGGCAGAGCGCTGGTCGATTGCTTTCTCGGCAAGGCCTTTTGCAGCTAACAGTCACATGCTAATATATCACTTCAATAACCAATTAATTGAGCTCTTGATCCCATGGGAAATGCTTTACTGGATGGCATACAAACATTAAAACGCTGTTTTAGAAAGATTGACAATTGATTGGAGGTGGAAAATAACAAACAGGTTTTGCTAAAAACACTACAGATCTCGTTGATTTGTTTGCCAGCCAGTACAACCACTCACTTGTACAACTCTGGTACTTGTACACAAATTGCCTAACTGCAAAAGGCCCATTACTGGCCTAGCTCTACATGTCCTAGTACATTAGTGTCCTACTGATCTAACCCTAGCTACGACAATAGATTGTTTTTGTGACGTCACAAAATAGTTTTCCTCAAGAAAAAAACTGATATTAGTAAAATATTTGAAATGTGTGAATAGAGCAGGTAAAAATATAGAAATGACCGAAACTTTGGAGCAACAGAGTACTTTGTAACCGAGTTGTCGGACAAATAATATTCGAACAATGTAGTGTAATTAGTATGCGGCGGCCATGTTGTACAGCTTTAGCTTTAGTGACATTTAGGAAACACGCTGAGCTGGGCTGTCACAAATTCAAAATACTATAACTCAAAAACGAATCACCGTATTGATGTAAAATTTTCGAAGAATACTGAAAATTCTGATATCTAAATCATATTTAAAAAGCAATTTTATAGATGTTATAGTATAGATTTTAGAATTTTGATGTCGTCACGTGGAAACGATCTATTGTCAAATAGTATAAATTCCATCAAAATTGCTGTATTTGCAAAGAATCCCACAACTGTAGTTAGGTGGCAGTATGCCTGCAGTAACTTGTTATGAAGCCTCTTTACGTTCACTGTACAATGTATTATGTTGGTGATGATGGTAATGTTGCAATGATGAGGAGGAATAGGTGGATGTTAATGATGACGATTGGATGAGGATGATGCCGATGAGGAGGAGGAGGATAGGATGTTAATGATGATGATGTTGAGGAGGATGCTGATGAGGAGGAGGAGGAGGAAGATGATGAGAAGAAGAAGGATGATGCTGCTGTGGATGAGGATGTTGATGAGGATGAAGAGGATGATGCTGCGGATGAGTAGGAAGAGAAAGATGTTAACGATGATGATGCTGACGAGGATGGTGATGACTATGATTAAGCTGACATTGGTACGAAATTGCTGACATTGGTACGAAATTGCTGACATTGGTACGAAATTGCTGACATTGGTACGAAATTGCTGACATACGTACGACGTACGAATAATTGGCCTAGACAATGTCCAATGACAACCAAACTTGGCAGGCTTATAGTACTGACCCAAAGGTTCATGAGGTCAGGGGGGGGGCGATTCAGGGGGGTGCAATCCATACGAATTGTGCAATCCATTTTCCCATCTCTAGCAGGGCAACTAGAGGGACATCCTCACCTTGCACAGATGTATAATTCAGTTACAGGTTCATGTGGTCAGGGGGGGAATTCAGGGGGGAATTCAGGGGGTCCTGCTAGAAAATTATTTTTGCTATACAATATTCTACAGAGGGTGAAATATGCAACTAAGATTGCCATTGTTGACATTACATAATTCTGAAACAATGCAAGGAATGCAATTCTAGCCCAATTCAAAATTCTAGCCCAATTCTATCCCTTTTCAAATTCTATTCTACATATGAAAAAGCTGTTGTATTTTTACCGGCGTCCCCATTGAAAGGACTTTTAGCAATACTGAGCTCTTAATATATTCACAAAATAAAGCTTAACATTTATTTCAGTGTCGTGTGGTGTTAATTTTATTTCTATTTAGCGAATTTGAAGAACAATCTAGAAACGTCATTGAACAGATTAAATAACAGTTAAACCTGCCCAGACAGTCATACATGTTTTGCTCTCCAGTACAACCACGTGACGTGTTAGCTGCAAAGGGCCTATTATTACTTCAATCAAGTATCAACAATCATTATCAGATAATTAAATTAAGAATCTACATTCCAAGCGTTCCATTCTGCTAATGGGTGAGTGAGTGACACGATTACCCACCATCCCGTTAACTCGTTTCTGTGCAAGCACATCCACGAGTTAATAAAATCAGAAATTATACTCCACGTATTACTAATATTTATTTTTAATCAAACGATGTTTGCTATGATATACATGAAAATATTGTAACGCGAATACTGTAAAACTAGACTTGTAACGGAGCTGGTCCTTACGAAGTTTGTCCTTACAGGTTCAAATCGAGCAAACAAATGGTAACAACTTAAATTGTAGAAGTCCTAGTGGTTCTTATAAAAAACAACAGGTGCAAATAATGAGTTTGGACTTGCATAACGATAAGTCCTAGTGCCAACCTTAGCACTATTATCTTAATGAGATTAACACGTCTTTAGTCAGGAGCACCCAACGAGAGTTTTCGCTAAAATGCTTCTAAAGCACTTGTAATGCTAACTAAATGAATTTCAAACTGCGCTGCTAAAATGTTATCTGTTCGGTGAACCTAGGGGAACTTAGACAGTCTCGAATATTTTAAGGCGCGTTCATTGTCATTCCGAAATTCTTAGGTGTGGCAGAGGCCTTGACGAAAACATAAGATTCTGACATTTTGTCGATCAGTGTGATTTTAAGCAACCGTTTTCTCAGAATCTTAGCTTTCACTGATTATACCGAGACTTCTAGGGACTGTAAATTGGTTGTCGAATCTGACAGGGTGAAAAACTCCATCCGAAAATCTCAGTTGTTTCGAAATACTCCGCATTCACTAACATGTGACCTGAAAATGTTTTGCGATATTTGAGAAATCGAAAAGCGTAGAAATTTACCGATTTTTACGAAAAGTTTAGGCGAGCATATTCATTTTTTTCTTTACTCCGCGCCGGGTGTTCCGAAAATTGTAGCCCAAAATATCTGTACTCGCAAATTTAAGAAAATTCCTAAAAGTTTAGCCTACGTTTTCCAATTACAGAAAAGTATAGACAACCTTTTTCATCCGAACAGATATTTAGCCAAAAGTGGCCAATAGGTGCCTCTGTTTAGTGTCAGTAGATGTAGGTGATAATGGGCGAATCCTTGTTTACATTTTTTCCTCATTAGCATAGGTCACACTTCAAGTGACGTACATACAAACAAACAGAGTACATAAATCGAAAGAGATTGTCACACTTGATAATCCCCGGGTTCGAAGACGCACATTTTAATCACTTAACCATAGAACCATTCCGCTTATAAGCCGGTTCCAAAATAAGGTATACAGTCAACTCTCTCGTAAGCGGACACCCTCGGGAATTGAAAAAAGTGTCCGTTAGTAGAGCTGTCCGCTTACGAGAATTATTCCCATAAGCGGACACCAAAGAAAAATAGGGTGGATGTCCGCTTACGGGAGAGTTAATTAGCGGGTGTTAATTATGTTTTATTGGGTAGACAAAAATAGCAACTGAAGATATAAAGCGAAACTCTTTATTGATGTCAAATTTTAAAACTCGGGGAAAAAAAGAAATATACTGTAGTATAACTCTTCTATATTTAACAAAAAGTTAAACGGGACTTATTGCTGCCGTCCATACATGTAACTTTGGTGCTTCTTAAAAACATCCCATGTGACAAAGTAATTTATTCAGTCAACAAACCATAAGTGTCCGCTTACGAGAGAGCGTAAACAAAAGAAAAATCCAATTTTCATTTTCAAAAGTGTCCGCGTCCGCTTACGAGAGAGTGTCCGCTTACGGGAATGTGTAAATACAGAGTTTGACTGGGAAGTAAAACGGGGATTTGAAAAGGCGTCCGTAAGTAGAGCTGTCCGCTTACGAGAGTGTCCGTTAGTGGAGAGTTGACTGTATATATAACGTCTGTCCAACGGTCTCCGCTTCGGCCAGTTTAGCCGTGCGACTAGGTTTCTTCGTAGTTTCATGGAGGCTGACGGCTCAGAAAAAACGACTGGTTTGGATTCGTTGGCTTAAACTGGCGATTAATTAATCCATCTGCAGCCCCGTGAGGAAATTTCTCGACTGGATTTAGTTTTTCGTGAAATAATCGGGTTTGACTTGAGGCTTGTCGAAACGGTATTCGTGGCTCAGCATCCTACCTTGTCTCTCTGTTAATAGGGGGAGAAATATTTGACAGAATTCCCTGAAACTCGGTCCAGACATAAAGGACACCAACTGTGACTCCGTCATCTTAATCGGACTCGAATCTGACTCGGACTCGTACTTGACTCGGTCTACAGATTTACTCATATTTTCGCGAATGTACAAAGCTTATCGTTGGTATCCCCTAAAACAGTTAGCTCGTGTCGACACCGCAACTATTTCTATTTGGTACGTACGAATAAAACTATTCCTTAGTAAATGGGTATGTTGATTATGTGTAGCTGTTTGGAACGTAGTAGATTTTTAAAAGTGATAAAAACCTAGCAGATATATCTGCATTTCTTTCCTATGAACACTGTAAGTAGGCTTAAATAAATATAAGTCTTTATAGCAATAAAAATAATAATCCTTAGAAGATATTAGCGAGAAACGTGCTAGACAGGTGCATTAACTACTTATCTAAGCCCGGAAGTGCTTTCAAATGCAATACAAGAAAGAAGGACAGCAAAATATGTCATTTTAGTATCTTTACCTACCTTCCTTGGCATCCTCGGTGACCCGGACAGGTTCTACGCGAAAACGAGGCCGCGCCTCGAGGTGCTTCCTTGGTGGCAGGGGCATAGCAAGACGGTTCATTCAGTGCTTTCTCAAGAGGTGCTATAAACGGAAACACACCTCGGAACTGTTCTCAATTTATAGCATCTTGGAAAATAGCGACATGCGTATTTAAAAAAAAACATTACAGTCCTTGCACCCGTTAAGATCTATAATCCCTAAATTTAAACCTACTACTTATGCTTTACGGAATAAAACCAGCGCGAGGCCCAGAGTAAACACACAACACTTCAAGAACAGTTATATTAATATATTAATTTTTAAATATGGTTTAGCCATATAGTTTTCCTACTTACATGTAAGCGCATTCAGGTTACAATTACTTCTCTTATTGCTACATTTCTTAATATATTACCATATCAAGTGTAACATAGATAAGTACTTTACCTAAGCATATAAAAGATATATTTAATATTATTATTATTTAGGGGGAGGAGTGGGGATCGGGGGTTGGTGGTTGGTGGTGGTATTCTTGGGAGATTTTCGATACTGGTCTCATACTGCACATTCTTTGTAAATTTTCTCTGAAAGAGATGGGGCGGATGCTCTTCCTCTCGACGTCCCTGCTTGGTGGCAAATAACAAAAGGCTACTTCTCTCCAGAGGAAAGACTTGTGGTCACCAAACTTCACGTTCAGTGGTCATTGAACATTGTTTTGAAACAATTAACGCAAGTTTATTAGCAGTTTGCGTACCCATGATCTGTGATTTAACCGATGTTTGCTGACATAGAATTTTCAGACATTTTAAATGCCGTAAACCAAATAACAAGCCACGTATATATCCTGTTTTGTTTATGTTGCAAAACTGGCAATAAACTTCTCTAACATTCTGAAACAATACAGCTGTAGCTCATTACGAACCTCATATGTTACGAGTTTGAACATTGTCCGAAATCTGCTGACATTTGCACGATTTTGCTGACATTTGCATGAAAAACACAGTAACCCAAGCTTGGCGCATGCGCAGTTAGCGACTCTGAAATACTTTTAAAATGTTTCTTCCATCCATGTCTGAAGGGTCTGAAAATTTCATCCCGATACGCCAAAGCTTTCTGTGTCAAATCGCCCAAACCAATTATTGACAACCTTCCATTTCAAAATTAAGTCAATATGGGTTGTGGACACAAGCATTACACAGCATCTTGCGGATTTGAAGAATTCATCATCTTATGATAGATGAGCAGACACCAAACTTCGTACACTTATAGAATAAAGGCTGCTCTTTCATTTGGTGCAATTTTTATTCACATATGAGGTCAGGGGGGTGAGATATGACGTCACGAATATCGCAATTTTTTTTATTTAATGCTCTGCTGTCCCCCCGGGAATGACCCCCCTGGACCGAAACGCTGCACGTGTGTTTCCTAAGTCAAGGGCTACACTTCCATCAAAGTTGGGCTTGATTGAAGCTTTTCTTCAATGAGCGTGCCAAAGTCAGCTTAAGCAGAGTGATGAGGAGGATGTTAACGATGATGATGGTGGTGATGGAGATAATGATACTTGAAGATGAAGCTATTTTATTTTATTTCAATGCATGCAGCTTGATGATGACAAGATTCAGTACCTCACACGCTGGTTGCCTGACACTCTGTCACCCAATGTGCGGGTTGTGCTCTCTATGATTGACAACACTGAATGCCATCGGCTGTTGAGGGCCTTCAAAACAGGGCCACGGGAGATTCTTTGTGGAGAACTGGATTATGGTTCCAGGAAGGTTTGTAAAGTTTTCTATAATAGATACTTATTAACTCCCTCTCTGATTCGTTGAAATCCATGACTTTGTGAGAGTGTAGTTCACGCCAATGATGTCATATCTTACTAACGCACACTCTGATTCGTTTATGAGATTGTAGATCACGGAAATGATGTCATATCTTACTAGCGCACGCTGTGATTGGTTTATACGATTGTAGATCACGTAAATGACGCCATGTCCATGTTTCTCTAAGAAAATGTCAGATTTTTTAGAAGATAAAATTGACACAGAATTAAAAGATGACAGTTGACGATGTCCCGATGCCCTGTTGGGGCGACAGAAAAGAGGAGAAATTAAAATGACGGATTAGTTACCTGATACTCGACGCGAGTGCTGTACTCTTTTTAATGTTCTACAGCTTCATGAGTGTTATTGTCAGCTCAGAGCACATGCAGTGAGTCAGGCATCCCAGACCTCCTATATTTCCTATATATCTTAAAATTTGTATAGGATCCTATAAAGAGCCTATATTTCAAGAAATCCTCCTATATTTCCTATAAAGAGGATGTATGCTGAGTGATACTTTATATTTTGCACATTTTAGCATTTTTGTTGTGAATTAACAAAAGCAAAATTCTTTCCCATCAATAGAAAAAAACAGGTTTGATCAAACACATTAAAAGTTCACATGTTTTAAAAATTGTGTGTTTATTGTTTACTATTTATTGTTTGAAAGCTATCTTAGCTCCTATAAAGTGCCTATATTTTGGAAAAAATCCTATATTTTCCTATAATTAGAACTTGCACAGCCTATATTTCCTATCAAATTTGTCCAAAAAGTGGCTGGGATGTATGCACAGTTTTACTTGCTTCATTTGATAGATTTTACGAGTGAAATGCACACACCTTGAATGTCATTCCAATGCCAACTCAAATTTTATAACAACAACATTCGGTCTGTTTATTCGTAACACAAACGTTCTTGGTTTACAAGATGGTAATAATATTATAAACGATAGCAAACACACACATATTGATGGAATTACATGGTTGTGGTTTTAGGTGACCTAAAATAACCATGTGACTAAACTAAATTACGTTAGATATGGACTAGCGAAAACCAAATTAAGTGCTTATAAGCGCTAAGCTAGAAATCATTGATTCGGGTGCAGTAAAGTGTTTTAAATTTTGGTCAACCGTTTTGGGGCGTGGCAAGGGGAGGGAGGAGGGGGACTTCTCTCAACCAGGGTGCATTGCACGCATCTGTTGTTGTTATTATCTGGAAACTTTCAAATATCTGCCCTCCAAAGCAGCATGCCATTCGTTTGAAATTCCAAAGTCACCGACATATATTAAGCAACAATAAATAAAGCCTAATGAGTTTCATTCCTTCTATTTAATCTCACGAGATTTACGCGAGATCTGAATTTGGCGGCCACTGGGATTTTGGCGCGCAATGCACACTGGTTGAGAGTGAGCCTTTAATTGTCGCTTTCAGGCGATCGTTGAGAACATTCTAAAGATGTACAACAAACGTCTGGATGATCATCAGATGTCTCTGCTCCTCAAGAAGGACGGGTCTGCTAACCCGCTGTGGCTGACAATGGCATGTGAGGAGCTCAGAGTGTTTGGGCACTTTAACAAAATGGACGAGAAAATCGAAAGTCTGAAAGATGATCTTATCAGGTAATTACACACTAGGCCTCCAAGGAAAAACCCTCTATTGTACTTGTTGTGATTTAAATAATTACTGGTTATTTCATGGTTTTCTATGGAATACCGGCGAATATTTCACGAGATATTTGTATTATTTGGTATACAATGAGCCTTTAGGCGATAACATGACCTAAGAAATTTCTGCAATCTGATTGGCTAAGAGGAGAGGTATTTCAACGTAATAGTGAAATTACAAACTCCAAGGAGTGGTATTTCAAACTCCGGGGGCCCACTCACGTACATGACGTAAGTGAGATGTGCGGCAGTACCGTGTCCAGGTTTGAGCACAATTTCGCAAACCAAGTCTTGTTTTGGAGCAAATCATCTATCAATTCGGGTTGATTTTCATAAATTTCATGGAAATTCTGGTTTTATTTATTTTTGCAAACCGGGTCGGGCTCTGAATACAACACCTCACATACCTACCTTTATTATGCAAGCGGTGCCCCCCCGGTTTGAAGCTCAGTTACAGGTTGCCGAGTGGATGCAGAAAACTACAAAGCTACGGAAGTTTACAGCGGCAAATGCCTGGCTTATGATGGCTAAAATTGAAGAGTTTCGTATAGAAATGAACAGCAATGTCATCTGTGCCTCCGGTAATGGAATCTTGGGGTGATTTGAGAAAGTTCAAAGTGATTTTCAAGTCTTCGAGTGACCATGCAGTTGACAGACGAGGAAAGTTTGAATCAGTGAATGAAAACGGAACCAAAAATTTACGTTCATCTCGCTTAAACAACTGCCCAGGAACAGCTGACATTATACAAGGACAAACTACCAACAAAGTAAGCCAAGTTGACTTGTAAATTTTCTTTTAATTTGGCTTTTTAAGCCATTGACAAGAAATATTTGGAAACTCGGTCGCATGTGACCCGTTGCCGTGAGACAGTTGATTCAAGTTATCTTGTTCAAGTTAATACCTAAACTGGCTAAAGAAAAATACTTGCTTGTACTATAAAGTTTAAAGAACTTGGGATTTCATTTCCAGCTGCGATAGTGTCGTTCAGTTTTCTGGTTTTGAGACGTCTTAACAGTTACTGTCTTTTAAAATAAAACAGCGAAGTGACAACTGTTTTATTGTTTGACTTCAGTTGTGCTCGATGAACTGCCTGAAATCAAACTTCGCTCTTTGCTAGTGTCAATGTACCAGAAATTGACTTTTTTCACAGGTTAATTATAGCCATTCTCTCTCAGCTCCAGTCGATTATTAAGCCTTTCTTTGAGATTTGGCTGTTCAATCTAGCTCAAACTCAAACTGTCAAAGAAGTAAACAAACTCGGTGCACCAGTTGAGAGAACATCTTGATTGTCTTTTTCAGTAAATTTCTCAGGTCATATTATAAACAAATAATAGCATAATATGTACGTGATATTTGGCATAAATACCGCAAGTGATATTTCAAAATTGTTCGTAATATCACTCGCCGCTTACACATCATGCTATTATCTATACAAATAACAAATTTATGAGAACATTTATCAGGAAAATAAAGTAACTTACCAGACGATTGACTGCAAATTTTCTCGCCCGAAAACACAAATTTCGAGTGGCGGCCGCACGCGCCTGCAGACTAATTATGTATTCAAAATGTTGAATTATTATTGGCTGATAGAGAAAGGGCGCGAAATTTCCTGCATTTTTATTGGCTTTGATCTAGCCATGAAATACTGCTCTGTATTTCATAGTAAAGCTGAGCTCTGATTGGCTGAAATATAATATTTATAGGATAATTTAGAATATAGACCTTATTCATAAATACGTATTTCTGTTTCAATAGTTTATCCACATGTACAGCAGCTCCCAAAAACTGAATATTCCTCTTTTTAAAACTAATAGTGGTCAGCCAACCTTCTACTACAGAACTGTCAGTATCTGGAACTCGCTAGATCCGTCCTTGAAACTTTGCCAAACTATTAATGCTTTTAAGTGCTCAAGACAAAGTATTACAGAAATTTCTTGATTAATCATTTTACAGATCTATTACTCCCTTTTTTATGTGTACATAATCATTGTATGTAGTTTATATAGATATAACATTAGTTAATTAGATTTTTAGCTGTAATTATCTCTGAAAAGCTCCACGGGGAATGGTTATAAAGTATGCATGTATGTATGTAATTTGAGACAAGTTAAGAAACGCAAGAAAACTAGAAATTTAGTCCATGCGGCTGCAATGAAACTACTGTGATCGCATAAACATCAGAAGACATTTTCCCATAATGCCTTGTTGCATGAGATACGTATTGAATATTTTGAAACACGAAGCAAGATGTCAGGAGTTTTTAAGTTCATCTGGAAGTAAAAGGCAGTTCGAGGAACATGAATCGGTAGGTCAGTCTGCTTCAAGAAACTGAGGAACAGCCTGGTTCAAGTTCTAATAAACGAAAGGTTGTTCCTCAGGGTGGAAACAAAGATTTCAAGTGGTTTGATTATTACAACAGATGTATAACATGTACTGCAAGTTGTGCTTTGATAATCCAGCCTTTCATCAGACTCATTGCTGCCTTTTTTTGGCTGCAGCATTTTTTTATTGTGCATTTTAAGTATGTATATTATTCTTTTTGGCCTGCTGTTAGTAAAATTTGGCCAGATTACGTTGTTTTTATTTAATATTCGTTTCTGTTAAAAGTAATGGCATCAAATATAGTAGTATAAATGGACCGATTCCTCAGTATAGTTCCAGGTCAGCATCAGCACTTTCACTCTGTCACTTCATGGCATGAGTTAGAATTCGGGATCTGCGACCCCAGACCAGTGATCGAAAATAAACCAGTGCAAATCACACCACATGTTTCGTTATAAATTTCAGTCTCCTTCAAGATGTAGAAAATGAACACGAGCACTAATATTTGAAAGTCACCACTCTACTCGAAAATGAAACTGCATGCAGCTTTATTTCACATTTAGAACGACACATCCCTAAATATTCACAAGGGATATTTAATTTTAAATAAGCTATTAGCTAAAGGAAACGTTACTTGTACATGTATGCTACAATAGCACATGTGCTTGGACAGTGAAGTTAGAAATAATATCAGTCCATGAATCCTACTGAAAAGCATTGATTTTTAAGAATGTTGAAAAGTATGGGTTGGTAACCCTGCTAAAACGAATAGTTTTCTAAAATACAATAAAAGAAACATATCAATTAATATTGTAATATTTTTGAGCAAGTTTTAATAAGCTCAGAGACAGTGTTACGTGAAGTTCATTTATTAATATAATTACTGGGAGAAGTTGTAATATGCCTTTTACAGGAAATAGTCATGTGCTGGTATAATACTTTGTTAACGAATGAATTGAGCTTGTGATCTCCATGGGAAAGATGTTGCCATGGATGCTGGATGGCAAGCTATCTCTAAAAATGCTGTTTTAGAAAGATTGATTGGAGGTGGAAAGTAGCATTTACAAACAGGTTTTGCTAATAACACTACCGATCTCATACAAGTGCCTTTAAATATATGTTTGCATCTATTACAACCATGTGATTTCATTCCTGCAAAAGGTCATCCATTATTTATAAATTCAAGGGCTGTGTGCAAAAAGGGCATAAGTGATTCTTGATCACGTTCTAAATTCTCCCTTAGAAAACAAAGAAATTGAAGGAGAATTTAGAATGTGATCACGAGTCACTTACGCCATTTTTGCACACAGCCCTTCAATTATCACAAGCATCAGTAGTGAATCAATTATCCGACTCCCCTATATGTAGCACAAACCATGTACATGTATGACACAAAAACATGCTAGAACTACATGTATTCACCTATTCCAAGGTGGCCCGAGTTAAGGCCACTCGGGGCCTCTTGTTTTAAATGGAATCCACTGAAAAACAGAGTTTGCTCTCAAATGCTCCTTACAGACCGATTTTCCTGGCGAAGATACTCGTTTAAATTTAACGCGCACCGCCATATTGGATCTTATGACGTCACACGGTTGCCGAGTATCACTAGGGACCTTACGTAACCAGGACGGCGACGGCAGTGGCGACGGGAGGTAGAAAAGTGTTTTCTCCCGAAATCTGGTGTTTACTAGTTCCTTTATTCGCTTATAATTACGTTTCACATCCAGGTCTTCGAAAAATATGATAAGCATAAAGTTTTGTTCACGCCGAACGAAAACCAGAGTGATTTACTTTCTTACGTTTGCGTTCTCTTGTAAACGTAAACTTTGGGGTTTTGACGTTGTGTTTTTCCAGACAACGGTTGAAATGAAGGCGACTGCGTGCATTTTCACGTGCAGTTATTGTATTTTATGCCGTCGGCCTAGACGTTGCCGTCCTGGTTGCGTAAGGTCCCTAATAAGGCAACCGTGCGACGTCATAAGATCCAAGATGGCGGCGCCCGGGAAATTCAAATGAGTTTATGTACAGGAAAATCGGTCTATTGGCGACATCTAGAGTAGAATTTAAAGAGATACAGCACAGCAACAGATACCGTCGCCCTATAAGCTCACTCTGTTTGCCATCTCCAGCCTGGAGGAACAACTGCTGACGCGCTTTGAGGTGGAAAACGGTGGCTCTGTGGTAATCGGTACCGTATGTCTCCTGGAGACGTCCAGGCATGGGCTCTTGGAGACAGAACTGTTGCAGATGCTTGCAGACGAGAGTAACCTCATCCCACCCAAGTACGTGGAAGGTGAAGACCTGGATATTGAAAGCAAGAAAAAGGAAAGAGATGGAGGTAAGCAGCAACGAATCTACAGTCGTCTTATTCTTAGCTTTATTGCTCTGACGAATCGTCAGCTGCTACTCCCTTCTCACGGCGATTAGCAGACCTTAATCGCCTTTCAGTTGATTATACCAGTGTTTATTCTATATTGCACAGGAGGCAATTGTGCATTTGTTTTTCTGCAACTTGTTTCGTTATGGCGTTGCGGCCCGCCGACAAGTGCTCAGTGGAAAGATTGCCCGGTGGCGAGTTCCGAAAATTGCTCGACTATGAAGAGAACAAGCGCAATAGGAACCACATTTCAGAGTCGCTACACTGTGTTTTCGAGGTCATAAAATGATTAGATAAATGTTATGCGCAGAAAAGATGCGCAATGCAAAACAAGTGAATCATCTTCGATACGTTTTCTCCCCCGTTCAACGTGTATGTCAATTCCTGCCTGATCTTATAGCTGAAGTCTGAAATTCAAAGGAATCCGTAATGTATCATTGACTACAGAATTATATTTTGATTTGATTTGATTTGATTTGATTTGAGACATTCGGATCAGAGCCTGATCACAGGAGTACAAACAATAGGACTCAAGGTCCCTTCTAGTCCTGCCTCCGTCAGTGGACCTACCATTTTACGTCCTTATCCGAGAAAATGTGAAGGTCTAACCATTTGCAGTTGTTTCACAAAGGCAGCACCTCCCGCTCAGCAGACCGGAGCTTAACCACTGAGCTAACCGGGAGGCGGTATTAGCTAATTAAGGTCGGGTTCTTGTGCCGTCCGTTTCAGGACACAATAGTTCTAAATTGACCTCCTCCATGAGTTGATTGTTACTCGGTTGGTAAAGCCTCCTACTGCAAGTTTTATTTGCCTTTGCAGGAAACATGCAGTCACGTGTCGATATATCACTTCAATAACCAATAAATTGCGCTCGTGGCTCTAATGGGAAAGGCTTTACTGGATAGCAAACAAACTTTAAAACGCTGTTTTAGAAAGTCGACAATCGATTGGAAAATAGCAGTTAAATACAGGTTTTGTTATCTCGTACAAGTGCCTTTAAATCAATGAAGTCAGATTTTTTTGCCATCCAGTACAACTACGTGATTGGATCTACACTTTCTCTAAGTCCTTTCAAACTTTTCTTATAGCGCTTGCCAAAGATAAAGAGGGTGATTTGTGGAAAGTCTAGATTGTATCTTTTAGACAGCCAATCTTTCTGTCGATACCAAAAAAGGCTACTTTTTTTACTTGGTTTTATTTAATTATGTTTTACCGGAGAATGAAAATAACATGTTGCTGATTTTTCCTTCGCAACCTTATTAGTGGCATTAGAGGAAAACGGAGAGGAAGAGACAGTGGCGTCCAAACTACAAAAGCAAGTGGACGAGACATACGTACAAAAGGAAGAAGCCGAGGAACTTTCATCTGAAGCGCCTGGCGAGCAAATCAAGAGAAAAGCCAAGAGGTTCCTCCCAGCCGCCAAGTGGGCACTTGTCTACCGAGCTCTGAAACCTCTATTACGACCGTGTGGAGATTTGGGCGAGGGTCGACTGGATTTCTATCACAGATCTATCAGCAAGGCTGTCAGGAGAAAGTGAGTTTGTTGTTTACGTTTAGAGCGGTTGGTAATTGAGTGTCGTAAAACCAAAACCAAAGTAAATAAAGAACTATAATCACAGGAGCAAGTAAAAACGTAATGAGCCAATCATGAACTGAGGTAATTCGTGATTGGTTTTACTTGTCACGAACTAAGCACGAGGAAAAGTAAACTCAATTGTGGATAACTCCCGCTAAGACGAAAATTGGTTGCGTGACGGACCAAAACAGTGCTTGGTTTAGGTTACACCGCCGCAAAACGTCACGTACATGCGCTTTGGATGAGCCGATCGCGCGCGCGCCCCAGTTTCCTGCCGAAACTAAAAGAAAACAGGCAATCACCCCTGTTTCTAATTTTAAGTACGTATGCGTACTTACGCGAAAGTGTGTCGCGAAAAACAAGACAACTATACATATAAAGCTAAGCCTAAGACTTTCACAGGTCGAAGGTTTCTTAATTATTTTTTGGAATTCACTGTGAGTTTACTAAGTTAACAGTAAAATTATTTACTAAAAGAGTTTAAGATCTCGGAATCTCGTATTTGATCCTTCGTTCTTTCGGCCAGCGGAGCATAACGTTTCGCCGCGTGTGGGTTTTGGTTTAGACTTGCCACAAATCGACCTCTTTATGTTTTAACAAGCAAGCAAACGATATAAAAAGAATGGAAGGACTTTGAGAAAGTCTAGTTCATAACTTGATTGGCTGATAATTACAAAACATTTTTCACGGCCAATGGAGAAGCTCAGCAAACGCAAAAGCAATCACTTATTACTTTCGACACCCAATACAAAGAGCAAATCCACGAAAGGAGAATTAAAAACTAGGGTTCTCAAAACAATCCGTAGTTGCGCTAATGTTTACAGATGATGGGACTGGAATGCATAGTGCTGACAGCCAAACTTTAAGCAAAGTATTGTTGTTGTTTCTATGGTGTTTTACTGGGATTTACACTACTGGTAAACACGAAAAAAAAAAGATAATTATACGTGTGGTGTTATCGCCTCTCAGCCAATCTTGTCGCCTTATAAGATACGTATTAATACCTGGACACTTGGAGATATGGATTCAACTTGAAGACTAAATCCCATTTCTCCGCGCGCCCGTATATTCTCTATTTCTTCCCTAACGAACGCTGTATTTCTTTTAACCAGATACTTCAGTGGTGAAGAGGGTTATGTCAAGCATCAGTATACATTCTGGCACGGCAGACATGCCGAGTTCTTTGAACAATGTGATGATTACGATAGAAAGTCTGAGGTACGTTGAGTAATGGACCACGATCCCCTTATCGTTCATTTTCCCGCCAATTTTCCATGTCCTACGCGCCGTCGTATTTTCCCGCCCATTCCTCTTGCCTCTCTTCCATGTTATCGCAGACGTGTGGTTTTTCTCTGTTTGTCTATCGCGTGTGCATATTTCCCCGCTCTTTTTTCTTACCTTATTTCTATATCTTTACTTCCATCAGTGTCAGTTCATTCTAGCCTTGTGAAAATTAGTATTCCCGGAAAATTGTCTATAGTACTTACCTGAGATGCCGTCGTTAGCTTTTACAATGTATTCCACTCAATTCGGTGGAGAAATGAGCTTTTGCGAGCAGAACACTCGACCGTTTGATTGAGTGAGAATTCCAAAATGGCGTCGCATTATGTAACGTTTTGGAGTACACTTGGAGTTTTTCATTTACTGTTACCGTGAATTATCGTAGGTTCCCTAAGGTCCAGACATGTTATAACTAGCATGTCCAGTGATGGAGATTAATTGAGTTTTAGGATCGGTAAATGCAAATTAACCTCCCATTTTGGGTCGAATGTTTGTATCTTACCATGGATCCATGATCTTACTGAACGTTGTCGTTGTTGGTCTGCGCGCAAGAAAAGTAGCAGACTGAGGTGTGTTGTGAATGTTTTCATGTGGAAAAAGTGACTTAGATTTAAGTCAAACTTTCCGTCTGCAGATACCATAGAGGTTGCAGAGTTTTCATTTGATGAAAAGCGCTGCAGAAATGACTTTTTAGCCCATATTAATGTTTGACTTTGTGTGCTAAGGCAGTTCACAATGGCACGCTTTCTTGTTCAAACAGCGCTGTCTACATTGACCAACTTTAGTATCCGTAAAGTTGACCTAGCTTGTCTAACACGCAGATTATTTATGATCAAGCGATTGAGGATAACTAAGTTTAAGGACAAGAGGAAAACGTATTGCAGTTTTGTGCTTTGGTAGTCGAGTGTTTCGCAAGCTAAGTGAACATCTCATGACATTGACAGTGTTAAAAATTCTGCAAACACTGAGAAACAGTTGCCCAAATATGATCATTTTTTCTTCTTGGCATATTCATCATGCATGTTCACTATTGTAGGAATTTCAGACAATTCCAAGCAATATTGCTTGTCTTTATGACCAAAAAGGTTGGACATATTAGCTTTTAAGGAAGAACAAAAATGTCAAAACCAAGTGTGTTCAAAATTCTGAACACAGAACTATTTGCCCAAATGTCAACCGCTGTAAAAAAAACAGACAATTCTATGAAAGATTTGATCTCCTTAGTTAAGGCCGAAAATGTAAGACATGGCAGCTTTAGGAAGGCAAAATTGTCAAAATCATGTACGTTCAAAATTCTGACAACATAAATTTTTGACCATATGTCATTAAACTATAACCATGACATTTTCAGTATGTGTGTTCATTCCTGTAGAAATTTTAGACAATTTCAAACAATATTGCTTGTCCTTATGACGAAAAAGCTAAGACACTAAAAAGCTAGGGGACAGCCGTGTTATTGGACCACAGGGAGCCCACAGAACGTGTTTATATTTAAGTTGATAGGAAATGCATATTAGGATTATTAGGATTGCTTTGGAATAGCTTACCTGTCGAGCTGCGGCAAGCAAACTCTCTCACTTGTTTTAAATCTCGCTGCAGCGATTTCTTTCACAATTAGTAAACTTCATTATACACTGCACGGCATTCATGGAAAGCAGGCATCTCTATTTTATTCATGTGTTTTTATTCATAGTTACTATTAGTTAGATAATTATAGTCAGATATTGTATAGATGTAAAGTTAGATATTAGTTAGGTGCGTTATTAAAATTATTAGATATTAACATTGTACTGATTAGATATTTTAACTATTCCTACTTCGATGTAATCGAAGGCCTGATATTTTAACCGTGTATAAATAAAGTTATTACTTACTTACTTACCGAAAAGTTTGAAGTGTGGCGAAGTATCGCGAAGAACATGCATACTTGAATACGAAATAAACATGGATTTATCTTAACTGCATGGTGTGTTTTGTCATTCATGTGGCCTGAAACGCCAAATCGTAGCGATTTTGGAGGGTTTTGCCTTCGATAGAGTGGACAGCGAAGGCAAACCCTCGGCAAGCTACAAACATTCGAGCCAAATCAAATTGAGAGGCAGGCACTGTGTGTCAAAATCGTCACCCTCGGGGTAGTTCCTGCCGGTAGTCCCCCCCCCCCCCCCCCCCCTGGACTTAACACTGATAGGTGCATATCGGATAATATCTCCCCAGGAACTTCCCTACCACTTGGAACAGTTACTTGATCACAACAGACTGACACGATGTCTGCTGGAATGGGAAGTCACAGAGCGTTTGTACTCGGAAGACTTCAGCATCGACTTGCTTCGCTCATGGCAGAAGGCTGGTGGTTATGCCTCGGCTGCTTTGCTCTACAAAGAGGCGTTGGAAGTACTGAAGAGAAAGAACACACCACTCGAAGAATATGCCAACAGAATGGAGATGGTCATCAATTTTCTGTGAGTTCTTACTTAGAATGCTACTCTATTTAAAGTGCTCCAAACCCCTTTCGAAATTGTTATTACTATGAACCTTTGAACGGTTTTGAGTACTATTGCGAAGAAATTGTTGGTTTACAGGGAATACTCTGTTCTACGCTTGTTTTGAACATAGTTAACTATGTTTTGAATGACCTCAGTCCTGGCTGACCCATGACCGCGTAATAAAAAGCCTTGGTCGATTCCTGAGAAGACGTCATCTCATTACACTCATTCTCAATAACACGTGCAGGTTCGAAATTGAATTTCCAACGGAAACGTCAATTTGGTGGATGTCACTCAACTATATTTCTATGGCAACACTGGTATGCATGCTAAATAAAACGTCGCCATACAACTCCCAGATGTGGAGGAAACATAAATAGTGTAGGAGGTCAACGAAATCGTAAGTAATTTGAGGCGACATAGGTAGAGATATGGCGGATACTAAGCCGAAAAACGATTGTTATTTGCTTGAATTCCTCACCGAAATGTCAGTCGAGAGTGGAGAGCATTGCCGATAATCCATGTCCTGAGAGTTTCAAAACAAATATTTGCCCTGTCGAATGTTGTATCCATGCCTGGAGCTCGTCGAGGTAGAGCTCGAGGGTATTGCTCGATAAAACCTCTTATAAGGAGCATATCTGCAACTGGATGAATAAAAATAACTATAATTCTTTTTCCAAGACCTTTGAAGCTATATAAACAATCAGATTTCTTAAACACAAACCGCTCGCTCACACATAAAGTTTATGCGATTTCCCTATTTTGATCTTATAAGAGGAAAGTAAACGAGTGGAGCTTGGAGACTCTGGTACCCAGGGTAGGTCACACATAAAGTTTATGCGATTTCCCTATTTTGATCTTATACACAAACCGCTCACTCACACATAAAGTTTATGCGATTTCCCTATTTTGATCTTATACACAAACCGCTCGCTCACACATAAAGTTTGTGATTTCCTAGCCTGCGTTGCGGCTCTGGAGTATCGGAGCGCAGCGAGCGGAGATTAGCGGGATTGGGGCGAGAGAAAAAAGAGAGGGGGGACGGGGTGGGGAGGAGATGAAGATAGAGCCTGCCGGCAACCCATGGTTATTTTGATAACTCTCGGCCTCAGAAGGCCGCGTATTGCTATTGGCTAAAATGCGTGATTGACAGAAGTCATTATGTTTTATTCATGCATGGATGCGATAAGAGCAGAAACCAATTAGTATATGGCGACAAACATACATGTAACAAGAATTCTCTCAGAGATGAATTTAAATAAAGAACAGGAGCAAGGCTATTAGAGATATTTTGTCTGGAAGAGATGTTCTAGCTGTAATCCCAACTGTGTTTGGAAAACACTAGTTGCTTTGATGATTTCGCAACGCTGCGTGGATGATTTTTAGCGCTTCTTTTGGCCATAGTTATTCCACTCTATTAACTATGTTTTGGCAGAACTTCGCTCTGGTGTTATTGTGGTCGGCAGTGTTCTTTACTGATTTGGTGGCGACTTTATATTCAGCGGCAACGAGTTATCTTTATCTTAGTTATCTTTATCCTGTAAACCTTCTCGAACAAAGGTGTAGTTCTCTACAGCATTTCGAATCTTCCTTCCTCGGGAACGACAGACTCACTTTGATAGAGAAGCAGATTTCGGAATATGAAGACCAATACTTTTGCAGGCACCAGCTAGAATTATTTAAAGCCTCGGCTATCTTTTCTTTCTTAAGGCCAAACGCTACCTTAAAACATACATTACATATCCTACAAAAGTCGTTGACATTTACAGGTTTGGGTTTAGGCCGGCCCTGTCTTCACATCCAAGTTCGTATATTATTTGTTTCGAATTTACGCTCGAATTGAGATTCCTTGAGATTCCACGCGTGAGTTTGACAGATATTAGACATGGTTTTCACTTCCGCCGCATGATGATTGGATGAATCGGTCGAATGACTAATAAGCATCTATTTTAATTAGTGGGTGGATATCAAAATAACCATGGGTTGCAGGCAGGCTCTATCTTCATCTCCTCCCCACCCCGTCCCCCTCTCTTTTTTCTCTCGCCCCAATCCCACTAATCTCCCCTCGCTGCGCTCCGATACTCCAGAGCCGCAACGCAGGCTAGTGATTTCCCTATTTTGATCTTATACACAAACCGCTCGCTCACACATAAAGTTTATGTGATTTCCCTATTTTGATCTTATACACAAACCGCTCGCTCACACATAAAGTTTATGCGATTTACCTATTTTGATATTATACACAAACCGCTCGCTCACACAAAGTTTATGTGATTTCCCTATTTTGCAAACCTTTGGCTCTAAGCATGATTACTCTCCATCTAAGCGACTTTGGGAAAGACTTTGCCATGTTTATAAAATGCTAGTTTCCCGAATTTACTCACACAACGGTTCACTTCAAACTCCATGGAAACCGTTTGATTGACATCCACCAGAAACGACTTCGAAGTCAGGAGTTTCGTTTCGAACCTGCACGTGTTATTGAGAACGAGTGTAATGGTTATTCTCCATGGCGCCTTTCTATATCACAACATTGATTTATAGAGAATATGCACAATACGAGAGTCGTTATATAGTGAAGTAAAAAGTCATTTTTGTCAAAATTTTAAATACATGTAGGTAGTTCTTCAAATTATTGCAAATTCGAATTAATTAGATGACGTCTACCCAGGAATCGACTCAGGCTATTTCTTATTCGGTCATGGGTCAGGAAAGGTTAATTTTTCACCATTTCAAACAAAACAGTGTGTCTTTGCAGAAGTACTCAAAACCGTTCAAAGGTCCATAGGTATAAAAATTGCAATAGTGGTAAGGAGCACTGCAATGTCAGTATGTTTTCTTAGTCTGATAAATGTTGTATAACGGGTATTTTCTTGAAAGTGAAATTCTGTATGTGCACTTATAGAAATCAGCTTTTTTCGCAGAAACTGGCACTTTTGTTTCGTTCCCATTTTCACCAGTCACGAACTTAGATTTATTACAAGATTAACGCTAATCGCGGACGTGCTCCTAATGACAGGAATCGCTCAATAGACTTCAAACCCAATCAGTATTAAACACGAATTCGAACCATAAAACTTACCCTAACCACTTCGGAAACGAGTTCCCAAGTAAACGACGAGGATTTAGGGCTAGGGTTGCAGTGTTCGCAGGTAAACAAGAAGGGAAAATAAGTAGCGAGAGAAAAATGCGAAGTTTTTTTGGATTCCTAACCCATAATCTTCGCTTAGTATAGTGGTTATCACGTTGGCTTTGATGATCCTCGAAGTGTGACACATAGGTCTTTGCAGGAAACAGTTACGCTGTTTTAGAAAGATCGATTGGAGGTGGGAAATAGCGTTTACAAAACAGGTTTTGCTAATAGAGCGGTTTTCAGTTGAGTGTAGTAAAACCAAACACAAATTACCCACAGCCGGCCAATCATAGGAACGAGTAATCACAACTAACTCATAAATGGCTTCCCTGTGAGCCAATGACAAACCAAAGCAAAGGTAAAACCAATTCGTGTTTGGTTTTACTTTGGATTCTGATTGGTTGGTTTACTTTCTCAGCCAATAGGAGTCAGAGCTTAGTAAACGCAAAACCAAAACACTTCCGACACTCAATTGAAATCCGCTCTTGCACCATCGATCGCGTACAAGTGAAGTCAGATATGTGTTGCCGCCAAGCACGTGATTGCATTCCTATCCTTAGGAACTCTACAAACTGGGCTTCGAACTACCGGGGCGTGAATTAAAGATATGTGTGTTTAAACGTTTTATCTAGGATTCAAGCTGGTCAATACAGCGAGTCATACGAATTGTTAAAAGAGTTGCTTGAAATTGAAGAGAAAGAGCTGGGGGCCCGAACTCATCAGCTGGCAGACATCTATCAACTCATGGCTAAGACTAAGAGTGAGGTAAGCAAACTGTGATCATCTGCATTTATTAGTAAAACAGCAGTAAATTGTCAGTTCTGGACGGACATTTTTTGAAAAAGGCACTGTGGATTCAGTTAAAGTGCCACTACGACGTTTCGACCATTTCTTTTGGCACTTTTTTGTCTTCTAAATGGTCAAACTGGTGGAAATATCCAGTTCAGTGAATATTTTTGTCAAAGAACCAAATTAAACTATGAATTTTGTAAAGAGGTTACCGTCAAAATATTGTCCGCCATTACTGAACTAGGTTGCTGTATTGACGTCATTTTCTCTACGAGTCGCTCTTTTAAAGGCATATTTCTATTCACAACTTTGTTCTTTCCTTTATAGAAAAATAGTCAAAAATTGTACTTTACTGATAAGTTTGCGCGAAGGTTTGTGTAAAATGTGGCCTCGCGGCCCCGCGTGTCGTTGTGTTGAGTATATTGACGTCACTTCCGCTGAAAATTAGCTCTGTCACAGGAACGGGTTCGCGTATATTAATGGCGGACATAAAAACTCAAGATTCGGACTCCAAAAAATAAGATTTGCCATCGCTTGTACTTTAAATGTAGTTTTCTTTTCCCCCGATTTGTATTGTAAATATTTCCTGCAGTAGTACAAATAAACGTAATAATAAATAATAATAAACATGATTGTTGTTGTTGTATAGTCAAATAGGAACTGAAATTAAAACAATGGGATTAGGGTCTAATAGTGTCTAATATCTATTTCATGGGTTAAGTAAAATCACTCTTAAGTTCTTTTCAAGTATTGGTCTTGCCACCTCAATCAATTGACCTATATCATTATGACGTCAAATCAAAACAATCTATTGTTTAAACGCTGAGGATCACGGTCGTGGGAGGGGGACAAAACAGCAGCAACACAAAGGAAATCGCTATCAAATGCATTTTGTAGAACGTAGAATAGCGGTAACAGCCACCAAATAAGGTAAATATTGTGGGATAAACATTGATACACCTGATATCTGGAAACCAGACAATTCGAAGTTAAATTTTCCTCAGCAGAGCAAATTTAGTTCAAAACTCTATTGTTCAAGTCGATTCTGTCCCCCTCATAAACAAGCCGTGATGTCATAATGATATAGGGTTATTAATTGTAACGAGGTGGCCCAAACCCTCACAAGCCTTTATGGTTGCTCTTGGGCTACCCCGCCACTTATTCATTACTATTTATATTTGTGGCAAATAAATTAAACTGAATTAAACTGAAAGTAAATTATTTACTATATGAACATTTTACACCAACTTTGTGTTAGAGTGGGTTTCGAGTAATTTGGTAATTGCTTTGGTTTTGCTTTTGATTAGGTTTTCTATTGGCTGTGAAAAGTGTTTTGCAATTATTGGCCAATCAAGTTCTAATTGGTCCGCAATGAATTTGCCTTTTAGCGAGAGTTATCCGCAATCCGGTATATACTTCATGGTAGTGTTTCGTTTCATATAGTCTCCCTGCATAATACTGTAAAACAGTAGAGAAAATGATTATGCAGGGAGACTATATGGAACCAGGAGTATATTACAGAGGAGTATTCCTCTTCCCACATTATATTGTCACACAACACTGTAGACAGTAGAGTTATTTTTAGCATAGAGCTTTCCGCGAGAAGAAACAAAGGCCGTCACTTTTAACCAATCAGGATACACTGAAAGATTGTAATTAACACGGTTCAAACTGCTAAAAATACTAAAGCGTAGGAGAACAAAAGACAACGTAATCGCATACCAGAACTTCGCGACTATAAATAGACACACCATCTACTGTGTTAGGGGCCAACACAAGGGCACAGAAACACTCCTGTGTTATTTACTCCTGATGGAACGAAACACTACCATGAAGTATATACCCGCAATCCACAGTACAGAAAAAGATGGCGGCTTCTACTTTACCTACAATCCTTTGCGCGTAAAATATTTAAATCCGTTATAAAATCGCGGTAAAGAGTTTATAAATCGGGGAAAAAAAAGCCAGTACAAGTGCTGTTACCAATACACTGTCATTATAGAATAGAGGATTTGTACATGTTATTTTGGGGAGGCCTTCACCTCCTCGGAACCTGGAATAGTACTGGCTATCCAAACAATGCCTAACCCTGAAACAATACAAACCCTAACCCTAAAACAATGGCATTCTTTGTCAGTGCAATCCAAATCGTACGACAGTCAATCGAAAACCACTCTAAAACCAATCGTGAATTACTTCAGTTCATGATTGGCTCATTGTGTTTTCACTTACTCCTGTGATTGGCTCTATAATTAATTTGGGTTTGGATTTACGAAACTCAATCGAAAACCGCTCTATACCAAACCAATTTCGTATTTTATGGGCACTGCCATCTTTCTTTCTCTTTCCTTTTCGTAACCAGGTTGTCAAGAACCATAACTTTGTGACGATGTCTCAGTTAGAGGAAGACAAAGAAATTGTAGATATTGGTAACAAGTCGCTAAGCTATCGCAGTCAGCTGCAGGGAGACGAGCACGCGGTAGGTATACTACAGTCCACTAGTGAGTCTTGTAGATGCACCGTCAACCCCCAAATGATAAACTTTCTCGTGACGAAAGACAAAAATAACTACTCAGATTAGCAGAGTATGCTTTACAGGTATACTGGAGAAAATATGAGACAATTTTGATGAAGGATGGCAAAGATTCGAGTGGATGAAAAATACTGCATTTATACCACTTTGCCATCTTCTATCGAAAAAGTTTGAAAAGCATATCAGGACATTCACATGGTATTACTCTTCTATCTCAGGGTGTTATTTTTGTAGTTTTGTTTTAAAGAAACTTGAAGGTTCAATTCGATTGACAGTGGCCCTTTTAAGACATTCATGAAGTTAAATCGTAAATCGTTGTTTTATTTCAATTCCCACAGCACAAGAAGGCTATGATGGGTATATTGATCGCCCATCACTTGAGTATTGTTGCCGACCTGGATAGAAGTCAAACCACACAAGCCAGAAACAAGAGCTTCGAGCTGATAGACGAGGCAATTGCTATTTTCGAGAGGGTAAGGGACTGCTTATTTAGAGTGCACCTAAAGTTTATTTTGTTATCACAAATATCGATTCTGCATCAAGTAAATTGTTGAATGGTAGAATATTTCTTGATTTGAGTGTTCCGTCTATGAGTTAGAGGTTCATATCTCCAAAATGCTAAAAATGTGGTGTCAACCCAGTAATCATTTACTCTACCAAATCATGCTGGTAGAGAGTAATGATCTTTTGTAAACATCTATTATTTAAGAAATAGAAAACATTTCCCGTGTTTCTATAGAGTTATAGAAACACGAGTGGGAGTTTAGGAGAACGAGAAATGGCAGTGGGAACACGAGCCTGAAGGGCGAGCGTTTCCACAGTTATTTCGAGTTCTTCCAAACTTCCACATGTGTTTCTATAACTCTATAGAAACAAGAGGGAAATGTTTTCTATTTCCTTTATAAAATAACCCACAGAAAATAAGTACAACAATTGAAAATCACGCATTTATTAGTATCACGAAAATGTAAATTCTCCTATCCACGCAATCAAAACTGAGCGCGCGCTCAACTTTCTATAGAAACACGGCTTTCAGCCAATCAGAGCGCGCGTACTATCGAATCTATTTTATAAATAATTATAGTTTGTATCAGTGATTTTGCCAAATATTTAGCTACCAACACACGCTAAATATGCTTCAATTTCTTGGTTGTTCGTGACGGTGATCCACTGCCAAGCAAACGAGCAGCCTCGGTAGTTATATTCCTTGAAAAGAACTCTGTTGTTCGCATCCGGCTTCTGAGAAGTGCAACTAATTTTGCATCGTAAAACGGCTGTCTGCTACGTCATTAGTGTGGAATTTTCTGCCTCGTTGCCCAGACGTCTCTTTCGCGAGTGGAGGAGCGATAAGAGTCCGCTGGTTTCCCAGGCTAGGTTTTTGTCTGTTGGTAGCCAAAAACAATATTGAGATAATTTCAATGTACCTCACCAAAATCTGCGTAAATATGTGGTTTTCACAAGCCTATTCTCGTTTAATGTCAGGTTACGGGCCCAGAAGGCAACTCATACTTTTGAAGTTATTTCGGTATTAATGAGATACCGACAGAGTTCGGCTCTATAAGTGTTGTTGACAGCTTTGGACAGACCGAGAAGTTGATTACAAAATTTTCTATGGACTTGTTCAGTGGGATCACAGAGTTCATTATACTCCCCGTCTAGTCCCAACACTGGCACTTTCTCCCCCTCCCCCTTCCCCTACCCAAGATGGTGACTGTATTTTCCCGGGGAAACGTTGCTGCGTTCTGATTGGTCTAAATTGTTTTAATTGACAGGTGTGGAACTAGAACTCGATATTAATCTAATTGTTTTCCTGTATGTCATTGACAGCAAAGTGACATGGGACACGTGGCTGAGGCTATAATGACCAAGTCGTTTATTAACCCACGACACACCAAATACTTCAAGGAGAAGGAGGGGGTAAGGCAGCCAGCGGAGTTGTTTTGATGTGAATACACGCCGCTGCTAAACGTCACGCACGTGTTTTTGATGAGAACAGCGCATGCGCGTCCTGCCTGTTTCCCGCACAAACTGAAAAAAAACAAAGGCAAGCACCACTGTTTCTGAATTGAGACACGAATGTGTCGCCCAAAACAAAACTACTTTTAAAGTGCAAGTAGCGCCATAAAACAACATGAACTCTTTTTGCCCCAAATTCTATTTCTGATATACTTCAGTTGTCTAACTTAGTTTAGTTTGAGAGGCAGGAGCAGCAATTAAAGTAAAACGCTACCCGAATTGCGGGATTGATTCATCTTGTGATGTCACAATGGAAACCTGCGGGATTTTATTGTAGTAGTTTTCTCGAGGGAGGGAGTTGATTCATCTTATGACGTCACAGGATCCATGAAAAGTAACCAAAATTTGCAAGATTAATACCTTTATGTGAGAAACAAACACATTAGTACAATATATATATATATATATATATACAGTCGATGCCAAAAAGGTTGTCCAGCAGAACATAATATAATACTTTAATATCCATTGTTTTGGCCTATTGTTTTGGCCTAGACAATAGCCCAAAACAATGGATATTATAGTATTATATTATGTTCTGCTGGACAACCTTTTTGGCATCGACTGTATATATTTTGACAGATAGATACTGTAGATACTTACACTTTAAGCTAGGCCTAAGACTTTAACAGGTTTAAGTTTTCTTAATATGTAATTCACTGAGTTTACTATGTTATTTTTTTTTAAATAAAAGTCCCCTCGGAAACTTGAACGCCAGAGCCTTCGTTCTTATTGCCAGCGGAGTATAACGTTTGCCGCGAATCCACCATATAGACACGGTAGCGGCAACGCGTTTGACCACAATCCTTTGCGATTCCAGAGTTGCTACAGGTCACGTAACATGCAAACGAAGAATTATTGGCTTTGAGTTAATCCCTAGAGATTCAGATTAAACGCAATCGTCGATACTGTCGCTAAAACAAAACCTGATTGCGTTTGGTTTTAGTTTAGAACTTGATTGGCTGATAATTACAAAACATTTCTCACAGCCAATAGAAAAGCTAAGCAAACGCAAAACCAAAGCAATCACTTATTATTTTCGACACTGAATTGAAAACCACTCTAACACCATAAAAATAAATATTCGAAGTTCTGCTGTACATGAAATCTCAAGAAAACCCCAACAAACAATAAATAAAACGGTGAGTTCCAAGATGTCAACCGTTACCATATAACCTCGTAGAGAAAACATTTTTAGATTTGCATCAAATGCTTTCTAAGGAATAAAAAACTTGTCTTTTCATTAATTACAGAATTAATAAAATAATGAAAGTAATAGATTGACCGCTGCAAAATTTACAGTAAATATATTGAGTACTCCAATAACAGCGCCTTGGGACGTTAAAACTTGGACCCTGATAACAAAATTGATGTAATTGATAACAATCAAGAAAATCGATAAATAACAAAAGTGTGACCTCGATTTCTACCGATTGATCGATAGCAATCGATATCAATCAAATCAAGTTTATTGATTTGTCGATCAATAAATCGATATCGATTTTTAGCGATTGGTTACACCGGGTTCACGTCAGCCAAAAACTGGACCTTTTCCGTGGGATGGACATTTATTGTAAAATAGTTGGCGGTTTGAATTTCCATGGGTTTGCACACTTCCAACGGATGGGTATTTGTTGGAAATACCTTGGAAATTTTGCTGGAAACTATAATTTCCAAGAAATCTCCATCCCATGGAAGAGGTCAAGTTTTTCCAGAGAAAATGGCGGCAATGACGTCATGGAAGGAGAAGGATCCGCAAAGGATTCTGGTAGTTGTAGTTAAATGACGTCATCATTCAGATCGCTTATTGTGGTGTTGTTTGTGTCAGATGTTGAAGAAATCGTTTGAGTTGTGTCTCAAGACGTACGGCGAGAAACACATGCTGATGTTGCGACTGTATCTCAACATTGGTATCCTGTACGAGGACAACAGAGACTTCCAGAAAGCGTACGACTACTTTGTCAAGTGGAATGAGACCTGTATGGAGGTGAGAACGCTAATGTCTTAAGCTCTGACCAACTGGACTCGCAAACCGTGGACACAAGCCAATGCAGGTTTCTGACTTGCGTTTCGTTTGGCCATCCACTTGCGTTGACTTGTGTTCACTTTGATCGAGCTCAAATCGTACGTAAGCTCAAGTTTTTCACCGTTTGGCCTGCACCCAACGCAAGTTGATTGCAAGTCGGAAGTTGTAAAGTAGCTTAGCAGAGAGAAGTTTAGATGCCTTATATAGACAAAAAAGCATTGCGGAGTCCTAGTGTTGAATCATGAAGCGAGATCAGTCGGTCCCAGATGGTAAATTCGCGGCCTAATCACGCGGCGGTGATTTGGTTATCATTATTATTATATCGTATTATATGTTTGTGTATTGGATGAAAGAATTTAATCCGGCCATGTTTTCTAAAAACAATAGATTTCCGGCCACGTCTAGCCTCGCACTGAGCAGCTTCAGAACGAGGATAGACGGGGGTAAATATTTTTATTCTCCTGGGAGTCAACATGGCCGCCGAGTGATCAGATCAAATTTACCTGTTTTCGTGTTATTTTCAACATTTTAAAGATTAGGAACATTTCTTAAAACAAATGTTAAGGGAGAACTTATATTGCCCGTCGTTGTTGTTTTTGATAACCGTCTTTTTTTTTACTACTTGATGCCTATCGTTCAATAGATAGTGAGTAGCCAATCAGATCGCAAGATGCACAATAAGCCTTTTCAAGAAAATGACGCATCATGGGTAATCAGGACCAAGATGATGGAAATTGCAGTGTTTGTATGAGAATCTGATGTCAAATAATTTCCTTAAAATGTCAATTCTGTGAAATTCATCAATTGTAAGCTTAAGGTACTAGGCAAAATATTTTTCTGATCAAATGTGAGTGGTGTAGCTTTACTAGAAAGAGAGCAACCGTATTTTCCCGTTTCCATACATTTATTATTTTTTACACAGAAATGTATAGAAACTAAAAAGTGTAACTGCTCGCTTTCTAGTAATTAGAAACCGCTGAAATTTGATCAGTAAAATATTTTGCCTAGTATTTTAAGTTTACAATTGATGAATTTAACAGAACTGGAATTTTATGGAAATTATTTGACATCAGATTCTCTACTGTAGTTTCCATCATGTTGGTCCTGATTACCCATGATGCATCATTTTCTTGAAAGGCTTATACTCTTGTTAGATTTGTTAGAACGGATTTCGTACGAGTGGGCAAGTTACGGCAATGACTGGCAGCACAGTTACTGTACGAAATGGCTCCCCTGTTGTTTTTGTCTTTCTGATCCAATCAAATTACAGTACAGTACGACACGGTTACAGTACGGTTACGGTAAGGCTAAGAACGAGTCAATTTTTTAACCTACGAAATCTGGGTTTACCTCGGTGTAAGAACCATTCCCTAGAGACCATGCCCTCGCGCGCTCGGTGAGTAGTCGTATTACAATTATAGTGTATTGAATACTATAATACTATAATTTATGCAGCTACTCATCATTAGTTGATATAAATACGTGAAATAAACGATTGCCACCAAGCGAATTCACTCGTGGTCTAGCGGTTAGGGTTAGGATAGGGTTGTGTCAGTCGTTCTATAGATCTTATATTCCTGGGTTCGATTCCTACGCTGAGCGCAGTGAGATTTTTTTTTTAAAGTAGGAGGCTGCCCAATTCCTTGTAAAATTTATAAGTGCCGCTTCGGGTGCTCGGGAAATATTCTAAGTCCCAAATTATTCAAGGTTAACAAAGGGAGTTTTGTGACGTAGTCTGAGGTTCTTACACCGAGGTAGAGCCCGAAATCTGCTGTAGTAATCATGGTTTTATTAAGAGTTGTACATACTGCCTTTCTTTCTCAGGTGCTGGGACCCGCACATCCTAAAAGTAAACGGTCTAGGGATACACTGGATGAAACAACGTACGTTAGGATCCGTGAGCAACGAGAAAGACAAGCAGCCGGTACTGCTTAGTCTGCTCTGATACGAAGAAATAAAAGGCGAAGAGACAAGAGAGAGAAGAAGAAGAGCCTCTGGTGTTATTCGTTGATAATCTCACTTCCACGCGAACTTTAGGTCCACAATTTGAACCTCGCCCCTGATTGGATAATCTACTCAATACCAGGGACACCATGAGTGCTGGATGTAACGGTAATTTTCATTGGCTAACCGATGACCCAGCAATACCGGTTTGACGTGTTTTCTTGATTTGAAACAGCGTATGGAAGTGAGATTCAACGGATAACACCAGAGACTCTTATTTTTCTTCTCTCGCCTCTTCGCCTTTTAATTCTCCTAGCCTCTGGCACCCAGGGTATGATGAAACAACATGCGATTATTTAAACAATGACCCGCGCTATAAAAGTAGCCTGACCAGACTAAAGACAATACACTTATTCATTAACATTTGTGCTCAGCGTATTGTCTTTGGCCTGGTCAGCCTCTTTTTATAGCGCGAATCCTTTTTTTAGTGTCTCTAACGCTAATTTTGTATCATCAATATTGATTCTACATCAAGTGAATAGTTGGATAGTACAAACATGTGTTGGTAGAGATAAATGCATTGTTTTAAAGGCGCTGTGTCATGGTTTTGCGCATGTCTGGAATCAATGTTCGATTAGTCGCTGTAAATTTGCTTCAAACCGTTCAAGCCCCCTCCCTTAATGCTCGATTGAAAGGATATGCAATATTTTCCTTGAAGACGAGATCTACGCAGAGTTTGTTGATCATTTTTGTACGTTTACTTTGATTTCATTCATCCCACACGTGTGCTAGGATAGTCAGTTTATATGAAGATCACTGACAATAATTTTGTTCCGGCCCGGAACATAAAGGCGTGTCCCTCGCCGTGACCCAGGCTCCTTTAAACATCTGTAGTTTGTATAGTGATTTTACCAAATATTTTGTAGAATAGTTTTATTCCCAAGGAGAGAGAAAATGTCCCGGTTTGACATCGCATTTATTAGCATTTGGAAATAGATTTCTAACTCAGACGCAATACTTAAATCAAGAAATATTATACTATTCATTTGATGTAACATCGATATTTATAATAAAACATAAGCGTTAGTTTATATCGTGTATTTCAAAGCAACAAAGTGCGGTTATTGCAAAAGCAAATGTGAAATAGTTATTTAGTCCATTCTAGTATGGAAATACTAGTATGGAAATACTTTTTGCCAGTGGGATTGGGTAGATATTGGCGCATTCCTTTTTTTACTCAGTTAGCTGTGTTGCTTAATCATTTTCAAGTGAAACGTTTTTTCAAGCAACAGGTAGCTTTAGGTGAGCTCTTCCTGTCATAAGCTGGAGGAGCAGAATTAAATATACTTACCGGCATCCACTAGAATTATATTCAATTTTTATATGGTCTCTACATCGATTCAAACAATGGTGTTTCTGTCCAATGGGCTATCGGCTAATAATTTGCATCCGCGGATGACAACTATCACGTGATGAATTCATCCAAGCAGAATCTAGTGTATCTGCAGAGGACAACTATCACGTCACGTGATCGATGTCATCCAATCAGAATGGGATAAATTTAGTAGTAAACTGTAAATAGTGATATTTTGTGTGTGTGGCGAGAGCAACAAGTATTTTAACACAGTTACATTTTCACGGCGTGTTCTTTTTTCGAACACCAGAAGGAGTCGATTTCCTTGATATATCACAGTACTCGTTTACAAGGTAGAACGAAATATATGGGATTCCCCGTAGTAGATGAAATTGAACTGTTGGGAGTAATTTAAAGATGTAAACAGATAAACGTACTTGGCCGCTTTAACCGTATAATGCCCTTTTCTACTAAAACGTGTCTAGTTCGTTTATCCTATACTGTTCATTTGTTTGGCTTCACTGTTCTGCGCATAGTTCTCTAAGCTTGAGAGGTTAAAGGGAACCCCGGCTGAAAAACAGTGTTTGTTTTCGAGTGTGTATTATGCATGCCTAAGTCTGCTGTTGTGTTTGTTCCAGTAAATTGTACACTAGATGTCATTTATGCATCGATTTTCCAGTCCATAAAACTAATTTGAATTCCCTGCGTGCCGCCATCTTGGATTTCATGACGTCACAGTGTTGCCCCTATTGTTACGCAACAAGCTATTGGGGCAACACTGTGGCGTCATAAAATCCAAGATGGCGGCGCGCAGGAAATTCAAATGCGTTTTATCGACATGAAAATCGGTGCATAAATGACATCTAGTGTGTACAATTTACTGGGGACAAACACAGAAACAGAGTTAGGCATGCATAACAATCATTTGAGAGCAAACATTGTTTTTCAGCCGAGATTCCCTGCCCTTGAATATGTATTCAACAATTATTCCAATTCAAACTCTGAATCATTAGTTAATAAGTCAGGGCCTAGCCTTCATGCCCGCATCCTTCAGCTCTTATGTATAGTAGTCTATAAAGCTATAAATAACCTCTCGCCAGCTTACAGTATCAGTCACATGTTCATGGAACGAAATCTTAAGAGGGAAACGAAAACTCAGTGCCTTAATGTAACACGACCAAATACGGCCTTCACTCTACAGCTTTCATCGCTGACAAGGCCTGGAACAGTCGAACTGACGCGATGCGTACTCAGACTTCTCTGAGGTCTTTTAAAAATCAAATACGTGCCGTAAAATTTAATTTTGAGATTATTCTAGTAAGTAGTTGCTATTAATCTGGGGGAGGCAGTGATTGTAAGTAATGTCATCAATAGACCATTTTCTCAAGTATGCGCACGCAACAGGCTTGACGGGCCGGTAAATACTTCACGTGAGAATCACGTAGTCGTTTCCTATAACCCTCCCTATTATTTCAACCAATACTAAATCCAAGCTTTTTTGCTCTGATCGAAACGTCAGCTGCTACTCGCTTTCCACGGCGGTTAGCAAACCTCAATCGACTTTAGTTGATTACATACCAGTCTAAATCCAAGCTGCCTACATGAAGTATTTCTTGGCGGGCCGTGAGTTTTGTTAGCTTTTGTTAGACTCGTTCTGATGCGACAGCCTTTGTTATTCAAATTATCGGCTATTGTTAAAAAATTGGCGGCTATTCAAAAAGCGATTTGGCGGGCCAATATTGCATGCGCATACCTGAGAAAATGGTCTATTAAGTGGGGAAGTTACTGAATTATTTCTGTTATTGTTATCGGTAGTATTATTACTAGTATTACCTAGTCCTTATATATTATAGTATCTATAGTAATCCTTATTGTAATTCACTTATATTCTACTCACTGTTACTAGTTTTACTCGGCTAATTAGCGTATGTACTTGCTAGAGGCCTAACCAGCCTCGTCAACCCGAGGATAAATAAAGTTGTATGTCTGTCTACTAAACACTGGAGGGGTCCGGTCCAACAATCCGCGTTAGAATCCATCAGTCTTAAGGCTGTTTTCCATATCGACGTAAAGGCATCGTAAACGGTTGCAAACAGTTTGCGAAGGCTTGATCGCAAACTGTTTGCGATGTGAGCGAGTTAATGGTAATACAGTTTGCGTTGCGATGGGTCGCCGACCGATCGCAATCATTACGTAAAGATAAAACCAGTTATATCTTTACGTATTGTTTGCGACCCATCGCAATGCGACTTAAACGATATTACCATTAACTCGGTCACATCGCAAACAGTTTGCGATAGCTGTGTGATCAAGCCATCACAAACTGAAAAACCCGAATTGGGTTACCTGTGGCGAGGAAGAAGGAACTTAGTATGAGTATTGCATCGAGAGAACCAAAATCCACGGTTAAATTGTAATCCAGGATTAGCGGAGAAATGAATAACTAGGGCGCGTGCGCGAGCTGACGCGACTGGTAACGAGACATCGCAGACCCCAACCTCGTTGCCAGGGGACTTTTTAAAGGGCTATTCGACACCATCTTGGATTAGGCGCGTAAAGACCCCTGGGAATGAGGTTGCCTAGACCTTTCTCTTATTTCTTACTGCACATGCTCAACGCAGTAAGAAATAAGAGAAGGGTGGGGTGGAGAACGAGATTACGTGAACACTATCCTGTAGTAGTACATTTTATCCCAGTGTTCAAAACACTTTTAATTTAGTTTCTAAAGAAAATGGTCCGAGTACCGTAAAAATTCGATTAAGCGCCCCTCCTTCAAATAAGCGTCCCCTCTCGAATAAGCGTCCCCCCTTCTACTGCGTTTTCTGAAATGAACGTCCCCCTCCCCAACCCCGATTAAATTATCATGGATTAAGTACCAGCGACCTTAACACTTACCGATATTATCTGTACGTTACAACGTACGGTATTACTTCCGGCCCTGAAAGTACTAACCCTAACCCATTGACTGACACGCGACCAGTTTTTTTTAACATGTTCCAGTTCTTGTTAGGATCTTAATAAAAGGTTTTTTTTTATTGACTCGGATTGCAGCATTTAAAAAAAATGAAATAAGCGCCCCCTCTCGAATAAGCGCCGCCCTTCGACCCTCAAAAATTAAATAAGCGCTTAATCGAATCTTTACGGTATTTGCCACAAGTCTTTTTCGCAGAAAACATGAAGGTACTCGCAAAAAAATCGCCATTTTTGTGTATTGCTGTCGTCCTTAGTCCCCCGCACGTCGCGTTATTCAGCTTTGTTGGATTATAACTATTTGGGCCTGACATCACAAACCAATTTTCATGACATTTAGGAAAACACGCTGAGCTGGGCAGTCACAAAATACTAACTCAAAACGACGTAACATTTTCGAAGAATACCGATATCTAAATCATATTAGTATAAACCAACTAGTGGACTATTACAAATCCTGCGTTCTGATTGGCTAAGCTACTATAGGTCTATTAGTGATAGCCCATGGTAGAGAAAAATCGCACGCATTTTCACGAAATAACATTTTTTCAACTTCAATTTGTTTCTTTCTATTATTTTCTACTGTCCGACTAGTTAGTTTATACTAAAACAATTAGACCTCTCGCCCTCATGGGCTACGAGTTAAATAGCCCATTCGGCTGCGCCTCATGGGCTATTGACTCGTAGCCCATTCGGGCTGCGGGTCTAATTGTTAATTAGAACAGCTTAATAGTTCATAGATCTCGTAGTTTAGAATTTTGATGACGTCACATGCAAACTACTATAGGTCTATAAATTTGTGATAGCTCATGGTAGAGAAAAACCACACGCATTTTCACGAAATAATAATTTGTTTTCAACTTCAATTTGTTTCTTTCTATTATTTTCTACTGTCCGACTAGTTACTTTATACTAAAACGATTAGACCTCTCGCCCTCACGGGCTACGAGTTAAATAGCCCATTCGGCATGGGCTATTGACTCGTAGCCCACTCGTAGCTGCGGATTTAATGATATCCTGGTTACTCGGAGCGATTGCAGAATACCCCACCACTTGGTTCATTAATGCATTTTCTCAAATTCTCATACAAATCTAAAAACCTAAACCTGAAATTCAAAAAAAATCTACCCATTTTCAACCCCAAATCATTCATAGAACGAGTCTAAATACACCCGAGCTAAATGGATAATTTTGCACAATTTGTAAGAGCTTTTCAAATGATATTTCGAAGTGGAGGGGTATTCTGCAATCTTTGTTGTTACTTCTTTATTATTATTGCAGTACTTACATATTTGCTGCACATATGTAAATTAGTTCTAGATACAGTTCTAAAGAGAGTTATCAATAACTACGT
This sequence comes from Actinernus sp. WN-2022, assembly GCA_030867875.1. Classification (NCBI taxonomy): domain Eukaryota; kingdom Metazoa; phylum Cnidaria; class Anthozoa; order Actiniaria; family Actinernidae; genus Actinernus; species Actinernus sp. WN-2022. The sequence goes on from JAOWCC010001634.1 coordinate 26,665,454, forward strand.
TCATAGACATGACAAATATAATACCTCTATCAGGCCGGTTGCCGACTTCCCAACTCAAACTCCAAAATTGGAATTTCCGCACGGGTTCTGCCACTTGGGAATCGCGAGGCAAGGAATAATTTAAATTAATATTGAAATTAAAATGAGGATTAATTTTGCAAGTGTAAGTATAGCCTGCGTACAGCATCCCCTACTTGAGGGAGAACGGCGATTTCATCGTTTCCGTTTCTAGTGTAAGTAAGGTATTTGTAATAATAGTTCCAGGCTGAGTAATGTTTTGGTGCCAAGGAGTATCCTACTGTGGAAACGTTCTTCAAATGTTCTCCCCTCGTCGCTACTTACTACCAGGTGGACATAACACGTAACACCGGTTTCATGGGTTACTGCACCGCACACAGTCCCATGAATTGCAATGCAATCCTCATTTTAATTTCAACTATAATTTCAATTATTCCTTGCCTCGCGATTCCCAAGTGGCAGAACCCGTGCGGAAATTCAAAACAAACACATTGAATAAATTAGCGCACATTAGGGGTTTTCCAAACATTTAGATTTTAGAAGTCTCGCACAAGCTGAAGTTTACAGCCTTTATTTCTCAAAAGCGTATGGTCAAAGCGCGCTGAAACTCGGTAAGGTACTTTAAAATATGCTACTGTAAGTCATATTCACTTAAGAAAAACAAACGAGTGAATTTTTTTGACGCCGAAAGAATACAAATTTCTCGATTTTCGCAGATATTCAGCAATAACCTATCTTACTTCGTTCGCCGCATAACGTTAGTTGCAGTTTTCCGATCTTCTTGCCTTTGGCACAGACGTTTCAAGTGGTATTGAACTTCCATATATATGGTATGTACGATTTAATTATTACTGTAATATTTCTCCGGCAGTTGAACCAGATGCCTGAGCATAATAGTTTAAGGTTAAAATTGATGAGCCGTTTGCTGAGAAACTTGTTGGTGCCGATTAACCTGAAACTTGCCTGTCACAGACCTTGGAGGTTGTGCACTCGTTGAAAATAAAATGGAACAAATCTTATCTTTTGAGTTTTGAAATATACGCTCTTTCCTAAAAAACGTTTTGGAAAATCGCTTATATCTTCAGCAATTCCTTGTTAATCACTTTCTAATTGTACTTTTTATATAATTCGAGGATTCTTTATTAAAAGTTCCAAAAATCTCACAAATCGGATAATGTTTAGCTATTCAAAAACGCGATTTAAAAAGACCCCCCATTGCCAAAATAAATAGCCGCGGGCCACCTGAAGGTTACTAAAAAAATCTGGAAATTTTGACCGGTTTCCGGTGTAAACCGGTCTGGATCCGCGCCTGTCTATCTACTTACATTTGTCTGCACCTGTTTGGATAAAATGTCATGAGCCACGAAGGAATAAAACTTTAGAGAGTGCCGAACAGAAGCCCAATCAAAAATCCTTTAAAATTCATCCTACTGGGTTTAAATCATTATTAACTTACCTTTGATTCCGTTGTCAGTTTTTATAGAATTACTAGGACAGTTTCCTGTAATTATAATTTTCTTCTGAGCGCTTTGACAAAACGAGGACTTTGCCGCCGTCCAGATTTCCATTCAAATTTCCACACGCCCCAGCCTCATGCTCTATGATCCTCGCCACAGTGCTTCTTTATCCGTTTAAGACTATTTAAGTCTTTTACGTTTTTACTTCTCTCCCGGATCACTTTCAACGCTGGCCCTTCTCTCTCCGCTGAGCTATGATTTCATATTCGAACCGACTCAGCGAACTCTAATTTGAATATGAATATATAAATCCGGTATAATTCTCGCTTTCAATTTTTCCTTCTGTAAATATTGTTTAATTAGTTGTTATTTTATATCATTGTCCTCCGTTCATTAATATCTAATGATGTGCGAGAAGCCGCGTGATTGTTTTAGACGTGGTTTCCTGATCCACGGGCCATAACAAATATCTCAGGCTACGCCCTCGAAAGACACTTGGACTGATCTAGAAACCACGTCTAAAACAGTCACTTCGCACTGAAATATTATTAGAGGTGAAAAATACAAACAGGTTTTGCTAATAACACCCCCGATCTCGTACAAGTGCCTTAAATTTCATCCAGTACAACCACGTGTTTGTATCAGCCTGCAAAAGGCCCGCATTCACGTGATTGTACAGGAATGTACTGGATGGCAAAATATATTTAACTTCATTTATTTAGAAGCTTTGTACGATATCGGTATTATATTGTTATTAGCAAAACCTGTTTGTAAATGCTATTTTTCACCTCCAATCAATTGTCGATCTTTCTAAAACAGCGTTTTTTTTAAATGGCTTGCCACCCAGCATCCATGGCAACGTCTTTCCCATGGGGATCACGAGCTCATTCATTCGTTAACGAAGTATTATATCAGACTGTTAGCTGCAAAAGGCATATCCTCTCTTACCAGACACAACACTGAAAAACAGACTCAAATATAATTCAATATAAAGTATTCTATTTCGTATAAAACTTTGTTTAAAAATATCACAACAGATTTCTGCAATAAAATTTGATATTAGAAATATAGCTTAACAGCACTGATAAAATATATTAGCATTTCAAACCAGAAACTACACTCCACTTTTCATATTAACCGAGTATTTTCCGCTGTTTGACACTCCAAGTTTAGCTCAAATCTATCACGTATTGTTCCTTGTGAACCTGTATATATTAAAGGCTACTGTACTTTGAAGAATGAAATTTTAAGTTTTAAAGGGGGCACTGCAAACCCCAAAAGGATGAGGTTGCAAATGATCAGAAACAATGAGGAGCAATTACAAGAAGCGTCCATCTCCCATACTTGGTCTCGAGTCAGCACATTACAAGATCAGGTTATTTTTAGAAAACCCGAGGTGAGTAAATCCCATATCCCCGAACGGAAGGCCGATGGAATGCTGATATTTTCACAATGGCGAGGTTTTCTCACTGTACGCAATGACAAATATATATTTACTTATATCATTTAGTAGGAAGCAGTGTTTGCCTAGTACATTGAACTTACTGTTCACAAGGCTTGCCGTTGTTGTTTTCGCGGCAACCTAGAAATAGCCTGAGCTGGGAATACGCTGGCACAGACGACGCTCCTGGTAATATACCCATATCACGGTTTTTCAAGTAATCGATTTCTTTGAATTCTAGGAAAGCTGTTGATACTACTGTAAGAACACCTCAAAACTAGACAAATTCCCAAATCTAAGGGTTATACGATGTTTAGGAGTGAATATATAAGACCGCGAATTCGGAAAATTTTACAGACATTTGTATGACCAACGGGCAACGTTGCCCGTTAGCCATACAAACGCCTGTAAAAATTCGCGACTTTGGCGACCTGTAACTTTGCTCCCAATCATCGTATAACCCTTAAATTTGGAGATAAGCCCAGTGTTGAGGTGTTCTTACAGCAGTATAAGCGGCTTTGGTAGAAAGTCAAGAAAACAACTACTTGTAAAACCGTGATATATTGATACATACTGGACTGAAATCTCAGATTATTTTCATGGAGGTTACGAAGATTGTAGAGGATAACAAATGTTGCTTTAGAGATATATTTAGAGCAATTTCCTTTCAGTACACGTATCCCGGGTACCCAAGATTCTAACCAACTATCTGCCCGGCCGAAGTTATTCGTACTCAACTGAACCTTTCTAAATAAATCTCAAGTGCAAGGACTGTAACCAGAATCATGCGTTGCAAGACATGAGCACCAGTGCTTCTAATGCTGTAACACACTTGCATGGACGGACGCCATTGTTTACAGTTTGCCTTCTTATAGCACATGGCCGTAGCTAGCAAGAGGCCGTAAGACAAGGCGTCTTGATTTCCCCCCGAGGTTGTAAATCTAAAATCTAAAACCCCTTACGTGGAGGGAGGTTGACCCTAGTGCTAGGACCAGCAGCATTGTTGTCGATATGTAAAACAGTCTCGAGAGATTACAATACAATGAAGATAGCCCTAGTGATAGGACCAGCAGCATTGTTGTCGAAATGTAAAACAGTCTCGAGGGATTACAATACAATGAAGATAGCCCTAGTGCTAGGACCAGCAGCATTGTTGTCGATATGTAAAACAGTCTCGAAAGATTACAATACAATGAAGATAGCCCTAGTGCTAGGACCAGCAGTATTGTTATCGATATGTAAAACAGTCTCAAGGGATTACAATACAATGAATTACAGCCCTAGTGCTAGGACCAGGAGCACTGTTGTCGATAATGCAGATTACAATACAATGAAGATAGCCCTAGTGCTAGGACTGGGGTCAACATCCCTTCAGGTCCTTACAAAAGGTATTTCCTGTGCATCTCTTGAAGATTTCCTGGAGTGAAGGACGTACACTCCATAGGAAATAAGTTACCCCCTTAAGATTTACACCAGCATTTCCCCAAGAGGGTGAATTCGTTAAATGAAATAGTCCAGTATTTCCATAACAATCCTCAAATTCACAACTCGGCATGACCTTGTATGCCAGCAGCAGCGAACCGCTGCTTTAGCCTATCTTTGCCAACCGTTTTCTCAATTGCTTCCAGTATAATTTTCTTGGCACTGAGTCTTGCGGGCTCGTCGTGTTTGACTCTGAGAGTGAACCACAAGGCTATAGCACACCGTCTACCCTCCACGCCAAGGACACCATGGAGATTCTCAACACCAGCAGAGAAGCCAACCATACGACCGCACGTAGGCTTGACAGCAGCCTGAGGAGAAAGGTGATGCTATTATCTCCCTATTCTCCTTTTCCTTCCCCAACAGGGTGTTATTTTCTCCTCCTGCCCCTACCCCGTCAGAGTGTTCTTTTCTCCTTCTCCTGTCCCTACCCCTACAGGGTGTTTATGGGAGTCGGGGTGCATAGCGCAGTGGTTAAGCGCTTCACCTCTGTGGCCCAGGTTCGATCCCCGGACGCGGCGCCATATAGACCCATTCGAAAAATGGCGTCCAATTTATTTAACTATTATTTAGGACTGACTAGCCTCGCTTACACGTTTAAAAGCTTTTGTGTGGACTGACTAGCCTCGTGTTCACGTTACCAGGACAACAGCTTTTTATATTGGACGCCATTTTTCGAATGGGTCTATGCGAGTTGAGTTTGTTGGTATCTCACCCTTGCTCCGAGGGTTAGCCTAAGAAGTAAAGCAAAATACAATAGGCTGTGGCAATGAGCATACATGTATCTTTACATACGATTTTGCTAGAATATGCCTTAAAGGAGCAGTGTCACGATTCTGATTGGTTGTTATAGACAATGGAAAAATCACGCTATGTCACGCGCCGCTGCGAATTTCCCTTTCGATTGAAATAAATAAAATGTTGCTTTATAAAAATATAACATCAAACTTAACCATATAATACTGAAGTATACTTTTAAAGCAATTTCGGCTCGTGATATCGTGCAAATACGCCGATGCAAGCGGATTACTCACGGACTTCTACTTCTGTCACATCTTTTGATTTCTTGTCCGCCTGACACATTTTCAAAACTTTGGGCATGAATACTAGTCGTGACACTGCTCCTTTAACTGCTGTCCGAGATGTCCACAGTCAAAGTAACAAGCGAAAATTGTAGAAAACTGTATGCTGTTGACCACTTTTACTGAAACCACCTTTTTACATTCCTTGCCGTTCAGCCCTTTCCTTCTTATCTAGAACATGACTTAACAATAGCCTATTTGTGGCGTCGAAAAATGCCCTCATATTTCGTCCGCGGATATTATCTGTTCCGAGAAGTAAACAGTTTCCGACAGCGAAACACAAATGTTTAGTTCATGTAGTTTTGTGAAGTGAGTAGTTTGTGGGATTGTATCCAATCTTTGTTTCTTTGATCACTCACAGCAGCGATTACGCACAAAGCAGTCACCTGATGGGAGTGGTCACTGTCAGCTGCAGACGCTCGCTCCATCTGGTCACGTATACAGTACAGTTCACGTGCTGGTCACGTGAAGTTCACGTGCAGGTAACGTAGTTTCAATATACGTGTAGGTCACCTGCTGATCACGTGCAGATCACGTACAGTTCACGTACCTGTATTGTCTCATTGATATGTGCAAAGATGAATTCCCCTCCTTTAAAGTCTTCATTTAGGTATAGGATAGCACTGAAATACAACATAATTACTATGAGCGCGCCTACATAAATAGCTCATAAACATAAAAGCCCAAGTTAAAAGAGTACCTATTTTATGAATAACCCTTTCTAGACCTGGGTAATAGACCCATATCACGGTTTTTCAAGTAGTCGATTTCTTTGAATTCTAGAAAAGCTATTTATACTGCTGTAAGAACACCTCAAAACTAGACAAATTCCCAATCTAATGCATGGTTATACGATGTTTAGGAGCGAATATATAAGACCGCGAATTCGGGAAATTTTACAGACATTTGTATGACCAACAGGCAACGTTGGCCATACAAACGTATGTACAAAATCGCGACTTTGGCGGCGACCTGTAACTTTGCTCCCAATCATCGTATACCCTTAAATTTGGAGGTAGGCGCGATATCTGCACAATATTGAATATCCGATATTATAGTACTGATAATATCGGATATTATCGTATCGGATATTATCAAGCGATATTATCGGATATTTTCTAATTAGATATCATTAGATAAAGGTCTCACTCCTCTGTGAAGGAGGTTGATATTCGATATTATCCGATACTATCGACTATTTTCTAATTAGACATCTATTAGATAAAGGTCTCTCTTCTCTGTAAAGGAGGTTGATATTCGATATTATCGACTCTTTTCTAATTAGACATCTATTAGATATCTATTAGACAAAGGTCTCTCCTCTGTGAAGGAGGTTGATATTCGATATTATCCGATATTATGGACTATTTTCTAATTAGATATCTATTAGATAAAGGTCTCTCCTCTGTGAATTGAAGGAGGTTGATATTCGATATTATCCGATACTATCGACTATTTTCTAATTAGACATCTATTAGATAAAGGTCTCTCTTCTCTGTAAAGGAGGTTGATATTCGATATTATCGACTCTTTTCTAATTAGACATCTATTAGATATCTATTAGACAAAGGTCTCTCCTCTGTGAAGGAGGTTGATATTCGATATTATCCGATATTATGGACTATTTTCTAATTAGATATCTATTAGATAAAGGTCTCTCCTCTGTGAATTGAAGGAGGTTGATATTCGATATTATCGACTATTAAATAAATGTGTCTCTGCTCTGTAATTGAGGTCGATATTATCTTTATCTGATACTATCGACTAAGAAAAATATGATATAAAATATAACTATCTGATAGTATCTTACATATCAATATTCTGCACATGCACTAGAAATATCGGATATTTCTTTCTAAGATATTTCATGAAAAATATCAGATACTAGATTATATTTTAAAAGGTGATGTTAGACGAATGATAAATATTGATAAATATCCAATATGCGATATTCTGCAGATATCGCACCTACATGTAAATTTGGAGATAAGACTATTTTTGAGGTGTTCTTACAGCAGTATAAGCGGCTTTGGTAGAGGAGCCAAGAAAAGGACTACTTGAACAGACGGTTCTCCGTTACCCTGCGAGCAGAGGTTTCTCATCTCTTTGCCTTTCCTGTCGCCGAAAGAAACCTCTGCCACGAAACGATTGCTTTTCCCGTTGAACATGCGCACTTGCAACCTCCAAAATCTTGGAGGTAAACCACGTGATAAACCAGTTACCAAACCGGTTTTACCTGTTTGATATCACTCGGGCATGACTTCTTGGTGATCTTCGCTGGTTTTGCAAGAGCCCACAGTATCCTTCGTAGCCGTTATTTATGTCATCACGCGTTTGTTGTTTGCCGACGATTGATACGAACGGGCTTCAAACTCCGGCTTTGCTTCTTCTTACTTTACTGAACTGCACAGAAGACCTTGAAATTACCGTTCAATAAATCTACCTTAATTTACCCTAAAGAAAGCTTTGATTTATACCTTCGAAGAAGGACATAAATTCTATTTTCTCCACTGCCGTTTATAACAATAGGAAATGGACAATTTGAAATCTACATCTACGTCTACGTTTACCGTCTCGCTTTTTTTTCGGCCAATGGCAATCCAGATACAGTGGCGCATGCTCAACGCGAAAAGCAATCGTTTCGTGGCAGAGGTTTCTTTCGGCGACAGGAAAGGCAAGGAGATGAGAAACCTCTGCTCGCAGGGTAGTTCTCCGTCTACCTTCGATTGGTAAAGCAAATTAAAATAAACAAACTTAACAATGTTGTGAAATCTTATTTAAAAGGAGCCCCAACTAAACAAATCGCCTTTACAATATTGGTACAATATAGTGCATTTTTGTCAAAAAGAAAAGAAAACAATTTAGATATTGGGGAAAATTAGGAGTACGAGCCATTTTGAGCTTTGAATTTCATGGGCGCCGCCATCTTAAAAGGTTATGACGTATCACGGCTGCTGTGATGCAATAAACAGTCAAGTGCTGATAAATCACAGTCAATAAGCAATGAATTGCGCTCGTGATCCCATGGGAAAGGCTGTACTTGATGGCAAATATTTTTTTAAATTCTGTTGTAACACTACTAATAACACTACCGATCTCGTAGAATTGCCTTTAAATGAATGAAGTTAGTTTTATGCCATCCAGTACAACCACGTCATTGCATTCCTGCATTCAGATTTTGGATGGGGCATTGCTTTTCAAATTTTAAAATATGCATAATATTATATTCTTATGCACTTATCAATTGAAATTCCGACTGGACCATCAAAGTTCCAGCGTAGCTCGCTCAAAAATTCCAACTGTTTGTGCCAGGGACCAGATGAAGTACGTGCAGTGATTGCATGTGACAATCCAAGATGCAAAAGAGTGGTTTCGTTCAGCCACTTTCAGTGTGTTGGACTTACAGGAGGGAGAGCAGCCTGAGGGGAAGTAGTTCTACCCCACCTGTAAGGAAACTAGTTGGACAGTCTTTGAAATGGCCATCCACACCAGTATTTTGTATTATGTTGTGTTTCATTAAACATGAGAACTTTCAACAATCAAGCCTCAGCATATTCACTAGCCTGGTAAACCAGCCGACTCTTGGGCAACGAAGCAGAAAATTCCATACTGATGACGTAGCAGATAGCCGTTTCATGGAATAAATTAAGTGCAAGCTCAGAAGACGAATACGAACAACACAGTTCTTTTCAAGGTATATAACTACCGAGGCTGCTCGTTCGCCTGGCAGTAGTCACCGTCATGAACAACCATGAAATTCTCAGGCTACATATTCACTTTAGTTTTAGTTGATTAGTGCTATGAAAATACGTAAGACAAGAAAGGAAATTGTTCTAGAGGTGGGGATTTGGTGTATTTGCATAACTGCATAAAGTGCCCCATTGGGGGGGGGGGGGGGTTTCTTACACTGAAGGATTTTCAAATCAAATCATCTCACCACCAAGTTGGGGGAGGAGGAGAGTCAGGATTTCAATTGATAAGTGCATTACTTTCTAAATGAATATACACGACGCGCTCTGACTACATGTATTTCAAAAAGGTTGTATTGTACATATTGCATTGTGATTTCAAAGTAAATTCCCCCAAAAAACATGTTGAGAAAAAGTGAATCTGTCACATTGATATTGAACTGAATACGTATAACACACGTGTGGACTTGAGAAAACAGACACATCGTAAAATTAATGACGTTTCTCGTGGATGGGCGCAATCGCAGCAACGAGTTATTGGGATGGATGAAATTGTCACTCACTCACTCACTACGGCGTTAGCACCCTAGAGAGCCTGGAAAGGAGCTTGATGTTAGCAAATGGTGTTAGCACCATATTTCCTGAAACCACAAAATGCATTGCAGTCTTGCTGAAAAACAAAGTTAACCTTGTATCCACAAGTTCTCCATGCAGTAAGCCCCCTAGATGAGCAGTTTTGCTCTTGGGGCAAGCTCAGCATATTAAATATGTTTAAATAAAAATAACAAAAAAATTAAAAAGTTCTCCATTTGGAGACTGTTATGAAACAGCAGCAGCCTTACAACGTCGTCATTTTTAAGATGGCAGTGTTCCCTTTGAAGTTAGCATTATACCTGTAGTCCCTCCACGTGTAGGCAGGGGGTCGTTTAGGACATGTACCGGGGCCATCGTGATTGAGAAGACAGTTGTCTGAGTGGACAGGGTGGCTGATGTGAGGTTTATCACTGGTTCCTTCATTGTAGCATGTAATGATCAAACATTGAAAGTTAGATCTTCTTTTAATTACAATCGTAATTTACAACCGAGGTTAGTGTTACGTGCGTATTTGCCGCTGATTCAACACAATCATTCTGCGCAAATTTCCAACACTTCTGGTCGGCACTGCATGTTGGCGAAGTCTCTTGAGTCCTCGGACTTTGAAAAAGCACCTAAATTATTCGATTCAGTACCTCAAAACCAACGGATAAACCAGTGAGCCTGGTAACAAAACATGTCAAATAATTGTGTCGAACGACTACGTGGAATGATTGCTCAATGCACGTAACACAGAAATCGGTTTTAATTGACCGATTTAGCTTGTACATTTGTTGTCCCAATTCAGGTCACCTGACTTTTCCCTTGGGTAATGTTTTTTTCTTGTCTTTCTGTATCCCAAGAGGAAATGTATGAATTTCTCTAATTGCAAACCAAAGCACCGAATCCTCTGGAGATTTGTCACATGATCTGAATTGGGACAACAAATATACAAGCTAAATTGGTCAATTGTCATTTCAATCGATGAGAAACTAGAAAACACCTATTTCTGTATATCAGACATTTCAGAAATGTTAGAAATTAGATGTGGACATGATGAAGCTGCTTTGAGGAACTGGTTTGTAAACTGTTAAAGGAGCATTGTCACCTGAACTGAACCTTCAAGTTTCTTTAAAACACAACTACAAAAATAACACCTTGAGATAGAAGAGAAATACCATGTCCATAGAGGATGGCAAAGATTAAGTGCTATTTACAAAATGAGCAGCCGCGTTGTATGTCATAGATACAGATCCGAACCGGAGGTGAGAGTTTCTAAATGCAATAAAACATGGACACAATGCGACCTATTTCGACCGAGAAAACTGAAGGAAAAGTTTCTGTAAATCAGGACGAATCTGTATCACATTCATTTTCTTTGTTATTATTTCATGAAATATTAAAATTATTACAAAAGGTTATTCTAGAAACTTGATTTCGGTTACAGTGAAACAATTTTAAAGTTGCTCTAAATTTCTCTTAAAAGCAGTATTTTTCATCCACTCGAATCTTTGCCATCCTTCATCAAAATGGTGTCACATTTTCTCCAGTATACCTGGAAAGCATACTCTGCTAATCTGAGTAGTTATTTTTGTCTTTCATCATGAGAAAGTTTATCATGTGGGGGTTGACAGTGCCCCTTTAACTGACTGTCAAAAACGTTTTTCTCTGGTTACCTGGCAACGACGTTCGGCAAACCATGTGGGTATAGGAAAAATACAGCGGCGTCTCCAGCTGGAAGTAGTCTTCTACAAAGTTGCGAACTTTTTCACTTGCTCTTAAGTACAAATCTACAGGTCCGACATCTGTTTTGCCATCTAATATAGCCTGAAATACATAATATAAAAAAAACATGTGGCATTTGCCAAGTGTACTTGATTTACAGATCCAATTAACAATGGTCTTTTTGCTATCACAGATTTTTTTAAATGGGACCCTAAAACAACCATAGGGGCTGATCAAAACCAGGCCCTGGCTTATCCACACATCGAATTGGAATTTAGTGTGTTGGTTATTGTAGAGGGAGGAAACCTGTAGTCTCCTTCGCAGCCGTTCTTATGGTCATCATGCAATGCTAGCCACACTAATGGCTCCTTGCACCAGCCAGACATTCCATTCCAACCGCATGGCCAATCAGAATTCAGTTCTCAGAATCCCAAAACCACTCGCACCAGAACTTTCTGGCAGGAAATCTAGGAAATCAAATATAGAGGCTAAATTTGGAATATTTGATATGAAATTGGTTCAAATCTTAGTTTTTCTCAAGAAAGCAGATAGAGTTTAGAAGAAATCGTTTGTTTTGATGCTGTACCGATAAGCTTGAAAGTGCCGACATAAGCGACCCGTTGCTAATTAACTCATATCATGTTACATTATAACAGTCTTGATTGGATTACACAAACAATCAGGAATGGAAAGTCTGGCTGGTGTAAGCAGCTGTTAGTGGGGCTAGCATTTGCGTGATGACCCTATAAAGAGCGGCTGCGAAGGAGACTAGGAAAAGCAGGGAGCCAGGAAAAAACCTTGGAGCAAGGGCGAGATACCAACAAACACCGGGGGCTGGAACACTGCATGGCCACGATTATTTGAGTCAATCAGTGTTGAATCAAATACAATAGCATTTCAACCTACTCGAAAATGGAATGCTTTATTGTCATTCTGCAATGTGATTGGTTCTCGTTGTTTAGTGGCCCCGGGAATAGTAGTAACACAGTAATGCATTACTCAGTCATTGCATTACAAGTCACGATTCAACATACCTTTGCTGCAGCAGTTGGCGTGACACCCTCGAATGTTTCCTTCTCGGTAAAAGAGAACGGCACTCCGCCAGGCATGCTTCTGTCCGTATATCCGTCTCCTAGTGTGGCAGTCTTCTGACAGAGACCAAAATCATCAAGAACGAGGATGTATAGCATTGCATGACCCTCGAGTGCGCAGATTGCGTTACAATTCAAAAATAAAGGAGTCCTTAAAGTTGTCACGTCATGTCACAATTTTATGCCAGGCGTGATTAGAGTCACGCAGTCGAAAACAAACAGGGAGCCTGTCTGTGCTCGACCCGGGCCACTTGTTAACATTTACAATTTTTCACAATTCCGTCTGTGCTCGACCCGGGCCACTTGTTAACGTTTACAATTTTTCACAATTCATCCATGCCAACTTTACTGCCTTATAAAGTCTGCAATGTCGGCTTTAATTTGTTATATTTTCAAATAAACTTAACTGAACCATTATTTTGATATTCATCATACTGTAAGCTTAAGATTTCAGAGGGTATTAAAGTGCTCAAAAATGGAACCTCCACTGAAAACAATGTTTGCTCTCAAATGTGCCTTATAGATACCTAAATCTAATGCTGTGTTGTTTACTATAAATTGTACACTTAGAGGCAACAAAGTGATGTCACAAGTTCCAAGATGGAGGCACCATTGAAATGAGTTTCATGTCCAAGAAAATCAGTCTGAAGTGACATCAAGTGCACAATTTACAGGAAACAAACACAGTATACGGAACACAACATTATAGATATCAAAGAAAAAAAAAAAAATTATGTCTGCAACTAAAACAAAAAAATTGCGACAAGGAAACACAAGACATACACAAACATTTTAATACAAATAAGTTGATAGTAAGGAAAACTGTGAGATGTGAATGTTTAACCGATAATCTGGGGCATCATATAAGTCACCCTTCACGATTTCGTTTATACTGTAGTGCACAAAATAAATAAATCCATGCAGCTCGCTTTGACAGTAGAGGTCTGTTACATTTCTGTAGAGCACTAAAGGATTCAGTCAACTCAAGACAGGATATTTTCATGGTGGTTCAGGATGCAGGACAAATTCATGACTAAAATCCGGACTGTCCCACTGATTCTGGGACGACTGGCAAGTATGACACTGCATTAGATTTAGATATCCATAACAAACACAGCAATAGATTTAGATATCCATAACAAACACAGCAATGGAATTAGATATCCATAACAAATACAGCAATGGATTTAGATATCCATAACAAACACAGCATTATATTTAGATATCCATAACACATCATTAGATTTAGATATCCATAACAAACACAGCAATAGATGTAGATATCCATAACAAACACAGCAATATATTTAGATATCCATAACAAAAACATCAATACATTTAGATATCCATAACAAACACAGCAATACATTTAGATATCCATAACAAACACATCATCACATTTAAATATCCATAAAAAAACACAGCATTAGATTTAGGTATCCATAACAAACACAGCAATAGATGTAGATATCCATAACAAACACAGCAATATATTTAGATATCCATAACAAAAACATCAATACATTTAGATATCCATAACAAACACAGCAATACATTTAGGTATCCATAACAAACACATCATCACATTTAAATATCCATAAAAAAACACAGCATTAGATTTAGGTATCCATAACAAACATTTGAGAGCAAACATAGTTTTTCAGTGGTGGTTCCCCTTAAAACCAAATATGAAAGCTAAGAATATTTATTTTAATTGCTTGGTTTAGTAGCTTTTCTGCATGCTTTACACGTTCATGTACGTGCTGAATGACTGAATTTTTTTTTTATTCTTAGAAACTGCATTGCTGATGTTAACATGAAAAAAAACACGTTTGTATCCTAAAGTTAATCAGAGAATTTAAAGACCGTTTGATACTTTTAATTTCAAATATCAGTCAAACTTAGTTAAAGTTCCAAACATAATATTTATAGCTGACTGGCCATGGTTAACTACGAAGTCGGGGTAGCAAAATTCTTAAATTACAAAATGTAACCGCTGTAATTCTAAGCAGATCCAGAGCTTTTCTACAGAGTAATAATTAAAGTGGCATCACCAACAAAGACCATTTTACACCAACAAAATCCATTTCCAGTAATGCAGAATTTAAATTTACACTGAACACATGAAAATGACTTGCTACAATTGTACCTGGCATCAGCTATTTATCAGGAGCCCATTATCCGGAGCATCTATCTCCTATAGTATATCTTTGAGTTAGCATACATGTATATACACCTTGGGCTATATACAGAACCAGGTTCCATTGTTTTAAAGAAAATGTACCTTATTGTTAATATTTCCATTGCTAGAGTGAGAACACTGAAAGCATGAAAGAACGGTACATTGTACATGCTATTATCTCCTTCATTATCTTTTCTTTTGAACATAGGAAAACATTTATTTGCGGGGAAAAAACATTTAGTAAACATATTTATTAGTGGGGAAAAAACTAAAAATAGCCAAGGTGTAAATAGCCAACTCACATATATAGTACAGACATTGTATGCAGGACGCTCAGGATAATGGGCTCCTTAACTTTTCATTTTTAAACGCGGCATTAGCTTTAAAAAGTCCTTTATAATTTACACTGTTAAGCAAGTAGTATCAGAGGGTCATACATTACATATTATGGTTTATCGTTTAAGTACTGACCTGCATTGGAGGAATGGCATTATTAACAAATTACAGTACTGTCTTCAAATCTCAATACCGTGAAATCACCGTTAAAGCCTTCTATACCCAGAGTACTAATTGCACAGCTAGTTAGTTGATACAATGTGACCAAATGCTAAAACAACTCATAACTAAAGATAACAAGTAAATTGAAAGTGTATTATTTTGTTCTTTCTGACAAGTAGGCTAGAATTGGTTCAAATGACAGTTGGGAAAAACGGGTACTTTTTGAAATAATATTTGTTTTACAACTACAAAAAATATTGATCATGCAGCTTTTTACATGTAAAAATATGACAGCTCGTAATGCCCAGACAATCAAAATAATAGAGATCAGTCAGTTATTCAAAATTAATAATGCCATTCCTTGCTGTATTTTTCAGAACTTTTAGTCATTCAAGGACAACAAGTGTAGAAGAATAACATCCTTCCTGGAACTTTCATAGGAAAGGAAAACAATTTAACATTCAGTTATATACTGATTGGAATTAACAATAGTTAAGCATGTATGCCTGGCTCTTATTTATAAGACAAAACAAATCCATTGTCGATTACACTTATTGTATTATAACATTTATCAGTTCAAATAATTATTGGGAAATAAATTTATGCGTTACAAGCACATTAATTTTAATTAAAATTAAAATAGCTCCCACTTTCGATACATACTTCACTTGTCATGCACATACATGTAGGCTCTGGGGTAAAATGAATTCATTTAATTTAATTTACCCCCACACCTCATATTGAAACCTTTGTGTGAGAAGTAAAGCATATAATTATGAAAGTGGTGTATTCTCCTTCCAATTTATAAAAAGCTTTAATATTTAGGCCTTCCATGTCCAGTACTGCATGGGAATGGGATTCTTTTTCTCTAACATTTACTAACATGTAAATAAAGCTCAGAATTGTAGTAGCTAATTTAATAGTTAGCACATACATGTATAATTTTGTAGTAATACATGTACATGTAGCACAGCAATATTACTGTTTTGTCCACAGTATAAATTTTTAACATTATTTTTTAACATTTCTTAGTGCTATTTTGTAAAATTAATGTTTGCATTCCACTGCCAAGGAGTATACAAGCAATAATTATGATATCAAACCAAGGACTTCAGTAGCTCAATTGAACTTCACACAAGTTTCAATGCTATCTACATATACATGTATATACTATCAACCACATGCAACCTTAAAATATATTTATCCCCCCTCCTCAAGAATGGTCAATAACCTCAATATTATTTATGAATATGTATAAACAGAAATACATCTAGCATACAAAGAGTTGTGGGAAAGTCACACCTTAGCAAGATCCATCAGGGTTTGGCACTCATCCTGAGAAAGGAAATTGTCAGCAACAAACCTGCTGGTTCCATTCAACTCCTCTTCCGTCATTGTGATGTTGATGCCCTAGAAACAGCAAAATAATAGATGACTGTGTTAAAGTGCACCTAAACCCTCTTGCATTTTTAATAGCTACATATACATATATGAACCTCCAGAAAGTTTTGAGTACTCATGTGAACATTGCATGTTCTACGCTTGTTTAAAATAATGAAAATTTGACCTTTCCTGACCCATGACTGTGTAAGTAAAAGCCTGGTGTCATCATTGATTTCCAAGTCCCCCAATTTTTTTATGGCCCATGCAAGCACGAAGCGCACAGACCATAAAAAAAGGGGAGGGGGGGAGAATGAGGACCCAATACAGTATGGACTGAGCAAACAAGGTTTATAAGATGTTTATTATATGGCTTCTCCATTAACTTTGAGACAGGAAGTGGGCAGAAGGTCTGTACAGGAAGTTATGGACCACAAACTGACCAATCATACATGTAGCTTGTGAAATGACTTAGCTAATATGCTGATATTTTACGAGTTGCAAATGTATTTTGCAAATGCGAGCAATGAGTAAAATAACAGCCCGTAATACCTGGAAAAAAACATCTAATAAGGGATTTATTATACAACATCTTTCTTAATTCATGGATTTCTGTTCCATTTAAACGTATTTTTATTGGAGAGCCAGTGTTAGCCAGGAAAATAGAATCTGAAAGGAAATCAATGATGACGAATCATGCATGGAAGCCAATTACATGCTTTAATGTGATTGGACAAAATGAAAGAAGTGTGACAATTGAAGGGAACTTGATAAACCAGTTTCTAGTGTCAGATCATAAGGCAGCGGCATGGAATGTCTCTAAAAGTTCTGCAAGTTTTCTCATAAAAATCAAAGAAAAGAATTTACTGCAAGTTCCAATGATGAAAGAAGACTAAAAAATAAGCACACCAGAGAGATGGACATGTCTAGCTGAGCTCTTCATCACTGCTCTCAAAAGGGAGAACTCCCTTGAAGTGCTTCTTCAGGTTTGCTGCAAAAACATTGGCTTTGGCGAGCACGATTTCAGGCTTCGCTTCCAAGTTTTTGCTTGCTCACCAAAGCTTCCCTGGCCTTTAAGAACTGCTTGTCAGTCAGCATACTGTACTGTTTACCCTGTTCTCATCGAAAGCGGTCAAAACTGTGGAAACAGCCGGTAAGTGTGTCTGGTTCAAATTCGTCGCTGTTTTGTTTAAGTATTTTCAGGGTCGTAGCGATGTACAGTTTTTCTCTAGTGATCCTGTATTTTTACCCAGAACTTTGATCTCTGATCCCAATTTTCCAGTAATTTGTGATCCATGATCCAGCCAAAAATAAATGAGCCCGTTCATATTCTGATATACATGTATTGATCCCAATCCCATTTATACGTTGATCCCGATCCCATGCCCTATGATCCCGATCCCGGGTCTGTGATCCCAAGTAGGTTGTTGAGCTCGGTCGGTTGATTATTGTCAATAGTTCTTGTCTCGTTAATAGTTTTTGTCCACCTACATGTACATGTACAGTATAAAAAATGTTCAAGTCAGTTCCCATCTTTTTATAATACCGTGTTTTCATTTCTGTTCTGGTCTATAAATTATTTAGAAATGTATCCATCGTCAAGTTATCGTTTTTGTTTGATGTTTGGCCTCAGTGATCCTTTGTTGTTTTCACAGCTCTTTTCAGGTAGCTTCAGACACAGAATCTACAGCGTTTACCAGTAGCCAGTAGTAAAGTTCCCCTCCAAAAAGTTTGTCAAAGTTAGTTCGTTATCGTCAAGTAAAGTCCAGGGGCACTTTCCATTCAACCAAAACGACCAGTTAGAAGTTTCGAAAATTTCGAATGTCGAATGGAACGGGATTTTTCGAATTAGACGAACCGGTCGGAAAAAAATACACATTCCATTCGCAGAAACTACCCAGTTATTAGTAGCCTCGATTTCAATTCTCAAAACTGGCAAATGACAGCAAATCTAAACCGGGAATTTTGAATGGGACAGAAAATTTCGGTCAAACCAGAATTTTCCGAAAAAGTGGACCACCTCACGAGTGAGTCCACAATTTCCAAAACTTCGAACCGGAAAGTTTACTGTTCCATTTGATTTCTGACCGGAATTTTCTTTTTTTTTGGTTGAATGGAAAGCGCCCCAGTTCTGGTTGGCCATTTTGGCTAATGAAGTGCATAGAACAACATCATAAACCTGTCAAACAGGTATTCTACAGGACAATCTGGAAAGTCTAGTGGGTATTACGGCTCCATATTTGCCCTCAAATTTGTCCTTATTTGGTATAATTACTCGGGCTGCCTGTGGCAGCGCCGAGTCTTAAAATGCAAGTCGTTATTTTTTTTTATTCAGTGTAGCACGCGATCTGCGCATGCGTTAAAGGTCAAATTCACACCAATCAGATTGCACTGTGCTGGTCACGCAACAATCGCCAGGTTAATGTATTTACAGAATTCAATACAGTAAATCAAAATGGTCGACCCGCGAGGGCGAAAACCTTCCAACAGGCTCAGGATATTTCAACTGGCGTTCTTGTTGACCATAAAAATACATGAACAACCAGGAGCCGTAATACATTCGATCAGCGCTGTTTGGACAGATCCAATGTACATTTAGAAACGTAAGCGAAATACAATATCCAAACACGTTTGGCTATCAACGGGTATCGAATTATCATCAAAGGTTAGATCTCGTCAGACGCGCTCAGATAAGAAAGTTCAAAGCTCTCAGACAAGGCGAGACAAGGAGATATCACTTTCAATGAGTCACTGTCAGAAATCTATTCCATCGTGGGCGGTCTTGTACAGCTAAGGCATGTTTTACGACAGAATAACCAGAGTCTTTCTACTGGATTGAGAGCTCGAGACATTATACATGTCGGCTAATATGGGGAAAACTGAAACAAAAAATGAACTTTGACGGCAGAAACCCTCAATTGAGCCAAGCGGAATATTTACATGATCTGCTAAGATTTTTACAAATCTTAGTTAAGCAGATGTTTACTGTAAGTAAACTCTTTTTGATTTGAATAAATTTCCTAGGTCTCCGTTTGTCTGTTAATGTACTTTTTCTTCTAATTATCGCTTTATTTAACATCTGTGATTTAGAGTTATGCGTACCTCAGAATAAATTATTTGAAAGGTCAACTGAATTCTTGTGTCGATAAGCGCAAATGTTTTTTGTGAAACAATCTGTGAAAATGAGAAGCGGCTTAATAGAAGAGCTTTCTCATTTATAGGAATTACAATTTTTTTTCTTGCTATGAAATTTATGTTTCATTTCACATTTATTCATACAGTTTTAGCCGGACATATTAATTTCCCCCGAGTTTTTGATCTATTTTCAATCAAATTCAAAGTCTGAAGATGTCATTGTATTGCATTTATAACACTTGAATTGCCAGTATTCTGTTGTTCGAATCCTGCGTTATCATAGTCATGCCATAAAAGCGATTAATAGACCAGTCTGTTTTTTTGACGTTCTCATTGGCGAATTAAAGCACGACTTGATACTAAGAGGATTTCAAATGAAAGTGTATTTCATCTTCAATCTCATGTGGCCCGAGTGAAAGCCCAGATGGGCTCTTGTTTTATTAATGTCACAGTCGTACACTGTACTATAATTATTATAATGTATCAAAGATGTACACTGTACCTTGTATTTGATATCCTTGAGTAATTCTTCCACAGATTTCAGTTGGGACTTGTCCTTCAGTGGTCCAAGGCCTGAGAGCTTTATCGCAGAATAGTCTAAGTCCTCTCCATCAACGAGATCCTAAATTATGCATCAATGTCAAAACAGGAGTTGTACTGCATCAAGATGGGCAATGGAATTCCAGGAGTTTTCCAGGGTACAAAAAGAAGATGACCCTGCACTCTGAGATTTCACACAAAAAAGTAACAACCCCTATTGTATGTATAATTTATGTACATTGTAATTGTCTAGTTTTTGGTACAATTAACAATAAATACCATTGAGAATCAAAAAGTAATTAGGTGATTGCTTTCGAGTTTGTTTGGTTAGTTATCCATGATTACGTTCACTTTTCCTCATAATTGGTTCAAGTAAAACCAATCCCAAATTAATTACTTCAGTTCGTGATTAATTCATTGCGTTTGCACTTGCTCCCGTGATTGGCCCTGGTTTTGGTTTTACGAAACTCGATCGAAAACTGCTCTATAGACTGAAGTCATTTGTGATTGGTACGTTGGACAAGTAAATGCAATTGTGGATAAAACTCTCACAAAATGAAAACTGAAAAAAAGTTTTCTATTTCCTTTATAAAATAAACGAGTAAAAGCACAGGAAAATGAATGTTTAATTTGATAATCAAAACGTACATTGTACATTCTCCCAACTTAAGCTCATGCAAGCATGCGCTCAACGTTTCTACATGTATACAGTTTTAGTAGAAACGTACCAACTACAGTATGTAGTGTTCTATCGTGAATCTTGCAATCTGATTGGCTAAGCTACTCACTATTCTGTGATACATGTAGATAGTGAGTAGCGAAAAAGCTGGTTTACAAAAGCAAAACAATGGCTACCAAGTCGTCAAAATGTCAAAAAAATCTTCTTGCTTCACTAATTTAAGCTTGAACTAGTCTACAATGTAGTTGGTTTCTACTAAAACAATTAGACTGCTCGCTCTCAGTTTCTACAGCTGATAGTAGACTCGGAGCTACGCTCCTCGTCAACTATCAGCTGAGAGAAACTTCAAGTTCATAGTCTAATTGTTAAATAGAAACATGACTTTGCACCAATCCAAGCATGCATACTATTGAATATATTTTATAAAGATTGAGTTATACATTGTAACACATATACATACAATTGTACAGGTAACCTACCTCAGCCCTTTTACCACCATTATCATCATTTGTATCTGGTTCTTCAGCATCCTCAAACAAGGTATCACCTTCAGTGTCATCATCCTCATCTTTATACATCAGTGCCAGGTGTAATAGGTTGCTCTCTAGAGCGATCTCCCGATGATAGTCAACAACCTCCTGGCATTAATAAGAACAGATCGTATTCCATGGATTATAAATATGCACATTTAATAATAAACAAAGTAAAATAATTTTTATATACTTTAAGTGTTAGAGTCGCTGACTATATTTTATTGACAAATACAGGCATGTGCTGACTTTATACATTGTACGTACGATGAACAAAAAAGAATGAATATACTGCATGAGGCTGAAGGCCAGTTTATAATGGACCAATTTTTTTGTCCATAAAACTCATTTGAATTTCCCGGGCACTGCCATCTTATGACATTGCACATTTGCCGATATTTCAGAAAACAATAGCTCCTCTGTTGTATAACAATAGGGGCAACCATGTGAAATCATAAGATTCGATATATATCCGCACACAACAAATTCAAATGAGTTTTATATGGACAGGAACATCAGTCCATAACTGACATTGTGTGTACAATTTACAGCAATAGATTTCAATGTAGGTATACAATGTATATCCATACGCAACAAACACTCTAGAGCAAAAATTGTTGTTCAGTGGAGGTTTCCTAATCAAGGTGCCTACGAAATGAAAAAAAAAAACTCCAATTTTATGTTATTGTATTAAATTTTAGTCTTCCCTTAGTCATCTTGTATATGCAATGAATTTAATCAATTCTATTAAGGCTCTGCTGAAATCATGTCAAGTTTGTATTCTGGGCATATTCGAGAATTACTTGGATACAATTTCATACCCAGGCTGAATCGAGTGGCCTCTATCTAAACCTAATGTGGCTTCAGGACAGTTGGCTCAGACCAATGACCATCAGTTTTTCAATAAAGTATGCAATATTTACTAACTAGCCCAAACGTTTAGGCTGCAACTTGACAGCATTTTGGCAACTATAGAGAGCAAGAGTTCCTGATGTTTTAAACATACAACTGTATAACTATGTATAACTAAACAATGTAGCTATATACATGTACATAAGTGTATGTACATAATTATACATTGTAGGTACAATATATGTAAACATTTAGTTAAACTCAATAATTATTATAAAGATTACCTTTCTAGCCTGAGTTTGTGTTCCACTAACACCTGCAGGTTTATATCTGTAGAATTTTAGGTTGTCAATCATGTTGTCGTCATCAGGGTCCATTAACAAGTATGATGTAGCACACTCTGCCGCTTCCTTTACTTTTCCATCTGAATGAAAATAATACGTGTACGTATTATTATTGCCGAGTTGCATGTTACATGCATGTCATCACCACCATGTTGAATATTAACAAATGATTCCTGGTTAGCTTCTTTTGTTACAGTATTTCCACCAACATGCATGCCCACCATGGCTTTGTCATTTGAATTTCTAGAGATTTGTTGTAAACCAGCAATTGGCCACTACCGAAATTAGGAACGGACTGGGTTCTAATGTTATGTACAGTGCATCATGGGTAGTACATGTACTGTACATTAGTTTGGGTAAATACTGGCTCGAAAACAACACAAGGTCCTACATTTTAAGGGATGGAGACTCAGTTATGGTCGTTTCTCTCAAGAAACTAGCCAAGAATTATTATCTAGACATGCATTGATTTCTTGGAAATAGTCATTCATACTAATGAGAACTTCAGTTCATCATTCGAGGCTGATCATATCGCAGTTATGATGTCATTAAAATTTAATAAACCAGCTAATTCAGAAATGGAACATGGACCAAATGACAAATAATCTAAATGTAATTTGGAGGTTCAGTGCCCAAGGCAGCATATGTAAAGCAGTGCTTGAGAGCTTGGCTGCCAGGTAACCCTGGCAACTGAACATCCCTGAGGGCACTGGGTCACACAAAGTGGACAAAAGGGAGGGAGGGCAAGCTGTGAGCGATCACAGCTACCTGCAACTGACTAGCAAAACTCAAAACCACAAGCAATAACAATAACACAGTCCAGATGAGCCATGCAAGTACACCACAGCCCCCCCAATAATCACTGGATATTTAACAAGTCTAAATATTTAACATGTCTAAATTACAAGATTATCGTGACATTATGGGATTTTATGGGTCAACAAAGCTCTTCTCTTCATTTCCCAAAACCGGTTCTTCCATGTGGGATAATTAAAACCATAAATGTGATGTATTTAAATGGCACACATGCTCCTTGAATATTTAGTCAACCACATATTTGCATTGTATTTTAGTGTTATTCTTCTCAAAAACAACACTCTTGTCCCCAGGGACAGTCATGGTCATTCACTCAATGGCATTCCATCAAGCATAATAACAAACAATTTTTGAAAGCAACCCCACTATGATGTCTTGTACATGTACATGCATGTAGTTTACGCAGAGAAAACTAAACTTCTCACCGATTAGTTTGGTTCTTTGGTGATAATAGGATAATTACAAACTTAAATAGCATGACATTTCAGTTTTTTTTATATTAAATTCCCATTTGAGGCTCAGGAGGATTTGTAAAAGTTCCAACACCACACAAATCCTCCCTCAGCTCTCAGGGAAATTTAATTACTAATTTCCTTCATGCCATGCTATATTACTCATAATCATTAAAACCCTATCCTACCTTTCCAATAAGACATCTGAAGATAGTTATAATGTCTTGGCAGGTATTTTCTAATAGCAGTGCCTTTGATAATGGCCAGGTCTAGAGGGCACTGAGATCGGCAGCTCAGTACATCAAGATAAACTCCATAAAGCCCTGTCCTGCCAAGGTGCTTGCTTTTCTCTCTTGTCTCTTCACACACCAGTTTGCACGTTGTGTATGCCTTATAATACTCTTTTAATGTTTCTTCAAAACTCTCAATGGCCATGTTCCACTTTTGCTCTTCATAAAGTCGTACTGATTTAAAGTAGAGTTCATGGTGTACGATTGGCTCAAGTGAAAAGACGACTTCATCAGCAATGATAGGAATAGTCTTGTAATATTTCATGTTGCTTAGCATGAGTTCGTCATTTGGTGATGCTTCTAGGTATGTGTAGGCAGCCTGAGCAGCTTTTATAATTCTTCCTGTCTACAAATAAATTGATAATAATCAGTGTAGGCATTGTGCATACTAGGACTCTGAAACCCTGTACCCAGTTTGTTAAAAAGGGGGCACACATGTATGAGAGTCTTGTATTGCGATGCAGTGGTAAAACACTCACATCTCACCACTGCAGTTCTGGGTACTTCAATTCCCGGCTCGAGTTACAGTATAGGTTTGTTGTTAATTCTTTGTCTGCATTTAAGGGTCTTTCTCCGGGTTCTCCGGTTTTCCTCCCTCCACAAATATCAACATGTGAGTCAAGTGTTGTATGTCCAAAACAGCTAATGTAGAGAGGAGTGTGTGAAAATTAAGTAAAAGCAGGCCCAAACAAATCAGCTGTAAGCTGCCATAATCAGCCTGCTATAACAAAAAAAAGATATATTTTTGTTAGACCAAAGCTTGAATATGCCTCAGATATTAAAAGGTCAGAATGTTCAAGTTCAGAAGAATGCATCTCAAGTTATTTTTGTTTTTCATCATGAGAAAGTTAATTATTTGGAAGTATCACTTAAATTTACGGTCTTTTGCCTTCCATTTCTCACTTGTATTGGCGACAAGAAGGATCTGCTGTGTAGGTATATAATTTATGCATTTCTAACAATTAACTTTTCTATTATGACTAGGGGATTCCCCAATTATTTGCTTATACTGTAGATTACACAGCACGTCTGAATGCTGATTTCATCCCATACAAGGGGCAAGTGCTGTCAAGGGACAAAGTTATGGAACAGTATCACAAATAAAGACTCTTTAAATTATTTTACACATGCTCAAGATTAGAAAGTACATTCATGAACATTTTAGACAAATAGAGTAGCCTACTGTATTTGTCTAAAATGTTCATGTACATGTACTTTCTAATCTTGAGCATGTGTAAAACAATTTTTTTTTTTTTGTGATACTGTTCCATAACTCGTAGGATGTCTCTTATGATGTTAACTACAGGTTTTTCCGCAAGCAAGGGTTATTTTTATCATATTCGAGCAGATTTTGTATGAGTGGACCAAAAATATGGCAGGTCTGTATCCTTACCATGACTGTACTGTAACTTACTGTACCATAACTCTGTAATTTTATTGTATCAGAAAGACAATGGGAAACCATTTCAATGTCATGGCATGCCATACAGTAATCAGCCATATTAAGTCATTGCCGTAACTTGCACACTCATACTAAATCAGCTCTAGTTATACATGTACATAAAATATTGTGTGACTATTTTATATACCTTGTCGTGGTACCGTAAAATCCCGGTTATACCCCCCCCCCCCCCCCCCAGTTATAAACGTAAATGTCGAGAAAAAAGTGGGAACAGGCATTATGGTGGAATCGCCGTATATATACATTTAAATAAGCGAATAAGTAGTGGGATCTCGTATGTACCCAATACAAACAACATGATATGGCTAAAACTCGATAAAATGTTTTTTCATCGAACTAAAGATATTTATATCGGTACTAATTTTATTTCAGCCCTGAAAATTCGAGTATTTCAAATGATCAAGATTACATTACAGATCTCGAAAATGAAATACTAGAGTTCTCCAGAAAAGGTGAAGTCTTATTACAAGGCGATCTCAATGTCCACACCGGTAATTTACAAGAATCTGTTATGTTTGATGATGACAGATTCCTAAACTTACCTGAGGACTATGAAATTGATAATATGGATTGGAGATATTCACAAGATCCAACATGTACATGCAACAATAGAGGCAAATTACTAATAGACGTATGTACAGAAAACCACCTCAAAATCCTGAACGGCAGAACAATAGGCGATACCAAAGGCAGAAAAACGTGCTATCAATATAATGGCAGTAGTCTGGTGGACTATGCTATAATTAGCCCACCAGTCAATCATGCCAGGCATATGATATTTTAAGGTAAACGATTTATTACCACATATTTCTGACCATTGTCATCTATCATATGGCCTTAAAGTACACACAACGAATAACAACCCACTCTCTTACGATACTATAAAACATTTCAGGAAAATCATATGGAACGAGGGCGCAGCTTCAAAAGTCCCAGAGCTCCTAAATTATGTTCAATATCAATCAGCTTTTTCCAGGATACTCCAACTAAACGGAGAGCATTGGGATGTAAATAAACTAACACGAAATTTCACCCAAGCCATGTACATTGTAGTTGAACTGAGTGAAGAAGCTGGTTTACGCTACCAAAATCAAACGAAAGGAAACTATGATGCAAACAAAGACTGGTTTGACTTGGAATGCACAACTGAAAAAGAAAATCTAAAATCTTTAGGACGCCAAGTGTGTAATGCTCCAAAATGCGAACAACCAAGAAATCACATCTTCACTAAAAAAAAGAATTTTAGAAAATTATGTAGGAGAAAAAAGCATGAAAACCTTAGAAAAAGAATAATGGAAATCGATTATAAAAACCCGAAAACAGCTTGGAAACAAATACATAAATTGTTTAACATAAAAAAGAAACAGCAAAAACAATCGTGTCCAATAGAACCTCGAGAATTTTATGAATATTTCAAGGAGTTGAACAAACCCAATAACGAATAGAGTTGTCTAGATAATCCCCAACAAGATAGCTGTGAGGGTACTACCAGCAGGGAAAATAAACTGTTAGACTTTTAAATTACTGACGAAGAAATCGAAAATGCTATCAATAAATTAAAATACAATAAATCACTGGGCAAAGACAATAATATCCTAAACGAAGTAATAAAAAACGGTAAAAAGCAACTAAAACCACTACTGAAATCGCTTTTTAATATAATTTATTATTCTATCATCAGGGGAATACCCTCGAGATTGGTGTACCGGCTTTATTGTTCCAATTTACAAAAAAGCCGATAAGGACAAAACTGATACCGGTAACTACAGAGGCATAAGCCTGTTATCCTCACTCGGCAAACTTTTCACCTCTATACTTAATAATAGGCTGTATGATTACCTATAGTCGACAAAGGAATACTCAAAAAAGTACAAGGAGGATTTAGGAAACACCTTGGAACAGCGGATAGTATTTTCATCCTAAAAACTCTCATAGACAAATACGTTAAGACTAAGCCACAAAAAAAATTTTTCTTATTAAGCCATTTTGTAGACTTTAAAAAAGCATTCGACAGCGTGCCAAGAGACAAATTACTTACGAAGTTAAAAAGGGCCGGAATAGGAGGGAAAGTATATTCTATCATAAAATCAATGTACTCAAATGACTCCTCAGCAGTGAAAATTGGTGATACGATATCAGAGGAATTTAGATGTTATAAAGGGGTCAGGCAAGGGTGTAATATGCTAAGTCCAACGCTATTCAACCTATTCCTTTATAAAGTGACTTGCCTGAATTTCTTAATCAGGGCGATGTGGCAGAACCAGTCGAAATACAAAATAAAACAATAAGTTGCCTTATATATGCAGATGACTTGGTTGTACTATCAAAGACCGCTGAAGGTCTACAGAAATATCTACATATAGAATCAAGGAATATTGCAACCAATACAATTTAGAAGTAAATACCGAAAAAACAAAAACCATGGTCTTCAACAACACAGGAAAGAGAATGAACAACTAATATGTTTTTAATTATGACGGCGAAACCCTTGAAAATGTTTGAGCATTTAAATACCTTGGTTTAACGTTGATCAGTATGTATGGTAACTTCACACTAGCCAAACAAGAACTGAAAAAGATAGCACTAAAAGCCCTTTTTAAACTCCGCAAAGAAATGGGTGACCACTTTAGAACTGACCTAAAGCTCACACTGAAATTATTTGATTCTCTTATTCAGCCAATCCTCCTATAATTATGGAAGCGAAATCTGGGGAGTCGACTGTAAGGGTCCTATTGACAGAGATCCAATAGAGTCAGTTCATGTTAAGTTTTGCAAATGGCTCCTAGGAGTAAATAGGAATGCTACGAATAATGCTTGTCGTGCTGAACTAGCTAGGCAGACTCCCACTTAAAGGCGAAGCGAAAACTGGAAAATGTGGATAATAAAAAATTGGCAACCGAGGCCTACACTGACTCCAGACTCTTACTCAAGCCGATGGTCTGGTGCCAAAAGATAAGAAGCATAATATGTCACCTCGGCTTTGGCAATCTGTGGCTAGACCAGAATAATATAACCAATTACACAGCACTCGCTAGCAAACTACATGTAAAACAAAGGCTACGAGACGTTGAATGCCAAAACTGGTACAGCGAGATCCATAATGACTCTATAGAAGTAATTCAAATCAGCGAAATAAGTTAAGAACATACAGAATATTCAAGAAATCTTACGAATTAGAAAATTACTTGAAGGAAGTATACAATGTGAAGAACAGAATAGCACTAACAAGGCTAAGAATAAGCAACCACAAACTAGAGATCGAAAAAGGAAGGTATGCAAGACGTACAAACCAATCGAGGAAAGATTATGCCATTTCTGCCGAGCTCAGAGATTGAGAATGAAACCCACTTTGTCTTGAAGTGCAAGAAATATGAAAACCTAAGGAAGGAATTATATGCTTCACTAAAGAATAAATTTAATATAAATGCGGCACACCGATCTGAAAATTAAGCCTATTATGCACAATCATGAACCCTGACAGTAGAATTTCTAGTCTTTCAGCAAAATTCATTTATAACTGCTTCAACATCAGAGCTGAAGCTCTAACGCAGTGATGCCTGTTCCCACTAACAGAGATATACATAACCTAATTTAACTGAAATTTATTGGACCCATGTCGAAGTACTTGCATGTACAAAACACCAATAAAATGTGTCTGTCTGTCTCTCTGTCTTCCAGTTATAAGCCCCCTGGTTAAAAGCCCATGTCATGTTACTGCTGTTTATGACCCCATGTGTAAATATCGGACATAAAGACATTGCTAAAAACCAGACAACATGGTTACTTGCTTTTCAAGTTTGATTATACATGTAAGATAATTATCCGGTAATAATCTAATCTTTTGAGCAAAAGTTGTTGGTATTTCGTATTTATTTACTATCATTGGTTGGTAAAATAAAGTGAAGACATTTTTCATAAAATCATTTCTGCTGAATCCCAAACACTTTTTTCTTGCCAGTTATAAGCCCCCCCCCCCCCCCCCCCCACAAAGATATAAGACCCCCCAGTTATAAGCCCACTAAAAACCCTTACAAATGAGTATAAGCCCAGGGCAGAGTTATAACTTGGATTTTACGGTATGTTTTTAGATTTTAAATGTTAAACTTAATTAGCATGTGCCCATGGTAGGGCTATTTATAGGAAACATAAGGAAGATAGGGCAGGCAGATATTTGATATTTTTGACCAAACATGTTTTCCCGAGGGTGAGGAATTTGATTTATTTTATTTATTTTTGGGGGGGGGGGGGAGAAAATGTCAAATCCCCCCCTCATGCTTAACATTGATAGGTGCATTACTTGATTTAAATATTTTCAACTTTTACAGAAAGCTTGCTTAGCAGTAGGTAAAGTCTAGTAAAATTGCTATAAAAATAATAACTGACATTTTTAGAAGCCTAATGCTGGAATTCCACAATAGCAGTCACGTGGACGCTAATGATCGAAACAACTCCATTGTAAATACCAAATTGTCTAGTTGAACTCTGCCGGCCACTTGTATTTAATCTAAATATATAATACTACAAAGGGCGAAACCATCATTGCAAATAATTCAAACAGTGTCCCATTGTTCGCAGAGTATAGGAATTCACAACCCAGACCACAGACGGCACAGTAAACGTGTATACCGTCACGCACAATTGAATGGGGCAATTCCCGAAAACGTTAACCAATAATTCCTCCTTTCATTAATATAAGCTCAACGTTTAGAGTAAATAAATATTAGTTTAAAAATGCATCCAAGTTACCTTGTAGTACGCAAATTGAAGAAATGAATAAGGCTTTCTGTCCTTGAACGCTTCATCAACCCGGGCAGCAACTGCAGATCGCTTTCCAAGATATTTCTCCCGGCAAATTTGGGAGCACTTTCGAGAATAAATAGTACTTCTAAAATATTCGAGCTCTATATCTCTTAGTACTGCACCGATGTTTCGATATCCGAGAGATTTCCTAAATTTCTCGCCACATTTGGACCGGCAATGGAGTTTCACTTCTCTCTGATGTCTGTTGTCTGCAATGGCTTGCTCAAAGTACTTGGCTGCCGCGGTGTAATTCTTTAAATTATACGCATACAAGGCATCGTTGTAAAGTTCGTCGTACTGGGTTGTTTTTACCCTCGTCATGTTCAACTTTTCAAAAAGATCAGCACAAAGGAAGTAATTTAAAAAGCTAGAGAAAGCCAGCCAAAAGAACAGTTGACCAGCCATGTTAGTTGCCTTCCGAACTATCTTGGCGGCGAATTTCTTGTGGACGACTTGTATGCCATTGTATAATTAATTAGCCAATCAGAACGTACCTCGTACCGGGCGCGGGCGGAAGTGTATTATTTTCGTGTAACAGCGTGTGCAAATCATAAATTCTTATGTAAATATATTTAGTATATACAACACGGGAGCCTACATAGATCATACAATTTGATTGGCTCGCTATCACGGAATAATTAACAAAAACAAAATGGCAGGCGTAAATTCACGTTTCGCGATTGTTTCCGATGCGAAAATTTTAGAAATTCAACAAAATGCAGTGCACAAAACCAGGTTCCCGCGTTGTATATACTAAACTAATTATCCGCCTCAGGCTCAGTCGATATTTAACAATTATTCACCGAAGTGGAGGTGAATAGTGGTGGATATTTACCGAGCCGCTTCGGCGAGGTAAAAAGGATAGGGTGAGGATAGGGGTGACCGTCAGAAAACCTGGAAAATACCCTAAAAAATACCAAACCGTGAAAATTGTTCCACCCCAAAATGTACCTCATCGTCTAAAAATCACCCTGAAAAATGGATTTCGCTTGGACAACCCCTAAAAAATACTAAATCGCCGATTTCAAACCCTAAAATAATACGACGATCACCCCTATCCGCCGAATATAGGAAGAACCCATGTGTAGACTTTTATTATCGATGTCTAAAGTGAATCCTTGAGCGCTATGTATACACGTGTTTTTCATGGTGACAACGAGAGGTGTATATTAGACCTCGCTGGGGTTTCATTTGATGTTTTAGTGGTCTCTGATAACGAGGATACGGAGGAAGACAACAACGAATTGCAGATAGAGTCGTCAGTGTAAACCATCTAAGCCCGGCTAAGGCGATTTCTATTCGCCGTAGGATGCGTGAAAGCTCTGTAAAAAAGTATGGTGTTAGCGGGGTAAGTGACACGCTTTTACCAAACAAAAGGGTTGCGACCGCAGAAACAGAGAAGCAGAAACTTCTAGAGCGTGTCTCTGAACTCGAAGACGTTACTGCACGTGTGGATAAACTAGCGATGGAGTCCGATTTTAAATTAAGTACTTTTAATGATACTTTATTTTCACGTTTAGATGACTCGCTGGCTAATCGTATGAAGCAAGAGATGGTATTGCTTCAGAAATCAAATGTTAATATTGTGGCTGAATATGAAGATCGGATCTGTAAAGCGGAGGCCGAAGTGAGGAAGATGCAAGGCCGGCTGGGTTCCTTAGTTGAGGAGAAGAATAATTTGACAAAGAAAATTCACATCCTAGAGGATAACAATAATGTTCTATGCGATAGAATGACAGCAATGGAGGTCGAAGGGAATGCACATGCTGAAGAGATCCGTGCGATGAAAGACGGCATTACATCGAATAACGAGGAGAGTGCTATTGAGCCAATAATTGAGCAGATTCATAACGAGAGTGGTGATAGATCCTGTCAAGATGATCGTCAAGATGCTGTGTCAGCTCCTGTTACAAGGGGACAACAACACAATCCTCGTATAGAACAATATGACTTTGTGTTGCTGTGCGATTCTAACCGGAAATTCCTTGATGGGAATAAGCTGTGCCCAAAGGATAGCTTGAAGGTCGTTTCCTGTGGCATAACTGACAAAGCCAAAGAAATTATATCTTCGCCGAGATTTCAAGTGAAGAAGGCTTTGATTATTAATACAGGGGTCAATGATGTAGAGCATTTAGAAATAGACGACGTGATTACCAAGCAAGTTGAAAATATGGTGACTACAGCTGTAAATGCCTTCCCGCTGTGCAAAATCATCATTTCGAGTATTACACCACGGGATGATGATCTAGACAATACAGTGCGCAACGTGAATGATGAAGTGCATCGTCAAATAAAATCGTTTTCTAATGTCATTCATATTGACAATAATAATCTACGCGACAGGAATTTATTTTTTGATAGCAAACATTTTAACCGGAGGTATGGAGTTCCCGCTTTTGCTACAAACCTGAAGCAGGGTATCAGGATGGCGTGTGGCATACCCATCAGCGACCGCCGCCGACCACAAGCAACTCGTCAACAACCAGATCTCAACGATCGCAGACCTCAAGCATCACGCCGTCCGTATATCGACAAGAGGTCTAGGGTATAACTATCGAATACCCCGCATCTTTTCCCTTCTTGGTGTAGCCAGTGGCTACGGCTACGCGTAGCCACTCGTAGCCGCGTAGCCACTACCAAAGTATTGCTTCGTTCTTTAAAACTTTGATTTATACGATGCGACTTGGACACAGGCAACCCACTTCTTATTTTTGACGCGTAGCCACTCGTAGCCGCGTAGCCACTACCATAAGTATTGCTTCGTTCTTTAAAACTTTGATTTATACGATGCGACTTAGACACAGGCAAGCAACCCACTTCTTATTTTTGACGCGTAGCCACTCGTAGCCGCGTAGCCACTACCATAAGTATTGCTTCGTTCTTTAAAACTTTGATTTATACGATGCGACTTAGACACAGGCAACCCACTTCTTATTTTTGACGTGTAGCCACTCGTAGCCGCGTAGCCACTACCATAAGTATTGCTTCGTTCTTTAAAACTTTGATTTATACGATGCGACTTAGACACAGGCAAGCAACCCACTTCTTATTTTTGACGTGTAGCCACTCGTAGCCAATACCCCGCATCTTTTCCCTTCTTGGTGTAGCCAGTGGCTACGGCTACGCGTAGCCACTCGTAGCCGCGTAGCCACTACCAAAGTATTGCTTCGTTCTTTAAAACTTTGATTTATACGATGCGACTTAGACACAGGCAACCCACTTCTTATTTTTGACGTGTAGCCACTCGTAGCCGCGTAGCCACTACCATAAGTATTGCTTCGTTCTTTAAAACTTTGATTTATACGATGCGACTTATTTTTGACGTGTAGCCTGTATTTCCTCCCACCAAGGATGCCGTTTTTTGCGGGGTATTCTGTAGTTACTCCTTTTTGGCCATTTGTCAGTTGTCAGTTAGCTCTAGTTAATCATTGCTAGAGAAATTTACAATGTTTGACCACAAACACCAAATTTGTCAGTTGTCAGTTATTTTTCGGTTGTCAGTAAAAAGTCGTCATTTGTCAGTTGTCAGTTATTTTTAAGGCCGTTTGTCAGTAGTCAGTTAACCCCATTCAGACCGCAAGGCCGGCGGAACAGGGCGTCTGGCGCCGCCCCACTTTTTCGGCCAAGTTTGAAATTTTAGCTGACGTAATCATTTTAAAAATATGTAAAATTTCTCGCGCCTTCGGGCTTCCGCCGGCCCTGGACCCTCCTTCAAGGCATGTTTTGTTTTTAAAAAATATTATTGATTATTTGGAAAGTTTATGGATTGTTCTACAATTTAGAAAAAACATGATTTCAAAAGATATAAAAGCTTGCGAGATATTTAGAAAAAACGTATTTAGAAGGAAACTAAATAAATCATCGAGGCGTTGTAATCCCTTTACGTGCCACGGGCACCCCGTGGACTTTTAGCGGAGCTGTTGTCCGAGTACCGTAATTTGCATACTGTTGTTGTAGCTTCCCTTCTTCGAAATAACAAACGTGGATTTAGAGTATTTTATCAATCGTTTGTATGGGGAAATCCAAAAGAGAAAAGCAGAGTCCTTGAGTAAAACATAAAGCGAACCCTGGACCGAAAAAGAAAGGAAACCGGCGATAAGGAGGAATTCGGTAAAACGAGCCGGATTGAGCTCGCGGACAGCGACAAAGGCTCGTGGTTCGAAGAACGTGCGAAAGGCAGCGAATAACAACCTTCAACTTCAGGGTCAACTCCAAATATAAGCAGCGCCAGCAGGCTTAAACTGTCGTTTGGCTTACCAGGAACCAGCAAGTCATTTAAAGAGACTGAGGACGCGAGCAGCGATGAGTTCACATCGGAGTCTATAATTTCCCGCGAATTTCACTACTGCTTTGAAGCTCCAGGGATCCTTGCGTAGTCATTGGCTAGTTGGTTCGAAGTGTTGACATTTGCCTTGATGAGGTGTGAAATGTTCACAAAACATTACACGCCAAATCTCCGACTAGGTTTTTCTTCGTATCCCCTCTCTTTGAATGAATTAATAGGGTATGCAGACTTGCCAGATTTTGATAAAACTCGGCCAAAAGACAGATAAGTTACTGACAAAGAAAAGGGTGTGAGCGTTTAGCAATATTCAAAGTATTTTTCCTCGTAGAGTATCCCGCGTGATGTGACTCGGACATTATTGAAGACTAAAACTTTAGGGATGAATTGCATTTGAATGAAGTAAAATATTAACAAATGCTCACACCCTTTTTTAGGCTGTCATATGCTGATTAACATTATGCAGTTGAATTGTTCTTATGCGTTAACCCGAAGGCTGCTAATTCACTTTTATAAACCTTGTCAGTTTGCGTTTATTGGCTTAGCATTGCTTTACAATAAAATATATTTTTAAACAAATCCATTCAGCGTATTCTACACTTCATAAGCTTTACAGAGGTAAATAGGTTTCTATAGTTTTCTTTAAAACAACGCGCGTACAAAATTATTAACGAGAGAGACCCGCGAAGGTATCCGGTAACCTTAAGTGATGATGTTAATATCGATGGGTTTTATTCGTTTTCGAAATGCAGGAAAATGTCGAATAAGACACGCAGAAACTCTGGTGGAATTACAATATTAGTAAAGTCTAATTTAAGAAAGGGTATTAAGTTTCTCGATAAGGAGAGTAACGAGGAATTCGTCTGGTGGAAGATAGAGAAAGATTTCTTTCATTTGAAGCGAGATTTATTTGTTTGCACAGTTTACATTCCTCCGCAAAATTCCCTAGAGAAAGAAGATTAGACTACAAGAGAGTATTTATAAATTTTCTAGACTAGGCGAAGTTATGTTGTGTGGGGATTTTAACTCTAGATTGGGGCGTTTAGATGATTTTGTAGATGACACCACATGTGGTGGTAATCCGGTTGGTGTGACTTGTGCAATTGAACCACGGAAATCGCGAGATAGTCATGTAAATTCGTATGGGAGGTTTTACGTGTCATACCTATAATGGGGCTAGCGTGGTCGATTATGCAATCGTCTCCCTGATCTCTTCCGATTGATAAACCATTTCTCTGTATCAGATATGACAGAGTTTTCGCCTCATTACTCGGGCTGCCTGTGGCAGCACCGAGTCTTAAAATGCAAGTCGTTATTTTTTTTTTTACTTTTTTTATTCCGTGTAGCAAGTTTTCTGCGCATGCGTTAAAGGTCAAATTCACACCAATCAGATTGTGCTGGTCACGCAACAATCGCCAGGTTAATTTATTTACAGAATTTAATACAGTAAAGCAAGATGGCGGAGGACCCGCGAGCAACTTTCTCTCTAACTTGGAGTCTCATCTCTCAAACGTAAGCCAGTTTAATGTTTTATTTAACTTCACTCGTGCGAAAGCCTTCCAACAGGCTCAGGATATTTCAACTGGCGCTATTGTCGGAGCCGAAGGACCGCGTTTTTTACCCAGATGGCCAGTGATTTTATTTACGACACGTACGACGACCTGAAGCCAGGATCCGGAAAGCTAAAATTCGAAGAAATAGATATTGGAATCTATAAGCCATCGGCTCGCTGTGCTGCATTTAAAACATCCGAGGAGAACATCTTATTTTGGGTGAAGGCACTTCAAGACCAATATTATGAGTCTCTTAAAAACTGTCAGAGATTTAAATTTACCGTAAGTTGGATCAGAGAGTATTGAGATCAAGTTATTTCGTTCCAGCGAGGATATTGACCTAGCGGAAACGGTACAAGCTGTCGAAGGATTTTACTTATAATCATCCACGTCTACTTAACAACAGGAATAGTTATGTGCCAAGGCATGGGCAAAGATTGAGTTTCCCAGATTACAGATGAAAGTAGAGAACTTAATGAATGAAGAAACAGAGGTCACGCGCGACATGCTTGAGAAAGTGAACATGTTCAACACTTTGTTATACTAAGAAAACAAAACAAATTACAGAGCCTGCAAGTTCACAAGTCAATGAAAAACCCTAAGAGCCTGTAGTTTTGGATCAACATATCCTTGAAACTCCAAAAGCAACATACACATGAGTCAAATACACAAGAGTCGGAATTCTTTAGATTCTGTTAGCCCGCAATTGCTGGTTTGCATGTGACGTCATAGCCGCCATGTTGGTGCCCTTAAACAATAGATTGCTCGTTAGCTTCTTTTGTTGGGGCACCAACATGGCCGCCATGCCCTTTGTCATTTGAATCTCTGGGGATTGAGTGAAAACCAGCAATAAGAACTCTCTCGCTGCTTTAACGACCTTGATTTGTAACATGGAGGCTGACCTAACTGATATGCGTAATACATTCTTACTCTCGTCACATCAAAACACGAATCAAGAAACCAAACTCAGTCATTTGGAAGACAAATTAGTGCAGCAAGATAATATATACAAGACCGAAATCAAGATGCTGTCATCACGAATATATTATTGACCTAGAAGTTGAAAATGGCGAGATCCGACTTTCAAACTTTAAAAAAAAAATCAAGAATACAAAAAAGAAGACAATGAAAGACCAAGGTCTCCACTCTCCAGTGTTCCGAGACTACCCAACCTACTGAAGCTTATCAGTTTGTTCAAGAGCCATCTTTCTTACATGACAACCCGATCCCTATTCATCAGAATACATTGACGAGAGTTTACAATCACCTGACCGACAACCCACTACCGAAAGAAAGGGACCATGAAGTACGGTAGTACGGTTAATTCTCGGGTTCAAAACAACGAATATATGCCTGCTCAAATGCAGTGTGTTAAACGAATAAGTAGTGTTTAAATTAAAAGGTCAACATACGAGAAAAACAAAAATATTAAATTACAATTATACTAGGGGAGCAGAGAATGAAAGTCACCGCGCTACTGGCCACTCCTAAAGACTGCTAAATTCAACTAATACTTCTTCCCTTTGGTTATTACTAAGAGGATTTCAAATGAAAGTGTATTTCATCTTCAATCTCATGTGGCCCGAGTGAAAGCCCAGATGGGCTCTTGTTGCTTTTTATCTTTTGCTCTCAAGGCTGAACCTAGTGTAGAGAAGGAACATATACTAGATATGTCCCCACTTCCGATGTCATTTATATGGAGTGATGATTGCGAGTCTGCGCTTCGTGAAAGATTTGACAGTGAACATATTCTTACTGAGATGAATTATATATTTGATTCACCAAGGTCAAGTGATTTAGAAATAGATTCTTTGGTTAGTAAGTTCACTAATGTTATAGTTAATGTTTCCAAGAACATTACCCAGGTTAAAAGGGGACAAGCTTCGAGAATTAAGCAAAGGACCAAAATTCAAAATCCCAAGTGGTTTGACAGGAGTTGCCATTCCTTTAAAAAAGAATTGAAAAATTTAGGGTATCTAGTTTCAAAATATCCTAATGATCCTTTTTTAAGACTTAAATTTTTCACTACAAAAAAGGATTATAAACGTCTTATAAAACGGTTGAAACTGAAGAAACTTTCAAAACGACATGTTAAACAAAATCCAATTAATGGAAGAGAGGAGCCCAAAAGAGTTCTGGAAACTCGTAAACTCATTAAAATCGCGCCGATCTACAGGGATTTCAGATGATGTATCGCCGGCAGAGTGGTATAATTATTTCAAAGATTTAAACAGCGTAACATTTACAACTGAGAGTGCCAGTAACGAAGCACATATTGTACAGGATTATCGGTTTTGGGCTGCCAATACTAATGACATTCTTGATGTACCCTACCCTGGTTCCAGAGGGGCTCAGGTACGAATATACTGTAATGTGCCGCGATCGAAAGAGTTTTGATTCCCCGAAGGAGTTTTGTTTTGCGTGACGACCGTTGAGCTTCGCGACTCGTGCTGAAATCTTGATTTCAGCTGGTCTCGCTTCGCTCGCCCCGACGATTTCGAGCCTCTGGTATCCAGGGTAGATGTACCCTTTTCTGTTAAAGAAGTCTGTGATATAGCTAAGAAACTCAAGCAAAGAAAAGCGAGTGCTGGAGACTCGGTCAATAACGAAATAATAAAGATCTTTGTGAACGTGTTAGCACCTTACTATGTCAAGCTTTTCAATGCAGTGTTAACGCGTGGTGTGTTTCCTCGAGCGTGGTCGGAAGGTTATATCGTGCCACTTCACAAGTCAGGAAGTCGTTTGGATCCTGAGAATTACAGGGGGATCTGCATTAGCAGTTGTTTGGGTAAATTTTTCACCTTAATTATGAATACCCGTTTCAATGCTTTCTTACATGAGAATGATATTTTGAATAAATGTCAAATCGGTTTTCGGCATGGATTCAGGACGTCCGACCATGTGCTGGTTTTGAAATTAAAACCCTAATTGATTTCTACAAAAGCCGTCAGAAACCATTGTTTGCATGTTTCATCGATTTTAGGAAGGCTTATGATAGTGTGTGGAGAGAGGGTTTATTTTTCAAATTGATTCAATATGGTTGTAGTAGAAAGTTTATACAGATCCTGTTAAGTATGTACTCCTCTGTTAAGGTTACCGGATACCTTCAAAACGAAAAAGATGTTTTTTTTATTTTTATCACATAAATGTAGTTTTAGTAGTAATGTCTCATATACCAAAAACTCCGTTGAATAAAAATTAATGTTGACGGAGAAATACCAAAAGGAAGTATTTGGCCGGAAGTAAAAGGTTCCGTTTGATTGACAGCAGATCAATATAAACACATGACAAGTGGTCACTCGCCCGTAACGACGGTGTGAAGAAAGCTGGCGCATATAGACCCTATGCATAAGTCCTGGTAACTAGCATGTCAACGAGGCCAGTAGGTCCTCTGGAATGTTGAAATTGAAGCGCCCGGGGAGATTGTGAAATGCACTGAAGGAATGTTCAGTGAAACAATGCCGTTAATTTGCTATGCGCCTGGCTGGTCGTACTATAAAGAAACATTTTTCAACTAAACAATCATGTTCAACACGTTTCACACTTCCTGCTAGCATTTCAACTTCAACATTCCAGAGGACCTACTGGCCTCTTTTTCGTGTTGTGACCGCGCGAGTTATGCATAGTGTGTATAATATTAAATTTATTTCATATACCAATGTTTACGTTTATTGAGAAACATTTTTCCACACGATTCCATAATTCCATCGGTTGTTGGCCTTATGCCTTCAAAAAAGCAAGCAGGATGCCCTTAGCTTGAGAAACAAAGAAGAAAGCAAAGCAAAACAAGACCAAACAATGTCCTCGTAAAACCCGACAAGGGTTCAGACAGAGTGCCGAGTGGCCCACATCTGAACATGAAGAATTGATAGGAGCCAGCCGAGAAAATATTTGTTTCCAAGAAAGCTTAGATGGAAACGTAAAGTCTGACGGCGACTCTGAATCGCTTGAAACCAACACCACGATCTTAGCTCGCTATTGCCGTTCTGTTTCAGCCGCCTGCAAATCGCTGTCTCCTCTAGTAACTATGCTGGCATTCAAGGTGTCTCTAGGTGTTCACCTTGGCTTTGTGCCTCCAGGTCTTTTTGTCTTTCCCATTTTTCACACAAGAAAACTAGAACAACCAGCTATATTAACATTTTCTCGATGCGGCGCGTAGCTTTGATCGGAAATCAACATTGGCGGGAAGTATTGACAGATAGTTGAACTGTGATGAGAAATGATTGGACAAGAGCTCGCTAATTGTTGGAGAGGCGGGGCTTCAGATTCACGCACGACAGACGGCTAAATTTTCTAAAATGCTATTTTCTACGCTTTCGATTTTCAACCAAAATAGAGTTTAAAAAAAGCTCCCATTCAAGAGGAATTTAGTCGATTTGTTT
The DNA here is from genome assembly GCA_030867875.1 of Actinernus sp. WN-2022. Classification (NCBI taxonomy): domain Eukaryota; kingdom Metazoa; phylum Cnidaria; class Anthozoa; order Actiniaria; family Actinernidae; genus Actinernus; species Actinernus sp. WN-2022. The sequence continues at coordinate 26,706,189 of JAOWCC010001634.1, forward strand.
GAAATTTTTACAAAATGTCAATTGATATCTCTGCTGCAAAAGTGTGTCGGGGAATTGGAAAATTCTTAAAATAGAGCTCTTGACGGCGTTTTCCGCAAATCTACTCTGATTATTTTTCGCCTTTTCACGGAGAGCATGATAACTTTTGAACTAAATCGAATTTTGAAATTCCCCGACACCCTTTTGTAATACGATTCCTCTGACACGCGACAAAGCAAACGGATTTTAAAACTTTAAAATATTTTCGGAGTCGGAGCTTCTGAAAGCCATCTCACTAGATCCGAGAAACGGGATCGCGGAAAATTCGAGATTTTCAAAGAACTCAAAACATTTTATGTATTCCTGTAGCCAATTTTATAAGCTTTAAAATGATACATGGATGATTTATCTACGATGTTTCTTCGAGGCGCTACATAATTTAGACTGGAAACGCACCCTGAAGGTATCCGGTAACCTTAAATCTGCGGTTAAATTATCCCACGGGGTAACTCATTTCTTTCAATCGTTCATTGGAGTTAAGCAGGGGTGTAATCCCCGGGGGGGGGGGGGACTCCCATATAAAAGGGGTAGGGATGCTCGTCGGACATTTTCGATTTGACCCATAAGAGGTACTAAAATGGGCGTGGCTCAGGCTTATTTTGACCCCTAAAAGATAATAAAAATGTAAATTGATAACAGCTTTTTTGTTCAATTGACACCCGACCCCTAAAAGGTACCGCTTTACATAAAAATGTCTGTGTTTGATGGTGGATACCCTAAGTGGTACCAAACTCCTGATTTTGACCCCTGAAAGGTACGACGAGCACCCATGTACCCCTCACATAAGGGAGTCCCCCCCCCCCCCCCCCGGGGTGTAATCTCAGCCCCACTTTGTTTAATGTTTTCATAAACGATATCCCGGAAATCTTCAACGCGCCATCTTGTGATTCGGTAACGATAGGGGATATTAATTTAAACTGTTTGCTTTATGCAGACGATTTAGTGATTTTATCTCAGTCAGAGTCTGGGTTAAACAATTGCCTACGGAGGATCGGAAGTTATGCCAAAAAATGGAGACTGAAGGTTAATTTGAAAAAGTCCAAAGTTTTAATTTTCGGTACCAGAGGCCAACGGCGTTTGTATATTAACTCTAACTGGTATCTTGATGGGGATTTGTTAAAATGCGTTGATGAGTATTCATACTTAGGAATAACGTTCCATTATGGTGGCGGCTTCAAACTTGCTCGAAAGGCATTGTACAATAAAGCGTTACGTGCATATCATAGTATATTTCGGAGTTTTTCTAATTTAGATAATACACCGATCAAAGTGCTTTTGAAACTATTCTCAACGCTTGTGTCGCCAGTACTACTATATGGGTGTGAGGTTTGGGGAGTGTATGTTTTAGGAAGAATAAATAGTCTCCACATGTTCAGGAGTAAGTTTTTCAGTGCAGTCTCCGACATAGAAAAACTGCATTTGAAGTTCTGCAAGCGGATTTTAGGGGTGCATTGCAAGTCCACTAATTTAGCGGTATATGCGGAACTGGGCAGAGTACCGTTGATGGTACACATTTCTATTTTGGTGATCAAATATTGGTTACGTGTAAAATATTCTTTATATGAAGACGAATTAGTTGGGAAAGCTGCACATGTGTGTATCCAATCAAATTTTCAGGGTATTAAATTCACCGATTACCTGTTAGAAATGTGTAATATCAAGTCTTTAAAGGATATCGTTATAACACCTACTAATAACATTAAAGGTCCGTTTACACGACTGGAAAAAATGGCACGGCTCGGATAAAAACTAGAACGGCTCGGATACTTTCATTCGTGTAAACGATCCGTACCCTACTTTTACCCGTGCCAATTTTACCCGTTCTGGGACCATAGGAGCCTATGGTCCCGAAACGGAACGGAACGGATAAAACTGGGTTCGGTACCCGTGTTTTTAGTTCCTGTGCATCGTGTAAACGCTTACGTACCCGTTCCATTGCTTTATTCTGAGCCTGCACTGTTTTGTCCTCAGTTGTTTATTTCTGTCCGCATGCGTATTTAGCTCCACTTTCTCGCAATATGGTGGACGAAAGACGAGTGAACGGGAAGAGCAAAACAAATGAAAATGAAGCAAAACATTTTATCTTCTAACGAGTCTCTTTTTCTAAGCTTTATATCTGTTTTTTTTTTATGCAACTTCAAAGTAGAACTAACCGATTTCCTTCTTAAAAGAAACATAAAGTACACAGCCTTACCTCGTCAATCGCCATTTTATTTTACGAGCATCATGTGCGACCCATACGAATGACAGTGATCTAAACATTATCACGGTCCGGTCTCGGAATTATTCTCGTGTAAACAGCCCTTGCCGTTCCACCTAGGCTTGCGGACCGGTGCCACTTTTTATCCGAACCGTTTCAAGATATTTCTCGTGTAAATGGACAAATGTTCATGGAACCGGTACTTCTCTCTATCCGAGCCGTTCCTTTTTTCTGTCGTATAAACGGGCCTTAAGTTCCTCGCTAAATATCTAAAGTCTGAATTATACAGACAATATAATATTGCATGGGCTGATCAGATTCAACAGAGTAGTAAACTGCGAACATTCAATCTTGTAAAACGAAGAATAGGTTTTGAGAACTATTTATCTCGAATCTCAAATGTTAAGCATCGTCAAGCGGTGACAAGGCTTAGGATATCTGCACATAAATTTCCCGTTGAATCTGGTCGATACACAAATGTCGCCCATGACTCGCGTGTATGCACAATTTGTAATTCGAACGTAGTTGGTGATGAGGTACACTATTTCTCCGATTGCAATAATAGTAAACTAGTAGTTGTCAGAGATAATTTCCGAAGTAACTTGTTAAAGGTTAATAGCTCGTTCGGTTTCCTTGGCAACAGAGATTTGTTTATGTATTGCCTATCGATGACAGATGATTCTATTGTGAAGCTTACGGCTAAAGTTTAGATTTTACATTTTTGATGACGTCACGTGAAAACCAAGGCTACAATACATTCACTTTATTTAAACACAGCAAAACAATCAGCTGAAGAATAGCTACAACATTGATACTAGATACCCCAGCTCCGTTCAGATTCTTTTATTCAATCAAATTTTTTTTTTTTAACCCATTAAAACGAAACACGGGCAGACGAGATACTTCTTTCTCTTTAGGACTTCTATTTGTGGTTTCAGGAGCTGAAGCGCTTCTTGGCTCTTCCTGTAAGCAATTTTCTTTTGGGCGTTTTCCCTACATGCGCATGATTTATGCTTTTTTGTGTGTACTGTATGCTAACAAGATATGGTACACGCAGAAAAAGCATAAATCATCCAGGAAAAGCGCCCAAAGAAGATTGATTACAGCAAGCTAAGAGGAAGAACTTCTAAAGAAAACAAACGCTGGCATATTTGGGCAGGAGTAATTGGGCCATGCAGGACTGATAAGCGTGCCTGGTGATACTATTATTTACCGAGCAACGCTTTTTGTACTTTAATTATATATAATGTGATGGTTCTACCAGGATTAGAACTCCGAGTTGCCGGATAACACTACACTAAACGACCAACCATGCTTTAAACGCGACACATTTTATTTACAACCTTTGGCGATCGTTCTACTTAGTCCCATGCAGGTCTAATCCGAGGTTGGACGTCATTTTGAAGTGGACGTAAAAGAAAAATATTGTCCGGCCCCTGGAAGCCATTTGACTGTATGTGCTTTGGCAATTTTAGTGAGTTCTTGCATTTCTTCGGCGAAATTCTTCGACGAAATGAACGGCTGTGTGCCACAAGGGACTAAGTGTCCTTTCAGGACGTTTTTTTTAAGCTACTATATGTACTCACTTTTAGTATTTTTAAACGAAATTTCGAATAACAAAAACGTCCTGAAAAGAACACTTGGTCCCTTGCGGTACACAGCCCTTCAAATGATGGAAGTTCTCACTAAACATTTTTCAAGAATTATATTTACATTTCATTTGTGATCGAAACGTTCTCTCATTCTTTCTGGTTGACACGTAAGTCGTAAAGTAAAATACACGTCTAGGTATAATTTTTAGTTTAAGCCAGTTAATGATATTTTAAGGGGGCTGTGTCAGGGTGAGAGGCCTTTATGTTCGCAGTCCTGGTCGGACACAGTTATTTTCAGTGACTTTCATATAAACTTACGCAACTCGAACACATGTGGGATGTATGGTTAAAATCAAAGCAAATATGCAAAAATTACAAACAAACTGTCCATATATGTAGTCTTAAAGGAAAACATTGCGTAGTATTTCAATAACGCACTGCGGGAGGGCACTTTAACTCGGTTTCTAGTCAATTAACAGCCACCAATAGACCCTTTCAGTTTGCCTGTATGTTGCCCCATTTCAGACCACCTGACTAATTTCCCTTGAGTAATGCGTTTTTGTTTTTCTGTATCCCAAGAGGAAATGTAACAATTTCTATAATTGTAAAACAAATCACTGAACATATAAAACCTATCCCATACAAGCGAGAACATTTGCTCTTGCTAGTGTCCAGGCCAGTGCGGACAGCTTATTTCCGCATGCAAAATGTAGTCGTTGAAAGAAAAAAAGCAGACGACTGTCAACACAGAGGTCAAACGAGATTTCGTCGAATTCGTCACCAATAATGAGGAAAAAGGATAATAAACTTTACGATGAGGGAGCGAGTAAAAATACATGCGGGGTGCAGTGAACAGCGTATCTATGTATGATAAGTGGTACTGACCATTCGGTGATGAAACTATATATAGCCCGCTCTTATTGAAAGACCTTAGTGTTCCTTCAGACAGTTCAGAGTTTCCCTGAGCTGACAAACCGGTCAGTCATTTTGCGGGATTATATCGAGAAGTTAAGAGACTATGAAATTATATTCTGAGACGATCGAAAGCGGGACGATCCAGCTGTTGCGGATAGAGGTTTGTGTTGAACAGGATATGTTCGAGGGAGGACTCACAACGTCGACAGCAAAATATTTTACAGAAAGAAACTAAGACTGTCTATCAGCACATAGTTAAAACAAATAACGTAAATATAAGTCCTAAATTCGACTCATAACACCAGTGTTTGCTTATCAATGTTTGCTTAATATTAATAGTGTCACGAAATGTGTCCGTGCTACAGTATACCGAGGACAAGGGAATTACTCTAATCGAAATCTTAGACATCCATCGTAGGGACTGTTTACTTCTAAACAAAGATAGAATAGTTTGAATTAATTAGACTGCCGGATATCAAGTATTTTGAAAACCGTTCCCGGCTGCCGGGTATATCGAGCCACAATGTAAAATAAACTTGTGCTGAATCACTCCAATATTTATAGTAAAACTGTACTTACTTGTTAATTTCGATTTCGTGCATGAAAGATGGACATTCAGCGCGTTGTGAGCCAGCATTTCCAGTACTGGTGTTTTGCTCCCCGAGCGCTTCGACGACAGGAAGAACAAGTATTGCAAGCAGATGCAAGATTTTCGTTGCCATTTTGATCGCGCTTATTCGTTACGAATGTGGGCAAACTATACATCAAAACGCGGGAAATTCAATAGACTAATTGAATTCGGTTGTAGGTTTTTGATTGGTTCTTTTCCCAGCCTTTTATAGCCCAGACTTCCCTGGCATATGCCCAGAAATAGATGAACGCCTTGTATATTTTGACTCAACCGGTCGAAAACAATTGCAAATTGACCGCAGAAAATAAGCGACTATGGGGTTTAAACTATTAAAACTACAGAGAAAAGACATTACTGTTTTGTATTCCGTTCGTAGGTTTTTTAGTTTTTTATTTACGAGGCATAAAATTAACAAATTTCAAGAAAATTCTGTAATTTTGGCGAACAGTTGAGCGAACAGTTTAGTAACGTTGTGATATTATCAGGCTCCTATCAAGCCCAAGTTCGGCCTGCATGTCTGTTGCCGGACTGCCATACAGCCCGAGTACAGCTCGAGTTCAGCCCAAGTACATGCTGCGGACAGCCTCTTGTTGAATATTAACAAGAAGTCTATTTTCATTGATTTCCAATCACCATAATCAGTGAGCATTAGATTCCTTTGAGCCTTTAATTTAAAGCCAAAACAGAGCAATTGAATAAATGGCCCCTACATGTACCCATTGGGTACCTAAATTTTAGTTATTAATGTTTGAGATCTTGTTGTGTGTATCTCAACCTACAAGACACAAAACTCAGTCGACACCAACATTATATCTAAGGTATCAGTAGTAGTAGCAGTAGTAATAGTACTGAGTAGTAGCGGTAGTAGCAGTAATAGCAGTAGTAGTAGCAGCAGCATTTGCAGCATCAGCAGTTATAGTAGTAGTAGTAGGCAGCGGCAGCGGCAGCAGTAGTACTAGTACTAGTTAGTAGACGTAATAGTAGTAGTGGTCAGTAGTCCGGTGGTAGCAATAGTAGTATTTTAGATATTACGAACCAAATAATAATAATAGGAGTAGTGGTCAGAGGCCACTCTAGTTAACATACTGGAAGAGTTTAGATGTGGTCTAGACAAACGACAATTAGCATCCATCATTGGAATCGACCTGTCTAAAGCATTCGACAGCATACCACATAAGCTAATGCTAGCCAAGCTTAAAGCCTATGGTATCTCCAACAGCAGCTGTTCACTTATAGAAAATTATTTCACTGATCGACTTCAAAGAGTTAGATTAGGAGATTGTTTTTCAGATTGGCATCCACTTACCAGAGGAATACCTCAAGGATCAGTATTGGGCCCGCTTCTCTTTAATATTTTTCTTAACGACCTCCTATTTACTCAGCTTGAGTCTAAAGTCAGCACTTACGCCGACGATACTCAGATATTTTCTATTGGCAATGATTCTTCTCTGATCCATCAGAACATGCATGCTGATCTCCTCACTATCTGTCGGTGGTTCAGTTCCAACGGATTTGTAGTCAATTCGGATAAATGTCTTAGCATGTGGCTGGGAAACACTGCGGATAAGCCAGCCTACTGCCTTGACAGTGGTGAGATCAACATGGTTGATGGGATCAAATTGCTCGGTGTAACCTTAGATAAAGACCTTAATTTCACAAAGCATGTGGCTGATATCACGCGCAGAGTCAGTTGTCAAACACAGGTCATGCAAAGGCATAAGAGGTTAATCGATACCGACACTAAGGTTAAGTTATACAATGCCTACTTATTACCACATCTAAATTACTGCTCAATAGTATGGCACCACTGCGGGCAGCGCAACTCGAAGAAACTGGAAAAACTTAATGAACGTAGCTTGCGTTTCGTCTATAATGACCGCGACAGTACATATACGCAGTTACTTAAACGCATAGGACATCCATCCTTATATAATATGAGAATACATAATATCTTAACACTTGTATATAAGTCCTTACACAGGCTAGCTCCTGAATATATCAGTAATCTTTTTACCTATAGAACTTGTAGTATTAAGTTACGTGGAGTACACTCCCTTACTATTCCTCATGTTAATACTACTACATATGGTTTGCACTCTGTTTCTTACTATGGCAGTAAGCTATGGAACTCCCTCCCTAACACTATCAGGACACTTCCTACTGTTAGGGCTTTCAGATCAGTAGTATATAAACTAGCGGTTCTGGCGCAGCTTGAACGTTTTATCGTTGCAATCCTTGCTCGATAACTCCAGAACCGCAGCGAATTGTTCTACTTCAGCATTCGAACAATTCGCTGCGGTTCAGGAGTCATCGAACAAGGATTGCAATAATACAACGTTCAAGCTGCGCCAGAACCCGCTAGTTTATATACTACTATAAATTATACATTAAAGGAACGTAATCATAAGGTATTATATCAGGGCTAAGCATACATTAACATTTATTCGAACATTTGGTTTATAACGAATTTATTACATTCTAACACCCTATTAGAGGAGTGTTGCTACTAGGTATTATAACATATACTATCATAATCATTATTTACTACTATAGTACATAGTCCACCTCAACGCACTTGAAGCTCTATTAGAGGAAGGATAATACAATATATAATGGCCGATCATACACTAACATTCGTCCAAGTGCCTGGCATTAAGGGCTATTTACGAGGATGGAAGATGGACATTCCAGATAGCAATCCTCTAGGAGAGGACCCAGCCGCTTTCCTATCCGGCGTGCGAAAGCAGACTATCGAAAAGACCGATGAAGAGCTACAAGACTTAAATAACATTAAGGTTCAGCTAGCTTTGAATATAACTCTCCGCCTCGATAAACCCGAGGGCCCGGTATATGAGATAGCCACATTTCGTAGTTCACAAAAAGTTCTGGCCAACAGTTCCGATACCCGCGGAGTAATAGTAGAAGAACATGCTCAGATTTATAACTACATCGAGAAGTGGATCAGTAGAGGATCGAACTGGGTCATAGATAAAGTCAACATTCTATGGGTGAACATTGCTAAATATCAACCACTACGCGGAGGTTCATACTTACCACTACCTAAAGAAATCGCGAATAAGAAAGCCGTAATCAATGTGAAAAACTCCGACAACCGCTGTTTTCTTTGGATGATGCGTGCCGCTAAGTTTCCAGCTGCGAAAGATCCACAGAGGACATCGAAATACCCAGAAGACGATGGTTTTGGATTTGATGGGGTGGAAGAATCGTCAACGCCAATCTCACAAATACCACGCTTCGAGAAGCAGAACGAAATCTCTATCAATGTATATGGTTGGGATTTTAAGGATAAGTGTTTGATTGTGCACCACATCTCGAAGGAGACTTTCTCGGAGCGCGTTAACGCCTTGCTTATAGAGTGCCCAGAGAGCGGTATACAACATTATTGCTTTATCAAGAACTTCAACCGCCTTCTATTCGATCAGACAAAATATGAACATAGGAAGCACTTCTGCGAACGGTGCCTACATGGATATTCCAATGAAGCTCTTCTTGCGAAGCACATCCCAGAATGTAACGGAACTAACGATCGAGCCATTCGAATCGAAATGCCCACCGATGAGAATAACAAAGTCTCATTTCAGAACGTTCACAAGCAGCTCAAAGTTCCCTACGTTATCTACGCAGATCTTGAGGCCTTAACCACTAAGATAGAAGGACAAGATCCCACGAAGAACACATTTAAAACAGAAGAACATATTCCATGTGGATTTTGTTACGTAGTCGTACGTTCTGATGGTCATAGCGAACCATATGTATTATATCGAGGTAAGGATACTATCGAGTGCTTTCTACGATGTATACAAGAAGAAGAAGCGAAGATAAAAGCTCAAGTTGCCAAACCACTACATATGTCACCAAAAAGCATGAGAGATTATAATAGAGCAATTCTTTGTCATATCTGCCAGAACCCTCTTGGTAAAGATAGAGTACGCGACCATTGCCACATCACAGGAGAGTTTCGAGGTGCCGCACACAAAGCATGTAATCTCAAATTACGTATCTTTCCTACTATCCCAGTCGTATTCCACAATTTGCGTGGCTACGATTCTCACCTATTGATGCAATCCATATCTAAGACGTCAGGTAAGATCTCTTGTATTCCAAACAATATGGAGAAATACATTTCATTCTCACTCGGCAACCTACGGTTCATCGACAGCGCGCAATTTCTACTTTCATCCCTCGATAAATTGGTAGCGAGCTCATCACCAGATACGTTCCTACAAACTATGAAACGTACATCGAACCAAGAGAGAACCAAGTTGCTTCTACGCAAAGGAGTCTATCCGTATGAGTACATGGATTCTTGGGATAGATTTACAGAGACTTCTCTTCCACCAAAAGACGCATTCTATAGTAAACTAACTCTAGAGGACATCTCCGACAAGGACTACGAACACGCACTAAAAGTTTGGGAGGCATTCGGTTGTGAAACGTTAGGAGACTACCACGACCTTTACCTACGAACTGACGTACTTCTTCTAGCAGATGTGTTCGAGAACTTCCGCGCGACGTGTATGCAAAACTATGGATTGGATCCAGCTCATTATTATACGAGTCCAGGACTTTCGTGGGATGCATTGTTAAAGAAGACCGGAGTAGAACTCGAATTATTAACCGACTATGACATGCATCTATTCGTCGAGAAAGGTCTACGTGGTGGGATATCTATGGTATCGCATCGTTATGCCAAAGCGAACAACCCAAACGTACCCGACTTCAATCCAGATAAGCCAAATAGCCATATAATATACCTCGACGCCAACAATCTATATGGTTGGGCTATGAGTCAATATCTACCAACAGGAGGATTTGAGTGGTGTACACCAACGGAAGAACGAATCGCCCAACACGAAATCGATTCAGACGTGGGATACGTTCTCGAAGTAGATCTTGAGTACCCTAAAGAACTTCACAACTCACACAACGACTATCCACTAGCTCCCGAGAGAATACAAGTAAATAAAGGTTGGCTATCAGATTATCAAATCGATCTATTTGAGAAACTATACGAAGGCAACGGATCTTTGAAAGTGGAAAAGCTCGTACCTAACCTATACGACAAAGAACGATATGTGCTCCACTACCGCAATCTACAACTGTATCTATCTCTCGGAATGCGTTTAACGAAGATTCACAGAGCACTACGATTCAACCAATCGCCATGGATGGAGCCATACATAAGAATGAATACAGAACTACGAAAACAAGCGAATAGCCCCTTCGAGCAGGATCTCTACAAACTAATGAACAATAGCGTATTTGGTAAGACGATGGAAAATCTACGAAAACGCGTAGATGTCAAACTAGTGCGATCTTCAGAAGGAATCAAACTACAACGTCTCTTGAATAAGCCTAGTTATGCCCGATCCACGATCTTCGATAACGATCTAGCTGCTGTACACAATTACAAAAGTAAGTAACTACTGAACCGTCCAGTATATGTCGGAATGTCGATTCTAGATCTCTCGAAACATCTGATGTACGACTTCTACTACAACGATCTCAAGCAGCAGTATGGGCAACGTTGTAATCTACTATATACTGACACTGATAGTCTATTACTTAACATTGAAACAGAAGACATCTATACAGACATTACCACCAATAAGCATCTATACGATACTAGCAACTACAGCAAGGATCATCCTCTGTATGACATATCCAACAAGAAAGTACTTGGTAAAATGAAAGATGAATGTGGAGGTATTCCCATTGCTGAATACGTTGGACTACGATCGAAGCTATACTCGATCTTGAAAGTAGGTGGTGACGAGATTAGGAAAGCTAAAGGCACCAAGAAGGCAGTCGTTAAACATCGTATTCGCCACGAACAATACAAAGAGTGTTTACAAGATAAGAAAGTATTTCGCCACGGAATGCATATGCTTCGAAGTGAAGGTCATAGGATGTATGGTATGCATATGAATAAGATCTCTCTCTCACCATTCGACTCTAAACGTTGGATTTCAGCAAACGGAATCAATACATTAGCCTATGGACACAAAAACTTAGACATGGACGACTTTATTCGTGACTTGCTTCTATCTTAGAATACCTTTTGGTGGTAGTTCAGTATTTTGTGGGACGACTTGTAGCTCTTCGCGCACGAACCCTCGCTTTGGTGCGCCTTCCCCTTCTTGCAAAGTAAGGTAGTACAGAACCGGTTGGTTTGAAGATATCACACTACGCGAAATAACGTACGTTTGTAAACTCCACACAGGATCAGTTGCTCGTTTAGCTCCACCTTCCAATTCTCCAGGCGCATAGAGATATCGAACTAAAACGTCGAATGGTAGTCGCTTTTCACTCAATCCAACAGTTCGAGAATACGTAGGAGTTTTGATGTTTACTTGTTGTGCCTCTATAGAATTTGAAGGTTCCTTACCTGTTAGTCGAGTAACTTCATTGTTCATAGCCTTGATAACATCATGAAGCCTCAATACCCATTCTCTACTACGCGCATCCGATCCTTCAGATGTAAGTACCATCTCTTTTGCATATTGATATCCAAATAATCTTTCAGCTAATGTTCTATTTGCTCGCTCGACAAAACTTTGTGCTCTATGATGACCGGCTTCACCTCGTTGAACTTTCGTACCATGTAGTTCTAATGTTTCAGACATACGTCCCATGAATTCTCTACCAGGATCAACTTGCAATGTTTTTGGCCATTCTAGTGGACTACGTTTGTAGATCCGATCAAATGCTGCAGACACTTCACCACTATCTTTCGATGCTAAGGGTTCAGCCTCTTTATATCTAGAAGCTACATCGATTACCACCAAAGCATACTTATATAGTTTCCTTCCACGTCCAGGTCGATCGTGAGGTAGAAATATCAAATCAGCTTGATGAACTTCATTAGGTTTCGATACGGTCCAATGTGGTCGTGGAATATGGCGTGGTGGTGATAGATATATTTGCCACATGGCTTGTTTCTCTAACCAACCCTTAGCTACATCTTCCGATACTTTTGCAGCCATTGATAACTTACTAATTGCAGCATAACCTTTCCAATAGCCCATAGGACCATAGAAGGTATTCGCAAGTTTAGCATCCATTATATGTCTATGTATTCTAACCTTCAACAAGTAGAAAAAAAGGAATAAGAACTTATCTAACCAACTAGTTCTTATTCTTTTTCTTTTCTCGTCAATCGTAAAAATTCTCGTTTTTTAAAAGGCATATCGACTAATAGCGTATCCAGTGACTAGCATTCCACCACCAACATAGATCAACTCACCAGTTTTCTGTGCGTTAGATGGTCGATAGTAGTCAGAGTAACGAGGTTCTTTCATTGATTCGAGTCGTTTCAGTGTCTGACGTAGCTTATCGGATTGTATGAAAGCTCGGTTGCTATCGAGTTGATTATTACGAGAATCGCGTTCAGCAACTTCCTGTTTATATGCCCAATCGGACAATGTTTTACGTTTTTCGATATAAGCCTCCCTATCACGATCGAATTTTTCCATTGCCCTATCATGTCTCTTTCGTTCTATATTAGCAGTTTCATCTTTCCCACCAAACATCCTAGCAAGCACTCCACCACCAGTAAATGCCGTTGCATTCAAAACTGCTCCGAAAATAGACATTCCAATAGCTGCTACCGTCACCATTATGGTATGATCTTTTGTTTCTCGAGATATTGTTTTGCATATATGCTACCAGCTATTACTGTAGTCCACCTCACGTAATTTGTGATAGAAATAGAAGGATCACTAAGCATAGATTCCTTGGCAACCTTTTTTACGATCCAACCAATACCAGCAGCTATTCCAGTTATCATAGCAGCATCGGTCGCTGTTTTCATCAATTCCTTATCCATCCTAATATATATAGTATATCTCTAGTCTCTAATTGTTACTCCATATCTGGTACCGTAGTATCTACAGGACTCGCGGGTTGTGTCGTACTAACGTTATTAGAAGTGTCATCTCTATATCTTCTGTATTGATAGTATACGCCAACTAATGCAGCACCCGTACCAATAACTGCGATAGTAGTATTGATAGACACATTTTTCATCCAACTTTCATCTACGTTGATTTCTTTAGATAATTCGCTTTCACGCGAAATCTCTCTCCTTTGAGCCTCTCTAGCAAGTTTATTACTTAGTGCTAATGCTTTCCCAGCAGCAACCCTCTTTGGATCTTTTACTCTAGTTGGTGTTGTCTTTGGTGGATTCGCAGTTATCTGATCCGTCTGTTCCTCCATCTTGATTCGATATAGTAGTTACTTGCGAATGTTCAATAGGTGCACCAGGAATGACTATGTGATCAGCTACATTGAACAAGACACTATCTAGAGCTACAAATAGAACTGCTTTAAGTGCTAGTAGACCAGCCGCAGTATATATCTCATTGCGGACTAGTTGGTCTTCTTGTAGATCCTTAACCAGTGCTTGTTGGTCATCTAGTGGAACTACGTATGCTACTGCGTGAGTAGCTAGACGTAGTGCACCATTTACTAAGCAGCATCCTGTTATTCGATAGTATGCGCCAAACAATGCAGCGCCCAACCATTTACTAAGCAGCATCCTGTTATTTGATAGCATGTGCCAAACAATACAGCGCCCATACCAATAACTGCTATAGTAGGTATGTTTGTAGTCCAACTTTTCATCTACATTTATTTCTTTAGGTAATTCACTTTCACATGTAATCTCTCTCTTTTGAGTCTCCGCAGTTATCTGATCCGTCTGTTCCTCCATCTTGATTCGATATAGTAGTTACTTGCGAATGTCTAATAGGAGTACCAGGAACGACTATGTGATCAGCTACATTGAACAAGACACTAGCTAGAGCTACAAATCGACCGTGTTTAAGTGCTAATCGACCAGCCGCCATATATATCTGATGGCGGGCTAATTGGTTTTCTTGTAGATCCTTAAACAGTGCTTGTTGGCTGTCTAGTGTAGCTACGTATGAGGCTGCACGAGTAACTTGACGTAGTACACCATCTACTAAGTGTACTGTTATTTGATTTGCTACTACGGCCTGGTATCTACTATGTAAACGTTTTACGTCCTTCTCAGATAGTTTAGTTATATCCGTTAGGGAGAAATTCTGTCCTAGACATTCTTTCGTTTTACCTAATACAGCTAAGGTCTTAAGTTCTTCCCGCCATTCTTCGATATCCTCCAATTCGGTTGAAAATTCCAATTTTGGTGGTGGACCTGTTAAATCCTCACCTTCCAGTTCTTTAATGTATTCATCCATGATAATATATTATAGGTGCGGGTATCTCTAACACTACTGCAAAAGGATGTCGCAAACAGAAACATATGCGAGCAAACTTATGAGATCGAAGTATCGTTCGTAATTCGTTACATTCTTGTGAGCCTCCGTAATCGTCAAATATCTTTTTACCATCTATAACCGATGCAGTATGAAATGCTACTACGATAGCTACGTTCTCACGAAATGGTTTACATATACTCGTTAATTGTTGGGATAGTACCCAAATAGATAGTCCTATATGTCGAGCAGAGAATGCTAAATCTACTAGTTTGTCGGTTCTTCGTTTTACATCTTTTGATGCGGCACAATCATCTAGAATCAATAATGTATTGGTACCTGACCAAAAGGTTGCACAAATATTTAATGTGGTATCAATAGCATCCTGAGATGGTGATATGACATAAAAATGCGGATCTCGATTAGCAAATCCATGATACGTTTTGTTGTGGGCATACGTAGGTTCTGGTGACACCAGTTTTGGTACTTTGGTTTTTTTCATTATTAAATTTTTTTCTTCTTACTGTCTTAGACTAAATTCTTGAATGAGTACATATCAACGGATGTCGTTCTCATGAATTAGCCGTTTTGGTTAAATAGGAAATGAGTCGTTAAACTTTTAGTTAAGTAGTCGCACATATGTTATTCGAGGTAATTAAACTTTATCACTACTTAGACCGTGTCTCGTATAGATGGGCTCAAAGTGGGAATTGTAAGCAATCAACTCATTGATAAAACGCACGACCGCACCCTTATGTATACCACACCGTTTAACAACGTTGATAAGAGACATACGAGATCCCGAACGATGTAGTACCTCATAACTCGCTCCAACGACTTTAGTTCTAAGTATGGAGCTGGTACCTATATTGTTTTCTATTGCCTTATGAACAATCTCATAGACTATTTGTTGGACGTTCTTAGGTGCTCCTTGGGGGTCGAGTTTATCAAAAGTCGTTGTAATGTGAGGAGCTATTCGATCGGTATTTAAATCTATATCGATATTATCGTCATCATGTAGAGAACGTATAAAGCCCTCTCCACGACATATGCTTTTATTGTTTAGTTGCATAAAACGAGCGACATCCCCTTTAGATCTAACGAACCCACATTGTATACACGCTTGATAAAGTATAGCGGCTAAAATAGTTCGTTTTGCATAGCTACGTTTGGTACGAACTTTCCGTACTTGAAGGAATACATCGGCTACGATTACTAATACATTTGTGGGAAACGAGAGGGCGTAATTTCGTTTATAAATAGTGTTGTATGCCCGTAGTTCTAGTATAATCGTTCGTAGTTGCAATTCTTTGTTATCGCTTTGCTTTGGGATTGTGCGGTCTAGATCGTGTTGACGCTGAAAGCTATCCGGCCCTACTATGTGTAACCTAGTAGTAAGATTGGTAGTTGTTTCTTCACATGATTCGACCTCGGAAACAAGACCACAAGTGGGACATATGAATTCCATTCCTTGTAGTTCCATCGGACATAAACATTCGGAACATGATTCACCGATGCTAATATGCGACAATGGTTCAATATGCTACAATGGTTTGATATGTAGGCTTGCACAAATTTCTGGACCAAGTAATCTAATAATGTTATCCATACTAGTTGTATACCATATGCCTGTCAATTGTCTAATTGTTCGTTCGTTTTTAAAAAAAGAGAAAAAATGAAGAGAGGTCGCATAACAATTTCTCTTCATTTTTTCTTTTTTTTTTCTTTTCGTATCGTGATTTCTACTTATCCTCCGATCCTACCACATTTAGATCTTTCTCACTGATGGAGAGGTCATCCAATGCATTATCGAGATCGTGAATGTCCACCACGTTTCGATCTTTTTCCGATTCCACTACATTTAGATCTTTCTCCGATTCTACTACATTTGAACACGTGATATTCGCTGACTCGTTAGCTTGCTTCTTATCAAGGTTCTTCTTATTGCGAATGGTACGGCGTTGAGGTGCACCACATTTTGCACAAAGTTCGTAATTAGTACGACAGCCTCGACCGCACGTCAAACATGGAACGAATATAGCACATCCTCTTCCTATCTGGAAGTTATGTTGAGAGCAATACTCTGACACCTTCGAACACTTCCTTATACATTTTGTGGTCTTTCCTCGAATCAACCAATCACAAGTTCTCGTCTCAATCATCGTGCAATATACCTATATATGTTATATGTCTAATTGGTATCTTAGTTGTGACGTCTACGTTGAGGTTCTTCAATCACGCGCGGTTGTCTAATCTGTGTGGTATTAATACGTACTAAGATAACAACATACGTTAATATCGTGAAGTAGAGAATGTATGTTAGTACCATGGGTGGATATACTGTAAACTAATTATTCCTTTAATAGGTGTTAAATGTAAAATACAATGAAAAAATAGTACAACGAAACTGCTCCAATCCGGAAAAGCGGTAGAAACCGGAGCTGTGCTCAAGTTTGGATCTTTAGGTGCAAGAATTCCTAGGGACAATTTGGACATTGCGAGAGATCCTATGTGGCAGCATAAGAATTTATGTAGTAATCTAGTAGGGCGTTTTCGTCCTCTATGGTGAGCTGGGAGCGCTTAATGAGCCACTCAATGATACATTTAGCGGTATTAAGATGATCGTTGCTACGGGCGCATAGTAGAGCATGATGAACGTATTTATGCTCCATAGTTATCTGAAAGCGTTGAATGAGCCACTTAATGGTATTGAGATGGGCATTCCTACAGGCATCTAGTATAGCAAACCCGACGGCTTTATCCTCTTTGGTGAACTGGAAGTGTTTAGTGAGACACTTAATGATATCAAGACGGTCATCCTTACAGGCAGCGCATAGAACGTAATCGGTGTGTCCATCCATTTTATCGAACCATAAGTGCTTAATGAGCCACTTAATAACGTTAAGATTACCATATTCACTGGCGTAGACAAGAGGAAAGCTATCATAGATGTAGTTTGCGGAAATACCGAAAGTCCTAGCCAAATTGTCTCGATCGTTGTCATTACGAGTAGACCTAAGACCGAAAGTGAGTACTCGTTTACGGAACTCTTGGTCTACGTTTTTGTAGCGCACGAGAGATGCGGCGCCGTTTAGGTGTTTCGATGTCCTTGCGATGCTTGCGAATGATTCTGGGCCTGCATGCTCTACTATCTTGACTAAGATTTCTATGGGAAGGCACGATATGCTATCCATAGTGAAAGAGATCGATATACTACGTAGTAATCACTTATCTAATAGGATGTTGAAATGTAAAAACAGCGGAAAAAGTACAACAAACTGCTCCAATCCGGAAGGAGGACTATGGTCTATAGTAGTATATAAACTAGCGGGTTCTGGCGCAGCTTGAACGTTGTATTATTGCAATCCTTGTTCGATGACTCCTGAACCGCAGCGAATTGTTCGAATGCTGAAGTAGAACAATTCGCTGCGGTTCTGGAGTTATCGAGCAAGGATTGCAACGATAAAACGTTCAAGCTGCGCCAGAACCGCTAGTTTATATACTACTAGATCTGCTATCAGCGACCTTGAATTTGATACTGACTGCTGTTCTTTCTGTAGATAGTTAATGATAGATTCATATAATTAATGGTATTTTTATTATAGCATTCGATACAAATTGTAAATTATTTTACTCTATTCTATTTTATACATATACTTATTATTGTTATTATTTTCTCTCTCGAAGATATTAGCACTCTGTGCTACCTTAAATTCGAGTCGAAATAAAGGTTATTGTATTGTATTGTATTGTATTGTATTGTATTGTCTAGTACGTAGTAGTAGGCGGCAGCAGCAGTAGTAGTACATGTATTGTTATATATTCAAGTCACAATGGGCTTTTTGCATGAATGCAATCACGTGATTGTACCGTGGATAGCAAAAAATATGACTTCGTTTATAAATGTAAAGGCACTTGTACGAGATCGGTAGTGTTATTACAATGTTATTCAGGAAAAACCTGTTTATAAATGCTATTTTCCATTTTCTAAAACAGTGTTTTGAAGTTTGTTTGCCATCCAGTAAAGCCTTTCCCATGGAATTACGAGCGCTATTCACTGGTTATTGATGTGATATATCAGCACGTGACTGTTTCCTGTAAATTAAAGGCTTATTGCATAGCTGATTGACTGAAAAGAGTACAATAATTCTCAATGGCTGAGACTTTGGTGATCTCGTGTTACATAAAAAAACCGGTGGTCTTGACAATGTTTGATATCATATCACGCACGCTCACCCTCATCCAGTAATTACTCGGGCCAGGCCTTTGGCCGGCACGAGTCTTAAATCGCAAGTGTTTGTTTTTTCTTCAAGTCGAGCTTTTTCGCCGTTAACCAATCAGATTACACATACAGGAGCCCATTGTTCGATGGACAATATTTCCCAAGGGAGGGCTAGTGGAGGGTATAATCGACCTTTCATGAAGCGTTGCAGTATTGATGGAGGATGGACAAGAAAGCATACAGTGTGTTAGGAAATGCGAGTAACAAGAAGTATCAGACGTTTTGTTTATAAAAACAGTTCCTGCATTGCTCAACGCGGATCTTTTTTTGTTCAACATCTACATTTCGAGGCGGGTGGTGTGAAGGATGACAATATTACCCAGAGGTCTAATTCGATGAGATTCAGTTTCTCGCTCGCTGTCCATCGAGGCTTCGAGTTTTCAGGTGAGTTTTGCATGTTTTTTTGTATTTTGCATCTCGTACTCAGTACTTACACATCACTTACATTAGTACACTGTCATTCATACAGTCGTAACTACGACGCCAGACAGTTCTAAGGTACGAACATCTCTTTACGAGTACTTTTGAACTTCAGTGCTGTCTCAAATAAACTCAAAAAATACTCATAAGAATACTCAAAATAATACTCTCAACTGAGATACAAATAAACTGTCAGCAAAGTGATAATTGTTTTCTGCATTTTTTGCTAACACAAGCAAGTATTAAACTGCAATATACAACAATTTTGTGATCCTTGATCACACTTCTGTTGACATGATACCACAGGGAGCCCACACATAACGTTTGTATTTGATTTCATAAGGGATGTATGGAGATTAATTTAAAGTATCGAAATATTGCAAAAACATGCATATTTGAACATAAAATAAACGTTTATTTACCTTATCTGTTGTGTTTTGTCGTCCTGATGGCTTAATACCTCAAATCTTGGCGATTTATGAGGGTCTTGAGTTCGCTGTTCGCATGTATACTAATAGTATACATGCGAACAGCGAACTCAAGACCCTCATAAATCGCCAAGATTTGAGGTATTAAGCCATCAGGACGACAAAACACAACAGATAAGGTAAATAAACGTTTATTTTATGTTCAAATATGCATGTTTTTGCAATATTTCGATACTTTAAATTAATCTCCATACATCCCTTATGAAATCAAATACAAACGTTATGTGTGGGCTCCCTGTGATGATACTTGGCGATTTCGGTACTTTCTCAGTGTAAGCATGTACGTCCTGAAATTGTTAAACTTAAAGCAAAAGTACACTTGAAAACTTCGCCGCTAAATTCGCCATTAAGTTCAGGTGCATTTATGTTGAAATCCCGGCGCTTTCTCAGTGTAAGCATATTAATAATTCATTTTGTCAAATTTTCATACAACCAACCATTTAAAAACAGTGCAGAATACCCCCTCCACTCAAAAGATCGCTTGAAAACTGCGCTAAATTCTCCACTTTAGTTCAGGTGTATTTAGACTCGTTCTATGAATGATTTTGGGTCGAAAATGGTTAAGTTCTTTATTATTTCAGGGTTAGGTTTTTAGAAGGTTTGTATGAAAAAGTTGAGAAATGAATTATTAATGAACCAAAGGAGGGGGTATTCTGCAATTACTCCCTGTGTGTGTTAACAAGCTTATATTGCCTGTCAAAAACCAATAATATATTTACACACCCATATTTTTATATTTGCAGGCATAATAATTATTCCCACTGTTGTACGGTACTTCCCAGTGAGGCTGGCCTAGTGAACTCCTGTAGTGTTCTCCAAAAAGCTGATTCAGTCCAGAAAAATGACCAGCCTGCAGATTAGATATATCCATGTACAAGGCACATATTACCAGTTAACCATAGAACTTTGTACCAATGGCACTGAACAAATGTTGCTCTGAATTTTGAACATCACAGGACAATTAACTGTTATATGTACATCTATATCAATGCTACATGTATGTATCCAGTCTTCACTAAGGTGCTGGAAATGAAAGCACCTATTTGGAGATGGTACGTCTCTGCAGTTGACAGTGGAAGTAGTTGATAATTTACAGCTAAATAACTGTTTTCAGTGACATGGAGGGGAATTGTACCCTGCACCATTGTATTTCCCTATATCATGCTGTATGCCTTAATCAAGCTAATGAACTCCAAAGCTGATTCAGCAAGTCCAGAAAAAAATTACCAAGCATCACACTTATAGACGGATATGGCCCGAGTATAGGCTGCATACAGCCTCTTGTTGTTTATATACAAGAGACCATTCCGATCCACATTGCTATAGCGCTTGTTCACATCTCTAGCTCCCACACGTGTTAGCGTGGTGGCTGGGGTTTAAAGCAGCTTTCGAGCTTGCCGTTAGAGTAACCAGATTCTGAGGCCTATGATCTAAAGTGAGGCTGACGGTCTTGGGGGCTATGCCATGCTGATGAGTCCTAACAAGGACGAAACAGCTGTACATGGTTGCCACTCTACCGGTAATAAGATGTGAGCATGCGTATTAGACGCTAGCTACGTCATAGCGTGTGTTGGGTAGTGCCATGCAACGTGTTTGGTTTGTAGTCAGCTTGCCTGTTTGTTGTCCCATTTCAGACCACCTGACATGCTTTTTTGTTTTTCTGTATCCCATGCAAGAGGAAATGTACCAATTTCTACAATTGGAAAACAAAGCACTGGATCCTCTGGAGAACTATCACGTGACTACAACCCTTGCCATTTACGTCGGACCGCTTTAGCAATTTCCGGCTATTTTTAACACAACCCCCCTCCCCCATTTCAACATTGTGAAGGGGGAGGGGGGACAAGCGAAGTCATAAAAAATGCCCGCGATTTGTCGGAGGAGTTCGTTCAGTGTTCCGTACTTAAATGGTGAAGGTTGTAGGTCTATTGCCAATCTATTTTTGGCTTAGTCGGCGTGACGGTGCTCACACCGCGGCAAAACGTTGTGCTCCGCTGGCCGAAAGAACGAAGGCTCTGTTTTCAAATACAAGTTTTTTAGTAAATAATTTCGTAACTTAATAGAATTACAATTACAATTACAAATCAAGAAAACTTCAACCTGTTAAAGTCTTAGGCTTAGCTTTTACGTCGTTTTTTTTGCGAAACACGTGCACATTCGTACCTAATATTAGAAACAGGGTGGTTGATTGTTTTCTTTTAATTTCGGCGGAAAACTGATGAGACGCGCGCGCTGGGCTCATCAAAAGCGCATGCGCGTGACGTTTTGCCGCTGTGCGGACGGTGCTATTTTAAGATTCAGTTCCAGCTAGCTCCTCACGCATTTTTCTCGCTCCATTTCCTTTGATTGATGATTGACAATGCATTCATGGGTGATGGAAGCCAAACGAAGAGTATGCATCTTATACGTCAGAAGAAGAGAGCGCAACCACAAGATCTAGAAGTCAATCTAACACACAAGAACAGCATAAATGTTACTATTATCGAATTTCTACTGGTTTATGCCATTGCTCGTCTGGTGTGAAATTCTAACAACCCTGACCGAACACGTGCTTAAACATATGCATATGTACAAGAGAAATTCTCTTAACATTAATAATTACCTCACAGACAACTGAACTGAAGCCGTTCAGAAAGCTGTTTCCTCTGCATTTGTTCTTTCGATTCCTTTTTTTGCTGCATTAAGCACTCCACTTTTTCTGACAAAAGAAAAAAGATCATACCATCTCCCACGATAGACCTTTATCACGCAGCAGCCATGTGTATACTGCTGCTGCTATGGCTGCTACTACTACTACTACTGCATGCTGTTACTACTGCTGCTGCTACTACTGCATGCTGTTACTACTACTACTACTACTACTGCATGCTGTTACTACTGCTACTACTACTACTGCATGCTGTTACTACTGCTACTACTACTGCATGCTGTTACTACTACTACTACTACTACTGCATGCTGTTACTACTGCTACTACTGCTAAGTAAGTTACTTTGTTTTCGTGGTAAATCTTCCCATAAACTTGTTTAAATAGGATAATATGGTTTCCTAATGGAATACCGACGAATATTTCACTCGAAATTCATATTATTTTGGTATAAATGAAACTCGCCCAAAGGTTCGTTGTATACCAAATAATTCAAATATCTCGTGAAATATTCGCCCGTATTCTCGAGTATTCCATAGTAATTATTATCAACATACAAGGCCAAACGAATACAGGTAATTCTTTCATCTTCAAAGTTTGCCATTTTCACCGATATATTTATTTTTTTGCGTATTACTTTGGGAGAGATTCCGTAAGTGTACTTGCTGGCGACTCGTTGGCGGGATTTACATCTGAGTGGCTTCCCACGTCAGCGCCAAAATCTGATTCCTCTAAATGGATACCGATAGGAACTGTTGGTATTGACAAATAAGCATTTGCGCGCTCCGGGGTGGACACAGCTGGTATCAATATACTCTTACCTGTAGTAAGCGTACATTAAACATATCACAGTCACGATCCACAACACGATGAAAACGATGGCCACTATCTTCCACAGTTCTGAATGAATTAATGAAAACTTTTAGTGAACTAATTGCGCAAGTAAGATAAAGTAATTTTGATGCTCGATTCTTCGAACAACCAACTGTTCACTGCAAATATGGATGAAAAGCTAAACTTTACACCATATTATGTCAGACTATTAATGGAAATAAATTGTTGGCCGACTGTAAGAACTCTGTTGGGCGGTTCATTATTCGGTATATTTTATATTTATAGAGAAGATCCTCGCCTCCCCTTCTCCTCCCGCCTCCCCCTCCCCTTCGGGACTAGCCTAGCATTTATAACAGGCTTGCTAGTGCCTCTTCTGCAGGTGTGTTTTTTTTCTGGCAAGTTTTTTTTCTTTCAGTTTGGGCGGGAAACTGGCGGGACGCGACGCGCGCGCGCTGGACGCGTGACGTCTTGCCTCGGTGTGCTGCAACCCTACCCTCCTCTCCCTCCACGGATTCCCCTATTACTCTCGTTCCAATCCCTATCTCTTTAATTGCTTGCGCGCCACAGGTAACCTAAAATCAAACTTGCCAAAAACAATAGGCCGTTTGCACTATTACGTCAGTTGAGTACAACTACCAGAATTATTTGCGCTGATTCTTTTGGTCCTCTAATTTAGACCATTGTCTTGGTATGGTTAGGTTTTTAAAAAAATTAAATCTGAATAAGAAAAAGAATTAGAAAAGAATTCTGGTAGTTGTAGTCACCTGACGTGATGAGTTGATGAGTTGGTAGACGGCTCAGGCCCTGTGTACATGAACCCGGATTGGATGCCAACGCGGATCAGGTCACCGCCAGGGTTGATGTCATTTTTGCTTTACATGAACCCGGATTGGATGCCAACGCGGATCAGGTCACCGCCAGGGTTGATGTCATTTTTGCTTTACATGAACCCGGATTGGATGCCAACGCGGATCAGGTCACCGCCAGGGTTGATGTCATTTTTGCTTTACATGAACCCGGATTGGATGCCAACGCGGATCAGGTCACCGCCAGGGTTGATGTCATTTTTGCTTTACATGAACCCGGGGCTGACCCGGATCAGCTTTTATGTCTGCTCGGTGGGAAGTCTGGTATCCAGTGCATTGTTATTTTTATTAAAAGGAAAATGGGCCCGGGATAACTACTGAGGCACTTATCCAGATGCTCCTAGTGTTGCTATCAGCCATTTTGCCCATGTTGTGTGCTTGTGCACAGGTGTATGGCATTTTATTGATAATGCTGATGCAGCAGCAGGGGCAACTTGAAATGGATCACAGTCACGTCATTCATGATTTAAACAAAGCTGCCGCTAGATTACGCCAGTTACAGAGACGCCGAGTGAGAAGAAAACGACGTCGCTGGATAAATCAAGTGCTCTACCATCTTATTACTGCCACGTTGATTTGTCTTTCGACGCCATCTTGTTTTGATGTAATTAGTACGTTTGCGCATGCTCTATATTATCGACGCGAAAATCTCAACCCGATTTGGTTTTTCGTCACACTTCACACGAACCCGGGTCAGACCAGCCCATGTTTACATGAGTGCTTTTTGCACATTTGCAACCCTTCAACCCGTGTACCCAACCCTTGTCACGAAGAGGGTAATCCGGCAAGGCGGGTTGACCCGGCAAGGTTAAAAGTTAAAATCATGTGGCGTTCGCTGAGAAGATTGACTGAAGAAGGAACAGGCCGGGTCAGCCTGGCGGTTGAGAATCCAACCTAACCCGGGTTGAGAATCCAACCTGGGTTTATGTAAACAGGGCCTAAGTTTAAACCAAAACTCGTTTAACTTACTTAGTTCCTTCAGTGTCGCGGTTTGATCCTCAACTTGAGGTGGTGAACTAAACTCATGGCCAATGGTGCTGATGCGGCTAACAGGAACTGATGATGCTGACGGGAGAGCAGTAAAAGATGCGGGGTGGCCAATCGTGATACTGGGGCTAGCTGATACAACTCCGGTTGTCAAACTACTCCCCAGAGTAGGTCGAGTTGGTACACTACACTCATGTGTGATGGTGCTAATGCAATTCTGAGCAGATGAGGGTGACGATAGAGTAGTCAAAGATTGGTGTCCAGTTGGCGAAGGTGTGTAGTCTGATGCACATATGAATTTTCCTATCTTTGCTCCATTACACATTGGATCTAACTTGTTCAAAGAAGGACTTTAAAATACGTAAACTTACAAACAAACAAACAAATATCAGCTTTCTATCTTTAGGGTTTACACAAGGATTTGAAAAATAGGGTCAAGGGAGCCCTTAAAATAAAATTTAAAGCCCCATTCACACGACATTCATTTTGGGACCGGCACTCTTAAATTTGGCCCCGCGGCCGATAATTTTGGAACCGGCGACAAAAATCAGGAGTGCAGTGCCGATAATTTAGGTCACGGCACGTACTCTTCATTTACACGGCAAAAATCAATAGTGCCGGTTCCAAACTTATCGGCGCGAGAGCTCAAAATGCCGTGCCCAAAATTGCTTGTCGTATACATTGGGCTTAACTGTCCCTTTGCAGGTCCAAACTAACAATGTACTTTCACTTGCTCCACAATATCATATTAAACAATGATAATTGATCTCAAGTATGTTAAGGCCTGGTTCATTTTACGGAAAATAGATTTTCTGACGAAAATAACAGTTTAAAGAAAATCTAATTACACCATAATACTAATATTCACTTTCTTAAATTTGTTAATTGGATGGTTGTCGTATGACGTGATCGATGACGTCATAATTATATAAATCGTTCAAGTGAAATGCGGCTGCGACGATAACATATGCATATAAAGTAACCCTGCTAAATATTACTCCTCCCGCAGTGTTTCAGACCACGCTTAGAAAACATGACTATCATGTAAAGATAAGGAGATATTCAGGGTACAAAAAGTCAGGTGACTATTTTGCATATTTTCGCCTTAATTACTCGTTAACGAAACATTGTAGTCATCTTTTCTAAGTTGATTTAGGTAAAAGGCTTGAACCTAAAGTCACGTGAAAGCCCACGTGACACGTTTTACTCCCCCATACCATTTAAGGTAGTAAAGAATGGCGATATCTATTATCGTGAGAAACTTGGCATACTTACCATACTCGGCTGTGCTGAAATAAGGAAAACAGTTTTTACCAGAAATTTGACCCCTGAACGAGGCCTTAACATGTAGTACAATTCATGTTTAAAAGTTAAAAAGATTGAAACAAAAATTTGAATAAATATTGCATCTAAAAGTTCAGATTGCGTAACTTATTTGATCTTGCTTGCTGTTAATCAAACTGCTTTCTCGCCAAGCTCTTTGTCTTCTTTTATAAAGTTTTTCCTGCATCCTGGGACCTCCAACCATGCAAACTCGGGTGGGTTGCATCGTGGCGGAACAAAAAATGCCTCATTAGCTACTTTTGTTATACCAAACAACATGGCTGCTACGCTTTTGTGATTTTATTCCCTTAGGAATAATTGCAACTCAACAATAGCGGGAGCCGTTCTAAAAATAATCTAACTTGTGAAAACGTGGCCTAGTATGCGGGATGGACGCTCCTAGTTATGGGCTCCTGGCAATTCGTACTATTACGTCAGTTGGTTACAACTACCAGAATCCTTTGCGCTGCAGATTCTTTTGTTCTTATAATTTAGACCATTGTCTTGGTAGTCTCAATTCACTCTTTTCACGTGGTGGCCATCTTGGATTCAAAGCGAGGCAATCCTTTGTTTTTGCCAGGTTAACCTCGTTTTGACTGTCCCTCACTACGAGGCTGACCTGGCAAAAACAAAAGATTGCCTCGCTTTGAATCCAAGATGGCCACCAGGTGAAAAGAGTGAATATTGAACAATCTGAAATAATGAAAATTAATCAGTGCAAAGGAGTCTGGTAGTTAGTCATCTGACGTCATAGCGCAAATGGCCTATTTTCATGTAGGGTAAGGTAATATGGGGGAAGGGGTCAACAATAATTGAGCATGGTGTTTTTTCCCATACCCCCTCGCTACAGGCCGATAACCCTTACTCGTTTACCTGTAATTACGGCTCATCGTTGCTTCTTAACGTTTTTCTGCCTTTATACTTTACCTGTTGGGTCGAGACAAAGATACACCTTGAACTTCAATCTGAGTCCTGTTCGTTTGTCATCACAGTGTCCTCCCTTGGTGTTGTTTATTGAATCACTCGTGCCATTAGAAGTACCTGTAATTATACATAATGCAAAACGTTAGTCAGTATATCTTAGTTCAGTATATACCAAACAAGTGAATAGTGATTTTCGCGAACTCTGAATGGCTACTCAAACTCGGAATATCCCCCGGGAATATCCTGCTTTCGGTGTTTTCGGTCTTGCGGTCTTTTTGAACTGATTTAAGGCTGGCTATTTCACTTGTGTGGTATCATACTAAAATAATTAATCCTCTCATGATCAGTATCGGTGACTAGCGGTGGATACTCACCTCACCTCGATAAATACCACAACTAGGCACCTCCACCACGGGAAAGCTTATTCGGCGGTATCCCACGGGTTGTGAGCGGTTCATCCCGCTGGGCCGCGCGCGTCTGTCACAGCTTCCAGTTGTTTTCCCGCCGTAAATCCTTTATGCAGCGCGCTCGCCAGATATTTTTCATTCAGTGAAGTATGCATGAGGAAATCCCTTTTTTACAGTAAATTATATTGGTATGGGATAAAATAGTGATGTAATGCTTTCTCGTTGTATGCCGTGAATATCACACTCGAGCCTAAAGGATCGTGTGTATACTGAAAAATCATGTCACTCGCGGGATATTTCACGGTATACCACACGAAAGCATTGCATCACTAGTACAATCAGTGTTTATATTACGGCAGAACTGAGTGTAACAGTGTCATTGGAGTCAGGAAAAAATATTTCTGCAAATATTCTCTGTTTTCATTCTCTTCAGTCAATAGACCCTATGCATAAGTCCTGGTAACTAGCATGTCAACGAGGCCAGTAGGTCCTCTGGAATGTTGAAATTGAAGCGCCCGGGGAGATTGTGAAATGCACTGAAGGAATGTTCAGTGAAACAATGCCGTTAATTTGCTATGCGCCTGGCTGGTTGTACTATAAAGAAACATTTTTCAACTAAACAATCATGTTCAACACGTTTCACACTTCCTGCTAGCATTTCAACTTCAACATTCCAGAGGACCTACTGGCCTCTTTTTCGTGTTGTGACCGCGCGAGTTATGCATAGTGTGTATACCGATGGGATGATTATGATGACAATTAATGCGACTATTATGATAATGATGACAAAGAGTCAACACAGACCTAGAGCGTTTCAAAAACACTTTTGTAAAAGGTTAGTATTTAAGTACAATCTAGTTTTTAATTCCTAGTTTTTCTTTTTTATCCATGTGTATATGCGCTAAATGTATTGTTACATCTGATATGTATAATATCATTGCTTAATAAAGATACGTTACTATTATTATTATGACGGCAGTATCTAACTT
This sequence comes from Actinernus sp. WN-2022, assembly GCA_030867875.1. Lineage (NCBI taxonomy): Eukaryota > Metazoa > Cnidaria > Anthozoa > Actiniaria > Actinernidae > Actinernus > Actinernus sp. WN-2022. The sequence goes on from JAOWCC010001634.1 coordinate 26,734,993, forward strand.
CTGGATGCCCAGCTAATTAAATAAAATACACCAGTTGGGCGCGAACGTAGCCAAATGTTGTAGTTAAAACTACTCTAAGGTGATCTAAAAATTAGTGTGTTACAATAAAATACATAACAAATAAAGAGTCAATGTTTAAAAACAAGCCAGCAATTAAAACCGTCTGGCTATAAAAACAAAAACGTGTCCATCGCTATAAAGATTCAAAGGAGCGTGCAATATTCAAGCTGCTATATAGTACTGCTTTCTGAATCCGTCTCAGGATCTTCTCACTTCTGTCACCAACTAGCGCCATGTTAGTAAAATCTAATCTTCGCTTTAAGACAACTCCTTGTCTTATAAAACAAGTTACAAAGTATCCTCAGATACTTTCTCTGTATGCACAACCGCTATAAGTTTGGCTTGCTTTCGGTAGGATTGTGAAATTCGTAGTTTTAGAGAGCTATACTCAATACACGTTCTTAATGCTCGCCACCATCTTATTCGTATTGTTCGCAGTGTTCTTATTGTCATCATCATAACAATGATAATACTGAATGACGTACATTTCCAAAATTGATTAAAAGAACAAATCCGAGACTACACTTGAAATCCAATCCTTACACAAGAATAACTCTTGAACCCTGATTCCAATTAATTCTAGGCCATGGAGATGGTCTATACTTTCTAGGAATTTAGTATACTTACCGAGGAAATAATAGTATCGACCTGGTTCATACTCCAGATCCTTACTAGTTGCACCACTCATAGAGAACTTGATGGTGTATTCTTTCAGGGTCAGTGGTTGATCGCACCGCAGTAGAATCTTATTAGTCCAGCTTCTTCGTGGATTAAAGTTATAGGTCGTATTGACATCACAAGTGTCAAAGCTTTTCTTGTCATAAGCAATCCACAAGTTGGAATAAAGAGTTGTCTTGTCAGGGGCGCGCGGCAACGTCTGCATTATGATGTTTGGGTTCGGGCAGATGACTGGAAGATGTGACTGTATCCTCACTCGAATTTCTGGGATCTCTCCCGTCTTCTTGCATGGATTTGTTGTGTTAATGAAACTGTAGCATGGAAAATAAACATGGAGTTACAACAGTGAACTGTCAACTGACACACTGTGGCCTCATAATTTTGTGCTGTGTCAAAAAAATCAAATAGTTTATTCGCCTGCCGGAGACCGAAAACAGTAAATAGTTAAAGTGCCTATAAGCCCTAGCCAGTTATTTTTGATTTAAAAGTCAAACTGGAAAACAAAATGAATAATAATTATAGTCTGCCGATTTCGAAAATTAAGGAATCACATTTCAATGACGTCATTTAAGGGTAACCTAATTATAGTCCTTTAGCTCTGTTTTTATGTCAGCTCTACTTATTAAGAGATCACTCTCTAAGATTGTAAGTATCGAATGTCTGACACCTGAAAAACAGCTGTATAAATGAAGAAATTCAATTTGATAACTCAATTCATTTCGGCAACTCATTAGCATAACGTCCCTTATTTGACGTCATTTCAATGATTTATAATGCTTTTTAAAGCATGCAATACTATACGACCATGAATCGCCCACAAATGATTGAACAAGATTTAAAACACTTTACTGCGCCCAAATAAATGATTTCTGGCTAGGGCTTACAGGCACTTTAACAATTATCCCATGAATGCGAACCAATCAGATTGCTCGATCTACCAAGGTTACTGAGTTGGTATATACTAATGCTGGATAGCCGATTTAGGCGGAGGAGCCAATCAGGGCGGGCAAAAAGCACAATTCACTAATGTGGTTTTACAGCTATTTCAACATAGGTTGTCACGGACAAACGACAAGCGACATTCCCAGACCGAAATGGATTGTGGTTATAGCTGAAAGTCTGTGGAATTCATTTGTTTTGGGGGTGAAGACTTTAAGACGAATATTAAAGGTCTCTTGCATGCGAATCGATTTTCCGAATTACGCTGTCGATCATCGGTTTCGCACAGCTGGACAATGATAACCACAATGCATTTCGGTATGAGAATGTCGCTTGTCGTTTTACCGGGCCCTGGGACAACTAGCATGTTCACAGGCCCTGGATACTAAAAAAACTAAAAAACAAAAGAGAAGACGAGAACTGAGGTAGACAACGTGAAGGGAGGGGGAATGGGGAGAGAAAGGGGAAAGGGAAAGAGGGCTCTCTTTCCCTCCCCTCTCTCCAGTCCCCCTCTTCTTTTCGTCCGCCATTTTGTTTTCGCCACGTTTTATATTCATCATTTTCCCCAGTATATAGAGCCTGTGAACAGGCTATGGGACAACCATAGAAAATTATGTTAATGAACCTGAAGAAAATGTTAAAACAAAAAGAAAAAAAACGTATACCTAATAGGTATTGTACCCAGATCTTTGGATAGGAAAATATATGGGGTGGGATCGATCTGGGTACGAGATTAGCTTTAGGGCTATCTTACGACTGAAGTCTATTTGAGCTGTGGCATTTTTACTCAAACGTAGTCCCGATTTATTTTCAGTTTATCCCGATATATCAATAATTTCCCTAGTCTACCAATTCCAGACATTTTCTTAAGATTCCTAGCAAAAAAAAACTGTTCTACCGAAACAGACATGCATATGAAGCCTAAACACCGGAAATCAACTGTAATTGAGATATGCTCATGTGTGTGTTTTTCAAATTGTATCTATATTGATGTGACTTTGTCGGAGATAATAGAAGAACATTATTTGTTGCTAATCATGTTAATAAGAAGAGAGATCTTGCTATTTTGAAACAAGAGCCTATCTGGGCTTTCACTCGGGCCACTATATATACATCAATGCAGCCAGACACTCTTTAAGGTGAGCACACACCAGGAGACGTTTTGCATGTCCCCTAGTATGTCCTACCTTTATGGAGGAAAGGGTACTCCCATATAGAAATTGTTTTCAGTGTCCAAGGGAAGCACCATTAGAAATGTGGATGGGGGAGGTAGGACTTCCTCAAGATGCAATTTTTTTGGGCCCCTTGGTTGTGCAAGGCAGGTTATTTTCTTTGATATTTTGCGTTCCAGGATTTTTATTTTGGACTACCCTATTTCAGATGTCTGATGGTGTGTTCCAAATGAGATTGAAGATGAAATACACTTTCATTTGAAATCCTCTTAGTAATAACCAAAGGGAAGAATTATTAGCTGAATTTATCGGTCTTTAGGAGTGGCCAGTAGCGCGGTGACATCATTCTCTGCTCCCCTAGTATATATATGTAATTTAATATTTTTGGTTTTCTCGTATGCAAATTAAAGAAGTTGACCTTTTACTGTAAACACTACTTATTCATGTAACACACGTTTACAGTTTAGTCTGCTGTTCTGTCATACTGCAGGTTCCGAGTACTAATAGATGATTATCTCAAATGTATGTTTATATTTGTCCCGTATTATAAGTTGTATCCTGTCCATCCTGTGATGGAGCTATCACTATATTTCTCTACTGTTCTTTCTACCCTACGGCTCTTTATCAAGTTCGCTGATCGCCGCCTCGCGGCTCTTTCTCCGCGGCTGTTCTCTCTATGAAACCTCTGGAAGTCATGTTAATTGTATTCATGGTCAATTTGTGAGCCTCTTTGTAACTTTACCTGCTGTTCTTGACGAGTCCATTACGAGTCCATATTGGTATTTGTTGGATTAAAGATTATTAACTGAAATGCCTGTTGGTTATCTCTAATTAAAAGCTTTACCCTCATTCCCAAAACTTCAGGCTGCTCATTATATTACAGAACTATAAAGGGAACTGTTGGAAGCCTTTAATTTCTCGAACCAAAACCTCGGCCGTGAGAGGATTCTTGTTTAAGTTTACCTTGAGAGTTGAATATTGCTTGGCTCGTCATAAATCATAATTCTGACAGTGCTGAGTGTGTATAATTTCTGGCTTCGTGTTGGCGAGTGAGTGTTGTTCTCACAGTTCAGGACACTTTCAGGAGTTCAGATGTCTTCAGACTTCGACAGAGGAGGGTAACCCATAACTGCTCAACCACCGCAGTATATATATTTGCTAGTAAATCGCTATATTTCGCTATAAATCAGCTATTCAGTATACCTGTATAGTATAACGTACACAGGTCTCGATACTAGACAAAAGGCCTGGCCCGAGTAATAACGGCCTGCAGATTTAGACTCGGGAGGTCAAAGGCCTGGCCCGAGTAAATAGTCATTATCTCCGCCCCAAACTATCAAACTATACTCTGAATTTCAAACGGGACCTGAAACAACCATGAGGCTCACGCTGAGTCCGACTAAACGACTCCAGTGAACGGTGGAGTCGTCAACTTAACATGATCATCAAGTTTCAAAACATCAAATATTTTGTGGGTTAGTAAGCTTCACATAAAAATGCAAACGAAAACGATCACAACTTATTTACACTCGCTGTAGTAAACGCTCAGATTGCATTATGGTCCGCGCGTATTGATTATTTTGACCTTGCGCGTAACCACAATACAATGCGCCAAAAATTGGCCCCACTTTTCAAATTAGTACTGCTGCCTTGCCGATGTCAAAATGGTAGGAAAGAAATACAGAAAGCAGCAATAAAATTTTCTCCTAGCTGCAGAAAGTTACTGAGCTGTGCGGTCGCGTGTCACTTGTTGCGTATCAAGCCGGAAAAAACTTTAGTGTCACGAGTGAGACCTCAAAGTAAAAATGACATAGAATGCTGATTGCGGGCGAGAAAGAGGAGCCCGCAACCCTAATCTTAACGTCGGTCAGCGGCACGTGTATACGCGGGTCAAGTCCTTCCAACTGGTATGATTGGAATGCAAAGAATATAATAGCCACACAATGTTGTCACGGCTACAAACTTCACTACCATCTTCTGAAAACTGGACGAAATCTTCTAAAATGTAACTCCTGAAGCCAAAATAACCCGGACAATTCACAGACAACAGTCTTGTGAGCAATTCTCATACGTTTGGAGCTATAGACCCTACCAATGCATAAGTCCTGGTAACTAGCATGCCAACGAGGCCGGTAGGTCCTCTGGAATGTTGAAATTGAAGCGCCCGGGGAGATTGTGAAATGACTGAACGAATGTTCAGTGAAACAATGCCGTTAATTTGCTATGCGCCTGGCTGCATGGTTGCACTATAAAGAAACATCAACTAAACAATCCTGTTCAGCACGTTTCACACCTCCTCAGTAGTATTTCAACTTCAACATTCCAGAGGACCTACCGGCCTCTTTTTCGTGTTGTGACCGCGCGAGTTATGCATAGTGTGTATAAAAGTGTTTATTATCCACTGGGTGAGAATTTCATGCACTTTCCGCCATTACGCTAATATCTCTATGTATGCACTATGATCTGAAAACTGAACGAAATCTCCTAACAACAACTATCAGCGTACCCTGGGTGCCAGAGGTTCTACTGCCAAGCCAAAGTTTAGATTGACGAGAAGGCTCTGGCACCCATGGTACTATCAGCGAGGCATCATCCCAAAAACTTGAAAAACTGAAAGGTCGAGAATTCCTTTCAACTGAAAGAGATGTCTTAATTGATGAATTCAAGTTTGTAGATAAGGTCAAAGTTTTTACTGACATGCCAACTAATGTGATAAATGTAAAATTAATAAAAAAACATTCATTTCTCTAAAAAACAACACAAACACAAGACAATAGTTTTTAGATTTTTACAGATGCACTTCATATATTTCAAACTATGACTATATTGAGAAGAGGACGTCAGTTTTTTTCCAACTCATCACATAAATGCATGTCACGCAATTGGAGATTCCATACTCTCGCGCGCACTGCATAACCATTCGTTACTACTAGTTAATATCACTTAATTAATTTATATTAGCTAGAGTATAGTACGCAAATAAATTGGAAAGGTCAAATCAAGCACGTCATGTCCTAGATCCTCGACTACCTCGCGAATAATATTTTCCAAACGTGTATTCGTTTGTCAAACAGTTAACTTAAAGTTAAATGAGGGAAAATATAAAGCTGAAACGCAAAATAATTAACACAGAGTTATGAGTTCAAATATAGTCATTATGTGTATATCATGTTTTAAATTTTCAACATATGTTAAATAGACTCGATCGCTATATATCTCTGTTCACAGACAAAAACAAAAGCCACTCTATCATTCTTTTCTTTAACCAAGAAATGTGAGCTGCTTTAATTTTCTGAAACTTAATTCGCGAATGCGATTTGTTTTAAATAAGACAAGTTTCAGCTATTCATTTTATGAATTGATATACTTTGCCAGTAGCTGTTCCATGAATTATCTTGAAAAGTCGCTCAATAAAAATCCTATCCAAGTCAAAGGATTGCCTCCATTTGAATTCCAGATGACCACCAGGTGAAAAGAGTGAATTAATATCCCATGTTTGATCGACAATCCGAAAATTGTCATGAGATTTATAATGTCCTTATATATAGGTTCATGATAACCAGTTATGTGTGCAACTTTCGCAATCATACACGCTGATACTTACATAGGATTATTCGTCGTCCATTGAATTGACTTGTAGATATATGATGACCCAAAAATCCATAGCGATGAAAATATGATCGAAACAATCGAGAGTTTGTGGTATCTTTGAGGCCCCGCCATCGCTTAAAAACTCTGTCGTGCCTGGTTTAATTAATAAAGCTCTTAAAATCGATCCAGCGAAGCAGTTAAACGCTTATTCGCAAAACAGAGATCCACAATAGATTAATTTGCAAACGAACGCTACGCAGGAGGCGTTCCAGGAATTTAACGTGAATATTGACAGTCTCAGTTAACGTAAATCTAGACCAGAAAAGGAAGTGGTCATACCTTCAAATGACCACGAGGACTTAAGCGGGCAGGAAAACCACAAGATGGTGGTGTACTGAAGTCATACCTTCACATGACCTAGCCCTTAAGGCATTTATATCGCCACGCAGGACCTAAGGCAGGAAAACCACAAGAATTAAAGGCGGTATACTGACCAATCACGCTCGAACAGAGCAGGGGGACACCTTATAGTAAGATTTCGTATAACATGTGCAGTATAACTATTGAGCCACATTGCCATCTGTATGAACAGCAATAGCATTTTGTTAATAGCGTACTCTCTCCAAGAGGCAGTCATGATTTCTTACTAGTGTACGTAACTTTACCGTAATTTATGTAGGGCCATTGATTCTTTAGATTATGTGACCATATTTTTTATCAATTCTGATCTGTGATATCCTATTTTAAGGTATTTTTGTAATTATCAATAAAGACTGCCAGACCAAATTCTTATTATTATTATTTTTGTTCTATGGTGTTGCGAGTTTGCACAACATCATTGTGACATGGTTAACCAATCAGATTCCACACTGCCCGGGATACACTCGCGGGTCACCTCTCTGAACTACTTTATAACCTTATGATTCTCGTGATGCTGTGGCTCTTTGGACATCAGAAATTGTTTTAACCGTATTTTGCGTGCAGTATTTGAAGCAGTGCAGCCGGCGTGGAAGCGAGAAATTTCAGCCGCGAGTATAAAAATATGAGTTCGATCTCCGCACTTAAATTACGGTGTACAAACACATTTTTACAGCTAAATATTTATGTCGATTGGTCACAAGACGATCCTCATCGTGATTCCGTGGTTCTTTGGACATCAGCAATCGTTTCTGTATTGAGAGACATTATACATGTCTGTTAATATGGGGAAAACAGAAGATCAACTTCGATGGCAGAAACCCTCATTGAGCTTTAAATGAGGTATATCCCAAGTGATGTAACAAGTCAGAGCGATACAAATCTTAGTTAAGCAGATGTTTTCAGTGTATACCAAATGCTGTGCTCGTTTTTTGGTTGAAGATATAAACTAAAGGGGACCTCTTTAAAGAAGTTTATTGACTCGTATTAATTAATTACATTGTATTTTTGTGGACTACTGATCATGAATGAACCGAACTGCGCCGAACAAACAGGAACTTTAGCTTTTATATAGTACTGCATCAGCAAAGTTTACCCTTATCCGAGTCCGAAACGTAGTTTTAGACTCGTCATCTAACTATATCATATATTTTAATTAGTTTAGTTTTGGTGTTCTAGGACCCCATTCTAGTGGAAATTGTAAGCGAATTAAGTTGGAAGACAAATTGCAAAACATCACTACAATCATTTATTATGGCGAATAGATTAACCCTTTCATGCCGGTACACGTCAATTGACGTATTTTACTGGTTACTTGCTTTTTAGCTCGGTTTTGGAGTGCCTATGATCTTTGGGGCTATGCCATACCAACGCATTCTCCCCGTTGAAGTAACAACCATCCTTAAATGGAAAACAAGCTTGAAATAATGATAATCGCCTCTAAGACAAAACCCTAACCATCGGACGAATTCACGGGTAAACGACGGGTTCTCACTCACCAAGAGCTATGGTTCACAGGTAAACAAGAAGAGAAGGTAAAGAAAGAATCAAGTATTTTTTGAGCGCTCCTACTCGCAGGGCTCGAACTCGTCAGTAACCCTTTGTGTGTACTGCAGTGTACCGTTCGGAAGAATTACTGAATGCCTTCCGGAATATATAAGTCTTAAGTGATACTTTAAACTGATTGATCGAAGTAATGTTTCTAATTGTAGTAGGCAGACAGTTCCAGTTTGGCTGCGACAAATGCTCTGTCACCGAAGGGGACATTTGGATGATGACGCCCATACTACAACTACCAGACCTTGCGCGTATCCTTTTGTTCCTCTAATTTCTCTTGGTATTCTCAGAAGAGTGAATGAGAAAAACAATTTGAAAAGGATTCTGGTAGTTGTAGTGAATGACGCCATAATGAAACTGTTCTATTGGAATTTAGCGTGTTGGTTTTTTGTGGAGGAAGGAAAACCGGAGAACACGGAGGAAAACCTTCGGAGCAAGAGCGGGTGGCCCTTCATGTAGGCAACACATTAATAGGCCCTTTGCAGCTAGCACATCACGTGGTTGTACTGGAGAGCAAAAAATACTTGACTTCATTTATTTTAAGGCCTTGTACGAGATCGGTATTGCTATTAGCAAAACCTGTTTGTAAATGCTATTTTTCACCTCCAATCGATTGTCGATCTTTCTAAAACAGCGTTTTTAAAGATAGCTTACTCTCCAGCATCCATGGCAATGCCTTTCCCATGGAGATCACGAGCTCAATTCATTCGTTAATGAAGTACTATATCAGCACGTGACTGTTAGCTGCAAAGGGCCTATTGCTATCAAAATATAGTAGAATTAACACAATACAAAACAATAGAACGAACTACACAATACAATAGAACACAATACAATTTGGTAATAATTCATGTCTGCCTAAATGAAGAGAGAACGCTAGACTTGTCCCCTCGTCTGAACTGGGAAAAATATTGTCGCGGGGACAAAATTTTGTCCCAGGGACTTGTCCCTTCAAATCAAACTGGTTTGAATTGAGGGACAAGTCACGGGGTCAAAACGACAATATTTTTCCTAGTTGCACGAGGGGACGTGTCCCTGGACCCTGGGACTTGTCCCTTCGTGTGTACGCAACAAGGGACCTTTAATACGTCAGAGGACGCCGACCCGTGTGAATGATGGTGAAGCAAGCACAAACGCAAGCAAATCGGCGTTCCCTTGGGACTCGTCCGCCATCTTGTAAAAGCACTTCAAATGCGCATGCATGCGTGCGTTATGTCAGGCGACCAATATATATTTTTAACTCGAGAAAAAATCATCTGAGTAATGGTCCGTGTTACGATTCGATCGGGAATTTACAAGGCGTCTTGATGAAGTTACTTACTCAGCGAATTCGAGCCTTCGTACATTTCTAGGCGTAGCCGTAGTCAAACGAACACTCGGAAATCGAATGTAATCGAATGCTAGAGTTCGATTGATTCGGTAAGCGAACGAAATCGAACTAAAAAATGTGAATTCGATTCGATTAGCGAACACAATCGAATACCAATAAAGAAAAAACTATTGAGTACCAAGTATTTAGATTCAACCTCAGCGCATGTTAGCGCAAGTGCGGTTAGTTGAATACGACTGAAAAATAAACATATTGATGGACTCTACCATCAACTGTAGCAGACAAAAGCAGTGTCTTTCAACAGCCAGTCTTGTCATCCCATTTTTGGTCAGGTGCATGTATCTTGAACGCCACACGATCTGAGGAGGTATCTCAGTGATGTCCAATCGAATGACAGATGAATTGTGATGTTCAATGAAGCGCCAGAGCACTAGGTTGCTCCGATTAAACACTGATTTAAACTAAGTAACAAGGTTTGACATTACACGAAGAGAAGTGAAGGAAGAGATGGAAATAAAAATCAGCGTACATAATGTCACGAACAGCTTCCACCTGAATGTTTTCAACTGCTAGTCCTATGTCCTGTCAACTACACTATTAGACATGGTTTTATTACAGTGGCTATAACCCTTCTTGCAAGTTTTATAGCTATGAACCTTCGAAATGTTTTGAATACTTCTATGAAGAACGTTTTGGCTTACAGAAAATACTCAATGTTCTACGCTTGTTTGAAATCGTGTAAATTTGACCTTTCGTGACCCATGACCGCGTAAGTAAAAGCATGGGTCGATTCCTGTAAAGACGTCATCTCATTAATGCATTATTCTCCATGGCGCCTTTCCATCACAACATCATAAATTTATAGAAAATATACACAGTTTGCGAGTTGTTAGTAAAGAAAAAAGTCATTTTAGTGAACATGTTTAGTATTTCTTCACATTATTGCAAAGTCGAATTAATTATATGATCCAGGCTTCACTTACGCGGTCATGGGTCAGGAAAGGTCAAATTTGGGAGACGGCGACGGGAATGACGACGGGCCGTAGAAAAGTGTTTTCTCCCGAAATTTGGTGTCTACTATTTCCCTTGTCCGCCTTTAATTGCTTCTCACAACCAGATTTTCGAAAAATATGATGAGTATATATAGAGTTCCGATCACGCCGAACGAAAAACAGATTGATGTACTTTCTTACGCTCTCCGCGTTCTCTTCAAAACGTACAATTTGGGTTTTCACGTTGTGTTTTTGCAGAGAACGTACGGTGGAAATGTAGGCGACTGCATGCATTTTCACGTGCAGCTATTGTATCCCCGTTGTAATTAAGGCTATTGTTTTATGCCGTCGTCGTTGTTGTGGCAGTCGTGGTTGCTTAAAGGCCCTATTATTTACACCATTTCAACAACGTATCCTCTTATAATGACAAACACGCTTGAAATAACGATTATATATTGTTACAACAACAACACAAATCCTAACCCGAACCACAGGCAGCCCAAGCTCAAGTTACGAAAATATAAGGGTTTGTATGGGAGCGTAGCGAACTCCGTTTACTAGCCAGAAATACTGTAAAATATTTAAATAAAAATGACTTACCTTGCCACTGTGATGTTTTCTGTCGTGTTTCCTCCTTGTTGGATAGTTTTAAGCTGATTTCAGCCGAATTTTTTTTTCGGAGCCCCTTCTTCCTAAAAAGAGAGAAGCTCTCGGAGTTCGCTACGCTTCCATACAAACCCTTATATTTTCGTAACTTGAGCTTGAGCTGCCTGTGCCCAAACCACAAATCCTAACCCGAACCACAAAACGAACCCTGACCATCGGACGACGATAAACGGTAAACGACGGGTTCTCACTCACCTAGAGCTTGGGTTCACAGGTAAACAAGAACAGAAGGTCGAGAATGATTGAGTATTTTCTGTAAAACAAAACTTTCTTCACAGAAGTATTCAAGTTCATATATAGCTATAAAACTTGCAAGAAGAGTTATAGGCACTTTAAATGACCAACAGAACATAACAATGACAAGCCTTGTATGCAGCATAATACCAGGCAAACAATACTTCCTTATAATTTATGAATACAGTTATTGTTTGAGAAGTTATATCAAAAACTCGTTCTGCGTTTGACCGTTGTAATAAAACTCGAATAGGCCCCATTTCAGACCTTTGTGATAGTTCTTCAGAGGATTCAGTGCTTTGTTTTCCAATTATAGAAATTGAGACATTTCCTCTTGGGATACAGAAAAACAAAAAAATATTACTCAAGGGAAAGGTCACGTGGTCTGAAATGGGGCAACAGACAGGCAAGCTGAAAGGGTCTATTGAAAGCTCTCAATAAATCTCTCGAGGCTGAGCCCCTCGAAATTCCTTTGCTTTCTTGTTTTTGATACCACGATCAAAATTGATATATAATTTCAACTCAATTTCACTTTTGACACTTTTATAATTATCAAGTTTCCCTAACAAGTTATTGTTGACCTTTGACTCTAACCATACTGTAATTACTCGGGCTGCCTTTGGAAATCTGCAGGCCGTTGTTCTGTGCAGCAAAATTTTTGCCCATGTATTAAATTTCAAGTTCACCACCAATCAGATTGCACTGCGCTGGTCACGTAACACTCTCCAGGTTAATTTATTTACATAATTTAATACAGTAAATCAAGATGGTGGACCCGCGAGGAAATTTCTCTCTAATTTGGAGTCCCATCTCTCAAATGTGAGCAGTTTAATGTTTTATTTAACTTCACTCGTGCGAAAGCCTTCCAACAGGCTCAGGATATTTCAACTGGCGCTCTTGTTCACATCAAACGTTCAATTGAGTAACAACACCAATCGAACTCAATCGAATGTTCGATTTCGTTCGATTGCAGGGCCGTATAGCTAGACCAAAAATTTAGACGAGTCAAGACTTGAGAACGCAGTCACTATGGGGCATACATCATCTTTATTTCAACACGGTGTCTCATCATACATATAATACTCTTCCCGAGAGCCGTGCATACATGTACTAATAATAAAATTACAGAAATGGATCCCTAGTTAAAATGTGTTGTAAAAAGTGTAAATCCCTAAAATATGTTATCCTAATATAAATTGTATAATTCTTATTCAAAATTTATTGGTTATAGCGTATATTTAAATGATGCCACGCTTGTCTGTCTTCTTGTATCATTAGATAAACTATTCCAGAGAACAGCCCCCCTATAATGAAAGCTGCGTTTTCCAGCTTCAGTGTGCGGTCTTGGTACAGATACATTATAGCTTGAGTTTCTTAAAGGGATACCCGAGTGAAAAACACATTTGGGCTCAAAAGCATCTTTCGGATGTACTTTGTTCAGAAAATGTATTAAAATTTGATAAAACTTTTTCAGAGTTGAGAATGAGCCCCTCAAAGTTGTCCCCGCGAAGACCTGGGCGCCGCCATTTTGTTCACATTAATTCCTGTGACGATTTTTACGTCACTTCGTCCCACCGGAGTCTTGCGGCTAACTTGTAGCGACTTATTTTCTTTGCAGAATTTTCACACGCTCGGAATTAGAGTAGATTTTCATCGATATGGCAGAGTAATTTCGTACTAGAACAAAAATATGATGAAGACGATATTGTGAGAGAAGTTCAGAAGACTGGGAGGCACGAAGAAAAGCATGTAGAAGGCGAGAATATCAACGAACAACAAAAGGCGACTACCGAGCCAGTGCTATAAAGATTCGCTGTGTGTTTTTGTATGGAACTTGTCAGCCTTAAACACAAGACTAAAGGTAGATTATTACAATATTGATATCGGCATAGCAATCGAAACTTGTTTAATTTGACCCAGAAAGATAATCAGGGTGTAGCAAGCCACATAATTCAGTTTAATTTCGTTTACCTAACTGATGTGTTGTGAAACAGCGGGCGCGCGCCAAGTTCCACCACAATTGTACAAACATGAGATCATTATTTTCAAAATAGAGCAAGTTACCGGGCTTGATCGCGCCAATGCTTTTCAAACAATTTAATAAGGGAATATAATTATTTTTGCAATAAAATTGCTCCGAGTGTCTCGTTCTTGTGTCATTGCATATATTCTGCTATGTTGGGCTAGTTATGATCGATTTTTACAGGGAAGTTTTAACTTTTCAGGTGTTTCGTTTCAGTTGCACAAAGCCATGCAGTCAGTACAGATCGAACCGGATAACTCGCAAATTATATAGCTCCAATAATACATAAGTTTCCGCGGAAAGCAATGCCAATATCAATATTGTCATAATCTACCTTAGTCTTGCGTTTAAGGCTGACAAGTTCCAAACAAAAATACAGCGAATCTTTACATCAGCTCGGTAGTCGCCTTTTGTTGTTCGTCTGATATTTTCGCCTTCCACATGCTTTTCCTCGTCCTCCCAGTCTTCTGAACTTCTCTCACAATATCGCCTTCATCATATTTTTGTTCTAGTACGAAATCACTCTGCCATATCGATGAAAATCTACTCTAATTCCGAGCGTGTGAAAATTCTGCAAAGAAAACAAGTCGCTACAAGTTAGCCGCAAGACACCGATGGGCGGAGTGTCTAAAACGCAGGTAGCGGTTAACGGGTAGCGGGTAATGGTAGCGGGTAACGAATAGCGGGTAGCGGGTAACGGTTAGATGTAGGTGTTTTTTTTTGTACAAAAATATTATCTGGCACCCGTTTACGGTGTGTACACAGGTACCCCAGGATCATTATGCGTAAAACGGTTATTTCCCGGATATTTGAAATTACAATAAATGTATGGCGTTTTAGCTCGCATGCCCGTTTGCTCTAAAATAAATTTCAATAAATCGTCAAAATAGTCTTACCTGTCTCTTGTGTATTTCTTTCAGTTTCTGTGAAGTTTCAAGCCATTCCGTTCAATATTGAGTGAGTTACAGGAATTTTCCTTCCCTTCGAATTCCCACAAAAATCCCGTACATCGCCAAAATAAGATTTTATGGTCCATGGTATCAAATGCCTTTTTTAAGTCCAAAAAGATGACCCTTATCTGTGTTTAAAAAACAATCATTGGTGGCATCTAGTGGAGCAGTCAATGTGGAATGGAAGGGTCTGATCTGTAAATAAACCATGCTCTGTCAGATAGCTATAGAATTGATTAAAAATAATCCTTTCTATTAGTTTAGTGACGGCAGGCAAAACAGAGATAGGTCTATAGTTATTGGCTCCCAGAAAATGGTGATCTTTGTGAAAAATCTAGACGAGACGAGTTGGATTGCTGAATGCAATCTGGTGACATCCAGGGCAATGGTTCTAACTGAGACAAAATTATCACGTTTTTGTTCGATCCGACCACCGTTTTGGGAAAATAACCCCATTCCGGCCCCCTCCCCGCGACATAATAAACGACTGGCAAGTTGTTTATCGGTGACTAGCTTTTTTATTATCGCTAAAGTCTATCAGCTATTTACCAATTATTAACTAATTCTATACAACATGTTCAGTGTTATCAACCTATTTATATAATTACAAGTATTTATACCAAGCCTCCACCGCAGGCAACTTTATACGGGGTCCAGTCCTCCTCTTCTCTCCGAGTCACAGATAACCTGGCAATTTAAGATTCTCGCGGTTATGCCTGCGGAGGACGCTATTTTATCTCCTAAAGATTTAACATTTACAAAATAAACGTAACAATTCATGAGTAAAGATATTATGCACTAATTAACACTATTCTTGACGTGTAAAACAGTCATCTAGATTATGCAAGCCATATGCTTATCTCCAACCTCATGTAAACGTAATGGCTTACAGCTAGTCCTTTTGTTCGAGCCATTCGTGTTTGGAACAAACTTACTGAGCCAGTGGTCCTTGCATCAAGCATAAAACAATTTCAGACACTAGCGCTCTCAGAAATACGTACAATGAGCCCACCTGCCCATCTAAAGAGACTATAAACTCTTGATGACCATTACTTTTCATTTTCTTTAATTTCAACTACACTTAAGTATTATTAAGTTTAGTCTACTTTAACGCCATTTGTAGAGCGATTTCACTCATTTAATTTATTGCACTCACTCGCACTCTCCCAGCATTAGTTCACACTAGTTGAGAGTAAACATTCTAAGTTCTAAGTAAATAATATCATATGTAAAGTGTGTTCTGATTGTCTTAACATGTTTCTTTTATAGAATGGATTCAATAGTACGCGCACTGCGATTGGATAAAAGCCGTGCTTCTTTAACTATGTAAACACGGACAAGATTATGTTGATTTTCTTAAACGTTTCTCATTTATATTTTATAAAAGAAATATAAAACAGTTTCTGTGTTCAGATAAGAGAGGCCGTGTTTTATCGATAGCTACAGATCCGAGCCGCTTCGGCGAAGATCTGTATTAGAGAGCTTAAGCATCAACGACGGCGACGGCCGCGAGGACGGCACCTAGAAAAATATTTTCTCCCGACATATGATGTTTACTATTTCCTTCGTTCGCCTTTAATTACTTTTCACATTCATATCTTCGAAAAATATGATAAGCATAGAGTTCCGTTCACGCAGAACGAAAAACGGAGTGATTTACTTTCTTACGTTGGCTTCAAACGCAATATAACCAAAATAAGTCAAGATTTACTTGAAAAAGAGTAACATTTCTATTAAATTTATCAAGGCTTCTTGTGTTCTAGTTGAGTGCAGTATTTATTTCACTGAGTAATAATCCGGAAGAATTCCTTTGTACTTTAAAACAACAATGTTTTATCTATTATTTCTAGCTCAAAAGAAATTTGCATTTCAAATTTCACTGTTGTCAGTTGCGTGTTTTTGCATGTAGTCGAGTTGCGGGACGAGGTTCGTCTCTTCTAACCCGAGATGGCGCGATTTCGAAAGCCAAAAACACCAAAGGAGAAACAAGAGTTGCCTGAATCTAGTATTCATGCCAGTATACTTCATATTTGACGATGAAATGGGTGTAAACATATTCCAGGGCGTTTCATGGCTGGCAATCTACTCGAATAAAAGCGCAACTTTAGAATACCCGGCCACTAAAACTTGGGAGTCGTAACTACTAGATACATACACTGAAAGGTAAAAATATAATATAGTTAGGTAAACGTCCTTTTAGTAAACCAAATAATGAATGATTTTATTCAATTACATAAAAAAAGTGTTTTACATGTGAAGGCTAAACGTTGGGAGTACCGGGTTGATTAGTGCCTACTGAACTGGAACACTCGATTCACTTGATTATTGAACTGGAACATTTACAACACTAGGTTATTCAACTGGAACACTTACACCACTAGGTTATTCAACTGGAATACGTCCAACACTAGGTTATTCAACTGGAACGCTTATAGAACTGGTGATGTAATGTAGTTTTATAAGTGGTCGAGTTCGATAATCAAGAGTTTTGTGTAATTGTCATCACGTGGTATAATCTATCGCACCAGATAGGCTCTCGCACTAATAATATTAATACACTGAAGTGACCCATGATATTCCCAAGACTTTCTATGTTTACATAACGCAATACAGGGCGTTGTTCGATTGGGTGTCGAACGTAACAAGTGATTGCTTTGGTTTTGCGTTTGCCGGCTTAGCTTTTCTATTGGCTGTGAAAATATTTTGTAATTATCAGCCAATCAAGTTCTAAACTAAAACCAAACATTGGTTTGTTCCGCGTGCAATACATTTCCCTCTTAGCGAGAGTTATCCACAATTGCGTTAACTGTTCCTCGTGATTGGTTCAAGTAAAACCAATCACAAATTACTTCAGTTCGTGATTGGCTCGTTGAGTTTTTTTCTCAGTTGCTCCCGTAAATGTGCTCTAATGCTCACATTACTTTACAATAAACGCTTATATCTACTAATCTTTTTTTAATTTGTTCATGTTGTATATGTGTTTTAAAATTGGATGCACGTGAAGAAATCCTTTGAACTATTTTCTGCAAAGATTATGGTAAGTGTGGTAAGATGACTCCCGTCGCAATGTCGATGCTCGGGATTACTTTGATATTTTACTATCATGAAAAACAATTGTGAACCAGAGGTATTCAGTTCTGTAAAGTCATTTCATTTGATTTAAATGTTCACAAGATTAAACAAATTTCATTGTTCCCGCGATCCAACATGGCTTGGTTCAAACCGTCTATTGGCTCTTCTCACGTGACGGCCATGTCGAGTCCCAGGAGAATAAAAACCTGTTTTTACTACTCTAAATAGCGTAAATATAAAACAGTATAGTATAATATGATAAATGATGAATACTCTTCCGATAAAATCCACCTTTTGATACAGATGAAGTTCGATCGGGTTCCCGAACCAAATCATTCTATACAATCAGGAGTTTAGTGTAGAAATGTCTTACGCCTGGTTCACACTAGACAACTCAGTACCATAATTGTGAGATAAGAACAAGTACCGCTAATGATCAATGCATTACTGCGTATGTTGCTTGTGCATCTAGTGTGAATCAGGCTTTAGAGAAGAATTGTCAGTGGAATTATTGAACGTTCGAGTTTCTCTACAACAAAATTAATTCTCTAGGATAGCAGGAAACTGCCTTGTTAATGTCATGACGTGAAAAATGGCATAGATTGAATCTTATTCTAGAATTTTTATTTTAATAACAGCGATGAAGTTGCTCTACCTTCTCGTTTAAAGTAACAGTTTTCACCCCCTAAAATCTATGCCATCCACCACGCATGTACCCTGGGCGCTAGAGGCTCGAGGAAATAAAGGGCGAAGAGACGAGAGGGAAGAAAAAGAAGATTCTCTGGTGTTATCCATTGAGAATCTCACTTCCACACTTCCCGGTTAGCTCAGTGGTTAGGCTCCGGTCTGACGAGCTGGAGGTCGCGGGTTCAAACCCCGGCCGGACAAACACTCAGGGTCTTAAGATAACTGTGTAGAAGGTGCTGCCTTTGTGAAACAATCTCGTTCTCGAACTGCAAATGGTTAGACCTTCACGTCTTCTCGGATAAGGACGTGAAATCGTAGGTCCTACGTCGGCCTCAAGTTTATCAGTCTCGCCAGACTGTTACGAGTTACCGACGTTAAATACAGTTACTTTACTTTACGGTTCGACGTGTTTTCTTTATTTGAAACTCAGTGCATGGAAGTGAGATTCTCAACGGATAACACCAGAGACTCTTCTTTTTCTTCTCTCTCTCTCCTCTGGCAGCCTGGGTACCACCCATGCAACACTACGTGTGATACCTTCTCCAGAACATGTATTCTCTGCTAATCTAAGTAAGTTATGTTTGTGTTAAATCATGAGAAAGTTTATCCTGGGATAACAGTGTCCTTTTAAACCTGAATACAGTCCTTGGGAGTGCCTTCCTGTATCTCCACTTCATTTCCCACATGCCCACTTGCAACAGTAGCTGGGTTCTCAAGCACAGTATCTTCAGAATTATTATGGATATTGGAGGCAGGCAACTCTTTATTCTTATTATGGTGCTTTGATTTCCTCTTTCTTTCTTTCTTTGTACCCAAGTTCTTCACATTTTCCTCCTCTGTTGTTATTTCATACGGCCGAGCACCAATCAATCCATTTTTCTTTCCTGACCCTCTAACTGGATCATTTCGTGGAATTGTATTCTCAGCTTTGATAGTTTCATCACGAGTACCTTCTTTTCCTGGACCAGCCTTCCCGAGTGCCATCTTGGGTAAATCAAGAACAGCGCCTTCACAGGGGGAAGCGTTATTACTTTCTGGGTTACTCTCAGTCTGAGATTCAGGGCCCTTTGTCTTATTGCCGTCCTCCGAGTCAAATCCTGGGTTGCTGTACGAAAGATCTAACGGTGCAGTGTCCGACATGATATAATGCTCATTGTTAGTAAAACCACTATCTTCAGTGTGTGTTTTGTCTTCTGGAGTTATGGATCTCCCAACCATAGGGCATAGCTTGCAACATTTCTTATTCCTGTTTTAAAAGAAAGAATAAAATAAAAGTTTTACTTCTTGCTAAAAAAAAGTTGAAATCGCAACCCAGCAATCAAACAGTCCAGCAAGCACTTTCGCCGGAGCATTGAAATCTCATCCCAAGAAAGCTTTCCGATACACGAAAAAAATAGAACTTTAATTCTTCATAAAATCTTCATTTCTCCCTAATTCTTAAAACGCCACTAATTCACTTGGTACCTTGGGCTACAGGACTATGTGATACCATTTTTGGATTGAATAAAATCTCGAAGAGATAAGAATACGAAAATTGCTCAAACGTAACAAAAACGTAGCATTTAACTTCACGTAACATTCTCACGCATATTAACTCCGCTCTCGCAGTATATACGTCGATAATACGAGTACAAGAAGCCGTGTGCACACTATACCGCATAGGTTTTGTTCCGTCACAAAAACATTTGAAAACTTTTTGAAAGTGATCTTGAAAGTGATATACTTTGTAACGAATAGGGAAGCAAGGGTGGCCGAGTGGGATGAGCGCTCATCTCTATGGCCTGGGTTCGATTCCCGACCAGCGGCATAGGTGAGTGGAGTTCGTTGGTATCTTGCCCTTGCTCTGAGGGTTTTTCTTCGGGTTCTTCGGTTTTTCTCCCTCCTCAAAAATCAACCTAAATTCCAATTTGACCCTGGAGTTCGTTGGAATACTTAAACATAAGTCTCTGGCTTGGGAGGCATGGTAACGGCTCTCTGTATCGACGACAGAAAAATAAACGATTTGGCATATTTTGGGGATATGTCCTTTGTGCCGACTTGCTCCGTGCCTGTTAACACTATAGCGATACGGTGCAAAGGCCTAAACTTACCTGCAACAAGCATATATGACGGGTAAAGCAGCAAGTACCACGAACACGATGATGATGATTGAGATGGCCAAATTCCTCCAGAAGTCTGATTGAATGAACAAATAAAGGCAGTCTTTAGTAAATTAGTGCATCAGAATGACCAAATAAAGAACAAACAGATTGTCACTTGGCCGGGTAGTACCTCGATCACACCGTATACAAGAACGTCACATGCACTAACCCTATAAACCCTAACCCAACCATAAAACGTACAAATGTACTCTAACCATTTCGAAAAGAAGCTCCCAGGAAAACCATGAGTTCTCACTGGCTTAGGGCTAGGGTTCACATGTCAGTAGGTAAACAAGGTATCGGCTGTCCTACTAGACGGTATGATCTAGGCTTTACCACTTTGTCACGCGTCTATTTAACTGTGACCTCGAGGTTTCTATTTATCAATTAGTCTAGGAACGAGCGAGGAACACAGCCCCGAGTCCACTCTCAAAGTCGATAGAAAGCAAGAGTGAGAAGTCTAATTGTTTTAGCATAACCAGGCCACCATTCTATCAACTTAGCGATCGACAAAACTGTGGGGAAAAACACGCAGAAATTTTTTTTCTAAGTTATTCTTGTCTGCAGCGCACGCACTGTCGACTACTTAACTGCGAGCTCGAAGTTTCTATTATACGAAAAGTGTGTCCGGCGAGAGACTATCGGCTATTACTATAAACCAACTAGTGGACTATTAAAAATCCTGCATTCTGATTGGCTACCCTACTATAGGTCTATTTGTGATAGCCCATGGTAGAGAAAAAAACCGCACGCACTTTCACGAAATAGTAACATGTTTTAAACTTCGATTTGTTTCTTTCTATTAATTTCTACTGTCCGACTAGTTAGTTTATACTAAAACAATTAGACCTCTCGCCCTCATGGGCTATTGACTCGTAGCCCATTGGGGCTGCGGGTCTAATTGTTAAATAGTTGTCCGCAGGAATTTTGATGTTCTTAAAACAAAATACTACTAGAAGTAATCAGATTATCAAAGTGCGCTCGATAATTTTTTTGTAAGAGAAAGGATTGAGCTTCCTGTGGTAACACAAATACACACCCTTCGGAGACTGAAAGATTGCTGTAGTATAATAATAATAATAACTTTATTAACGTGTCACAATGTAAATTTAACATTACTGCTAATTGGGGACACTTACTAAATGAATAAATAAAAAGCTATGCATACACACTCGTAAAAAAAATAAGAATTATTTACGAATAGTGTTTTGCTAACTTTAATCTACAATATATATATTACAGTCACTCCAGAAAGGGCCGCTCACACTGCTCTCCACTGCCCTCTAGACAGAACAGTAGAGGAACAACGGACATGCAAGCACACGGAGCGGACGAGCCCTCCGGGAGTGACAATATACATATACAGTTATAATAAAATAGTAATTATTAAAAAGTGAATAAATTCTAAGTTCGTCAGGACTGGGTGTAAGTGTTTAGCCCTCAATGTTCTTAAAGTGCCTATCACCCTTTTGCAATTTTGATAGCTTATGAACCTCCGAAACGTTTTGAGTACTTTTGTGAAGAAAGTTTTGGTTTAAAGTGAATACTTTATGTTCTACGCTTGTTTGAAATCGTGTAAATGTGACCTTTCCTGACCCATGACCGCGTAAGTAAAAGCCTGGGGCGAAACCTGGGTATACGTCATCTTGACGTCATATAATTAATTCGGCTTTGCAATCATGTGAAGAAATACTCAACGTGTTGACTAAAATGACTTTTTCTTTACTAACAGCTCAAAAACTGTGTATATTTTCTATGCATCGATGTTGTTGTGATAAAAAGGCGCCATGGAGAATAATGCATTAATGAGATGACGTCTACCCAGGTTTCGACCCAGGCTTTTACTTACGCGGTCATGGGTCAGGAAAGGTCACATTTACACGATTTCAAACAAGTGTAGAACATAAAGTATTCACTTTAAACCAAAAATTTCTTCACAGAAGTACTCAAAACGTTTCGGAGGTTCATAGGCTATCAAAATTGCAAAAGGGTGATAGGCACTTTAATTAATTAATGTCTACATAAAGCGCAGTCGGCTCTACAGTCATTATCAACTAATGTTGATAGGTCTTGGCTACTAATTAGTTTTCTAAAACACTTCAAACTCGTTTGAGATCTAACTTCCTTATTACTCGGGCTGCCTGTGGCAGGCACGAGCCTAAATCTGCAGGCCGTTATTATTTTTATTTTGTTTCATACAGCAAAATTTCTGCGCATGCGTTAAATTACGCATTAACTCGTGGCGCTAATAGATTTCGCCATCGGATGCGGACGCTATTCTTGTTTGTAGGTTCGTAGGTACGTTTCGTACGTTTTATGCCACATTTCATTTTACTCTCGGTCATAATACATACCAGCACAACCACCGTGATCTGTAGGCAAACACTAAAATAATTTTGACCGTGTTTTTGGCTGGTTTACCGATCTCGTATCGAGACCGCTGTACGTTAATTATACTATACAGGTATACTGAATAGCTGATTTATAGCGAAATATAGCGATTTACTAGCAAATATATATATATATATATACTGTGGTTGAGCAGTTATGGGTTTCTCTCCTCTATCGAAATCTGAAGACATCTGAACTCCTGAGAGCAAGACTGTGAGAGCAACACTGTCACTCACCAACACGAAGCCAGACATAAATTCTAATTATTATGAGCCAAGCAATAGTCAAATCTGAAGGTAAACTTAAACAAGAATCCTCTCACGGCCTAGGTTTTGGTTCGAGAAATTAAAGGCTTCCAACAGTTCCCTTTATAGTTCTGTAATATAATGACTGCAGATTGCAGTTTTGGGAATGAGGGTAAAAGCTTTTAAATAGTAACCAACAGGCATTTCAGTTAATAATCTTTAATACAACAAATATACCAATATGGCCGCGATCAGCGAGCTGCGATAAAGAGCCACAGGGTAGAAAGAACAGTAGATAAATATAGTGATAGCTCCATCACAGTTGGACAGGATACAACTTATAATATGGGACAAATATAAACATACATTTGAGACACCTGCAGAACAGCAGACTAAATTGTAAGCGTGCATAACATGAATAAGAAGTGTTTACAGTAAAAGGTCAACTACGAGAAAAACAAAAATATTAAATTACATATATATATACTAGGGGAACAGAGAATGAATGTCACCGCGCTACCGGCCACTCCTAAAGACTGCTATATTCGGCTCATAATTCTTCCCCACTCCTAAAGACTGCTAAATTCAGCTAATAATTCTTCCCTTTGGTTATTACTAAGAGGATTTCAAATGAAAGTGTATTTCATCTTCAATCTCATGTGGCCCGAGTGAAAGCCCAGATGGGCTCTTGTTTAATTTGTCCCACAGATAGGGGCCAAAGTACTTAATTGAATGTTTCCCGTACGTTACAGTATTAAATCGAGGAATCGAGAAATCTGAGTTTCTTAAGTTATGGCCATTGTCATGACGATCAAAAGATCTGATACGTATTTTGGGCACAAGCCGTGCTTAACTTTGAACATGAGTATGGCCATGTCTTGCAACCTTCGGTTGTACAGTGTCGGGACCTTGGCCTTGGCCAATAGTTCACCGTATGGGTTGCTTTTATCACGGTAGATAGCTCAAAGCCCTCTTTCTTGAATTCTTTCCAGGTGCAGGCCGCGCCGACAAAACAGACCATGGTTGACTTGATATAGTTTGGACATCAGAAGCAATAAGCCCGAGAACACAGTTCGATATATGCTAGTTTCAAGAACATCAAATTTCCAAGGGAAACTATCAGCTGCTAGGCCCGAGACA
Source organism: Actinernus sp. WN-2022 (assembly GCA_030867875.1). NCBI lineage: Eukaryota > Metazoa > Cnidaria > Anthozoa > Actiniaria > Actinernidae > Actinernus > Actinernus sp. WN-2022. The sequence goes on from JAOWCC010001634.1 coordinate 26,759,278, forward strand.
GACACTAGTTGTCATTATTGTTCATCACAAAATTGTCTTCCGCTCTCAGTGGACACTATTATACAAATAGACTGTGTCCGTCGAGGAACTATCGGTGTCCCCGATTAGTAGGCCACTTGTGGCCAGCTAGAAGTTTGACACGTTAATAAAGTTATTGATTGATCGGCTGATAGTTGCTCGCGGAAATTTGGTGTTCTTAAAACAAATAAATATGCTAGTTTTAAGAACATCAAATTTCCAAGGGAAACTATCAGTCGATAGGTCCCGAGACAGACACAGTGTATCTGCGTTATTGTTCAACACAAAATTGTCTTTCGTGCTCAACGGGCACTATCGCCTGATAGTTTGCCTCCGCGGACGAGAACTATCACGTCACATGATCGCTTTTAGCCATCGAGCTACCGTCCAAATTTTGTTGTGAACTATAACGGCTGATAGTTGTCCGCGGAAATTTGATGGACGATGAAAGCAATCAAGCAGTTCACAACAATAAAACACGCTCACGCATGTTATATACTCTGATAAAAAAACGCTTTTTTAGCCAATCAGAGCGCGTGTTATACCGTGCCTATGTTATGGATACATGTTAATCATTATGTTCCAGGGCCCGGTTGTTCGAAGCCAAAATCAAGGACAATTCATTTGTTTTAGTTATGTTTGCTAACTTGTGCATGAACTACAGATTTGAGGTTAACAAATTATTCCCCGGCTAGAGGAGGTCAGTACTTTTCTATTAGTCTTGCTAGATTTGGAAACAAATACCTTCTATCGAGAGAACCAAAACCATGGGTTAAGGATTAGCGCTTATCGGGCTTCAAACAACAGGGCCCAGGACTATGTTCATGTTGTGATAGACCTAGTATTTCACACAGCCTGACTTTGATTTTAACTTACCTCTTTCCTTTGTCGTAATACAATCGCCAGCCCTTCTGGCTAATGGAGGCTGCGTGGTGCAAATTTTCACAGTTTGAACCACAGAGTAATTCGTCTGAGTCGATGAAACTTTAGTTGGTATAGTACACTCATGTGTGATGGTGCTGACGCAATTCTCAGCAGATGAGGGTGACGGGAGAGTAGTTAGAGATTGGTGTCCGGTCGTTACAGAGGGACTGGGCGATAAACTTGGCGAAGTTTCATAGTCTGACGGACATATGAATTCTCCAATCTTAGCTTTAGTACACATGGGATCTAGAGTATGGGGGAAAAGTTGAACAATCACATTAGTGCGGTTTTCGATTGAGTTTCTAAAGTAATTCAGTAATTCAGCTTTTTTATGTGAAAAAAGTTTTGTAATTGATTTATCAAGCAATCTAGTTCTAGAGCGAATTTCACATGAGAGTCGAAAGACCAAACGCAAATTACCCACAGTCAGCCAATCATAGGAGCGACTAAACACAAGTAACTCGTAAATGGCTTCCCTGTGAGCCAATGACAAACCAAAGCAAAACCAAGACCATTTTGAGTTTGGTTTTACTTTGGAGTCTGATTAGTTGGTTTATTTTCTCAGCCAATAGGAGAGTTTAGTAAACGCAAAACCAAAACACTTCCGACAGTCAATTGAAACCCGCTCTAAACTAAAACCAAACATTGTTTTGGTCCGTCACGAAATCAATTTTCGTTTTAGCGAGTTATCCACGATTATGTTTACTTTTCCTTGTAATTGGTTAAAATAAAACCAATCACAAATTACTTCAGTTCGTGATTGGCTCATTGCGTTTGTACTAGCTTGTGATTGGCTCATTGCGTTTGTACTAGCTTGTGATTGGCTCATTGCGTTTTTACTAGCTTGTGATTGGCTCATTGCGTTTGTACTAGCTTGTGATTGGCTCATTGCGTTTGTACTAATTTGTGATTGGCTCATTGCGTTTTTACTAGCTCCCATGACTGGCTCTGCAATGGCGTTTTGCAGGAATGCAATCACGTGGTTGTGCTGGGTGGCAAAACAATCTTCATTCCGGTATATATTTAAAGGCACTTGTACGAGATCGGTACAAAACCTGTTTGTACATGCTATTTTCCACCTCCAATCGATCTTTCTAAAACGGATAGCTTGTCCTTCAGCATCCATGGCAACGCGTTTCCCATGGGGATCACAAGCTCAATTCGTTCGTTAACGAAGTATTATATCAGCACGTGACTGTTTCCTGCAAAAGACCTATTACTTTGGTTTTGGTTTTCCGACACTCAATAAAAACCCACTCTACACGACTACAACAGGTTTAGCTAGACAGGTTTAACAGGTTTAGCTAGGCAAGCAGCAATAAATAATAGACCGTTATCACGAGGCGGCCATCTTGGAATAAAACCATTGTCCATGCCCGCCCAGCCTCGTTCTAAACGTGTAAAACCGAGGCTGCATGGGCATAAACAACGATTTTATTCCAAGATGGACGCCGCGCGAAAGTCACATTTTTGATTTCACTTTTTCTGGGAGTTAAGTTTATTGAGAAACACAGCCTTGCAGCCAATAAGGCTGAATTCTGCTCGTTTATATACAGTTATATACAAGTAACTAAACATTATCGAAACCTCAGCTGATTGTAAATTATGAATACAACTAATTGAAAGTGCGAATCGAGACATTAATAAAAGAGTTCCTACACCTATCCGTCTTATGAATTGGCGTGCTAAAAAGCCTAGTGGATATAATATTACACATCGAGCTGTCGACAGTTCGGTAGCCAATGTAGCCTGATTATAAGTTTAAAAAGGGTATATTATTCCCAGTACTCTGCGTTGGAGACGTCCTAACAAATCCCTGAGGTACTCAGGGAGAGAGACATAATTAACCTGACACGAATACTCTATTACCGAGCGAATATACGTAATATAAAAGGAGCCCAGTTCCCGGCTTTTCCTGGACACCCGCGCGTTTGAGCTGGATGAGGAAGTAGAGCTGCTTAGATGGACAGACTCTACATGTGCGTTCCATTTGAGGTAATTGCTCACCACCAGACCAAGTAGCCTAGCCGTTTGGACTACCTCTATGTCTATGCCACCGCACTGGCGGATCCAGGGGAGGGGCCACTATGATTCCTGTAAATCACTGTAATCACTGTAAATACAATTTTAAAATCTCTAGATTAAAAAAAATTCCTTTTGCAAACCCCTCTTTCACAAAATCCTGGATCCGCCCCTGTACCGACTTGAATCGGACTGAAGACGTTGCTAGGCTGCTTACTAAAGTCGATCCTTAGTTCCCTGGACTTGGTTGGGTGTAGTTGGAAGTGGTTAATATCTGCTCATTGCTCAATATCATCTGCTGCTGACTCAATATGGCTAGGAGAACTTTTATAGACGTCCTCTGAAACTGTTGTTGTCATCGATATATTTCTAGAGTTAAAGCTTGGGGCCACATTTAAATCATTGATCATCAGCAGGAATAACTAAGGGCCCAATTTGCTGCCTGTGGTACCCTGGCGGAAACATCTCGCCATTGAGAGAAGGTCTTTTTGTTCAGTTTGACTCTCTGTTGCCTTCCAGTTGCATGCTCAGATCTTGCAGCTTTCTGATCAGGAGATGGTGGTCTACAAGGTCAAATGCCTTACAAAAGTGAGAGTACTGTTCGAGCGCAAGTACTCTTTCCATCAGTCACCATGGACCAGTGATGGACCATAGATATTAGGGCAAAGCAGGCTGATGGTTTTTGATTGCCGCCAAACTGATCACCATCAATCATGAATTAATTTGATGGCCGGCTTCAGTTCCTTTTCAATAACAACGCCTTTGGCGACCTTAGCGATACCAGAAGTTAGAGATATTGGCCTAAGATCTGTGTTAATGTCGTTGACAGGTTTAATGGATAATTCTTCATCCAATTCAACTGATGCAGCTTTCGACTGTGGCACAGTGGCTGCACGTCAAATGTTAAATAAAATAAAATCAGAATACACTTGGAGCACTGTTTTATGTGGTTGTTTACCATTTAAACAGAAATTCCGGAAATTTCGGTTGGAATGTAAATTAATGGTAAACCTTTTTTCGGTTCGTCTCATGGAAAATTTCCGAAATCAACGGAACGTCTCCAGATGTAGTTAAAAATTCCCAACCGGCACTTCCGACCGGGAAATTCGTGTACCTACTACAACTCCCGGTGGTCGTACCAGTTCCAGGCCTTATGCCGAGCTTTTGCCTGGTTACTCAGGGTATTCGTCATCTGGAACGGTTTGTGTACAAATGGTAAACATTTTTCCGATATTGGGAAATTCTGTTTGGGAACTATTGTTTACCATATAGATGAACTCAGACCAACCGGAATGTCTGTGTACAACAACCACGGTCTCCATTTCTCGCCCTTTGCATTATTTAGTTTTTGACTTTTCAAGATAGTGGATAATATTCCAAAGGGGGTAGGGGAGGGAACAAGTGGTTTGCTCAACACTGCAGTCGTCTTTTGAATTGACCCCTTTCAAAGGCGACCGTGTTGAATTGCAGGAAAATAAAAACCTTTGGTTTGGTGCGGTCAACCTGCTTGTTCTGAAACTGCTCAGTCAGAGGCTGACCTTGCAGAACATATTTTCCCTAGCCAACACGACTGCCATGCGATAAGGGTTAATTGTCTTCCTTAACATTCATTTCACTACCTTGATACATTTTGGTGATTTACAGCCTCAATAAAGTGATTCAGAATATCTGCACTATCGCGAGAGCATTTGTTACCAAAGCCGCGCGTGGCATATGTTTAGTTTTAGTCCAGACGTTGGCCTCCCCTTCCGGTTTCTTGGTTGGGCTGCCTGTGGAGAGCACCACCACGGGCAGCCTAGTTTATTTTCTGTTTTTGCTTCTTAGCTTTTTTTCTGCCTTTATACTTTACCTGTTGCGTCGCGACAAAGATACACCTTGAACTTCAATCTGAGTCCTGTTCGTTTGTCATCACAGTGTCCTCCCTTGGTGTTGTTTATTGAATCACTCGTGCCATCAGAAGTAGCTGCCATAAAACACACAACACTCATTAGTAAAATAAAAGGGTTTTCAATTATATAGCGAAAATTCTATGTGAATATATTCAAATGCGCGTCACAAGGGATGACTTGTGATACGGGCTGCTTTTGTGGAGAAATGTGCTGTCGTGCAGTTTACAATCATGAGTGGTTGTTAGCACCTGCAGAACTCTGAATTTCTAACAGGACCTGAAACAACCATAGAGGGTGATCAGTCAGGACCCGGCTAATCCTTAGATCAAACTGGAATACAAGCTGTTGTGCCGAGAGACAATCCCGTACTCTTTCACGAAATAGTACAACATGCTCTTATACGTCCCCTCATATAGATAAGAGGAGGAAGGTTTTTAAGGCTAAAATACCAAATACCGGTAGTTTATTTTTTGCATCGAAGATAACAGGGAGCCGTTGCCAGATCGAATTGAAATTGGGATGGTTTTTGAGGGAGAACAACCAAAGAAGAAAACCCCTCGAAGCAAGGGTGAGATACCAACAAACTCAACTCACATGTGACACCGGGTTTGGGAATCTAACCTCGGGCCACAGAGAGGTGAGCGCTCACACCACTCGGCCACCCTTGCTTCCCTGATTTATACGGTACATTCCCGCAAAGTAGAGCAGATCTCGTATGAGTGGAACAAACTACGGCATGTATATAACCGTGCTGTGCTATAAGTCTGTGATTTGATTGGATCAGCAGAACAAAAACAATGGGAAACCATTTCAACGTCACGGCATGCTGTACGGTTACCGTGCAGTAGTCAGTGCTGTAGTTGTCCCACTCATACAAAATCTGCTTTAAGACAATTTTACAGACATTAATTTTGTATGCAAACTGTTGCACCCGCACATACGAACGTCGGTAAAAATTGCGCACTTTACTCGACTATATATTGGCTTCTATGTGAGGTATAACTCTCAAATGTGGTATTATTCAGACTAATTTTGAGGTGCTCTTTTCAGCAGTATCGGTGCTATTGCTAATGTAAGTAGATATTGTAATGGTAATGGCGACCCTGGGTTGGTCTATTAGCTTACGCCAAGCTAACAACACGAATTGCTTTGTGTAAATCAACCCTACAACTTGCCTACAGTTGTTGCATACAACAAGAGCAATGGCGTAAGGTAATTGTATGCAACAATCAGTGTAACCAACAGTTGTACCATGTAAAACTGAAAAATCACACGTGTAGTCGCAGCCTAAGGCGATCAACTTATCCCTAAATCCTGCCTCTCGTGACCCAGGTGTTTTCTTTGCAATAATTTAGAACAGAAAAAGACAAAAAGTTGAGTGGTAAAGATTCCCTGCTAACAGAGTTCCCTTCCTTCCTAAAATACGAGGGAGAAGAACGAGAACTCTGCCGGTGTAGGACGCTGTTTGTCGCGCATGCGTTTGGGTTACCTAGCAACCCTGTCATAATCCTCCACCTGACTTTGAAATCCGACGTCAATCAACTAACGCACTTCCGGTAAAACCGGTTTCAAAACCTGTTTGGTTCGTCCACAGTGGTAGACATCGGTATACTTTTGAGAAGCACATTAGTGCTATATGTAAATCAGCTTTTTACCATCTTAGGAGAATATCTAAAATTAGAAGTTATCTATCTGAAGAGTCTACAATAGCACTCATACATGCTTTCATAACGTGTAGGTTAGACAACGGGAACGCCCTTTTGTACGGACTGCCTAAATATCAGATCCAGAGGTTGCAGTCCGTACAGAACTGCGCTGCTCGTCTTGTTAAACGCCTATCTAAATTTGACCATGTTTCGCCTTTACTTTATGAGCTCCACTGGCTACCTGTGGAGCACCGTATTGTTTTTAAGATTTTGTTATTAGTTTTTAAGTCTCTAAATAACCTAGCTCCTATTTATATCAGTGATTTATTAAAGAAATACATCCCTAACCGTAATCTCAGGTCTTCTCATATATAGCTCTTTACTTGCAGTTTCCAGGTCCAATCAAAGGACCTATGGTGACAGAGCTTTCGCGGTAGCTGCCCCGCGCCTGTGGAATGCTCTGCCCATCGATATGAGAAGGCCTGACATGTCAATTACAATTTTTAAGAAAAGTCTGAAGACTTACCTTTTTGGGAAAGCTTTTTTGTAAATATTCATTTTATTTTTTAATGTAGTAATGTAAAGCGCCATAGTGCAGTTAGTGGATATGGCGCTATATATTTTTTTAATTATTATTTTATTATTATTATTATCAAAGAAAGCGGCCTACACCGGCAGAGTTCCCTCTCTCCTCTCTCTCTCGCATTAGGAAGAAGAGAACTCTGCCGGCTACCAGGGAAAGGCTAACATGATACTTACCGAGAAAGTAATAGTATCGACCAGGTTCATACTCCAGATCCTTACTAGTTGCACCACTCATAGAGAACTTGATGGTGTATTCTTTCAGGGTCAGTGGTTCATCGCACCGCAGTAGAATCTTATTAGTCCAGCCTCTTTGTGGATTAAAGTTATGGGTCGTATTGACATCACAAGTGTCAAAGCTTTTGTTGTCATAAGTAATCCACAAGTTGGAATAAAGAGTTGTCTTGTCAGGGGCGCGCGGCAACGTCTGCATTATGATGTTTGGGTTCGGGCAGATGACTGGAAGAAGTGACTGTATCCTCACTCGAATTTCAGGGATCTCCCCCGGCTTCTTGCATGTATTTGTTGTATTAATGAAACTGCAGTATAAAAACAAACATTTGAGTCATAACATTGAAAAGGAGAACTTATAACACACTGGTGATAATTTGATTTGTTGTAGCGGAGCTCGTGAGCGGGCGAGGAGTACAATACATACAGAAAGAGGACAGGAATTGCTCAACAGATACCAAACATGCCCTTGGCCGCTAAAGCCGGCTGGCACTAATCAAGCACCGACTCCGCTAAATTCCAATTCGATCTGTGAATTAGCCGGGTCCTGGCTTTGATCAGCTTCTTATGGTAGTTTCAGGTCCCGTTAGAAATTCAGTGTACTGAGCTGAGAATTTGCCACACTCCAAGGGTGGATGTTCGCTTACAATAGTGGTTATCACATTGGCTTTGATGACAGAAAGTTATGGGTTCGGAATCCATAAGACCCCCACATTTCCTCTCTCTCCTTTTTTATCCGTTCTGGCCGTTAGCTACATGTATGAACCCTGGAATCCTAGCCCTAAAACCTCGTTGTTTACCTGGGAACTTATTTTCGAAGTGGTTAGGTAAGTTTTATGGTTCGGGTTCATGTTTAATACTGATTGGGTTTGAAGTCTATTGAGCGATTACTGTCATTAGGAGTGTGACGAAAGGCCTTACGACGCCACCATCTTGGATTAGGCGCACAATCATAGCATAAGTCATACTTCAAACAGACCAACTCTATCAATCGAAAGAGAAAGTCACACTTAGTAATTACCAACAATTCGAGATTAATAGGTTGAATAGGTTTTGAGAAAACGGCTTTTCAAAAGTGCAAAATTTACAAAGAATCAAGGGAGTCCGTCTGTTTTTAGCTTGAAGTATGACTTATGCTAATGAGGCCAAATACAAAAAAAAGACGTCAGCCCAAATCGGCCTATATATAGCTATAATTTCAATCAGTTTTTTCCTACTTCTTCTTCTTTCTCCGTTTTCTTAATCTTTTCCTCTATTTTAAACTTTTTTAGTTGCCGTTCACACGGATTTTCCGTAAATCTACATTCAGTACTATTCGGCTACCAGTTCTCGGACGCCAACGTACGAAGTACAATGTACTATCTCAGTTGACCTCCGACTAAACTGCATCGAAAGAGGAACACAACACAAAGACAGTCACAAAAAGACAATGTTGAGCTCAATAGAAGGAAGTTTTTTTTAAGCCTTCAACGCACTTTAATCATTATCTGGGCAAGTTAGACATCTTGCAGGGCAAAAAAATATATGCCCGTCTACTTGAAATTTAGGGAGCAGTTTGCCTAAGTGTAGAATGCCGCGCGAGTAGCGTTTCATCTCCGCGCGAGACGCCGGCTGTTAGCAAAATCGTCAAAATGATATCACACTGTCTCAATAAATGTTGGGGTATCACTCCACAGACCAAAACCTATTCTACTTTATCACTTTTTTACAATGTATCTAAAATGTGAAACAGGACTTTCAAAACACGTTTTTTTGTCTTTTATATTGATTCCACCGCCTCCCGGTTAGCTCAGTGGTTAAGCGCCGGTCTGTTGTGCGGTTAGCCTGCAAAACAGACCCTTAGTGTTATTTCAACGCAAAGGAAGTGATAAAATGATTTGGCCGCGTGAAAATGGAAAAAGGAGACTGGCACGAGATAGAAGAAGGAGGGCCTGCAGCCATGCCTTCATTTCCCGTTCAGATTCTGAACGGGAAATACTGATTGGTCAATTAGCTGTCATCGCTGTCTGTGTCACGAAATGTCGCACATTCCTTTTGCGAACCTGACTAAAATGACGGCGACAAGAGAGAAGTGATCGAGCGGTTGAGCATTAATCCAGGAAATTATTTAAAAGAACAAAGCAGGCAGTGAATACTCTACATTTGTACTTTCTAGGCGAGATATTTTGGCGGTTTTACCAACAGGTGAAAGCCTTATTTTCAAACTGTTTGCCGTGGAAGTCGAGTCAGACAGGACGCAGCGCTTCGGCATTGTCCTATTTGCAAAGCATTGTAAAGGATCAGTTAATCGAAACTAAATACACTGGGACTTAAAAGCCATCACCCTCTACTATCTAGACGTAGAACTGAAGGAAATTACGGAGTTCCCTAAAGTAATTTTCGCTTCTGCTGTCAGAGGCTGTTCGAGTGAAAGAGTCAGTCAGGGTCGAGTAAATGAACTGATGAAGGAAAAACTGAGCGACTTTATAGAGGCCGTGGTAGTGAATAAATCCCACACTGTAGAGACTTGGACAGGAGAAATAAAGCAATAACAATGAACTGTGCAATGTTTTGACTACATATCCCAGACACCGACAAAGTTATGAGCACACAAAGTTTGATTGACATGTTTAATAATCATGTTAGTCCATGCGGAAAAGGGGCAGAATTCAAATTTCCGTAAGATGCGGCAGGCGCTTATTTTTTCTCGTTTCGGTAACAGAACTTGCTCCGCTCGTATCGGAAAAGCGCCAGGTTCTGCTGGCTATTGTGCGGTTCAAACCCCAGCCGGACCAAACACGATTCAGGGTCTTAAAATAACTGCGTTGAAGGTGCTGCCTTTGTGAAATAATTTCGTTCACAAGCGGCAAATGGTTAGACCTTCACGTCTTCTCGGATAAGGACGTTAAATCGTAGGCCCATCAGTGGATGAAGAGCCACCTCGTGGATATGCCACAAATTAATCCATTATTATTATTCCACGCCTAGTGAATAGTTGAATATTTCTTGATTTGAGTGTGTCTATGAGTTATAAAGGTTTCTATTTCGAATAATGGTAATGTATGACGTCATGGAGGCATTTACTGTCATTTCTTTCTCCTTCTGGATTAAACCTATTTCTGATTTAGAGCTTGAAATAAAACATCGATGTTTGTAGCATATCATACATCTCTACCAGCTTGTTTTTGTATAAGACATGTCTCCTTGACGTCACATCCTTGCCATATTCGAAAGTCAGACGCAACACTCAAATCAAGAAATATTCTACTATTCACTTCATGTAGAATAGATATTGACAACAAAATAGGGTTCATTGTCACTTTAACTTGACCAAACTTTTTGTTTGATTTTGAGATGGTTTGACAGGCTTTTCAAATTTTGCTGTTATCTTCATGCTCACTGTTGTGTCTGTATATCAGCGGTTTATTACCTACGCATGCGCGATAGTGCTAGGCAAGAGAACACGTGTGTGAGACTTCATGTTATCGCACACCACGATTCCCAGACTAGGCCACTTCAAAAGTACAAAATTCACTATTATAGTTCAGATGTATATAGAGTTGTTATTAAATGGTTTGGGATTGAAAATGGTTAGGGTTTTATTTAATTTGGGGGTTAGGTTTGCAAGTTTCAAGTTATATTTCGCACTATTTACATAAATAAACACAACAGTACATTTTGAAGAAGAAGAAAAAAGTGAAGAAATAAATACAGATTACATTGAAAATAGTTCTTAGTGCGCAGTGACCAAAGGAGCAAAAGCTTTCGAGTTGATCACTGCAACGTTTGTACAGACTAAAGTTAACGATTAAAGTGTATATGAAACGAAAATGAAGTTGATCTTATTTTAAAGTCCTTTCGAAATGAGTAAGGATGGCGTTTTCCGTTTGTGAATAACTCATCTCGTTCCAGAGATATTCAGGTTTTTGTAATATGTAAATTAGATTACCTGTGACGTCTGACGTCATGAGTAGTAGGTTCTCGCCGAAGCTCATTTTGCTTGCTATGTCATACTGACGAGTCTAGACTTGCTACAAGTCGACCTCTTTTCAGTTGTCTTTTCGGTCTTTTCCTCTGAGAACGAGCGCGAAGCGCGAGCGGAAGCGAGCGAAAATGAAAATCTCGTTTTAAGAGAAGCGAATGTGGGAAATGAAAATCTCGTTTTAAGGGACTTTGAGAAAGTCTATGACGAGTCCTAATGAGGACGAAACAGCTGTCCATGACTGCATTCTAGTGCGAGCACCTTTTTGTGTCAGGTCTAGCTAGCCGTAGTGCCATTTTTAGAGTATCACACCGTATCAGCTTTGCTATTGTAGTCATAATTTTATATTTTGCCTGGTTAGTCCACACCTCGGATCCGGTGTTTTTGCAGGATTTTTGTATACGGTATTTGTTTATCAGTTTAGTTTTTGACGTCATGACCTTGACACAACCTGGAGACAAATCACAAAATAAAGAATATCTCTGGAAATAGTGGCTAAAAATAATTGATGCTTTGCACATCTATGGTACTAAGGAAAAACACATCAATGTGCAAATCATGGAAACACTCTTGGCCCCAGGCTCATTTGACCTTGAACATAAAATAATATCTGATTGCAATTTATGCCTCTGTTCTACAAAACGATTTTCTTTAAACCCTGCATATACAATGCCTACATTGTTTGTAATTGTATGATGCGCCTACAGCAGTAAATTGTATATTACGAAGGAGAAATCAGCCGGGTTTCCATGGCAACGTTGATTTGCACATTGATGTGTATTTTCCTAAGTACTATACATGTGCAGATTATCAATTATTTTTAGCCACTATTTTCAGAGATATTCTTTATTTTGTGTATGTCAAGGTCATGACGTCACAGTTAATTCAATTTACATATTACAAAAACCTGAATATCTCTGGAACGAGATGAGTTATTCACAAACGGAAAACGCCATCATTCCTCAATTCGAAATGACTTTCAAATAAGATCAACTAAATTTTCGTTTCTTATACACTTTAAGCTGATAAATATTTGAAAAAGTAGTCACTTATTTTTGTTGTTAGAGAAGAACGGCTTCATATCGTTTTTTAAAATAAATTAATAGAGCTTGATCGTTTGATATCAGTTTCCCAATTTTTTTGATGAAATTGAAACGTGGTGTGGATATAACATGAAGTCTCTAACAATCATTGTACAGAAAGCTGCGGTTGATTCAATTTGAGTTTAGTGTTTAAGCAGTGCGATTCATCACTCACTTCATGTTATAAAAAGTATATTACATGGCTGCTTGGAGATGCAGAACTTATCTTCTCATGCATAACTCTCTCGATCGCTGCGCTCACTCATGTGTTATCAAGCTAATATCTGCGCGCAGCCATGTAATATTATCCTCTATATCGGCTCGGCGCGTAGTGTTTCACCTTCCGCGCGAGTAGTGTTTCACTTTCCATGCGACTAGTGTTTCATGTCCACGAGACTAGTGTATCGACTGCTGTTCAGAGAGGGTCTGAATGGGGGGGGGGTCTACATGTCAGTTGTCAGTTAAAATTTTGGCCATTTGCCAGTTGTCAGTTAGCCCTAGTTAATCATTACTAGAGAAAATTTACAATGTTTGACCCACAAAAACCAAATTTGTCAGTTGTCAGTTATTTTTCGGTTGTCAGTTGTCAGTAAAAATATCGTCATTTGTCAGTTGTTTTTAAGGCCGTTTGTCAGTAGTCAGTTAACCCCATTCAGACCCTCTTTAGAGGAGCTGCGTGGCACAGCGCGTAACACCACTGTGGCCCGAGATCGATTCCCGGACGTGACGTCATATGTGAGTTGAGTTTGTTGATTCTCAGCCATGCTCCGAGGGTTTTTCTTCGGATTATCCGGTTTTCCTCTCTCTTAAAAATCAACATGTGAACTGAGTGTTGAGTGCAGAGAATATATGAATGTATAGCGATACTTTGTGTTGATAAACATTACTTTTCTTATGCTAATGTACCAACCATGATTTCAAAAGGCCGCTGTGTGTCAGGAACCAATAATGGATCTCTGCTGGTTGTCACATCAATGACAATGGATGACGTGGCAGTAAGTATCGCTATAGTAAGGTGTGTGTATGGAATGAGTCTCGGATACATTAGCATATCTTGCTAGAGGTCTAATCAGCCTCATTCGTACGAGGTTAAATAAAAGATTCACCTCAGCGTTACAACTGTTTCAAAAGTGATTGCTTTGCAATGGCGGTAACGTGTGCTCCAAGCCCCGTGTACTGGTTCTTGAATTCTAATATCTAATAAGTGGGCCAATTAATGCTTTCAGTGCGTGTCACGCACAATTTACCCACAGAACGTGACAAAGAAACCTTTGTGCATGACAAGTGAAGCCGATATAGCTATTCAATATTAAAAAATGTACATTAACGTAGTGAATTGCTAAAACAATAGGAAAATGTCGAATTATAGAGTATTTATTGTTTGCTGTGAAGTGCTTTCCACTGAATCATACGTTCATGTATTTCAAGCCTTGTTACACAAGTTAGCGTTTCTTGGTTAGTGTTTAAAAACACTGATAATCGGCTCAGCCAGCAAATGTTCTTCCTTATAAAGCCATTTTTATCAGGCAATAAATGTATTGTCAAACATATTCTGACAGCTGTATTTTTTTTATCAAATTTAATGCAATTTCCTTAAATGAACAACAATACATTTTAGCACTAATCCTAATAATTGAGATTACTATTTTAGGATTCTTATAAAGAAGGCAAACAGTAGAATGTATACAAGTAGGTTGCACAAAAGCTACTGATGGATATGGTCTGGTAGCTTAAACCTTCTTATTAACTTACTTATAATGTCCCTTTTTGCGTATGATATCCTGAGGTCTGGGGAGTAGCTAGTTATACTAATAAATATCTAAGTAATATTGATATAGGGCTATGAAATTTGAATATAGTCAATTTGACTATATTAAAATTTGGCTAAATATTAAATCACTCCTTCGATCCAGGGTAATAACGGGATAGGAATCTTTGGAACACAATCAGTACTCATCCTAACCTGCGTTTCAGGCGCTCCTTTCCCTCCAATTTTCTCTTTATTTTTTTTAAAGGATAGGAGTACCTGACACTCAGGTTATACTCATCCTTGGAATCCTCTGTATGATCTTTGATGTGCCGATACCTTAGTCTCTGGTTAATTTGGGGTTCCTGTGGTGGGAGAGATGAGGGGAAAGGAGGAACCCCAAATGAACAAGAGCCTGCAAGCAGGCTAATACCGAAGTTGATATGAATTATTTTGGGTTCCTCGACCTACATTGTTCCTCATTATCATTTCATCGGAGCAGAGAACTGGTAACTACAATCCGTGCTTTTGGCCTTTCTCCATTTTGTATAGCGAATGAGACCTCAACTATACCCACAATAATCCCCGCTTCTATCGCTTTAGGTAAGTTGGATATTGCACAAAAAGTTATATCAAAACATTAGGATGCTGTTTACTGCTTTGGGTTGTGAAAGAAAACCCTGTTTCCTCGGTGAATGCGGCTTGTATCCGAGCAGAGTTTCTGTGTTTGATTCTTTTCTCACCGGTCCAGAGTATAAACAGACGATACGATCAGATGTTTTCCCGGTGCTGTGGGAAGGCTAGAAGGATTAAATCGTTGTCTGACGGCTGTTCCTTGCTTTAACGAACAGAAGAACAGCTGCTTGACCCATTGTGTTTACGCATTTAATGCAAATGATCAAACTGAAATAAGGGAGTGTTCATTATTTATGGCGTTTTTTTTTTTTGGGGGGGGGGGGGGGGTTCGGTTAAAATCATGTGCGGGGGGGGGGGGGGGGGGGCAAAAAAAGTTTAAGTGCTTTTTAGGGGGATCATTCAAAGATTTTACCTACTCCTTGGGGGAGGGGGGGTCATAAAAGTTTTGACATACCTGTCATGTAAAATGAAATTGCTTTTGTAATGCTAAGCCAATGTTTAGTCTCCAGAACACAGGATACCAGTGCTTTAGAGAGTAGTAAAATCTCGGCCCTCGCAACATAAAAAAATGTATTCTGCTCTGTTTCCTTTATACGCAGGATGGTATTCTCTAAGCTCATGATCAAAGGCACATCCCCATAGGGGAGATAATGCATTGGTGTTCAGGAGATTAGCTTAATGCCAATGCTGAGCTCTTTTTCATTTATTTATTTATTTGAGACTACGGAACAATGCAATATGATGAACTAGAATGCAATATAAGGTACACATTAATGGTACAATTTCAAGTACCCATCCGGGAAGGACGGCGAGGTAGAGATTTTCAGAAGAATACATGTACATGTATATATGTGTTTTCTACTAAACAAAGGTAATATATCATAAAAAAAATCCATAAATCTAGAAACATTAATAGTAAATTTAATAGATTACAATTGTATATGCAATTTGCATTCTTTCTTGCACATCCATCTTTTTTGTTGGAGGGGGGGGGGGGGGGGGGGAGCAATAAAGTTTTGAGCAATGGGGGTCATCTAAGTTTTAACTCATTCATAGGGGGGTCATAAGTTTTAACAAGAGAAGCAGATGAAATGCCGACGCCGACCCCCCCCCCCCCCCGCCAAAGCCATAAATAATGAACACTCCCTAATCACAAATGAACTGGGTCGTTGCACAGTCGTGACTGTCCATCTTCACACACTGCGACGTCCTCTGTACATACATGTATATGACAACAAACAATTGGGAAAATATAATCTATTTGTTTTATATAACAATTGCAAAGCTTTTTTAATGAGAGAAACACTGAAAAAACAAACTGAATGCATGCTGTCGACTATAGCGATCCCTCACTACATTTCAATGTACTGCTGCGATCTCGTATAAACATATACACTATTCGATGCACCATAGACGTTCAGCAAGTCAAATTATACATTATCAATAATAAAGCAACTAAAGGTTTTGAGATAACTTCGGAAATGGTTGTCTCCCCTACATGAAGTGTCGATGGGAGATTCAGGCAATTTATTTACTTGTGCACTAATATCACACGGCTATTGCTAGGAGTCCGATTATTAAACTACAATTTCATATACTCTACTGCTTGCAGCACTTCACTTTTGTTAGAAACCTCTAGTCATAAATCCGATTAAGTTGTGAATCACAGTACAGTACCTAAACTGAATACCAGCTTCACTAAAACTTTTCTTTACACATAAAATGCTCCAACTGTTATTAGTCAACTTACATGTACCGTATTTACCCGTGTATAAGCCGCACCTTTTCACCCAAAATTTTCGTTCAAAATCGGGGGTGCGGCTTATCTACGGGAACACCTAGAAAGGAGACCCAACATTAACATATATTTACATACATGTATCATGAACCTGAATTAAGCTTTTATTATGCAACGGTGCGTATATTACAATCAGGTTCAAATCGCATCCGATCGTGTAATATAGCAATTTAAGCATAATCATTGAAAAAAAACATGCACTTTCAAAGAGTTAAAGCAAAAACTCTTCTAAGACCCACCTTTAAGACCTAATAATATTATTAGAATTTCGTGAATATTTAAACGTGATTAAGCTTATTTACCTTCCAAAACAGGCTGATTCGCAGCGGTTGTCAAAGCATGCATCTAAACAACCAGGCATTCTTCGCAATTTTACACGTGGGAGATTGGCACTAGTTAATGAAAATCCAAGATGGCGGACCTGACCTACTCGTGCAAGTATTGTTTCGCCAGAAAACCTTTCTTGCTCTAGCGATTAAAGGAAAGCGGTTCCTTGGAATTGTTGTTAGTTAATTGGGGAATAAATGCGGAAGAATTCTGGAGTGATTTAAAGACTGCAGGTTAAAATATACACAAGAAATGACAAGGCAAGTTGAACCATATTCGATCGAATTAAAGTTGTGATTATTTATTTATGACAATCTGATGAAGTTTTGCTTCAAGTACGAGTGTTTATGAACTCCAACAAAAGATTATTCTTTTTTTGAAGAAGTTTGGCATCAAGTACAAGCGTTTATGAACTCGGACAAAAGATTTTCTAATTATTTTTTGTATTTTTCAAAAAAGTTTTTTTTCCTAAATTCAAGCTTCAAAACTTGGGGTGCGGCTTATCTACGGGTGCGGCTTATACACGGGTAAATACGGTATCTTAATTATTTTGGTGTTTATAATTAAGCCATGACTATCATATAATTAGTACATGAAAGCTGAATTAGAGATTTTCAGAACAGGTTTTAATTATAAAAAATGCCTCAAGAGCCAAAACATTGAATATGTCTAAATAATTATTGCTCCCTGATCTGTTAGTCCTAAAATCCTTCAAGACGACAAATTTGACACTGTCACATTCCTGAGGGCGCAGCTTTGTCAGAGGAGCCACAGTTATCATATTTTTCATTGTAATCAAATTGATAAAGATCGAATATATTCTGCAGGAATAGGAATGTTCAGAATGCATCTTTAAAGTCCGAGGGAATTTGCATTATTTTAACCCTTACATAGATTAAACTAAGTCTAAGAGGAAATTACATAGTGCTTTCTTAATCCACAACAATGTTGGTCATGCAGTGATGCAAAATGTGGTAAATGAAAGAACATTCCATGGTAAACTACATGTATTGTAAATTTGTTAATCGAAATCCAATCCAATCTAACAACTGAAGGACTGTGTGCAAAAAGGGTGTAACTAGAGTCTCCTGTTCACATTCTAAATTCTCCTTTAATTTATAATGTGATCAAGAGTCACTTACACCCTTTTTGCACATAGCCCTTCAATTGTCTGACACTACGTAAAGTATCAAACAATTCTGGATTGACTCTTGCAGCCATGTTGGCTGGTTTTGAAACTAATGAGTAGTTTCAGAACGAGTTTAGACTAGCAAAAACAACGGTTTTTATTCTCCTGGGACTCAACATGACTGCAATGTGAGAAGAGTCAATACAGTATCAGGTAATGTTTTATTTTAGAATTGGTACCTCTTTTGGGGTGAAAATTAATTTGAGCCACACCCCTAAACGAGATTCTGTTACTTTCAAAATTTCCGACGATTATCCCATCACTTTTATATATAGAGAAGATGGCAACGATGCTGGCTGTCATGCAGGTTCAAAGAAGTTACCTGTATAGCCCAAATGGCCTGTAAAACACGTCCTCTATGCTGTTAACTTAAAGTGTAATAACATGATTCATTTGATGGCAAATGTTGGCTAATTATTTTATTTTACTTGAACTTAAATCTGAAAAAGCCCGCTTATAAGCAGCACCTGGACTTCAGGGAGGAATTTTTTACTTTTTTTCAAAATGGTCAAATACGGTATGTATAAAGCCTCTTGTTTAAATAATTCTACTGACAATTAATAATAATTCTACTGACAATAATAATAATAATTTGAGGGATGTACATGTAGCTGTGCTGGGAAGCTGGCGTGCAATTGTGTTTTCAGTTTTCCATACATTTGTCTGTAAATTTTCCCATGGACTTTGATCCATTATTACAGACACATGTATGGAAAACTGAAAACACGAGCACAGCTACATCCCTCAAATTTTGATCAGCTATATTTAAATTAGATATCATTTACCAATTAATATATCATAAATAGAGCTACAATGTACATGTATATACATGTACATTGTAAGTTATCCTTTTTGGTTTCAATATAAAATTGGAAAAAAAGTTGAGACATTAAGAAATATATATCTACATTTATACAGTTTTATGATTATTTTAATTGATTATCTTTTATTGAAATTTGCAAATTTCATCTTCAAGTTCAAATTTAAATGTAAATACGCACCCAATTTAATAGTGTTGTGACTACAAGTGTAGACAGACCTGACACCTGCCACACTTAAGTGACTTAAAAATAGAATACATTTTCCCCCTTCATACCACAAATAGAATTCAGTTGATCTGACTACAGCAAAATTTCCATTTAGGGTACTAAATGTAAGTTTTAAACTTCTCTTTTTAGATGATAATGATGATGCATATACAATGATTACAACCATACAGTTGTAGCTAGATAGAGGCCAGTTAAGGTCTCGATAAAGGTTCGACGTGTCATTTCGGAAAAACGCTCTTGCAACGTCGAAATTAAAGCCACATAGACGTACTATATACTGTTTTAAAGGTCTTGAATTGAAGAAAGTACATATTTAATCCGTTTTGAACAAATGTTAAAAGCGTAGATGTTGTATATATTTCTACGCGAAATGACTCTGTCCGCCAGAAGGAGTTCAGTCCTTCAGGCTTTGAAACAATTTTTTTCTTAATTAGCCCTTTCGAATCCCAAATAAATTGAATCAAATACTGTGTCGGGCATTTTTGATATATTGCGTATTACAGATTTTATCCCTTTTCAAAGTTGAAAAAGTAGTTTTTCATCCCATTTTTATACAACCCAGGTCATAAAACCTGAACGAAAAATAATTTCAAAATTCCCCGACACTGTATTTGAGAAACGGCTGTTTTCCACGACTCGTGAAAAACTTAGGAAAATTGGACAAAATGCTAAAAGGCTGGACTTCAACAAAGTTCTGTTTTTTGCCGGAAAAAAAGAGCCGAGAAACAGCCCGATAAAAGGTTTTCGATTCATTTCACGGTTGACTAAGTGTCCCGCCTCCAAGGGTAATCTCATTAACATTAGCCAATCAGAGCGATTCATGTTGTGTTCAGTCTCGGCCGATTACAAAGTTCAGACGAGCCGCAGAACAGAGAAGCTATACAGTTCACTGACGCTCGATACTTCTACAGAAACTAGTTAGCTATAGTGTCGATTCCAGCTTAATTTAAAGGAGAAACACTCTTTTAGGAGTACAGAAAAATGGCACCACAGTAAGCAAACAATTAATATCATGCAGCTCGATCCACACCATGTACACGGTAGGCTGTTTACGTCATCCTAAAATGTTTTATCGCGCTGAAACAAAACCGGCAAACCTTAGCTTCCTGCATTGAATTCTCTTGACATTTTTGGCCGACTGAAAAACTTTATTGCTTCATTCTTTGTGGACTTTCAGTCTTCGATTATTCTAACTTCTTGGAAATTGAGTATAATCCCTCCAGCCATCGTTTGTCCTAAGAACTTTACACCCGCTTCCAAATTTACTCACAAACTAAATTATTACAAACTAAATTGTGCTGTGTTTTTTCTTCTTATTCTTTTTTTAATACGGCACCAAGAAAGTTCTACTTTTACACTTTTGGGCATTGCATCATAAACGTAGGAAATCTTCACGAACGAAAAGTAGCGCAGAAAATCACAGGATCAGCGAGAATGAAATAACATGCCCAGTGAATGACAGCAGCTGTCAATCATTTTTCGCGCCTTTTTTAGCGGGAAATCAGAAAGTCGCATTTTCAAGGCTTTAAATTAATTTTTTGAGTTTGAGTTTTTTTGTGATGCTAGATTAGGGCTTTTAGATTTAGAATTTGCGAAAAAATGCATTTTCAAAACTTTTCCATTTTGAACCTTTATCGAGACCTTAAGGCTGTGGTATTTGTTACTTATATATTATACATGTATAATGCACAGTTGTAAGCAAAGCCTGGTGTTCATGTCAGGAAAATTGCAGACAATCCAGGATTTCAATGTTTCCCGATCATCCCAGCAAAATAGAATCATTCCCAATTTTGTTCACAACCATCCCAGTCAATTGGGAACAGTCACATTATCATGTTTTCATAAGTCGGGATCATCTGGGATGGTTAATTGGGAAACATTGAAATCGCCGACCATCTGGGATTTTCTTGACATATGAAAACCATGCATATACATGTATGCAGGCTTAAAACATACATGTACATGCTTCTCATGATCAGCCATCACACTCGTTGGAAGTGTGATCTGTTTGTCTGTGCACTGGTCTGTTAGTTAAAAGTTTGCAGCCTCTGCCTACGATACTTTAATTGATTATCATCGATCATCATCATAATTATACTGTCTTTCAAACATTTCCCATAAGCTCAGGTCTATATTTATAAGGGATAATATAGTTGGCATACAGTATAGAGTATACATTGTATATATATGGCTCTATGATCTTAAATAAAAGACATGTTTATTAGCTCAATATACACCTCAAGGTTTAGAAAATTAATGTTATTTTCTGCCATTGACTGTAGATTTTTCTCTTCCTGTGACAAGCTGGAACGACTAGCCTCGCTTTGATGCCTTTAGGAATAAGGTCACATATTTGGAGCAATCAGGACTGTTCTCTTAAAACAACTAAAAAGAATATTAGATGCTTACTGTATATTATTTTATAACCTGAAAATTTGGGAAACTCCTGCCCCCCCCCCCCCCCCCCCCACACACACACACCATGGGCCCCTCCCAAGACATGAAATAAGTCTTGTCTACATTATAAGAATGTCAATCACCAGGAGGAAAATCTACCTGACAATTATCAAATGAGAAGCTGAACAAAATCCTTTTTTGCTCTGACGAAGGGCTAGCGCTCAAAACGTCAGCTACCACTCACTCCCAATGGCAGTTAGCATATCTTCATCGACTTTTAGTTCAGATCATACCAGTGTAACATCCAGATGAGTTTTATGT
Organism: Actinernus sp. WN-2022; assembly: GCA_030867875.1. Taxonomy (NCBI): domain Eukaryota; kingdom Metazoa; phylum Cnidaria; class Anthozoa; order Actiniaria; family Actinernidae; genus Actinernus; species Actinernus sp. WN-2022. The sequence continues at coordinate 26,781,097 of JAOWCC010001634.1, forward strand.
TGTTTGCTACTGCATGCTGAGACACTGGTTTAAAGGGAGCAATGAAAGTTCTCCATTCTATTATAATTATATATTATTCTAGCCATAGTATACGTGTACTCTTTCACTTTTTTCTGACTACTGTAATGTTTCAAAAAGTTTAAATGTGTCACTTAAATCAACAAGGTTTAGTTTAGCAACAAGATAATTATACCCACCCTTTTCAGTAAGTTTACATTTTGTACTACAGTAAAGTTTCTTTAATTTCATCTACATTAATTCACATCATAATACACCCGAACTGAGTTTACTACATTGTATGGTAAACTGTGAAGAGGGGGTCAATCACATTCGAAATTAGGTGTTTAACTATTACTAGTAAAGAGTGCTAAGAGTACTTTACTTTGGTAAACTTTAATTTAGTGTGTACATGACCTGAGCCAAACGTAATTGGGAGACACTAGAATTTATCAACTAAACCTATAAAATTGATATACATGTAAAGGGTTAATTAATGCTACTAGAACATTAACCTGTATGTTTTAGGAAAAACGAGTAAAATACATGACATTATTGTAATTTTCGTCTTCTAAGCAGAAAGCAGTTCTAAATACATGTACATGTACATGTAACCTGAATTTCAGCTAGTATTAAATTTTGTTTGTCTATATTTAAGATAGTAAGAGAATGCATGCATGTGCTAATAATCTGCATGTACAAAATAATGTAGCTGGATATTACTAAAAATAATCCATTTCAGAAATGTGCTTCAATTCATATTCCAACATACATGTCTTTTTTTATCTCTTACAAACTGACATATATTAATGACAGCTCAATATGATAGATGATATGCACCTCAGGCCTGGCCTTAATAAAAATGTTTTACCTTAATTTGTGGTTTCATTATCTCGTAACTTAATATTTAATTTCAGCATAAAATTTCACTTGAGTTCCTTCAGTTCTTAGAAACAAACAAAAAATAGGGAAGTACCAAGAGACTGAGGGTAGCCTTAAAGGAAATGCCATGAATTTAAGCCCACAAAAGCAATGAGCTTTCTATGGTTGGCTACATGTAGAAGATTATAGGCAAGTACATGTAAATAAAGTTGTTTGGCATCCCAATAAAATGTTTCATTTACCATAATGCCCTGATGGTCGGTCGGTAAAATAATTGAACATTAGGGGATCTGGACCAAGTTGGCTTGAAGACTTGCATAAAGTTTTAATTCATGTATTCCTGTTCTACTTTAATTGTTCCTCTTACTAGCTGTGGTTTGACAATTTCAATGAGAAAGGTTAGTTTAAAATAATATTCTTCAATCTTTTTTTTAACTTTTCCAAACTTTTCAATTGAAACATTTTATTGAGATCGCCTAATTAATACAGCGAATAAAATTTTGAGATGCAGATGTTTCTTTAGACGTCAACACACAACTTTAATGGACGTGGAAAATGAATAAGAGCTGAAATCCTATATGATCGCACAGGACTATTTATAAGGATGAGTCTAAACGCGATCTGTGCTGTCTTCCGCTTCAATAAATGTAGATTTCCTTATCATTTATGAAGTTGAATCCACGAAGTTAATTTACATGGTTACGACTTAAAATTATGAAACATTTGATTATAACCATCAATCGCGATTAAAACAACCTAAGAACGAAAGCTCAAGTCAACAGAGAAATCCGCACTTCTAAACTCTAAAGGAACTCTAAAGCTTTTCACAAACCTGACTTCACACGTTTCTAAGAGAAAGAATATTTCTCAATAAAAGAAGTTTTAAAAATACAACCTGGTAGTTAATTGTAACAACAAATGCTAACAATTGTATGTATAATTACTATAAAATAACACAAAACATTTCGTATGTCTGTACACGCATACTTACATAGGATTACTCGATGTCCATTGAATAGACCTGTAGATGTCTGATGAACCAAAAATCCATAGCGATGAAAATATGGACGAAACAACCAAGAGTTTGTAGTGTTTTCTAGTGCTCGACATCGCTGATACAAGGTCAGCAAGCTGTTGTGCACAAAAACAAGGGAAACTTGTCACATTGAGAACCAGTCCGGTGTTAAAAATCACATCTGGAGCCTAGTCATTCTCGACGAAGGTACGGAACTAGTACAAAGGTATAATATCACAGCATTTTCGATTCAGCCGAATCTTCAACCCCATCCGTGGAAATGGCTCGGAAGCTCTGCGCAGTTAAAAAATTGCCAAGCATCCTCATTCCCAGTGCCTCCTCAACTTGCCAAGAAAAGGGTGTTGTGTGCATCACGCATGCGCATAACCTCCATATATAATGAGTAAAAATAAAGTGACTTGACGAACTCCTCACTGGTCCATAAATTTAATCAGACGTTTCGGCCTTCGGCCTTTTTCAATGCTAAGTACAAATTTAAAAATACTTGGAACTAAACTAAAATCCAAGATATTTATAGTGTAAAATACAATACAAACAATGGATACAACAGACTCTGTACTAGCCTGCGTCGCATCCGAACTGAACCCCGGTTAAGTCCGTCTGCGAAACAGTGGACAAAAGCTTGTTCTCGACCCCCAGCGAAGTTGCAGGATTATTTATAATCGATTTTGATTGGCTTTTACTAATGCTCATTCTTACACGTCTTCTGACTGGCCATTCAACTGTCACCAGCCTGTCACCAGCCTGTCACAGCCTGTCACCGGTGCGACTAACGGCTAATTTACATTTCAAAATGCGGCGGCTTTTATACACGTCGAAAAGAGCAATGATATTTGTACAATATCAGTTAAAATCGAGATTCGTTTGCTAGAACAAGGGCAGTTGACCGGAGTTGAGTTCGGATGTGGCACATTACTAGATCTTTCCAAGCTGCACGAGGGATATGTTTGTGTGTTCTTCGAACGAGCATTTTGTCGTGACAGATTCTATTTTTAATGTGTTCGGCAAGTTTCCTTTTATCTGCATGGCACTAAACCACGGGCAGCTGCCTATTACTTCAAAACCTGACCCGAAGTTGAAATAAACCTAACCTTCTCAGATAGTAAAACACGGAAACGACGACAGAGCTCGTCTAGGGCGAGAAATCTCAAGTAAACAGTTGACTCACGTGCAAACGAAGTTTCGACCGAGCGGCCTCTGACGTGACATGATTGCCCGTCATAACAATCTCCGAGGCTGGTGACAGTTGAATGGCCAGTCAGAAGACGTGTAAGAATGACCATTAGTAAAAGCCAATCAAAATCGATTATAAATAATCCTGCAACTTCGCTGGGGGTCGAGAACAAGCTTTTGTCCACTGTTTCGCAAACGGACTTAACCAGGGTTCAGTTCGGATGCGACGCAGTATGGGAAGCCATATCATTCAAAAGTGGTACGAGTTCACGATTGGTGATCGAGAATGACGATCGCTATGGTCGAAAAAACGATTGGTGATCGAGAATAACGATCGCTATGGTCGAAAAAAAGATTGGTGATCGAGAATGACGATCGCTATGGTCGAAAAAACCGATTGGTGATCGAGAATGACGATCGCTATTGTCGAAAAACGATTGGTGATCGAGAATGACGATCGCTATAGTCGAGAATATCGACTATCTATTGGTGATCGAGAACAACGATCGCTATGGTCGAAAAAACGATTGGTGATCGAGAATGACGATCGCTATAGTCGAGAATATCGACTATCGATTGGTGATCGAGAATAACCACAGGAAGCCCAAGCTCTGTTTATGTAAATTTATTTGATAAGGGTTTGTATGGGAATTTTTAAATCTGGCTTTTCGATAAATGTACTGTAATAAAATGAATAAAACTTACCTGGTGTCTATAATATGTGTATTGGCTGTGTCTGTACGTAGTTTAAGCGAATTTTACACCCCTTACTCTACATACTATTAAAAGAAGAAATGGAAGGTAGGAGACGAACTTCAAATCTTGGCTTCAAAGCCACTCACGTTTGGGTCGATTTTTTCACGAAAATCGCATCGATTTTACATTTTATCACCTTCAGCATACGCAGTGATAAATGTCCAGTCTATCTGTGCCAACCAAACGAATATATCTGTATTTGCCGAGATACAAGCCACTGTTGAGTCCACCAAAATCTCGCCAGAAGAAGCGAAAATACCAGTGACTCGCCAAACCGCCAACACGCGGTCAGAGACCTAGGCACTAGCATAAATTCTACCGAAGCGGGGTACCACAGTGGGATTATCGACAGTATCTACTTGCACTCGAGGCTACCCTTGTTTAGCGTCCACCCGTTTCAATTTTTCCAGGTAGGGAGGGAGTTGTTTTTTTTTTTTTTTTTTTTCTATGTGAAGCTTATTTTGTCTTGACTAGACATTATTCACTCACCTCGTATTCATGACAGTCGTGTTGTAGAAACAAAATGGCGTCGATGTTAAAATATTAAATGCGCCGGCACATATTTTAAGTGGTACATGTAGGGGTCTGGGTACAAGAATTGGTGTTCGCGGGCGCATTTACACTTTCTAAAGTTTTTTATGAAAAATAAAAAATAAATAAATTAGAGGTCGGGGACATTTCTCAGGTCGGGCGGGGACGCTAAACAATCAATTTTTTTTATCTGGCCTAAGGGCAGGATTTTTAAACAAAATGTTACCATTGCTAATCCCTACCCCCGGGACACTTTAGAGTACTATTTGGTCATTCATTCAGCTGCAGCTTTAATTACCTACTTTTACACATAAACATAAAATTGTGCCAATGTAAGCAAAATAAACCAACCTTTTCCATATTCCAACTCGGACTACACTTCGACGTAGGAGCACAATGTTCCATGTGCTCTGAAAGAAGAAACCGCTGACCAACTCCTTGCAAATCCCGCGGATCGGTATCCGCGGGTATCCTCGAGGAAAGTGCAAAAATCATCCAGTTCCCCCAGTCCCGGGATAAAACTGGCAGCTGGCCCGTACATGTTGCTGAAGTAATCAAGAAAGTACTTGCCTCTTTAAAAGCTATGAAAAGTGTCCGAGATTTTGTTGATACTACTGAATCACTAAACTGATTTACTGTCCACTGAATTGTCTCGTAGATTCAATTGGGGCCACTGTCACTTAGTCTGTCTCAGAAACTACAAATTAAAGCTTCAAAACAGAGCAGCACGAATTAGTTACATTTTGCGCAGGCGCCAATATGGCAGCCACGATTTTTAGGACTCCACAGTTAATCATTTACTTTTTAGTGTTTTACTACTTAGCGTCTTCCCTACATCCGCATCACAAACTGAAGATTTATAATCCATTTTATTCAAACCTGGCACAACAGACGTGTAATCTGGAGATGTGTCATGAAGCGAGTTTATGGGAGAAAGCTGTACCTGACTACTACGGGTTTCTTTAAGTGCAGATTTCCCGCCTCTTCCTGGTCCAAACATTGCTAAAACCTGGACATGATCCCCCATCCGACATTAGTTTTTATGGATATTTCGCCGAATCCAGGGCCTACTGAAGCTGTAAGAAATGATATTGCAAGAACTGAAACTGATTTCCATATTGGCCGGCTTAAATCAACAGAAACTAATATGCATAATGGCGTTGCTACTGACAGAATAACCTACTCTCGTAATCAACTGCTGGATTTCCGTCGCTGTTCTCCAAAATATACTTTCAACACTCATGCTTTTGGTGTCCTAAACGTCCATCTGCTTCTTCGGTATAGAAGTAAAAGGGCCGGAAAAAGAAGGATTCCCACATTGATATATTGTCGTATAGGTGACAGTACCTATTGTTCTGCATAGTCTGCATGGCCCAAACGAGAATTTGTAAACACAGCCAACTTAATCTCTATACCAAGGACTTCGATACAATTCTGTACTAACTCGAACTCCTCCAAATGTGTGGATTATTGTCTACTAAATGCTAGATCTGTAAAGAATAAATCATTAATCGTTAAAGACTTTGTTGTTGATTACAACATTGACTTAATGGCATTGACCGAAACTTGGCTCCGGCCTGGAGAAATTGATGAACAGATAATCAGTGAATTATGCCCTACTGGTTATAACTTATTCAGTACACGTGCCTCAGTAGGGAATCTAGAGGAGGCGGAGTGGCCTTACTGCACAAGAGATGCTTTATAAATTAAGTTTAAAAACCTGTCTACGGCTGATACCACCTTCAGATCATTTGAGTTTACTGATATGCTAATGAGGTACGGCGTCAGCGAATGAGGTTGGTGATTGTTTATCGGACTCCTCCATCACAAAAGAACAAACTTAGTCTGGGTTTATTCTTTGATGAATTTGCGGGCTTTCTGGAACGGATTGTGACTGCCTCTGCTCCCCTACTTATTGCTGGGGACTTTAATTTCCATGTTAATATTGACAACGATCCAGCTGCATTACGATTTACAAGTCTACTTGAGGCCTTTAATCCGAAACAACACATCAGTGTTCCTACCCATAGAAACGGCCACACATTAGACCTTATGATAACAAGGGCAGATGAGAACATTGCTAGTAACTTCACTGTAGCTGATCCCGTCATATCTGACCATTTTGCTGTTCGCTGCCTGCTGTCTCTCAAAAAACCTTCTTTTGAAAGAAAGGAGATAATTAAGTTACCGGAAAATACGAACTATTGACAAATCAATGTTCTGCCAAGATATATTGAACTCTTCCTTGATGAGCCATGATGATTCCATGACTGGCAGACCTGGCGGACCAGTATATCAAGGTATTGTCTTCTTTATTGGAACATGCACCTCTAATCAAACGTGTTGTCACTCTTCGTCCGGCGGCACCTTGGTACTCAGATGAGATAAGGGAGCAAAAAACAAAGAGGAGGAAACTCGAAAGGCGTTGGCGTGTGACACGACTTACAATTGACAGAGACTTATACGTTAATCAATGTAATGTGGTGAACAGTTTAACTTTTACATCTAAAATGGATTTCTACTCAACTGTAATCACAGATAACAAGTCTGACCAGAAAGTTCTTTTTAGAACTTTTGATAAGCTGTTAAACAGGAAGCCTGTGAAGAAGTTGCCATCAAGTGAGTGCTAGTGATCTTGCAAACAGATTTGCTGATTTCTTTACAGACAAAATAACGGCAATAAGAGATGATCTTGCTTCGAATAATTGTGACCAGGATGATCGATTTTTTTATGCATGCTCCTGCTCTTCTGAGCTACGCGACTTTTCGCCTACTACCGTAAAGGAACTATCTATACTGATTGGTACTTCTATTTGCAAGTCGTGCAGCCTCGATCCTCTACCTGGGAGTATCTTAAAGAACTGTTTGAATGTACTCCTTCCTATTATTACCAAAATTGTAAATGTATCGCTTGCATCTGGTGTGATGCCAATGAATATGAAAGAAGCGGTATTGTCACCTCTGCTCAAAAAAGCATCACTAGATCATGAACAGTTTTCTAGCTTCAGGCCCATTTCCAACCCGATGTTCATTTCTAAATCTACGAGGTTGTTGCGTCACGTGTTAACAACTATGTAAATGATGAAAACCTGAACGAGCGGCTTTTCAGTCTGCCTACAAGCGAGGTCATAGTACGGAGACGGCACTTGTCAGAGTCCATGATGACATACTGCGAGCAATCGATAACCAAGGTTGTGTTATTCTGCTGCTGTTGGATCTATCGGCTGCCTTTGACACTGTGGACCACCATATATTACTCTCCAGATTCTGCAATCGTTTTGGCATCAAAGGGCAAGCGCTCGCGTGGTTCCGTTCTTACCTTACTGACCGAAGTCAGTTTGTATGTGTTGAAGGTGAAAAATCGTCCAGCCGTGACTTAATCTGTGGTGTTCCACAGAATCGGTACTTGGGCCCATTTTGTATTTGTTATATACTTCACCTCTAGGCGATATAGTCAGACAGCACAATATGTCCTTTCATTTATACGCTGATGATACGCAGATTTATGCGACGTTTGGACCGTCAGTTGCAGGTCAGCTGGAGCTCATGCCTGCATGATATCGACGTTTGGATGGTCAAGAACAAATTAAAGCTCAATAACGACAAGTCTGAGTTACTGGTATCGAGAGCTCGTCATCGTCCACAACCCCCTCTCGAAAGTATCCGTGTTGGTGCCGAGATCATCGAACCGTCTATGTCAGCAAGGAACATTGGAGTCGTGTTCGACCACACTCTTTCAATGGAATATCAAGTGGCTGCAGTTTGTAAATCAGCATTTTACCATATTAGGAACATTGCACGTGTAAGAAAGTTTTTATCTTTTGAAACCAGCCAAATACTTATTCACGCTTTTATCACCTCTAAATTAGATTACTGTAATTCTTTATTATATGGTCTGCCTAAATACTTGATACAGAGGCTTCAGTACGTGCGTAATTCAGCAGCTCGCCTTCTCACTTGCTCGCGTAAATTTCATCATATTACTCCTATTTTACGAGAACTACATTGGCTACCCGTTGAGCAAAGAATAATTTTAAAGATATTATTACTTACATTTAAGGCTCTTAACAATACTGCTCCGTTATATATTACTGAACTTCTAAATCCCTATGTACCATCTCGTTCTTTACGTTCATCATGTAAGAATCTACTTAAAGTTCCAAAACACAACCTCAAGACATACGGTGCAAGGTCCTTCTTAGTTTCTGCTCCTACCTTATGGAACTCACTACCACAAGACATTAGGGATGCTAAGTTAATTAACATTTTTAAGAGTCGAGTTAAAACTTATCTTTTTAAACAAGCTTTTAACCTTTTATCCTAAAGTGTTTTTTTATATTAGTACTATATAAATATTAATTATCGTAGATAGAGTATTTTTTTTAGTTATTTTGAATTAGTGATGTAAAGCGCCATTGGTCATTTAGTGGAAATGGCGCTATATAAATTGCTTATTATTATTATTATTATTATTATGAACCATCTGCTTCACTACTTGCTCGTTTAAATTGGATGAATCTTTATCAGAAACGTATGTAGGCAGAACAAAGCTATTATGATGTTTAAAGTATTAAATGATCTCTCACCACAGTATCTAAGAGATGGTTCATATACGTTTCTGAAGCACCTGAGTACTTTCTGCGTAGTACATGCAGGCCCGTAGCTATAGTATAGAGGCATCAAGGCAGTTGCCTCGGTAAAAAAAAGGTGTTTCCATAGAAAAAGGTATGTTATTAAATTCTAACTTTTTATTGAGCGAATATTTCTTGACGTTTTAATTAAGTGCCTCGGTAAAAAAATTGGTCTGGCTACGGGCGGGCCTGACATGGCATTAGCACTCCAAGGCCTCCACCCATGCACCCACGACAAAAAGCACAAATATACTCGGATGAATATTATTGACAAGTATAAATTATATGGCTTTCTCGTGCAATTCTGGATTTGATACATCTACTCTTTGAAAATCTCACTCGTTCAAATTAATCCCGAATTGCACTCGAATCCATGATTACCTTTCTAATAATATACATGAAAAAAATTCTTAATTCTGATTGGTTGAGGGCAATGCAATTTCAAGGAAACACAGTGCCAAAAAAAAGGAAATACGATGCAAATTTCTTTGGAAAGCAATAATAATAATAGGCCATATTTATATCGGGAAAGAGGCTTACAATGTATCTATATCCCGTCAGTGAATTTTTCGGACTGCTATTTAATTCGACTGCTATTATGACTGCAATGAAACATTTCCTTTCGACTTCTGAGAACACTCGAACAATTTCAATGAATTTGAAAGTGTGAACTATTATGGTTTGTTGACTGAATAAATTACTTTGTCACATGACTCGCCAACGTCACTTCCTGAAATTTTTTTCATGTATATTATTAATAAGTAAGCATACGGTTTTCTCGTGCAATTTGGTATTAATTTTCACTCGTGTTTTTCAAAATTTTCACTCTGAAAAACCCACTCGTGCAAATTAATCCCAAATTGAACTCGAAACCGTATGATTACCTATACAAACAGTTGCACTCATATCGGTTTTTCGAGTGCAATTTAACGTGGAATTACCGAGTCAGGCATGTGAATCTTGAATCGCATAGTCCGATGAATTACTTAAAGATTTAGTACTTTTGTTGATATTTTGCTAAGTTATAAATAGCGCGTAGTCTGCATCTGATTTCGCAAATGCACCGTGCGATTCAGCTTTGGCTAAACGATTCTCATTGAAATCAAACCTGAGTTTGATCAAAACTAAATTTATTAAAACTTCAAGTGATCCAATGAAAGTGCATTACTTTCGATGGTCTTCTATTGAATTTACGAGTATCAACCAATGAATTTACGAAATAAGAATAGAAAACTAACACCTTTTTACTTTCCTTGCTATTGTTTTTAGCCAGCCGGATCATTACTTAATACCAGCACTCCATAATTGGATTTTGGCCAAATTTGGGTATATACTTCATGGTAGTGTTTCGGGCGTTCCATAGCGAAAATGATTATGCAGGGAGACTATATGGAACGAAACACTACCATGAAGTATATACCAAAATTTGGGCCTGCGAAATGGGATTCATAGCCTCGCCGCCCCCCTCATAACTCCCTTCCAAAACGTGACTACGTCTTCGAAGAGTAACCTCGGGTCGTTTCCTTGGCTATCTATGGCTGAGTTTCGAATTTAGATTCCTATTTTGGTATTTTGATTACTCCAATACGGAGAAACAACTGAGAAACAACCAACCAAGCAAACAAATAGCGATGTTTCGTGTTGATAAACATTGCAATTGTTATGCTAATGTGCCAACCATGATTTGTAAAGCCCGCTTTGTGTTAGGAACCAATGGATCTCTGGTTGGCACATTAATGACAATAGATGACGACACACGAAACATCGCTATAGGTCACAGAAAAGTAATTACACTGATCCGATTACATCGGGAAATATACATATTTCAATTATTTACACCGAGGGCGAGGCCAAGTTGTTCGTAACCTGATCATCGTCCGGATTTGAACAACTGGGCCAAAAGGACTGGCTTTGAAGCGAGCCGAAAATTCCCGGGGGGAGTTCTTCCTATATTTGGCTGGTTGGGGTGATCGTCGTATTTTTAGTATATTTTAGGGGTTGTCCAAGCGAAATACATTTTTCAGGGTGATCTTTAGACCATGCGGTACATTTTAGGGTGGGAAATTTTTCACGGTTTGGTATTTTTTGGGGTATTTTTCTCGGTTTTCCGACGCACTCTCACTGGCAAAACTCTGATACAGTCATATCCTTACATGTTCAAACGCACCGCAAACAATTGTTCAAAAACCTTGTCATACCCCTCCAAATAGCGGAATCTTTCCAAAACAGTAATTCGTGTCCTTAAACACCACCCTTCCATAGATTATTCTAACGTGGTTTCATGTTCATAAGGGAACTTGTGGGAAAACAACAGCCTACTGATATACCACGAGTTCCAGAATTTGTTTTCGTTCTTTATTTTGTTAATTTCTATTTTTGTTTTGTATAATCAAGGCTTGAATCTCTATTTAATGTTATTGGCACTTTCTTTAATGTAAATAAATGCTGTAAACGATATACCGGATTCTCAGTAAGCTCTAAAAATAAGTATCAGATATATTTTTCTTTCATACAATCATACGTATTTTTCTCGACAGCTGCAAGAGAATAAACTCCACTTCTATTTCAAATTAACCTTGAATACTCGGTAAAGCTGAACTATATTAGGAGATAACCAAAAAAGCAAAATAAATACATTCTATGTTAGTGATTTTACTTTAATAACCCGTGAAACAAAAATTAAGTCAGTATCTAATAGTCAATATAGAAAAAAAAGTAAACAATGGAATTATGGCCTAGGTGTCTACTAGTCTAATACCTCTTTCACGGTTAAGTAAAATCACGATCAGTCTTTCTTTGCCGCTTCACGTGCATTCGTATACGTATTACTGCTAAGTCAAGGACTCGTGAATGCCATACCATGCTTTTAAAATAATCTTCAATTGTTCTTAACAACAATAACAATAAAGGTTATTTGTTGGATAACCAGCTTATACGGCTGTGTATTTTCACGAATCATGTGTTTTGGCGAACCTTTAAGGCAAGCCAAAATGCGAATGACGAACAAAAATACACAGCTGTATTAGCTGAATAATAAGTTGTTTATTATATAAATTTGCAGACTACACTATGGCAACCGGCTCTTTTTTTCTTCTAGCTATCCTCTCAGTCTATTGCCTCTATCTATCTATCTTCCTATACTCGTCTCCATCTCTAAGATGATTCTTACGAGTTTTTTGGTCATTGGCAAAGAATAACAGTAATAGATAAATAAATATTAAATAATAATGAAAAAGAAAAGTAATTAGAGCTGCATCAGTTAATTTTACAGGAAGTGATGATCAAGCTTTGTTTTGAAGGAGATAGATTTAGCCTGGACTAGAGTTGATGGTAAGCTGTTCCATTCTCTTATGGTCTTAGGAAGAAAGAAAACTGATGATAGTTTGTCTGTGATGGAGGGACTTTGTAGGAGAATTGATGTGGATGTCGACTTGGTGTTAAATACTTCTATTTGTCCACCTCAACTACATCATTACGAATCTTAAATAGCATAGACAGTCTATTCTTTCTTCTTCTTAGTTCTAAGGTTTCCCATTCCCATTTCTTCGAGCCCGTCTAACCTTCTTATGCGCTCGTTACTGACCAATCAGCTGAATCCAGATATTTTGTAGAGTATATTATAAACAGTGTAAAACGTGCACTCTAACAGGTCAATAGCCATGTGTTACAGTACTTACAGATGCACATGCAGAATAATCACGTTTTTCACGAAACTATTTCAGACCCTCCTTTTTTTCAAAGTTATTGTATACAACAAATAGACGTCATTTGCCGTGGGCCTGTCCTCTAAAATATACACAGATGACGTCACAACATGGCGTCACGACACTCGACTGCGTCTCGTGGTATAGCGGAGGACGGTCTAGGAAGGAGGGATAAATGTCGAAAAAAGCTAGGGAAGAGGGATATTGGACTAAGTCCGCCCTATTAGTTAGAGCACGGTATCTCAGACTAAAATCATCAAGAGGAGGCCGGTTTCCATATAATCGTTACGATCGCTCTCAAAAGTACTCAGCAACCGTAACGAGCAAATGGCAACCTGACCAACCCAATCCCGTGATTATCCACACGAGTTTTGGGTAAATACTCCACTCACACTTAATAAACCTGTCTGTTCAAGTTGAACCAAACTATATTTGGTAATAGAGAATAATATTTGGACGTATGGAGATATGGAATTATTCGGTCTATTTTATTACACGGTTCATAGACTTCAGATCATTTTCTTGAAAGACTTTTCAAGGACAATCCTGAGGATCACACAGTAATGAACTCAAAATGCTACCCATATTAGATCAATGTTAGACCCTATCTATGCCTCGTTTGCACGATGCCGTTCTAATGATCTTTTGGAGGCAAAAATGTGGCTGTTTTACTGTCTTCTCGAACAAAATTCAAAGAGTTTTAGTAACAATTCAAGGCCTTTTCGAGGAGAAACCTAATCTGTCAAAATGCTCGGACTTTTCAAGGCCGTGTGAACCATGTATAAATAATACTTATAATATTCATTAATTAACAAATAAAGAAGCCTCGGCCATGTTTTAAACTATCATAAAACACGATGGGCATTTGAGAACATGAGAGAAATGTTAAAGCACAAGCCGAAGGCGCATGCTTTCAACATTTCTCGTGTTCTCAAATGACCAGAGGATTGAACATGGATTTAAGGCTTCTTTAACTGTTTTATAATAGATTTACACGCGCGATGAAAGGAAACCGCCAGTCGAAAACAATAAAACACGGCAAACCATGTTATATACTCTGATAAAACATGGCTTTTTAGCCAATCAGAGCGCGCGTACTATCGTTTCTATATTCTAATTCATAAGGGTGCTAACCAATCTAAACGCAACATTCAGGTCACATGGATACCCTGTAAACCCGATACTTATTGTATTGACTTAGATAGTATATTTTTGATATATCTGTAGACTTGCTCAATTTAGATGTGGTGGTGCGATAGATTTTCTCCTACTATCAAAAGATCGAGTTGTGGACGTGGGCGATGCTATGCTCCAATAGTTAAAACTCTGTCTGTACTATTATTAAAGTGACTATGAACAATAATTTTCTATTTTAGATATCAATTCTAAATTAAGTGAATAGTAGAAGGGTAAAATATATTTTACTTTGAATGCTGTGCCGCTGAGTTAAGGTTTTAATATCCAAAATGCTAATTACATGACGTCAGGGGAGGTATCTGCAATCACTTCTTAGTGGTTGTGAATGGGCGTTTCTACTGATATAGGAAAACAAATTTCTAACATCATTTTATTTCAACCATGGGTATAACACTGATAATTTGAAAACTTTGTTTAATTGTAACAAAAAAAACTTGTATAATAATTGATACCTCCCTGACGTCATGTAATTAGCATTTTGGATATTAAAACCTCCTTAACTCAGCGGCACAGCATTCAAAGCAAGATATATTGTACCATTCTACTATTCACTTGATGTAGAATTGATATCTAAAATAAAAAAATAATGTTCATAGGCACTTTAAGCTTACATCGTAGCATCCACCTAATGTGTCACTAATGCAAGCTTCTATATTGTTTACCGCAGACTGTTTCTGTGCTTCTGGTGTGCACTCAACTCTCATCGACTATCATACAACCCGGTCAAACGAGCATGAGACTCGTTGACAGTTGGAGAGAATCACACAAGGGAATGACGTGTCAGTGAGAAAGCAACTATCACGCAGCCGGTCAAACGAGCTAAAACTCTCATGAACTCATGAAAAAAATTGAACAGGTTCAAAATCGATGAGCGCGCATGAGAGTTTGCCGTCAAACGAGAACGAGAGTTTGAACTTTCATAGACTGTCATGATGAAAGACATAAATAACTACTCAGATTAGCAGAGTAGAATTTGATGAAGCGGGATGGCAAAGATTCGAGTGGATGAAAAATACTGCTTTTAAGAGAAATATAGAGCAACTTGAAATCGGTTCACTGTCACCGAAATCAAGTTTCTAGAATAAGCTTTGGAATCTACTTCAACTTTTGCCAACCTCTATCGAAAAAGTTTGAAAAGCATATCAGGACATTCACTTAGTATTTCTCTTTGGTCTCAGGGTGATATTTTTGAGTTTTGTTTTAAAGAAACTTGAAGGGCTTAATTAACTTTTTTTTCTTTTCACACAACGGAATCATACAAGTATGAACACTATAACGATGGCGGACAACAAAACGGGGCCAATCATCCAAGCTAATCACAGGAGACGACAACTTGAAAAGCTTCGAACGAACAACCAGCCTCGCTTTGGTGACCTACTTTTCATACCTCATTTTGGACTTGCAAAAATTATTAATGGCGCACAACTGATGCTTCATCGTTTTAAAAATATTATATTCTTAGCACCATTATATTATTATCACTATCTAGGATTTAATTAGCATTAGCAGTTGAGCGGATTTCTCATGGATGTGACAAACTACCGTCCGCCTTATCTATATATACACCCTGATGCGTTACCAAACAAAACAAGCGAGACTTCATTTATATCTTTAACATTAAATAAATGCATTTCAACTGGGGAACAAAAAGAGTTTACAATGTTTCCTCTGAAATGTTCCTTATGGATGCCTTAGTTTTCCCTTTAAATTGTACTTTATATGTCACTAATGACGTATTTTCCTGTCCATAGAATTTACCGGGCGCCGCCATCTTGGATATTATGACGTCACACGATTGCCTGGATTGTTAGATATTATTTTGTGACAATAGGGGCAACGGTGTGACGTCATAATATCTAAAATGGCGGCGCCCGGGAAATTCAAATGAGTTTCAAGAAACAAACACAGTAATATTCAATAACACAGTAATATATTTAGGAAGCATTAAGGAGCATTTGAGAGCAAACATTGTTTTTCAGTGGAGGTTCTCATAGAGGTAATCGGCTAACTCTGTTGCCACCCAATTCAGATCATGTGATGTAAACAGCTGCTATTCTGGGGAATTATTCCTTTTTCATTCTAATCATAATGCAGTCATGCCTATCTGAATAAAAAATATTTTTAAAGAGTCAATTCTCCAGAGCAATGTGTGTTTACGTGGGTGGCAACAGAGTTAGCCGATTACCTCTATTACACGTTAAAATGTAAGAATTTCCAAATAACTCGAAATCGATGTCTGATGTCATAAGCTACCTTCTTGTGTGACGCGTGACGTGACCTTGCGTGAAGCAGCGAAATGTTTTACTTACATACTAATGTGACGACGTTAGAAGTTGACCTAACACTAGAGGCTCGAAGAAATAAAGAAGAGCCTGTGGTGTTATCCGTTGAGAATCTCACTTCCATGCGCGGAGTTTCAAATCAAGAAAACACGTGAAACCGATTTTGCTTTTTCTCGATGTTTGTAAGCCAATGCCGGTAAATTACCGTTGCATACAGCACTCACGGTTGCGCCTGGTAATGAGTATATTTATCCAATCAGAGAGGAGGTTCAAATTCTGACGAGACAAGACTTTATTTGTACGAAATAACAATGATAGGGAAAATAGTGAAAGAAAAAGTATCAAAAGATATAATGGTACACGTTATCTGAACCTAATGTGCGCATGGAAGTGAGATTCTCAACGCATAACACCAGAGGATCTTCTTTTTCTTGTCTCTTCGCCTTTCATTTCTCCGAGGCTTCTGACACCCTGGGTAGACCTTGTGCTGAGTTGTGCACAAGTACGGCCCCGCGCGCGCTTTCCTTTCAAAACCATTTACAAAAGTCACGTGATGAGGGCAAAAGCCGTCCTATTTTTTCTTGCTGTTTCGCGGTTTGATCTACAAAAAAATATGGTCATATGATAAAAAACCTATTGACTGAGTTAGGTCGGGCCGGACGGGAAAATATTTAGCTCTCGGTCATTTTGTACGTCATGACCTCGAGCCAAATATTTTCCTGTCCGGCCCTCCCACTCAGTGAATAAGTACCTAGCATTTTAGTGAGGGAAAAAGCATAATGTCCAAAAGCCTACAACCAAGGCCGCCATTCGAAAAACTTATGTGTACTCTTAACTTGTTCTTCAGTATTAATTAATAAGAATGATAGATGTAATGGAAAGGCTTCTGTGTATATACAAGTTCTTCATTCACTAAATAAATATTTGATTAGTTATACTCTGAATTTATAAAACTCAGAATTTCTAACGGGACCTGAAACCACCATAGGGGCTGATCAAAGCCAGGACCCGGCTAATCCACAGATCGAATTATAGCAGGCTGATATAATATTACGGCAGCTTAAAGCTGATGTGGGCCTGCTTTTACTCCTCACACACATTTAACTGTTTTGAACATACAGTTTAATTTTACGGCGGGAGGAAAACCTGAGAATCCAGAGAAAAAGCCTAAAATGCAGACAACGACAAACCTCACACACGGTATCCGATCAAGCCGGGAATCAAACCCGGGTGTTTTGCCACTGCGCCAACTACGTATCTTCTTCTTCTAATAGCTTAAATACATGCACGTACTCAGTTTTAGCTTTTTAAATTGCGCCTACAGCAGATTTAATGCATCGCTAATTTCAGATGTGACGTGTTAGGGTCCAGGAAGAGAAGTAATAGAGAAGTAACTTACACCAGTCTTTCCAAAACCTGGCAGGAAAACCCTCAACTTCAGCAAGATCTTGAAATCACAGCGCAGCAGAAACTCGGCCATAGGTTTTTGAGGTTTTCTTGCTCTCCCCTGGAATACTGTTTAATGGTTCCTCGCACTTTGAGCTGTCGCAGGAAGGGTTGTAAATGTTTTTACGACGACTAGAAATGAAGAATAAATGATTACTTTGTTGCTAACAATAAGGATAATAACAAGGCTTTATTCTCACACAAATAATAGAAGAACAAGTCTCGAAATTATGCTCGTGAGACATAACTGTCGCTAGTAGAATCTTGCTGAACTATTTGTAGTTTTATGGCTGCTGTTAGTGGCCAGTTCACACCATGTTGCTAGTGAAAATGAGTGACAGCCAGCAAGTTGGTTCTTGAATGAAATAGTGCTTTCTTAGGATGTTCACGTAACTTATTAGCGTAAACATAGGCCTCGGTGATATGTCTGCAAAATGTGCGCATGTCCAGTCAGCGGTAGACATCGCGGGCGCAGTCCTAAATAGTTTCTGTTCAGAAAATTTTCAGAAACTCAACACATCGCAAAAAAGACCGGGGGCTAAGGGGAAAATCGCAAGAGTTTTATTAGTTTAGTCTTCAAGCCCAGTTAAATTTGGGACTAGGCCATGAAAGGACTTAAAAATCGAAGCTTGTACTTTCCTGTTAACAATGCTTTGAAGTCCAAATTTCCAGAAACATTCAACCAAAATAATGCGCGCGAGCGTGATTTCCCGCGTGAAATCCACGCATGCGTAAGCGTTTTGCAGACCTGTCGGCCTCGGATATTCAGGACCTTTAAGACATGCGAAAACGAAGAAAAAGTGTTGCGGAAACATTGTTGCTGTTAATGTTTCTTGGGTGAGCAAACAAGCAGGAAGCAAGAAAGATATGTTGCTGCCTGGCTAAGTAAACCAAGAAACATTTCACGAGAAACAAATACTGGCGCATGCGCCTTAAACATACTTGGACGTTTGCGCGTGCGCAACATATGTAGCGCAGCCCTGGGATCTGGTCAACATTGTTGCTTCAGCGAGCAAACGGAGAAACATGTTGGAGAAGCAAAATAACAATTTTTGCTTCTCGTAAGCTAATTTTGCTTCCACAACAAGTATTACGCGTGCGCACGCGCAAACGAAGAAACATTTTGGGAAACACTGAAATTCAAAAATGTTTTCGCAACAAGTTTTCTTGTGTACACAGGGCTTTAAAGCCTAGTTCACATTGGCGACGCAAGCACAAGCAACATACACTGACGCAGTGCCGTAGTTGTGAGATAAGAACAAGTGCCGCTAATTAACGATACATTACTGTCTGTGTATGTTGCTCGTGCTTATGCTTGTGTCTCTAGTGGCAGTGACGACGGTTAAAAACCGCCACTAAAAATCATCACCTTAAAGGTCGGTACAAACGAAGGGACATGTCCCAGGGACAAATCCCTCGTAGTGTTTACATGAAGGGACGTGTTACGGGTGCAAATCCCTTGTTGTGTTCAGACGAGGGAACTTGTTGCAGTTAAAATAAACCAATCGCAAAGGAACATGTTGCGTGAACAGTTCACACGAGGGGACAATCAAATTTTGTCCCGGAACTCGTCCCCTCAATTCAAACTCTGGTTTGAATCGAAGGGAGAAGTTCTGAGGACAAAAGTTTGTTCCCGTGACAAGATTTTTCATGAAAATTGAGTCGCTCACACAAGGGGATTTGTCCCAGGCACTTGTCCCTTCGCGTATACCGACCTTACGGTCCCCATTTCCTATTCTCTTAACGAAATAGGCGCGTCTCCTAAAGTTGTAGAAAACTACAGACGGACCTCAGAGAAAGCACTACCACTCTCCTTTGGCTCTTGACTAAATTATTGTGAACTTTTGTCATGTTTTACCACTCCAGTTGTATTGTGTCAGATTACTGAACTTATTTTTTCTCAGTATTTCTCATTTATAATGCATTCGCTATTTGGTTGAAAAAAACTGTTATATAATAAACAGTGTCAAACACGTGCTCTGATTGGTCGATAGCCATGTGTTATTAGAGTACAGATGCGGAGATGACGTCACTTTATGCACGAATTCACTCTGTTGCCTCGACTGCGTCTCGTGGCGTACTTCTCGTCATTTTGTGACGTCACGGCAAAATGACATCATCGATACAAATGATAGGATCAATCACTGTTTCTGGGAAACCCCCACCCCACCCCTCCACCGTTTCACCCTAAATTGACTGGTTAATCATTAATTACACATGTATACCCAAGGGAGGGGTGGGTGGTGGTTTCCCTGAAACCGGCGTGACTGATCTTTTCTTTATCACTCAACAATTCCAAAGCTTCTGCTAAGTTCTCTCGTATTAGAGTACAGAAATAAAGAGTAGCTGACACAATTCTAACTATTTTAAAAGGTATGTGGACTTCACTTACCACAGACAGACCACTAGAATGCTGATCAGGAGAAAGGAAACAGCCAGAGCAACCATAAAAATAATTGCCAGTTTTTGCCAGATATCTGTGAACGAGGTTAAATATAAATTATCAATAAATTACCAGTAATAACCCGTCACGTTGTGCCGAAATTTCAATGCAAAAACAGTGCAATCTGTGGAAAATGAATTTAAAAGACCGCCCTTTGGGATTCGAAATTTGAATTTCAAATTCAGAACAGTCAAGCAAGAAAGCAAGTTATCAGTCTTGTCCTGATAGAATACTAAATTGCAGCTACGAAGTCAAAGCACATTCACTCCGATCGCATGGCTACTAGTTTAAAGTTAGCACGTTAAAATATACACAAGAAATGACAAGGAAAGTGGTAAACATATTCAAAGTTATGATAGCAGTTGGCATTGACTTGAAATGACAACAATGTCTTCTGAAAAAGTTTTCAGTGCTTCAAGACGAACATTTACGTACTTTTTTCCCCAAAAGGTGGCAAAGTTTGGGGTGCAGCTTATTTTATACCCTGGTAAAGAGAAGCCCTTACAGTACCGACCAGAACTTACCTCCAGTTAAATGTTCGCTCGGGTTAGCTTTAGTGAACGCAAAGTGAACGCAGGGTTCGCTTGGAGCGATGGATTCGCTGGGTTCGCTAGCGGTCGCTCAAGCAAACCCTGGAAACTCTGAGCGAACCCTGCAATCGAACCCTGCAAACTCTGAGCAAACTCGAGCGAACCCTGAAAATGCGAACCTAAGCAAACTCTGAGTGAACCCAAGCGAACCCTGAGCTCGGAGCGAATGTATATTTTAGTGTACACGAAACCTAGCGAATGCAACTAATCTTAGGAATATTTTGAAAGGACTATTTAGATTAGACAGCAAAATTATTACCCACAAATACGGCCGATAAATATATATTTTTCGCTTCATTCAAGCCGTTCGACAATAGACCACCTCAAAGTTTTCGACGCCATTTTGAAAGGTATGCAACATTTCCTGGCGTGGTTACTCAGTCCCCATACAAACCTTTGTAATTCGGACACGCTTCGTCAAAGCGCTCTGAAGAAAATTATAATTACGGCAAGCTGACCTAATAATTCTACAAGAACCGACAACAGAATCAAAGGTATGTTAAGAACAAATATCATATGTGAATTTGAACCCAGTAGGGTGACTTTTCCCAGATGATTTTTGATCGGACTTCTGTTCGGCACTCCGAATACGGTGCAAACTGTTTAAAAACATGGCATCGTCGTCATAAGCACGTGGTGAGAGAGCAAAATATTTTTTTTCCTCTCAAAATTAATTTAAACCACAAAGTTTTATGCCTACATATAATGTTTACTTTAACCCCAATTTTAATATTCAGTTCGCTATTTCAATACATTTGTGATCCGTAATTTCTCTTCTTTCCCGGTTCTTTGCAGAGTTCGATCAAAAATCATCTGGCAAAAGTCATCCTACTGGGTTTAAATTCACAAATGATCTTCGTTATTATCTTACCTTTGATTTTGTTGTCGGTTCTTATAGAATTATTAGGTCAGCTTGGCGTAATTACAATTTTCTTCAGAGCGCTTTGACGAAGCGTGTCCGAATTACAAAGGTTTGTATGGGGACTGAGTAACCACGCCAGGTAATGTTGCATACTGATGTTAAATATTCATAAATGCCAGCGGCAAGATGGGTTTTTCACAACTCTATGTATTGTTGTAGTTTGAACTTCTGCACCTTCTCGCTGGTGTTTGGGGATATTTAATCAGAATGAGACTAGCGTTAAAGTGCCTAACACCCTTTTGCAATTTTGATAGCTTATGAACCTCCGAAAAGTTTTGAGTACTTCTGTGAAGAAAGTTTTGGTTTAAAGTGAATACTTTATGTTCTACGCTTGTTTGAAATCGTGTAAATGTGACCTTTCCTGACCCATAACCGCGTAAGTAAAAGCCTGGGTCGAAACCTGGGTAGACGTCATCTCATTAATGCATTATTCTCCATGGCGCCTTTTTATCACAACAACATCGATGCATAGAAAATATACACAGTTTTCGAGTTGTTAGTAAAGAAACAAGTCATTTTAGTCAACACGTTGAGTATTTCTTCACATGATTGCAAAGCCGAATTAATTATATGACGTCAAGATGACGTCTACCCAGGTTTCGACCCAGGCTTTTACTTACGCGGTCATGGGTCAGGAAAGGCGACATTTACACGATTTCAAACAAGCGTAGAACATAAAGACAGTATTCACTTTAAACCAAAACTTTCTTCACAGAAGTACTCAAAACCTTTCGGAGGTTCATAAGCTATCAAAATTGCAAAATGGTGATAGGCACTTTAAGTAAATGCGTCTGTAGTCATCGCATCCAGTGGGAATTCTTGAATGCGAAACGGGTCTATTTATGATTACATCAGGGCCCTGTTGTTCAAAGGGTGGATAACTTTATCCACCGGATAAATCCTATATCCAGCCAGTATTTCTTATTACCCAGTGTAACCAATTGATAAAAATCGATAAACTTCATTTGATTGATAATGAACAATTATTCACCGAAGTTGAGGTGAATACTGGTGGATATTTCCGAGCCGCGAAGCATCGAGATAAATATATCCACCACTTTTCACAGATACTGAGGTGAATAATTGTTTTAGTACATACCACACAAGTTAATAGCCAGTACCAAATAGTTATCTTATTTTCGATCAAATGGACAAAAACTTGCACGAGAAGATCGCTGCTTCGCTCACAGGAAGCCCAAGCTCACGATTTGTGACTCTTACAAATCCTACGGTACAAATTACATGATTGCTCGCGCAAGATTGATTGCGTGATAGTGCGCTAGAGTCGCCGTTTTCCCTGGAAATTTTCGCTAATAGAGTTTGTATTGATTTCCTATCGTGGTAAAAATATAGGTAATGAAATAACATTTTGCAATAGATGTAGCTTGAGTGTCCTTTAATTTCTTATCTGCTATTTTGGGCTATTTTGGATCGGTTTAGAGAGTTTTTGATTTTTGAGATCTCTCTCTATAATGAAATGACAAGGCTGCAGTCTGTTGATCACATAAAATCACTCGAAGGGCAATAAAGCACTCTAAAATTACTTCAATCGTTGCAAGACTCCACAAAAGGACGTACCGAATACATGTCTGTCTACGTTTATTTCGGGGTGGAATTCCAAAATTTTACATTTTAGCCCTCATAAACCACATATTTGTGGTATTAAAAACCGCTATTTGAAAATCCACAGATACTGGTAACTTAGTCCCGAGACAGCGGGACGTCTCGCGGATGAAAAATGCGCTCTAATTGGTTGGTCGTCGTCACGTGGGGTTGGTCGTCATCACGTGGTGGAGTCTTACAATGTTTGGAAGGCAAACTCGATCCAGCTCAGCTTTCAGTATGTTACTGATACTTGTAGCATCTCATCATACTGAAAATTTGATGCTCCTATGTTGAATACTCACTGAATGCGAGAGTGCAAAACTCTCCAAAATTGCCATGTTTTCTTATGAATCGAACACTTTTGTACCTGTTTCGCAATGTCGAAAAAAAATTGTGAACTTGTCTATTAAGATGTGATAGAATGATACATTATTACATACAAAGAGAATCTCCAATACATGCACTTGAGTGATGATAATTTCTAATATAATACCATAGAGGACAAATTACTCCGCCTAAGCGCGCTTAAAATATATTTTTATGCATCGTAATTTGCCCTCCATAATATTAATGGTAATCAAATAGCGACTCATGAAATTAGGGATAAATTTCACTTGTGTTTGTCAAAATCTACGTACCGTAAAGACCCGTAGATAAGCCGCACCCCAAGTTTTGAAGCTTAAATTTAGGAAAAAAACTTTTTTTGAAAAATACAAATATAATTAGAAAATATTTTGTCCAAGTTCATAAACGCTTGTACTTGATGCCAAACTTCTTTAAAAAAAAGAATAATCTTTTGTTGGAGTTCATAAACGCTCGTACATTGTACTTGAAGCAAAACTTCATCAGATTGTCATAAATTGATAAAATCACAACTTTAATTCGATCGAATATGGTTACAACTTGCCTTGTCATTTCTTAAGTATCTTTTAACCTGCAGTCTTTAGATCACTCCAAAATTCTTCCGCTTTTATTTTCCCATTAACTAACAACAATTCCAAGGAACCGCATTCCTTTAATCGCTAGAGCAAGAAAGGTTTTCTGGCGAAACTCTACTTGCACGAGTAGGTCTGAGGTCCGCCATCTTGGATTTTCATTAACTAGTGCCAATCTCCCACGTGTAAAATTGCGAAGAATGCCTGGTTGTTTAGATACATGCTTTGTCAAACGCTGCAAATCAGCGTTTTTGGAAGGTATATAAGCTTAATCACGGTTAAATATTCATGAAATTCTAATATATTAGGTCTTTGGTAGGTCTCAGAAGAGTTTTTGCTTTAATTCTTTCAAATTACGTGTTTTTTCCAATGATTATGCTTAAGTTGCTATATTACAAGATCGGATGCGATTGTAATTTATGCACCGTCGCATAATAAAAGCTTCATACAGGTTCATGGTACGTAAATGTATGTTAATGTTTGGCCTCCTTTCTACAATGTACATGTAGGTGTGCCCGTAGATAAGCCGCACCCCCGATTTTGAACGAATTTTTTTTGGTAAAAAGGTGTGGCTTATCTATGGGTCTTACGGTAATTTCCCTTGCCAAAGCGGCTTGCGAAATTTTCCGATTTTGACAAACGTGTGAAAACGCAAATCCCTAATTTCACTCGTCCCCATTTGATTACCTATACAAATCTATTTTTAGTAACTGGAAACAGTTGAGCTGAAGCAAATGCACGACAACAATCCATATGGCGGCAAAATATTTTCGCAGCATGAGATTCTTGTTGCACACTTCGCTTCAGCTGCTTCTGGTTACTAAAAATACATTTTATTAGACATTATCATTGCACACCACGTGCTACAAGATTCCCTTTCTTACTTATGCTGTCTTGTATATACATGTACATATAACATACCTTGTGACCCATCATAGTGATATTTTAAGACAGTGTGTACTGTTACATTATAAGGATCTTGCTTTTCTTCCTCACCATTCCTACTCTCGTTAAGAGGGTGGCACTTTGGATCTAAATCATACATAACAAATATATGGGTTACAAAAATTGGTTCTGATCAAATATATTGAAAAAAAAGGGGGGTCACCAGATTCCGCTCCAACATATTTAATCGAAAGTTGCAAATATTTGAAAAAAGGCATACATTATCCGAGGAACTCAGGACTGGGGCACGTTTAAGTCTCCAAAATAAACTACATGTAAATTTGATAGCCTGCGTCGCATCCGAACTTAACCCCGGTTAAGTCCGTCTGCCAAACAGCGACAGAAAGCTTGTTCTAGACCCCCAACGAAGTACCAGAATATATGTATATGTAGTCGATTCTGATTGGCTTTTACTAATGCTCATTCTTACACGTCTTCTGACTGGCCATTCAACTGTCACCAACCTGTCACCAGTGCGACTTACAGCTAATTTACATTTCAAAATGTGGCGGCTTTTATACACGTCAAGAAGAGCAATGATATTTGTACAATATCAGTTTGAAATCTAGATCTATTCGTTTGCCAGAACAAGAGCAGTTGACCGGAGTTGAGTTTGGATGTGGCACATACTGTATACTAGATCTTTCCAAGCTGCATGGGAGATTTGTTTGTGCGTTCCTCGAATGAGCATGTTGTCGTGACAGATTATATTTAATGTGTTCGGCAAGTTTCCTTTCATGTTGCACTAAACCACGGGCAGCCTATTACGTTACATTACTTCAAAACCTGACCCGAAATTGAAATAAGCCTAACCTTTTCTGATAGTAATTAAAACAAAGGGAAACGACGACAGAGCACTTGCTCATCTTGGGCGAGAAATCTCAAGTAAACAGCTGACCACATGCAAACGAACAGTTTCAACCGAGCGGCCTCTGACATGAACTGCCCATCATAACAATCTCAGAGGCTGGTGACAGTTGAATGGCCAGTCAGAAGACGTGTAAGAATGAGCATTAGTAAAAGCCAATCAGAATCGACTACATATATATCCTAGTACTTTGTTGGGGGTCTAAAACAAGCTTTCTGTCGCTGTTTCGCAGACGGACTTCAGTTCGGATGCAACGCAGGCTAAAATTTAAAGAAGCGGCAATCAGGGTTTGGTCTTTGGGTTGTTGTGCAAATGCTTAGGTCCCACTACGTAACAGCTGCCTACACCATGCAGCCATACATTCCATTCCAACCACATGGCCAATCAGAATTCAGTTCTCAGAATAAAAAAAAACACTTGCACAAGAACTTTCTGGCGGGAAATCTAGGAAATCAAATATAGAGGCTAAATTTGAAAAATATGATAATTATGAAATCGGTTCAAATAGCTTTCTATATATTCTGTTCTTAGTTTTTCTCAAGAAAGCAAATAGTGTTTACAAGAAATCATTTGTTTTGACGCTGTACTGATGAGCTTGAAAGTGCGAACCATTGCAGCCGTTAGTGGGGCTAGCATTTGCGCTTAACGACCCAAACAACAGATGTGAAGGAGACTACAAATGTATATACATGTATGTAGAATTTAATGTGCCACGTACATCAAAGACAAATTACGGTAGTTGCATGTGTGGCTGCTCCCGTCTGCCCAAAATGAAACCCACAACTCCTTGTTGACCGGTTTTTCACTGCATGATCCTGACTGGTTTTGGAGTGCGACTGGAAATCAAATAGACTTAACCCCGAATAGATGACAGTTGCATGTACAATGTATATAAGCCACATGTGTATATATGTGTATATATAAGCCACGTAGGAGTTGCTGTCAGAGTATAATTATTGTTGGCAAACCACCAGCTAATCACATTGCAGCATTTTTGTCACATGACAATGCCACACAGGTTTTTCCACTGTGCCATAGTCAAGTTGTCAACTGGTTATGAGTACATGTATGTGTAGCCACAGTAGAGTCATCAACTGTTGTCAGCCAAGTTGCATGCATGCCTGTAGCCACTCCAATCCGGGATCCGGAAGTCGGCAAATGCGAGTCAATGATTAATAAGTTCTATATGTGGCCACACAGGTAGCCAACTCCCAATGGTTTGGACATAATAATGTGTACGTAAATATAATTATAACTAAGTTTTTCTAACATACATGTATGCAGTAGCAAATAATTGAGGTGTAGTACACATGAATCAAACTAATAACTTACTGTACATGTAGGTGCTTTATCATATTCAAGTACTCTTCAGACTTCACCAATAATTATGCTTTGCCAGGAAGAAGTGGCAGAAATTTACATTTGATAATTGGGTTGAATGAGTACCGGTATAATGTTTAATTATTGTCTCAAACACTTGAAGTATGCACCACCTATATGTACGTAACACTAAAATCAGTTGTAAAACAAGTACCTGAAAAGTTAGTGAAGCAAACATAGACCAGCAACCTCATGGCAACCCCATTCTTGGTGTCATTGCAGTGACCTCCTGATGTATTGTTTAGTGAACTCTTTGTTCCATCTGAAGTAGCTTCAGTATTATCAAAGGAAAAACCAAATAATAAATTAATTGCATGAATTAAGCCTGGTTTTCAGTATAGGGACATTTTATAAGCAACATACTGTACATGTACACAGATAGTCTGCATTTATCATTAGCTGTACTTGTTCTACTTACAGGACTGTGAGGTAAGAACAAGCACCACTAAAGATCAATGTATTAAGCCTGCTTTCACATAAGCGGCATTAGCATAAGCAACATACATGTATGCAGATGCAGGTGTGAGATAAGAACAAGTGCCATGCACTAATATATGTATGATCAACTCATTAAGCCTAAATTCACTAGCGACATAAGTATAAGCTCAATTAACATCATGTACATGTATGTACATGTAGATGCAGTACCGTATTTATCATTAGTGCTACTTGTTCTACTCACAGGTGTAAGATAACAACAACTGATGTTAATGCATGATCAATGCATCTCATGACTGCATGAGTCTGCACGTTACTTGTGCTTTAATGCTTTTTTTATGCCAACAGTGAAAACCAGGCTAAAAGGAGCTATGTCATGGTGAGGGACACACCTTAATTTATGTTCCGGCAGGAACAAACATTATGTAATTATTTTCAATAGTTTTCATACAGTGACTATCCTAGCACTACACTGACTATCCAAGCACATGTGTGGGATGGATGAAATCAAAGTAAATGTGCAAAAATTATATTTAACAAACTGTGTGTAGATCTAGTCTTCAAGGAAAATATTGCACATCCTTTCAATTAAGCATAAGGGAGGGGACTTTAACTGTTTGAAGCCAATTAGTAACAGCCACCAATCGAACATTGATTCCAGACATTCACAAAACCATGACACAGTGGCAGAAATTTGATCATGTATCTTTTATTTTGTCATCCAAAATGTTCAATCCTATTGCTAAAAGAAAAGGATTGTGAAAGGGTCTTACCAATGAAGTAGTAATTCTTTCCCTCTTCAATTTCTATGTCATTTCCTGTTGAACTCTGACGACGAAATGTCAGTCCATAGAACTGCAGCTCAAGTGGTTTGGTGCATTTTTGTAATAAATTGTTTTCTTTCTTGGTTGTGTCAACAGCACATCTGGTGAAATCCTCTTTGTCAACCATCCAGAGATTTTCAAAGAGTGCCTCCTTTGCTATGGAAGACTTCATGTGTCTTGCTACAATATCTAGGTTTGGGCACAGCAAGTTAAAATCTGACATTGGATTAACAGCCATATCGAAATATGCCTTTCCATTTTGAAATTGCTCCTTGGTAAACAGAAACCTAAAAATAGAAAAAAAAATTGTTTAAATGGCAGAAGAAATTAAAGTTCAACCTCTTATAATATACCACCAACCCTAATGTTAACTGACTTGGGTTGGTTGCATAAGAGAGGTAAATGTACATGTACTGTACATCTCATATTCTATAGATTTGTGTACTACAATAGGTTACACAATTAATGTTATTAGTGATTTGACTGAGCAGAGGAACAAACTGGGTTTTCTTAGAAAGATTAGGTTTCTTAAGAGACAATTGTTTGATAGAGAAGTGGTTGCTCTGAGGCATTCATAAATTAATATAAAAACAAAATTTAATGAGGATATTTTTGGCATGAAGAGAAGTACTGTCACAGTTTGTAGGGTTTGAACAGTGGCCTTAATAAAACATATCTATACATCACTCAGTTTCACAAAGTGTAATTATATACATGTACACTGTTAGTAATTAGTCTCCACTGCAGCATCTAAACATTATTTTTATAAGCAAAAAGTATTTTCAGTAATGCTCTCAATTTTCATAATTATTTAAATACAATTTTTGTAAAGTGGCCTACATTTGTACATGTAACACGCTTACCCTGCATAATTATATGCAGCACACCAACATGTATTTACCACCTCCCAGTTAGCTCGGTGGTTAAAGTGCCTAATATTAAGCCCTTGCCAGTTATTACTTGGGCTGCATGTGGCAGGCACGAGTCTAAATCAGCAGACCGTTTTTGTTCTGTGCAGCAAAATTTCTGTGCATGCGTTAAATAAATTTATGCATTAATTGATGGAACTAATAGATTGTTCCAGTCCAGTCGTCATCTCAACATTATGCGGACTCAATTCTTGTTTTTCGTAGGGCTTATGCCACATTTCATCACATTTCATTTTACTCTCAGTCATAATACATACCAGCGCAAACACAGTGATCGGTAGCCAACACTAAAATAACTTCGACCATGTTTTTGGCTGGTTTACCGATCTTCTATTGAGAGCTGTGTACGTTACACAGGTATATGCTGAATAGCTGTCCTGACAGATTTATAGCGAAGTATACTGATCATGAGCGATTTACTAGCAAATACATATGCTGTGGTTGAGCAGTTATGGTTACTATCCTCTATCGAAGTCTGAAGACATCTGAACTCCGATTGCAACACTGTCACTCGCCAACGCGAAGCCAGAAATACACACTGGCACAGAATTATGATGAGCCAAGCAATATTCAACTCTCAAGGTAAACTTAAACAAGAAACCTCTCACGGCCAAGGTTTTGGCTCATGTATAGCAAGAACAGCAGATAAAGTTACACAGAGGAACACAAATTGACCACAAATACAATTAACATGACTTCCAGAAAGAAGCGGAGAACTTAGAGCCACGAGGCAGCCAGCTGCGATAAAGAGCCGCAGGGTAGAAATAACAGTAGAAAAATATAGTGGATGGACAGGATACAACTTATAATAATTTTATGGTACAAATATAAACATACATGTACATTTGAGACAATCATCTATTAGTACTCGGAACCTGCAGTATATCAGAACAGCAGACTAAATTGTAAACATGTGTTACATGAATAAGTAGTGTTTACAGTAAAATTAAAGGCATCTTCTTTAATTTACATACAGTACAAGAAAAACAAAAATATTAAATTACATATAATTATAATAGGGGAGCAGAGAATGAAAGTCACCGCGCTACTACCCTGGGTGCCAGAGGTTCTACTGCCCTCTCTAAGCCAAAGTTTAGGTTCTACGAGAACTAGCCTTGCCGATAAATAAGCACCGACCAGCTGTGATATTTTATAAGCAACTGACTGCGTTCACGCTTCGTTTCTGCCAACCACAGAATACAACAAATGTGGCGTGACTGGCCTGTGTGACGTCACAGTAAGTATCGCTACATAGTGGCCCAAGTGAAAGCCCAGACGGGCTCTTGTCTTTGATTTAAAAGTCAAACTGGAAAACAAAATGACCGACATAGGAAAAAAAACAATTGTAGTCTGCCAATTTCATTTATTAAGGAATAAAATTTCAATGACGTCATTTAAGGGATAACCTATATATAGTTCCTTTTAATGCTCTGTTTTTATGTCAGCTCCACTTAGATCATTCTCTAAGATTGTAAGTATCTAATGTCTGACACCTGAAAAACAGCTGTATAAATGAAGAAATTCAATATTACATGTATGACTTAATTCATTTTCAACTCATTTGCATAACGTCCCTTAAATAACATCATTTCAAGGATTTGTAAATGCTTTTTATAGCAATACTACGACCATAAATTGCCCAAAAATGGTTCAACAAGATTTAAAACATTATACTAGGCCCAAATAAATGTACACTGTAGATGATTTCTGGCTAGGGCTTATAGGCACTTTCAGTGCCAGCTGCCTGTAATGCATGTGTGGGTCAGGTTGCCTTTGTGGAACAATCTCATTATCAAACTGAAATGGCTAGACCTTCACATCTTTTCAGATAAGGATGTTAAATGAATATAGCTGGCCTCCTGTCAGCCTCATGTTTATCAGTTTTTTTCAAAAGCAAAAGCAAACATCAAAAAGGACATGAGCACAATCCATTCAATTCAGATTTGTATCATAGGATCAGCAGCCATTTTCAATCTTATGGTAGTGAAATTCACGGTCTAACTACTCTGGTTATTCGTGCTTGCTACTTTACCCAGAAAAAAGTTAGAATCTCTATTGGAAATTGACAATTAACTTTCATAATGGCAGCCTCCTAATTTGCATAAATGTGTTGAGGGAAAGTAATAATAATAATATAATACATTTATATAGTGCCAATTCCCTACAGACCAATAGCGCTTTACATTGTACATACAATATAATTATAAAAATAATAAATCTTACGAAAAATTCATTAAAAAAAATTAAAAATATGCCTGCATGTCTATAAAGATAAACTGTTTGGCTACAGTACAGCTAAAAAATAATGCACGAGCAAGAACTTCTTTTTGCGGACGCAAGAAGTTGACTTAATTATTGCGCTTCTTTTTGCGCTTATAATTAATTACCAACCACAAGAAGTTTGACCTGCAAGAACTTCTTAAACGCAAGAAGTTAGAACCGCAAGAACTTCAACTGCAAGAAGTTCAACTTAATTCAAGCAGGTTATCAACTTCTTGTGGGTTCTTGCAGCGCAAGAAGTTCTTGTGGGACTTCTTGCAGGTGCATTATTTTTGAGCTGCACTGTATCTATTATAAAGTTTGGTAGTGAGTTCCAGAGCCTAGGCATGTACACAGAGAATAAGGCTCTATATAGCCATACTCTGGTGCGAATTCTAACACTGAGGTTCTTAGAGGCAGATCTTAGTTGCCATTTCGGTACATAAGGATGGACTAAATCTTTCAGATAAATAGGAGCTGTGTCATTCTGGCACTTACATGTATACATGTATGTAAGTAATAATTTATCTTAACTGCATGATCCTATATTCTATTGGCAACCAATCTAGCTCCTTTAAAATGGGTGTAATATTGTCATACTTGTTTGTCATATACAGCTGGCTGCTGAATTTTGGACACTCTGAAGTTTCTGGATCAAGCTCACTTCTGCGATATGCTTTACTTGTCATGCACAAAGGTTTCAATATGAGGCCCCATGCTAAATTAAATTTATTCTTTTCTCTGAGAAAAGAATAAATATAATTTACCACAGGGCCTCGTATTGAAACCTTTGTGCATGACAAGTAATTAGCATATCGTGGAAGTGGGCTATGGTGTTCAGGCAATCCACAAAGTAATAAATTGCAGAAATCCAGCCATGATGTAATAAAGGCATACTATGCACTATTAGTATATATATATATACCACACCAGTGAATATCACTTTTTGCGCGCTCTGATTGGCTACTCAAACAGTGAATATGATTTCATATTCACCTCCGAGCAAAGCAGCGATCATCTCGTGCAACTTTTTGTCATTTGACAGAAAATAAAATAACTATTTGGTGCTGGCTATTCACCTGCAGTGTGGTATATACTAAAACAATAATTCACCTCAGTGTTGGTGAATAGTGGTGGATATTTACCTTGCCGAAGCGGATCGGTAAATATCCACCACTATTCACCTCCACTTCGGTGAATAATTGTTAAATATCTCAGCCGAGTGCACTGAGATACATTCTTGTATATTTTCATAATAAATGCTACCACATGACAGATGACATTAAAACTAGCTAGTACTAGTGTTCAGTTGAATAATAGAGCAAAGTAGAGAATTGCTGTTGAGTTATAGGCACTTATTGCTGGAAAATCATGAAAGTGAGGCTAGTGAGGCCTATGTTATTTTTCTCTTACAAATCTCCCTAATCTCAAATGGCCGTTATACTTCACTGCTTTTTAAGCTACAGCACTCAAATTTCTCAAACACACTCTTTCACATATTCATGTATAATTATGGTAATGATCATTTTTTCTGTATATTATGTGGATAAACTATCAAAATAGGAAATTATGCAGTTACATGTATGAAAGTGGTCAATACTATGAAAAAATGGAGGTTTTGAAATCTGGCTTAACTTCACAGAATAATAATTATTGCCAGTTATGTAAAAACTAATTGAAAACCCTGGGTCATCATATTTTTTTTATATTATTGTACCAAAATGGAAGACTGCAGAGCAAAGTTTGTGAACTTATGTTTGCAGCTATAATCATGAAATATTAATTAGAAAATAATTGTATTCAGTTACAGCCAGATGGCCTTTTTTTTATAATTATGTCATTTAAGTCAAAAGCCAATTGAAGGGGTCCGTGCAAGAACAACGTAAGTGACTTCTGATCAAATTCCAAATTATTCTTGATATTCTTTGTTTTCTAAGAGAGAATTTAGAACTTGATCAAAAGTCACTTACGTTGTTCTTGGACGGACCCCTTCAATTCTAGTTCATTTTGATCTGTTTTTATGTCAGCTCCACGTTTCAATAAGATTGCAAGGATCAAATGCCTGGTGCCTAATAAACAACTGAACATGTACATGTAAACACATTCAATGTTATGAACAATTTGTGTTCAACTCATTTGCATAATTTGATGTAAATGACGTCATTTCAAGGATTTGTAATGCATTTCAAAGCAATAATTATTATGACCACAAATCACCCAAAAATGGTTGTACATCAAGACTGTACCCAACTCAACGGTATCTGGCTAGGACTCAAAAACACTTTAATTGTTGCTTTTGATCAGGCAATACCTTTTATAAATACTGTATTTCCTCACATTAAGCCGCACTTTGTGTATAAGCCACACCCCTAACTTTGGCCTGACAAACAGGAACCAGCTTTGCAAAAAAGACTAAGGTAAAAAACTCATGTACATGTATAAGCTGCATCCTAAACTCGGGAAGAATAATCTTTTGTTTGAGTTAATAAACCCTCATAATTGTACACGTAGATATGAATAAATCAACTACTTGATGCTAGTCATGCTTGACTATAGGTTACTATACATCAAGTAAATAGTTGAATGGTAAAATATTTCTTGATTAGCTTGTTGTATAATTAATATGCTAATGACGTGACATAAAACAGGGAATCATTTTTCATTTCTTTCTCCTTGTGAATGAAACTACACATATTTTCTGATTTAGACAAAATATTTGGTAAAATCACTGATATATTATGCTTCAAATAAAATTATAACATGGATGTTTGTAAATGGCCATTTATCGATCTCTCATTTTTGTATAATTATAATAAATTTCCTGTTTTACATTCGTCATATCATTAATTAGCATATTATTCAAAATATAAACCTTTAAAGTGCAAGTATCATGTCAAAAAAATATATATACAGGGCTCGAAATTGCGCCCGATACGGGCGTAAATACGCCTAGATTTTTTCGTTTTACGCCTAACGTTTTCCACTTAGGCGTAAAATTACGCCTAGATCTTCTTATCGGTCTTATTTCCAAATCTCTAAAACTATCTGATTTTTTGAAAAAATTACATTTGCAAGCAAGCGTTTAGTGTCTGTTGTTTCAAGTTTGAAACACATAGTTTACTAATGTATGCGGCGACGTTTGGCGTGTGAAGTCTGAACTTTAAACCGCAAAATGTCAAAGTTTGACAGCTCCTATCTATAGGTTTTGGCATGCAAAACATAGCCTTTTGTCATGCAAAACAACTTGTTTCGCGCGGGAAAATAGTTTACATTACGTTACGCCTAAATTTTGGAGAATTACGCCTAAAAATTTTATGCTGGGCGTAAAATTACGCCTCCTTTTTTTTCTTAATTTCGAGCCCTGATATATATTGTACTAATATTGTGTTTGTTTCTCACAAAAAGGTATTAATCTTGCAAATTTTGTAACATTTCTGGCATTGATCCCTAATTTTGGTTACTTTTCATGGATTCTGTGACATCATAAGATGAATCAACTCCCTCCCTAGAGAAATCTACTACAATAGAATCCCGTAGGTTTTCATTGTGACATCACAAGATGAATCAATCCCGCAATTCGGGTAGCATTTATTCTAGTTTAATTTCTGCTCCTGCCTCTCAAAGAAAACTAAGTTTTGAGACAACTGAAGTATATCAGAAATAGAATTTGGGTCAAAAAGTGTTCACATATTTATTTTATGGTACTACTTGTACTTTAAATAATAACTCCTAAATGCAACACTCAAATCAAAAAATATTTTACTATTCAACTATTTTAATACTTGACGTAGAATCGATTTTAATGATAACAACTTGGCTCATATGTACTTTAATGTTATATTGTACATACTATGTTTTTTTGGGAAAGCAATAATTGACTAGAATTTATAATTTTTAAAGCCTGCAGAATTAACAATTAAAGGGACAATTACTGTACATTATAAAAGCAAATGGCAAATATGCCACTGTTTTATGAAGTGGTTTGCATGTATGACCTAATTTTCCATTATGGGGCACTTTCCATTTACGTGAACAGACTGGTCTGGTCAGCCAGTTCTTAAATGGACTGTGCCAGTTCTAGGAACTGGTTGAACCGGTTCTCAGAATGGAAAAATTGCATTCCATTTTTTGCGTATATGGGAATTAAGTGCCCTATGATTCATGAGTTTGTTTACACTAGCTAATCACTACCAAATATTTAGTAACCAATACTCGACAGTTAATGGTTGACCAAGTGTAACTATTAAAAGCTAAAACCGAATAGCCATAAATTATTATCAATATTTTTAAATATTCAGTGACATCCTTTTGGGTTTTTTGTAAAAAAAAGTCCATATTTATGAGCAGATGCAGTACTTACTTAATTAGGAATCATTGGGATAAAAGTTGCAAGGATGAAACAGTTTATTTAAACTGTGAATGTGATTATAATAATAAAAGTTAAATACAAATTAATGTACATGTGTGTAAGACATTGGTTATATTTAACAATTAGACTTTGAGCTTGAAGTTTCTATCGGCTGACAGTTGACGAGGAGCATTAATTAGCTCTGAGTCAACTATCAGCCATATAGAAACTGAGAGCGAATAGTCTGATTGCTTTAGTAGAAACTAATTAGTAGTTCAATCTTAAACTGAAGCAAGATTTTTTTAAATTTTGATGACTTTGCAGCCATTGTTTTGCTTTTGAAAACTGTTTTTTTTTCGCTACTCACTATCTACATGTATCACTTCGCTACTCACTATCTATCACAGAATAGATAGTGAGTATATAGCTTAGCCAATCAGATTGCAGGATTGGTGATAGAATGCTAGTTGGTTTCTACTAATAAGGGCTAGCAATAATAGACCACCTCAAAGTTTTTGACACCATTTTGTTTGGTATGCAAGAATTCCTGCCGTGGTTACTCAGTCCCCATACAAACCTTTGTAATTCCGACACCCTTCGTCAAAGCGCTCTGAAGAAAATTGTAATTACGGCAAGCTGACCTAATAAGTCTACAAGAACCAACAACAGAATCAAAGGTAATTAAGTTAAGAATAAATATCATATGTGAATTTGAACCCAGTACGGTGACTTTTCCCTGACGATTTTTGATCTAACTTCTGTTCAGCACTCTGAATACAGTGTAAACTGTTCAAAAACATGGCGTCGTCGTCATAAGCACGTGGTGTGAGAGCAAAATATTTTTTTTCCTTTCTCTCGAAATTAACTTAAACCACAAAGTTGTATTCCTACATATAATGTTTACTTTAACACCTATTTTAATATTCAGTTCG
Source organism: Actinernus sp. WN-2022 (assembly GCA_030867875.1). Classification (NCBI taxonomy): domain Eukaryota; kingdom Metazoa; phylum Cnidaria; class Anthozoa; order Actiniaria; family Actinernidae; genus Actinernus; species Actinernus sp. WN-2022. The sequence continues at coordinate 26,818,150 of JAOWCC010001634.1, forward strand.
CATTTCAATACATTTGTGATTCGTAATTTCTCTTCTTTCCCAGTTCTTTGCAGAGTTCGATCAAAAATCAACTGGTAAAAGTCATCCTACTGGGTTTAAATTCACAAAATAATGATCTTTGTTATTATCTTACATTTGATTCTGTTGTAGTTCTTGTAGAATTATTACATGTAGGTCGGCTTGCCGTAATTACAATTTTGATGAAACGTGTCTGAATTACAAAGGTTTGTATGGGGACTGAGTAACCACGCCAGGAATTCTTGCGATACCAAACAAAATGGCGTCGAAAACTTCGAGGTGGTCTATTGAAACGCGAGGGTCATAATTGGTACATGTACAAATGTATGGCGGGACAACACACATTTACAATTGAACTAGAGATTTAAATTATTCAAGCATTGTGCTCGATGCACAAGTTAACCGCCATAAGTGTTTCATCTCACAGCGAAGAACTTTAACAGTCTATAAGTATAAATTTTACCCTACTGCAATCTACAAAGAATATATACATGCATATAAAGCTTAGCTACACAAACAGAATCTCCTAACGTACCGATGATCAATCTCAAACTTACTTCGGATTTTCAGGGCTCCAATAGATTGTCTCGTACACGTCGCAGTGAACCAAGAATTTCGCAGACAGAAAAATAAGTATCTTCAGAACCCAGCCGTGCTTATCTTTTAACCGCGGATGTCGTAGCGCTGAACTCATGGCGTTCGGGCGAACCACATGCACAGTTTATACGAACTGGGTCTTCTTGTTCTTCACAACTTGGCCAAGTTTATCGCAGTAGTTATAATAACGTTGTAGTGTATCGTGCTTCCCTCCACGTTTTCTGATATCTGAATGCGGAAATCCCCGCAGAACGACAAGCATATTGTAAAACCACTCCCGAAGTCGTTGGAACACCTTTACTACTACAATTTATGCCAGGCGTCAAAAATATGACCCATAATGCCTTGAGTGTCAGCGCGGCGGGATTTTCGTAGCTTCCGGTCAGAAAAGAAATAAGCATATTTATCATATTTTATAAAACTCTGCCTTGTGGACCGGCGTTTATTCGGGGCCCGGCGTTTAATCGAGAACATAAGATATTCTGCAGAAATCAGTCAAACGAGTTTAAATCTCCAAAACCGACTACTAAAAAAAGAACAGAAATTAAATATTTCACTTTTTCCTGCCCGGAAACTAGCTACATTCATTTTCACACAATGTTAATCGAACTGAACCTCAAAGTTTCAATTCTTTAAAACAAAACTACAAATTAATACCCTAAGATAGAAGAGAAATACCATATGAATGTCCTGGTGTGCTTTTTATACCGTTTTTCGATAGGATGGCAAAGATTAAAGTTGATCTAGAAACTTAATTTCGATTACAGTGAACCGATTTCAAGTTGCTCTAAAGTTCTCTTAAAAGCAGAATTTTTCATTCACTCGAATCTTTGCCATGCCATCCTTCATCAAAATTGTCTCAACCTTTCTCCAGTATACATAGTAAGCATACTCTGCTAATCTGGCGGTACTTTAGACCTGTGCACAAAACAACCATAGCTTGGGGCTGATCGGCAAAGCCAGGACCCGTCTAATCCACAGATCGAATAGACCCTTCCACGTTTTTTTCTTTAACTTTTTATATATACGTATAACAGCAAAACCGTCGATACTGCTGGAAAGAGCACCTCGAAGTTAGTCAAAATCCCAAATTTGAGAGTTATATCTTGAATTAGAAGCAAAGTTATAGGCCCGCAAACTCCATACAAATTTCCATACAAACGTCTGTAAAATTTTCTCTCATGCTCGTTTGACCGGGCTGCATGATAGTCGATGAGAGTTGAAGAAATCTCTCATTCAACTCTTACGCCTCAACTCTCATGCTCGTTTAACCGGGGATTTAGTGCTTCTAGGTATTCAAACTAGTCTTTTCGATTATTTCCAGAATTTATACGATGAGTTATTTTGATGGAATGATCCCACCTAAACCTTTAATACTTTTTTCATGGATCACCTCGACCAATCTTGAGGGTTTTGAAGTAGACTTCCACCAGCTGTTAGTAAGAGCTGCTTTCTGATTGGATGAAAGACGGCGTGCGTGCAGAAAACACAGTTTTCCGCTGTCAAGAATTAATCAAATGGTAAGTAGCGATGTTCACTTCCACGTCATCCATTGTCGTTCATGTGCCAACCTTCCTGACACAAAATCATGGTTGTACATCAGCATAACAATTGTAATGTTTATAAATACGAAACATCGCTGTAGCGGAAAATAATTTACTAGGGAAGTCCTTCCATGGCTATATTTATAGCTCCAAATTTACGCCTCGTGATTGGCTAGTTGCTTAACTCATTACGTCATGTACGAAAGTAAATATTAAAATACCATCGTAGCTCGAGGCTAAATATTTACATATATGCGGGTATGTGCGCACAACCACTTCCCGTTATCCGAACTGCACGTTAATTTAGTTAGTTAGTAATATTCCAACTTCCTTCACAGTACAAAATCCAAGCAGGTGATTGGCTAATGCGGACAGTGCATGCCCACAGCACGCTATGCGCTCAGTTGGAATATGTAAGAGTTAAACTCCGAGAACCGAGGCATTCAGCTGGAATATTCAGTTGAATATTGTAATATTATAAACACCGAGGACCGAGGCCCGACAGATGTATATGGCTGAATGCCGAGGTTCGAGGTATTTAACTGATTTATTCACGCATCGGTTATTCGATAACCTTTATTTCACTAACATTCCAGTGAATTTCAATATAACGGTCTACCTGATTAGGTATTTAAGAGCCTTTATATAGCTCATTAGATATTCAAGGTCTTTATATCATATAAAGACCTCCAAATAAAACCTTGAATATCTAATGAGCAATATATTGTAATTCACTGGGATCTTAGTGAAATAAAGGCTATCGAATAACAATAGAAAATGTGTCAAAAATGAAATAATACAAGTTAGAGACTTTACGTTTGTGTTTTATTGACAAATACAGGCCCTGGCTGACGCATTCGGCGTCAAGTAGTTTTCATTATTTTTCGTTCATAGTACGCTGTGATTGTGCATGTATTTGTCAATAAAACACGCACACTTACGTTATTGAATGAATAAATACTGATTAATACTATTATTGTTTATATTATTGTTCATATTATTTTCTAATCATCATCAGCATGCATGATTTCCGAAAATCAAAAACCATGCATCCTAATCAAGGCTAAACTGCCAAGTATATCGTCATAGATATTAAAGTTAATCACTACAAAGGAAAGCGAAGGTTTTGAAATATTTTATTAGATCAGTAAGAGCATTACATAAATTTTCTTTGTTTTCCTGACTATGCTTCGCTATATTTAGTTTGCTGTTGTAAAAAAAATACGATAGTTGTTGTGGTATGTCCTCTCAGAGTATTTACCACGTTTTTCGTCATCTTATGGTCATTTGTTGTGGATTTCACGAGGCGCTACTCCGAGTGAATCCACAACAAATTTGACGATGAGATGACGAAAACTGTGGTAAATAAGAGGACATACCATAATGATAAACTATCGTAAATTTGTCATCTGTTGCATATACGGCCAATCTTCGGTTACAATTATTAACATGAGCATTCATCACAAAGCAACTAGAAATTAAACCACCTACCGCCAATCAGCACGATCTGTACCAATGTTAAGTCCGGTTCAAACGGATGCAACATCGTGCAACATTGTTGGATGCAACATGTTGCATCCGTTTGAACACCCTGTTGCACGATGTTGCATTGCATGATGTTGCATGAAGTTTGACTAGTTTCACACTTCATGCAACACCACGCAACAACATGAAGTTTGACTAGTTTCAAACTTCATGCAACACCATGCAACATCATGAAGTTTGACTAGTTTCAAACTTCACGCATCATCGTGCAACAGGGTGTTCAATGGGACGCAACATGGTGCATTCAACAATGTTGCACGATGTTGCATCCGTTTGAACGGCTCAAGCATGTTAAGGCCTGGTTCATTTAACGGAAAATAGATGTACGTTAAAAAAAACATTTCTGACAGAAATACCAGTTTAAACAAAATTTAATTACACCATAAAACTAATATAAACTTCCTTAAATTTGTTATGTGGATAGTTGTCGTGTCACGTGATCGATGACGTCATAATTACATAAAATCGTTTAAGTGATATGCGGCTGCGATGATAACATATGAACATAAAGTAACCCTGCTAAAACATTACTCCTCCCGCAGTGTTGCAGATCACGCTTAGAAAACATGACTATCGTGTAAAGATAAGGAGATATTAAGGGTACAAAAAGTCACGTGACCTATTTTGCATATGTTCGCCTTAATAACTCGTTAACGAAACATTGTAGTCATCTTTTCTAAGCTGATTTAGGTGAAAGGCTTCAACCTTAACTAAACGTATCCACTCATAGTCCTAGCTGTTTTAAACTCGGAGCCGCGTTTTTGATTTACTGATTTCGTGTTCTAAGTCACGTGACAGACCACGTGACACGTTTTACTACACACAAACCACTTAAGGTAGTCAAGAATGGCGATACCTATTATCGTGAGAAACTTGGCGTGCCTATCATACTCGGCTGTGCTGAAATAAGGAAAACAGTTTTTACCCGAAATTTGACCCCTGAACCAGGCCTTAACATGCTTGAGGGGCTTTTAGCAGTAGAAAGAGCTCATAAATCTGCCTGTCCGTCTATAAGGAGTCAGGTACGGGAATTCGGTGATATATCGTTCAGAATATACTGTTAATCAGCACCATCTGTACCAATGTTAAGTCCGGTTCAAACGGATGCAACATCGTGCAACATTGTTGGATGCAACATGTTGCATCCGTTTGAACACGCTGTTGCACGATGTTGCAGTTTTCAAGGAGTTATTTTAACTCCAAAAGAGCTATTCTGTACCAAAAAAAAATGGTACAGAATAACTCTTTTGGAGTTAAAATAACTCCTTGAAAATAACAGTGAAATGCATGAAGTTTGACTAGTTTCAAACTTCAGGCAACATCGTGCAACAGGGTGTTCAATGGGATGCAACATGGTGCATTCAACAATGTTGCATGCAACATGTTGCACGATGTTGCATACGTTTGAACGGGCCTTTAGCAGTAGAAAGAGCTAATAAATCTGCCTGTCCGTCTATAAGGGATCAGGTACGGGAATTCGGTGATACATGTATATCGTTCAGAATAAGCTGTTAAATTTAAACGAAACTTACATCCTGTCTTTGCTAAATAAAAGTTTCATATAATATAGGGCCGTAGCCAGTATATGAGGCAGTGGTCTCGGTAAAAAAATGGTGTTTCCACATAAAAAGTGAGGTACGTTATTAAACTCTAACATTTTATTGAGCGATTATTTCTTGGCATTTTAATTAATAGTGCCTCGGTAAAAAAATTGGTCTGGCTACGGGCCTGTAATGTTAGTGAAAACATATTTCCATAATATGTTAATCAATGTCTACTAACCCACCTGCAACAGCTAGCATTAAAATTATCATTAACTCCTAAATTCTACTGGAAGTTATTTTTATTGCTAATTTTCCTTCCTCTCGTCAATACGAAAGTTTGCGAGACAGTGCTGACCAAGACCTTGGTAGCGCTAGCTCGAGGTATTAAAATTCGATGGAATGACAGTTGCTATATACTAGGTATTTTCCAAGGAATTGTTATATTTAACAAATACATGTCATTTGCCGTGCGTCTGTCCTCTTATAAATGACGTCACAACGTGACGAGAATTAAGAAGTACACCACGAGACGTAGTCGAGCCGAGTAACTGTTGGACTCGTCACGTTGTGACGTCATCCCTGTATCTATAAGAGGACAGACCCACGACAAAATGACATCTATTTGTTTTCTACAATAATTAGTATAAAATAATTTAGATAGTACGCGCGTTCTGATTGGCTGATACACATATTTTTATTATCCTGTACAAACATGGAAATGACGTCACACCATAAGACAAACACCGTAGATGCTTTTATCTTCAAATAAATTATCTCTTAATATTGACAAGACAATGTTTTTTATTTTTCACCCACCTAAAAAAAAACTAATGCACTCAGTTAATTTGCACATTAATAATAATGTTATAAAGCAGGAAAATAAATATATTGGCCTTTGCTTAGACTGCAACCTGAATTGGAAATGTCAAATTCAACAAGTAGCCAAGAAAATCAAACGAAGCATAGGAGTCCTGTATAAAATCCGTAATTTTGTAGCCCCTAAATTCCTTACTCAGCTATATTATTCTTTAATCTATCCTCATCTAACTTATGTCCTGATTATTTGGGGAAACACATATAATTATAACTTGAATCCAATTGTTATACTACAGAAAAGAATTGTGAGGATAATCACATTTTCTAAGTTTGATGAGCATTCAAGTCCTCTATTCAAACTTCTTGGTATCCTAAAATTTACTGATTTAATTTCTTTGTATAATTCATTATTTATGTATGACTATTATAATCAATACTTTCCACCAGTCTTCAATAGTTTTTTTACTACTGTAAATAAAGTGCACAATTATAATACAAGACTAGCCTCAAAATGCACATTTTACTTGCCCTCCATTAGAACCAACTTTGGAAAGTTCAATATTCGCTATATAGGACCTAAAAGCTGGAATACAATACATGAAAATACTAAATCATTGAAAAATCAGGCTTTAAAAAACGGATTATATCTTCTTTCTTAAATACATATCAACTGTTGACTTTTTTTTTCTAACTATTACTACTATATTTATCTATATTTATTTTGTTTATTTATTTCAATTTAGTTAAGTTATCCTTATTTATTTAATTAGTAATATAATATTATCTTTTTTTTTCGTCCCGCATTATTAATATTAATATAATGAATGTATTTAAAAATGTCCTTAAGCTATTTTTAATACTTCTGTTAGTGCTATTTAGCTCGATTAGCTTTAGCTATTTCTAAATAGCCAGTACTCTAGGTTTAGTTTTAAATAATTTTAAAAATGTTTTTTTAATTATGTAATACATTAGGTACGAAATAAAGTTGTTGTTGTTGTTATCAAACGAATTATTTTATAAAAGAAATTAAACAAATTTTCCGTGTTTTCACAGGCTCATGCAAACCGAGGTAAGTTTGGGAGAATTCGAGCAGACCAAACACAAGACCGCAGGTCGAGTGTTTGTACCTGCTTGATAATTCTCCCAAACTTACCGAGGTTTGTATGAGCTTGTGCAAACACGGAAAGTCTGTTCTTAAGTGAACTTTCCCAACAAAATAGAGCGCATGCGTGACCTTGTGACGTCTCTGTGCATCTGTACTCTGATAACACATTGCTGTCGGCTCCTGGGTCGACCAATCAGAGCGTGCGTTTCACACTGTGTATATAAACTAGGGTTATGTCATTCCCGATCCGAATTTTGTCAGCCGAATTAGCGGTTTGTTTTGTCGTGTTGTAGACGTCCACTATTCTCCCTGCATAAATTCCATGCAAGCATTACTTGATGCAGCTCGTAGATTGAAAGTTTAAAATCAGTTTCTTGCATCAATGTCATTTAGGCAGGGCAAGTGGAGGGTTTCACCACTTGTACACCCCCGCGGATGCTGGAAGATGTGATGTCATGCCACTTGAATACGTTGCCTTCGCCCCCATTACAGTGTGCTGTCATTCGTGCGATCTCCCTAGGACCTAAAACTCTGTCCCACACGTTGAACCCAGTCATTTCACCGATAAAACATTGGCTTGTATCAAACGTTCCTCCCACGGAGTCTTGCTCTTGCCCTAGTACCAAGGTACCCCCACCTTTGATCGTATAACCCGTTTTAAACCCCTGTCCGTGAGCAGCAGCTATCCCATCCTTGTAAATAATCCATGAGCCAGAGGTGCTCGCCCATGTTAGACAGATATGGTGCCATCGACCGTCGCTAGTGGATATGCTCGTTGTTTCGCTATAGTGATTAATACAAACAAGTTAGTTAACGGGTACATATTCAGTTTTAAACAGGAAGTTCCAGAAAAGAGGGCCATGGCGAGGCCATACATTGACACCTTTAATTGTCAGTCAGCCTTTGTCGAGTGCACATCTCTGTGATGCTCCGCTTGAGTGCTCCCTACTTATCGCGCGAAATTCAAATCAAACACATAAAAATAACTTTAGAGTAAGCCGCTACAGAGTTCGTAAACAGTCCATAAAATACCGCCTAATGCCTTTAACTGATAAACAACTTAATTTTTCCGGTCCGCAATCCACTGAAATCGCGCGGTCTGATTGGCTGCGACTCGGTCCAGTTTATTTTCTCATCCGGACCGGCTAATCAGCGCGCGACTGAATTAACGAAAGCAAGTGTATTGAATTGAATTGAATTGATAATGGAAAAAACGTTATTTACCGGCCTTGGTCGGTCCGTATGGAGAAACAATTTGCCCTCAGTCTTGACCTGGCAAAGTATTTATCCATACGGACCTCCCGGCCGGTAAATAACATATATATGATATATATCAAGCAAGCCACCAAAAAGTGCTTGCTTGTTTATAAGGTTCCCAATTTAACAGGAGAGGCTAATTCGCTCGCCTGCTCTGTAATCTGAATTTCAAAGAGGAGGCGCTTATCCTTGTATACCGGAACTTCTTGTTTTAAATGTCGTAAATTTTAAGCATTGCTTTGAAAAGGTAAAAAATATAAAGGTGTAGTCTTACAAAAATATAATTCATAAATGAAGTGAAATTACATGCAGAAAAGCTAATTGAACTACGGATGGCATGATTCACGGAAATGGCTTTTCAAGTTTCATCTGGTGTCTTTTAAGGGGGCCATGTCAATTGAATTGAACCTTCAGGTTTCTTTGAAACGAAACTACAAAAATAACACCCTAAGACAGAAGAGAAATACCATGTGAATGTCCTGATATGCTTTTCAAACTTTTTCTGGCAAATACTAAAGTGGATTACAAGGTGTTATTCTAGAAACTTGATTTCCGGTTACAGTAAACCGATTTCAAGTTAAGTTACTCTAGTTTGTCAAATGTTCTCCAGTATCACTGAAAATCCATGTAGTTATTTGTGTCTTTCGTCATGAGAAAGGTTATCATTTGGGAACTGATCGAAACTATTGGTACTCTTCTAACATTTTTGTGACTTTTGCGTCCAAGTGTGGAAGGGGTATAGCTAAAGCATCTTACAATATCACAACTACTATAATGGTGATATGATTTTTGTTATTGAATTTCGTTACCATTCCCGTGCGGCCAGAAAACCTTTTCGAATTCGCGCATCATTCATAACATAACTTTGTGTTGAGAGAGTTATTGCTTCTCAACATAGGATAATGTTTATCACAGTATCAACAATAACATAATAAATCCTCTTTACATTCGTCCTTATAAATAAAATTCATGGTAAACTGTACCTCTCAACACCACCAATCCAAAATCTTAAAGCCTTATGTTTCCAGATTATAAACTCGTTATACTGTCCCGACATGGCATAGCTAACAGCTGTGCCCTCACTTTTCTTGTCAGCGGTCTTCACCCAATAACAAACTGTCATGGCCTGCATGGATGCCTGCAGTCTACCCTGAACGATGACGTAATCGCTTGTACCAGCTGACGGAAACTTCAGGTCAAACACTTCAAAACAAGAAAAGAGTAAGACAAATTATGATTTCATTAATAGGATAGTTGGACATGCTATATATTAAAAAAACCTTTTGTTAAATTATATGTATGCGTCTGAAAAGATAACACTAACTTCACCTTCGTTTTTACTGGCGCAATGCAACCTGATTATTATCAACCACAGGTAGACCATACGATCTGTATAAGCGATTACAAGAGAATGTATGGAAACGTCACTATTAACGTAGCCTGAGGAGACAGGCGACTCTCATCGCTGGCTCACTGTGCAGTCGCGCGGTCTTCTCGTGCTCAGTCTACTATTATCGCTGTAATGCTCTTAAATGTAATAATAATAATAATAATTGCTGCGCAGCAGTTCATAATTGTAACGAAGGAAAAATCTCGATTTGTTCAGACTCGCTTTCATGTTTGCCACAATGCCTTGCGCCATGCTGAAAACAAAAGAACATGTGACGTGCAGCCTCGCTTTCGTGTTTACCACAATGCCTTGCGCCAAGCCGTAAACGAAAGCACATGGAGTCTCCTCTCCGATTCCGCTTCAGCTAGCCAGGGTTGTCGCAATAAAATAGTCATTGTAAGTATTCTGTAGCTTTCAACTACTATGAATTCCACCTAGCTAACCTGCGGCATTTATTTCCATGTCAATTAACCTCCTGCTATATTTAATCATGAAATGACACTAACTAAAACCCTACCCTGAACCATAAAAAACCCTAACCGGTCAGTAAACAAGATCTTACCCACCTAGAGCTAGGGTTCTCAAGAAAATGGCGAGGTAATTTTTTTTTAGAGACTTTCTAGACCTCGAACCCCGCTTCTTCTACTCGTAAGGCAAACGTCGCAACCACTACACTAAACAACCATCGTCACTGAATTGCTGTCAAATTTTTAAACCACTGCTAATCTATGTATTTTTAGCCAATCAGAATGAGTGAGCGATTCCCCTATCCTAAGGAACTCTGGTGGGAGAAGACCCTGGTAAAGGCTGAATCACGTGAAGAAATATCTCCAGAAATCCTGCAGGTTTGAATCACATGGTGTGGGCATCCAAGATGGTGGCCAAGCTAAATATGGAAATATTTAACACGTGCCTCCACGTGCCTACAAACCATAGGTATCCCATCACGGAGTGATCTGACCGAGAGGTACGAGGTTGGTGAAAATTTACCTCCGTAGGTGAGCTTATCACAATATAAGCATGCTCTCAATAGCCCACTTCCGCGATATGCTTTACTTGTCATGCACAAAGGTTTCAATACGAGGCTCCGTGCTAAATTAAATTTATTCTTTTCTCTGTGAAAAGAATAAATTTAATTTAGCACGGGGCCTCGTATCGAAACCTTTGTGCATGACAAGTAAAGCATATCGCGGAAGTGGGCTATTAAGTAAAGTTTATTGTTTGTTCTACTTGTGTCACTTTATGCCTTGCTATTTTCTTTTTGCAGTTCATTTTGTTTATTTTGATATTCACTTTGAGCATGCGTAGGCGATCTGTCACGACACGAGCGCGAGCCGGATTTGTCATGCTCACTACACTGACCCGCTTTGCTGTGAAAATCTAGATACACGGTTTATCTTTCCTTTACACTTATTATATTCGTATCGAATGAAACTCCTACTTATTTATACTCCTAGATTTACTCAAAACTGTAAGACCCAGCCACGGATGTTAGCAGGGCCGAATAGCAAGTTTATGAATTATATGGAATTTTGTCGTTCTCAAATGTGTGATTTTTGAGTGATTCTACATTGGTTAACTCTGGGGGCGTATTATTCACAATATCCTTCATAGTTTATTTTGCTTGCCTGTTAGTTTGATGTCTGGTCACTATCATATCTTCTTATAGTAGATTCAATAGTCTTTACTTCGAAGTCAAGACTGCGAGGTGCGAAAGTATTCAACAATCACAGGTAGCCCAAGCTTACGTTACAAAGAATGTAATCTTACCTCTTACCTCTAATAAAATGTTTAAAAAACCTTCGCTTTCTCTTGTAGTCATTACTTTTCATGTCCATGGCGATTCCTGGGCCGTACAACCTTGATATAGATTTAAGTGGTTTAGTAAGAGGACTGAAAACCCATCCTAAATCAGGGTAAAACGGCCCAGGAATCGCCATGGACATGAAAGGTAATGACTACAAGGGAAAGCGAAGGTATTTGAAACATTTGATTGGAGATAAGAGCATTACAGCGAAAATAGTGAAATTTCCATACATTCTTTGTAATCGCTCATACAAATCGTAAGCTTGGGCTACCTGTGGAAACAGCCAGTTTTTCTCTTGCAGTGTTCATTATGATTGCCTACTATATTGAATCATTTGCGAATCCCCTTTTAGTCCCTTTAAACATAGCTCTGCACAGGCAATTATTTACATTCACAGATTCAAAATGAAGAAACACAAATAAGAAGGGCTTAATGATTTGCATAGACCCATTGAAAGCTTTTTCGTTATTCGTAAATATTCAAAGAGCTAGCTGATCAAAAGATGAGAAATCTCTGCTAATCAGCTGTCATGGATTCATTTGTGCATCGTATCGAGAATTATGCTCTTCGTTCTTGCAGACATTGGTGTGTTATGCATATGCCTCGTTTTGGTATGTTTACACACGCCTCGTTGTACACTGTGTTTGAAATTGAAAGAATGAATGGTGTGATATAAATAAATTATGGTGTGATATAAATAAATTATCTATAAACATTAAGAAAACGAATTTTATGATAATTAAATCTCCAAGGAAAAAAGGAATTGAAAACATAAATATCAAATAAAGATGGAACAAGTAAGTTTCTAGAAAAAAAGGACCATATTAAATATCTGGGAGTGTTAATTGATGACAAGCTCACATGGAACTACCATATAGCTTATACTTGCTCCAGAATTGCCCGAAATATTGGCATCTTTTATTCTCTAGCCCAACTAAAACAATTATACTATAGCCTTATCTACCCCTACATTTCATATGCCATCCTTACATGGGGTAGTGCCTATAAAACACATTTTAAAAGTCCAAACGAAACAAAATATAGCGATAAGAGTTATGTTTTTTGCTGTTACCCATGGGCAGAACACAGAAAGTGCTCTACTCCTTATGAATCTGTTAAATATTCTCTCCGTTAATTCTATATACAATTTACAAGCCCTAAAATTTGCTCATAAATGGCATAGAAATGAGCTACCTAATATATTTCAAAACTATTTTCAGTATGCAAGTGAAGTCCATTCTTATATATAGTACGCGATATGCCACCAACAAAAAATTCTATAAATCACGCACAAGATCCAACAGTGGAAAACAGTCTGTATCATCAGCAACAGTTGATCTCTGGCAAGAAATTCCCAGTCATTTAAAAAATCTCACCAATTTCACATTTCCTAAAAAAGTAAAACAATTTCTACTTCAAAAGCAATTTAAATCAAACCTTTAACTGCCAATGTTTGTTATTGTATGTGTTTGTATTTTCTTCTTCGTATTTTGTTTTATTTGTGTCACTACATTAATAATGTATCTTTACATGGCTAAGGGCTAACTAGAAAACCTTTGTTTATTTAGCCCCTAGACTGACCTTTAATATGTATATTGTACTTTTTCATATTTTGCTACTTTTTTTTCAAACAAGGAACTGTAAATATAATAATGTGTGAAATAAAGATTGATTCGATTTGATTTTTTGATTTCAGTTTCCTACTGGTATACTATTTACTGATACATATTTTTGATTCCTTTCAGGTTTCGCACAGTTCAATTATACTTAGTCAGTATGGGGAATTGCCTTATGCAATACGTACAGAGTTGTTATTGGAATGCATTCAATATATTTGAAGGCTCGAGAGTATTGTGATTGCGGGAGGAAAATTAGACTCCAAAAATCAGAACAAGCCAAGCAGGCAATAGTTGTGTTCAATGACAAAAAGACAGTCATTAAGGTTGAAAAAGTATAGAACTCAAAAATTATAACAGACAGTTTTGGCTCATAACATTTAGTTGAGAAAACAAAACAAAGCGGACATCATGCCAATAAGGCAACCATGTTGAGATAATATTTTGCCTGTTCCAGTTAATTGTGTTAATATGTTTACTCGAAGTTTATCTTTAGATTCATTTGTAGTTAATTATTCATATTAATTTCAGAAGTTTTCTATACACTCAGTTCCAGTTAATTGTTAATATATTAAAAGTGTTAATATGTTTACTTCATATTTATCTTCAGATTCGAATAAAAATGCATAAAAGCTGTTCAACTGATTTTCCTTTCATTAAAACTTGACCTGATTCAGCAGTCAATATCTACAAATAAACATTGCATTACTTTAACCACAGTTCCTTGAGCTGCTGTGGCCTTCCACAATGCTTTGCGTAGTTGAGAGTTACGACCAATTCAAGGTTTGCAGAATTTCTCCCTCTTCGCATCAACACACAAGTAACTGAATTATTTCACCAATGGTAAATTAAATCCTTCTATAATAATTTGGTGCTACATCTCAATTTTGTTTACGTTTTTATATTTATGGACAACATACCCAATTTCTCGATCATGTTGCTCATTCACTTCAATTAAAAGGGTGGTAGATCAGACGCTGAACGTTTCATTAACTAAATCTAATGTAAATGAACTCAATCAATAACCTGTGAAACCAGCTGCCTCTTTGCGCTGCCCAAGCGTCCTCCACAAAGGCAAAGAAGCCTGCTTTGAGAACGCAGCCAATAAAGGCTGCTTTCACAGACTACTCAATGGCTTTTCCTCATTTCCATTTGGTACTTCTCGTGAAATTTCAACATCACTCAGCGCAGCACTCACTATCTATTGGATAAACTAGTAATAATAATAGTAATAATCAATTGGTGGGTTGCACCTTGGCGGAAAAAAAGATGCCTCATTAGCTACTTTTGTTATACCAAACAACATGACATGTGATTTATTCCCTTTGGAATAATTGCATCTCAACAATAACCCACTTTAATAATAATAATAATAATTTATGGACTTATATTGCGCAAGTTTCATGTGTATATGATCACTTGCGCATTACAAGATATGTAAATAACTTATGTATAGCTTAGCCTAAATAATATAATGTTAAAAATCCATACTAATGTTAATACTAATTTTACGGAAGCTAAACCTATACTAATAGATTAATACTAAATGTTTAAGAACTAATAAAATACTAAAAATGAGTAAAAACTATACATTCTAATATTAAAAAAACTATGTTAAAATAAATTACAGTTAAATGCTTTCCTAAAAAGATAAGTCTTAATTGAACGTTTAAAAGAATCGAGAGACTGTTCATTTCGTATAGAGTTCGGTAGATCGTTCCACAGTTTAGGAGCAGCAGATACAAAGGCTCTATCGCCAAGTGTAGGCTTAGTAATCACATAAGGTGGTTCTAGTAACAATTCGGTATTAGAACGAAGACAATATCTAGACTTACTCTTAATCTTAATTAGATCATTAATATATATAGGTGACAGACCATGCAATGCCTTAAAAGTAATAAGTAATAATTTAAAGATAATTCTAAACTTAACTGGAAGCCAATGCAGCTGATATAATATAGGTGTTTGACGACTTTGACGACGTTGCGCGCGCAACTAGAACAATGCACATAAAATCTGAATAACAAGAGACTGGCGGGCCACACAGACTATTTGGCGGGCCACATCTATTGTTCTCTGATGCATGCGCAACATCGTCAAAGTGGAGAGAGGATTTCCCCCGGGTGTAGAGGGAGGTTGAGTTCGCGGTGTCACAGACAAAATTACACGGAAAATGCTGGGAATTTTAAAGTAACTAAAACCCTACCCTGAACCATAATAAAACCCTAACCGGTCAGTAAACAAGATCTTACCCACCTTGAGCTAGGGTTCTCAAGAAAAACTCGCGAACTCAACCTCCCTCTATGCCCGTGGGAAATCGTTTGCCGTCAAAGTGGGCTATAGCAGAAAATCGTTCTAAAAATAACCTAACTTGTGAAAACGCTGTGACATAGACCTAGTATAGTATGTTTCTATACCTTCACTTTATACGTTATATTTTAGTTCTTAGGGGGGTTAAGAAATACGTTTAGTAACCACAACATATTCACTCTTTTGGCAGAAATAATTAAATCACCTGTGTCCCCAGGTTTCTACTCAGTCGTCTCATCCAAACGTTTTTTTTTTTAATGGCGGCAGTTTTGACTCCCGCATAAGAAGCCTGGCAAACTCTCGCAAAAGGAAATATAGGTATATTTGAAGTCGGTTTATGTTTTAGACTTGCGTAAAGTACCTACGGCAGAAAATCTCGAATTAGGTTCAAAGTCTGCCATAGGCCTCTCGCATCATTTCGCTTTTGGACGTTTTGAAGCAATGACGTCACAATATCCAGCCGCGCGTAAACGAAAAGCCTAGGGACGAGGCTAAAATCATCGAATCATTTCCAAGCACTCACCGTGCGCCGCATGAACTGTGACACGTGTGTTAGCTTGTACTGGAAACACGCCAGCACTTATAGCTGTACACACATACAAGCCAGAGTCTTGTATTTCTAGCCTCTTTATCGACAGTGTGCCGTTCCGGTATACTTGTGACCTATTACGAGGCAGTCGACCACTGTGTTTCTGCCAGGATATCACTGGTAGTGGATCAGCTAGCGCCCTACAGTCCAGTGTCAGTGTAGTCCCCGTATATATTTTCAGAGTCCGTGGAGGACTGATGACAAATCTTGGTAGCGAAACCACGACAAGTTGTGTGCTTTTGACAGATATACCGAGTAAATTTTCTGCTTTGCAAAAGTAAACACCCGAATCTTCTTTCTGTGCAGCAACCAGTCTCAAGAGACTCCCGTCAAAAGCAGCACGTCTCCATGGTAACGAACCTGACGCTTTTGACCATGTGACATTCACAGCGGGAAATCCGGTCACGTAACATGTTGGAAGAGTGACGTTGTGACCTTCTTTGACGAAAATAGGTCCTCTGCGAAGAGAAACACGAGGACGAACTGCGAAACAGGGAGAACATATTTTTTAGCTAATAACAATAGTTAATATTACACCATATATAGCCAGTCAAGTATAGGGTGGCCGTTGCTTTCCTGTAAAGGATTCTCCCGTGCTAAAAGGTCGGCTGCACCGTGGCGTTATCGATGTATTACACATTTCGTTCTAATGCAATAACTTAAACGGGCCGTCTCAATCAGTGTCCTTTGCGCACCTCACAAGCTGACCATCTTAGAAATAAAAATGGCCGCCAAGCCGAAATTCAGTTTTATGGTTTGAGCTCCTCAGCTCCAGTGAGAATAATTTAAAGAAATACGTACGGTAATCAACAGATCATGAATACCTTCATTTGTTTAATTCAGAATTGGATTACAGGAAAGCTAATTATAGGAAACTGACGCCACCTAATCTGGCTGTAAACTTGCAAGCTGCAGAATCGAAGAAGATCGTTCCCAGATGATTATACAGCACTTGATTAATGACAAACGTTTCCTTTTGTCAGTAAAACTCGCGACAAGCAAATTGAAAAAAATTGAGCGCAACGTCAGATGTTCAGTACTTACAGTTGACTACCAATCGTGCTGTTTTCAGGGCTTTTCCAAGAATGTTCGCTGCTCTGCACTGATACACTCCCGAGTCATTTGCAGTGGTTTTAGTAATGACTAGTTTCCCGCTATTCACTATCCAAGTCCTGTTCTCAGCCTCAGAGTCGACAACTTTACTCCAGCCTATCACAGGCCGAGGATTTCCAGCGGACGAGCAATGCAAGACAGCTATTTCGCTTTCATTAACTGTCAACCCCAGAGGAGATATCATTACAACGGGCGAAGAAATTGACTGGCCGGGTTCTCCTTTCAATCCCGGCATTCCTCGAGGTCCTGCACTACCCTTCTGGCCTTTCTCTCCTTTCGGGCCAGGAGGTCCCATGATGCCTTGCTTGCCGCTTCTTCCTGGGAATCCCAGTGGTCCTTGCAGTCCAACTTGTCCCCTTTTTCCCCTGTGACCTCGTCTTCCCCGTCGTCCAGGCGGTCCGGGAGGCCCTTGAAGACATAAATGCTTCTTTGCAGTACCAAGTGCTGAAAACGCTTTGTTGAATTCTTTAAGGTTTTTCATCAAATCAAGTTCGATAGACTTGTGGTTTGTGGTTGTGGTGTTCGAAGATTTAGTCAACCCGCGTCGCTGTATTCGTTTTGCGGCCTTGTCCGTTGGTGATTCTGGGTTGATTGAATAAGTTGCTGGATCCAAATTAATACAAAATACAAAAAATAGTATAAGTGTGAATTTCTAGAGTATTTAACAAGTATTTACCCTTTGCCGTTTCTCTGTGTCAGTTTTTCACAGAACTGATTGAGTGGCACGCAGACATATGAATAGCTTAAAATTGTAATCTCTAAGGGAAAATTCATTTAATATGACGCTGGGACGGGGGTATGAAGATATTAAAATTGGGAGCGTAAAATGTTCGTAGCCCCCTTTCCATCTTTTCAACCTGTTGAGCGCCACCCCTCCCAGCCGCTCTTTTAACTGCATGGCCAAAAAATTCAAGAAACCCCTCAATATCTTGATATCCCGTCGTCATACTAATAAGGGGAGGAACAACTTTCTGTGTGTTTGCTTTGGAGAAAGGGAGATTAGTAAATGATAGAAAAATATTGTCGGAAAAATGCATGGTTATTCTACCGGACGATCAATATAACCAGAAGTTTGATGTAACGCATTATGGCGTGATGTAACGCATCATCATCATCATCATAATAATAATAATGGCTCTTTATTAATTACAAAAAAGCGTTCTGGATTACATGTTGAAAAACTAAGTTAATAAAATACCGTGAAGCTAAAATCTAAGAGCTAAAGCTAAAATATAGAATGTGTATAGGGACCCTTAGGGCGCGTTCGATTGACCGTATTCCGGAATAAGAATAGATGGATTAATCTCTGGAAATCAATGGTTCAGGCACATTTTGCACTATAAGCTACTAACGTTTGCTGAAATGTGATATTCAGGATACATTTAGTATTCCAGTGACTAAAAATTCCCGATATAAGCGATTTGTAGTGATAATTCTGTGTATTCTTATTCCGGAATACGGTCAATCGAACGCACCCTTAATGTGGGATAATTAGTTACTACTATGAAGAAAACCATATATATTTAAAAAGACATCTATTGATAAAATGCGTTTAAAACGCTCAGTCTTCACTGCCGGCAGAATAAAAGCATGTCAGTCTATTTCTTAATTGTCTACTCTTCTTAGGTGGGAGGAGGTTTGCCAGAGGACTAGTGAAAGAGCAACTAGTGACACTCTGCCATATCTTGTAGTCGGAAGCTTCTATGAGATCTACGTCTGGTGTAGCCTGCTTGCATGAGATAACCTTAATGGCTCTATTCTGGAGCCTGTCAATCCGAACAAGATACTTAGGGTGCGTTCGATTGACTGTATTCCGGAATAAGAATACACAGAATGATCGCTACAAATCGCTTATACTGGGATTTTGTAGCCACTGGAATACTAATTATACCCTAAATATCATATATCAGCAATCATTTGTAGCTTACAGTGCAAAATATGCCCGAACCAGTGATTTCCAGAGACTATTCCATCTATTCTTATTCCGGAATACGGTCAATCGAACGCACCCTTAGAGTAACTGGCAGACCCCCACACTGAAATGCCATATGTAAAGAGAGACATAATTAAATTAAGGAAAATATGGTGGACTTTCAAGAGTGATGTAAAGCATTATAGCGTGATGTAACGCATTATGGCGTGATGTAACCCATCATGGAGTGATGTAACGCATCATGGCGTGAGGTAACGTATCATGGCGTGATGGAACGCATTATGGCGTGATGTAATGCATTATGGCGTGAAGTAATGCATTACGGGATGATGTAACGCATTATGGCGTAAAGTCAGGAAGACTTCCGGTTCCTCGTTGTTAAGGCAGTAATTTAGTCATTTAAGAAAGTTCATTTAATATATTTTGCCGCCACTATTCAGTTTTGAAACAGTCAACCGAGCGAAGCCGCGAAGCCATGTTATGCATTGCATCAAAAAACCATCACCTAGGTTAGCCTCCTCCGCAGCCATCTCTAATTTTCGAAGAAATCAGATTATGGGCTCCCTGTGGTAGGTGAAGAAAAGAGAGGGAGATTGGAGGAGGAGCTTGGTCTCTTAATTGCATGCATGAAAAAGAGGTTCCAGGTAAATGCGTCAATTCATATCATGATCCCAGCGGGATAAACAAGTTCTTCGAGAATCTGTACTGACAGAGAAACTGGTAAAACCCCAAATGTCTACGTTTTTCCTCTTTTGATCTTCAGTAATATTAAAATATCATAAATATTCAAATGTTCTGGGGTTTTTATTATATTGAATCAGCCAACGACCACAATGTTTATTCCTGAACTTAATATTTTGTGCGGTCAAATCTTTAGATCGATCTGTTCTCAGTTATTCCCTCTGGGTTGCTCAGTTGAAGCTCTTTTGATAATGCATTCGGCGACTGACTTAATCCTACTTTGATTATATTTTCACTTCTCTCAGTTGATACCGACATAAATATATATAATTGGAAATGCTCACCATCATTTACTTGCCAAGGTATTGCCAATCCATCGTGTTTAGCACTGGATCCAGTGTTCGTGTCTATCTGGTTAACTCTCGCTGTGAGCTCCTTCAGAATCAATTCCACTCTGACAAACTCTCCACAACATAGCAGCACCGCCAGCAGTGAAACGATAACGGTGCCAACTGAGTTAGAGCTCGATTTATTCTCCACCATTGCTAATTTAATTCTGATCTTTATGTAAACTTTTGGCTCTCAGAATACACTGGATTTTATAGAACCAACTGATGTGAAAGAGAGTGCCGCTTGTATTTTTGTCTATTTGCGTACGACGTAAAACGGAAGTTAAAGGTGAAGACCATTGGCATGAGACCATATAAGGTGATTGATGTGAAATTCAACCCTATTTCAGTCTCAAAAAAGTCTAGATGTTGCACGAGGAAGAGGGAGAGTACGATGTTCTATTGTTATGTGTGTAGAGGACGATATTCTGTTCTTGTGTGTGTAGAGGGAGAGTACGATGTTCTATTGTTATGTGTGTAGAGGACGATATTCTGTTCTTGTGTGTGTAGAGGGAGAGTACGATGTTCTATTGTTATGTGTGTAGAGGACGATATTCTGTTCTTGTGTGTGTAGAGGGAGAGTACGATGTTCTATTGCTATGTGTGTAGAGGACGATATTCTGTTCTTGTGTGTGTAGAGGGAGAGTACGATGTTCTATTGTTATGTGTGTAGAGGACGATATTCTGTTCTTGTGTGTGTAGAGGGAGAGTACGATGTTCTATTGTTATGTGTGTAGAGGACGATATTCTGTTTTTGTGTGTGTAGAGGGAGAGTACGATGTTCTATTGTTATGTGTGTAGAGGACGATATTCTGTTTTTGTGTGTGTAGAGGGAGAGTACGATGTTCTATTGTTATGTGTGTAGAGGACGATATTCTGTTTTTGTGTGTGTAGAGGGAGAGGACGATGTTCTGTTGTTGTGTGTGTAGAGGACAATAATAACTTTATTTATATAGCGCAAATACAGATACGGATCTAAGCGCTTTACATGGGAATCTATAAATATATAAACAATAATAAAAAATTAAAAAAGTTTAAGAAAGCTGCTAATAGTGATTAAAATCAATAATACTAAAATTATTACAATAATTTAATTCTGTTCTTTTGTGTGTAGAGGGAGAGGACGATGTTCCGGCCGTGCAATGAAAACACATTATAAACTAATTGCGATTTTGAGACGCCGATATTGTTTCGTTGTTGTGTGTGTAAAATGGAGGGACACGTCTATATACTGTTGTTGCGTATGGTGATTTGCAGTGATTTGCGCTTGTTCTTCGTTTACATGTGACGTCATCGCCGCCATGTTGGAGGACGTTAATAAAAAAAAAATACCTCGTTAGGGACGGACCATTTGAAAATTGATGGGGGGGGTACCGCAAATCCCCAAAAAAAATCGAGCAGGCCGAATTTGCACAGAAAAAAGAGTGAACGAGCCAAAATCACCCCGAAAAAAAATCGAGCAACGGTGGAACTTTGTTCATTAGCTGAAACAGGTTCAGCCAATGTTTAGTCTCCAGAACACAGGAAACCAGTGTTTTACTGGAGAGCAGTAAAATCTCAACAATTTTGGCTCGGGCCTTTGGCCCTCGCAATATTTAAAGACATTCTGCTTTTTTCTTCCATACGCAGGACGGTATATTATCTAAGCTCATAATCAAAGGCACATTCCCATAGGACAAATAATGCATTCGTGTACAAGAGATTAGTTATATATGCCAATTCACTCTTCTTAATATTTATGCGCATATTTAATTCAACGACTCGAAAACGAGGCTATCCCCGCATCGAGGATGCAACGTGCATTCTAGTTCGAAAGGACAAGCATACTGAGAGGAATGACGCCATTTTGCTTTTCAGCGAAGCAACGATGCGGGGATTATATGAGCATAAATATTAAGAAGAGTCAATGTTGAGCACTTTTTCACAATGCAATATGATGCACTGCAATACAATATGATGCACGAATTAACAGTATAATTTTAAGTATCCATCTGGGAAGGAGTGAGGTAGATATTTCAAGAAGAATACATGTATATCAGGCATGTTTTCACAAAAGGAGCCTTAGAACCTAAGACCCCCTATATATGTTTCCTACTAAACAAAGGTAATTAATGTATATGGAAAATACCATAAATCTAGAAACATTAAAATTGTGTAAAATGTTCTTGATGTAAAACCAAAATACTGAATGCCTTAAAATAATATCGTGCAAGGTCCGACGCCATAAAAAAAAAATCTTGCAGCAGTAGGAGTCCTAAAAAAAATTTCTAGCAAAAAAAATCCGTCCCTTAGCTAGCTTCTCCAGTGTTAGTTTCACTAACATGGCCGCCACGTCTTTGTCATTCGAATCTCTAGGAATCAAACCGTATTAATCTCATGCAATTCACTTGAACCAATTTAACTGTCCAGTAGAGCCACTAAATACGACTACCCTAAATCATCTATTAAACCCCAGGGCGGCTTAATAGAAGGGCGGCTTATTAGAGAGAGAGAGAGAGAGAGAGAGAGGAGGGGGGGGGGGGAAGAGCTAATGTTCAGTGCGGAGACCAGTATATAATTACCTTCAAAGAGAGGGGGCTTAATTAATTTCATCTTCTAGAAGGAGGGCTTATTAGAAGACGGGGGCTTAAAAGGTAAGGGGGACTGAATAGAGCGTAAATCACGCCGGGCACAAATGATCGCAAAAACGGCGGGTTTTATATATATTTAAAAGTTTTCGGCATAGAAGAATGAATTTTGGTAGGTTTATAAAGGAGTGTAAACAAAGCATAGTCCGATAAGTTAAGCTAATATAGCCATCATTATGACGTCATAATGACGTCATATATCATTTTCTAATAGGTTTCTTATACATTTTTATTACCTCTAAAAACGTTTTATTATATCTTCTTAAAATCTCTTGTTGATGAGAATTAAATAATCGAAAACCTGGTATCGATCGGTTGAAGTAAACGAAAGTTATTAAAGTTTGAATGTTGGTAATTTTCCCGCCAAAATTTGGCGGGAAATAAATAGCATAAAACTATTAATGAAAATGTCGCTTGTTTAAACTTTCACAGTTCGAATTACTAGTGCATCATATTTTGCACAATAATAGAGCTCTTTAGTAGTAACAACGTGTTCTTTTTAGAATTTTGATTTTTTGAGTATAACAGCTTAGAATTGAAGCCCCATTTTTTGTATACGTCATTATGACGTCATAAATATATTTCTGTACCCTCAGAAAATAGCCAGTTCCATGTTTTTGGAATTTTATCAATGAAATGCATTTGGCTAACACTCTAAAGTCATAGTATTCTCTTTAATAATATTTTTATAGTTGGCAATCTGATTTAAGCTTGAAGTATGACGTCACTAATAATGACGTCATAAAAACAGTAAATCGTCCATAACTTTGAATATGTTTATCGTAGAAAGTTCAAATTTTCGGCAAATTAATATATTTCATAAAAGCTTTCTGATGACGTAATATTTTTGAAACGTGTTTTCAAGGTTAATTTTCACCAAAAAAGGAGGCAACCCTTATGACGTCACAACAACGTCACAATACAGAAACAATTGTCCCGAAAAATGTAGTCTCACTTTGTTACAAACCTGCCAACATTTCGTCAAATTTAGAGTAGAAGTAAGGAAATGGCGTTACTTTTACGTTTTATGTTACACTCAACCCCGCCGTTTTTACGGTTATTCGTGCCCGGCGTGAATGTGTACCGGAAAACTCTTCAAATCATATAATTTCACATCAATCTGAATATATATACAGTACATCGATACAAAACAAGATGATTTTATAGCCGATCAACATACCTTTATTATGATTCTTTTCTTGTGAATACCGGCTGCAAATCGATGGTTTCACGACTTGTATAACGTTTTTAAACTGCTCCACAGTGCTCTCAAAATGCAGGAAATGTCATTTTCGAGAATCTGGGGAACATGCCCCCACCCCTCCCTCCGTTTGTTTCTAAACTTACTGAGAGGGCCCCATGCAATCAGACTCACGCTCATATGACTGAGAACACGTCACGTCTATATCCCGATGCTCAGTCATCTTATAGGAAAACTCATAGCACAGAAACTGCGCTCCTGGAGGAATGACATCCTGATAAATATGAATAAGCAACATGTTACTCTCCTTGTACTTCTGGATTTGAGCGCGGCATTTTATACAGTTGATCACAATATTTTGCTACGACGACTGTCATCCAAGCTTGGAATTCATGGTACAGTACTTGCTTCGTTCCGTTCGTATCTGACTGAGAGATCTAAACGAATCTCTGTGAATGGTTATCTCTCAAAGCAGTTTAGTCTAGAGTTCCTCAGACTCGTGCTTGGCACCTTTACTATTCACAATATATGCCAGTAAATTGTTTGATGTTATTGAAGGTCACTTGTCGAACGTACATGCATTGTTATGCTGATGACACCCAACTTTACCTTTCATTTAGTCCTAATAATCAGCCCCGGTAGCCAGGTCGACGCAGTCGCTGTATTATATAGTGACATAAGGAAAAGGATTAATCACGACAAACTCATGTTGAACGATGAAAAACCCGAGTTTTTAATTGTTGGCACCAAGAATCAATTGTCCAAAGTGAACATGAACCAACTCACTATTGGTGATTCTGACATTGCCTCACTTTCTCCTGTCAAGAATTTACCAGGCGTGTGGTTCAGTGCATGGATTCAAACTCATATTACTAAGACATGTTCCGCTGCTTTTTACCATTTATACAACTTAAGGCTCATTAGACAGTACCTTAGAAAGGAATCTACCGAAACACTTGTGCATGATTTGATTCCTAGTCGTGTAGATTACAACTGTAATAGCCTACTCTATGGGCTGCCTGCTTACCAGATGAACAAGCTTCAAAGGGTTCAGAATGCGGCTGCTCAGTTTTGTAGACTTGTTTGTAAAGAGCCTAAGTTCTGCCATATTACTCCTATTTTATACATTTGCACTATCTTCCCGTTAAATTTCGCCATGATTTGAAGATTTTATTAATTACCTTTAAGGCCATAAACGGCCTAGCTCCATCTTATATTAATGACCTTATTGTACTTAAGCACTCTTGTAGATATAGCTTGCGCTCTAATTCTGACCTACTTCTTCAACTTCCTAACTGTTAAACATTCTTCACTCTTGGTGATAGGTCATTTAGTGGTGCGGCTCCTAAACTATATATGGAATAGTCTACCTAGGGAAGTGAAGCATGACGTATCAGTGTAAATAGGCTAGACATTTTTATTTAGGAAAGCTTTCTCTTGAAATGCTATTTATTTGTGTTTCTATGCGGAACAAGGGCCAGTAACAAGCAGATTTATTAAAGTCAGTTAACACCCCACTCCAAGCAAACTCGTTCCGAACACTATTATTATAAATCAATTTAATGGTCCTGTGAACTAATCCAAACCCTAAACAGTAACCTCAGTAAACCCAATTGCCCATTAATTTTGTGGTCCTATGAACTGATCCAAAACCTAACCCTACATTTAAAAACACCCTAACCGTCTTCAATGATATGGGTGCTCATTAATATCAGTTATTTAGGCTATTTAGAGCTAGTCGCTAAATAATACAGACTGTAATCCTTCTTCAGTGTTCCTGTGAATTAATCCAAACCCTTAGCCTACATTTAAAAAGACCCTAACCGTCAACAACAGGTGCTCACTAATGTAGGATAGCAAGAGCGTATCTAGCCTATAGGCACGTAGGCCTGGGCCTACACATTTTACAGCCTACTTGTCTTATTACAAGTGAATGTTGGGCTTGAGGAGCTGTCGAAATACACAAAACATGACCTGAAAGTGCAGCAGAAGGCATTTGCGAAAGTCTAAATCTAAACATTTCCCCGGCAAGCATGCTCCCGGACCCCTAAAGAAGCGACCCTTACGGAGCGGTTGTTTGGGCCTACAAATTTTAAAAACCTGGCTACGCCACTGGATAGTAGGGCTGTAATCTAAAAACAACACAGAAATATAACACTTCTTAAATGTTCCCTGAGAACTGATCCAAACCCTTACAATTAAAAACCCTAACATCAATGAATGTTCAATGTAAGTTCCCTTTTTAGAATCTTGAAACAAATTACCTGAAGAAACCATTACCTCAAACACAAACACCAGGTTGAATGAAATTGACCTAGATTGAATCAATTTGACCAAGGTTGAATTGACCCAGGGTCAATTTGACCTAGGTTGAATTGACGTCGACTCAGGGTCAATTTGACCTAGGTTAAATTGACTTGGGGTCAATTTGACCTGAAGAGTCAATTTGACCTACAACATATATATATATGAATAAATCAACTACTTAATGCTAGTCATGCTTGTATAAGTTACTACATCAAGTAAATAGTTGAATGGTACAATATTTCTTGATAATAATAATTGTTAACTGTTTTGTGTCACATCATTAGCATATTCATTATACAACATCACTCAAACTCGGAATATCCTGCACACTTCGGGTGAATAATTGTTAACTATTCACTGCTTTCTGTCTCGCTTGCGAAGAATTCACTTGTTATTTTGAAATAATTCCAAGCTGGCTTGTGTGGTATATAGTAAATGGCTCGGTAAATATCAACATGTTACATAACATGGGACAAGTAAAAGGTTACTAGTGCATGTTGGATATTTACCGAGCCATTTTAGTACATACCACACAAGTGAAATAGCCAGCTTAGATTAACAAGTGAATTCTTCGCAAGCGAGACCGAAAGCAGTAAATGAATATATGCTAATGTGCTGTGTTGTTTAGTGATCAGTGTTCCAAAGAACCCTAAATTAGTGAGCACCTGTTGTTGACGGTTAGGTTTTTTTTAATGTAGGGTATATAAAGGGTTTGGATTAATTCACAGAAACTCCATTTAAGAAGCATTATATTTCCGTGTTTAGTGATTAGCCCTACAGAACCCTAAATTAGTGAGCACCCCGTTGTTGACGGTTAGTTTTTTTTATTGTAGGTAAGGGTTTGGGTTGATTCACAGAATCGAAACATTTAAGTCAGCCACGTAGCCACATAGCCAAGTACATGAACTCAGTCACGTAGTCATGTAGCCATCTCTACACTTTACAATTGTATGTATGTAGCCAGTAGCCAATAGCTGCGACTCCCAAGTTTTAGTGTCCTGGTATTCTAAAGTTGTTACAGTTAAATTCATGTGTGTAAGTTATTGGTTATATTTAATAGAGGTTAGCAAAAATTGAGTCGCACGCGAGGATCATAAATATTGGTACATGTACAAATGTATGGCGGGCCAACACACATTTACAATTGAACTAGAGATTTTTATGAGCATTTTGCTCGATGCATAAATAAGTTAACCGCCATAAGTGTTTCATTTCACAGCGAAGAACTTTTAACAGTCTATAAGTATAAACTTACCCTTACTGCAACCTACAAAGAAAACATATATTTGCGTTCGACGAAGGAGAACGCATACTAATCTTGCAGTGGATTCCCTGTGGTCCTGTGTGGGCTACCTGTGCTTCCCCAGGCTAAAGAAATCGAGATTCGTGTCCGTCCGTCCGTCCTCTTGTTTGTACTTTTTAGAATAAATTATCGCGGCTGGGGAACTGGTAACCACACGTACACGATGCGAGCGGCCATTTTGGTGAATGCCAGCATGGCTTGTGTTTTGTTTCGCGATCGGTTAGTGAACTTGCCTTATTTCGACAATCCAATGCAATGATGTTTTCAAAGGTTCGCAAGTACAATTGAGCAAAGCCTGAGGAAAGTGTGTAGTACATCTGGAGGACCTTCAACATTCAACTCGGCCATAATTAACACTACATTTACTGATTTAGATAGAGAGTTAATCTATACCGACACTTTGATATGCCAAGGAACTGGAATATCAACACAGTACAAGGTGAGGGAAATTTAAAGTATTGACTTCATTGCTGTGTTCAATTAATCTACACTGAATTTCTAACGGACCTGAAACAAAGGGCTACCAACATTGACCATAAATTTTCTGGAACTTACAATGGCGCTCAATATTCTGCAGCCAACCTTGTTCTCACTTGAAAAATACCCGGGAAACATAATGTGAATGATCTGAAAGACTGAATCGAAGGAACTGCATGGGCTGCACTTTATACACATCCATATATAGTTTATGTTCTAGGAACTGGAATTCAGTTTATACATAACTGAAAAGTAATATTTATTTATACGTGCTTTATATGAATCCCTTTATTTATCCTGTAATAATATACTGTATTTTATATATCCTGTAATTAGCTTTACAGCTAAATACTTTTGACACTCAAATAAAGTTCATGTACAATGTATGCATGTATGTATGTAAATGTAATATGTAGCTATAGCCTGGGTTGATTTGTGTTCTACACTCACAGCAAAATGTGCTACTAATTCTCAAATCAATGCCACAACCATATAAAACACACATGTATACATATAGCCCCATAAGCATCTCATCCAATGATTTAATGTTACACAAAGATAATTACAGTTTTATACCCAGATGCATCCCCTTGTATATTAACATATAAGTCAAGACATCAAAATTTTCACATTAGGCCAGATAAAAAAAATTGCTTGTTTAGCGTCCCCGCCCGACCTGAGAAATGTCCCCGACCTCTAATTTATTTTATTTTTTATTTTTCATAAAAAACTTTAGAAAGTGTAAATGCGCCCGCAAACACCAATTCTTGTACCCAGACCCCTACATGTACCACTTAAAATATGCGCCGGCGCATTAAATATTTTAACATCGACGCCATTTTGTTTCTACAACACGAGGTCATGAACACGAGGTAAGTGAATAATGTGTCTAGTCAAACAAAATAGGCTTCACATAGAAAAAAAAAAAAAAAAAAAACCTCCCTCCCTACCTGGAAAAATTTAAACGGGTGGACGCTAAACAAGTAATTTTTTTTATCTGGCCTTAGTTAAAAAACAAGCACTTTTGATCAGGATTGTCTACACCATCCACATCGTTGAAGCAATTTTACAGCTTTTCAGACTGTTGCCACAGTCTCTTTCAAGCACTTTTGATCAGGATTATGTACACCGTCCACATCATTGCAGCAATTTTACAGCTTTTCAGACTGTTACCACAGTCTCTTTCAAAAAATATGGCGAACGCACTTTGATAATCTATGATTACTACTAGTTATAAGCTTTATATAGATACAAAAACAGAATCTCCTAAAACGTACCGCGATGATCAAATTCCCAAACTTACTTCGGATTTTCAGGGCTCCAATAGATTGTCTCGTACACGTCGCAGTGAACCAAGAATTTCGCCGACAGAAAAATAAGTATCTTAAGAACTCAGCTGTGATTATCTTTTAACCGCGGATGTCGTAGCGCTGAACTCATGGCGTTCGGGCGAACCACATGCCCCGGGGGGGGGGGGGGGGGTACTTACATGGAAAATGGGTATGTATGTGAGGCCAAGAGGCTCAAACCCTGACCCTGTTTGACCGAATCCGAGCTCCAAAACCCTGATTGCCCCCTTTTTGGGGAAAAAAAAACCCTGAATGCCCCTTCTTTAAATTGTTTTCAAAACAAGGTCGGATATATATCCCGGCCGGTATACCGCGTACCGGGATTGCATGCAAAATACGGAACGTTTCAAGTCGGGACGTGGCATTGGGTAAACAAATCAGCAGATGAAGTACATAGATAAGTACTGAAGTACGGGAACCTCAGTGCTTGCATGTGGGCAGGCGATCAAAATGCGGCAACAGAATGTCTTTTTTTGACATAGTAGCTAAAAAAAACCTAACTGCCTAAAAAAATACTGAACCCAAATTATACTCAAATCCTGACCCTAATCTGCCCAAATCAGGCCAAAACCCTGACCCTACCTGCCCAAACGGAGCTCAAACCCCTGACCAACCCGGGTAATACGTCACAAACAGGAGTACCCCCCCCCCCCCCCCCCCCCCCCCCCCCCCTCCCCCCCCCCACGGCCACATGCACAGTTTATACGAACTGGGTCTTCTTGTTCTTCGCGACTTGGCCGAGTTTATCGCAGTAGTAATAATAACGTTGTAGTGTAATCTGTACCGTGTTCCCCCTCACGTTTTCTGATATCTGAATGCGGAAATCCCCGCAGAACGACAAGCATATTGTAAAACCACCCCGAAGTCGTTGGAACGCCTTTACTAGTACAATTTATGGCAGGCGTCAAAAATATGACCCATAATGCCTTGAGTGTCAACTCTGGCGGGAATTTTGTGACTTCCGGTCAAAAAAGAAATAGCATATTTATCATATTTTATGAAACTCTGCCTTGTGGACCGGCGTTTATACGGGGCCCGGCGTTTAATCGAGAAAATAAGATATTCTGAAAACAGTCAAACGAGTTTAAATCTCGGAAACAGACAACTGAAAAAAACAGAAATTAAATATTTCACTTGGCTGCCCGGATATTAACAGCCGGAAGCCCGGAAAACTAGCACAATACATGCAACCGCCTTCATTTTCACACAGTGTCGTTTAAAGGGGTACTGTCAATCGAACTGAACCTTGATCGGAGTTTCACTTCTTTAAAACAAAACTACAAAATAACACCGTACCCTAAGACTGAGAAATATCATATGAATGTCCTGATATGCTTTTCAAACCGTTTTTCGATAGAGGATGGCAAAGATTAAAGTGGACTATAAAACTTAATTTCGGTTACAGTGAACCGATTTTAAGTGCATATGGCTCTAAATTTCTCTTAAAAGCAGAATTTTTCATCCACTTGAATCTTTGCCATCCCTCATCAAAATTGTCTCAACTTTTCTCCAGTATACATAGAAAGCATACTCTGCTAATCCGACGGTAGTTTACGGTTGGTTTTTGTGGAGGGAGGAAAACAGGAGGACCCGGAGAAAAATCCTCGGAGCAAGTGCGAGGTACCAAAAAACTTAACTCGCATATGGCGCCGCGTCCGGAATTCGAACCTGGGCCACAGAGGTGAGAGGCGAACCTGGGCTCCCATAGAGGTAATCGGCTAACGCTGTTGCCACCCAATTCAGATCATGTGATGTAAACATATGCTACTCTGGGGAATTATTCCTTTTCATTCTAATCATAATGCAGTCATGCCTATCTGAATAAAATTAATTTTCAAAGAGTTAATTCTCCAGAGTAATGTGTGTTTACATCACATGATCTGAATTGGGTGACAACAGAGTTAGCCGATTACCTCTATTATTATGTTTCTCTTTCATCACGAGAACGTTTATCATTTAGGAATTGACAGTGCCGCTAACTCGAGCCTATCCTTTCATTATAAGAACAAAGATTTCAAAAATATGTTCCCTTGATTCTACATACCTACTAGAAGAGCTTAAGCACAGGTCAAACGAGCACGAGAGCGCATGAGAGTTGAAGAAACGCCTACCCTCGTTGACCGCAAACTCTCATCGACTCTCATGCGCTCTCATCGAATTTGAAACTGTTCAAATCTTCATGAGAGTTTATGAGTTTTCTTCAACTTTCATGCACTTGACCGGGCTGCATGGTAGCCGATGAGAGTTGAAGAAAAACTCTCATTCAACTCTCATTCTCATGCCTCAACTCTCGTGCGCTCTCACGCTCGTTTAACCGGGGATTTAGTGTTTCTAGGTATTCAAACTAGTCTTTTCGATTATTGCCAGAATTTATACGATGAGTTATTTCGCCGAAATGATCCCACCTAAACCTTTAGTACTTGTTCCTGGATTCACGACCAATCTTGAAGAAAATTCCTCGAGGGTTTTGAAGTAGACCCATTAATTAGGGAAACTGTTAAGTGGTTACCGTATCAGCTTTTAGTAAGAGCTGCTTTCTGATTGGATGAAAGACGGCGTGCGTGCAGAGAACACAATTTTCCGCTGTCAAGAATTAATCAAATTAATCAAAACCATGATTGCACGAAACATCGCTGTAGCGGAAAATAATTTACTCGAGAAGTCCTTCCATGGCTATATTTAGCTCCAAATTCACTCCTCATGATTGGCTAGTTGCTTAACATATTACGTCATCTACGAAAGTAAATATTAAAATACCATCGTAGCTCGAGGCTAAATAATTACTTACATATATGCGGGTCTGCGCGCGTAAGTACTTCCCGTTATCCGAACTGAGCGTTAATTCAATTTTATTTAGTTAGTAATATTACAACTTCCTCCACAGTACAAAATCCCGGCAAGCAGGTGATTGGCTAATGCGGACAGTGCATGCCCACAGCACGCTATGCGCTCAGTTGGAATATAGTATTCATTATGTTTCGTTCATCGTCACTGTGTCATTTGTCAATTAAACACGCATGCCAGTCTTTTATCCTTAAATTAAAAACGATTTAATTTAAAATTTATATAAAATTCAATTCGTACGCTTATGCTATTGAATGAATAAATACTGATAACTTTCTATTATTGTTTATATTATGTTCATATTATGATCATCATCGATTTCCGAAAAAAAAAAGAAGAAAAAAATGCATCCTAATCAAGGCTAAACTGCCGAGGAATCGCCATAGACTGACATTATTTAGTATCACGATTCACTGATCATTTTGTTTACTTTTGAGACGCCAATATAACAAGTCATGGTATTGGCGTCTCAGAATACCAGCCTCTGATTGGCTCTTGCGCAAGCCCTTGCAGTTACATGGGTTCCAGGTCAAGTTCAAAAGTCGTTTGTTCAACAGCAAGATTTCTACAATTTCACCTTCAAACACTGTAAATTACAAGATGAGAATTATTCAATCCTAAAGGTAAGGTTGGCATAGTAGTTTCCGTCAGAAATCTAACACTCTTATCCGCTAAAAGTACAATTTTCACAATTTTTGAAGAGATTTTGAAGAGATTTCAAAACACGTCGCGAAAGTTTTCTCCACTCAAGCCGTGAAACCGTTGCCATAGATATACTAGGCGCCTTTTGAGAATTGAAAAGTTTGGTGCTTCATTCTCTTCTTTATTTTAACAATTCCCGACTTAACTGTTGAATCGCGATACAAAACTAATTGCGATTTTGAGACGCCGATACCGAATTATATTGCCGGCGTTGGAAGAAAATATACGAAATATATTTTCTCCCAACTGGCCGGCAATATAATTCGGTATCGGCGTCTCAAATCGCAATTAGTTTATAAAGTAATCAGATCAGTAAGAGCATTACATATATTTTCCTTGTTTTCCTGATCCTGCTCGCTTCACTATTTTTAGTTTGTTGTTGTAAAAAAAATACGATAGCTTACCGTAGTATGTTCCTATATTTACCACGTTTTTCGTCATCTTATTGTCATTTGTTGTGGATTTCACGAGGCGTTACTCCGAGTGAATCCACAACAAAATTTGACGATGACATGATGAAAAACGTGATCATCACTCATGGTAAACTATCGTAAATGTGTCACATACAATTGGCTCCAGCCTTGTTACAATTATTTTATATAGGTCACTTTATTGGCGGTAGGTGGCTTATAGTTGCTTTAAAACATGAGCATTCATCACAAAGCAACTATAAGCCACCTACCGCCAATAAAGTGACCAATATATCTGTACCAATATTAAGGCCCGTTCAAACGGATGCAACATCGTGCAACCTATGCCGGTTGCATGCAACATGTCGTTGCATCCGTTTGAACACCCTGTTGCAGTTGTTGCATGATGATGCATAAAGTTTGACAGGTTTCAAACTTCATGCAACATCATGCAACATCGTGTATAGAGAGAGCTAATAAATTTGCCTGTCCGACTATAAGGAGCCAGGTACGGAAATTCGGTGATATATCGTTCAGAATAAAAACTGTTAAATTTAAACGAAACTTGCATCCTGTCTTTGCTAAATACAAGTTCCATATAATGTTAGTGAAAAATATTTCCATATCAGTGTTCACTAACCCACCTGCAACAGCGTTAAAACTATCATTAATTCCTAACTCTACCTTTCCTTTCCTAGGAATTGTTATTGATATAAAACAAACAGATTCCATTCTGCCGTGCATCTGTCCTCTTATACATGTAGATGAACAGATGACGTCAAAACGTGACGAGAAGAAATCAGTACGCCACGAGACACAGTCGAGCACAGTAACTGTTGCACTCGTCACGTTGTGACGTCATCTGTTCATCTATAAGAGACAGACCCACGACAAAATGACATCTGTTTGTTGTATACAATAATTAGTGAACTTTCCCAACAAAATATAGAGCGCATGCGTGACCTTTTGACGTCATCTGTGCGTCTGTACTCTGATAACTCGTTACTGTCGACCAGGAGCCCATAACCAGGAGCGTCCATTCCGCATACT
Source organism: Actinernus sp. WN-2022 (assembly GCA_030867875.1). Lineage (NCBI taxonomy): Eukaryota > Metazoa > Cnidaria > Anthozoa > Actiniaria > Actinernidae > Actinernus > Actinernus sp. WN-2022. The sequence goes on from JAOWCC010001634.1 coordinate 26,852,674, forward strand.
AGGCCTATCACAGCGTCCATCCCACATACTAGGCCTATTCTACAGCGTCCATATCCCGCATACTAGGCCTATACTACAGCGTCCATATCCCGCATACTAGGCCTATTCTACAGCGTCCATCCCACATACTAGGCCTATGCCACAGCATCCATATCCCGCATACTAGGCCTATTCTACAGCGTCCATATCCCGCATACTAGGCCTATGCCACACCGTTCATTCCGCATACTAGGCCTATGTCACTGCGTTTTCACAAGTTACGTTATTTTTTTAACGATTTCCCGCTATTCTTGGGTTGCAATCATTCCTAAGGGAATAAAATCACAAAAGCGCAGATGCCATGCTGTTTAATGAGGCATCCTTGGTGTAATCGACTAATTGGCGGGAACATTGATTTAAAAGTAACCAACTTGTGAAAACGCTGTGACAGCTATATAGGAGCCTGATATTGACGCTCCTGATTATGGGCTCCTGTGTTGACCAATCATAGCGTGCGTTTCACACTGTTCACTGTGTATATAAACTAGAGTGATGTCATTCCCGATCCGAATTTTGTCAGCCGAATTAGCTTTTTGTTTTGTTATGTTGTGGACGCCCACTATTCTCCCTGCATAAATTCCAAGCAAGCATTACTTGATGCAGCTGCATCGTACATGCATCAGTTTCTTGCATCATTATCATTTAGGAACGGCAGGTGGAGGGTCTTATCACTTGTACACCCCCGCGAATGCCGGAAGATGACGTCATGCCACTTGAATACGTTGCCCTCGCCATCATTACAATGTGCTGTCATTCTTGCGATCTCCCTAGGACCTAAAACTCTGTCCCACACGTTCCACCCAGTCATACATACATACTTTTTTGTTAAAGCAGGTTAGATTAATGGCAGCTAAATAGCTGATGTGGACCTGCTATACTAAATACAAAGTGGTAATGACAATAGTCTAAAACATGCAAAATACATTAATATATAATATATAATATAAACTATACGATAATGCTAAGTTCAAGTCCTTAAGTAACAATATTGATATTATTATGTGATAATTTACATGTATTAGCTAATTATAGTAATGATAAAAATATAGTAAAGATATGTAAAAGTAAGTATATAATAAAAATATGGATATCATTATGTGATAAAGTTACATTTATTGGCTAATTATAGTAATAATAGTCCGGGTCCTTATTTGTTACAAGGCAAGTTTTTTTGTGAAAAGTCAAGTCATCCAACACTTTCTTGTTTTTCTTAAGTACTAATTTAAATTTCCTTATTTTCTCTATTGTTTCATCTCATTTGGTATGGTGTTCCAGGCTACTGGGCCTCTAAATTAAATCTCAGCGAGGTTCTTCCAATTTAGATTTCACCGATAAAGGGCTGGCTTCTCTCAAAGCCTCCTCCCAAGGAGTCTTGATCTTGCCCTAGTACCAAAGTACCCTCACCTCTGATTGTGTAACCCGATTTTAATCCCTTGCCGTTTGCTGCAGCTGTCCCATCCTTGTAAATAATCACGAGCCAGCAGTGTTCTCCCAGGTAAGACAGATATGGTATAACCGCCCGTCGTTGAGACTATGCTCGTTTTGCTACAGTGATTAATACAAACAAGTTAGTTACCTGCATTAAAAGAGGGTCCAAAGGCTGTCGTTAATTTTAGAGGGGCACTGTCAATCGAATTGAACCTTCAAGTTCCTTTAAAACAAAACTACAAAAATAATATAGGTAACTAGTTCCTGTAAAAAACTAGTGTTGATCTGCGTCGGTGGGGAAGATAAACACTGGTATATAAATCAACTAAAGTCGATTGAGGTATGCTAACCGTCGTGGAAAGCGAGTAGCAGCTGACGTTTCGAGCGCTAGCCCTTCGTCAGAGCAAAAGAGGGAATTGTGGGTGGGGAAATGGTTAATATATAGTGTTGAGTGCATGATTACCGCTGAGGAAACATGTGGTCGGATCAATTGGGATCAAAGAAAATTGCGCCGTGAGGTGCCAAAGTGCCTGATTTGAAAATAAAGTTCTGTTCTTTGCGTTTACGAGTGTCGGTAGTGACCTTGATACAGAGAAATGCCGCATACAGTGATGTGATTATATGCATGTGGTCATTGTAACATTCATTTTCCTCTCTAAGCTTTATTAAAGAAAGTCATTTATCACAGAGCTAACAGAGAAAGTAAACAAACTGAGGACTTTTACGGTTCAACTTTTATGCCGGCATAATTTCGAGCACAATACTATAGTCGGAACATCAGGTATTATGCCGGCATAATACTAATATGTTGGGGCATAATAGGTCTATTTCCAACAAAATCGAAATCATTATAATTCTTTTCAGTTTTTCATCAAAATTCTACAATTTTCAAAGAAATTTTGAAAGAGAAATGCAACCGCACTCTAGGCTAAGTCAGTTTCCAGTCTCCTCTGAAGGTTTGGGGCTAGGTTAGTTTCCAGTCTCCTCTGAAGGTTTGTGGCGAGGTGACCCTCATTTTGCCAGGCTGTTAAGGACTGCAAGTTTCTGCTCCAAAATGGCGGCTTCCAGTAGTGAATTTAGTGATGCAGAGTTGCAAGAAATACTGGATGTTATGTCTTTCTTTGGGAGGGGGAAGCGGGGAGTTGTTATTTTCTTTGGCATAATTGGGAGCATAATACCTCCTGGCGAGCATAATTTGGAGCATAATACTCCGCCGTTTCCGAGGGTGACGCCAAGGAGCATAATACTCAATTTTAGGAGCATAATGTCAAAGCCTACTCAACTTCACGTGTCTTTGCAGTAATCACTGAGCCAAAGCTACCGCGACCGATCTCCGCCATTTTGAAAGGTATGCAAGATTTGCTAGCGCGGTTACTCAGTCCCCATACAAAACACGCTTAGTCAAAGCGCTCTGAAGAAAATTGTAATTACGGCAAGCTGACCTAATAATTATACAAGAACCGACAACAGAATCAAAGGTAAGATAATAACGAAGATCATTTGTGAAAGATGATTTTTGATCCGACTCTGCAAAGAACCGGGAAAGAAGAGAAATTACGGATCACAAATGTATTGAAATAGCGGTATATAATCAACTAAAGTTGGTTGATGTATGCTAACCGCCGTGGAAAGCGACAGCTGACGTTTCGAGCGCTAGCCCTTCGTCCATTTGCTCTGACGAAGGGCTAGCGCTCGAAACGTCAGCTGCTACTCGCTTTCCACGGCGGTTAGCATACCTCAATCGACTTTAGTTGATTATACCAGTGTTTATCTTCCCCGCCGACGCAGACCAACACTAGTTTTTACAGGAACTAGTTACCCATCGTTTTGAAATAGCGAACTGAATATTAAAATAGGAGTTAAAGTAAACATTGTATGTAGGCATAAAACTTTGGCTAGATTATAGAATACCAGTCCATTCATTCTAGATTTCAAAAGAACTGCTACCATGGTACCGCAGTCAGCTAGAATAAATTAAGTACTATAAGAATAAATTAGACTACTATGAGACTGCGGTAGCAGTCCACTCGTACTAGATGTCTGAAACACTGCTACCGTGGTCCCGCAGTCCCGCAGTCGGCTAGAATAAATTAAGTATACGAATAAATTAGACCAAGTATACGGTATAAGAATAAATTAACCATTCGTAGAAACACTGCTACCGTAGTCCCGCACTGTCAGTTAGAATATATTGAGTATAAAAATAAATTAGACCATAGAGATGACTGTTGTTCAGTGGCTTAGCTATAAACATCCTAAATTAGTGATCACCCGTTGTTAACGGTTAGGGTGTTTTTAAATGTAGAGCTAGGGTTTGGATTAGCTCACATGCTGACTATTGAAGAAAGGTTATAGTCTATGTAGTCAGTTTATTAGTGACTTAGCTAAAAACTCTAAATTATACATTAGTGACTAGCTCTAAACACCCTAAGGGTTAGGTTAGGGTTAGGGTTTATGTTAGGTTAGGTTAGAGTTAGGGTGTTTTTAAACGGTAGGGACAGGGTTTGGATTAGTTCATCACAGGAGTGGGTGGTGGGTGAGGGTCGGACTCATTCCCTCTTGGGCTAGATAAAATAGATTAAAACCAGTATAAGGATAAATTAACCCGCATTTGTAGAAACACTGCTACCGTGGTCCCGCAGTTCAGTTAGAATATATTGAGTATAAGAATAAATTATACCTAAGGGACTGATTTGTAGAAACAATGCTATCATGGTCATATTACTACAGGAAAATCGAAGAAAACAGCACATAGTTCAAAAACATTTTATTGCTCTAGCTTTGGCATTTTAATATCACATGAAGAACACATATTTCAAGCCGATTTTTGATAGTTTCGCTATTATAAATATTCATAGATCGACTATGGAACTGCGGTACTGCGGTAGCACTTGGTTATGCCTTCGCTATATTAATATTCATAGATCGACCATATGCTTCCCTATATTAATATTCATATATCGACTATGGGACTGCGTGACTGCGGATCACTTTGTTAAATGCTTTCGCTATATTAATATTCATACCTCGACAATGGGACTGCGGGACTGCGGGAGCACTCTTCGTTCTAAAAATCTATCAATCGACATGTAGACTAACTGCGGGACAGCGGTAGCACTTATTTCTAATAAAAGTAGTAGCTTCAAAAGTGGCCGGGTATTCTATAATCGGCAAAAAATTATGTGGTTTAAATTAATTTTGAGAGAAAGAAAAACAATGTTTTACTCTCACACCACGTTCTTACGACGACGACACCATGTTTTTGAACAGTTTGCACTGTATTCGGAGTGCCGAACAGAAGTCGGATCAAAAATCATCCGGAAAAAGTCACCCTACTGGGTTCAAATTCACATATGATATTTGTTCTTAACATACCTTTGGTTCTGTTGTCAGTTCTTGTAGAATTATTAGGTCAGCTTGCCGTAATTACACTTTTCTTCCAACGCATCCTCGCTCTACAATTACCAATAATCAGTAAATGGCAAACACGCTTGAAATACCGATTATTGGTAATACTACGACAAATCCTAACCCGAACCAGAAACCGAACCCTAACCATCGGACGAGTTCTCACTCACTAGAGCTAGGGTTCCCAGGTAACAAGAAGAGGAGGTAAACGAGAGGAAAAGCATTTTTGAGCGCTCCTACTCGGGCTTGAACTCGTAATCGTTTGCGTGTTGTGCTTGGCAGTGCAGGCGTCACGACCACTACACTAAGCGCGCCTACCGCCGTTCGGATTTGGACAATTATTTATCTTTATCCTCGACTGGTTTTAAGAATGTCATTGTTTAATTTGTGTTCCAGAATTAGCGATTATTGATAATTCAAAAACTCATGAATAATTAATGAGCATTTTGTCCAATCAGATGAAGCAAATCAGTCACGTGCATGCTCCTTTATACCTGATAAAATCTCATCATTCTAAAAGGCCCGCGGAGAGATTTGAATTCTGTCCCAGAGGGAAACGGGGTCAATGATTGAGACAATGGATTTCTATTGATGTTTCAGCTTTCTCATTGAATTGCTAATTAGGATGAACGTTTTATATAAAGAATACTAATGAACATGACATTTTATATAAAGTTTCATCCTAATTAAGAATTCACTGATAAAGACCCAAAGATAGCAAAAAGTACACGGAACATAAGGTACCTAGATAACAAATTTTGCACTAAATTTACTAATATCAGCAGACTACCGAGATACACAGATAATATTTTTAAAATGAAGTTATCCAACTTGTTTACCGAGCCACTGTTTAGGTCCAATTATTAAACCAAACTCAAAGCCGTAAAATAATAAAAATGTGCATTAAACTTACATATTTTGTGCCGGAGTCAAAAATTTAGAGTCTGCCGTCATGTCAGTCACATCGCTTTCCAAATCTTGAACTTTATCGAGGTAAACCACGACACCAAATCCTTCAAGTGCAGGTCCTTCTTGCATTGCGAAACACCGCTTCAAACAACAGTATGGTAATTTCTTCATGTCATTCCCTAGAGATGTTCGTAATTGCAGGCGGTGATTACTCGAATATTTTGCATGGCGTTGTGAATAGAAAGGTTCAATGGTTCATTAAGTAACCATTCCCTTGAGATGTGCGTCTTTCTTTCATATCATTGCATTCTTAAAGCGTTTTTGAAGCCCAGTTTAAAACACTCCCAGCACGTGTTTTATCAAGTCTAAAAATTGATAAAACACTACTGTTCGTGTTTTAAACAGTACTTGAAGTCCAAAAGCCAATTACTGATTATTGGTAATTCTAGAACGAGGATATGTTGTTTCTTCAGAGCGCTTTGACGAAGCGTGTCCAAATTACAAAGCTTTAAGAATGCAATGATATGAAAGAAAGACGCACATCTCAAGGGAATGGTTACTTAATGAACCATTGAACCTTTCTATTCACAACGCCATGCAAAATATTCGAGTAATCACCGCCTGCAATTACGAACATCTCTAGGGAATGACATGAAGAAATTACCATACTGTTGTTTGAAGCGGCGTTTCGCAATGCAAGAAGGACCTGCACTTGAAGGATTTGGTGTCGTGGTTTACCTCGATAAAGTTCAAGATTTGGAAAGCGATGTGACTGACATGACGGCAGACTCTAAATTTTTGACTCCGGCACAAAATATGTAAGTTTAATGCACATTTTTATTATTTTACGGCTTTGAGTTTGGTTTAATAATTGGAACTAAACAGTGGCTCGGTAAACAAGTTGGATAACTTCATTTTAAAAATATTATCTGTGTATCTCGGTAGTCTGCTGATATTAGTAAATTTAGTGCAAAATTTGTTATCTAGGTACCTTATGTTCCGTGTACTTTTTGCTATCTTTGGGTCTTTATCAGTGAATTCTTAATTAGGATGAAACTTTATATAAAATGTCATGTTCATTAGTATTCTTTATATAAAACGTTCATCCTAATTAGCAATTCAATGAGAAAGCTGAAACATCAATAGAAATCCATTGTCTCAATCATTGACCCCGTTTCCCTCTGGGACAGAATTCAAATCCCTCCGCGGGCCTTTTAGAATGATGAGATTTTATCAGGTATAAAGGAGCATGCACGTGACTGATTTGCTTCATCTGATTGGACAAAATGCTCATTAATTATTCATGAGTTTTTGAAGCTTAGGTCAAACGAGCATGCATGCATGATCTTCCATTGATTCTCAGCTGAAGTGCCCAATTTGACATTTCAAATTAAAGTCTAAAAAATGAAGTTCTCGTAAATCCGTTAGTAATGATTGCAAATGTGAAGACATATTCTAAACTTTATTTTCCCAAAATATGACAACCATATCTCCATTTCCACCTGTGATATCTAGAATGTTGTAACTGAGGTTATTCGTTATCAAAAATTAATGCCTTTTCAGCAATAAAGGGTATAATATGGTGTTACGATCCAGTGCCCTCCAGTATGCTTGCGTAATATCTTTATTTTAATTCCATTTAGCTTAGTTGTATGTTTAGATGCTTCAGTTTATAGCCCGGCATTGTTCAATTAGTCTTACCGTAGGGAATTTGCAAGATTTAACAACAAGTTACGTAAAACCATTCTAGCATTATGTTATGTACCGTAGTTCAATTTTTGCGAGCACGTATAGTCTCCAAACAATGATTAGTACATAACTGTTTTTGTTTCACAATAATCTTTTTAGTAATCACCTTGATAAAGGAATGTTTAGAATCATATATATACGCCCTTCGAATAGAAGCGTGGCGTCAGTCAACGTTTGTGTGTGAAGATTTGGGAGAGCGAAGAAAAAAAAAAGGGAAGACGGATAGTATAAAAACGGAGCACGTTCACAGCTGAAAGTCGTCAGTTGGGGCTCAGAGAAAAGTCAAGGCAAAACCCGCTTGCTAAACTGAGGAGTCTAGTGCAACACAAGAGTGGAAACACAAGAATACGTGAAAGTTTCGGGGAACGAAGGAAACCGATATCAGTGGAGTGGAAACACAAGAATACGTGAAAGTTTCGGGGAACGAAGGAAAGTTGTGGAGTTGTAAGGTAAATGTTTGCTGTTGGAATTGTTTGGGACGCATGAGAAACGGACAAGAAACCGAAAGGAACACAAATAAGTATGTAAGGACAAAAAAGAAGAAAAGAAAGAAAAGAAAATCATTTACTGTACACAAAACAAAAACTTTGGCACATTGCACACACTGGTTAGAAATATTTTCGGTAGATTTACTTAAGATTTAATTTTAAAATTCATTTCGTATTAATTATTAGATATCACGTCACTTATATTTATCCTAGCTATTAGTTAATGTTATATATTTGGGCCTAGCAGTAAGCTAATTGTAGTGTTAAGTTGTATTAAACATTTTTTTTTTTACTAAATTGTGTGTGGTTCACTGGAAGGGGTACACGGAGGGAGGGTTTTTTCGGTGGACACAGGGAGCCCAAATACGTGGCGCATGAAAACATGAGAAAGCAGTCTTAATTTCTTATTCTTAAAATATTGCGAAAAGTTAAGGGATATCCAGATTCAATGCTGTACATTTTCAACATAACATATTTTCAGTTGCCTTTTAAAACCACTATCTCCAGCATGGCATTTTAAAAATCTCCCTCAGGGTAAAACTCTTAATGTGATGAAAGGTTTCGTACTTTGATTTTAACATATATCCACCATCCTTTTAAGAAAACTGAATCACATGAAATCCTCTGCGTGTTTTTGGTGAGGTTGAGACAACATTAGAAACGTGGTGACGTAAGTTACATAGCAGTTGATGATTCAGTCAAGCCGTTTTACTAACGAAATGAGTTCAATAAGGCAATAACTACATTGTAGTTCAATTACCATAATGTGTAACATCTCTAGGTAGCATCCAAAGTAATTATTTTATTTAGTTTATTTGATTTAAAAATATATTGTTTTTCTTTTACCATTCGACAACACATACTGCTGCTTGAAACTGATTTAATAAGCGTGAATGCGATTCCTGACCGTCACCGATGGTATAAATTTCTTAAATACTGCTTAGCAAGTATAATAGAAGTATGCAACACAAGGATTACTTCTGTTTCTATCATAATAAAAGTGTCAAATATTCCTCCATTTTCTTTTAATATTTTCTTACACTTGCTCACACTTTTGCAAGAAACTGCTTTGCCTTTGACCTGCTTCTGCTTCTCCCTATATATATATATAATAAATGTCTAATGCCAACGGATAGTCCAGCTACAAGGATCCAAGGATTCATAGACAGTGCTTTGCAAGGAGTTAAATAAGATTAATACAAAAGGCAAAGACCGTCAACTTATAACTGTAAAACATTTTTTTGAACGTTTCGGCCATTCAGCCTTCTTCAGCTAAAATAAAATAAAAAATGCGTGGTACCTGCTTCTGTTTCTCCCTATATATATATATATATATATATATATATATATATATATACAGCAATTTTCATAAATTCTGACCTCCTTACCATATATAAATATATATCAAACATATATCTAACATTATGGGATGTCATTGCTGATATTTTATTCAAGTTTCCTATCATCAAGGGCTTCAGAAAAAAATATAGGTAGAGGTATCCCATAATGTTTGATATATTTTTGATATATATTTATATATGGTGAGGGGGGTCAGAATTTATGAAAATTGCTGTATATATATATATATATATATATATATATATATATATAACCTAGAAGTATAAGACAATCATGCAGAAAAACCACTGTCTGTTCCCACCTTTGTTGAATGACATTTATCTCTCAACATCTCATTGAGATAAACGGATTAGTGATTATCGCGATACTTGAATAAATGGCCACGCTCGTCTATAAAATTGGTTGGATGGAAAATATGGGGTGCGGAGAGTGGAAAATGGGAATGGGGAGAAAATGAGAAGTAATCAAACAATTCCTCTGGATGAACACGGTTGCGTATACAGTAGAATGAGTGTTTATCAGGATATGAAAACTCAGCTCACCATACTTAGGCAAAAACTTGAAAAAGCGTATTGACATGGGAAAATATGCAATGTTTTACTTTCTTGCATATCGAAAAAGTTATAGGCGTAAAGTTTGAAAATTTCTGCAGAAACCTTTTATGGTAGCCACAACTTTCCACAACCGTTAACTATCTCCCTAAAAAAATACACAGTTGCTCTAATTTAATTTCAACAGTTCAGTGTCTTCATTTATCTCGGTACTTTGTCAAACACATCAGTAGCGAGGATGTTTTGCCACTTTATCTAATCTAAGGGACGGACCATTTGAAAATTGATTAGGGGGTACCCGTTATTTTTTTGCTTTTTTCAGTGCTGCAATAATTTTTTTCTGACATCGGACCTTTTTTTCTGGGTGATTTTGACTCGCTCGATTTTCGTTCTGTTCATATTCGGCTTTCTCGTTGTTTTTTTACCCCCATCAATTTTCAAATGGTCCGTCCCAAAGCAATTTTAATGTAGTATCATGACTGATAAGAGAGCTATGGTGGTAAACTCTAATAAAACATGTTCTCTCTGATAATTAATATATTTGACCCTGACGTGATATGAAATGATACAATCAGTCTGTTCATGATCATGATTTGTTTGTTCTTGGTGGTCCGTTCATGGTCTGTTTTCTAGGACTGTTACTGGATCCGGACTATAGAGAGAATTCAGCGGAGAAATCACTAAGGTAATCAGTTTATAAGTCATAAGTTTTTCTTTATAGTGAAATTCGAATACCGTAAATGATCTAATAAACGCCCCCGATCTAGTGAACGCCTCCTATCTAATTAACGCCCTCCTAAGCTGACAAGTTTGTATTGAACGCCTCTATCTAACAGACGCCCCGTTCGCTGAAAACCACATAAACACATTGATGTTGACATTGAGCTATACTGAAGAACTATACCAGTACCTTTTTCCGCCGCTTTGTATGTACCATATACCGTTATGGATTTGTAGACGGTTTAGACTTATCAGCGGACGGACTTGATAGTCTGCTAAAGCTCTGTCATTTAGGTTATTATAATACCGTATTTAGGTTACCATGTTACAGTTATTAGAATAAACGCCTCTCTCTTTTAAACGCCTCTTATCTTTTAAACGCCCCCCTCGGACCCTTGAAATTTAATAAACGCACCTGGCGTTTATTAGATCATTTACGGTAAATGAGAATTATCTGTGTCCCGGCAATGGATTTTCCGGCAAATCTACATTCTTAAATACAATGTAATTGCTATAAAATTAAATCGCTCTGTTGTCTATCATGAAATCGTGAGTGATAAGAATTTACTAGAGACTGAAAAAAGGTATTGAAACTGACTGATCTGCAGCTTTTACAGTGGCGATAACAGAACCAAACTTCGCGCGCCCCCGTCGCTGTTTGAGACACAAGCATGAAATAATATTGGTCTTTCTTCTGTGGTTTATTGTCTTGAAAATAAAATTAGGTTTATCTGTTTATGGGAATCGGCAATATGACAAACTATGTTCTCAGCCAACGTAGCCGCTAATTTTTCGGTTAATTCATACTAAGTACATTCTGTCAGGGTTCGGCTGTTTTGGCCTTCATCCGAACTGTTATTGGACTCTGCTACGATCTTACCGGCTATTCCCTGTGACACAAACAATTCTGGAGAAGCTTCTGTCCACAAAACGTACACAAGCTTGAAGATAATACACCACCTCGAAGTTTTCGACGCCATTTTGAAAGGTATGCAAGATTGGCTAGCGCGGTTACTCAGTCCCCATCAAACCTTAAAGGGATACCCGAGTGAAAAACACATTGGGGCTCAAAAGAATCTTCAACATGTTCTTTGTTCAGAAAATGTATTAAAATTTGATCAAACGTTTTTAGTATTAAGAACGAGTACCTCAAAGTTGGCCCCGCGAAGACATGGGCGCGGCCATCTTTGTTTGCATTTACGGAAGTGACGTCACTTCGTCCCACCAGCGTTCTCACTCTCTCACTTATTAGGTGTTTTTAGGATGATAAACGCCTTAACTGTACCTCACATACATTGTAGTTCTTATACTTATTCAGAAGTCACTCGAGTCTTTTAAGCCATGTTGTTTTGCTGTTATTAAATGGCAGTTACGAGACCTTGTTGTTCGTCTGATAATTTCTCGCCTTCCCAATGCTTTTCTTCCTCTTCCCAGTCTTCTGAACTTTTCTCATAATGTCGTCTTCATCATAATTCCGGTTTCTGTAAGAATTCCTCTGCAATCTCGATGAAAATATATCCACTTTAATTCCGAGCGTGTGAAAATCATACAAAGACAAGTAGCCGCGATACGCTGGTGGGACGAAGTGACGTCACTTCCGTAAATGCAAACAAAGATGGCGGCGCCCATGTCTTCGTGGGGCCAACTTTGAGGTGCTCGTTCTTAATACTAAAAACGTTTGATCAAATTTTAATACATTTTCTGAACAAAGAACATGTTGAAGATTCTTTTGAGCCCCAATGTGTTTTTCACTCGGGTATCCCTTTAAAGCGTTTTTGAAGCCGTTTAAAACACTCCCAGCACGTGTTTTATCAAGTCTAAAAATTCTCGGGCTTCGCCCTCGAATTTTTAAACTTGATAAAACACTACTGTTCGTGTTTTAAACAGTACTTAACTATGATTCTGTAAAGATAATTAAAAAACGCTAATCGTCCTGCATTTGAGAGCAAAGCTCGTAAAAATGTAACTTGACCCCCTTTCACCCCATATCAATTGACTCTTTTCACCTGGTCGCCATCTTGGATGCAAAGCGAGGCAATCCTGTGTTTTTGCCAGGTTAGCCTCTTAGTGAGAGATAGTCAAAATGAGGCTAACCTGGCAAAAACAAAGGATTGCCTCGCTTTGAAACCAAGATGGCTTCCAGGTGAAAAGAGTCAATTGACACAAGACAAAAGATTTTAGTTCACAACATTTTAATGCGATTTTTTTCATTGTGAACAAGTCACTGAGACACAGCAGCCTCACGGACAGCACATTATCACTGGCAACGCGATGGTCGCACGACTTGCACGCGTCCACGAATACCCACTATGGCGTCACGCCACTTGAACACGTCACCTTCGCCCGCAGTGCATGCCGCTGACATCTTTGAGATCTCCCTCGGGCCCAGTGCTCTGCTCCACAGGTTCACGCCGCTCAGTTCACCGACGAAGGACTGTTGCGCTTCGAAACTTCCTCCAACAGAGTCTTGTTCTTGTCCTAATATCAGGGTACCGCCACCAGTGATCACGTGACCTGTTGACAGGCCCCGTCCGCTTGCTGCAGCTTGTCCGTCTTTGTACAGCACCCACGAACCAGCGGTGTTCTCCCATGTTGCGCAGATGTGGTGCCACCTGCCGTCATTAGCGGCTACGCCTGTGCTGAGATTTTAATCAAAACAATTAAAATAAAAACGAATACATTAATTGTTTTGCCTCAGTCTGGTCCATAACGCATTGAATATAAAGTTTCCTATTTTTAATTGTTGTTGTTGTTAAAGTACCCCTACGATAACATTTTGGGATAGTGATATTTTTACGTAATGTTGCTATATTTTTCCTGTCCACACCGTTTCTCGATATGGTGACGGGAAGTCTTATTTTTTGGGGATCCAAATCTTAAATTTTAATGTCCTCTATTACCATTTTCAGCGGATGTGACGTCATTGACTCAACTCAACGACATGCAGAGCTACTTTTCACACAAGCCTTCGCGCGAACTTATCAGTAAAGCACAATGTTTTACTATTTTTCCACAAAGGAAAGAAAAGAACGAAGTTTTGAATTGAAATATGCCTTTAAAAGAGCGACGTGTTGAGAAAATGACGTCACGACAGCAAACCGCTGGACTAAAATCGTCGGAACTATTCGAAATCCTATTCATTTCCTGGTGACGTCATTAGTATTATTTAGTATTATTTAAAAACAGGTTAATTATACATCTGTGTCCGTTGGCGCGAAGTTTGGCCAGGGACGCGACTCCCCGAAAGTAACGATAAAATTTGGGGCTACTAAGAAATCCAGAAAGCAGCGACACCCCCCCCCCCCCCCCCCGAAAGTAACGACCTATCTGAAAGTAACGACCTTTTACCGTAAAGTGCATTTTAAGCATTTATTACTGAATCACCGACAGCTGTTGCTATTTACATCAATGTCACTGGCTGTAATGTAACACCTGTGCACGAACTGCGACACACATATATATATATATATTAAAACCAGTATTTTTTCTTTATACCGTTTGTTGGCCTGTTAAGTTTTGCAATTACCGTTAATTAAGTTCTCCAATTGCCTTGATTCAAATGCAATGTCCCGGGCGTTTTCGTAGAGTATGTATGTCCTGTAGTAAGCTTGTAGTTTAACGTTTTTTGGATCCCGAAAGTAGCGACCCCTGAAGGCTTCTAAATCCGAAAGTAACGAGGTCGTTACTTTCGGAACTTTACGGTAATCTAGGTTTACTGTTATATTTTGTAATCTTATATTTACACGCCTGAGATTGATAATTAGGAAGTTGTCTTGTATTCTATACCTTCGGTTGCAAAGGGCCTGCGTTTTGGACTGGGCAGGATATGGCAAGCCGAATGTAGCAATATTCAGAAAGCTCAATTTTCAATATCAATACAAATTCAATGTCAATTCAAAGCAAATTCAATGTCAATTCAATGCAAATTCAATGTCAATTCAATGCAAATTCAATGTCAAATTCAATACAAATTCAATGTCAATTCAATGCAAATTCAATGTCAATTCAATGTCAATTCAATGCAAATTCAATGCAAATTCAATGTCAAATTCAATACAAATTCAATGTCAATTCAATGCAAATTCAATGTCAATTCAATGCAAATTCAATGTCAAATTCAATACAAATTCAATGTCAATTCAATGCAAATTCAATGTCAATTCAATGCAAATTCAATGTCAATTCAATGCAAATTCAATGTCAATTCAATGCAAATTCAATGTCAATTCAATACAAATTCAATGTCAATTCAATGCAAATTCAATGTCAATTCAATGCAAATTAAATGTCAAATTCAATATAAATTCAATGTCAATTCAATGCAAATTCAATGTCAATTCAATGCAAATTCAATGTCAATTCAATGCAAATTCAATGTCAATTCAATGCAAATTCAATGTCAATTCAAAGTAAATTCAATGTCAATTCAATGCAAATTAAAAATCAGGATACCTGTTGTAGATAAATCGCGAACAAGGAGTCTGATACTGTGCGATCAAACCACGTGCAGTGACGGAAGCCATTTTGTTTTCGAACGAAGCGTCAAGTGTTGACTACATGCATTATTACTACTACTTTAAAAATGGAACACAATCTTCGGCAGTTGGTTTCCTGCTTAGATCAAGCATCTGGTTTAGTAACAAGCATTTTAGATAACGAACAAGATGTGGCTACAACCTCTAAATCTGCCTCTACTTCCACAACGAACTCTAGTTCTGCTTGTTGCGGCTCTGCCTCCTCTTCACCAGGTGGAATAGTAATTTCAGGAGCATGCGGTGGAGTGTCTGGAGTTATGAACCATGCTAGAACCATGATCCAGCAGTCATCAAGGAGCGGCATGTACTCAAGATTGGGACAACGGCAAAGAGAACGGCTCAGAGAAAGGGAGACAGCTGCGGTAAGTTCAAGTAACGAACCCCGGTGAAAGAAACAGCGTTCAGGAGGGTCTAAAGTCTTTGAGTTTGTATCAATGCAGCTCGAGGAAGTCGATGAGCAGCCCATGGTCATTTGCGAGGAAAGCGTGGTGCTGTGTGGGTATGGCAATGAGGACGACATTAGAGGCAAACTACGAAAATGTCATACGCATAAAATATCCGTTGATTGGGAAACAATTAAGACTGACTTTCTACGTGCCAATTGCCGCAAGCTTTCACAGCCAGTAAGCTGTGAGCAATGCAGCTACAAACAATTGAAGCTTCTTGCTTTGCAAGGGTGTATTTACCTGAAGTTAAAGGAGGAGTTTGACTGCCTTTTATGTGAAGGTGGCAGGTTCGTTACTTGAACTTGCCGCAGCTGTCTCCCTTCCTCTGAGCCGTTCTCTTTGCCGTTGCCTCAACCTTGAGTACATGCCGCCCCTTGATGACTGCTGGATCAT
The DNA here is from genome assembly GCA_030867875.1 of Actinernus sp. WN-2022. Lineage (NCBI taxonomy): Eukaryota > Metazoa > Cnidaria > Anthozoa > Actiniaria > Actinernidae > Actinernus > Actinernus sp. WN-2022. Next base: position 26,868,699 of record JAOWCC010001634.1, read on the forward strand.
GGTTCTAGCATGGTTCATAACTCCAGACACTCCACCGCATGCTCCTGAAATTACTATTCCACCTGGTGAAGAGGAGGCAGAGCCGCAACAAGCAGAACTAGAGTTTGTTGTGGAAGATTTAGAGGTTGTAGCCACATCTTGTTCGTTATCTAAAATGCTTGTTACTAAACCAGATGCTTGATCTAAGCAGGAAACCAACTGCCGAAGATTGTGTTCCATTTTTAAAGTAGTAGTAATAATTACGGTGGCCCAAAAGGGTCAAACACAAATGAATTTCACAAAACACAAATCAAAACTCCAAAACACAAATCAAAATTCCAAAACACGAACCAATTTCCCAAAACACAAATCGAAATTCCCAAAACACAAATCGATTATCTAAAACACAAATCAAAATTCCCAAAACACAAATCAAAATTCCCAAAACACAAATCAATTTCCCAAAACAGAAATCAAAATTCGCAAAACAAAAATCGAATATCAATCGAGAAAGTCTGGGAACAGATCGTACAGGAACGCCTGCTGTAAAACTCAGAAGATTTTTGGGTAGGTGTGTGCCGCCAACGCGTCCTCGACTCTCTCTTAGATTGACTATTATCATCAATTGTCAAAATCGCTAGAATTGATTATAATCATCATTCTAAGACAAACCCTAACCCGAACTACAAACCAAACCCTAACCATCGGACGAGTTCACGGGTAAACGACGGGTTTTCACTCACCTAGAGCTAGGGTTCACAGGTAAACAAGAAAGGAAGGTAAACGAGGGATTTTTTTTTTTTGAGCGCTCCTACTCGGGCTCGAACTCGTAGCCGTTTGCGTGTATAGTGCTTGGTAGTACAGACGTCATGACCACTACACTAAGCGCGTCTACCGCCGTTCGGAATCCGACAATTGTTTATCTTTATACTTGACTGGTTTTAACGAGGTTAAATTGACGATTATAATCAATTCTAGCGATTTTGACAATTGATGATAATAGTCAATCTAAGGGAGATACCGTGTTGGTGCCGCGGAGACCTCAAAACCCTGACCCTATCCCAGACCTAAAAATGCCGTTTACCATACCCTATCCCAGACCCAAACCATAGATTCATACTCAATTACACTACGAAAGCCGTTGTTTTGTTTTAATATGATATTTTAAGCTGTAGTGTGGTCGATAGAGCGGTAAGCATGGCGTCAACGACAAGTATATCAAAATCCATACCCTTTCCCAGACCAAAACCGTAAAAAGGATACCCTATCCCAGACCTCGGCAGCTCAAAACCATACCCTATCCCGCTGCACATACCCGTATAGCCCCGGGTGTAGAAGTTCCCTTCGATTGCTTCTTTCTCAGTGACGTTGAAGTCTGATAAAAGAGCTCTATACGAAGGTATACTAGTGCCGAGCTTAGAGCCGCAGTTAGGACAATATTGGAAATCTTCTCCTTGATCACCACAGTTTTGGCAAAACATTTTGCAAGAGTTTCAATTCTGGTAAATTTAGAGCAGGCGTTCCGGTATTTTGGGTTAGTTCCCAGGCCTTAGATTTTCGATTTGTGTTTTGGGAAATTGATTTGTGTTTTGGGAAATTGATTTGTGTGTTTTGGAATTTTGATTTGTGTTTTGGAATTTTGATTTGTGTTTTGGGAAATTGATTTGTGTTTTGGGAATTTCGATTTGTGTTTTGAGATACTGTTTTGTATTTTGGGATATTGATTTGTGTTTTGGGAAATTCATTTGTGTTTGACCCTTTTGGGCCACTGTAAATAATGCATGTAGTCAACACTTGACGCTTCGTTCGAAAACAAAATGGCTTCCGTCACTGCACGTGGTTTGATCGCACAGTACCAGACTCCTTGTTCGCGATTTATCTACAACAGGTATCCTGATTTTTAACTTGCATTGAATTGACATTGAATTTACTTTGAATTGACATTGAATTTGCATTGAATTGACATTGAATTTGCATTGAATTGACATTGAATTTGCATTGAATTGACATTGAATTTGCATTGAATTGACATTGAATTTGTATTGAATTTGACATTGAATTTGCATTGAATTGACATTGAATTTGCATCGAATTAACATTGAATTCGTATTGAATTTGACATTGAATTTGCATTGAATTGACATTGAATTTGCATTGAATTGACATTGAATTTGCATTGAATTGACATTGAATTTGCATTGAATTGACATTGAATTTGCATTGAATTGACATTGAATTTGCATTGAATTGACATTGAATTTGTATTGAATTTGACATTGAATTTGCATTGAATTGACATTGAATTTGCATCGAATTAACATTGAATTCGTATTGAATTTGACATTGAATTTGCATTGAATTGACATTGAATTTGCATCGAATTAACATTGAATTCGTATTGAATTTGACATTGAATTTGCATTGAATTGACATTGAATTTGCATTGAATTGACATTGAATTTGTATTGAATTTGACATTGAATTTGCATTGAATTGACATTGAATTTGCATTGAATTGACATTGAATTTGCATTGAATTGACATTGAATTTGCATTGAATTGACATTGAATTTGTATTGAATTTGACATTGAATTTGCATTGAATTGACATTGAATTTGCATTGAATTGACATTGAATTTGTATTGAATTTGTATTGAATTTGCATTGAATTTGCATTGAATTTGCATTGAATTTGCATTGAATTTGCATTGAATTGACATTGAATTGACATTGAATTTGCATTGAATTGACATTGAATTTGTATTGAATTTGACATTGAATTTGCATTGAATTGACATTGAATTTGCATTGAATTGACATTGAATTTGCTTTGAATTGACATTGAATTTGTATTGATATTGAAAATTGAGCTTTCTGAATATTGCTACATTCGGCTTGCCATAGCAGGACTGATTTCACAGATCACGAAAGGTCTGAATTTTGAGCCGTGTAAGGGCTTCACAGATCGTGACAGGATCTGAATCAATGTGAGCAATGCGAGTCTTGTTGGACTTTCCAAGTCACACAGTTTTGAGCCGCGTAGGGCTTGCGAAATAGCGAAGGATCTAAATATTTATACCTTCGAGCCGTGTAGGGCTCAGTTCACTCAGCCCAAGCTAATGATTTTTACAAGGAATGTATGGGAATTTTTAGAAACAATCTAAAACTGTACTAAAATGATCAATAAAGTCATAAAATCTTACCTGTGTGTTGTGAAGTTGTTCCTCTTCATCACTGATGTGTTTATTTCTGGTTTGAGGCACTTCTGGGCTTTTTTCCCTCCCCTATATAAATATTGAGAAGGCAGGAAACAAGACGCCATTAGTCCACGTGGCGACTCTTCGAAGCCTCGTAATTCTTCGAAATCCAAACTTTCAGCATTTTACATCTAGAAACCCTTTCTTACATTCCTATAGAACTCATTTAATCGATCCATCGCTTATTTCCTCGCTTTGTAAGTACTCAAATTCGACGATTTCTGCAGCCAACTTAGCATGTAACGATCCGGGTACAGTCATCTTAGCCTGTTTTTCATGGGATGCCTGTGCTAGTTGAACCACAGGCAGCCTGTGGTTGAACGTGGCTTTTCTTCGGAAGCAGTGACGAACGAATGCCGAAGGAATCCAACACCTCTGTGTTTTTTTCGAGGAGATTCGGAGAACGAAGTCATTGTGCTCAATCGACCAATCGCTGAAATATGAAGCGGTGAAATATGCAGAACAGAAGGCATATCAGCCATTAGAAGAGCGTAATGGGACTGAATGGACATGCAGTTTTCATTGAATCGCCATTACAACATTTCGTCCAAGGCTTTTCAGACGCGTTACGGTTTCGTTTACTCAACGGGATATTAATAGGGACTTTAAGCAAAACACGACGGCAATGCCTTCGATTGACGACGGCATAAAACAATAGCCTTAATAACAAAATACAATAGCTGCACGTGAAAATGCACGTAGTCGCCTACATTTCCACCATTCTCTGCAAAAACACAACGTGAAAACCTCAAATTGTACGTTTTAAAGAGAACGCGAACGTACAAGAAAGTTAGGCCCGATTCAAACGTCGAACTTTTCATGCGCCGAACCTAATTATATCAAAGGAAGCCGCCTAATTATCTTTTGTTTCAATTGCGTTCGGCGCATGAAAAGTTCGACGTTTGAATCGGGCCTAAATCAGTCCGTTTTTCGTTCGGCGTGAACGGAACTCTATACTCGGTCATATTTTTCGAAGATCTGGTTGTGAAAAACAATTCAAGGTGAACGAGGGAAATAGTAGACACCAAATTTCGGGAGAAAGGCACTTGTCTACGTCCCGTCGTCATTGCCGTCGGCTGGTTGCTCAAAGTCCCTAATATGTCTTGCTTCGGCAGTTCTAATTGCTCTTTGCTCATCTGTTAGGCTCCAGGAAAGATAAGGGTAAATACGAGTAAATACGATAAAGATAATACGAGTTCGCACTGACGTATTTGTCACACCATGTTCTAGCCGCTACACGGACGTATTTTTTCACTCTCATATTGCAGTCAGTTCAACAGAATCGTCTATAACAAATTATTGTACAACTTACCTTGGTCAGCTCCGTTTTTGGTTATTTTACATTTGAAACGTTAACAGCTTTTGAAGAAAACTAAATCAAGAAATCGACTACATTTATATTTGACATTTACTCCACCTATTGTTTGCTGAAAAGTTCGTGGGTCTGCCCTGCATATTTCACCGTTCAGCGATTGATCGATTGAGCACAATGACTTCGTTCTCCGAATCTCCTCGAAAAAACACGGGGGTGTTGGATTCCTTCGTCACTGCTTCCGAAGAAAAGCCACGTTCAACAACAGCCGGGCTGCCTGTGGTTCAACTAGCACAGGCAGCCCATGAAATAAAGGGTAAGATGACGGTACCCCGGATCGTTACATGCTAGGTTGGCTGCAGAAACCGTCGAATTTGAGTACTTACAAAGCGAGGAAATAAGCGATGGATCGATTAAATGAGTTCTAGAAGAATGTAAAAAAGGGTTTCTGGAGGTAAAATGCTGAAAGTTTGGATTTTCGAAGAATTACGAGGCCTCGAAGAGTCGCCACGTGGACTAATGGCGTCTTGTGTTTCCTGCCTTCTCGATATTCATATAGGGGAGGGGAAAAAAGCCCAGAAGTGCCTCAAACCAGAAATAAACACATCCTGAGTGATGAAGAGGAACAACTTCACAACACACAGGTAAGATTTTATGACTTTATTGATCATTTTAGTACAGTTTTAGATTTCTTCTAAAAATTACCATACATCCCTTGTAAAAATCATTAGCTTGGGCTGCCTGTGGTATGACAATATTCTAGAGGCTTTGCAAGATTCAAAGAAACAAGCACTTGCCTTGGAATCTACAATGAAAGCCCAGGCTCAAGATGTTTTCATCCTACAGGATACCACTTACGAAACGGACCGCCATCTTGACGAACTTCAACAATAGACTGGTTACCGTCGACAAGGCCGAACTGGAGGTCAACCACAATCAAAACAACAGTGAATACACCGAGCTAATGCAGCGAAAATAAAGCAGCGTTTATTTCTTAGAAATATCATCCAAACGTTTTTTACCGGGCTATTTTATAGGTTTACAATCTAAAGAGTCTCGAGAAAGATATCTAATGAAGCTGAAGTCAAAGTCTGAGGGCAAAGACGATCTGGAGACTTGGCCTAGCGTTTAATACCTACTGTAGATGTCGGAATGTATCTGCTGTTTAGGGGCCGTCGACATATTCGAAATGCCCCGCTTAACGCACAACGGACGTTAAGGTCAGACCCCCCCCCCCCCCTCCCCCTTAACGTCCACCCATTGTTTTATGTTTTTTTTAGGTCAGGAAAAACAGTAATGAAATACACGGGAGTTCACTTATAAACAAAGTATAAAACAAGCTTTAAAGTGCGTATAACCCCCCAAATTTATTTTTTTGAATTGAAACTTTAAACCATTATTTAGAACTTAAGGCAAAAATAGGAGGCTAAAACTCAACAAAAATTTTTTTTACGGCGTTTCAAAGTTGAGAACCAGAACATGTGGCCGTCAGTTTTCAATTCCCTTTGGGAGCCTGGAGACCAGTGGCCTGTGACGTGTATGTAGTCAGGCGTTCGTTCAATCCCATACAAACGTCTCTTATTTCTGCGACTCTTGCAAGCTCACCACATGATAAATATCCAATGAAATATCACCAAACTTGGTAAATTTACTAATTTCGTTGTGCTCTTTCTTGTGATGGAGTTTATTTCCTATTGATTAGACTATAATAGGACGTTTTTCCTTTTTGAATTCTTTTTCTTATTCAGATTTTCCAACTCCTTTGAGAATACCAAGACAATAGTCTAAATTAAAGGAACAAAAGAAACCGTGCAAAGGATTCTGGTAGTTGTAGTAAAAATGCGCCCGATTGACGTCATAATTCCAGGCCCTCACCAAGACTCGCGCTGACTTCCAACTGGAAACAGGAAGCCCAAAACGGATGTTTTCGCTAACTTTGACGCCAGTAAAATCGCCGAAGTTTAGTTTTTTCACTTTTATTTTTTCGAATTCTTTGTCAGGGCGCTATACAGAATAGACGTCAAAAATATTTTTTGGGGGGTTATTGGCACTTTAATAGCTGCAACTGTACAGTCAGTCAGTACCTCGAATTCCCGTACGAGCTCATTTAGGCTCTTGACTAAAATACCCATTCGGACACGACTATAAAACTGAGTTTCACTTACCTGGAGGTTTGAGGTATTTCATGATACTTCTAATCAAAAGACCTTGTTTACTTATTTCCAGGAAATTCAACAGAAATTTCGCTCTAATGTAGATCTAGCTGACTAGAAACGTTTGATTAAAAAGTATACTTCTATTGATGAAAAAGTGTTTGTTCTAAATGCCCCACACTAACGTCCATGCCCTTACCCCCTCCCCCCCCCCCCCTAAACGTCCATTGTGCGTTAAGCGGGGCATTTCGAATATGTCGACGGCCCCTTAAAGAAAGCCCGAATACACAGGACCAGCTCATGAACTAAAAACGCCTTCAGTGCTACCAGAAATTTGCAAATGACTAGGTCAGAGAAATATTGAGCAAATACTTTGGCGACAAACGTCCGATGATAGCGAAGGTAAAAGTATGTGCGTGACGATCGTCGCGTCGTTATATGTTTACTCGATCGAGCGAACGTGAAATCTGATCGACAATTAAACGAAATAAAAACATTATCTCTTCTGCAGGTTAACCATTCACAAAGAATGTCGGCAAAGCCGCTTACTGCATGGGTTGTCTGTGATATTTGGCAGCTCACTTTGACTGTATGACTGTCCTTGGGTATGCATACGCAGCAGAGCGATCCCAGAATCCTTTGAGCGAGTCACATCGTTTGGTCCCACGAAGCTTCTCTTCAGTTGGACTGTTGAAGCTGACTGCAGCTTTCCCCAAGGCCAAATTAGTTGCTCAAGACTTCCCTGACCCAGCCATTTGCAAAGTTATACTAGTACTCAGGGGCGTTAAGGCATGGGTCTCCAATATGGCCGCCGCAAATCAAGAGGGGTTGGTCTATCTCTTTGTGCTTGTGAGATATAATCTTGACACTTTGACAAATTTGATAAAGTCACAACCTTAACACATTTTTGTGACAGTTTCCATGGAAATGTGTAATGTGACCTTTGAACTTTAATTTTAAGAAAAATTGGGAAAAGCCTCCTGGAGGCCGGTAAAAGTTGTTGATATAGTAGAGATTTTCATGCAAATGAATCGAGGTTAGTGCACACTTCGGTGCTCCAATTTGAAAAGTTGGTTATTATTGGAATGTTCGTTAATTAGGTGGAAAGTTGATGATATCAAATTTCATATTTGCCTTAAATTGCCTTCCCCTTAAAATAACCAACTTTTCAAATTGGAGCAGGAACGTGTGCACCAACCTTGATTCACTTGCATGAAAATATCCACTATATTAACAACTTTTACCGACGGCCATATTGAAATAGTTTGAGACCCATGCCTTAATGCCCCTGAGTATCACTGAAGGCTTTTATAGTTCATGAGCTGGTCATGTGTATTCTTAATATAGATTTTCTGAAATATAGCACTCATTCACAAACTAAAGAATATTTAGAAATGCTTTATTCTAAATAAAAGCTTTCTTCCTTTGATAACAAAACCAACAAGAATAACATACCATTCTTCAACATTAATAGATCATATTTACACTAATTCATCAATTCAACAAACTACTGCTGGTATTATAACAGCTGATATATCTGATCATTTGCCAATATTCTGTGCAACCGAAATGTTAATCAATAAAAACAAAGAGAAAACATATTTTCGCGACTATACTCAAGTTAACAAAGATTCTTTTTTGGACGACATCAATCAACTCAACTGGGATGTAATTCTTGATATAAACAAGAATATACATAGTAAAGCATCAGATGCAATACATGCATTACATGCAGTTATAGATAAACATGCTCCAATAAGAATTGCAAACCAAAACTAAACAACTGAATAAGCCTTGGATTACCAATGGAATTTTAAAATCAATAAAAAAGAAACAAAAATTATACCATACTCATTTTTTAAGTAAAGATACTGCTAAAGTCAAACAATAAAATCAGTATGCCAATATGCTTAAGTGCAAAGACAATATGAAGTCAACCTGGAAACTTATAGGTACTTAGTTAAACGCAAAACCAAGGGACAAACATATCCTACAAGGCTCATAATAGGCAATAAGATTTTCACTGAACAATCAGATATTGCAGAACAATTTAATGATGTTTGCATCAATATTGGCCCCTCCTCAGTAGCTAATTCGATTAATAGTAACAATCATAATCCGACAATCACCATCTTCTAGTTTTTTTTCTTTCCCATGTTACTGAATCCCAAGTCTGTTCACTTTTTTCTAACTTAAATGTTAACAAAGCATCACTTGATATTCCTAACATATGAATTAAACTCGCATGTAAATCCCTCTCAGTTCCCTTTACATTAATTTACAATGAGTCAATTTCAACAGGAATCGTACCTGATATTTTAAAAATATCACAGGTAACTCCTATATTTTAAAATGGTGTAGTTACAGTATACAATCAATTGTTATTTTTCCTAGAAAAGCATTCTATTTTATACAAATATCAATTTGGATTTCGAAAAGGGTAATCCACTGAGCATGCTATTATTGAAATTATTGACAATTTTAAAACTGCAATAGACAAGAAATTAACAACCTGTGGGATATTCCTCGACTTTTCCAAAGCTTTCGATACAATTAATCACAACATCCTAATTGCAAAACTCAATAAATATGGAATTCGTGGAATCCCAAACAACTGGTTATCCTGATAGAAAACAATACGTAAAAATTGGTAACACTAAATCTAGTATGAAGAATATTATCCGAGGCGTGCCTCATATCTACGATAGAACCCCTACGTTTTCTATTATACATCAATGATCTTCCTAACTGTTCTAAAAAAAAATATTTTCGATTTTTTGCTGATGATGCCAATATATTTTATACCTGTGATAGTCCTTCCGAACTAGAAACAGTAATTAATGAAGAACTCAACCTTGTTCTCAAATATTGTGCTTCTAATAAGTTATAGTTATCAGTTAATAAAAAAAACACTAATTATATGCTAATTACTTCACCTAGGAAAAAAAACTAATATTTGTATTAAGGCCTGTAACATTGAACAAAAAACATACATTAAATATCTAGGTATTTATATAGAGGAACATATTTAAATTGGGAGATGCAAATCAAATGTCCGCAACAAAATACCCAAAAATCTAGGGATTATTCGCAAATTAAGATATTATACTAATCTTAGGACACTTAAACAACTATATTATACCGTAATATATCCTTACTTGAACTATGGTCTAATGAGCTGGGGTTCTGCCTACAAATCCAAACTAACAAAAATTGTATCAATGCAAACAAGTGTATCCGTATTATTTTTTTGCTAACAATAGATAAACTGCTTTTACAAATTTTAAAATTAGAGAACATTTTAAAACTCAAAACTCATCTCTTATTCACAAAATCTTGAATACCAGCTATTTTCCATAATTTTATTACACCTGTATCTGAAGTTCACTCTTACAACACAAGATTCTCGGTTAATTGTAACCTCTATAGACCAGAACAAATTACGGGATATCAACCTTTAACCCTCTCAGCCCCAAACACGACATTTGTTGTGTTTTACTGGTTACTTGCTTTGAGGATTTCAGTCTGGCTAAGTTGAAGGAGCAAGGCCCTGAGATTGACACACAACATAATGTATAGACAAATGATCCTACTGAACTGCATTTAGGCATATTAAAATTGAATCATTTCATCTAAATCCTCCTTTCTTTGCAGAAGTTAACTACAGTTGACATTATTTCATTTCAGAAAAAGTAGCTAAAATGGCACTTAGAAAAAAAAAATTTCTCCTCAGATTCTAAAATTTCTCACAAAAATGCATATTTCACATAAAATTTAGAGTTTCATGTTTGCACTAACCTCACTTTCTGTCTCCCAACACCTAAACTGGCCCAGAACCAAGCCATTCTGTCCACAAGCACTTCACAACAAGCTGAATTCATCCATAATGACCGCAAAGCATGCCGGGAAATCCTACCAAACAGCGACATGGCCCTTCCCCCATCTTCATTCTTCAAAATATAGAAGAAGTCTAAAGCCATTTCGACCTAATACCTTCATATTGGAATCAATGGCAAGTAAATATTGTCCAATATTCCAAAAAAGCTATGATAGGTGGCTCCAGACTCCCATTTATAAAGCCCACGCTAAAGTGACAGAAGATGTCCTGGCCCATACTCCATAGTGAATTTCACGAGTGGGAAATGAGGCTCTTTCTCTGTCACAATAAACTGGCACAAACTCGGTTCTTTGAGAAAGTGCTGATTGAAGCTCTCATCAGACTTAATGATGTCCTCCAGCACTCTATAAATGGTGAAAAAGGCTTTAAAAAGCCTGAAATTCTGTATTCCCCCAAACAAACTTCCCTCCAGCTCCGTAGCAATGCGACGTCAACATATCCAAAATGGCCGACAAAAACCTTTGAGCCCCCAGTATTATTGGTCAGATGAAAATTCCATGGTAACAATGACTACAGTTTACTTAGGGGGGGGGGGAGGGTTCTGTTTGGTCTAGAAATAGCTAAAAATCACTTCCAAAGACTCAGGGCTGAAAGGGTTAACTTTACGGCTTTCAAAATATGGGAAAATGTTCCAACTCATCTAAAACAATTTCCTTTCAATAGTTTTCAAAATAATTATAAAGTTTTCTTACTCAGCAATCAGGCTTGATTCTCTAAATCATACTTAGCTACATGCCCATCAAATTCCCTTTTTCCCCCTTTTTTTTGTAAGCATTATAATCTTGTATTCAACAGATAATGTCATATAATTATATATCATCCCCTTATTCTATCACTTTCTTGTTCTTCTTTTATGTAAATAATTAATTAGTAATTAACTTAAATTCGCTATAAATTATTTAAAACTAGGTTGAGCCTGTCCTCTCATTTAATACTTTAATTCTGAGTGGTCGACACGAAAGTTTTGCTCCTTCTTCCACTCACACAATTACCTGTAAACTTCAATATTTTTTCTATTTATTTTATACAACTTGTATCTATTATTATAACAATTAATCTGTATTCAATTGCGAAAAGTGTAAATAAAGAATCTTGAATCTTGTGGCCGAGTAGGGTTTCTAATATTGAAAAATATATATATTAAGTTTAAAATTATTTATAGTTGGCCAGGCTGCAAAAGGAACTGGATGACCTAAGAAAGAGAACAGATGTGGGCACTGTGTATAGTGCGGTGGCAGCGGTGCAAGCTCTCACAGCTAAGCCTCCCGAGTTGTTTGATGTCACCATTGCAGCACTACAGGAATTAGTATATAGACACAGCGAGAAACAAAGGCGATGATAGGGCTTCCCGTTATGGTGTAGTACTGCATGCGGCAATGTCGTCCGTTGATTGGAAGTATTGCTCTTCAAGGCATCTTGGTAAAGCTTGTTGCGTCTAAGGAGGAGGCGGACGTGGCAAAAGCCATTGCCAAGGCCCTCAAAGAGGGTCCGAATCGTGCGCCGAGACATGAGTTTCAACCCGCTGGCCGGACACCATGCAGAGGCCGGACCCCTATACCAGCCTGGGGGCGAAGGGAGGTCTCGTGCCGCGTTGAAGTGCTGGATTCCTGGCTAAGCCGGCCACTACGCACGACGATGCCCGAATAAGCGGTATTAGCTATAGCAGTATTAATATAGGCAACTTTTCGTATGTTATTTCGTGCCTTGTATTTTCTCCGCGCGTGCTTAATTTTTCGGTTAGCTTGAGTGACGGGAAATACCCAACAAGCGTTTTGTCCTATAGGGCATACACTTGAGCTCGACTTATCGAGCTTTGGTGGTCATTTTCCCTAGGCTCGGGTTTGCTTATCTAAAATGTTTCTGTTTGTTCTAGTTTATTCTCTATCGCGACAGCGGTGAACGCGAGATATTTGATCCTCAGGAAGTGGAAAAGGAGCTTCGTGAAAGGAACGTGTTGTGGGTATCATCACAAGGACACTCGAGCCCACGTTTAGGGCAGGCGAGCTTCGCTACCATATGGGATATTGTCTAGAGGCTAACCCAAACAAATCCACAATCCTAGAATGGCTGTCAACCTGCGTGGATATACAAGTTTTCATGAGGCCTTTTAGGGAGAAGTTCAAGGGTGCGGCGTACAACCCCTTGACGCCACCACGGATAACTTTTAAGAATCACCCGGCGTGCGTGAAGTTTTCTGATTTCATTATCGAGTCTGGTACAGCGAGTGCGCACTGGGGCGGTGCGTGTTTGGGGAAAAGTAGGTGAAGTAGCTCCACCCTGGCTTGTCCTTCCGCTGACCCAATTAGCCAAGGTTGTGTGTGGATGCCAGGTTCTTGAATTTATGGATGGGAAATACACCATTGTCATTGGAGACATTGGCATCTACCCGGCCCCGTTTTATCTACCATAGCCACCAGCAGGGCTGGTGGCTAGTGGGAACTACTCTTCCTTTTGGCTGGAAAAACTCGCCATAAGTTTATCAAATAGTTGGTTTGGGCCCAACAAGTTTTTTTCACGGGTCTAGGAATCACAAGCTCCTTGTACATTGATGATCGATTGATCGGAGAGATTTTTACTACGAACGGTTATTGATCACGTACTATCGGATTGCGAGGACGCGAATAGAGCTACGAAGCAGCAGAAGCGGCTTATACATTGTGTGCAATGTCTTGATTCAGTTAGGGTACTGTTTAGGCCTCAATAAATGCATTTTCTTACTCACTACCCGGATCGTCTATCTGGGGAGATCTGGGGATGCTTGTTGATTCTTGTTCCCAGGCCTTTTCGATTCCAGAGGAGAAGAAAGCTAATTAAGTTTGCAAAACTCCGGGAATCGGTTCTCGCTCGCTAGTCGACCACGACTTTGAATTCTATACAGAAGTTGATGGGCATGTGCATGTCATTTTCCTTAGCTTTCCCATGGGCAAAGTTTTACATTAGGGAAATAGCCGCGGCCTTAGGGAAGGCATCGCAAGTCGGAGAGATGGCGCTTTCTTGAACGCTCAGACAGGATATGGAGTTCTGGCGTTTCTTAGATGGTTGGCAAAGCTACATTCCATGGAGGCAGGAGAAACACGTCGCTCTCTCTTTGTCGACAGACGCCTCAGCGTTGCACTGGGCGGCTGCGATTCACCTCTAGATGGGGGATGTCTCCATTGGCAATTACTGGACTGATGATCTCAAAGGTGAGCACATCAACATAAAGGAGATGTATGCGGTATTGAAGGCCTTAGAGTCCCTCCCAAAGGCCATCAAAGATTGTATGGTAGATGTGCAGGTTGATAATCAAGTAACTCTTAACGCGTTGCAAGGTCGTGGACCGCGATCGCTCAGGCTATTATAGGTTGCCAGGCTTATGTTCGGTCTGGTTACGAAATGGAATCTTATGCTGACAATGTCGTATGTCCCGTCGAAGGCGAATCCGACTGATTGGTTTTCACACCAGTCGTCTAGGTCTGATGCAATGTCATCTCCCCATAGCTGGGACATTGTTCAGGTTACATTTGGGAGCCCTGCGCGTTACAATTTATATAATATAATATAATATAATATAATATAATATAATATAATATAATATAATATAATATAATATAATATAATATAATATAATGTAATGTAATGTAATGTAATGTAATGTAATGTAATGTAATGTAATGTAATGTAATGTAATGTAATGTAATGTAATGTAATGTAATGTAATGTAATGTAATGTAATGTAATGTAATGTAATGTAATGTAATGTAATGTAATGTAATGTAATGTAATGTAATGTAATGTAATGTAATGTAATGTAATGTAATGTAATGTAATGTAATGTAATGTAATGTAATGTAATGTAATGTAATGTAATGTAATGTAATGTAATGTAATGTAATGTAATGTAATGTAATGTAATGTAATGTAATGTAATGTAATGTAATGTAATGTAATGTAATGTAATGTAATGTAATGTAATGTAATGTAATGTAATGTAATGTAATGTAATGTAATGTAATGTAATGTAATGTAATGTAATGTAATGTAATGTAATGTAATGTAATGTAATGTAATGTAATGTAATGTAATGTAATGTAATGTAATGTAATGTAATGTAATGTAATGTAATGTAATGTAATGTAATGTAATGTAATGTAATGTAATGTAATGTAATGTAATGTAATGTAATGTAATGTAATGTAATGTAATGTAATGTAATGTAATGTAATGTAATGTAATGTAATGTAATGTAATGTAATGTAATGTAATGTAATGTAATGTAATGTAATGTAATGTAATGTAATGTAATGTAATGTAATGTAATGTAATGTAATGTAATATAATATAATATAATATAATATAATATAATATAATATAATATAATATAATATAGTTAGAAAACTGAACATATTAACATAATATTAACCTAGGGACTAACTAAGAAAACCAATCGGTTAATTTAGCCCCTAGGACGCACAAATTTCTTGCAGATTGAAAATTTAATTGATAATGTAACTTTGTATAGATTGTATTATTGTAGAATTAAGTATGTATAAAGTGTGTGAATAAAGATGATGATGAGACGCCAAGTGCAGGTGCAAGGTATTTTGACATTCCTTAGAGCCCCTGTGGACGGGGGTATTGAAGAAAGAAGAAAAATCTCGGACAGGCGAGCATGGGCCACCCCTTACGCAAAGTAAAAAGCAGCTTTAAAAATAAATCTGCTCCTGGCAGGGATATTACTACTGCAACCCCAAACGTCGTAGTTGACTAATTATTTGGAAGGATAGAGTTAAGAAGACTGTGGTTCACAAAGATGAGTGCCCATTCCTCGGGACAAGAGTAGAACCTCCTGCGGGTGTCCAAAGCGCTTGGCTTTTGGCACACTAGACTATCGGGAAGTTAAGGTCCATCTTCGTCCAGTGGATAATTTGCACTGAATCGAAGTCCCTTGCAAATTAGATCAAGTTTATTTGTTGTCGTTGATTTCGATCGTGTCAGTTGTATGCTTACCCGACGTATCCTTTTCCAATGTAGATGTCAAAGCTCTCGAAGTCAGGGATATGAACTTCGTTATCACTTCCGGGAACTGCATAACTAATAGGTGAACCATTTAAGCTGATAGCGGTCTTCAACCAGAAACACACCGTCACAGCTCGCATGGAGGGTACATCTCGGTGAATGACGTAATCAGTGGTACCACGGCTCGGAAATTTCACATCAAAGGAGGCTGAATATAGAGAATCAAACAGGCAATTGAAAACATGTATTGGGTTTGGCTTCACCGTGTTTTAAACGGCATGCTTCATCACGTTTATCATTTCTTGCTCGATTCCTGTATCACTAACAAAACTTAATGGATATTACAACAGTTAATAGTTTGGCTGCAAAAAGCTCTTCAAAATTAGCAAGTACGCTAAGTTAAAGGAAAACTGCTGGATGTTTGCGATACGAAGTTGCAAAGTTAAAAATACTTTCAGTAGCTGACAAATGATCGTGTGGTGGTAGACAAATTACGCTTTGCATTACATTAAAGTGCATATGAACCTTCGTGCAATTTTCATAGCTATGAACCTCCGAAAAGTTTTGAGTACTTCTGCAAAGTGATGTTTGGTTTACATGCGCCTTTCTATCACAAAAACATAGATGTTTAGATGATATACAGTTTACGAGTTGTTAATAAATGAAAAAAAAGTCATATTTAAATAGTGAAAATCGTAAGTTTTTATTCAAATTATCGTAAAGTCGAATTAATTAAATGGCGTCACCTCGGGAATCGACCCAGGCTTTTACTTACGCGGAAATGAGTTAGGAAAGGTTACGTTTCCACTATTTCAAACAAGCGTAGAAGATAGAGTATTCTCTGTAAGCCAAAAATTTCTTCGCAGAAGTACTCAAAACTTTTCGGAGGTTCATAGCTATTAAAAACTTTAACGTTATCCATAAACAGTAAAATATTAATATGAAACTGCCTAGAAATAGCCTTCGTAACCAAGAACCGGCACAGAAATCTCAAGCATGTTAAGGCATGGTTTCAGCATGGCATCGAGGCTAGAGCTATTTTCAGTATTGAATAGAGTGGCTTATGTTTGCCCGAATTCTACAAAAGTAGCGTTTATTACTAACCTCAGCATTCTGAGTCGTTTGAAGAGATTTGGTTGTCAAATGTCTATCATGTGACCAGCCACGTGGTTACAAAATCTGGAAATTTCATCTCAAAATGGGCCGGTCACACTGCATTTTTACAGCAACGGTTTCTTGTTTATCTGATCACACTTCTAGTTGTTTATAAAGATCAGTTTGGAATGGTTAACCCTGATAGATTGTTAAGGCGAAAATAGAAACAGGTCACGTGACCTGTTCTTGGAACCAGTTTTCCCCAAATTTCTCACATACAATGGCAAAATGTCAACCATTCCAAACAGATCGTTAGAAAGAACCAGAAGTGTAATCGGATAAGCCAGAAATCGCTACTTTAATTTTTTACAGTGCTTTTCGCCAACAATATTTCATTTTGTGCGAAAATGACAAGACACAAAAATAACACAACAGTTTTAAGCATGATTGTATCGATCGACTGAGAAAAATCCGTAGGACTGGCTGAGCGTTTCGGAACAATACTATTAATAACATGAGATATGCTTCACTCTAGTATGCTCAGTATATCGAACGAGCATTTTTCGCGTTCAACTTACAGCAAACAAAGCTCCCATTCAGCTTATTGTCTTGAAGATAATAAGATGTAATAAGATATCATAATCTGCAAGCCACTCCTTTGGCGATGTTTTTCACCGCCTTGACAGCGGACCGAGTTAAATTACTTACTGATTTCGTGATCTAAGTGGCACATGACCAAACACGTGATATGTATTACTGCGCACAAATCACTCATGGTAATAGATATCGTCACTCTTGACCCCCTTACGAAACTTGGCGCACTTACCCTCGGCTGTGCTGAAATGAGGAGAACAGTTTACCCGAAATTTGATTTTTAAAGCCTGCTTGACATATAAAAAAATTGTTCTAGTTACTGTATGTAGTCTTAAATAAGCGTTTGAAAATATAACACTAACTTCACATTCGTTTTGATAGGCGCAACCTGAACCATGAGCAGTCACAGGTAGCCGAAGCTTACGATCTGTATAAGCGATTACAAGAGAATGTACGTACCGTATGGAATTTACCTTTAATTCCTAGGCAGTTTAGCCTTGATTAAGGGTGTTTTTTTTTATTTCTTCTTTGGGATAAATTTAAAAAAACACGCGACCCTAAGTCAAGGCTAAACTGTCCAGGAATTGCCATTGACAATAAAAGTAATCACTACAAGGGAAAGCGAAGGTTGTTGAAGCATTTTATTGGATTTAAGAGCATTAAAGCGATAATAGAAAACAAAAATCATTAATTATATTGTAATCGCGTTTACAGATCGTAAGCTAGGGCTACCTGTGGAGCAACGTTTCGGTTTTATTGGCAGCAATATCGTTAAGTCATTTCCAACCACTCACCAAGCGCGGTGACATGTGTGCTAGCTTGTACTTGAATGTGAGACACACCAGCACTTGTAGCTGTACACACATACAAGCCAGAGTCTTGTATTTCTAGCCTCCTTATCGACAGTGTACCATTCCTGTATACTTGTGACCTATCACGAGGCAGTCGACCATTGAGTTTCCGCCAGGATATCACTGGTGGTGGATCAGCTAGCGCCCTACAGTCCAGTGTTAGTGTAGTCCCCGTATACCTTTTCAGAGTCCGTGGAGGACTGATGACAAATCTTGGTAGCGAAACCACGACGAGTTGTGTGCTTTTGACAGATATCCCAAGTAAATTTTCTGCTTTGCAGAAGAAAATACCCGAATCTTCTTTCTGTGCAGTAAACAGTCTTAAGAGTCTCCCCTCAAAAGCCGCACGTCTCCATGGTAACGGACCTGGCGCCTTTGACCACGTGACATTCGCAGCGGGAAATCCAGTCACGTGACATGTTGGAAGAGTGACGTTATGACCTTCTTTGATGAAAATAGGTCCACTGTGAAGAGAAACACGAGGACGAACTGCGAAACAGAGAGAACACATGTTTAATCTAATAGCTATTAATAATAGTTAATATTATAGGAAAATTACATGCCTGACGAGGTAATTCCACGTTAAATTGCACGAGAAAACCGAATCGCATAGTCCGATGAATTACTTGAAGATTTAGTACTTTTGTTGATATTTTGCTAAGTTATAAATAGCGCGCGTAGTACATTGGTGATTCCACTCTGAATCACCACTCCGTCTCAGCCAATCAGCGTCTGATTTCGCAAATGCACCGTGCGATTCAGCTTTGGCTACGCGATTCTACACCATATATAGCCAGTCAAGTAATAGGGTGGCCGGCGCTTTCCTGTGAAGGATTCTCCCGTGCTAAAAAGACGGCTGCACCGTGGCGTTAATTGTATTACACATTTCGCTCTGATGCAATAACTTAAACGGGCCGCCATTGCGCACCTCACAAGCTGACCATCTTAGAAATTATATTAGTGTTAATTAATGAAAATGACCGCCAAGCCGAAATTCAGTTTTATGGTTTGAGCTCCTCAGCTCCCGGCCAGTAAGGATACTTTAAAGAAAGACTTATGGTAATCAGCAGATCCTGAATACCTTAATAATTTGTTTAATTCAAAATTGTATTACTGGAAAGAAAACTGACGCCACCTAATCTGGCTGTAAACTTACAAGTTGAAGAATTGAAGAAGATCGTTCCCAGATGATTATACGGCGCTTGATTAATGACAAACGACAAGCAAATTGAAAAAATTGAGCGCTGCATCGCAGAAGTTCATAAGATGTTGAGTACTTACAGTTGACTACCAATCGTGCTGTTTTCAGGGCTTTTCCAAGAATGTTCGCTGCCCTGCACTGATACACTCCCGAGTCATTTGTAGTGGTGTTAGTAATGACTAGTTTCCCGCTATTCACTACCCAAGTCCTGTTCTCAGCCTCAGAGTCGACAACTTTACTCCAGCCTATCACAGGCCGAGGATTTCCAGCGGACGAGCAATGCAAGACAGCTGTTTCACTTTCATTAACTGTCAACCCCAGAGGAGATATCATTACAACGGGCACAGAAATTGACTGGCCGGGTTCTCCTTTCAATCCCGGCATTCCTCGAGGACCTGCACTACCCTTCTGGCCTTTCTCTCCTTTCGGGCCAAGAGGTCCCATGATGCCTTGCTTGCCGCTTCTTCCTGGGAATCCCAGTGGTCCTTGCAGTCCAACTTGTCCCCCTTTTCCCCTGTGACCTCGTCTTCCCCGTCGCCCAGGCGGTCCCGAAGGCCCTTGAAGACAGAAATGTTTCTTTGCAGTACGAAGAGCTGAAAAAGCTTCGTTGAATTCTTTAATGTTTTTCATCAAATCAAGTTCGATAGACTTGTGGTTTGTGGTTGTGGTGTTCGAAGATTTAGTCAACCCGCGTCGCTGTATTCGTTTTCCGGCCTTGTCTGTTTGTGATTCTGGGTTGATTGAATAAGTTGCTGGATCCAAATTAATAAAAAAATTAAAAAATAGTATAAGTGTGAATTTCTAGAGTATTTTTACTATTATTTACCCTTTGCTGTTTTTCAGTGTCATTTTTTTCACTGAACTGATTGAGTGGTGAGAGACGTTACTTGTCAGTAAAGAAAACAGTTATTTTAGACAAAATGCTAAATATTTATTCAACTTATTGCAGAATCGACCCAGGCTTTTTCTTACGCGGTCATGGGTCAGGAAAGGTCAAATTTTCACCATTTCAAACGAGCCTAGAATATAAAGTATTCTCTGTAAGCCAAAAATTTCTTCGCAGAAGTACTCGAAGCCTTTCAAAGATTCATATCTATAAAAAATCGCAAAAGGGGTTAGGTGAACTTTAAAATTGTAATCTCTAAGGGAAAATTCATTTAATATGACGCTGGGAGGGGGTTAGCCTGATTTTCAGACGGTACGAGGTCGTCCGCTCACTTCCTCCCCCTCCCCGTCTGATGGACTTCATAGACTTTCGTGTTCCTGACGTCATAATGTCAACCAATCAGAGCGAACTTTACACTTTTGGCAAAGTCTGGAATTTAAGGAATGTGCTCGCATATTTTTCTGAATGGCGTTGAGGAAGAACTTGAGCATTGTGTCGACCGAAGTTGTAAAGTTTTCAGGATTTCGAAGCTATATCCAGAGCAGAAGAAAGCATTGGAATCGTTCATTCATCGAAACGATGTGTTTGTGAATCTACCTACGGGTTTTGGTAAATCACTAATCTTCCTCCGCTTATAAATCTCATGCATTCAATAGATCTCAAACATTCTCCTAGATTTTTGTCTTTTAGAAGACCAAATCTTTCATGGAATATTATGATTTTTCTGCAGGAGTGAACACACATACTGAGTATGTTATGGAAAAAGTTTCATGGCACTTGGGAGAATATTTTTGTTTTCAGAATTATGAACACACTTCCGTAAGTTCATCCCGGGTTCATGTACGGCAATGACATCTAAACTTTGCACAAAAAGTCCGGTTAAAACAATCTCTGATACCAAAAAACCTACACTAGGACAACTTTAGGGTCTTGTGTGACTAATCGGCATACATATCAAGCTTCAAAACGTTTTAAAAATAAAAATAAAAGCGTAAAAGTTCTGAGACTTTACGGCATAGAATCGAGGCTGATATTTCTTGTATACATTTTCATACACTGTCCTGCAAATACTGCACGCAAACTTCCGTTTAAAAAGTTCCTGCTCTCCAAAGAACCACAGCAGCTCAAACAGGATACCATTCTGAGAAATCGAGAGAAGTTTGAAGCTGTAGAATGTTTTTTCCAGTGCATGAAGGCTGATAGTTCCAACTAGTAAAAGCCGCTACTGCACGACTGTTCTACACTTCACGCTTCAATTCTTACGCATGTTCGTATTGGCTTATTGTAAAAACAAAGGTTGATGACGTCAGGAACATGAAAGGCTATGAAGTCCATCAGACGGGGAGGGGGAGGAAGTGAGCGGACGACCTCGTACCGTCTGAAAATCAGGCTAGGAGGGGGTATGAAGATATTAAAATTGGGAACGTAAAATGTTCGTAGCCCCCTTTCCATCTTTTCAACCTGTCGAGCGCCACCCCTCCCAGCCGCTCTTTTAACTGCATGGCCAAAACATTCAAGAGACCCCTCAATATCTTGATATCCCGTCGTCATACTAATAAGGGGAGGAACAACTTTGTGTGTTTGCTTTGGGGAAAGGGAGATTAGCAAATGATAAAAAATAGTGTTTGGTCATTCTACCGGACGATCAATAAAACCAGAAGTTTGATGTAACGCATTATGTCGTGATGTAATGCATTATGGCGTGATGTAACGCATTATGGCGTGATGTAACGCATTATGGCGTGATGTAATGCATTATGGCGTGATGTAATGCATCATGGCGTGATGTAACGCATTATGGCGTGATGTAACGCATTATAGCGTGATGTAACGCATTATGGCGTGATGTAAAGCATCATGGCGTGATGTAACGCATTATGGAGTGATGTAATACATTATGGCGTGAGGTAATGCATTATGGCATGATGTAACGCATTATAGCGTAAAGGCAGGATGGCTTCCAGTTCCTCGTTGTTAAGGCAGTAATTTAGTCATTTAGGAAAGTTCATTTAATATATTTTGTCGCCACTATTCAGTTTTGAAGCAGTCAACCGAGCGAGGACGCAACGCCATGTTATGCATTGCATCAAGAAACCATCACCTAGGTTAGCCTCCTCCGCAGCCATCTCTAATTTTCGAAGAAATCAGATTATGGGCTCCCTGTGGCAGGTGAAGAAAAGAGAAACTGGTAAAACCGGTTACCATTTTATTTTCCCCAAATGTCTACGTTTTTCCTCTTTTGATCTTCAATAATATTAAAATATAATAAATATTCAAATGTTCTGGGTTTTTATTATATTGAATCAGCCAACGACCACAATGTTTATTCCTGAACTTAATGTTTTGTGCGGTCAAATGTTTAGATCGATCTGTTCTTTTATTCCCTCTGGGTTGCTCCTGAAGTTGAAGATATTTTGATAACGCATTTGGCGACTGACTTAATCCTACTTTGATTATATTTTCACTACTCTCAGTTAATACCGACATCTGATATATATATAATTGGAAAATGCTCACCATCATTTCCTTGCCAAGGTATTGCCAATCCATCGTGTTTAGCACTGGATCCAGTGTTCGTGTCTATCTGGTTAACTCTCGCTGTGAGCTCCTTCAGACTCAATTCCACTCTGACAAACTCTCCACAACATAGCAGCACCGCCAGCAGTGAAACGGTAACGGTGCCAACTGAGTTAGAGCTCGATTTGTTCTCCACCATTGCTAATTTAATTCTGATCTTTATGTAAACTTTTGGCTCTCAGAATACAATGGATTTTATAGAACCAAGGATGCAAAAGAGAGTGCCGCTTGTATGTCCCTGAATACTATTTTGTCTATTTGCGTACGACGTAAAACGGAAGCTTAAAGGCGAAGGCCATTCGCATGAGACGGAAGTAGCAGTTCCATATAAGGACTTGTAAGATTGATGTGAAATTCAAGCCTATTTCAGTCTCAAACAAGAGCCCATCTGGGCTTTCACTCAGGCCACTATATATACATCAATGCAGCCAGACACTCTTTAAGGTGAGCACATACCAGGAGACCTTTTGCATGTCCCCTAGTATGTACCACCTTTATGGAGGAAGGGGTACTCCCATAAAGAAATTGTTTTCAGTGTCCAAGGGAAGCTAGCACTATTAGAAATGTGGATGGGAGAGGTAGGACTTCCTCAAGATGCACATTTTTTCTGACCCTTGCAGGTTTTTTTCTTTGATATTTTGCGTTCCAGGATTTAATTTTTTATTTTGGACTACCCTTCTTTAGATTTCTGATGATGTGTTCCCAATGAGATTGAAGATGAAATACACTTTCATTTGAAATCCTCTTAGTAATAACCAAAGGGAAGAATTATTAGCTGAATTTAGCAGTCTTTAGGAGTGGCCGGTAGCGCGGTGACTTTCCTTCTCTGCTCCCCTAGTATATATATGTAATTTAATATTTTTGTTTTTCTTGTATGTAAATTAAAGAAGTTGACCTTTTACTCTGTAAACACGACTTATTCATGTAACACACGTTTACAATTTAGTCTGCTGTTCTGTTATACTGCAGGTTCCGAGTACTAATAGATGATTGTCTCAACTGTATGTTTATATTTGTCCCATATTATAAGTTGTATCCTGTCCATCCTGTGATGGAGCTATCACTATATGTCCCTGCGGCTCTTTTTCAAGTTCGCTGATCGCTGCCTCGCGGTATTTGTTGGATTAGAGATTATTAACTGAAATGTCTGTTGGTTATCTCTAATTAAAAGCTTTACCCTCATTCTCAAAACTTCAGTCTGCTTATTATATTACAGAACTATAAAGGAAACTGTTGGAAGCCTTTAATTTCTCGAACCAAAACCTCGGCCGTGAGACGATTTACCTTGAGAGTTCAATATTGCTTGGCTCATCATAAATATTCTGTGCCAGACAGAGTGTGTATTCTGGCTTCGTGTTGGCGAGTGACAGTGTTGTTCTCACAGTTCAGGAGTTCAGATATCTTCAGACTTCGATAGAGGAGAGAAACAATAACTGCTCAACCACAGTACATATATTTGCTAGTAAATCGCTATATTTCGCTATAAATCAGCTATTCAGTATACCTGTATAGTATAAAGGCACACAGGTCTCGATACGAGATCGGTAAACCAGCCAAAAACACAGTCAAAATTATTTTAGTGTTGACCTACCGATAATGGTGTTTGCGCTGGTATGTATAATGACCGAGAGTAAAATGAAATGTGGCATAAAACCTACGAAACGTACCTCAAACAAGAATATAGCGTCCGCAGAATCTCAAGATGGCGACTGGACTGGAGAGAAATCTATTAGCGTCAACAATTAATGCATAATTTAACGCATGCGCAGAAATTTTGTTGCACGGAACAAAAAAAAATTAGACTCGTGCCTGCCACAGGCAGCCCGAGTAAAAAGTCGAGATGTTGCACGGGGAAGAGGGAGAGGACGATGTTCTGTTGTTATGTGTGTAGAGGACGATATTCTGTTCTTGTGTGTGTAGAGGGAGAGGACGATGTTCTGTTGTTATGTGTGTAGAGGACGATATTCTGTTCTTGTGTGTGTAGAGGGAGAGGACGATGTTCTGTTGTTATGTGTGTAGAGGACGATATTCTCTTCTTGTGTGTGTAGAGGGAGAGGACGATGTTCTGTTGTTATGTGTGTAGAAGACGATATTCTGTTCTTGTGTGTGTAGAGGGAGAGGACGATGTTCTGTTGTTATGTGTGTAGAGGACGATATTCTGTTCTTGTGTGTGTAGAGGGAGAGGATGATGTTCTGTTCTTGTGTGTGTAGAGGGAGAGGACGATGTTCTGTTGTTATGTGTGTAGAGGACGATATTCTGTTCTTGTGTGTGTAGAGGGAGAGGACGATGTTCTGTTGTTATGTGTGTAGAGGACGATATTCTGTTCTTGTGTGTGTAGAGGGAGAGGACGATGTTCTGTTGTTGTGTGTGTAGAGGACGATAATTTTATTCTGTTCTTGTGTGTGTAGAGGGAGAGGACGATGTTCCGGCCGTAGTCTGTTCACGCCGCTCAACTCACCGATGAGGGACTGGTGCGCTTGCCATGGAAACTTCCTTGTTCTTGTCCTAATATCAAGGTACCTCCACCAGTGATCACGTGACCCTTTGCAAGGTCCCGTTCGCTTGCTGCAGCTTGTCCGTCCTTGTACAGCACCCACGAGCCAGTGGTGTTCTCCCAAGTTAAACAGATGTGGTGCCACTTACCGTCGTTAGCGGCTACGTTTGTCCTGATAATAGAACCATGCATATGGTTCATTACTTATCAAGATCGAAATCCATCAAACAAGCATTATATTTGAGTCAACAAATAAGATGGTTTTCCGTGTTCTATAAAAATATAAATATAACGGCACACTCGAGGTGTTCGAAGTCTGTAGATGCACGAGCCGAACGCGAGTGCATTCAGCAGCTTTAAAAGGTCAAGACCTCGAGTGTGCATTATTTCAATTATAGGACATGGAGAACCATCTTCTATTTGTTTCAGTGACGTAGCGAACACACACGCAGACGAGGCCAATGCCTTGTATAATATTTTGAAACTGCTCCACAGTCCTCAAAATACAGGAAATGACGTCATTTTCGAGAATCTGGGGAACATTCCCCCACACCCCTCTAGTGACTCGTGCCTTCGACGCTCGTCTTGTCTCGTCTAAAGTTTCGGTCTGCAATGGCTACAGTCACCTGTGTTTTATAATATAAAATTCGACCTAGGTGAAAATAAGCTAATTTTATTCAAGCGGGAAGAGATTTGAAGAGGAGGAAAACATTGGAGATTTTGAAGAGCGCCCATACATTGTGCTAACACTGTTTTTTTGAGTCAACTGAGGTGATGTACTTTGCCGGATGAGGTCTTGTTTTAGCTATAGCTCTCCGAGACGTTTGTCAGGGAAACTATGTAAAAACTGTGATTCAGAATCTAAATAACTCAAAGTGAAACCGAAAGTAAACGTTGTGGTAAAACGTACTGTAGATTTTTAAACTGTTTCAAGTTTTAGGTTTTGTACGTGATTTTAAATAGTAGTTAGTAAGAAATATTCGTATAACTGATATTTTATTGTCTATAGTATAGGTTATTTACTAGAAGTTTCTAATAGAAAGTGAAGTGCTGCAGGGGGTTGCATAGAGCTACTGTCTAGTGATACTGATTAGTTCAAGTGTGAGTTGGGCAAACTAAAAATCTCTATGACTCTATATCGGTTCCACTTTATTTATTTTATTACCTTTGTTTCATTTTTTAATCGAAAATTATCAACTATTGTTATGTTCCACAATCATATTCAAATTTGTCCAACGCACTTGCCATAATCTATAATTACTCCTAGTACAGTTGATTAAAACTACAGAAACTTGCAAATCATACTTTGCTCAATCAGGGACTGATGTGTTGGGTTATTAGACAATGTGCATTTTGGAGAGAAAATAACGCAATA
Source organism: Actinernus sp. WN-2022 (assembly GCA_030867875.1). NCBI lineage: Eukaryota > Metazoa > Cnidaria > Anthozoa > Actiniaria > Actinernidae > Actinernus > Actinernus sp. WN-2022. The sequence goes on from JAOWCC010001634.1 coordinate 26,895,371, forward strand.
TCGATAACGGAAATATAGACGAGTAAATTAGTATAGATATTTTATTGAAATGTGTGAACAATCACAAACTATATATAACATTAATTTGCTGTATGGCAGAATTCAATGGGAGTGGAGAAAATACTGACCCCCAGTCTATGGAGATTGTCTAATCAGCGCGGGGCGCGGGTAAAATGTCGCGGGTACGAAAATATTTCGCGGGTGCAAAAAATGGCGGAAGAGGGCGGGTTATCATTTTTGGGGAACTTTTGCACTATTATTTTAATTATTTCTTAAATGGATATACACTAGACTAAAAGTGTATAATGATATACTAGGCTAATGTTTACAAAGGAAAGCCTCTCTTTGTAGGTTGCTATTGCGTCACCAAGTGAGCTGTCCGCTCTGAATATGTTAGATGGTTTTAAATTAGTCCAAGGTGGGGCATTCCTAATACATGGTTGTTTGGGACAAAAATATAACGTTGTTTCCGTAGCGAAATTCTGTTCGTAGAGAACGTAAAGCCCTTTAACAGTGACGGTAAATTGTCCTACACTTTGTAATGTTCTGCATGCTCGACATCTCAGTGTTAACGTTAATTTACTCCTCTTTCCTCTTTCTTAACTTCCAAAGTCCATACTTGTCCGTTCTTATTAAGGACGTCTTTTCGAAGAAGTTCCTGAATGATTTATGTTCTTGTTTTGGTGGTGTTTTTGTTTATATATAGTACTAGATTTCGCGGGATAGTAGAGTATGAGTTCCCAACGACAGACAATGCCTCGTCATCTGTCAAAACCAGTTGCTGCAACAAATAACTGTTCTCTGGCAGTCTGCAGATGTTGAGCATTGTCCATATATGTTTACATAACTCTCTACTAGTTTTTGTTACGAAATCTTCACAATCGCACCAGGGCCGTTTTCCGATTTCTACTTTATAGTCTGATTTTTTTCACAGTTTACTAGGGTGTAAGTTTTGATGGACTGTGGAGGAGTCCAGTGATTATATTTTGAGCTCTTCCTTCTTTCGTTTGGCTGTTTGCAGCCTGTCAATAAATGCTTTGCTACGAGTAGGTCTGTAATGGCCTTGCTTGCTTGATTGACACTAGCATTTTTTTTTTTATTTCACACTCATTCCTTTACATTTGGGTAATTTACAGACATACACTTAATAATTATGATAATAGATATGGGGGGGGGGATATATATTAGGAAAGGGTGCAGGGAAGTTGAAGGATCTAAAAGTTTTCTAAATCAACTCCCCATTAAGTGAAATAAATATGTGTAGTGTGATCTGCCTTTGCCTATAAATCCAAGTAATCATAGTTATATAATAAATAATATTTTTTTTAAATGAAAAGAAGTTAAGGACTGTGAAAGTATGGTAAAACAATACAATAACAACTAAGAAATGTACATTAAGCTGTATCATCTGATTAATCATAATTTCATCACAAGTAAAGTGAAGTGAAAGGAGATGAAAATTTACATGTAGGCCATTAAACAGTTATTGTTTATGCATTATGCCGATCGAAGGGATTGGGGCTTCCAGGTGCCGACATCTTCTTGGTCTTGAGGTGACCTACGGTCTTCATCACATAGATCGTCTCTCGTCAGGTCTTCACTTAGCTGTTTGGCCCTGTGGAAGTGATCTCTTGTGGCCTCGTTTTGTTTGTCTAGATGAGATGGACCTGTTCCGCCCTTTCATGTACCAGCTCGGAATGCTTTATATGCTGCTGCTAGCTGAATGCTGTCCCACGAATTGGCACTGATATGCCGCGTCAAGCAAGGATATGTTTATCCTGTCTCTCTTCACACAATTTGCATGTATGAGTTCTGCAAGGTTCATTTTCTGGGTATTCTCAAATGGCACAAACGCACGAAAGATGTAATTACGTCTTTTGTGCCACCATTCGATCCAGTTCTTGAGATATTTCCTCTCTTCACATTCTTCAATAAAGTAGGTCTTCCTTTGCTTTTTCATAAGCTGAGGGACTTACTGCTTCTAAAAGACCATTGCACAAATCTTTAAAATTCCGTCTATCGTGTTCATTTAACTTTCTGGCTTGCCTGTTTCTACACTCTTTGAAGTGGAATCCACATGTCTTGACCCTGTCTAACGCATCTGGAGCGATAGATATTTTAAGACCCTCCATGTTCGGTCCTGCCATGTCTGTTACCCACCCTCTGGGGTTAAATACATACTTATCGTCTGTCTTTTCTTTCCTCAATACTTCATTAAAAAGCTCCCAAACAATTCTACGTTGAAAGCATCTTCCGTCTCACACTCCATTGTCTCGAGGGGTATTAGTTTTTGGATGATGGGATGGTAGACACTATATATATAGCGGCAAGCGATACAAATCCGTTTTACCTTTTAACTTTGCCATCAAAGAAACAAAATTATTTTCTTATAACATGATCTTTAGTCCTGTCGACGTTGAGAGTAAACGAGGCCTCGAGTTTGCTTGTTTTAAAACAAACGAATGATGGCTTATCTGCCGGGTTGCCCGCCAACTCGGAAAAGAAGGCTGCAATATTCAATAACTACAGTGCCAAAACACCGACTGACTTTCTATAAAGTTCACATTCATTCAGACAGAATCAATAATACAGTAAACACCCGCATAAAAGAACAAGTGATTTGGGGTTCAGGCTGATGCGTTTCTTATATATCGGGTGCTTAGTGAGAAATCAGGCTGAAGATGTTCTTAAGAGGTTCTTAAAATTGTTTCTGGAAATGAGGTACAGTGATCAAGATTACTGAGAGGTTTAATTAATATGCAATCACTGTACCGCTACAGGCTGTACTGGATGCCATACAGTTCAGTATGGCCCCCTCTGGAATTTAGCCAAAAACTCTAAAGAAAATTAGGCTACTTTCAACAAAATGAAGTCAAATTTACTCTAGCAACTCCAATCCCTTCTGCGAAATACTGTGTGTTTGTAATGGTCCAGCACACATACTTAGATCAGCCCCACTGTTTTCTATTTTTTGAAACCCTATTTTTTTTACATAAGAACATGTTTCATTTGTCAGGCTGAATTGGTTCTTATATATATGGTGCCTTATTGACCAAATTTCAGCCTGAAGGTTCTTAATCCACTTGTTCTTTTATGCGGGTGTTTACTGTATAAGTAGCCGGTGTGTGATCGACAGCAAAAAGTACAAAAGATTCAAACAAAATAATTTCGTTTTTTTTTATCAAAGATTAGATAAAAATATCGATACATCGAGATCCAGTACATTGAATAACCTTCAGATGATCTACCCTCAACTGCGGACTGAAAACATATTAACTTACCCTGCTCTACCTGCTCTACAGTTTCTTCTATTTCGAAATGCCGTTTTTGCAATTTTCCCTTAAAATTTTCCAATAATTTTCCCAACAGTCAAAGTACAGGCTCTGTAGAACGCTCAAGAAAGAACTATTTCCAAAGAGAGCTAGCTCTGGTCAACTCCACTGAACTCCACGAGGTCGTAGCAGAGAGGAAGATCGCAGGAACTGAAAATGAAGACTGGAAATAATCTTTCAACGAGCGTGCAAAAAGGCGTCAAAATAGGAGACACAGGCAACCCGATCTTATCGGTCTTGCTCATGAAACTCTAGTCGATGTTCGAAAACCACTGACCGAGAGGAAAGCAAATGGAGAGAAACCATCCCTGTCCGTTGAAGAAATCGCTCTACAGCCGTTGCCCGGGAAAGTCACGAAAACTAGGCTAGTTAGGCATTAACTGGCTCAAACCCATACAAAATTATATAGAGTGATACCTGTATTAAGCGGACACCATCGGGACCCTGGCAGGTGTCCGCTTAATACAGGTTCTTATAAATTGTGCAATATCTTTTAATTATTAACATTTTACAGAAAATATAAGGAACAACATGGAATTGCTGTTAGTGACGCGAAAACATTAGTGATAATTCGTGCTTCAGTAGTCCGGAAGTGTCAACACATGGTTTGAGTCCCTATCATTTCTTGTGAAATTGAGCGATCATTCTGTCCTTCCGAAGAATAAAGTCCTACCTGAGAAACATAATGACTGAAGATCACTTGACTCGTCCTGATGCATCACGATATTGACTGACAAGACACTCTGCACAACATTCATCAGTAAAGACAAGACTGATGTTTCAAGGCTGTGTCCTCTACAACTGAGTAACTGGCACGCCGAGTGAGTACCAAAATCTGGGGGAAAAACACCCGACTAGTGAGCTTTGCGGTCTTCCCTGACTTCAACTTCTTACCTCTCTTAGCTTTAATTGGCGTGCCGGCTCTGACTAGGACCATCGTCGCCGGAATCCTCAGAACCACTGGAGGAGTCTGACAGACCCAGCTGCAGCATTTTGGCCTCTACTTGTGCTTGCAGGCCAGGGACCGAACGAATATCTCCCGCCGTAACTGCGAGTTTCGAAGCCGAACGCTTACAAACAGGGGGCGGATCCCTTAAACTCTGCTTTAGGCTTTCATTAGTCTTCTGAAGTCTTTGGAGGTCGTCCTTTAAGCTCCGAAGTTCCGAGTCAATGGAAAGCTGCTCGTGCTCGGCTTGAGCGGCAGCTAAAGCCGCTCGAAGAGACGTTACGGACTGTTCTCCCGACTGTTCTTCTTGTAGAGAAGCGGCGTGTTCGCCTATAGATCTAGAGGGGTCGAACTGCGCTCCGAAGGACTCCTCCGATTGTGCGAGGCCTGCTTCCAACGCGTCAAAATCTACACGTGGAACGTTACGATAACCACGACCGGCCATCAGGAGATATTTTATAACTACAAACGACGATAAGAAATACTGAACTGTAACTAGAACAAGAGCCCATCTGGGCTTTCACTCGGGCCACATGAGATTGAAGATGAAATACACTTTCATTTGAAATCCTCTTAGTAATAACCAAAGGGAAGAATTATTAGCTGAATTTAGCAGTCTTTAGGAGTGGCCGGTAGCGCGGTGACTTTCATTCTCTGCTCCCCTAGTATATATGTAATTTAATATTTTTGTTTTTCTCGTATGTTGACCTTTTAATTTAAACACTACTTATTCTTTTAACACACTGCTGTCTTGAGCAGGCATATATTCATTGTTTTGAACCCGAGAATTAACCGTACTGCCGTACTTCATGGTCCCTTTCTTGAGTAGTGGGTTGTCGGTCAGGTGATTGTAAACTCTCGTCATTTAGCACAGAAAATGTATTCTGATGAATAGGGATCGGGTTGTCATGTAAGAAAGATGGCTCTTGAACAAACTGATTCGTTGCTAAAGCTTCAGTAGGTTGGGTAGTCTCGGAACACTGGAGACCTTGGTCTTTCATTGTCTTCTTTTTTGTATTCTTGATTATTTTTTTAAAGTTTGAAAGTCGGATCTCAGCTTTATTATATCCGCTTTCAACTCGCCATTTTCAACTTCTAGGTCAATAATACGTGATGACAGCATCTTGATTTCGGTCTTGTATATATTATCTTGCTGCACTAATTTGTCTTCCAAATGACAGAGTTTCGATTCGTTTCTTGATTCGTGTTTTGATGTGACCCAAAATAAGATGTTCTTCTCGGATGTTTTAAATGCAGCACAGCGAGCCGATGGCTTATAGATTCCAATATCTATTTCTTCGAATTTTAGCTTTCCGGATCCTGGCCCCTTCACTGGCTTCAGGTCGTCGTACGTGTCGTATATAAAATCACTGGCCATCTGGGTAAAAAACGCGGTCCTTCGACTCCGACAATAGCGCCAGTTGAAATATCCTGAGCCTGTTGGAAGGCTTTCGCACGAGTGAAGTTAAATAAAACATTAAACTGCTTACATTTGAGAGATGGGACTCCAAATTAGAGAGAAAGTTGCTCGCGGGTCCTCCACCATCTTGATTTACTGTATTAAATTATGTAAATAAATTAACCTGGCGATTGTTGCGTGACCAGCACAGTGCAATTTGATTGGTGTGAACTTGAACTTTAACGCATGCGCAAAAAATTTGCTGCACGAAACAAACAAAAAACAAAAATAATAACGGTTTGCAGATTAAGACTCGGTGCTGCCACAGGCAGACCGAGTAAATAGCACGACGGCGAAACGACTGTTCGAAACTGATCAAGATCAACTACATGTACGTTCTAAATGGTACCCGATTACAACAAATCACATGATACATAATGAATGACTTATCAATGTAAATCGATCTTATTATAGAACCAAGAGAAATAATAACATAGGAATGAGGGAATTAAGTATTTTGAAGAGTCCTCCAAAATCAGCCAATGTGTACATAGAAAGCACTGAGAACCATGACCGGAATGTAAAAAAGCAGTTAATGAAAGACTGTACATTTATATGAAGTTTGGATATCCCCTCCCCCCCCTTAATTACCTTGTTGATGGCAGCACGTTTAATCTACCGGTAACATGTAGCTCAGTCATCTCCCACATGTCCCTCTGTTGACTAAATCCTAGAATTTTACGTCCTTGTCCGAGAAGACGTGAAGGTCTAACCGTTTACTGTTGGATTATGTAAATGCAGCACCTTCTACTCAGTTGTTCACCGTGTAAGACCCTGAGTGTTGGTACGATCGGGGTTTGAATCCACGACCTCCCGCACGAAGACCGGCCCTTTACCACTGAGCTGACCGGGAGGCGGTTACTCAAAATTAATCCTGGATCCGCCCCTGGTTAAATTCGACAGACAGTGCCCAATACCGACAATAATAGCACTGGTGTCCTTTAGAAACAAAAATAAAGCAGGCACATAGCCAAAATAGATCAGTTCCTACCAGGAGGATTGACCTTGCTTTCCACAGCTGCTAACCGTTCACCAAGTTGTTTGGGAATTTTTTGCATCTCTTCCAGTTCTCTTCTCAAATCATGGCGACATGCACCTGATTGTGTTCACCGCTCAGGTAGATTTTACCAACAGCGCCTTCAACTTTAGTCAAATTTCCCTCGACCTTCACATTGCTTTTCGAGATTGGCAATTTTAGTAATTTTCCTGCTTTCAGTTGTGTAAGTTGAACGCCAACGCAGAATAATACCAAAACAGTTTTGAACATGGCTGTGCCAACAATCGTTCGTGTTTCTGACTGGACTTTGGCGATGACTTCTCTCTTCTTCTCGTCTTGTACTTTTAATACATAAGAGTACTGAAAAGATAGCAAAATACAAGACTAATTCTGAACCTAATCCTGCATGTGTCCGAGCCCATGGTGCTTTGCGCCAATGTTATGATTAGTTTGTTTATCAACGGCCGCATAAATTAAAGGCCAGCTTTTAGGCGAACTAAAATGCTCTCGATTGTTTATAAGTTTCATAAAAGAAGTACACATACACTTTTGGATAACGAATTTCATAATTTCTACCGGATTAAAAACCCAATCGAGCCCACGAATTTTCCCCGGATGCTTCGAATATGATTTTGACAGTACTCGGCAAGAAGCCAGTTGTTCTGTCTTTAGATTCTAATTCGATTTACGAGTGCGACTTTTCACAACTCTACAAGCAAACACATACTCTTGTTACCTTGTTTTTATGTTTCCAGTATTGCTTAGCTGTATTTGAAGATCTCTACTTTCCTTGCGAATGAAATATTTTTGAGTGCAAAATGAAATGTCGTACTCGTACTCGAGTCAAACTCACAGCGAAGTAACAGCTGAACTCGGCATATTGGAGTTTGACCCGCGATCGTAGTTTTGGTAGCAGGACTTTCTGGACCTACTGGAGGATGAAAAAAAAGGTTAAGGACATTGCTTTCTCAGCTAATAAACATGCAAAATATATACAGATACAGATAAGTCGTAACACCTCAGTGGAGATTAGCCGTGCGAAATTATAATTACGAATGTTCTTGATGCCAGAAGTGGTTGCTTTGTGCTTCGTATTTCCAACGGAGCCCGCCGGTCCCTTAGTGCAGCAAATCCCTGGGAAACTCACGTAGTAGTCCTTTTGAACCACAAGTGTTCTCTTGTAGACCTAGAGAAAGTAAAATGTGGACTGCTGAAGGATTATTTGTCGAGTCACTTCGCCTCGCTGTCTCGGTCCTTTCTCCGGCATTCCTCTACTCGCCACTCTAGACCGGGATTCGAAGAAATATTCGAACTAAAGTTTCATTTTAAAAAGTATATATACAAAAGTTAAGATAAAAGAAAGTTAGTTAAGCATACATACCTATCAATAATTACACGATGGCCCAAACTAGGGATGGATTTCACATAACAACAACAACGGTCTTTCTTATTTTCGTAGCCTACGAAAATGATTTGCCCGCGCAAAGCACCATGGGCTTGGACACAGGGTCTTTAACTGGTTAAAAAACGAAATTTCAAATGTATAAAGATAATCTAAAAGCAACTTGGAAACTTATTGGTACTCTGATTAAGCGGAAAACGAAAGGACAGACAATACCAACTAGGATTATAAGAAATAATAAAACCTACATAAACAAACGTGAAATTGCAGAACAATTTAACCAGCATTTTATCTCAGTTGGCTCTGATCTTGCTAGATTAATTGAAACTGCTGATCATGAAAACCCAGTACAATATATGCGGAATTCACCAATATCTAGCTTTGTTATGTCTCAAATTACTAAGGAAGAAGTTAGTCAAATGTTCTCAAACTTAAATGCTAGCAAGGCCTCACTAGATATCCCAAATAAACTGATTAAACTTGCCAATAATCAACTTGCAGTGCCCTTTACCTATATCTATAACCAACCTATAGCAACAGGGATTGTACCAGATATTTTTAAAATTTCACGAGTAACTCCAGTCTATAAGAGTGGTAACCTCACTGATCCAGCTAACCATAGGCCTATTGCAATTCTCTCACCTTTCAGTAAGGTACTAGAAATAATTATTTATAACCAGCTTGTTAAATGTTTGGACAAACACAATATCTTATTTCAGTATCAATTTGGATTTAGAAAAAAACACTCTACTGAACAGGCTATACTTGAGATTACTGATACCCTTAAGATGGCAACTGAAAAGAAGCAGATTACTTGTGGAATATTCCTTGATTTTGCCAAAGCTTTTGATGCTGTTAACCATGATATTTTACTAAAAAACTATATCATTATGGTATCAGAGGTACTCCATTCAATTGGTTTGCTAGCTATCTTAAAAATCGTACCCAGTATGTTAAAATAGACGACATAGCATCAGGCACTATGATTACTAAGTGTGGCGTCCCTGACTGGTCTACACTTGGCCCCCTATTGTTCCTACTTTATATAAATGATTTACCAAACTCCTCAAGCAAACTGTCATTTCGAATATTTGCTGATGATACAAATATATTTTATTTTGATAAAGACCCTAAACAACTTGAAACCATTATGAATGAAGAAATGAAAAATGTTTTTAAATATTGTGCTACAAATAAAATGTTGATAAATTTTAAGAAAACAAATTATATGATTATTACTTCTCCCGCTAAAAAAGTCAATATCAGCATTAAAGACTTGAAGCGCAAATCTTATATAAAATATATTGGAATCTTTATTGATGAGAAACTAAACTGGGACCCTAAATAAAACATGTCAATAGCAAGATAGCAAAGAACATTGGCATAATCAATAAACTACGTCATTACCCTGATTAACATATGTTAAAACAATTGTACTATACCCTGATGTACCCTTATATAAATTATGGTTTAGTTAGCTGGGGTAATACTTATACCTCTCGACTGACCAAACTGTCAGTCAAACAGAATAAATGTATTAGAAGTATTTTTTTATGTTCCAAACCGGGAAAGCTCTACACCTTATTATAATTTACTGGGGATATTGAAACTTAACAACATACTTAAGTTTAAAACTGCAGTTCTAGCTCTATAAAATCCTCTATGATAAACAGAATATTCCATTGATTTTACAAAATGTTCTTGTCCCAGCTTCTCAAATACACAGTTATAATACTAGGTATTCCTCAGGTGATAATTTACATAAACCACAAATAAGAACTAATTATGGATTATTCTCATTTCGATATTTCGTTACTCTAGTATGGGAAGAAATACCACTTAATATAAAACAACTAGGAATCTGGAGCTTCAAGGAATAATACAAAAAACATTTGTTGTTGAAGCAAGCATAGAATTCCTTTATATAATAATTACAAAAAAATTGCAATGTTCTAAGCTTATAGCTTAATACACCTTAGTAGTATGTACTTGCCTTGATTTTATTTATTATTATTATTTTAAACTTAATTTCACATAATTTGTAAAAGCATTGCCCTTTTATGGCAGAGGCCATCTCGAAAGCTCTGCTACTTTGGCCTCTGCACACTTATATATGTAACTATTTTTCATATTCTTTTCTTATTTTTCCTCTTGATTTATTATCTTGTATTCTCGCATTGTAACTTGCTCTATCGATAAGTGTAAAATATAATTGAATTGAATTGAAGTGCAGCGAAATTTCTCAACAAGATATGGGAAGGGCAGGAGGATCTCAGTAGGCAATGTTAAGGAATGTTTGTTGAACGACATGGGTGGCGCAGTGTTAGTGCTCGCCTCTCACCGCTGCGGCCCGAGTTCGAGTCGGACTTGGTGCCATATGTGAGGGTTTTCTCCGGGTTCTCCGATTTCCTCCCTCCGTAAATATCAACATGTGAGTTTGAGAGTAGTATGTATAAAATATATGAATGTAGTGGGGAGTGTGTGTGGAGTCATTGAAAGCAGGCCCCCACCAGCTATGCTGAAATACATAGCCTGCTAAAACAAAAATAATATTTATTTATGTATTTTATCAAATGCTAGACGAAAACATGGATTTCCTAGAGGTCAGTGGCAAATGTGGTGCAGGATATTTTTGTGCCAACATAGGCGTTGGCATATTTGTCTCATTCTTGCGAGCCCAATATAAAGCGAGCACGACTGAACAAATATATGTTGGTTGGCTAAAATTAGACTTTAGGTAACTACTGAAGCTAGCGTAAGAAGATTGACTAAAGCGAAACTGACTAAACTATGAAATTGTACTAGTGCAATATGTAACCGGGTTTTAAAACTGACTCATTTATTGAATCACTATTGAAGCACGTCTTTTTCTTAATGCTATTTTTCAAGATAACATATTTTCTCTACCTGTAAGTATTCTTTAATACCGCCAATTATCTCCAACCAAAAGGCCTGTCCCACTGACAAGCAAAACCAAGAATAAGGCATGTACCTATAAAGTGAGTTGTTGTGATTTAGTCGGTGTAGTGCACCTTCCATCATGGGACTAAAAACAACTTTATTTAGTACGTGTTTAGTCTTCTATCTGACCCTGGAAAGGGTCTACTAATCGGGGATACGGATTCCTCGGTCGAATTGGAATTTGGGTTGGTTTTTGAGGAGGGAGGAAAACGGAGAAAAAACCTCGGAGCAAGGGCGAGATACCCACAAACTCAACTCACATGTGGCGCCGTGTTGCGGGAATCGAACTCGGGCCACAGAGGTGAGAGGCGAAGTGCTTAACCACTGCTCCACCCCGGCTCCCCGTTGATTCTGATTCTGGTTGCAGTCGATCGTAAGAGACGTCGGCCATATTGTATGCATTGTGTGATAGAACTGGCTAGTTCTCCTTCCTGAGTCTTAGAAGTGACACGTTCTATTTGAGAACTGCCCGATCAGAGCAGTCGGCCGGTTCGTGTACTGAAATGGAAACGTTACGCTAATCTGCCTGGTTGGTGCTCGTCAGACATGTACACTATTCGCATTTTGTGTTTTTCTAAATATAGAAATCCGCATAGTAAACTAACATTCCTGTTTTTCGTCCGGCTTAATTTATATCATTTATTTGGTCTTGATTTAAAGTGCAAGTATTATGTCAAAAAAAAAAATGATATTGTACTATTGTGTTAGTTTCTCACAAAAAGGTATTAATCTTGCAAATTTTGTAACATTTGTGGCATTTAATCCCTAATTTTGGTTACTTTTCGTGGACCCTGTGACGTCATAAGATGAATCAACTCCCTCCCTAGAGAAAACTAGTACAATAAAATCCCGAATCGATCCCGCAATTCGGGTATCGTTTATTCTAGTTTAATTTCTGCTCCTGCCTCTCAAAGAAAACTAAGTTAGACAACTGAAGTATATCAGAAATAGAATTTGGGGTAAAAAGAGTTCATGTTGTTTTATGGCGCTACTTGCACTTTAAGGCATGCATTTCCTGGATGCTCTTAGTATAGACGAGTTTAACGCAGTCTCTACACAGTCACATGATGATGCATGGATTGGAAATATAACCTATAGCTACTTCCTACAACACTCTAGTTTCGTGATGGAATCGCTTTTCTCGTATATTCTTGCTTTGTTTATGCATTTCGTAAGATTCTTACTAGCGTTCTGCCTAGTCTATAGATCGTTTTCACTGACGTCACACAAAAAATTCCCTCAAGAAAAGACTGATATTAGTAAAATATTTTTTATGTTGTGTATAGAGCAGGTAAAAATATATAAATGACCGAAATTTTGGAGCATTAGAGAACTTCCTAACTGAGCTGTCGGACAAATAATATTCAAAGAATTTAGTGTAATTTGTATGCGGCGGCCATGTTGGTTTTAACGTTAAATCAAGTCTAACATTTTAAATTGGCAGAAATATATAGATTTCCATGACATTTAGGAAACACGCTGAGCTCAGTGGGCTGTCACAAAATTCAAAATACTGTAACTCACCGATACCTAAATCATATTAAAAGAACAGGGTTATAGATCATTTAGTTTAGATTTTAGAAGTTTGATGACGTCACGTGAAAACGATCTATAGGTAGTGACCGTCACTGTGACTTTAGACATGCAGTTCTATCCAATTCACTCCTAACTTCGTGTTAGTTTTGTACGATTGTCTCAGATCGCTTAGCTAGCCAGGGATATCCCAAGGGATTTATAAACGCTGCTAATCTGAGTAGTAATTTCGGTCTTTCGTCAAGAGAACGTTTATCATTTGAGGTTGACGTACCGTAAGATCGAAATCATAGTCTACGCGTTGTTAAAATTATTTCAAGATATTCAAAGCTCGTAGAAATCTGACCCCAGTGTGGATAAGAAAGACATGCATGCAGATAATCTGACGATGAACAAAATACTTTAAACCCACAACACTTTATTAGGATTCTTCCATCGTGAACAGTTACAACGCGCACAGCAGTCTCAAGGACAACATACACACTCTCACTTGCAAAGCGATGGTCTCACAACTTGTACGCGTCCACGAATACCCGCTATGACGTCACGCCACTTGAACACGTCACCATCGCCCGAAGTGCATGCCACTGACATCTTTGAGATCTCCCTCGGGTCCAGTGCTCTGCTCCACAGGTTCACGCCGCTCAGTTCACCGATGAAGGACTGGTGCGCTTGGAAACCTCCTCCAACAGAGTCTTGGTCTTGTCCTAATATCAGGGTACCGCCACCAGTGATCACGTGACCTGTAGACAGGCCCCGTCCGCTTGCTGCAGCTTGTCCGTCCTTGTACATCACCCACGAGCCAGCGGTGTTCTCCCATGTTACGCAGATGTGGTGCCACCTGCCGTCATTAGCGGCTACGTTTGTACTGAGATTTTAATATAAAAACAATTGAAAACGAATACATTAATTGAGGGTCTCAATGGGGTTAACCGTTAGCCGTAAATCGGCAAAAAGCTAGTCGTTAGGCGTAAAAATTACATAATTTTAACCGTTAGTCGTAAAAAAAATTAACCGTAAACTGAAATATTCTAACATGGCCTATGAGACCTATGACTGTTGTGTGTCTTGTTGTGCGTTTCTGTCTCCCGTGGCTGATGCGGCTACACGTGGCAGTTGTCAATAGTCTCAATAAGCCGCCTTTGTGATTTTGTGCGCGTCCTGTCGGTAACACACCGGTGCAGCTTCGTCCCCAGGCTACTACTCGATCAGTTTCCCATCATGCAAAGTGGTTTTTCTAGCGCATTTTCAAAATGGCGGACTCTTAGAAGCAGTATGACTGTATTTTAAGACTATTGGCCGTAACGGGAAAAAACTAACCGTTAGTCGTAAAAAAGCCCAAATTTTAACCGTTAACCGTAAAAGCCACCACCCCATTGAGACCTCATAATTGTTCTGCCTCAGTCTTGGTTCATTTGTCTGTAACGCATGAATTATAAAGATTTCCTATTTTTAATTTGTATTTCATAAAAGTATCAAAAAGAACTACCGGTATTGTCGTTATTTATGATACTTGCATAATTTGCAACTGAGGGTCTTTTCGCCATTACAAATTAGATCAACTTTATTTGTTATCGTTGATTTTGATCGTGTCAGTCGTATACTTACCGAACGTTATTCTTTCCAAGGTAGATGTATAACCTCCTGTAGTCAGGGATAAGAAGTTCGTTGTCACTTCCAGGAACTGCGTAACTCACCGGCACTCCCTCGTTTGTCTTGTCAGCGGTCTTCATCCAAAAACACACCGTCACAGCTCGCATGGAGGGTACACCTCTATAAATGACGTAATCAGCGGTAGAACGTCTCGGGAATTTCAGATCAAAGGCTGGATATAGAGAGAATTGAACGGTGATCTATTAGAAGCATTCGGCTTGAATTTGTGTCCTCAGTCCGAATATCGTTATTCACCGCTTTTCCTGCTTGTTATCAGTATGTTAGAAAACTCACTGAAGGATACAACAATTCAACCGATTACTAATAATGGCTTAGCAGGATTAGCAATTATGCCAAATTAAAGCTGAGGAAAATAGGATATATTTCCGTACGAAATAAATAAATAAATTATTACATGAAAAATGATTGCATATGGGAGTATCTAGATTTTAAATCAAACTTTGCACGACTGTTACGTTTTCCAGTGTACGGCTGGCTAAAATCTGTCAAGTAGCCATCCGAATCTCAAAATGTTGGTATTTAGGTCCACAGTCAGTTCTGAATAAGCCTACTGATGACGATCAATTTCTATCCAGACCACTTTTACTACCGGACCACGTTCTAGTCATGAAGAATCAAATGGTCAAAACCAAAACTATTTCTCACCTAGGGGATTCAGTTTCTTTTCCACGATGGTCAACCGTTCACAAAGTTGTTTAGTGGTTTTTCGAATCTCTTCCAGTTTGCGCTCGCTCAAAGCCGCACGTGCACCATCAACCGAAATCAAAATCCGGTTGTTTTCACCGCTCAGGTAGATTTTACCAACAGTGCAGTCAAGTTTCCCTCGATTTTTGTAGTGCTTTTCGCCAACAATATTTCATTTTGTGCGAAAATGATAAGGCACAAAAATACGAAAATAGTTTTGAGCATAATTGCTGAGTCTCCGACGATCGACTGAGGAAAATGAGCGTTTCGGATCAGTACTATTAATAACACTGATGAGATATGCTTAACTCTAGTATGCTTAGTATATCGAACGAGCATTTTTTCGCGTTCAGCTTACCGCAAAACAAAGCTCCCAATCAGCTTATTGTCTTGTCTTGAAAACAATAAGATGTAAATGTTTCAGGAACATCTGCAAGCCACTCCTTTGGCAATGTTTTCCACGGCCTTGACAGACAGACCGAGTTTAATTTCTTAAAGGCAACGCACTCCTTTTTTAAAATATCTTTTAACAATTGATAGCATCGATTGTGGAAAAGAAGCTATGTGATCGTTCCCGTGGGTAATTTTTTTGAACGGAGAGGGATTGTAAGCTGCTTTTTGGGACATAACTGAGGGAATGGGAACAATTTACTCTGTCTGTCTTCGACTTCCTTGATTCAGAAACGGGAAAATTATTCATTTTTTTTACCGAATGGCTTGCATAGTTCCGCCAATCAAAGCAGAACAAAAACGTGTTCTGAGCAAACATGAATTGTATGTAAAAATATCAATCGCGCGCGTTTAAAAACACTGACGTCAAAGTTCTGATATCTTATCCGTTTAACCGTGACCCGGTAAAGAAAGAGTGCGATGAAGCGTGAATAACAGCAAGTTAAGATACAATTATGCTAATATCATTTCTTGCATGTATTTTGAAATCCCGTTTTCACTTTACTTTTATTATATATACCTTGAAATCATCTTTAGTCAAGTAACTACTCTGAATGGTATTATTAGAAGAAATTTGTTGCTCACAAGTTGTTGGGAACATATTCTTGCTGTTTTGGAAAATTGTCAGTCGTGTCTCTATTATTCCTATTCATATTCACGTTTTACAGTGAGCTACGACAATTACTCCGAACTGGTGAATTTTCTAATACCTATTACGTTTTACCTTTCCTGAAAGACGTTTCTTGAAATAGCTGTATATACATGAATCTGATCAGTGAGCTTACCAAATTATTCTGAGATATTTTTGCTATGATGTGTATGCTCAGTTGATTGCTCGATCATTGTGTATCTATAGCTAGGCCTGTATACACCTATTTCAAATAAGGTTGTCACAGACGAGCGACAAGCGACAAAGAATTGTCATTAAAACTGACGGCAGCTATGCGGAATGGAATACGGTGCAACTGGAAATTTCATTCGAAGTGACCACTGAAAGCCTTTGACTCCAAAAACAAATGAATTCACTAGACTTTTAGCAACTTACAGCCATAACCATTTCGGTCTGGGTATGTCGCTCGTCGCTTGTCTTAGCCTGCGAAACAGGCCCTCAGTGTTATTTCAACGCAAAGGAAGTGATAAAATGATTTGGCCGCGTGAAAATGGAAAAAAGGAGACTGGCACGAGAGAGAAGAAGGAGGGCCTGCCGCCATCCCATCATTTCCCGTTCAGATTCTGTACGGGAAATACTGATTGGTCAATTAGCTGTCATCGCTGTCATGTGTCACGAAATGTCTCACATTCCTCCTGCGAACTGACTGAAACGGCGACGACAAGAGAGAAGTGATCGAGCAGTTGAGCGTTAATTCAGTAAAGTGTTTAGAAGCAGGCAGTGAATAGTCTACATTTGCACTTTCTAGGCGATATATTTTGGCGGTTTTACCAACAGGTAAAAGCCTTATTTTGCAACAGTTTGCCGTACAGGACTATTTGCAGAGCATTGTGAAGGATCAGTTAATCGAAACTAAATACACTGGGACTTAAGAGCCATCTCCCTCTACGATCTAGACGTAGAACTGAAGGAAATTACGGAGTTCCCTAAAGTAATTTTCGCTTCTGTGCAGTCAGGGTCGAGTAAATGAACTGGTGAAGGAAAAACTGAGCGGGGACTGAGCGACTTTATAGAGGCCGTGGTCGTGAATAAATCCCACACTGTAGAGACTTGGACAGGAGAAATAAAGGAAATAACAATGAATTGTGCAATGTTTTGACTACATATCTTAGGTACCGACAAAGTTACGAGAACACAAAGTTTGATTGACATGTTTAATAATCATGTTAATCCATGCGGAAAAGTTGCAGAATTCAAATGGCGGCAGGCGCTTATTTCGCTCGGATCGGTATCAGAACTCGCTCCGCTCGTATCGGCAGAACTCGCTCCGCTCTTATCGGAAAAGCGCCTGTTGTGCAGGCTACGCTTGTCTGGGACAACCATTTTTGAACCAGGTGTATACTGTGCTCCTAAATTGTGAAAACTATCTTCGGCTAATTGCATAAAAATGCCATTGCTCCTAAAAAATAATGACGTATTTCTTTAACTTTCGATTTGGGGCTCGGCAAATTTAATAGTTTGAAATAAGCGACAATTGTTGCGGAGCGTGTGAAAGTAATATTTGAATTTATGTCGAGACATCTTATCATTATCTGAAACATGAGACAGTCAAGAGTTCTTATTTATTTATTTGTGTGTTTGTGTGTTTGTTTGTGTGTTTGTGTGTTTGTGTGTTTATTTGTTTATTTGTTTGTTTGTTTATTTGTTTTTGTTTATTTGTTTGTTTATTTGTTTTTGTTTATTTGTTTGTTTATTTATTTGTTTATTTGTTTGTTTGTTTGTTTGTTTGTTTTTGTTTGTTTGTTTGTTTGTTTGTTTGTTTGTTTGTTTGTTTATTTATTTGTTTGTTTGTTTATTTGTTTGTTTGTTTGTTTATTTGTTTGTTTGTTTGTTTGTTTGTTTATTTGTTTGTTTATTTGTTTATTTGTTTGTTTATTTATTTGTTTATTTGTTTGTTTGTTTATTTGTTTGTTTGTTTATTTGTTTATTTGTTTATTTGTTTATTTGTTTATTTGTTTATTTGTTTATTTGTTTATTTGTTTATTTATTTATTTATTTATTTATACAAAGATATACAAAGAACAAAACATGTAGCAGACGTAAATGACAAAGACTACTGTTGAGGAGAGAATAAACAGGTGAAAAACACCTATATAATGAATCCTTATAGACAACGAGAACCAATCACATTACAGAACGATACAAACCATTCCGGCTTACGGTTATTTGAGCCAATCAGTGTCGAGTACAACACAATAACATTTCGACTTTCTCGAGCTTCGATCCCGTAAAACCCAAATTTTGTGGACTAAAGTTCTAAAGTAGTTCGAAGTCTTTTGGATGACACAAATCGCATGTATATGCTAGGATTTGTATTTTGGAATCAGCATTAATTTTCGATTTGCAGTGTGATTAGTTCTCGTTGTCTAAGTGACCCCGGTTGAGTTCAATAATCGCACTATAAACCACACTTACACGCTTCAAACTACTAACAATCTATTATATGTTAAGAGTAAATATCGGCGATACTTACTAGATAATTTCTTCCCTGTCTAAATATAATCCTACCAATATGTTAATATATTTGATTATGCAATCCAACACATACTGACCATTAAGTGTCATCCATTCAGTGTTTTTTTTTTTATTAAGTGTGAACTTGTCCTCTTTACATATCTGGGAGAGTATAGTGGTGAACCCCAGGTCACCCCGAACGCTTCTACTCCTTTGATCACTACATGGTGGTCAATTAATTCTTAATCATATAAAGCTCTCTTTTGGTTTATTCTTGATAATTATTTTACAATTTATTCAATGTTTTATTTTGAAATGTAAATTTCCCTTAAATAGTGACATGAAATGAATTTCAACTACACACGAGACGAAGCCCAACTCTCTCATATTATATAGCTCCATTTGGAATGTCATTGAAATACATCCCTGGAGCCATGGAGCGTAATTCAGTTATACCGCCGGGAGGTTCAGCGGAATTGGTGATGTGAGAAATCGCTATCCCGTCCCTACACTGGTACTGGCAAATCGCTATCCCGTCCTTACACTGGTACTGACAAAACGCTATCCTGTCCTGTTCGATCAGCTTTTCTGTAGTCCTTGGACTTGTTTACTTATTACTAAGTATTTTTGGCTGATCAGATCTCTCCGCAATATCCAACGTACCACCGACAGAATTGTCGTATACGGTTTTTGCTATTTTTTATTATTCGTTGCTAAACAAAGGATCGCTCGTTTCTAGTCTAAGTAATGGCGACCAGTCTCAGCTCGAACTTGTGGCTAAAATAATCGGACTTTTCGTTCGAATTTTGACTTAAGATTTTCCATGATTGTTATATATTTAGTAGTTTATCTTTCATAATCTGTAATGAAACATATTTTTTAATTTTCGTCACAGTAGCATTAAGGCCTGAGTTTTGGCATAGATATGTTAAAAAAGGCCGTCTCATCCACAGTGCTTAGCGCGCTCACATAGCATAACGGCCATTTTCGATGCCATCGAAATCCAGAGTTTTATGGTAGTGGTTTTAATCTTCTCTACATCTCTGCCATCCTTCCAGCTATCGTCAAAAAAATCATACTAGGTTGAACCTTTTTTATTGCTCTTCCTATTGAGCCTCTTATTTAAGTGTTTAAATTATTTGGTCATGCAAATTTTAGTTTTATTTCAGGTGGCCGGTAGTTCTCTGATGGATGCCAGTCTCGTTCGTCCTCAACGCCCGGGGGGGGGGTACTCCTGTTTGTGACGTATTATGTATGTGCCGCCCGGGTGGGTCAGGGTTTTGAGCTCTGTTTGGGCAGGTAGGGTCAGGGTTTTGGCCTGATTTGGGCAGATCAGGGTCAGGATTTGAGTATAATTTGGGTGCAGTCAGGGTCGGGGTTCAGTATTTTTTTAGGCAGTTAGGTTTTTTTTAGCTACTATGTCAAAAAAAGACATTCTGTTGCCGCATTTTGATCGCCTGCCCACATGCAAGCACTGAGGTTCCCGTACTTCAGTACTTATCTATGTACTTCATCTGCTGATTTGTTTACCCAATGCCACGTCCCGACTTGAAATGTTCCGTATTTTGCATGCAATCCCGGTACGCGGTATACCGGCCGGGATATATATCCGACCTTGTTTTGAAAACAATTTAAAGAAGGGGCATTCAGGTTTTTTTTTTTTCCCAAAAAAAAGGGGGCAATCAGGGTTTTGGAGCTCGGATTCGGTCAAACAGGGTCAGGGTTTGAGCCTCTTGACCTCACATACATACCCATTTTTCATGTAAGTACCCCCCCCCCCCCCCCCCGGGCCTCAACGAAAGGAAACAATTGTCCGTTTGTGTCCACGATTTCCACCTACAACATGGAGAAGCTATTCTGACCATTAATCTTTATATGTAAAGATATATTAGCGCTCAGTTCGAGTATCTACTATCTTTGAGCCGATTTGGGTTTTTGAACACCGTGGTTGGCTTAGTACGTGACCACAATTAAGTTGCAACAAAACTCAGGCCTACTCTGGGTCCTTAGGTCGCCGCGATGAAGTGCGACATTGAGCGACTTAAGGCGACATAAGCATTTTTTTACAAAAAACAATGAAATATTAGGCGACACTGGGCGTTATAAGCCGACATTGGGCATTATAAGGCGACATTAGGCAATACAAGGCAATGTAGAGCAACATTAGTTTGTAAAATAAGGTGACAGTGTGGCTTTTACCATGTCACATACATAAGGTGACATTCATTGACCATACATTGTACTGTATATCTAAAATAATAATACTACTTGTGAGTTTTTGATTGAAAGCATTTCAATTAGAAAGATTAATTTTAATCAAAAATGCCAGTATGCATGTTTTCCATATATAATTTAAATTAAATAAACATGAACAAGTACATATTGACTACATGTATAACACATAAACTAATGTGTGTAATATTTTTAAACCAATTTTGGTAACATGCAGCAAATTTGAGATATTAAGATATTAAATTTCAAATGTTTTAATATTGACCAATTGGGTTAGTGACTCATTTGTTTTTACTTTAAATGCCCCCATGAATGGCTCTTTAATAGAGCTGTTTTCAATTGAGTGTTGAAAACAATAAGTAATTGGTTTGGTTTTGCGTTTGCTTATATTTTCTATTGGCTGTGAGAAATGTTTTGTAATTAATTATCAGCCAATCAAGTTCTAAACTAAAACCAAATGCAATCACGCCGTCTAGTGAGAGTTATCCACGATTGCATTTACTTTTCCTCGTGACTGGTTCTTGAAAGTAAAACCAATCATGAATTACTTCAGTTCCTGATTGGCTAATTGCATTTTCACTTGCTCCTGTGATTGGCTCTGTAAGTACTTTGGCTTTAGTTTTATGACACTCAATTGAAAACTGCTCTAAAAATAATTAAGTTGGTTTTGGTTTTAGAGCAGTTTTCAGCTAAGTGTCAAAAAAACAGAAAACATAAATGAACCAATCACAAACATGGGGCATTTGCATAGCTGACCACATATGTTGGAACAGGGGCGGGCAGGTGTCGAATAACAACTTAAATATTGTATAAGAATAAGTCTTGAGCTTCTTTAATAATAAGTTACTTTATTTGATTTCGAGACAAAAATAAAGCTTGAGAGTTGAGTACTCTGAATGCATGCATTTATTGTTGTAATAACTTAATATTATGTACCGATAAAAAAACACTTATGAATTTCAGTTTAGATAGGTTTCAAAGCCAAAGGCAAAGACACAAATTTATACAATGTAGCTTTATTTATATATTTAAGCTTCTTATATCTTGTAAAATTAAGAAAGGATGCGTTGGTTTTGTTTACACTTAAGCTTATTAAGTCTTAACTTACAGACACGGATTTACAAATTTAAAATAAGAACAAATGACATAACAAGTTTACACAAAGAAGTTGGAATTGTTACCTTCATTTGTGTCATGGAAAATACCAGAAACGTTTGTGCAAAAGTCGTACAAATTCCCAACGCCGCCATAATTGATCTTGGTGAGCCAGCACTTTGCTTTATAAACCAGTTCAGCGGTCGACTTCCGCTAAAATGGTAGGTACTTCATATATGGTCTATTATATGTCTTCTATATTGTGCAAGATTGTTTTATATAAAGAAGACGCAATAATAGACCATATATGAAGTACCTAGGCTTTTTCAAAGTTGCCCACGGCTTTCTTGACCAGCGGATAGTCTACTGTACATGTAGTTGTACTGGAACCATTTACTTCACGTAAAAGCACGAAGTTCTAAACGCAAGTTGCAAAAGAACTAGGGCCCCAAATATGAAGCCATCATCGATTTGGATGCAACCGGACAATTTCAGGTAGATGCATATTTCTACATACAGTATACTGCAGTCGACATGACATATTTGTCAATTTATTCAAGATTTTAATTTTTTGTGTCCTACTCATAGCTATTCCTATTATGTTATAAAATTCCTGGCTTTCATTCATTTTAACTTGAGGTAGAGATGTGTGTGTTATAAACTTCAACTAGTGATAAATAATGAGCAAGGGGGATTTTGGCAGACATGTTGGATAAATTATAATAATTACCTTGATATGTTCACTATTCATAAAAGTATGATTATGTAAGTACTAAAGGGCACTGAACTACAACATGGGTAGCAAATACAGAGGAAAGTTGATTATCCATGCTAAAAATAACTTTATGTACAGCTTAATTTTGGAGTCTAATGAACTTGTGCATTGGACAATGCAACAGAGTTGAAGAAAAGCATTAGCAATCCCAAGGAACCTTTTTGGATCGATACTTGTTCGTTCACATCTCCATTATATTACAGTAAAACAATAGGCCGACACAGATTGAGAATTCCGAATGGCACGCGTAATCCAATCACAAAGCGAGGATTTCTCTGATGCTGTCAGCAAACAACTGTACAGGATTTGAATGTGCACATTACTATTTTTTTTTACTTTATGTTCACAACCTCAGTGCTCAGTGAAACAGTTACCTAGTGCAGCTAGCCCTTCCTTTAATTGTCCTGCATGTCATCTTATGTACATTGTACTAAACCTGTCTGAGAATACCCTAGCATCCAATAACCCCTACCTATAATGAACATAACCATGACAATACACTTCCAATCATCCCAATACCTTTCCCAATACCAATCCCTCGGGTACAAATCCCTTTTATGGTATAGATCCTTGTTTAGATTATTATTAGCTGTGCATAGACACATTAACATAATTAGTTACAGTTCTTTTTAGTCGGTCGTATAGGCAAATGTGTACCTTATGGGGTTCTCAACTATGAAGGGCAATTGTGAAATTTACTGGGGTAAGGTATGTAAGGGCAGTGGGACCTCGGGGTGGGGGGCGGGGGGTGGTAAGGTTTAGTCACTACAACTGATATACAATGTAGGTGTAGAGATACATAAATTTGTATTCATTAATAATTATTAAAAACAAAAACACTTACAGTCTAAACATAGTTTTATAATAACCAGTTATTTAAGCTAAATGTGTAATCTGATATTATATCATAAGCCAATATAGGGCGATGTAAGGCGATATAAGGCGATATAAGGCGACATTGGGCGACATAAGGCGACATAAGGCGACATAAGGCGACCTAAGGACCCAGAGTAGGCCTAAACTCCACTTGAAGAACAGTTTCCTAAAATCATTTTCAGGGCTTTGGCGTTTACCTTGTGGAAACAGGCCTCTCTCTGGTTTCGAAGGGCGGAATTCGGGCTTTTAGACAGTGATTTTGCCGAGATTTTCGGATTCACCGGGTTGATCATTTGAAGTTGATACTCGCACGAAATTTGACAAACAAAGCCGCCGTGACTGCATGATAATAATTTCCTATTCAAGCGAGCTGTTATTCGTTCACTATTCTCTCTTGGACTGGTTCTCTGGCACCAGCAACGAGATTGCCTGCTAACAGATGATCTCTCTCTCTGCAGGGAAAAATAAAACCGAGGGAGAAACCTCTCTTTTCATAATTATTAGTATTCTCTGTTTATAGTACTGATGCATGACAGCCGGTTCGGAAGCGACGGGTGAGCGGTAAATATTATAGTCAACAAAATATTATAGGCAACGAAACTCCGAATGGTTGACCCGAAAAGAATTGAGTAATTTCCTAAAATCATTTTGAGGGCTTCGGTGTTTAACTTGTGCAAACAGGTCTTGCTCTGGTTTCGAAGGAGCAGACGCCATATTGGATTTTGTGGTAATCGGAATCATCAAAACCACGGGCTCAATTTATGTTGGTTGAAACCGCTGATCGAAGTTATTGAAGGCGTAGAAAACTGCGTAGCGGCCTATACCGCAGGCAATTACATTAATGAATAAGGACCTGATTAAATATGCAAGGCATGAGGTTACTGAATTATGCATATGCGATGTTACTGAAAACTATCGATTTTTCCACGGAGAAACGTCACAGGTCAAAACCCCCCCACCCCCAAACTTCGCTGGACGTTTCTCGTGGAAAAATCGATATGTGACGCTTCCCTAAGAGAACGATTCCCCCATACATGGGAATCTTACAACGTTAGTTCCCAAAATGGCTATTTTAAGAACCAAAAGTTATTTTAGAACGTCGTCTGATTGGTCAGCTTTACATCAATCATACGTTCTGCGAGAAAATCATCGCCGCTCGCGACCAGTTAATGCTAGCGCAACTGGTCAACTCTCAAAAAAGGATTATCGGGTATCAGGTCACGTGGGGTCACGTGGACGGTAGCAGTAAAAATAAACCTGGGTAGCTAAAAATAGCCGCTAGGGGAACTAACGTAGGGGATGGGGAATCGTTCTCTTAACATAATTTTCTCTTGTCAAAATACTGATCAGTTCTTACCAGGAGGTTGACTTGCTTTCAATTATCTTACAAGAATAAAGCAGGCACATATATAGCCAAAATAGATCAGTTCTTACCAGGAGGATTGACCTTGCTTTCCACAGCTGCTAACCGTTCGCCAAGTTGTTTGGTGATTTTTCGCATCTCTTCCAGTTCTCGTTTCAAACCACCGTCAATCAAGATCGACACCTGATTGTGTTCACCACTCAGGTAGATTTTACCAACAGCGCCTTCAACTTTAGTCAAGTTTCCCTCGATCTTCACATTGCTTTTCCTGATTGGCAATTTAATTATTCTGCTTTGTGCACTGAGTTGAACGCCAATTAGGCAGAAGAATACCAAAACAGTTTTGAGCATGGTTAATTTGTTCCAACAATAGTTCGTGTTTCTGACTGAAATTTAGCGATGACTTCTCTCTTCTTCTCGTCTTGTACTTTTTCGTACGAGTGCAGCGAAATTTCTCAACAAGAAATGGGAAAGGCCGGAGGTCTTTATAGGCAATCCCAACTAAGGAATTTTTGTTCACTGACAACCGGTCGATCAAATGCTAGACGAAAACATGGATTTCTTAGGGGTGGCAAATGTGGTGCAGGCTGTATTTGGTCAGCTTTTTGTGCCAATATAGGCGTTGACACATTTGTCTCATACTTGCAAGCCCTTGGCTAAAATTAGACTTCAGGTAATTACTGAAGCTAGTGGAAAAATGTACTAAAGCGAAACTAAACTATAAAATAATAATTGTAATGGTGGTAACCAGGTTACGAAACACATTTATTGAATCACTATTGAAGGACGTCTTTTTCTTAATGCTATTTTTCAGGGTAAACGGGAATAACATATTATTTTTCTCTACGTGTAAGTATTCTTTAATGTCGCTACAGGGACCAAACAGCTTGTATGGTCTGTCCCTCAAATGAGATTGGTAATGAATCGCATTACCTTTTTCAGTGTGGACATCGTAGGATGATAGAAGCTCGTTCTCTATTTATGGCAAAGTTATATGTTACAAATCCATCATTCTCTTCGTTTGATCCTACTCGTCTATTTTTATTACATTATTTCCATGAAGGACGAAAATATTTTTAAAGTTAGTAGTGTGTATATAAAACAAATCGTGGATCAATACGACGAAATTTTAACTTTGCACATATACATCATCATTTACATCGTATATATCTATTTTTTCTCTCGCTTGTTACGGTTTTTCTTTGTTTTCTTTAAGTATTTTTAATTATTGGATTTACACTGATGTACATAAATTGTATCAAAGTGCCAACATATTGCATTGTAATATCAATTAATACTAAGCACAGTAATAGCATATTATGATTTTGAAAAAAGCAATCAGTCGAGATACCGTAGTAACCATATAGTTTACAAAATGAAGAAGTTCGAATTTTTATTAATTTAACCTAAGCTTATACAATTTCTTTACAAGATACTATTACTGGCTGACGGCTCTTTATCAGCCATGCAGAAAGTGCAGTGATGTGCTAAAGAAAGCCTTTCGCTGAAACGTTTACTTAGTTCAGTACCATTTCAAAGGACTTGATATATAGGGATATTAAAAATATAGTAGAATACCCGACCACTTTTAAAGACATCTAACCAAAAATTAATAGAGTACTGAGTACAACAAATAGAGCAGTACTGTAGTTTAGTTGGACATATTGACAGATATTTTTCATAATGTTATTGTGAATGTTATAACGAAATTTGCTGGCCACAAATACAAAAGTGTCGGGTCAATTGTTGTTTATGTATTAATTGTTTCTTTATAGCCTCCACATTAAAATAGCTGGCAAAACTAGTGGGAAATGCTGAATATACACAGAAATAGAATGTACGTATACAATGGCAATTTGTGTTATTTTTGGCATTTTCATCAGTAAAAAGGCATGTTGTCCTTACCCGAAAAGGCTAACCGTGACTGTTGGTTATTGTAAAACCCTGAGTATTGGTCCGGCCGGGGTTTGAATCCGCGACCTCCTCTACGACAGTCCGGCGCTTTACCACTGCATGAGCAGCTGGTAAATAGATCAGTTCGTACCGGGAGGATTGGCCATGCTTTCATTTACCTTACAAGAATAAAGCAGGCACATATATAGCCAAAATATATCAGTTCTTACCTTGCTTTCCACAGCTGCTAACCGTTCGCCAAGTTGTTTGGTGATTTTTCGCATCTCTTCCAGTTCTCGTTTCAAACTACCGTCAATCAAGATCGACACCTGATTGTGTTCACCGCTCAGGTAGATTTTACCAACAGCGCCTTCAACTTTAGTCAAGTTTCCCTTCACGTTGCTTTGTGTAAGTTGAACGCCAAGGCAAAAGAATACCAAAACAATTTTGAGCATGGTTGTACCAACAATCGTTCGAGTTTCTGACTGGAATTTAGCGATGACTTCTCTCGTCTTCAGTGTACTTTTACGTACGAGTGCAGCGGTGGACCGGCGTGTCTAAAACGCAGGTAACGGGTAACGGATAGCGGGTAACAGGTAACGGATAGGTGAAGTTTTATTGAAATTATAAAAGTACAAAAATATTATCTGGCACCTTACGTTTACGAGACAAATGTCTGTTTAGGCACACCATTTTATCAGCGTAGACTCAGGGTGCGTTTCACCGATCCAAAAATGGATTTTGCGTTTCTTTACCCAAAATCCGATGAATCCATACTCAGAATGGATTCGAAGGATCAAATCCAAATCCGGATTCTTGGATTCATGATCCAAGCGTTTCTTTGTGAAAGGATTCGAAAATAATACTTGTGGCTAGCGGCATACCAAACAAAATTACTGGCGGCTACCATTTTTGTGGGCCGTGTACATGCATTCCAACGGGAGTTGCCATGGCAAAATAATCCGTTTTCAGATCATCGTTTCTATCTGTATGATCCGGAGCATGAATCCAATTTTGGATTCTCCCAAAGAAACGCACCCTGATTATGTGTAAATGAAACGAAATACCAGCCAGGACGTCAGAAATAGCTCTATAATCCAATGCGCAATCAGTTGACAACTGTGTATCTTTAAATACGCGCTGCATTATAGCAATCAGACACGTTTACTAGTATCTATACGGTTTAGTTTGCACCTTTTCTGTCGGCCTACCGTTGGCCCGTAAGGGCTGGCCTGCAATGGAGTCGGCTTTGAACTATCTAATGACTATGAGGTATTGATTATCGAAAATCATGTATACGAATTATGTATTTGCTGTTCATTTTAAAAGTCGTAGTCAACTTGCTTTATTGCAACAACCGATCTTTATCGAAGATTATAGTAAGCATTGCACACAACAGAATTTCCAAGAACATACTGTTTTTGGAGATGTTCATGGGGCTTTCTCGATATATCAACGTCCTGAAATTCAGGACAATGAACAAGTCTATTGTTTTCGTTCGTCCTCACTAGCGACATAACTCCATAAACATAAGGGTCTGTACAATGTGCGAGGCATGCGAGGCATGCGAGGCATGCGAGGCATGCGAGGCATGCGAGGCATGCGAGGCATGCGAGGCATGCGAGGCATGCGAGGCAGCGATGTGAGCCATGCAAGCCATGCAAAAGAAATATAATTAATCAAAAACAAAATTTAGCTAGACAAACGATTCTTTCCAGTACTGATGATGAAATGACTCATACAAATCATTATTCAGTTGACCGGGAATAGGGAAAGTGCGTGTTGAAATATTAAAGGCAAAACATGGCGGGGAAAAGACATGATCTGTCGCAGTGTGGAAATTTCGAAGATCGGCTGAGCCAAGTCCAAGAGAATTGGACTTTCTTTCCGATTAACGATAAAAAGCAAGCAATTTTTTGACGACCTTTCGGAATCAGTATTCTCCAGATACAGAACCGAGATGCACAGACGGAAATAAACAGAACAGAGATGAACAGACTGATGGCTTACGGACATCAATCGAATCAGTGCAGAACTGAATAAACTACTTTTCGGATTGCAAAAACAATTTATCGAACTGCAAATGACGTGAACAAACTAGTAGGATAAAGAAGAAAAGTATTAAACCGAAAAAAAAACCGACAGAACAAGAAAATCCGAGCGAAACTGAACTCTGAGAGGAAATTATATAATTGGCCGGACCCCTGTGAAAACATCAACAAAGGGTGACTTTCATTTTAAGGCGATTTCGAATCGATGGAAACAACGGTTGTCACGGAAATGATGATTGTTTGTAGTTAATTGACATTTGAGATCTCTAATTTTATAAGCTATTAGGTTTTAGGTTAGAAGTCGCATGTGTGTTACAGAATTAGAAAGGACTTAGCTGTGAATAACTGCGAGGGTAAAAATAACAAAATAAAGCTTACAGCGAGATATACGCTGGTATAAAAATAAAAACGTTTCATTTTTCCAGGGATCCACAAGCAGGGGTCCTCGTTTCGTCGACTGACTCGGGTTCCTGTATACGGAAAATTTGATTTTTTCCATCTCAAAAAGCATTTACCATTGCAGGAGCTCTCATCTCAATTTTCTTACTTTTTCTTGCAACTCGCATTTTTCAACTTGCAACTCGCATTTTTCAACTCGCAACTCGCTTTTTTCAACTCGCATCACACCCATTCTCCAGTTGACTGACAACCAGTAAGCAAAGCACACACTGGCGGAAGGTGAATACTTACCTTCTCACATTCATTTGCAACGAAAACCCAAAACCCTAGCCCTGAACACACACACCGACATAAAATCCGCGGCTGAACTGATGATGAGCCAACAGCTAACTAATCTCGGTTTCCAGCCGTGGGGGTTTCGGTGAGCCCGCGATCCTCTCCCCACTTACGGCTGGGCGCGCGAGCTGAGACATTGTTGGTTTTTAGCCAATCACAAACTTGCCACATAATGTCAACACACAGCCCCTTTAACCGGGATCAACACAGAAGTGTGATATGTCAAAAATGGTCCAGATGACATTCATGTCTGTAGATCCACAATCTGTATTGAGGCCAATTAGCCAGGCAATTTTTGTTGAAAATAATTAAGTCTCACATCTCCAACACCGTACCATTTACTCTGTCAAGAAAAAGACAGTAGAAAGAGAAACAGTCAAAATTACATGCAAGTTGCAAATGTAGAAGAGCAATTTCACTTTTTTCTTATCAAGCTAGCAGGAAGTAACAAAAGTTAAAACAAACTAGAATCATCTTGAGGAATTTAGGGAAATATTGAACAATTTAGAATGTCATCATCAACCACCTGACATGTAACAAAATACTGTAAATTGCATCTTCCATTTCACTTAGTGTCAATTTGTACAATCAACACTACGTGTTAGTAGCACAATGTGGTACTCATGATACAGATTTTAACAATAAGTACAACAAGTATACAAAGTGTATGTTATGTCATCCGGGTCCTTTCTGTGGGATGCAGCCCATGCAATATTAGCCAGGGTGATGTTTGGAGTGTTTGTTAAAATATTGTTGTTACTGTCACAAGGGAGTATTATTAACATTAAAACTCCAGTTATTATCACTGACATTGATATTAAAATAAATTTATTGGATGTTAATTTAACCAATATTACTTTTAATTATTATGGAGCCTTATAGCAAAGTGTCTACATCCATGTAGAGTCCATGTACAATATTATTTTGACATAAAAATAATTTAGATACTCTCGTTCTAACTACACCCCAGGGGGTACTCCTGTAAATTTAGGATGGGTGTGTGCCACAAATATTTTCATTTGAGGGTAAGACAAATCGGAAATGGAAACCATTTTTAAGACCCAAAACCAACATTTCAGATTCATTTTTTTGTTTTCATTTGTCCATGGATGATACAGCACATCAATGTGACTGGACAGAAACAAATTAATGATTCACTTAGGAATACGCACTACCTTATCCAGTGGCACATAGGTTTGTAGTTTGCATATGGGAGTAACCCCTGAGATGTTAAGGAAATACTGTTGGGAAATAGAAGAGTCCAGTGAAAACAAATGGATCAATCACGGATTTTGGGAAACTCCCACACTTGACCCTAACCATTATTGGTTAATTAATAATAGAACTATGCATATCCAAGGGATAGATGGGTGGGTAGTTTACCAGAAACCGGGATTGAGCCAAACAAACAGTGAAAATATGTATCATATTACTGTAGTTCTGGAAATTGAAAAACCCTGTTACTGTTATGATAATAAAATCATTTTAATCAACAAGGCAGTTTTGCCAATTGCAACTGCTTTAAAGAGTGATCATGGTCTCCCTAACGTCCTTGTACTAAAAAAAGGAGCAAGCGAAAGCGGCCGCGACAGCTCCAGAAATTTCAAGCAAATTTCAATGGACAAATAATTATTGTCCTGATCATGAGGGGGAATCCAAAATACTGAAAATATTGCCTATATATAGCGAAAAGTTAAGAGGTTATAGCCCGTTATAGTTTACAGTACAGTTCGATCGAGTTAGTCGGGTGCAAATTGTAAAGAGAGGTTATTAGTCGGCTGAATCGGCATCTAACATGCCTCTGTATTTGCCAAAAACGTTTTTTGTTTGTGGGAAGCCATTTGACTGTAATTAAACTCGAAAATATATACGTTGTCGTTCTTGTGCGCGTTTCTGGCGTTCTTGGCAGAATTCTACAACAAGGCGTGTTAACACAAAATCCAGGGTAAAATATCATTAGTTCCAGAGAGGTAGGAGTTAGTTTTCAGGTTAGCTGGTGATCGAGTTACCTGAGTACTTGTACGGTTGTAACTTCTTCGTGAAGCGAAGCAAAACATGGCGGGCCCGCTAAGTGCCACAGGGTGACCAACAGTACGTTCCGTCACATTTCCACATTGCCAGATTTCCACATTTCCACACTCGGAGCGAGGACAGGGTGACCAACAGTACGTTCCGTCACATTTCCACATTGCCAGATTTCCACATTTCCACACTCGGAGGAAGGACAGGGTGACCAACAGTACGTTCCGTCACATTTCCACATTGCCAGATTTCCACATTTCCACACTCGGAGCAAGGACAGGGTGACCAACTTTACGTCCCGTCACATTTCCACATTGCCAGATTTCCACATTTCCACACTCGGAGGAAGGACAGGGTGACCAACAGTACGTCCCGTCACATTTCCACATTGCCAGATTTCCACATTTTCACACTCGGAGCAACGACAGGGTTACCTACCAACAGTACGTCAAGGCTTATGAAAGATATTGATTAGAATCATATCAAGAGGAAACCGACAGTGATTTCAGCCCATGTTCATTAAATTATATGGACTGAATATATATTCATAAATTCCGTTCTGATGACGCATTCTGTGCTCTTCTACCCGAAAAAAAAGCCGAAATGAGCGAACGCGAAACAGAAGAGAGTCTGATCATCGAACTGTACCCGGACTAGCGTATGGACACCGAGAGAACTGAACTGAGTGCATGAATAGAAGAAATAGAACTAGAAACCGAACCTGTTGATGTTGAAACTGTTTGACGCCCATACACAAATGGAGAAAACTACGGAAGCTTAGAAGGGACATTCAGTTCGAGAAAAAAATCTGTTTTTGTTTTTGTAGGAGTCTTGTATACGGTATTTGCTTATCAGTCTAGTTTTATTATACATTTTTGTACCGTAGGTCTTCTTAGATCCGACTATTCCTGTTTTGTCATCATTTTATTAAGGTTACCGGATACCTTCAAGGCATGTTTTTTTGTAAAATAAATATTATTGATTATTTGGAAAGTTTATGGATTGTTCTACAATTTAGAAAAAACATTATTTCAAAAGATATAAAAGCTTGCGAGATTTTTAGAAAAAACGTATTTAGAAGGAAATTAACTAAATAAATCACCGAGGCGTTGTAATCCCTTTACGTGCCACGGGCGCCCCGTGGACTTTTTAAGCGGGAGCTGTTATCCGAGTACCGTAATTTGCATACTGTTGTTGTAGCTTCCCTTCTTCGAAATAACAAACGTGCATTTAGAGTCTTTTATCAATCATTTGTATGGGGAAATTCAAAAGAGAAAAGCAGAGTCCTTGAGTAAAACAAAGCGAACCCTGGACCGAAAAAGAAAGGAAACCGGCGATAAGGAGCGAAATAACAAACGTGCATTTAGAGTCTTTTATCAATCGTTTGTATGGGGAAATTCAAAAGAGAAAAGCAGAGTCCTTGAGTAAAACAAAGCGAACCCTGGACCGAAAAAGAAAGGAAACCGGCGATAAGGAGGAATTCGGTAAAACGAGCCGGATTGAGCTCGCGGACAGCGACAAAGGCTCGTGCTTCGAAGAACGTGCGAAAGGCAGCGAATAACAACCTTCAACTTCAGTGTCAACTCCAAATATAAGCAGCGCCAGCAGGCTTAAACTGTCGTTTGGCTTACCAGGAACCAGCAATTCATTTGAAGAGACTGAGGACGCGAGCAGCGATGAATTCACACCGGAGTCTATAATTTCCCGCGAATTTCACTACTGCTTTGAAGCTCCAGGGGTCCTTGCGTAGTCATTGGCTAGTTGGTTCGAAGTGTTGACATTTGCCTTGATGAGGTGTGAAATGTTCACAAAACTTTACACGCCGGCAAATCTCCGACTAGGTTTCAGTCTTCGTATCCCCTCTCTTTGAACGAATTAATAGGGTATGCAGACTTGCCACATTTTGATAAAACTCGGCCAAAAGACAGATAAGTTACTGACAAAGAAAACGGTGAGCAATATTCAAAGTATTTTTCCTCGTAGAGTATCCCGCGTGATGTGACTCGGACATTATTGAAGACTAAAACTTTAGGAATGGATAGCATTTGAATGAAGTAAAATATTTACAAATGCTCACACCCTTTTTTAGGCTGTCATATGCTGATTAACGTTATGCAGTTGAATTGTTCTTATGCGTTAACCCGAAGGCTGCTAATTCACTTTTATAAACCTTGTCAGTTTTGCGTTTATTGGCTTAGTATTGCTTTACAATAAAATATATTTTTAAACAAATCCATTCAGCGTATTCTACACTTCATAAGCTTTACAGAGGTATATAGGTTTATATAGTTTTCTTTAAAACAACGCGCGTACAAAATTATTAACGAGAGAGACCCGCGAAGGTATCCGGTAACCTTAAGCTGGTCTGGCCAGCGTTTATTAAGGCTTTATCTTTGGCACTGACACATTAAGGTTGAGTCTTGCTTGGTTTTCTGGCTCTTTGCCCACACGCGTCTCTTTGTGTGACACCGGATAACCAAGCTTATTCTCTGAGCTCTACACTGGAGTACTGTTGACCTTATGAGCAGTACTGAGGTTCTCGCCGAAGCTCATTTTGCTTGCTATGTCATGCTGACGAGTCCAAATGAGGACGAAACAGCTGTCCATGACTCCATTCTAGTGCGAGCACCTTTTTGTGTCAGGTCTAGCTAGCCGTAGTGCCATTTTTGGAGTATCACACCGTATCAGCTTTGCTGTAGTCTTCGGACTTGTTATTGTCGTCATAATTTTATATTTTGGCTGTTAGGTCCACACCACGGATCCAGTGTTTTTGCAGGATTTTTGTATACGGTATTTGCTTATCAGTCTAGTTTTATTGATATTGAACATTTATTATTTAATATTATTTTTATATACGGACGATTTCTAGTATATTATTGGCACTTGCCGCCACTTTAGAGCAGTGGCCAGTGTGTGTCCCAGCGGAGGTCATGTGTCTGTGTCACTCCAAGGTAACTGTGGGAGGGTGCTTTCGCCAGGTTTTTACGTATACCATTTAATGTGTAGGGATATTCACTAGCATTCCTTTTATTAGTCATACGTATACTAGAATGGAAGTAAATATCCAAGATCCAAGATCCTTGAATGTCGCTCGATGGAGCTGGAGTCGATGCCCTCGCCGCCATCTTTTGATTTCGGGCTCAGCAACCGCCCACACGTGGCACATCAACCTTTTTACTCGGGCTGCCTGTGGCAGCACCGAGTCTAAAAATGCAAGTCGTTATTTTTTTTATAAATTTGTTTTATTCCGTGTAGCAAGCGTTCTGCGCGTGCGTTAAAGGTCAAATTCACACCAATCAGATTGCACTGTGCTGGTCACACAACAAGCCAGGTTAATTTAATACAGTAAATCAAGATGGCTGCGGACCCATCTCTCAAATGTAAGCACTTTAATGTTTTATTTAACTTCACTCGTGTGAAAGCCTTCCAACAGACTCAGGATACTTGTTATTTATTTATGCTGAACCCAAGTGAATGTGCGATCGAAAAATATGCTTGGCTTGCTCGCTGCATAATTTTGAATTGTGCTGTTCGGTTTGCCGATACCAAAACTGCAAATGGTCAAGATGCTATAAATCATACCTGAAGGCTGAAGAGAAATACATATTAAAATGGAAATTACAAGCAATGGGATTGACTGGAAATCTCCTAAACTGGATGACTAATTACCTTGAGGACAGAAAGCAATACGCAGTAGTAAATGGGTGTGAATCCCAATGTAAACCAGTTAATTATGGAGTACCACAAGGATCATTGCTCGGTCCTAGATTCTTTTCATACTATGTAAATGATATATCAGATGCAATTAATGAAGGAGAAATAGTTATGTATGCAGACGACACGACCCTATTCTATATCGGTAAAACAGTAGACTCTGTTGTGGACGCCTTAAATAGAATATTAGTAGATATAAATACTTGGTGTAGAATCAATAAGTTAACAATTCATACGGGAAAATCTGAGGCTATGCTAATTAGTCATAGGGCCTTTTGTGGACCACTGAAACCAATCCTTATCGGAGAAAAGACATTGAACTATGTTAATGAAAGCAAATGTTTGGGTATCACGATTGACTCGCATCTAACATGGCACACCCAAATTAATTCCATCTGTAAAACCTTTGGCAGAAAGGTCAATCAACTAAAGAGGTTAAAATATCTGTCGAGGAGTACACTACAAGTAATTTACTTTACAAGTATAGTTCCTACAATTACATATTGTAATTTAGTATGGGGTACATGCTCACCAAATCTGATTAATGAAATCGAACACATCCATCTAAGAGCAGCCAAGGTAATACATAACCTTCCTGGTGACCTAACTGATAATGAAATACTAACAGCTGCTAACTGGCAACCAATAACACACATCTATAAAAGAAAGCTGATGATACTGATGCATAATATCCATAGGAACCAGACCCCTGAAATAATATCTAATTTATTTAAGAAAAACACTTCATGTCAATACAACCTGCGAAGGACTGAATCGTTTACTATTCCAAACTACAATCTACAAATTGGAAGGACCTCACTGAGATTTAGAGGCCCAGTAGCCTGGAACATGCTACCAAATGAAATGAAGCAGATAGAGAAAATAAGGCAATTTAAATTAGTACTCAAGAAAAATAAGAAAGTGTTAGATGACTTGAAATTTCACAAAGAAACATGCCTTGTAACCAATAAGGACTCGGATCATTATTACTATAATTAGCCAATACATGTAAAATATCACATAATGATATCGTATCCACATTTTTATTATATTTTTACTAAGTTACATATTTTTTATATTCCTATTATTACTATTACTACTATTATTACCTAGTAACAAATAAGGACTCAGACTATTATTACTATAACTAGCTAATACATGTAAATTATCACATAATGATATCCATTTTACTTAAGAATCGAACTTAGCATTATCTTATAGTTTATATTATATTAATATAGTTTGCATGTATTTTGTATTTTACATGTTTTTAGATTATTGTTATTATCACTCTGTATTTAGCATAGCAGGTCCACATCAGCTATCCAGCTGCCATTAACCTAACCTGCTTAAACAAATAAAGTATGTATGTATGTAGTTGTGAATAAGCTTTTTAAATACTACACGTGTGCATCGTGGTGGTTTAAGTCAAACATGGTCTGTTTTGTCGGCGCGGTGACGACACCAGCGAAGTTGAACAGTAAACAACCGAGTGAATTCTGTTGGCTTGCTCGCTGTACTGGATTCTGCTTTTCGCTGTACATACAGATACCGAAACTACAAACAGTAAGATGACCTGGCTGAAGAGAAACAAGGTCTGAGTTTTCTAGATACCCGTATTAAATCGGCGTATCTTCTGTGAGTTGCGACACTGTGTACATCTTGGTTATACAAATTAACGGATTCAAATTAACACTACAATCAGACAGAGAGTTAATCTATACCGACACTTTGATATGCCAAGGAACTGGAATATCAACGCAATACAAGGTGAGGGAAATTTAAAGTACTGACTTCATTGCTGTGTTCAATTAATCTACACTGAATTTCTAACGGACCTGAAACAAGGCTGATCAAAGCGACCATAAATTATTCTGGAACAACAATGGCGCTCAATATTCTGCAACCAACCTTGTTCTCACTTGAAAAATACCCGGGAAACGTAAATATGTGAACGATCTGTTCAAATCGAAGGAACTGCATGGGCTGTACTTTATACACATCCATATATAGTTTATGTTCTAGGAACTGGAATTCAGTTTATACACATCTGAATAGTAATATTTATTTATACGTACTTTATATTAATCCCTTTATATATCCTGTAATATAGTGTCCCCAATTAGCTTTACAGCTAAATACTATTGACACTCAAATAAAGTTCATGTATGTATGTAAAGCCTGAGTTGATTTGTGTTCTACACTAACTTTAATTATTGCTTTACACTGTATACCACACAGCAAAATGTGCTACTAATTCTCAAATCAATGCCATAACCATATAAAACACACATGTATACATATAGCCCCATAAGCATCGCATCCAATGATTTAATGTTACACAAAGATAATTACAGTTTTATACCCAGATGCATCCCCTTGTATATTAACATATAAGTCAAGACATCAAAATTTTCACATTAGTTAAAAAACAAGCACTTTTGATCAGGATTATATACGTACACCGTCCACTTCATTGCAGCAATTTTCAGCTTTTCAGACTGTTACCACAGTCCTTTCTCTTTCAAAAATATGTTGAATGCACTTTGATAATCTATGATTACTTCTAGTAAATAAATAAATATGAAGAGAAAGGGTACAAACTCAGTCTCATTTTCTCTAGCATAATAGGTTTATACTTTTACAAAATGCATAAAAGCTACTTGCTGAGAAATACGTCCTATCTCATCCAGAATGAAAATAATACTGATCAGTCCTGGTTACAATATATTAACAACACCCCTCCCCCGGGCAAATGTGCAGCATTTGGCAATTGTAGTTCATTATATATCCATTATCACTTATCGCAAGAGCATGAGTATATAGTGAACCAGTATTATTCTCTGGCTATAATAATAACATTTATTTATGACAAAAACTATGCTAAAACTCCATGGACTACATTTATTCAATGTCTCAGACGTATTTTTAATAGAATTCGATTAATTTTATCTGAACAAAATTTGGCCCATCACAGAACCAGTAAGCTCAGTGGTTAAGTGTCAGTCTGTTGTGCAGGAGGTAGTCAGAGTTCAAATCCAGGTATAAAGGACCTTAAAATAACTGGGAGAACTGGTACTGCATGCCTTAATGCTCTGACATCTGCAATTTTAAAATGATTCTAAAAGCTTTGTGTCTTCTTGGATCACAATGTTAAATTGTAGGCCAACACTGAGAATGTAACCAAATCTCTGGTAGTGACCACCCTCAAGTGTAGTGGAATTATATAGTTGTATAGATAATTATCGAGAGTAAATATATTTGTCCCCAATTATAGCAATACCATGCTAAATACATTGACTTTCTCTTCTGTTAGTAGTAGTAGTACTAGTTCCCTTGGTGCCACTATATACATTTTATATATTATAAATATACAGGCTAAATCCAGTAGTCACGATTATGTTTTATGTAGTAATAATGTCCACTGATACATGCATAACACTCGGCTGTGGTAGCTGCCAGTAAATATGCAAAGGGTTACTTGTGTTTTAATTAACAAAAATTATTGCGTTCGACGAAGGAGAACGCATACTAATATTGCAGTGGACTCCCTGTGGTCCTGTGTGGGCTACCTGTGCTTCCCCAGGCGAAAGAAATCGAGATTCGTGTACGGTCCGTCCTCATGTTAGTCTCCCTCGCAGCCTCTTTTAGTGTCGGGCTCCCTGTGCTCCTAAAAGAGGCTGCGAGGGAGACTATCCTCACTACTGATACAGTTCAAAACTGAATGCTAAATCACTGGGAGGAAGTTAAAATGAACATTGCATGCATGTGTTATTTAAAGACTTGTTGTTGAGGTTGTACTTGGCCTCTTGTTGTCATTACGAGACAAGGAGATATAGATCAATTGAGTCATTGTCAGAAATCTATTCTCTGGCATAACATTAGGCAATCTGTCAATGGTAAAACTGTTGACAGTTTGGGTCAGGTCAACTACACAGCTAAGGCATGTTTTATGACAGAACAAGAGCCCATCTGGGCTTTCACTCGGGCCACATGAGATTGAAGATGAAATACACTTTCATTTGAAATCCTCTTAGTAATAACCAAAGGGAAGAATTATTAGCTGAATTTAGCAGTCTTAAGGAGTGGCCGGTAGCGCGGTGACTTTCATTCTCTGCTCCCCTAGTATATATGTAATTTTATAGTTTTGTTTTTCTCGTATGTTGACCTTTTAATTTTAACACTACTTATTCGTTTAACACACTGCATTTGAGCAGGCATATACAGTGTATTCATTGTTTTGAACCCGAGAATTAACCGTACTTCATGGTCCCTTTCTTTAGTAGTGGGTTGTCGGTCAGGTGATTGTAAACTCTCGTCATTTAGCACAGAAAATGTATTCTGATGAATAGGAGGGGCTGAATGGGGTTAACTGATAACTGAGAAATGGCCAAAAATATTACTGTTAACTGAGAATTTTACCTTTTTTTAGCTGTTAGCTGATATTTGTGAGATAGCTGTTACCTGATATTTCATTATTTTTTATTAAAATGACGTAACGTCACATGCTATTATTGGCTTTTCGGATGGTTTTCGACAGATTTGATCCAGTTGATAATAGTCAAATATTAAACATGACACATCAGAGTTATCTGATACTAGAAAAATCTATTGTCTGTTACCAAAATGTAGTGTTTGATGTTGAATTAGCGGTTATTATTCATTTCATACCAGCAAATATGTATTCAAATCAGGTTAGGGTAGTCTTTTTATATAACTTAACAGATAAGAGCAAAATTTAACTGATAACTGATAAATAGCTAAAAATTTAGCTGTTAACTGATATTGGTACCCCCCCATTCAGCCCCTCGAATAGGGATCGGGTTGGTTGTCATGTAAGAAAGATGGCTCTTGAACAAACTGATAAGCTTCAGTAGGTTGGGTAGTCTCGGAAAACTGGAGACCTTGGTCTTTCATTGTCTTCTTTTTTGTATTCTTGATTTTTTTTTTTAAGTTTGAAAGTCGGATCTCAGCTTTATTTTATCCGTTTTCAACTCGCCATTTTCAACTTCTAGGTCAATAAAGGTGATGACAGCATCTTGATTTCGGTCTTGTATATATTATCTTGCTGCACTAATTTGTCTTCCAAATGACTGAGTTTCGTTTCTTGATTCGTGTTTTGATGTGACGAGAGTAAGAATTCATTACGCATATCAGTTAGGTCAGCCTCCATGTTACAAATCAAGGTCGTTAAAGCAGCGAGAGAGTTCTTATTGCGGGCTAACAATGATCGTGAAGAATCTAAAGAATCCGTCTCTTCCGGTTTGAATTTGACTCATGTGTATGTTGCTTTTGGAGTTTCAAGGATATGTTGATCCAAAACTACAGGCTCTTGGGGGTTTTCATTGACTTGTGAACTTGCAGGCTCTGTAATTTGTTTTGTTTTCTTAGTATAATATAAAGTGTTGAACATGTTCATGTTCTCAAGCATGTCGCGCGTGACCTCTGTTTCTTCATTCATTAAGTTCTCTACTTTCATCTGTAATCTGGGAAACTCAATCTTTGCCCATGCCTTGGCACATAACTATTCCTGTTGTTAAGTAGACGTGGATGATTATAAGTAAAATCCTTCGACAGCTTGTACCGTTTCCGCTAGGTCAATATCCTCGCTGGAACGAAATAACTTGATCTCAATACTCTCTGATCCAACTTACGGTAAATTTAAATCTCTTACAGTTTTTAAGAGACTCATAATATTGGTCTTGAAGTGCCTTCACCCAAAATAAGATGTTCTCCTCGGATGTTTTAAATGCAGCACAGCGAGCCGATGGCTTATAGATTCCAATATCTATTTCTTCGAATTTTAGCTTTCCGGATCCTGGCCCCAGTTCACTGGCTTCAGGTCGTCGTACGTGTCGTATATAAAATCACTGGCCATCTGGGTAAAAACGCGGTCCTTCGGCTCCGTCAATAGCGCCAGTTGAAATATCCTGAGCCTGTTGGAAGGCTTTCGCACGAGTGAAGTTAAATAAAACATTAAACTGGCTTACATTTGAGAGATGAGACTCCAAATTAGAGAGAAAGTTCCTCGCGGGTCTTCCGCCATCTTGCTTTACTGTATTAAATTATGTAAATAAATTAACCTGGCGATTGTTGCGTGACCAGCACAGTGCAATCTGATTGGTGTGAATTTGACCTTTAACGCATGCGCAGAAATTTCGCGACACCCAACTAAAAAAAAAAAAGAACGACTTGCATTTTCAGACTCGGTGCTGCCACAGGCAGCCCGAGTAATAACCTAGGTAGAGAGAGTCTACTGGATTAAGATACTGTTACATGTCTGTTAATATGGGGAAAACGGAAGAATCCTTCATTTAGCTTGATAACCATGTTTGGACTTGGAAGCAGAATTGAGACTTTAGATGTATTTTGTGAGTCCCAAATCGCTAGTTCCCATACAGTCCATACAAGTCATACAAACACACGTTTTTTTTGCCAAACCACATTATATATGCAAATATATAAATGACGTTGTGTTTGATAAACAGTAGTATCGCTATAGCAAGAACAGCAGATAAAGTTACATAGAGGCACACAAATTGACATAGCTAGCTCCATCACAGGATGGACAGGATACAACTTATAATATGGTACAAATATAAACATACATTTGAGACAATCGGAACCTGCAGTATAACAGAACAGAAGACTAATGTGTGTTACTTGAATAAGTAGTGTTTAAATTAAAATGTCAACTTCTTTAATTTACATACATGTACGAGAAAAACAAAAATATTAAATTACATATACACTTGGGGAGCAGAGAATGAAAGTCACCGCGCTACCGGCCACTCCTAAAAACTTCTAAATTCAGTTAGTAATTCTTCCCTTCGGTTATTACTAAGAGGATTTCAAATGAAAGTGTATTTCATCTTCAATCTCATGTGGCCCGAGTGGAAGCCCAGATGGGCTCTTGTTTTCCAAAATATGCGGATTTTCAAAAAAAAAAAAAAATCTTTTTTTTTTCACATTTCATTTTTTTTCTCTCGAACTGAATGTCCCTTCTAGGCTTCCGTAGAAAACTGAATCGAGTATTAATTAATATATAGAACCGAAAACGAACCGTGAGAACCGTCAGAAATGGGATATGGCTTACGGACATGAATCGAATATACAGAACTGAATAAACTACTTTTCGGATTGCAAAAACAATTTATCGAACTGGAAATGACATGAACAAACTAGGAGGTCAAAGAAGAAAAGCGACAGAACAAGAAATTCGAGCAAAACTGAACTCTGCGAGGAAATTATAAAACTGACCGGACCCCTGTGGAAACATCAACAAAGGGCGACTTTCATTGGAAAAGCGATTTCGATTCTCGCTGGAAAATGGATGGAAACAACGGGAAAGAACTTAAATGATCAAGAAGAAAATAATTTAGCTGGCAAAAAAAGGAACTGAACATTTATCGAAAAAAAGCAAAAAAGGTACAAAATATGACTGCTTGAGATATTAGAATAGCGCTAGCTATAAAGGCCGACCGCAGTGAAGAACGAAATTGTCTTGAGATGTGAATTTGAACTGTCGTGATAGCATAGCAATTTCGTTAAGAATGTTTAAACTGATTTAAAGTAGGATTTATTCGCGGGCATTTTAGTTCTCGCATCGGTCTAGTATCCGGAGGGGCCGTGAGAGTTGTATGACTATTAAATAAACCAAAGAGTCGCCATAGAAATAATACGAAACGTCTCTGGAAGAATCAGAGATAGAAGAAAGTGAATAGTTAAACTTATAAGTAATTGTGATTGCAATCGAAATATTGTAAATTAGAAATAGAAAGGACTTACTCTGAATAACTGTGAGGGCAAAGAGAACAAAATAAAACCTCCAGCGAGGCATAAATAAAACGGCGCTGGTAGAAAATAAAAATCATTTTCTAGGGGTCCAAGCTCTGAGTTCCTGTATACGAATTTTTTTTTTCTCCCTTAAAAAAGCATTTTCCATCGCAGGAACTCTAATCTCATTTTTCTGACTTTTTCTTGCAACTCGCATTTTTCAACGATGCAAATCTGTTCTATAAACATAAAAATATTTCAATACTAGAAACAAATATAAATGCTGAATTAAATAATATCCATACATGGTTATGTGCTAATATGCTCTCACTCAATTTAGAAAAATCCAATTTTGTCATTTTCCATCCGCCACAAAAGAAGATACAGAATCAGTATTTTAATCTTTCTATAAACAACAAGGAACATAAGAGGGATCTCTGTATCAAATATCTTGGTATTTTAATTGATTCTAACCTTAGTTGGAAAAAACAAGTTGAATGCATTGCAAAAAAAATCAGAAGTATTGGTACCTCTCTAAACTTTGTCACTATATAAAACCAAACATTCTCTTGAGTTTGTACTATGCCTTAATATATCCTTTTTTGATTTACGGAAAAATTATATGGGGAAATACTAACAAGACAACTCTTCAGCCAATTTTTATGTTGCAAAAAAAAAGCAATGCGAATAATTACCTTCTCTAAATTTGATCATCACTCCAGTCCCTTGTTTAAAGCTTTTGAGGTTATTACATTTTTTGATCTTATAATCCTTCATATAGCAATCTTTATGTACAAATATCACAATCTACTGCTACCATCTGTCTTCCTTTCTTTCTTTACCAAAATAAATAAAATCCACAACTATAATACAAGACTTGCTGCAAAACAATCTTATTATCTTCCAAAAGCAAGAACAATTTATGGAATATTTAACATAAGATTTCAAGGCCCATCAATATGGAATTCCATTGACGAAGAGGTGAAATCCTCCTCTTCATTGTCTCTATTTAAAAAGAAAATGAAACATCACTTTATTCAAGATTATTAGTCCTCTGTACATCGCTTCTCTTCAAATAATCCCTTCTTTTCGAATAATAATGCTGTTTTGCAACACATATCTTTATTACTTTACATAAATATTATATTAGTCTACTGGTAGTTTAAAAGTATTTTCTCCACCTTATAGTGTGTGAATGTGTATGTATGTGTGTCCCCGACCTTAACATGTAACATCTCTTCAGTAAACTGGCTGCCTGGCATTTTTAACTCTTAAGGTTATTTCGGGTAGCCAGTACCCCTAGCATTGTATTATTTTTGTAATATCACTGTAAGTTATTGGGGTAAATAAAGGATTGTTGTTGTTGTTGGACATTTATTGTCCTATCTGAATTCAGCGGTAGAAAGTTAGTTGAGACATGCGTATTCAAGAT
Organism: Actinernus sp. WN-2022; assembly: GCA_030867875.1. Lineage (NCBI taxonomy): Eukaryota > Metazoa > Cnidaria > Anthozoa > Actiniaria > Actinernidae > Actinernus > Actinernus sp. WN-2022. Next base: position 26,939,897 of record JAOWCC010001634.1, read on the forward strand.
AAACCCAGGTTTTCTCTGCTCCGCGGTAATTCCTTGTAATTGTAATTACCCTATATCATTATGACGTCACGGCTTGTTTATGAGGGGGACAGAATCGACTTGAACAATAAAATTTTGAACTAAATCTGCTTTGCTGAGGAAAATTTAACTTCGAATTGTCTGGTTTCCAGATATCAGCTGTATCAATGTTTATCCCACAATACTTACCGTATTTGGTGGCTGTTACCGCTATTCTACGTTCTACAAAATGTATTTCATAGCGATTTCCTTTGTGTTGTTGCTGTTTTGTCCCCCTCCCACGACCGTGATCCTTAGCGTTTAAACAATAGATTGTTTTGATTTGACGTCATAATGATATAGGTCAATTAATATTCACTTTTTCTCTACAACGATGGCCAAAGCTATGTCTTTAAATAGGACTGTGGTTTGTAATTTCTTCCGTTTTTGTGTTTCCAGCATTTTCGAGCAGTAATTATTTTCTTTTCGATTCTTCCTTCCCTTCATAAAAACTGCGAGAACGTCTGATTCGCACCTGAGGAAATTTCATTGGCCAACGTAACCCAAATCTCGTTTAGCACTTGTTTATAGCAAGGAATGCTAAATGTAACATGAGCCTTTAATTCGGTCGGAGAGCACTTTATTTGAATGACAATAACGCCTTTGAATTCGCGGATCTCCCAAATCCTTTTCTGTTTGTGGAGGATTCGCGCAGTGGTCTTGACGGACTAAAATATTATTTAATGTAGAAATACAGCGTGTGATACGCCATTCTCCTTAGCACTTAGGGACGAACCATTAGAAAAGTGATGTGGGGGCGGAAAACCCCCCCCCCCAAAAAAAAACTTTTCTAATGGTCCGTCCCTTAGCTAGCCAGGGACTAATGTTTTAGAATAGGTTTTTGTTTTTGAGGAAAACCCAGAGATTTACGAACTGTTGGAATACATTGGACCAAGGGCGAGATAACAACGCGTTGTCAAAATTATTTTATGATATTCAAAGCTCGTAGAAATAGTAGAAATCTGACCCCAGTGTGGATAAAAAAGACATGCAGATAATCTGACGATAAACAAAATACTTTAAACCCACAACACTTTATTAGGATTTTCCATCGTGAATTAATTAACACTATGACTTAATATAAGAATACAGACAACATGTAGCTTGTAATCGATTATACATGATTTTGTTGCTTGTACAAACTGAATCCATTTATTTATTTGAGTTCATTTATTTATTTGCTTCACATATGGTAACTCTCATTCACATGGTAGAGACCAACTCGAAAGCTTTGCAACTTTGGCCTCTGCACACAAAACTGTAATATTCTCCTTTTTACCTTATATATTTTTTCATTCCTGTATGATAACTTAACCTAAATTGTATATTAAAAACAAATTGTGAAAAAAGAACTGAACTGAACAGTTACGTCGCGCACAGCATCCTCAAGGACAACGTACACACTCTCACTTGCAACTCGATGGTCTCACAACTTGTACGCGTCCACGAATACCCGCTATGACGTCACGCCACTTGAACACGTCACCATTGCCCGCAGTGCATGCCACTGACATCTTTGATATCTCCCTCGGACCCAGTGCTCTGCTCCACAGGTTCACGCCGCTCAGTTCACCGATGAAGGACTGGTGCGCTTGGAAACCTCCTCCAACAGAGTCTTGGTCTTGTCCTAATATCAGGGTACCGCCACCAGTGATCACGTGACCTGTTGACAGGCCCTGTCCGCTTGCTGCAGCTTGTCCGTCCTTGTACATCACCCACGAGCCAGCGGTGTTCTCCCATGTTGCGCAGATGTGGTGCCACCTGCCGTCATTAGCGACTACGTTTGTACTGAGATTTTAATATAAAAACAATTAAAAACGAGTACATTAAGGAAATTATCAAAGAAAACAACCGGTATTGTTGTTGTTTATGTATAATTGCATAATTAGATCAATTTTATTTGTTATCATTGATTTTGATCGTGTCAGTCGTATACTTACGGAACGTTATTCTTTCCATGGTAGATGTATAAACTCCTGTAGTCATTGATAAGAAATTCGTTGTCACTTCCAGGAACTGCGTAACTGACTGGCGTTCCCCCGTTTGTCTTGTCAGCGGTCTTCAACCAGAAACACACCGTCACAGCTCGCATGGAGGGTACACCTCTGTGAATGACGTAATCAGCGGTAGCACGTCTCGGGAATTTCAGATCAAAGGCTGGATATAGAGAGAATTGAATGGTGACCTATTAGAAGCATTCGGCTTGAATTTGTGTCATTCTCTATCCGAATATCGTTATTCACTTTTCCTGCACGTTATCAGTACGTTGGAAAGTATTATGGATGTCTTGAGTCATAAGCGCTTCACCCCTATAACCACGCCGATGGGATGGATATTTTGTGGAAAATTCGGAACTGATGCATTGTTCAATTTTTTTTTGAAAAAATACTAGCAATTCAATTGCACTTTTGCGGCTTTGGCCCGAATAGAGGCGGTTGTTTCTGCAAGCTGTAAACCGAGCTTTATGAAATTTTAACAGTTGCAAACTGACTCATCACTTAACAGCTAAAGCACAAACAGAGGTTTATACTGCTAGGTCTCGCCGTTGACAGATTATGAACATCCAGCTTGCCAATTGACCAATCAGCGAGTTCTTCCGGATCCTGGGCGATTATACGTCATCAGTATGGAATTTCTTCTCTGAAATCTTGGGGTATGCATTTTTGATTTAGCCTGAATCGGAGGCGGTTGTATTCACAGGCTAGAAATATATACTAATTAATTCGACAATTTCATCCTCAAACCCTATAGAGGTTTTGCACCATCACGTGATGGCAGCCATGTTGGTGGTAGGAACAATTTGTTTAATCTTGTAAAAAAATAAATCTCAAAGGAATAACATTCTATTGTTTCTGCCATCTATCCAACATGGTCCGTCTATTGTTCCTGCCACCAACATGGCTGCCATCACGTGATGGTGCAAAACCTCTATTGAAGTCAAAGGCAAAGAAAGGTTATTCCAAAATGCCAAATTTGCAAGAATATGCTAGGGAATAGTCTAATGCTGTGGTTTAAGTTGCATATAAACAGTATGGCTTAAATAGGTCTATTATATACATCAGTTTACACATTCATTTAATTTAAACTCGAGGTTAAACTGGTATTTTCTTTGTTATGTGAATTATATTAGAATGGGTTCTATACATAATTCAGTTTATGATTTCTAATGGTCAACCCCTAAAACGCATTGATCCCGAAAAATCAGTATAAGAAACTCTAGAAACTTCACGCACTTTGCGCCATTACGCCAAAAATTATATGCACAAAGCTCTGAAAACTGAACGAAATCTCCTTGAATGTAACTCCTGAACCCAAAATAACCCGAGGAACTGACAGAGGATAGCTTTGTGAGTAATTGTCGTACGTTACTAGCTATAAAAGTAATTATCCACTGAGTGAGAGCCGATAGATGAAACTTGTGAAAAGAGCGCTACTTTATGTCTGTCCAGGTTTGAGCCGTCTGGGATTAGAAATGAGGGAAATATGGGCATGTACTTAAAATCACGTGACCGATGACGCCATCGTTACGTCATCGCCAGTAAGTGATTTGTGGGGACCATTACCATGCCTGTCCAAGTTTGAGCTGTCTGGCATTAGAATTCAGCGCCTATAGGCATGTACTTAAAATCACGTGACCGATGACATCATCGTTACGTCATCACCACTAAGTGTTTGATAGGGACCGACTACCATGTCTGTCCAGGTTTAAAGCATCTGCCATTAGAAATGAGGGAGATATGCCGGCATGTACTTAAAATCACATGACCGATGACGTCACCGTTACGTCATCGCCACTAAGTGATTTGTGGGGATCCACTACCATGTCTGTCCAAGGTTTGAGCCACCTGCCAGTAATATTGAGCGAGTATTATTAATATTATTTAAGAAAATCGCATATCCCGAACATATTCCGAACATATTCCGAATTAAAAAAGACACACGCATTAAATCCACCTAACGACCCGGCTCGTTCCTGCACATGCGTGCATCCACGAGTTAATTAAAAATGTATATTATCTAATCATAGACTGGCGTTTTGGTTGCACCAACAACATAAGCCTCTTATATAATGAGTTGATCCTTAGACGATCTGGGCCCGGTTGTTCGAAGCAAGGTTAAGCTCTAATCCGGGGTTAAACTGTACAGACTATAATTAGATTTAGCGCTAACCAAGGGTTAAAGTTACACCTTGCTTCGAACAGATCTTTTTTTTACTTTTCAGTTCTGCTTTGATAGTGACTTGATTATTAAGGTTACCGCATACCTTCGCGGGTGTTTCTCGCAAATAAAATCGTACGCGCATCGTTTCAAAGGGAACTATAGAAACCATATAAATCTATATATCACTGGAAAGATTATAGAATGTAGAATGCACCAAATATTTTTTTCGCACAAGTATTACATTTTTATGAAATGCTAAGGCAACAAATGCAAAAAAAGAGGAGTCCCAAAGAAGTTAATTTATGCTACAGAACCACTGCATAATGTCAATCAGCACATGATAGCCTGTCAAAGTGTGATAAGAGATATACAATCTCTGACAACAGAACCCTCTTGAAACTGGTACAAAACCCGGGGGTACCCCTGTTTGTGATGTATTATGTATGTGCCACGGGGGTGGGTTAGGGTTTCAGCTCAGTTTAGGCAGATCAGGGTCAGAATTTGAGTTTAATTTGGGTGTGCTTTTTGATGTTCCAGCCATTGTATACTAAGCATTAAAAGTATTTTAATGTCAATTTATAATTTGTTTTTAATTCCTTTTCAGGCGGCCTATCTGTTTTTATTTAAAGAAGGGGCAATCAGTTTTTTTTCTTCAAAAATGGGCCAATCAGGATTTTGGAGCTCGGATATTGGGTCAAACAGGGTCAGGGTTCAGTGAGCCTCTTGGTCTCACATATATACCCATTTTTCATGTAAGTACTCCGCCCCCTCCCCGGGTACAAAAGCACATTTCACCGGAAAATTTATTCTCGTCCTTGTTGTCTGGTCATCCGATAACTATTAGTTTCGATTGGATCGATCTAAGTCGAAGTATATAAGAATATGGGTGCTTGCTTGAATATAATTTGAATTTTGTAATACAGCTTACCCGACCACCGGAACGCTAACACAAACGGCATGTTGTAACTCAAACTAATATGGACTGGACTGGACTCAGAAAACATGGACTCAGATAACGCGGACTCAGAAAACGAGGACTCAGAAACGCGGACTCAGAAAACGCGGACTCAGAAAACGCGGATTCAGAAAAGTCGGACTCAGAATACGCGGACTCAGAAAACGCGGACTCAGAAAACGCAGACTCAGATAACGTGGACTCAGAATACGCGGACTCAGAAAACGAGGACTCAGATAACGCGGATTCAGAATTCGACTCGTTTTGACAGTAGATAAACATTCTTGGCATACAGAAAAACAATTGTTGCTGAGATTTTTCCTTGACGAATACCTAGTATTTTCGTATAGTAATTCAAACTAGTTTTATCTCCCTTTGAGGCAATAGATAGTGCAGACTGCAAAGAAAGAAAAAATATAAGCAAATACCGTGAACAATTACAAACATCCTGTAAAAATACGTTGGATCCGAAGTGAGGACCTATGCAGCCAAAAATATGAAAAATAACGAATGAAAAGTCCGAAGACTACAGCGAAGCTGATATACAACGTAAAATTCCAACACAAAGAAAGAAAGGCTGCAAAGCTAAGAAATAAAGAACTTGAAAGCAAACTGCAACTGGATTAATCGCATACCAACAGAGATAAGCCGTCAACTATGTTGGCGGGAAAATAACGGACAACTGGCTTGCTTTGATTTTTATCAGGTATTTGTATGAAATCATGTTACTGAATTTGACTGTATAGATCACGAATAGAAGTATAGATAATAAACACAAAGTATTATGGTGTCGTTTGATAATAATCCACAGAAAATACCCCCAGGACTTTGCGTTAGCCTGAGGAAATCCGACGCCTCAAAGTGGACGGGAGATTAGTCGTCTGATTTCCTCAGGCTAACTTTACGTGCGTGTGATACGCCGATGACAGGTTTACTTATTTTAATAACCTCTTGTTGAGGAACACAAATACGGAATGCCTGTACAACTTGATACGGATAGCATTGACATTATATTATATATATTGATATGGAAGGGCAAACTGATAAAATCTAGCCGGTAAACGGTGGTTATTCTTGATACATGTCGCTTTGGCATTACTTTCTATTGTGTAAAATAGGTTTTTGTGGATCGAGGTGCATCGATTATGTATGGAGCCCGCGGGGTTAGTGTGCCACTGCACTACTAGCGATACTCTCTTTGTTTTATTGGAAATCCTGTCCTGTAGTTTGTTAATTACGTATACTGATTGATCCGCAGTGACAATAATTAGTGTAGACGTGAATAGAAGAATCACGCAATGCATGAACTGAGAAATAACATAGATTCATTCACGGAATAGCCTCCTCCGCAGGCATCTCTATTTTTTGAAGAAATCAGATTATGGGCTCCCTGTGGCATGTGAAGAAAAGAGAGGGAGATTCACGATTTTTTTAAATCTGATTTCTTCGAAAATTAGAGATGCCTGCGGAGGAGGCTATTCACGGAACTAGAGCAGATATCGCTACTTGCGCGATAACAGTACATTAATCGGTAGTTATGGGTTTGGACAGGGCATCAGTATTATTCATGTCATTTATCGTCTAAGTTTCCAGTTCGAGTCCGTCCGGGAGGAACGAACCAGAGGAGACGGCTGAAATTCAGGCTAGTAAATTATTATTTATAGTGCATCAGCCATGCATGTGTGACCGGTAGGCATTTATAGATTGTGCTCGGCAACTTTTGGGCAACTTTTGGAGTCTCGAGCAACTTTTTGAAGTTTACGCAACTGTAAGCATTTTTTGGAGTTTTGAGCAACTTTTGAGCAATTTGTTAAACAAAATTGAGCCACAAATAAAATTTTAGAGTTTTAAAATACAAGATCTGTGTAAATACGGCAGAAAACACCCTGAACAATCCTTACAAAAAGAAAGCAGTTTATTATGTGCCCTCGATTACCTACATGTGGTCAGCGGCTGTTCGCAAACTGTACACGCTCTTTATGGTCAGCGGTTCGAAATTTTCGGCATCGACCATTTTGTTTCACGCTTTCATTAATGGCAGCACTAGAACCACAAGCATCTCGGTTAAATGTACTCATTGGCAAGTTAAACGTTGTACATAGTGTAAATTTTTTTTACAAAGTGTTGTTTAAAGTTTTTACTTCAATAAAGCGGTTTATATTGTAAAGCAACTTCTTGAATTATTGAAGCAACTTTTCTCCTTTTTGGGCAACTTTTTGAGCAACTTTTAACCCTTTTTTGAGCAACTTTTTCGAAATTTTTGAGCACAATCTATAAATGCCTAGTGACCGGCTAGATCTCATGCCGGTCTTTATTTTATTGGAATATCATGAAGGTAGATAGTGGAAAATATACTTATTCGGCTTTAGTGTCTCCAATTTGTACATGTAGTGATGTAGAATATAGCCCGAACCGGTAAATGTAAAAATGACGTTGTGCAGTGGCATGTATGGCATAGCATGCTTTCGCGCCAATTTGTTCGGGCTATTTTTAAGGTTATCGCAGTTTGCGATATCGCGGGCTCAGTTAACAGAAGAAAACATGGAAGTGTGCAAATAAAACGACTTTAACTTGATAATACCAGTATATACTGTTCTGAAAGTGACGGTATATCGCATGACTACATGACTATATGGCTAACTAGTCTATGGGTGGTAAATTATATGTTTAAATTGTGTTTTTTAATAAATAACTCTTTAACAAGTTATCAAAGTGATATTTCATAACTGTATGCAGGTCGACTAGAAATCGGCTGTGCCAAAAGATGCTTTAATTTTTACACATGCCGTTGGGGTAGGATCTTCATAAAAAGAAATAAAAGTGTTTTTTTTTACTACATACCAAAGTTAAACATGTAAATATACAGGCATACGATGAAGTGGGTGTAAAAGATAATACATAAAAATATGGCCAGAACTTACTGCTACTTTTCTCATGGTTCTCCATGTTTTCTTAGCCCTGTGATATCACGAACTGCGGTAACCTAGAAAATGGCGGAAAACGTCATTCTGAATGTCGCATATCATTCCGCATAGTCATTCGTTCTATTGTATTCACCGATCCCGGACAATATGTTGTACAAAATAGATGCTATATATTTTGATCCGACGATGGGCTAAACGTTCGAAACATAAGCTGCTACTCGCTTGATCCTGTCACCTCTAAAAAGCTTTATCGGTAATTATCTCTGTTGGTATGCGACAGACATCACGATTTAATCCAGTTCCAGTTTGCTTTCTTTCTTTACAGTCTGCACTATCTATTGCCTCAAAAAGGGAGATAAAGCTAGTTTGAATTTCTCTTTGCCAAGAATGTTTATCTACTGTCAAAACGAGTCGAATTCTGAGTCCGCGTTATCTGAGTCCGCGTATTCTGAGTCCGCGTTAACTGAGTCTGCGTTTTCTGAGTCAGCGTTATCTGAGTCCGCGTTTTCTGAGTACGCGTTATCTGAGTCCGCGTTTTCTGAGTCCAGTCCAGTCCATATTAGTTTGAGTCCAGTCCGCGGTTTACAACATGCCAACACAAACATGAGAAAACACTTTATAATGAAATTGAATATTCCGCTATGTACGAAATGTCAACTTTAAATCAATCGGATTACAGACTAGTGTTATTTCAGCCAATTCAGGCGCGCAAACTTTGAATACCGTCAGGAGCCCTCCCCCTGGGCGCTTATTTTATTTTTGGACCTGAGGGGTGGGCGCTTTATTAGAGAGGGGTGCTTATTAATTGTTTTCAACATGAACATCATACGAGGAGGAGCAGGAGCAGGAGCATTTCGAGCAAGAACTTCGAGCCACGCCATTGCCAAGAAATTTGAACAAGAAATATTACACTTGAAAGAAGTGTGCTCGCATATGGATTACTTACCGATTATTTAAAATAGACTATAAACAAGAAGAATACCTCAATCGCATTAGTAATATCAAGCACATAATATCACTTACTAAGCTCCGTATCGGTAACCACTGCCTTCAAATCGAGAAAGGGCACTTTCAGAAGCCCTTTCAGAAATTAGAAGACCGAATATGTCAAAAATGCCATAGAGAAATTGAAGATGAAAAACACTGTACTTTTTAATTCGATGCCCTTATTATAACCCAAAGCGTGATCGACTCTTCGACGCTCTAGAAAAAACTATAAAAAGAAAAGTACAATACATAACGGAAGATAAGATATTCTTCTTATTGATTAACCCGCCCTATAATGTGCAAAATTTAGCCGATCGAGATACATATATGAATGCATCAAAGAAAGGAACAAATGAATAACTTCTACCATGGCTTATAAAAATATATATTAGAGAGTCTTGAATATTTACGTTATCTCCAGCATTTATTATTGTAATAACTTATTTGGATAAAAGCCGATGTATTTAGTTATGCAAGGTCCAAATAAAATAATGTCTATGTCTATGGACATTTCAGTAATCGAAGACAAGAAAGGAAAGGCCGATACGACGGTAGAGAGTTTTTCTTCCAATATTTTGATCGGCACGGCCGGTCTTCTTCGGGGAAAGAGGCTTACAATGTATCTAATAAACTAGAACCTTTACGAAATAATACATGAAATATGAATTGCACAATTTGCAAACTTATGATAAAACACATACAAACCAATGAAAAGAAGGTGGAGAGTGACATATAATATGAAACAGAAATAATTAAAAAAGTGACGTGTGCACAGGCAGCCCAAGCTAACAATTTGTGGCTCTATCCTACGGTAGATTACGTGATCACTCGCGCAAGATTGATTGCGTGATAGCGCGCTAGAGTCCTTGTTTTCTCACTAATAATAATAAAAATAATAATATTATTATTTTAACAGGGTGCTCTCGTCACCGAAGTGTTTTTCAGAGAGGCCCTGTAAAAAGAAGACTAACTAAATGGAATGCTAAGTAAGCATAAAAGTTACAAATAGAATAGTAGTTAAGTATTAAACGTATATGGTAAGAGTTTAAAACGATTGATTACATAAACGGGGTTTAAGCTTGAATAGAGATAATGATCTTACAGTCCGAACATCTAAATATTAAAGTCCTTTGATGTATGGTATGAAAGTTTTTGTTTGCCCCATTTTTTTTAGGCTTTGGCATTATATTGGTATTATAACCATGAATTTTATAACCATGAATTTCACTGTTCTGTGCAAGATTAAAATCAAATTCTAAGATTGTTCAAACATAAAAAAATATAAATACAACGATGGGCTTGACAACCTCTAGTGCTTAGGATTTGGAGAGCATTCGTGTGAGTAGTGTTATCATTTTTTTTATCTCCCCAAATGAAGTCTGAATAATCGAACAATGGAAGCACAGGGTGTTATAAATGGCCAGGCGAGTATCTTTAAGTAAAAGGTATCTTATTCTCCTGAGGAGTCCTAAACGTTTGTTGACTTGGAAATCAGGAGTTCCACGTAGCATTTGTCCTATGACAAAGCGTATATAATTTAGGGAAGCGTCACATATCGATTTTTCCACGAGAAACGTCCAGCGAAGTTTGGGGGTGGGGGGGTTTGACTTGTGACGTTTTTCCGTGGAAAAATCGATAGTTTTCAGAAACATCACATCGTAGTCTAGTGTAAATATAAACCTTATGCCTTACATATTTAATCAGGTCCTTTTTAATTACTGTATTAAATTGCCGAAGGGGAGGGGAAAGGGAGGTCAGACCGCTATCTACGCAATTTTCTTCGCCTTCAATAACTTGGATCAGCGGTGTCAACCAACATAAATTGATCCCGTGGTGATTACCGCAAAATCGAATATGGCGATTTTCCTAGAAGAAAAAAGCAAGGCTTCGCCATCCGAATCCGATGATGTCAGCTCAGAAAACGGTCATACGCCTCAGGGAATCGAAGAATCTACTTTGCCGACGCAAAGCCATTTACTTATAAGGCATGTTCTATGCCTTAGCTTAGAGAAACACAAACACACACAGCTTGAGAATGATGTGCATCGGAAGCAGCTGGATCATATTCTAGCAAGGCATGATCTCGTCGTTGACGCTGAAGGAGATGTGAAAGTCGATGGGGACTGTTTTTTAACAGTGTTGCCATTCAACTTCAACGATCTGGCACCGATGTATCCAGAGAGAATGCCAGGCAAATGGTATGTGACACTCTCAATATTGTGCACGGGTTGCTTTCCCTAGGGAGCACGTGTTGAATGCAAAGTATTAAAACGTTATCTGCGACGATATGTAAAGACCCCTGAAGAGAAATGGCAGATTGCCGTTGTCCCACAGCTATCGCATCTAATATCCTAAGTTTTTAAGAACTCACTGTCATTGATAGCAGTGAATTCAAAGGTTTCATGACGAATTCAACGTTCCACTCCCACCAAATGGGACTCAGAGGTTGTGACAAGTTGTTTAAGTTGGAATAAAAAGGCAGACATGAATGTAAAGAGGTAGCCTATGACTTTTGAATAAAATCGATAAATCTCTGACGTTTCTTAGGGGATTGAAAAAGAAACTTCGCTGGTCATTTCTCGTGGAAAAATCAATATGTGACGCTTCCCTAATAAAGATATTGAACAACGTAGGGCTATTAATATAAGATTACACCCCTGTATTACCCCGATATTTGACTGAAAAAAAACCGCGTAACTTCACAGCTGATTTTACAGAAGAATACATGATAAGAAGAATGCGCACAAAATTTCTACTACAGCCAAACAGAGTCAAATTTGAAAAATAATCCTTCCCTTGAAACATGCAAACAACGGTTTTTCTTGTAAAAATCTATGGTCTAAAACCTTGCTTAAAACCCATTTCGTACTTATTTAAAACTTTATTCTCTTCCACAAAGGTATTCAAACGGACATTTAAAATTAATGTAAAAATCTTACCTATAAACAACTGCTGATACAAATACCCCTTAACCAAAATACATCAGTTCTTACCAGGAGGATTGACCTTGCTTTCCACAGCTGCTAACCGTTCGCCCAAGTTGTTTGGTGATTTTTCGCATCTCTTCCAGTTCACTTCTCAAACCACCGTCAATCGAGATCGACACCTGATTGTGTTCACCGCTCAGGTAGATTTTACCAACAGCTCCTTCAACTTTAGTCAAGTTTCTCTCGACCTTCACATTGCTTTGTGCAACTTGAACGCCGAGGCAAAAGAATACCAAAACAATTTTGAGCATGGTGGTTCTAACAATCGTTCGTGTTTCTGACCGGAATTTAGCGATGACTTCTCTCTTCTTCTCGTCTTCTCAACAAGAAATGTTAACGATGATCTTTATAGGCAATCTCAACTGAGGAATTTTTGTTCAATGACAACCGGTCGATCAAATGCTAGACGAAAACATGGATTTCTTAGGGTGTAAAACGCTTTTGGTGCCAATATGAGGTGTTGACACATTTGTCTCATCATGACGAGCTTCATTCAGTTCTGAAAAGATGGCACCCCTACCCATGTTGGTCGATTCACACGACGAACATCAGCAGGGGAGCTGACATACTTTACTTTAGGCGGGTGTCAGCTCTAAAGCTTTAAATTGTCACCTTTTGGTTTTTATGTGCTATAAGGTGACAAATTAATCTGTCAAGAGAGACTTCTAAAGCAAGAATTCAATGTCGGTTTACTTTAGTACAATGTAACTCAGACAGAAATTATGGTTCATTACGGAATCCTTCGTCGGTAATTACAACATAAACAGTTACGTAAATGTTCTTTTGATCGAAACGAAATCGCTATGCAATCTTACACATATAGCCAGTAAAATTAAATTAAAAGGGAATCGCAAGAGGAGTATTAATATGTGATTGTGTTATTAGTCCGGCGCTGCTGGGCAGCGGCCGGAGTCTTAAAATGCAGTCTGTGTCTTTTTGTTTTTTTGTTTTTTGTTTTTTTGTTCTATCGGCGACAGACGTTGATTAGTTCAGACCTTTGCCGCTAACAATGTGGGTCGGACACCTGTGATCGAGCGATAAACAGCATGCGCATTAATTGAGAGATAAATGCTCGGTAGAGAGCTTTAGAGTGTTTAAGGTTACCGTTACGTCATGAAGTACTCAATTTGCCTCAATCGTCTCTCTAACCGAATTATTAAAATATTTTTAGTGACCACAATCCGACAGATTGAGTATCAGACTAATCAAAACATTCCTCGCATGCAACGATTCATGGGCGCACACGGGGTCACAGGTAGTAACGCAATCGGCTGCTTTTGTAGCTTCACGCGGCATTTACACAGGTAACCCGAAACAAGTAAGACGATAACATAATTGTTTTTAATTGCAAATGTTGGTTAATTAAATGATGAAGCGCTAGCTGGTGTCCTCGTGTTCACTTGTGTGAAGTTCTAGATCAGATCCTCATAGTGTTTGGATGCAAGTGTTTTGGGGGCTGTGTATACCGCACTGATAACACAGGTAACCCGAAACAACTAAGATAATAACACAATTTTTTATTTTTTATTTTTTATAATAATAATTTGTTAATTAATTTATGACGCTAGTCCACTCGTGTTCTGACTCATGTAGAGTTTTAGATCAGTTCGTTAGCATTTGTATCCTAGTATTTTCGGGCTATCTGTGTTATCCAAGAGTATTCTGGTTTACTTGACCTCGCTCGTGCTCACTCATGTTCTACTTGTGTTCACTCGTGTTCTAACTCCTGTGAAGTTATCAGATCGACTGTCAGTGCGTACTTTCGCATCTGATTGTGCGTTATTACTGTGCCAAACACGCAGGTGTATGAACCCATCCGCGTTGCAAAAGATACGCCGGAGTTCAAGCTGCGTGCAGCTTCTTGTTTTTATTTTTATTATGATTTTTTTAATGTTCTATCGGCGACAGAAGTTGATCAGTTCAGACCTTTGCCGCTAACAATGTGGGTCGTAGACGCTGTGATCGAGCGATAAAGCAGTAGGCATGCGTATTAAACGTTATAGATTTATTTAACACTGTTTACATCACATACTATCATCACCGTATAATTACCACTGTCGGAATGTGAAATGAGCAAGACGTGAGACTTCGAGGCGCTATAGTTCTTTTTAACTACTTTTTAATCTTATGATTCTTGTAAAGGAACTGTTATAGACCTAAAAATACAGGAACAACGTAATACATTCGATCTGCGCTGCCTGAACAGATCTAAAAACGTGAACGAAATACAATCTCGGCTTAAGTGTATACAAACACGTTTAGATATAAAAGATATCAAATTATAATCTCAGGTTAGATTTCGTCAGGCGCGCTCAGATAAGAAAGTTCAAAGCTCTCAGACAAGGCGAGACAAGGAGATATCGATCGATGAGTCATTCTCAGAGATCTATTCCATCGTGGGCGTCGCGGGAGAATCGTTGCGTGACGACACAAATAGTTTGGGTCAGGTCTTAACTCACAGCTAAGGCATGTTTACTACAGAATAACCTAGCCAGAGAGAGTATTTCTACTGGATTGTCTGTTAATATGGGGAAAACTGAAGAAACCCTCATTGAGCTTTATAACCATGTAACAAGAACAATTCTTACGGTAAGAATTTTACAAAATTTAGTTAAGCAGATGTTTGTAGTATACCCGTATGCTGTGCTCGTTTTCAGGCTAAAGAAATAAACTAAAGAGGACATCTTTAAAGAAGTTTATCGACTCGTAATAATTAATTACATGCATTGTGTTATTGACCAGTGAATTGAACCGAACTGCGTCGAACAAACAGGAACTTTAGCTTTATATACTATAGTACTGCATCGGCTAAGTTTTCCCTTCTAGTGAGAATAGCACGTCAGGACCTGACGTAGTACTAACCGAGAAGGTGTCTGGCTAGTAATTCCACTAGTAATTCCAATGAAGTTAAAGTAGAATGCACACACGACAAGCTGATGAGGCCTCATGTTAAATGCCCACACACGGGATTGGTACTAGTAGTTGCTCGCGCACAAACGTTTCACAAATCAACTGTGCAGACCCACATGAACGACATCTACCCATTGTTAAAGTCAGCAAAGGAGCTGGGGAAATCCGTCGTTGTCCTCACTGTTGACGGTGGGCCGGACTTTGGCGCGAACTGGAGTTAGACGTTCTCGTTGTGTGTTGTTATGCTGCAATGTATTCAGCGTTCAACAAGATCGAGCATGTGTGGGCTCCTTTGTCTAGGAGATTGGCCGGCGTCATTCTGCCGGCAATCTTAGAAGGCGACGCCATACCAGCAGCAAATATGCGTAACTTGAATGACAAAGAGAGAGAAAACAAAGAGGCTATTGTTTTTGAAAGAGCACTCGAAGAACTAACCAATATTCGTTTCTTGCCAGCACGAAGAAGCTGAGGTTATTTCTGGACTGGAAGAAGTGAAAAGGTTTATGAAAACACCATTGAGAGATATTGACCGTGGCGACAACAAGCACATTCTAAAGGAAATGAAATCGATGATAACCCATGTTAATCGCAAAGCTAATGAAGTTGTCTTCATGAAATGCGCTGATTCTAGCTGTGCAGTATGCAGAGGCAAACCCTGGCAGGCTAAAAAGGTCCAACAGTTTCTCGAAAAGAGAGAATTCAAGATGTTTAGACCAGAGGAGTCTGTCCACCATCCAGGACATTATGCCACGTTCTTTGAAGTTTGCAAGATGCCTACCGAAGATATCAAGGATGACGACCAAAACCAGCCATCAGTGGAAATCAAGGGACTCGGTCGTTGTAATATTTGCCAATCTTATAGTTTCTCTTCTGTTACAGAACAAAAGAGGCATGACTCCCTTTTCCACCGTAAATGGAAGCAGTCTTCCAAACAGCCACAGAAAGAAAAGATCGCCAACTACATCTGCACTTATAAGTCAGGAGGCAATAGCTGTGGCTTAGCATTTACTTCTTATCACAAGCTATACCAACACAAAAAGTAGAACCACCACCGCCGGACACCAAATACTTCAAGAAGGGAAACCCCCACTGCAACCATAGCGAGATTTTTACACCGCCTGTTACCAACGAATGCAATGATGAGCCCTTGGGACCCAGTCCTCCCAAAAAACCATGCACTGACAACTTCGCTGGGAAAAGAGCGAATGTTTTGTATGACGCTGGAACTCCTGCTGAGAAGTGGTTCACGGGGGTAGTAGTTCAGAAGACAGAGGAGAGCTATCGCGTCTACTTTCCAGAGGACGGGGAGCTTGCAGACGTTGACAGGAATGAAATTCGAATTGTACAGGATGTATGTGATGATTCCATTGGAAGAAAGGTCAAAGTTCCATTCCCAGAAAGAACTAAACAAATTGTGGGATGGTATCATTGTGGAAGCCCTTAGTCAAAGGAACTTTCGGGTATTTTTTTACGCTGATCAAAAAGTTGCGGACGTTAGCACGATTATATTCAATTCTGTTGATTGTTTAGTGCTATATGCCTCCGACTCACCTAATCTGGAAGACGGAGGAGACTGGAGGAAGGCAAAAGTTGCTCTAGCGAAAGGGTGGGTGGGGTCGCTCCACATCTAAAGTTGGCCGAGATCTTCTCAAGCATGTTAAGGCCTGGTTCAGAGGTCAAATTTCGGGTAAAAACTGTTTTCCTTATTTCAGCACAGCCGAGTATGGTAAGTACGCCAAGTTTCTCACGATAATAGGTATCGCCATTCTTGACTGCCTTAAGTGGTTTGTGTGGAGTAAAACGTGTCACGTGGTCTGTCACGTGACTTAGAACACGAAATCAGTAAATCAAAAACGCGGCTCCGAGTTTAAAACAGCTGGGATGATAAGTGGATGTGTTTAGTTAAGATTGAAGCCTTTTTACCTAAATCAGCTTAGAAAAGATGACTACAACGTTTCATTAACGAGTAATTAAGGCGAAAATATGCAAAATAGGTCACATGACTTTTTGTACCCTTAAGGAGCGGTCATTAATTACTGGGGGGGGGGGGGGGGGGGGGTCGGTAAAATATCTAAAACGAGGACCCAAAAATGTTGGCCCTCCCCAAAACATCAGCCCAAAAAATCTTTGCCCTCCCAAAAACATCAAAAAATGACTTCTTTTTTTTAACAAAAGAGGAAAGCATTTCTTTTGTTTTACTCCTGAAAACCTCGTTATCAAGCAGAATGTTTGAGGTCTCGAACGTTGCCCATTAGCAGCATCCAGCACGCGCTGATTGCTGGTTAAGGGACATTTCCAAGGTGGAGCTGAATGGTCGATTGAAGTAGCCTAAAACTATTGTAAAAGTTTCATTGTTAAAACAGGCGCCCAAAAATTTGTGACCCTCCACAAATCGAAGCCCAAAAAATCTTAGCCCTCCCCTAAATTTACCGGCCCTCTCCCCCCAGTAATTAATGACCGCTCCCTTATACGATTTCAAACAAGCGTAGAACATAAAGTATTCACTGTAAACCAAAACATTATTCACAGAAGTATTCAAAACTTTATGGAGGTTCATAAGCTATCAAAATTGCAAAAGGGTTATAGGCACTTTAAGTAGTAAAGTAAAGTAAAACAACTTTATTTTACGTCGGTAACTCGTGACAGTCTGGTGAGACGGATAAGCTTGAGGCCGACGGGAGTCCTACGATTTTACGTCAGCTTACGTCCTTATCCGAGAAGACGTGAAGGTCTAACCATTTGCAGTTGTTTCACAAAGGCAGCACCTCCTTCTCAGTTATTTTAAGACCCTGTGTGTTGGTCCGACCGTGGTTTAAACCTGCGACCTCCCGCTCGATAGACCGGAGCTTAACCACTGAGCTAACCGGGAGACGGTATATAGTTTCTTGCTCTTCGCGAAACTTTTCATGCAAATACGCGTACGTAGATAAAACTAAACGCACGGGTGATATGATGGCCTCTGTTTTCTTTTAGTTTCGGCGCGGGAAACTGGGGAGGACGCGCGCGTTGTGCTCGTCAAAACGCATGCGCGTGACATTTTGCCGCAGCGTGGGGTTCCTGTCCCTACCAGGAGGAGAATACCCTGGGTTCCACTTAAATAAAAGGAGAAGAGGCAAGAGAGGGAAGAGGAGAGAGAAGTAAAAGCAGAGCAGAGAGAAGAGGAGAGAGACGAAAAAGAAGAGCCTCTGGTGTTATCCGTTGAGAATCTCACTTCCATGCCATTCAGTTTCAAATCAAGAAAACACGTCAAACCGGTTTTGCTGGGCCGTTGGCAAGCCATAGAATATTACCGTTACATCCAGCACTCACGATTGTGCCTGGTAATGAGTCTATTTATCCAATCAGAGGAGGTTCAAATTTTGACAAGACAAGACTTTATTTGTACGAAATAACAATGATAGGGAAAATAGTGAAAGAAAAAGTATCTAAAGATATAATGGTACACGTTATCTGAACCTAATGTTCGCATGGAAGTGAGATTCTCAACGGATAACACCAGAGGATCTTTGCTTCCTTTTCTTCTCTCTCCTCTTCTTTCCTTTCTTCTCGTTGCCTTTTGTTTCTTCGAGTCTCTGACACCCTGGGTAGACTATACCAGGAGCAAGAGCTTTAATTGGTTTTGTCTCGCTGGTGCATGAGTACTCATTCGGTCAACCAGAATTGCAAGTAGTAGCGGACGTTTCTTTTCGGGTATTTCTCTACAAAATTCTGGGTCGATCCCTTAAGAACGATAGCACTGAACGGCAAGGAATGTAAAAAGGTGTTAATTTTCTATTCCTCTCTCTCGTAATTTCATTGGTTGATACTCATAAATTAGAAAACCATCGAAATAATACATTTTTATATAATATTTTTGAAGTTTCAATTTATTTTTGATCAAAATGACTATGGTTTAATTTCGAAGAATACCGACCGTGGGTAAAGTTATCAAATTTGCGATTGAAAGATCTTTTGTTTTCTCCCTTTCCGATTGGCTGGACGGTGAGGATATGCTCATTGCCGCGGCTCTATTGTTTTTACTATAGTTCTTACGCCGACCATTACTTAAAGTGAAGTTTCGGCGGGTCTGCACGTTAAAAACTCGCGCTCATTACGCGTCGTTCCTCGCTTGGCGATGCTTCGGGCCTTAATTTTGCAGGTACAGAGTCGGGAATCGAAGTAGAATCTGTCTACTGCATGTCCAGGGTAAGATCGTGAAGAGCGGCAAAACAAACCAGCAATGTCCAGACCGCTGTGAGATATCAGCTATTGGAGGTAAATGTTAATGCTGCACACATATGTAGCTGGAAGAAACATCTCCCATTCCCCCATGGTCAACTGCTGTAAAGCTCCCCTCAAATGAACATGAGAGCGCATGAGAGATTTCTTCAACTCTCATCGACTATCACGCAGCCCGGTCAAACGAGCATGAGAGCGCATGAGAGTTGAAAAAAACTCTCATCAACTCTCATGAAAATTTGAACAAATTCAAATTCGATGAGAGTGGATGAAAGTTTGCGGTCAAACTACCCTGGTCCCAGAGGCTTTCGAGAACGGATTTCGAGAACGGAGCCGGGGAAGCGGTGAGAAGGGAAGAGAGAAGAAAGCCTCTGGTAACCCGCGACCGTTTCTCACTATCATGCTAACGATAGGTGCCAATCAACATCACTAGATCAATTAACGACGAACCAATCACAACACACCTCCCATGTGATTGGTTTTGTTCTGGGGTAGTAGGAAAGGAAAAGTGGTAGCGTGAAAATACTACTTTCCAGGGAGTACAAAGGATATTAATTTGACTGCTGTTTTTCACGGGTTTCGTATGACCACAGGGAGCCCACACATAACGTTTGTATGAGAGGACGCAAGTGGGTGTGTACTGTAAGTACGTTGGCTAAAACCTTTGTACCTTATCCCGGATTCCATTCATACTTCCCATTACCCACGCTGTGTTTCAAGTTTCGGGGTGTCCGAAATCCCCAATAATCCTATTAGACGATTCTATACGCTTCTACATCAAAGGATAAACCAGATCAAATTGCTGAAACAATCCGTCAGTAGATGATAAACAAAACCGGAATACATTTTTCCTCATGGTTTTCCAAATGCTTAGAATTAGATTTTGACTACAAAATGACCAATAATGGTGAGTACATCGGTAGATAGTCATCGATTTAGATGGAAGCCGGTTGAGATAGAAAACCGGCAAGGCATCCCCGGCCGGCTTCGAAAGATACTGGACCGGCACTTGGCTGTTTTTTTTTCTTCATGTATCCAATCGTATTCACCGGGATAACCCGGCTTGGCCGACTATAGCTATGAGTCTGCAATTTCATTTCTCACACAATGAGTAAGGAATTGTTATTTTGTCATTTAGTTTTCTATCACTGAGTGTGTTATAGACATAATTAGAATAGTTGAAGGGGTAAATACTTTGTTTTTCATTAGATTAGAGTACTTCACCTGGAAGGAAATCAATATCAAGTCTTTATTTTAAAACTGTTTTTATTATAACATTTATGTGACAATTTTATGTTATTCCATTATTTACTGTTCATGATTTCTACGGTTTATCGCTAGCAGTATCACACTCCGACGGAACGTCTGGATGCCACTGGCCTGACCTAAGTTACTGCGTAGGCATTTTAAAATGTGTGCATACTAAGAATACAGTTTATCTCTAGCAGTAGCACATTCCGACGAAACATCTGGGTGCCACTGGTCTGGCCTAAAGTTACTCCATACGCATTTAAAACGTTTACATAAAAAAAATACAGTCTATCGATAGCAATAGCACGCTCCGACGAAACATCTGGGTGCCACTGGTCTGACCTATTAAAGTTACTCCGTACGCATTTAAAATATTTACATACAAAAAATACTGGTTAATATTTGAAAAAACTGCGTAAAATAACAAGCATAGTTGGTACGCCTCTTGAAAGGCGTTCCTGACAGAGAGATATTCTGTTTAACAGGAGTTTTTACGCAGTTATAATAGCACCAATATTGTGCCCTCTTTAGGTTTTCTTTAGGTAATACACAGATCAAGAGAATATATGATAAATTTCAGGAAATATTATTAATTTAGAAAATGTTAATTGTACAGTTAATAATTATTGTTTTAAAACGGAAACGCCGAATGGCCGCATTATACAAAACAAAGCTGGGTTGAATTAGGTACGGATACTAGACCTAGGGCCCTTGCACATGCTACGTATTGAATTCAATAAAATACAAAATAACAAATCTTACCTCTGCCAGCCCAGCCAGGGCCCGCATCACCTCCACATAGTAGAAGAAGGATCTCCAATAGAAATTAATTATGAAAATGTTTTTTTCCTCTTCACATCCTAGGCTTGAGATAGCTGGCGGAAACTGATAGCGCACATCACGTTTACAAAGATCGGTTAGTGTTCTTAAACCATGGCACGTATAGCATTGATTGGCTCATACATATCTTTACCAGAAATGTCTTCTCAGAGAATAGAGTATCCTGTCTGTATTATAGCAAATATCTTTCGTATTTAGAGATTGTGACGATGACGAGTCGACTGATCTCAATGGTTTCGCGCCAGAATAATTATTTGTTGAAGTCAAAGGAAAGCACACCGATTCATTGCCATATCCGAAACAAGTATTTGTCGAAATTGAACGAGACATTTGATGCTGTTGTAGAATTACTCCAATCAGGCCAAAGAATGAGACTAAAATTTCATCGTCAGAGGACGACCCTTGTTCTTCATACGGACGGCCATTTTCCAAATTGAATGGAATTACTTTTCAACTTTGGAATTATGTCCACCGGATAACTCAAAGTGAGCTTGCACATACCGAAGTACATTTGGGGTTTAATCCACAGATTCTGAAGCTGAGGACATATCCGTGACCGTCTGCTTGTATCGAGCAGTTGTAAACTACAAACACTGCGGAAGGGCAAAAGACCCTTCTTTGGCGCCATGTCTAGAACGGTGATCTCAGGTTGCGAGAACCGGATTATGAATTATAATAAAATGCATCACACTAAAATGAGTTTGAAATATAAAGACCATCATGACAGCTTTAGTCAGTTTCATTGACAGAACATAACACCTAACCTGATCTACTTACAGTACAAATCCACTTGCGTCCTCTCATACTTAATCCTCATACATTCCCTATGATCGAAGTATTGCAAAAACATGCATATTTGAACATGAAATAAACGTTAATTTACCTTATCTATTGTGGTTTGTCGTCCTGGTGGCTTAAAACGTCAAATCTTGGCGATTTATTAGGGTCTTGAGTTCGCTGTTCCCAGTCTGATACTCAAATACAAACGTTATGTGTGGGCTCCCTGTGGTATGATATGAGGTCAAGAGCAGTTTACATGCAGTTTTGAGTGGATATGCATATGAGTGGAAATGCAAACATCGCCTAAAACTCCTCTGAAACCTGTAAAGTCGATTCGTAATCAATATTGCAGAATATGTAGGGTCCAACTAAAAAACAGTAGAAGATCGTCCGTCAATATCTATGGGCCAAAGAGTAGGAACGAGAATATTTTGAGGCGTTTGGCTATCGTTGTTGGTGTTGAGAAATCGTTTCTGTCCCAAGGGTGTCAGAGAACTTATGTCTGAAGTGCTACCGGGAGTTCATAAAGTTTGAAAAGCACTTAGAGACAGAGAAGCAGCTTTCTTCTTTTCGAACGGCTTATGAAAAGTCCGTTCGACTTCAAGTAGAAGAACGTATAGATGAGCGACAAAAGAGATGCACTAGAGATTCGCCTATGAAGGTTCGTCAACTCCAATAAGAGAGAGAGAAAGCCAGAAGTGAACCAAGCGATATTGTTATTGTCAAGCCGACTATTCGACGAGTATTGCTTCCTCAATCTGAAACGCAAGTCTCCACAAGCACATATGGAAATATCTCGCCGGTACCACTCTCAGTATCAGATGATGTATTTCGGAATACAAGTTCTCCTGTCACAAGGACAGAGGTGAGGCACGGAGTTACTTTAATCTGACCGATCTTGAGTTTAATATAGTACCCTGGCCCCAGGGATCGCCACATTCCCCATAACTGTATAATAGTACATTCCCTCCCGGAAGGGTAACATGTTATGACTTGAAACAGATAATAAAATAAACGGCATAAGTTAACTCGCACATGAAAAAAGGTTACACTCCCCTCTCCCCTGTCACTAGACAATAGCCAATCAGAGAACGCTATAAGGCAATTAAATATTCCTTCAATCAGGAGGAAGAGACAGATCTTGTCCCTAGTTCAAATCCATTGGCGCGGTACGATCAGTCAACGGTCGCAAACTACCAGAGGCTTTCTTCTCTCTTCCCTTCTCACCGCTTCGCGGCTCGTTGATCGCCGCTTCGCGGCTCTGTTCTCTTCTCTCCGACGGAAGAAAAAACCACAGAAGAAAGCCTCTGGGACCAGGGTACGGTCAAACGAGAGTTTGAGTTTGAAATCTCATCGACTCTCACGCGCTCTCATGCATCGCCAGAAATTCGAGACATTGCATGAGTCCTACATATATATGCTATATGTCTATCCTCTATATACCTGATTGGTACATTGGGACACTATAATACAGGATACGAGTTACGAGCAATATTACGGGTTTTAGCGTGCAAACATGGAGTTTTCAAGAAGGAAATTATAAAGGAAACCTCAAAAATGGACTAAGGGACACCAAACCTGAAGGATACGGTTAAGTTGGTTATTTTGAACGCTTCAGTTGACAATTTTTTGCTAAGGTTGTAGATTTGTGGCAAATACATTTTAAAACTCCCATCTCTATGTATTTAGCGGCAATTATGTAATGTCCTCTGTAAAAAGTAAGGCTTCTCAGGCTTTGCCCAAGATCGAAAAAAGGAAACCGTTAGCTTAGAGAGTATCAAAACTGACTTGCTGTTATATGTAGGAATTACGTCCCGGCGCACCATTTTTAAGATTGTACCGCATTTCGCGAGAAGTAAGGAAAATGTTTGTATCTCAGTACATTTCTCTGTAAATTTCACGACCCATTCATGAGAAAAAAAAAGAAATGAATGTTTAATGAGTGTTTCTAAATCTGATATAGATACGGTCTCATTTACATAAACTTTTGCTCGGGCTACTCCCTCGTGTTTGTAAATCTGATAAAACACTGCTGATCGTTTTTAAAAACGTTAATCGATCCTGCATTTGAGAGCAAAGTCCATATCAATTGAGACAAGACAAAATATTTTAGTTCCCGGTCACAATATTTGATTTTGATTTTTTCAATTGTGAACAAGTCAGTGAGACAGAGCAGCCTCACGGACAGCACATTCTCACTTGCAACGCGATGGTCGCACGACTTGCACGCGTCCACGAATACCAACTATGGCGTCACGCCACTTGAACACATCACCTTCGCCCGCAGTGCATGCCGCTGACATCCTTGAGATCTCCCTCGGGCCCAGTGCTCTGCTCCACAGGTTCACGCCGCTCAGTTCACCGATGAAGGACTGGGATGCTTCAAAACCTCCTCCAACAGAGTCTTGGTCTTGTCCTAATATCAAGGTACCGCCACCAGTGATCACGTGACCTGTTGACAGGCCCCGTCCGCTTGCTGCAACATGTCCGTCCTTGTACATCACCCACGAGCCAGCGGTGTTCTCCCATGTTGCGCAGATGTGGTGCCACTTACCGTCATCAGCGGCAACATTTGTCCTGAGATTTTAATCAAAACAATTAAAAACGAATACGTCAATTGTTCTGCCTCATTCTTTGATCCGTAACGCATGGTTAAAAAGTTTCCTATTTTTAATTGTTGTCGTTGTTAATGCAATCAAGATCATTCTTGATCCCAGACCCTTCTCTTGCACTCCACATATGCAAATGAGAGTTGTAGCCAAAATCTGGCTACAGTCCTCACAGCGCATGCTCAAAACTCCAGAAACGAAATGGCGGACAACTCGATGTTTGAACTGGCGTTAGAGTTTGTTATTAGAAAGACAGGGAAAGACTGTATTTTCAATAGTTAGTATAGGTATTCAAATGGGGACGAGTGAAATTAGGGATAAATTTTACGCGTGTTAGTCAAAATCGAAGTAATTTCCCGAGCTGCTTCGGCGAGGGAAATATAATTACGTAGATTTTGACAAACGTAAGTGAAATTTTCCATAATTTTACGAGTCACTATTTGATAACCATTAATATTATGGAGAGCAAATTACGATCCAGAAAAACTTTATTTTAAGCGCGCGTAGGCGGCGTATTCTGAGGAACTAACAATCACTCATGATTGCAAACTGCACGGCAGCACATCGCGCCACAATGGCAGTCCGTATCACAAAAATAACCTTGTGAAGCGCCTTTGAATATATTCATATAGAATTTGCGCTATATAAATGAAAACCTTTTTTTTTACCTTTCGTTGGCTGGGATATATGCCCCCGCACGCCCTTAGCTAATCGCGCCAATCGTGCCTATACGGTGCGAGGTTCGGCTTACGCCGCGGCCCCCTCTTTCTGCATTTCCTGGATCCGCCCCTGCTTACCTGACGTGATTTTTTCCAATGTAGATGGAAAACGACCTGCAGTCAGGGATAAGAAGTTCGTTGTCACTTCCGGGAACTGCATAACTAATAGGTGAATTATTTGAGCTGTAAGTTGTCTTTATCCAGAAACACCCCGTCACAGCTCGCATGGAGGGTACACCTCGGTGAATGACGTAATCAGCGGTAGCACGTCTCGGGAATTTCAGATCAAAGGCTGGATGTAGAGAATAAAACAGGCGATTGAAAAAAAATATAATCAAGGTTTATCCTGATCGTGGATACAGCATGCTTCATCACGCCGTATATAATTTCTTGCTCGATTCCTGTATCACTGACAAAACTTAACGGATACAATAGCTAACTGGCTCATCAAAATGAGCAAGTACGCGAAGTAAAAGGAAAACTGGAGTGGATGTTTGCGATACGAAGTTGCAAACTTAAGTTAAAAATACTTTACTAGCTGACAAATGATCGTGTCACGTAGACATTTTCAAGTATACTTTTTTCCCTAGGACCGCTAAAGACTGGTATAGCCTTCCAACAAACATTGCTACAAGTTCACTATTCTTACCTCTAATAAAATGTTTAAAAAACCTTCGCTTTCTCTTGTAGCCATTACCTTTCATGTCCATGGCGATTCCTGGGCCGTTTACTTGGGGGCAGTTAGTCTGGGGGGGAGGGGGGGGGGGGCAGACTCCGCACAGCCACGGGGGACTCCCGTATATTAGGGGCGGGGATGCTCGTCGGACATTTTTGTTTTCACCCCTAAGAGGTACTAAAATGAGAGTTGCCCAAGCTAATTTTGACCTTAAAAGGAACCAATAAAAGCACACCAATATTTTAAATTTTCGATGCCTTTAAATGTTATGATGTATCATCAAATACCTTCT
This sequence comes from Actinernus sp. WN-2022, assembly GCA_030867875.1. NCBI lineage: Eukaryota > Metazoa > Cnidaria > Anthozoa > Actiniaria > Actinernidae > Actinernus > Actinernus sp. WN-2022. The sequence continues at coordinate 26,966,263 of JAOWCC010001634.1, forward strand.
TGTTTGACTGGCTTGAAAGTAAACTGAAGTTTGTTCTGAATTTGTGTGACAATAAAAGCCATGAAATTGACCCCGATCCCTAAAAGGTACCGCTTTACATAATGGCATTATATCTAGTATAGTATCTAGTTATCTGCGTTAAAAAAATGCTCTGAAAGTGTTGGTGAGTTAACGTTTGATGGACAGAAGCCAAAAGTCCAGGGTTACTAGAATACAAGTCACTAATAAAAGACACTGTTCGGCTGTAGTTGGTGTTTAACTGTTAGATTCTTCTCCAATTTGACTTCGTGTCATAGATCTCTGTTGGAGTGGGAATGAAGTCCGTTCCACGATGAATTAACAGCATGGCAAGGCCGCTTAATCGATCTTCGGTCATTGATGACCGAGTCCACAGCTTCAGACGGCGTAGGGCTGAGAAGGAACGTTCGCAGCTGACGCTTCTCACTGGCGTGGATAGAAAAATCGCCAGCACCTTCCGAATGGCGGGATATACTTGTGGACTGCATTCAGGCATTGGTCGATCTTGCTCTGGCTCTGCCTCTATCGCCGGCGTGTTTCATCCTCCACCTCGCCAGCTCTGCGTCAAAATTAGACTTCTCCGAAAAATCTAGATGCTTGCCATATTAGTTCTTGATCTTGTCTCCTTGACTATCAGTTAACTTGGGCAAATACAAAGGTAACAGATTCTGAGCGACAATTAGGCCTTCGTGCTTGTTTGAAAATCTTGTTTCAAGTTCAGCAACAACGTGCGTGGTCGATGAATGGATAAAACACGTTGATCCTGTAGTAGTCTGACGGCTCTTGCTCGTGGTGTCGGTACCTGTTGTGGCGTTTGCTCGATGGCGTTGGACATTAGCTGTGCGAGGCTTTACTAGGGTGACGGTAATAGACTCAGTTACTTGGTTGATTCGGCCCCACACCTTCTCCCATGATTTATCTCCTCTTGCTGCTTTGATGCATTCCTTGGCGAGAGTTACATCTTGGTATGCATCGACAAGGTTACAGCTCTTAGCTTGTAGGGACGTAGTTTGTTACTTGCGCTAAAAATGACAAAAGATCGGCAGCAGTCTGAATAAATATTTCTTTCCTTTTTGTGCTTCCACGTACTCAAGAACCACGTCAGTTCGCCACCGTTATCAATTAGATTTCGAATGGATTGGACAGCTTTGCAACCACTCGATATTGCAAGGTTCAAGACGTGGGATCTGCAGTGAACGTAGGTAGCGTTACCTAGGGTACTGCGCTACAACTTTACCTTGCACCCCATTCTTACTAGAACTCATGACGCTTGCTCCATCATATCCTTGGCCAACTAAGCAGGACATATTAAAGCCCCATTCCTGCAGTGCGTGTATCAAGGTATCGGTAATGGTTTGCGCATCCATTTTTTCGAGCTTCAGAAATCCAAAGAATTCTTCAGACTTCATTTTCGCTGCTGACATAGCGTACACAAGTAACGGTCCCATCTTTCCGTATCGAGAATTATGCTCTTCTTTCATGCAGACATTGATGTATTATGCATGTGCCTCGTTTTGGTGTGTTTTCACACGTCTCGTTGTACACTGTTTGAAATTGTATACAGTTTCCTACTGGTACTCTTTACTTATACATATTTTTGATTCCTCAGGTTTCACACAGTTCAATTATACTTAGTCAGTATGGGGAATTGTCTTATGCAATACAGAGTGGCCGATTGGAATGCATTCAATATATTTGAAGGCTCGAGAGTATTGTGATTGCCTGAGGGAGGAAAATTAAAATTAAATTAAAATCAGAACAAACCAAGCAGGCAATAGTTGTGTTCAATGACAAAAGACAGTCATTATGGTTGAAAAAGTATAGAACTCAAAAAATATAACAGACAATTTTGGCTCATAACATTTAGTTGAGATAATATTTTGCCTGTTCCAGTTAATTGTGTTAATATGTTTACTCGAAGTTTATCTTTAGATTCATTTGTAGTTAATTATTCATATTAATTTCAAAAGTTTTCTATACACTCAATTCCAGTTAATTGTTAATATATTAAAAGTGTTAATATGTTTACTTCAGATTTATCTTCAGATTCGAATAAAAAATGCATAAAAACTGTTCAACTGATTTTCCTTTCATTAACACTTGACCTCATTCAGCAGTCAATATCTACAAATGAACATTGCATACTTTAACCACAGTTCCTTGGGCTGCTGTGGCCTTCCATAATGCTTTGCATAGTTGTGAGTTACGACCAAGGTTTGCAGAATTTCTCCCTCTTCGCATCAACACACAAGTAACGGAATTATTTCACCAATGGCAAATTAAACCCTTCTATAACAATTTGGTGCTACATCTCAATTTTGTTTACGTTTTTATACATATGGACAACATAGCCAATTTCTCGATCATGTTGCTCATTCACTTCAATTAAAAGGGATTGGTAGATCAGACGCTGAACTTTTCATGAACTAACTCTAATGTAAATGAACTCAATCAATAACCTGTGAAACCAGCTGCCTCTTTGCGCTCCCCAAGCGTCCTCCACAAAGGCAAAGAAACCTGCTTTGAGAACGCAAAAAAGGCTGCATTCACAGACTACTCAATGGCTTTTCCTCATTTCCATTTGGTACTTCTCGTGAAATTTCAACATCACTCAGCGCAGCACTCACTATCTATTGGATAAACTAGTAATAATAATAATACTAATAATCAACTGGTGGGTTGCACCTTGGCGGAAAGAAAGATGCCTCATTAGCTACTTTTGTTATACCAAACAACATGGGTGCTTCGCTTTTGTGATTTATTCCCTTAGGAATAATTGCATCTCAACAATAACCCACTTTGACGATGTTGCGCACGCAACTAGAACAATGCACATAAAATCTGAATAACAAGAGACTGGCGGGCCACACAGACTATCAAGGCGGGCCACATCTATTGTTCTCTGATGCATTCGCAAAACATCATCAAAGTGGGCTATAGCGGAAAATCGTTATAAAAATAACCTAACTTGTGAAAACACTGTGACATAGGCCTAGTATAGTATATTTCTAAACCTTCGCTTTCCCTTGTAGTAATTACCTAAAATGTCTATGGCGACTCCTGGGCAGTTTATACTAGATTTTAAGGTTTATTGCTGCGAGCGTAGCGAGCAGCAACACTAATCTTGACGTTACAACACAGGGTGACCACACGCATACCTTTTCGTACATACCATTTCCTTGAAAATATTTTGGGTTCATGGTCACCCACCGGCCGGTGATCGCCTCGCTTTGACGCCCTGGGCTCAGAGGATATGCCCCGGATGTAGCATTTTCGTGTTCGCCGATTTCAACACGGTGATTTCAAGTGGGTAAGTACCATTTTATCAAATTATCATGTCAAACTCCGCTTTATTCATAGCTGGAAGTATTCATCAGGGTCACAAACGTTTTAGTGATGTATCGAGAGGAAGACAATGTTCTTTTATGAGTTTTGCAGCGCTGTCGACTGTGCCCAGTTCAGCAGTGCATGGACCTCGATGACACAATCGATACAAATTATCTTTATCGAAGGAGACCGACTCTTGGCAATCGACTCCTACTTAAACTAGATGCAGAGACGATATCGCTGAACTATCTGCCCGTTGAAGCATGTTGATCTACGGAGACTAACACTTACAAATCATCCTTCGGGACAGCAAACGAACCCTTCCGGGTAGCAAACATTAATAGCCCAAAGTACGTGGCACAAACAAACGAAAATTATTTCCTATCACTATCAGTAGTAAGGTTTAATTACCCCATAATTCCCCCACTACTGAACCCTAAAACACTAAAGACACAGCTTGATTGTTTTGGACCAGAGAGAAGTTTATTTGCCAGGACTAAGAGTACTAAAATATCCATACTACTAAAGCATGATAAAACCACTGAAGCAAATAAAGCTTCTCTGCCACTACCACCAGGGAGGGTGGGTGGGAAAAATCTAGTTAAACACGAGTCCAGGTCACATTGACACGAACTAGTACGAGAACAAGAACAAAGTGGCACTAAACTAAAATACGTGACCTAACCTAATCCCCTCAAGGGGCGGACCAAATGCCAAACGAATCTCAGTATGTGGCAATTAATCCCTTTAAGCTGACAAGCAGACACAAAGGGAGGAAATTCCCCCACTACTGAACCCTAAAACACTAAAGACACAGCTTGATTGTTTTGGACCAGAGAGAAGTTTATTTGCCAGGACTAAGAGTACTAAAATATCCATACTACTAAAGCATGATAAAACCACTGAAGCAAATAAAGCTTCTCTGCCACCAAACACCGAAGGGCCAAAACAAACAAGCTAGTGGATACACAAAATTATCAAACAGGATTTCATGCAATGGAATTGCGCATAGATGAGGCGTAAGCAAGCTTAGATTCTAGTGAAAAATCAATATAGCATTTATAAGCGTCACTAGACCAACCACCGAAAAGCTGAATAATTTCTCCTGGGATACCTATTTTAAACGCCCAAGAGGCCGAACCCCTACGAAAAGAATGACCACGGTATGAGAAGGCATCTGAAATGCCAGCAGAATGTAAACACGTGCGAAAGGTGGAAACTAAAACACGCTTAGTTAAAGGAACCAAAGTGCCCTGGCCACGAGGGAAAACGAACACGGGACTGTGCTCCGGAGCGGGAACGAGAGCTAACATGCGCGTAAACGCCGAGACCGGACACAAAGGGGAACCTGCGATACAAAGCAGGGGGAGATGCAGAGCCCGTTCCCCGAACTGAGTGGTTTTACTACATTTGAAAGTTACAATTAATCCGGTGGAATTATAAACAACATCTGCGCGCGTTAAGTCACGGCGATAATTAAAACTACGAACCGAGTCGGGCACAATATTGGCGAGGCGTGCCATGAGAAAAAAGGCAAATAAAAAGGAACAATAAAGTGTACAATCAAAAGGATCTGAGGCGTAATTAAAAGTGCGCGAAACAAGCTCTAAGAGTTCCGGTGTAACTGGCGGAGCTCTGTTCGGAACATGCAAGGCCGATCGCTTAATGCCCCGAAGCGTTAAACGGAGTAAAAAATCGTTACTAAAAGAATAATCAGCATCAAGAAACACGTGTAAAAGCTTGACTCCTGACAAATAATTACTAATAGTAGGAGGCGTAACACTACGGCTCAAGAATTGAGCATACAAACAAATAGTGTCGGTATCAGCCGGTACTGGCTTGAAATTAAAATAGAAACAAAACAAGTAATATGTACGAAACTGTGTTTTTAAGTTACTGTATGTTCCTGTGGCGTAAGCTGAACGTCGACTCCGATGAAGGTCGCGTCTGAGGAGTGTCAAAGCAGAATCTATGAAAACAAATCACAAAATGTCATCAAGGTGGAAGTAAGAAGAGGGGAGTTCAATCTCTTGAAGCGTTGAACAGTAAAACTGGGCACGAAATTGTCGCTCGGCGGCTGCATTCATGGACCATCGTGATAACAAATCACTTGCACGGTTGTCAACCCCGGGCAAATGTACTGCGCGAAGCTCGAATTGGTGAATAGCGGCCAAATAGCAAATTTCACGCAGACAAGCATTTAGAAAGAGTGGGCGACAGCGTCCCGTATTTAACACTGTAACTGCGACAAGATTATCACAGCGAACAGTAAGCCGCAAACCCCTCCAACGATGACCCCACAGTTTGAGCGCCACCACGATCGTCAGTAATTCTAAGGCGTTAATGTCCAAGGTCTGCGATGTGATAAATTCGGGAAAGGGGGCATGGAAAAACTCAGAATCACAAAGGCCACCGCATCCAGATAAACAAGCGTCGGTTGAAAAAATCTCTCCTGGAGAAGACCAACGGGACATGCTAATCATAGAGACCCCATTATAGGTACGAAGGAAACGCAACCACCAACGGATGTCCTTCCGAAAGGAAGAGTTCAAATTGATGCGATGATGATTACGGTGAACGGAGCGTAGTAAAGTTAAAATTCGTGAAATAAAAACTCGACTCTGACGAACACATTTGGACACAAAAACAAGTTTGCCCACCAAGGACTGCAGTTCCGATTTTGTGGTGGTGCGTTTGGAAATCCAGTGGTGCAACAGTTGTCCCAGCTCGTCCAAGCGATCGGGTGAAACTGACAACGTAAGAGCCTCGGTGTCCAGCTCGACTCCCAAACACACCATTTTCGTGGACGGAGGGCACGCTTTACCGGAAGATTCGGAAAGTCCGAGAGCAGATAACAGAGTCTCCAACTCAGAATATTCCTTATCAGCGACAGAAGCGGGAGCAATGCCAATGAAATCGTCCAAGTAGTTAAACATGCAGAAACCCCTTTTGCGAAGGATCCAAGCGACTGCATTCGTTGTACGCTGGCAGGCCATAGCCGCGGAGCGAAGCCCCATGGTTAAAACGGTATCAAAATACAAGTTGCTATTCCAGGAATATCCTAGCAGATTGTACGCTCCTGGACAAATACAAAGTTGTCGATAAGCTTTTCGAAGATCGCGTTTGAACAGCTGGCAACCACGGCCGAATGTGACAACCGCCTCGGCGATCATGTCCACTGTAGGATAAGATACGGTAATAGGCGTGCCAAGATAGGTGTCAGTGGGAATTCCCTCATTGACAGAGTTACCACAAGGATAGCTGAGATCAACGATGACCCGTCTTTCTGATGAGTCGCGTTTGGCAACGGTGTTTAACGGTGAAGTAACGAATCCATGTGGGAATGGAGAAACTGTAAACGGCCCGGCGATGCGACCTAACTCAATTTCACTATGTAAATACGTGGTCACGGCGAGCGGAAAATCCAACGCACCGCGATGGGTACGAATGTCAAACACTGGTAACTCATTGGAGACATATCCAATAGGCCAGCCAAATTCCAAAAACTCGCAAACAATATTGTCATGATAATCTCTTAGCAAACGACGCCAGACGGAAATGTCAAGTTGAGATGAAACAGGAATCCGAGTTCCTAAGTAGTTTGGTTGACCAGATGCTCGGACTTGGCAATGAATGTCAATCAAACTTTGTTGATGAGCGGAAAAACAACTATCCAGAACATTCAAAACGTCGGAACTCAAGCCAACTGGATCCACAGAAATCGTCGAATTGTCAGAAGGTCTAGAAACCGAATCACGGAAGGTTCGGCTGGGCAAATAGTCTAGTTCGTGAAAGTCTAGAAACGTATTGTCATGAAATAAACTGTCTTGAAATAATGTGTCTTGTACGTAATCGGAAATTGAAGAAGTTAGCAGTCATGGTTGTGGTTGCGTTTGGGCAGAAGATCCGGGTGCACGAACATCATTGGCTGTCGATGTGCCCGCATAAACTGGGCAGGCAGAAGTTTGCTCTTTGTGCCTTTCTTGCTTTCGGTTGGAGACCCAACACGTGGCGCAGATGTGGCGCACCCAGCGTTGTGCTCCACGAATAACGCTGAAGTGGTCACGACTTTGGGTACACACCCCTCTTTGATAGTCGCGACAAAACAAAACTGCCTGACCGGTTGGTCGGGATCCTGGATTGCTAGTGGCCGCGGACGACGTTGTTTTAAGCGAACCATAAAGAGTTCTACTCTCGAGATGGATGAAAGAATCGCCCCATTTGAGTAGCCCTCTTTCGATTTCGATGAGGACCGCCTCATGAAACTTAAGCACTGACGACCATTCGTATTGTTGGGCCAAGTACATGAGATGGACTAGATGCAGAATACGGGCTTTCGATTCGCTGGCAGAAACGTCAGAGGACAACAAGATTTGCCCAGATCCAGCAACAAATTCTTCTAATGTGAGGTCGTCATACGACGTTTCCCCTTTACCACGAGAGAAGCTTAAGTGACTGTGGGGCCAACGTTGGGGGAAGCTAACAGAGCTTGTTAGCTTTGCCTCCTTGCCAGACTTTAACTTACCGCTGGTGGATTTTGTACGACGCTTGGGTTCTACGTCTTCGCCATCGCTTGAGTCTGAGCTGATGTCTAGCGCAGCAACTTGACGGTCGGCTTGGCGTAAGAGACCTTCCATGCCACGAAGGTCGTTGAGGGTAATCGACGTGTCGATCGGAGCCGGGTTCTGAACAACAGGTCCACCTTCTGCTTGCGTTGGCGCCGGGACATCAGAGGAATTCACCGCTCGACGCAGTTCTTGCTGCTCTGTCTGAAGAGCATCGAATCTTTTGGTCAGCGCTTCCACGGCCGAAAGAACAGTGGTCAGGTCCGGTGTGTTGGTTCCCGGTAAGGTCGTCGATGGAGGACCAGCACAATCTTTATTTGGATTTCCGAAGTCGTGGTGGGCACGGTCACGTTTACAGCCTGGGCAACGTTTAGTACGAGGCATGTTTTAAAAAAAAAAAAAAAAAAATCTAGTTAAACACGAGTCCAGGTCACATTGACACGAACTAGTACGAGAACAAGAACAAAGTGGCACTAAACTAAAATACGTGACCTAACCTAATCCCCTCAAGGGGCGGACCAAATGCCAAACGAATCTCAGTATGTGGCAATTAATCCCTTTAAGCTGACAAGCAGACACAAAGGGAGGAAATTCGTCTAGCTTTTAAGCTCTTACATTTTTCTAGGATTTTTTTTGCAATGAGTATATACATAAAAAAATGTTATTGTTTTGTAGCATTGGCATGTTAAAAAGTGCATCACTCGGATACAAATATTAACTTTGAGTTGATGTTGCACATTAGAAAACATTGACCCCCAGACCCCAGTACATTTGGGAATTAGGGAGTCCATGGACTGAGGTTCAGTGTTTTCTCCACTCCTATTGAATTCTACCATACAGCAAATTAATGTCATATAAATATAGTTCATGATTAGTTCACACATTTCAATAAAATATCTATACTAATTTACCCGTCTATATTTCCGTTATCGATGTTGTGTTATTTCTGTCCAAAATGCACATTGTCTAATAACCCATCCCATCAGTCCCTGATTGAGCAAAGGCGAGTGTAAGTTGGGAAACTAAAAATCTCTCTATATGGCTCTATATTGTTTCCACTATGTTTATTTGGTTACCTTTGTTTCATTTCTTAATCGAAAATTATCAACTATTGGTTGCACAATCATATTCAAATTTGTCCAACGCACTTCCCATAATGTATAATTACTCCTAGTTGATTAAAGCTACAGAAACTTGCAAATCATTACTAAATATCTGTGTATCCCTCGCAGCACTTCACTTTCTATTAGAAACTTCTAGTTTTAGTTCTTAGGGGGGTCAAGATATACGTTTAGTGACCACAACATATTCACTCTTTTGGCAGAAATAATTAAATCACCTTAGCTGCGTCTCCAGGTTTCTACTCAGTCGTCTCATCCAAACGATTTTTTTTCCAAAATGGCGGCAGTTTTGACTCCCGCATAAGAAGCCTGGCAAAACCTTCGGGGTTAACTCTCGCAAAGGGAAATATAGGTCGGTTTATGTTTTAGACTTGCGTAAAGTACCTACGGCACAAAAATTTCGAATTAGGTTCAAAGTCTGCCATAGTCCTCTCCCATCATTTCGCGCGTAAACGAAAAGCCTGGGGACGAGGCTAAAATCATCGAATCATTTCCAAGCATGCACTCACCGTACTTAACTGTGACATGTGTCTTAGCTTGTACTGGAAACACGCCAGCACTTATAGCTGTACACACATACAAGCCAGAGTCTTGTATTTCTAGCCTCTTTATCGATAGTGTGCCGTTCCGGTATACTTGTGACCTATCACGAGGCAGTCGACCATTGAGTTTCCGCCACGATATCACTGGTGGTGGATCAGCTAGCGCCCTACAGTCCAGTGTTAGTGTAGACCCCGTATACTTTTTCAGAGTCCGTGGAGGACTGATGACAAATCTAGGTAGCGAAACCACGACAAGTTGTGTGCTTTTGACAGATATACCGAGTGAATTTTCTGCTTTGCAAAAGTAAACACCCGAATCTTCTTTCTGTGCAGCAGCCAGCCTCAAGAGACTCCCGTCAAAAGCAGCACGTCTCCATGGTAACGGACGTGACGCTTTTGACCATGTGACATTCACAGCGGGAAATCCGGTTACGTGACATGTTGGAAGATGACGTTATGACCTTCTTTGATGAAAATAGGTCCACTGCGAAGGGAAACACGAGGACGAACTGCGAAACAGAGAGAACACATTTTTAGCTAATAGTTATAGACCTCATTCATAACGGCCGCCACCTAATTTGCATAAATTGGAAGATTAATGTGTAGAGAGAAACTATTGCTACCACATGAAAGATCGTACCTAAATTAGTAATTGACCACAGTTTGAAAGCAATGTTTCAAATTGCTGTCGAGTTATTTGCATTTTCAATGTAGAAAATACACGAAAGTGAGGCTGTAAAGGCCTACATGGTTTTTCTCATACAAATCTCTCTAATTTCAAATCACTGTTAACTTTACAGCCTTTTATGCTACAACACTCAAATTCTACTGAATCACCAATGTTGGTATGCTCGTTCGCATGGCAAGGATGTTATTTTTCAAACATTGAACATGCGGCTAAACTGTTAAAATACAGAGACCACGCCCTTATGAATGAGGTGTATAGTTAATATTACACCATGATATAGCCAGTCAAGTATAGGGTGGCCGTTGCTTTCCTGTGAAGGATTCTCCCATGCTATAAATTCGGCTGCAACGTGGCGTTATCAATGTATTACACATTTCGTTCTAATGCAATAACTTAAACGGGCCGTCTCAATCAGTGTCCTTTGCGCACCTCACAAGCTGACCATCTTAGAAATGAAAATGGTCGCCAAGCCGAAATTCAGTTTTATGGTTTGAGCTCCTCAGCTCCAGTAACTGAAATACGTACGGTAATCAACAGATCCTGAATACCTTAATAATTTGTTTAATTCAAAATTGGATTATAGGAAAGGAAACTGACGCCACCTAATTACAAGCTGCAGAACTGAGGAAGATTGTTCCCAGACGATTGTACGGCACTTGATTAACGACAAACGTTTCCTTTTGTCAGTTAAACTCGTGACAAGCAAATTGAAACAAATTGAGCGCTACGTCAGATGTTGAGTACTTACAGTTGACTATCAATCGTGCTGTTTTCAGGGCTTTTCCGAGAATGTTCGCTGCTCTGCACTGATACACTCCCGAGTCATTTGCAGTGGTTTTAGTAATGACTAGTTTCCCGCTATTCACTATCCAAGTCCTGTTCTCAGCCTCAGAGTCGACAACTTTACTCCAGCCTATCACAGGCCGAGGATTTCCAGCGGACGAGCAATGCAAGACAGCTGTTTCGCTTTCATTAACTGTCAACCCCAGAGGAGATATCATTACAACGGGCGCAGAAATTGACTGGCCGGGTTCTCCTTTCAATCCCGGCATTCCTCGATGCCCTGCACTACCCTTCTGGCCTTTCTCCCCTTTCGGGCCAGGAGGTCCCATGATGCCTTGCTTGCCGCTTCTTCCAGGAAATCCCAGTGGTCCTTGCAGTCCAACTTGTCCCCTTTTTCCTCTGTGACCTCTTCTTCCCCGTCGTCCAGGCGGTCCGGTAGGCCCTTGAAGACAGAAATGTTTCTTTGCAATACGAAGGGCTGAAAAAGCTTCGTTGAATTCTTTAAAGTTTTTCATCAAATCGAGTTCGATGGACTTGTGGTTTGTGGTTGTGGTGTTCGAAGATTTAGTCAACCCGCGTCGCTGTATTCGTTTGCCGGCCTTGTCTGTTGGTGATTCTGGGTTGATTGAATAAGTTGCTGGATCTAAATTAATACAAAATTCAAAAAATATTATAAGTGTGAATTTCTAGAGTATTTAACAAGTATTTACCCTTTGCTGTTTCTCTGTCAGTTTTTCACTGAACTGATTGAGTGGTGAGAGACTTGCACGCAGACATATGAATAGCTTAAAATTGTAATCTCATTTAATATGACGCTGGGAGGGTGTAAAATTCAAGAGACCCCTCAATATCTTGATATCCCGTCGTCATACTAATAAGGGGAGGAACAACTTTCTGTGTGTTTGCTTTGGAGAAAGGAAGATTAGCAAATGATTAAAAAATATTGTCTGGAAAATGCCTGGTTATTCTACCGGACGATCAATATAACCAGAAGTTTGATGTAATACATTATGGCGTGATGCATCGCATCGTCATAATAATAATAGAAAAAATGTAAGCAAATACCGTGAACAAACATCCTGTAAAAATACGTTGGATCCGAAGTGAGGACCTATGCAGCCAAAAATATGAAAAATAACGAATGAAAAGTCCGAAGACTACAGCAAAGCTGATATACAACGTAAAATTCCAACACAAAGCACTACGGTTAGCTAGGCCTGACATGAAAAGCGCTCGGACTAGATTGCAGCCATAGACAGCTGTTTCGTTCTTATTAGAACTCGTCAGTATGGCATAGCAAACAGAACACAGGCTTCGGTGCCAATGCACTACCGACCCGGGACTGAGCTAAGGCAACACGTTCTCCCCGTTGAATTCACAACTATCCCTAAATGGAAAACACGCTTGGAATAATGGTTATGGTTAATTTTTGGGCAATATTGATAAGATCGAGGTAGACTGGTACGTGTCAAAGGAATTTGATGCGCCATTTGCATTCTTCTTGAATCCATGAATTCGTGCACTGAACAACCAACAGTGGAACAGGTTAAAATATTTGTGTAAATTTATAAAGAAGTTCCTGTCTAATTCAGCCTATTGCTATTAGACTTGTCGTAAAGATGAGCGACTCAGAAGGTAAGTTCGGAGCAACTTGCAAGTAGAATAGTCGGCTGGTATTAGCCGAGCTCGAATCATGAATCATGAAAATTATATAGTTTTTAATACTAGCCAGTTTGGAACAGGAATTGTGGTAATCTCACGGCAGCGGCGGCCATCCATCCCCTAAAGTCGAAAGGACTTGTAAAGTTCAGATAGGAATCGCCCACTTGATCGAGTCGTAGAGAACGTACGTATGGTCTATATATGGACCTGATCTAAAAACCTAATCCCCAAATTTAAAGAAAACCTAAATATTTTAAACCCCAAATCATTCAAAGAACGAGTCTAAATACACCTGAAATATAATGGAGAAATTAGCGAAGTTTTCAAGCGTATCTTTATGCACCTATCAATGTTATTTGGGGGGGGGGGGGGGGGGGGGCAAGGGGTGGGGATTATTATCTAATATATATTAAATTTGCTTCCTCAGCCAGTCTGTACCATGCAATGCAATGGAGTGAGATTTTCCCCATGCTTTATACAATGTCAACAGGGAAAAACAAGTATCATAACTTCGGTATGGACTGAGCAAGCAAGTTTAAAAAGATATGGGAAGTTATGGACCTCTGACTGACCAATAGCTCACAAAATTACTTATGCTGCGGTCAGACTCGCGCTAGAGCTTGGAGTTCAGCATGCTTGCTTATGAGATACTTGAGCAAATGCTAAAATTCGAAGCAAGCATGTTGCGATCAGATTAAAGATCAGCGCTTGCTAGTTTCAAGGTGTTAACAGAATCCTGTCAGAATGAGTATTCTGATTACTTCCACTCTCCAGACTGTCCTCTGCACTGGGAAATTCAGCGAGGTACTTGGCGATGAATTATTTGGGAATGGATGTTGAGAGTAACCGCGGAGAGTGTCGAAACTGTTCCTTAAAGGCAGACTGGAACTGTTGTCCAAAAGAAATGGAGCGGGATTTATTACAGACGAAAGTGGTTGGCCCTGAATATTGCAGACAGCCATCTCATCATCATAGCAGTTGGAACGAAAGGACTTGGGCTTCGAGACATTTCAAGACAGTATAGAGAAGTGGTAATGAATTGTTACAACTGTGCTCGTATTGCTGTTAGAAACCAGAGAATACAGTATTTTGAGATCACCGCTTGTCAATTTTTAGCCGTCAATGCAGCAACGCATTTTATAGGTTGAACAACGAAATCCAATTACTTTTATTTGCCTAGCGCAGCCCTAGCGTGATACAGACCAGGCTTGAGCTACGCTTCGGTCTCTTTGTAGTTTTATTTACCTAGGCATCGGTTTGCCATTAAGCAGAAGCTGCCGTGCTTGGTCGGTCACATTCGCTAGCGTGCTAGGAATGTGCTAGGTAAACAGAAATGAGCCAAGCAAGCACGGTTCTAGCGCGAGTCTGACCGCAGCATTAGTCATATAATAATTAAGAAATAGAAAACATTTCCCGTGTTTCTGTAGAGTTATAGAAACACGAGTGGGAGTTCGAGTTTTTCCAAACTTCCACAAGTGTTTCTATAACTCTATAGAAACAAGGGGGAAATGTTTTCTATTTCCTTTATAAAATAAACGTATATAAGCACGGAAAGGCTCGCTTAATTTGATAACCAAAACGTAAATTCTCACAACTAGCTCAAGCGTGCGCTCAACTGTCTATGTTTCTATAGAGTTATAGAAACACGGCTTACAGCCAATCAGAGCGCGCGTACTATCGAAACTATTTTATAATGATTGTTACTAACTGTTTTAGCAGGTTTCTTGGTGTTGCAGGTCACCACATGACATAAAACAAAGAACACTATTACGTAGTTCCAAAACGAACAATACCTTGCAATACAAAGATTACCCTAACCCCAGAAAACACCTGTATCTGATACCTTATTTTAATGTCCAGTAAATCACCATTTTTTTCAACTCCCATTTCCACCTTTTATTACAGTAATGATATGTTATTGTATATTAATTGCTGTGATATTTATTGTACTACTGGGTTCATTTCTTAATTAGTTTGACTTACTTTACACACTAAGGGTCACCAAGTAATTATTAAGTTTATGAAATATGGTAATTAAGTCATTCATGGGTCAAGATTGAGGTTGCTGAAATTGGAATATCAACTCCATAACAACAATAACATTTGCTTTCAGAATGAACACTATTCAAATTAGGGCATATTATCATTTTGAAGTAGTTTAATAAAGAAATAAAACCTACTTTTAGAGAAGATACATGTTTATAACAGTAAGATTAATGGAAAATGTTTTATTATTTTACAAACAAAATTAAGATAAACTATAGTTAATTGATATTGCAATATGGCAGCATGCATGGTTACCACATGGCTAAATTTGAGTCTTGTCTCCTTATTGAATGAAATTGGCACTGCATGTACATGTATACACATGCATGCAGGTTGTAATATCTGAAGCTTAACTGGGAATTTAATAGTTGGTTATTCATGAAAGATGAATACATGTACAATGCCGGATGTTTAAAACTTTGATTGTAGCAAGTGTACAGCAATTATCACTTTAAAATAGGCCAGTTTATGTTTGGGTTAATTTTGGCCATGATATGATATATATCAGTATGTACATGTAATTGATATTTTCTTTTAAATTTCATTGTCAATAATATGTTTTTTTCCTTAGGAAACTGCATGTGCTCCATTTACATCACAAATGGGATATTATTATCATGTATCACCAGAAGCATTCAAGGGGACACACATTCCAATGTTTTGGAATGCCTGGTTTAGGTGCCACAAAAAGGGAGAGGCTTCCTGATCTGGAGAAGCTGTAGTAAACCTCTTTGACAGATGTTTCACTGATTGGAATGTAAGTGATATTAGTTCATTGCCTACCTTTTTTTTCTTTAGATTTTTTGTGTAGGATCATGCCTGAGAAAATTGCTATTGTTTTACATTGTACATGTATACATTCAGGTGTTCAAATAATAATATTAATTCACACAATATTTTAACTTTGAAGACCCTTTTTCCAAGCCCATGGTGCTTTGCGCCAATGTTTTGTTTAGCTTGTTTACCAACGGCCACATAAATAAAAGGCTAGCTTTTAGTCAAAACTAAAATGCTCTCGATTGGTTATCAGTTTCATAAACGAAGTACACATGTATATGCATTGGATAACAAATTTCATAATTTCTACCAGATTAAAAACCCAATCGTGCCCATGAATTTTTCCTGCATGCTTCGAATATGACTTGAACAGTACTTGGCAGGAAGCCCATTATATTTGGAATTCGGTTTACGAGTGCAACTTTTGACAATCTACAAACAAACAAACACTCTTGGTAGCTTGTTTTCATATCTCCAGCATTGTTTGGCTGTATTTGCAGATCTCTACTTTCCTTGTGAATGATATATTTTGAGTGGAGTGCTGAAGAATTATTTGTCGAGTTGCTTTGCCTTCTTCAGCATTCCTCTACTTGCCATTCTAGACTGGTATTCAAATATATATTTGACGAAAATTTCATTTTGAAAGGTATAAACTATATTACAAAAATTAAGGCAAAAGAATGTCAGTTAAACATATACTGTATATATATATAATTATGTTACTACTCTAGACATAATTACGCAATGGCCCAAACTAGAGATGGCTTTCGAAAGATTCGAGAGTCACACAATAACAAGACTGATCTTTCTAATTTTCCTAGCCTACAAAAATATTTGCATGTGCAAAGCACCACAGGCTTGGACAAGAGGGTCTTTAAGTTCATTGTCATACAAAACTCACTGCAGCCTTAATTGCTATAAACTGGGACTGAAACTGGCCTTATGAGATACACATGGTGCATACACATATCAGTATAAAAATAATAATTCTGCTTTTTTTTTAATGAGCTGCATTAAGGGGGCTGTGTAACAGACTGTGAGAGACGTTATATTTGCTATCTGTTATATTTGATTTCGACATGAACTGACAAACCTCTCACCCATGTGGTATGTTTAAAATCAAAGCAAATATGCAAAATGGCTAACAAACTGTGTGCATGTGTGTATATATATATATATATATATATATACAGTCAATGCCAAAAAGGTTGTCCAGCAGAACATAATATAATACTATAATATCCATTGTTTTGGGCTATTGTCTAGACCAAGACAATAGGCCAAAACAATGGATATTAAAGTATTATATTATGTTCTGCTGGACAACCTTTTAGGCAGCGACTGTATATATATATATATATGTATATACATATAGATACTGCATGTATATAAATCTTCAGCACAGTAAAAAATACAGGTTATTTATGTTTTAAATCGTTTAACTGTCATTTGTGTTGAATTATGTATATATATATATATATATACAACTGTATATATATACATATATATTGATATGACATCCTTTAACTCATCATATAATCCATAGGATTTGGCATGAAACAATAAACAGGAATTAAACAAGCTAAAACTTTTCTTTGCGATATTTCAACTTTATTCAAAAGTCTTTTTTAAATTAAAAGTCGAAATATTGACAAAGAAAAGTTTCAGCTTGTTTAATTCCAGTTTGTTGTTTTATTTAAATATACAACAAAGGGCTAAGTTCAAATTTTATGCAGATAAATAACTTTTCGAATAGAAATGGATGTTTTAAAACATAATGGGGTGCATAGAGACATTGCGTTGAAATAAATTAAGCTACTGAGAAGAGGCTGATGCTAAATTATAGCAACAAAACTCAGGTTTATCCAACCTTGGGCTAGAGCTCATTGAGACCATTTATTCTGTACATTATTTCAGAAGTGCATGCAACTACATTGTACATGTACTTGTTTGTTTCATGAGCTCATGCTAATGTACATCCCAAACATAATATTTTTTTTAGCATATTTAACTAGATAATTGCAATTGTTATGTAATGTTCAATGCACAGCTAATTGTAGCTAATATAAAACTTGTAACATACCAAAAGCCAGAACACATTGGTATTGATTAAAGTTGGAATCCAATTACAGTGCTACTACTGAAAGTGGGGCCACTTAGACAACGAGAACCAATCACATTGCAGAACGAAAATAAAGCATTACAACTTTGGTGACATTAGCCAATCAACAGTGTTATATTGTTTAGGATACATGTATGTTAAAACCCAAAAACTAAACAACCAAATGACCGAACACCATTCCGGTTAACTAACTAGTACAACAAACAGCTAGCAAAGAACAATGCTACTTGACTTGGCGGAAATCTGAATATGCTTTGTTTTCGTTCTACAATGTGATTGGTTCTCATTGTCTAAGTGGCCCCGCTTTCAGTAGTCGCACTGTAATAGCCACCAACAGAGTGATGACTTATACATTGTGCAGTACCATGACATAGCCTCTTTAAATTAATATAGGTACTGTATGTTTTGAATTAAGAAACCATAATCCTACTATATAATTATCATTTGCATGTGGCCTTTTTAACAGTCATCTCTTAGCAATTAGTTTTGGTCTTTTATATTTTTTTATTAATGTAGTTTATTTCCAGGTGAGAGCAGTTATGTTAGCAAATTTGTACTAGCAATGTCATATGTTGCAATAATAAACATTTAAATACTAAATATCAGTAATAAGGTCTTTTTGTGCATGTGCTTATTTTACATTTTGGCTTAATATGTGTCAGTTGAGATTGTTTAGTGTCTCTCCCTTGCTCTGAGAGTTTTTCTCCTGTTCTCTGGTTTTCCTGCATGACACTTGTCAGAGTTTTCCTGATTAAATGTGTTGGAAAACTAGGATTTCCAAGCTCTCTCTGTTTTAAAATAGCATAAAGAAATACATTAGCATAATGTAGCACTGAATTTTGAGTTTTTTTAATGGCATGTGAACAGCTGTTAAAGAGTGGTCAAAGTCATGACCTGGCTAAACCTACACCTCTATTAAGTAGGCATGGCCACCTATGTGCAGTCCCATTGAGTGATGTTTTTTTATTTAAACCTTTTTTTCTTGACATTTTCTCAAAAGCAAAGCTCATCAAGGGAGATTATGTCGTCATTAATTACAACAATAGTGGAGACTGCAATTACAGTACTTAATATTTAACAAAGTTAACATTGATTACAATACAAATATAGAAAAATAGCATTCAACACATGCAACTTGAGACCTCATTGAACAATTACAGGCAATCGATCAACTGATTAAGTTTTCAGGTGCTTTTAGTTATTTGTTGTATGTAGATAGGTACTTTACGTGAGAATGCTGGGTGTCTTGCTTCGTTGCACTTTTTGGGCCCTGTATGTTTATTTTGGCAATTTTTTAAATTTATTATTGTCGTTGTTGTTATAAGTATTATTATCATTGAATGAAACCTGCAGTCTTTCCTTTCCACATTAATAACATTTTCAAGCTATGACGCTAACGCCGATAACCTCTTTCAGTTACTTAACTGGAATAAACAAGACCGACAACGAAAGGTCAGTAAATCGATTTTAATGTACAAAGTGTTACATAATGAAGCTCCTGAATATTTGACCTCCAGGTTTATCAATCGGACTGATGTTGCATCATATAACTTGAGAAACACAGATGGCAAGCTGGCAGTGCCGCTCCCCCGCACCGACTTTTATAAAAGGAGTTTCAGTTACAGTGGGGCGGTAATGTGGAATAGCTTGCCATCAGACCTTAGACAGACGTCATCACTGACAACTTTTAAATCTCAAATACGCTGCCATGATTTCTCGGGGTGAGCACTTAAAGACACAGCGTCCTTGTAAAGCAGGGAAATTTTATTTATTTTTAGTTTTTATCATATTATAGTAGTAGTAGTAGTATATAGCCATTTCCATAATTTGTATTTTTATGACTTCTCAAGGACCTACCGTGTATAAATAAAGTTATCTTATCTTATCTTATCTTATCTTATCTATCTTATCTTATCTTATCTTATCTTATCTTATCTTATCTTATCTTATCTTATCTTATCTTATCTTATCTTATCTTATCTTATCTTATCTTATCTTATCTTATCTTATCTTATCTTATCTTATCTTATCTTATCTTATCTTATCTTATCTATCTTATCTTATCTTATCTTATCTTATCTTATCTATCTTATCTTATCTTATCTTATCTTATCTTATCTTATCTTATCTTATCTTATCTTATCTTATCTTATCTTATCTTATCTTATCTTATCTTATCTTATCTTATCTTATCTTATCTTATCTTATCTTATCTTATCTTATCTTATCTTATCTTATCTTATCTTATCTATCTTATCTTATCTTATCTTATCTTATCTTATCTTATCTTATCTTATCTTATCTTATCTTATCTTATCTTATCTTATCTTATCTTATCTTATCTTATCTTATCTTATCTTATCTTATCTTATCTTATCTTATCTTATCTTATCTTATCTTATCTTATCTTATCTTATCTTATCTTATCTTATCTTATCTTATCTTAACCCCACCTCCGGGAAATGCGCACGGAAATGCTTTTCAGTATTGACCACACACGGGACATTTACCAGTTGAAACTAAAGTTATATCTTTTTAGTCGGATTAGGTAGGTCCTCTTCTACCTCGTCTAAGTCTGTGGGTTCACTTAGAGGACTCTTTTGAACTGCTTTCAGAGCGTTCAGAGTCCTCGTCATCTACTGGATATCGCCCAGCCCCTCGACTGCTCTCGGTATTCTCTAATCGGACTCCACCTTCCGGACTGGCACTTGCGACGCCGGTAACCTCGAAGCTCACTCCATTTTCTAAAGGTTGAATATCGATTTGCCTTGCGTTGCTTATATCAGAGCCACGTAGACTAATGAACTCCCGGAATGAACTCCGCCATGTTGATCAAGCTGTGTTTCACATGGTACTACTTTCCTCTAATACGTCTAAGGTAATCCATAAGCATTACAATACTTGAAGTGATGGTGGACCGAACTCCTCGACAAGGCAAAGCTCCACATACACGTGGTCAAACAGCTCTTGAGTTGTATATCCTTGGTGAAATGTAAACGTCATGATGATTGAACATATGCAGGCAGCACTGCCAAGACAATTACATTAAGAAAATTACACCGGCTTTATTACTATTCTCTTCTCTAAATTCTCTAAACTGTCATATATTAAGTGGAAATTCCTAATCTTATTATCGGCCGTATTAAAATTTCCGACTGTCGCCATTACTTGATTTATAATTCCATGGATAACGTCACCTATCAACGCAATATACTTGGCTCCTTTAGTTGCATAATTGCATAAAGGAACGTCTACATGCATGCAGTCAGCGTTGGAACTGTAAAATATATGCTTTTTAGTCGCCGTGTCGTGTACGAATAGACGAATAGACCATAAAACAAACGAATAGACCATAAAACAAACTGCGGTTGGCTCGTTTGCTTAGTAGGCGTTCAGTTCGAATGCGACGCAGGCTATAACTTGCCCTGAGTTCACTCGTTTACATATCCTCGATAGGCGGGAGCCAGAGTAAAAACATCCTAAGTTACATTTTGTGGGCCTTCGACTTTTTTTTGCCATTTTTGGTGTACACTATTTACAATGTTTATTACATTGGAAAACGTTGAAATAATATAACCACTACATTTAAGATAATTTTCTGTTCTTTCAGGTAAATTGAGCTGTTCTGTAGTTTGATGCGCTTGAAGTAGAAAAATTTGGCGTTTAGAAGTGTCTACCTTACCACAAATAAATAAAATGTAATCTCATTATCTTTGTAACCGCAACTCCAATGAAACTGAAACTAGCTTGACATGAAGTTTGAGTACATGTCTTTCACCTTATGGAATGAAGTATTTTTTCCTGACACCACTTTGGAATTGTAGCTCTTTAAAAGAAATCGGTCAGAGTCCCACAAGTCAGGGTTTCCCTATCTCGGTTAATATCAGTCTGATTACGCAATCGAACCTATCGTTGTAAAGGATTCGTTGAGTGTATTGTAAAACTGAAATTATATTTGAAAACGATTAAATATTCGCAAAGTTAGTGCAGTTTCAATTTCCGTCCCTTTTCATCAAAACAACCAACGGTGTTTTGGAGAGAGAGCGTGCGCGCATGAAAATAACAAATGCATAAACTGGTACCGCATATGTTCAGTATACGAAGTTTGCTAAATAGAGATTCGAGGTTGAAATCCAGATTAATTGTTACCATGGTAACCTAGTGCATCACCGCTTTATTGGCTCTCCGATTAACTCAAGCACATACGTTAAGGCCTGGTTCGTTTAACGGAAAATAGATTTACCGTAAATAAATGTTTATAACAAGAATAACATTGTAAACAAAGTCTATTCACACCATGCACAATACTAATATTCACTTCCTTAAATTCGTCAAGTGGATAATTGTCGTATCACGTGATCGATGACGTCATAATTAGAGAAAATGGTTGAAGTCAGGAGCCCATGGACTCCTGTTTAAGTGAAATGCGGTTGTGAGTATAACATATGAATAGAAAGTAACCCTGTTAAAACAATCCTCTTCCAACAGTGTTTAGACCACGCTTAGAAAACATGACTACATGTAAAGATAAGGAAATATTAAGGTACAAAAAAAGTCATATTTTCGCCGCTTAATAATTCGTTAACGAAACATTGTAGTCATCTTTTCTAAGCTGAAATAGGTAAAAGGCTTTAAATAGTGGTACGGCTAAGAACGATAGTACTGAACGGCAAGGAATGTAAAAATGTGTTAATTTTCTATTCTTCTCTCTCGTAATTTCATTGGTTGATACTCATAAATTCAATAGAAAACCATCGAAATAATACATTTTTATATTATATTTTTTGATAAAAATGACTTGTTTAATTTCGAAGAATATCGACCGTGGGAAAGTTATCAAATTTGAGATTGAAAGATCTTTTGTTTTCCCCCTTTCCGATTGGCTGGATGGTGGCTTCTTTGAGTTTTCTCAGTCAAAATAGCCCATAGCATAAAGACTACTTTATTTTCTGGGTGTAGTTTGGACTGTAGATATCTCATACAGCACTTGAGTCATATTCACGCAAAATCGACCGTGAGCATATGCTCATTGCCACGGCTCTATTGTTTTTACTATAGTTCTTACACGGACCATTACTTAACCTTAACCATATCCACTTATAGACCCTATGCATAAGTCCTGGTAACTAGCATGTCAACGAGGCCGGTAGGTCCTCTGGAATGTTGAAATTGAAGCGCCCGGGGAGTTGTGAAATGCACTGAACAAATGTTCAGTGAAACAATGCCGTTAATTTGCTATGCGCCTGGCTGGTGTACTATAAAGAAAAAGAAAGGATAAATGAGGACAGATTAGCAACATTTTTCAACTAAACAATCATGTTCAACACGTTTTACACCTCCTGCTAGCATTTCAACATTCCAGAGGACCTACCGGCCTCTTTTTCGTGTTGTGACCGCGCGAGTGCGTATTATCCTCACTGTTTTTGATTTACTGATTTCGTGGTCTAAGTCGCGTGACAGAGCACGTGACACGTTTTACTGCACACACACACCACAGGAAGTCAAGAATGCCGATATCTATTATCGTGAGAAACTTGGAGCAATTACTGTATACTGTATATAGGTAAGTATAGTAAATGATTGTTAATATTAGGGTTGGGTTTCTTCTCTCTTTATACTTAATGTAATATTTAAAATAAGTTCGTTTCGATTCAGATCCTCATTTCTGGCTAAGCGATTCCTAGGTTGGACGTATGTGCCTGTGAATCAATAATGATCCTTAGGTTGAAAGCTTAGTTCAAAAGTTATGGGCTTTCCCGTCCCGAACCCGAAAGAGAAATGCCTGGGAAAACTCACTGTACCACAACAACCAAAAAGTCGGCTGCGTTGCCAGCGTGGTCGTCCTGATGGTGTAGTGGTTAACCCATCGGTGAAAGAGAATATGACCGAAGAGAAAGAGATGGAGAAAGACCCCAAATGAAACATTTTTACCATGCACGTGACTGGAAAAAGTCAAGTTTCACCGAAAGGCGATCACTATATTATAAGGAAACGTTGAAGAAACGTGAGAACTATGCAACTTAGCAAGAACTATCTAGAGCGACTGGTTGGTAACGTTATAGAACCCAATGATTGAGTATAGTGATTAGTGGAATTTCAAAATGCAAATTATTTTCAAACTAAAACGAGTACTGTAGTTGTGTACATTATTTGCTTTATAAAGATTGTGACAGTCCATTTAAAGCGCTGATGGAATCGAACCACCCATACAGGAAAGACTTCCCGTACTCACCAGTGCACTTTTGTTCATGAATTATCACATCATGCATAAAACGAATATCGTATAGATATGCGGGAATTATTTGGCATCATAAAACATTACAGTAATATATTTATTAAGTTCGATCATGAAAAGATCAGCGTTTGAATTAGAGTAGCTCCAAAGCCGTTATTCCCTCCAGGCGCGAAATACGGCTGAGCCTTTCCAAATACAAATCAGTCGAACTTAATTGATTCAAAGCCGAACAGGAAATGTTCCGCTGGGGTAATATCTGACATCTCTTGCTATTTGAAATTAAAATAACAAATTAACATAAACACTTGAATCGAACAATTGAACTATAAAAGTGTTTTTAAACTGTTCTTAAACACTGTAGATAGACATTACCAGTGAAGTATCGCATTTCAATTTGATCTTGCATCTTAGTTTGATCGCTGGGTGTCCGTCGCAGCAACTCAGCCTCTACAATAATCAAGGATAAACAAACAAGGCATAAAACGATACTGCGTGCATTCAACGTAAACTACATGGCATGGAGGAAAGTATTTGTACCAAAATATGTTAACCTTCGCAAATAGTAAATAACGACAAGGACAATAATAATGATGTTGTAATAATTAACATATTTACGTAATGATAATAGCAAAATTAACATCCAAAACATGTATGACGTGCTTCCCTAATGCCAACAAATATGGTTTTCCATGAGTTGATGCTGTCCACACCTCAGACTGAGGTGTGGACAGCATCAACTCATGGAAAAGCCAAAAACGTGGTTATCTTACGTTTTATATACTTTATAGCACATTGTGGCAGGTATTAACACCTGATCACGTGATTGTCAATGCTCGCTTCCTGGCCGGACCAAAGCTTATCAGTCCTTCGAAGCCTGTTGTAATGGTTTATCGATGGTGTGTCATAAAACCGATTTTCGAACAGTTTAACACTTGGTGTAAAAAAGCAGCGAACTTTTAAAGCTTTTAAAAGTGCGCTCCGTAGACAATACTTTAAAGATCAGCTATCTTTAGCTCATTTTAAGCCGTAGGCAAATTTTTAATTTTTATAGAGGTACCACGCATTTTCTATTTGTTTGAGAAAGTCGAGGGATTGAGTGAAAACCCTCTATAGGCATTTTGCAGGAAACAGTCACATGTTGATATAATACTTCGTTAACACAGGGTTGTCACAGGTCATGGGAAAATATATTTTTTCAAGATCAGTGAAAAGTTAAGGAATTTTTCATTTAGTCATGCCAATTCTAAATTTCTTGTCAAAGTCAGGAAAAAGTCGGGAAATTCATTTTTAGGTTGCCATGATGCCCTCTTGTGCCTCAAAGTGTCTGCGAGGGGAGGCTACAAGTTCTTATAATGACTTTGATAATGTTTTTGATGAGGGAATATCGAACAGTGTTATTATGGTCAGTGCAAATTGTTTTCTGGTCACTGGTCATTTCCCAGATGGGTGGCAACCATGTAATAAATGAATTGAGCTTGTGAATTGGAAAAGATGTAGCCATGGATGCTGGATGGCAAGCTATCTTGATAAACACTCTTTTAAAAAGATTGACAATCAATTGTATTGGAAAATAACATTTACAAACAGGTTTTTATAATAACAATACCACGTGATTGCACTATCACGTGATTGCATTCCTACAAATTGTCCATTAGGACAAATGTATAATCTAAATCAGTCTATTTTTGAGGAAATAACCTCATACAAAACACATTGTATTATGTCTAGTGAATGATTATTGTGCAAACTGAGACATAACCCCCTTTGACATTAAGTTAACTAATGCAGGGAGCACCTCTTTGGGCTAGCGCTGTGCCATTGGTGCAAAAGGTTTGGAAATGGAAGTTCATATCTACATAATCCAACCTTATGAATATTTATGAAAGGCTAATGAATCCCAAATAGTCCGAAAACAAAATGAGATTTTGTTCAATTGAGTGATAAACTCAAATCTTTACTTAACTGAGTTTCCTTAAAGATAGAAAACAGTGGCTAGTCTTCAGGGTTATGTGCTGTAAATGGAGAAGTGTTAACAAGGGAACTACCCAGGGTAGTGTTAGTGGCCCGAGCCTATTCAATATCTTTTTAAATGACTTGGAAATTAATGCTAGTCCTAACACACACTTAATTAAGTATGCTGATGAGCTACACTTGAAATTAAGGTTAAAGCTGCGTGGGCCCGCACAGTTTATTCAAAAATTGCATCTCGTCAGCGATTCTGTTTGTCCTCGCGCAGCTTTTCTGGACCTTAAGCGCCCATATTTCATTTCTTTTTTTTAACATGGAGAACACCATCTTTTATTAGTTAAATCAATATAATAATTTTTTTACGGGTTTGAAATTCCTCTCATTATCAGACCATGGTGTATATTTAGAATTGCCTAAATAGCCTCAGCTAATCGGAAGATTTGGGCATGCGGGTTGGCCGTTAACGTTGTCCTTCACATATACCAATATAAGTATATACCGTAGGTACCTTTTTGTGGAATAATGTTAATATCTGCACCTACGATTATGGGTTAGAGTTAGTAAATATATTTTTGGATTATCCTGGTCGAAGAGATATCTTTAAAGAGATCTAGTTTTTAGCTGCTATCCCATAATAAGAAATATCTAAACTATATTTGCTCATTTTAAGCCTACAAAAAATATGTTTTGTCAATTATATTTTTTTAGGTTAGGATTAGTAATTATATAATTAAATGTTATGGTAGAGCTATGCCCTAAACATTCCAGTGGCATTCCCATTTTGTGGGAAGTTGGTTCGACTCCAACAGGAATAATGGACATGCTTAGAGACAATTTCAAAAGTCAAGTCAAGTCCCATAATAAGAATATAAACTATATTTGCTCATTTCAAGCCTACAAAAAATGTTTGTCAATTATATTTTTTTAGGTTAGGGTTAGTAATTATATAATTAAATGTTATGGTAGAGCTATGTCCTAAACATTCCAGTGGCATGCCCATTTTGTGGGAAGTTGGTTCGACTCCAACAGGAATAATGGACATGCTTAGAGACAATTTCAAAAGTCAAGTCAAGTCCCATAATAAGAATATAAACTATATTTGCTCATTTCAAGCCTACAAAAAATGTTTGTCAATTATATTTTTTTAGGTTAGGGTTAGTAATTATATAATTAAATGTTATGGTAGAGCTATGTCCTAAACATTCCAGTGGCATGCCCATTTTGTGGGAAGTTGGTTCGACTCCAACAGGAATAATGGACATGCTTAGAGACAATTTCAAAAGTCAAGTCAATTGACTGTTACAACAACGATTCAAGTTTGATGAACATTTTAAAATGTGACTGAAGAATATTGTAATTTTGTTTAATTATCCACGAAATAACTTTGCCTGCCTGCATGACGACAGTGTAGTGTAAAGGAGATCAAGCGAAATCGAGAGTCCATATGCTCGACTGTAAAATAACTACTATAATAACTGTAATGTAATAGACTGAAAATGTTAAACATGCAGATATAAAATGGCTATAGGGCAGTCAAGCCTGCCTGGATAACATATCGGTCAAACAGAATCTTATCCCAGGAAAGTTTTAATAATTATAAATAGCATTTTAACAACATTACTCTTGATTTTGAGAGGATGAAATTGGTGTCATATCATTTTCATGTCGCCCGACAACGCAACATCCCTTGTTGCGAATGCCATCAAACTCGCAAGTGGAACGCTTGTGTAGGACGATACTTATATATAACATGTTTTGTAAAGCTTTGGTGACATCTGAAAATTCTTAACCCTAATCACAGCTTCAAGTCCCCAAAATAGCTTGGTGAAGAACAGCATCCTTTGGCATGTTTTGACTACAAAATAGGTGTTTTATGAAAGATCTCAACGAGACGAGTTGAAAAATATGGCTAACGTGTCTTTCGACCACGCCCATCATTACTTATGACGTCATCAAGTTAAAAACTGTCAAATTTAAAGGTTAGCCAATCAATTCAAAAATAGTGTCAAATGAAAGCTTACTTACTGTCGAGTATAACGTGACATTGGAAATGGCTCCTAGTTAACGTATTTTGTTTCAATTTTGCATTGTTTCGGTAGCGGTGTCAAAATCATACTGGTCTCATTAAAACCCCCATATTCTCTAATATCTTTGAGGTATCGTCAAATAGTAAACGGCGTTAGATTGATGTATGAATGGGCTTTCATGTGATACCAATTTTATTACGATCGAATGAATCTGAAAATTGGGTTATTTGATATTGTTGACGTCATAACACGTGATGGGCGTGGTTCATTGACAAACCATGGTCATTTTTGATCATGTCTCATCGTGGACAATCTTTTGATACCAGTTTTGTCTAGCTGTTGTGACTTTCGTAAATTCTTAACTCTAACCCTAATCACAGCTTCAAGTCCCCTACATTGCTTGGTGAAGAACAGCATCCTTTGCATGTTTTGACTACAAAATATATTTATTGAAAAATTAATCAGAAAAGGACAAAATAGGTGTCTTATGAAAGATCTCAACGAGACGAGTTGAAAAATATGGCTAACGTGTCTTTCGACCACGCCCATCATTACTTATGACGTCATCAAGTTAAAAACTGTCAAATTTAAAGTTTAGCCAATCAATTCAAAAATAGTGTCAAATGAAAGCTTACTTACTCTCGAGTATAACGTTACATTGGAAATGGCTCCTAGTTAACGTATTTTGTTTCAATTTTGCATTGTTTCGGTAGCGGTGTCAAAATCATACTGGTCTCATTAAAACCCCCATATCCTCTAATATCTTTGAGGTATCGTCAAATAGTAAACGGCGTTAGATTGATGTATGAATGGGCTTTCATGTGATACCAATTTTATTACGATCGAATGAATCTGAAAATTGGGTTATTTGATATTGTTGACGTCATAACACGTGATGGGCGTGGTTCATTGACAAACCATGGTCATTTTTGATCATGTCTCATCGTGGACATTCTTTTGATATCAGTTTTGTCTAGCTATTGTGACTTTCGTAAATTCTTAACCCTAACCCTAACCTAACCCCAACCTAACCTAACCTAATCGCATAGGCGAGGTTGATCTTTGACAATACGACCTCAAACTTGACAATACGACCTCGACTTTGACAATACGACCTCCAATACTTGACAATACGACCTTCACTTGACAATACGACCTGGAAGCTTGACAATACGACCTTAGGCTTTATTTGACATGGTATTCATTCTTAAATAACTTCTAAACTACTTAACGCATGGAAGAGTGCCATAGAGCAAAGTTATAGGGTATCGTGCCGGGTATCCAACCGGGATGTCGTGGACTTTGTCACACATATATTAAGAGTTAAGTCGACCTAAAGTACCTCAATTTCACAAATTTGAAGAACCAAAAAAGTTTCAAAGATGTGCTATCTACTCTAAACTGCAGGCAATGATGCATAATGTCTACGTAATGTGGCCAAAGGTTGTTTAAGTCAAGTTATGGTAGATTATTTTGGGATAACTCAGTGATTAATATTAATTATAAATATTTGTTATAATTTTTTTTTAATTTTTATATCTTTTTTTAGAATGGTCTGATATGCCAAGAAATACAATTTTTGTTTTTGAAAATTTAGTTAGGACTTCCGATTTAGACCAAAGCCTTACCCCTTTGGTCTAAAACCGGAAGTCCTAACTAAATTTTTAATTATATTTTTTTGTATTTCTTGGCATATCAGACCATTCTAAAAAAAGATATAAAAATTTAATTGTTTTTTTAAATATTTATATTAGACCAAAGGGGTACCCTAGGGTCTAAAACCGGAAGTCCAAACTAAATTTTCAATTTTTTTTGGGCTTAAAACCGCATTTTTGATAACTTTTTAAATTTCGAAATTTCCACTTTAAAAAATTAGATTTGGTTTGGTTTATTTGTAAGTATATGTTTGTACAACGAAAACCGACTGGAATCGAACCAGACAACTGAATTTCTTCAGCCTTCCAAAGGTTTTTGTATGTTGTTGTGTATGCGTGTGTTTCGTACTAACCACATTTAATTAGTTCAAATATGTGAAATTCACTGATTTTAAAGTACATTCTCTCAACTTCTGTTACAATAACAACACCTAACAAACTGGTACATACAATTTATCAGGGTTGCGGTAGGTTGCCCATGTACAGTCAGAGTAGAGGGAACATTGAATTACCTGAGACAGAGTCGAGGGGAACATTGAGGATCGAGGGGAAACAAAACTCACTGTTTCCCGAAGGGACAGTCATTAAGTGATTTCTAATATAGACATAGTTTTTCTAACTGATACTGGCGAGGTTTGTCATCTTCTCTTCGGAAAGCTGCTTTTCAACACAAAACGCTGCCAGCATCGCTACAGCATTTTTAGTATTCCCTTACCAATTGCAAGTATACTTAAAGTATACTTAAAATGTACAGTTGAAGTATACTTTCAAAAGTACTTAAAATGTACTGAAATTGGGTCGCTTGAATTAAAGTATACTTAAATTGTATGAAATAAGTATAACAGCATGTACTTCAAATGTACTTCACATGAAGTATGTTCGAAGTATATTTAATAAAAGTAAGTACATTTGAAGTGCATGCATATACACTTCAAATGTACTTCACTTGTATCATTGACAAGAAGTACATTTGAAGTACATTTAATAAAGTAAGTACATTTTAAATGCATTATACTTCAAACATACTTCATTTGCATCATTGACAAGAAGTACATTTGTAGTACATTTGAAGTACATCTACTTCAAATGTACTTCATACAAATAAGTACTTTTGAAGTATACTCGCATTGCAATTGTACTTGATACGATCATGGCCTAGCTAGAAGTACACTATAAGTATACTTTAAGTATACTTAAAGTACACTTACATTTGGTAAGGGTTGTTTTGTCTTTCTTGCATCATTTTTAAGCTACCAATTTCTCTCTTGCATGCTTGATAAAGATGTAAAGTATTCCTTAGGAACTGGTTCCATTTTGAATGTTTTCTTTCAATGAAAAATGGTCAGCTTTTCACAAAGATCTAGATATTTTGGTAAACAAAATAATATTCCTCGCCTTTAGCAAGACAGTGGTATATGCAACACATCACCATCTCTGTCACAATGTGATCAAGTGGCGGGCAAATGGGATACATTAAACACTTAATGACTGGCCCCAAGGGAAACAGTGAGTTTTGTTTCTCAGAGATCCTTGATGTTCCCCGAAACGGAGTCGAGGGGAACATCAAGGATCGAGGGGAAACAAAACTCACTTTCCCGAAAGGGACAGTCATTAAGTGATTTGTTATATAGACATAAGTTTTACTAGCTACCTGATACGAGCAAACACAAAACGCTTCCACCATTGCTACAGCATTTTTATTATCGTTTTGTGTCTTTCTTGTATCCTTTTTTAGCTACCAATTTCTCTCTCTCACGCTTAATAAAGATGTAAATTGTGTCTTTGTGTCTTTTCATTTTTAATGCTTTCTTTCAACGAAAAATGGTCAGCTTTTGATGAAGATCTAGACATTTTGGTAAACAAATATTTCCGCCTTTAGCTGAGCCAGTGGCGTGCGCGACACATCACACCATCTTCTGTTACGATGTGATCACGTGGCGGGCAACAATTGATGAATTGTTGCCCGTGCGGGAAACATTGAATTTTGATGACTGCCATGTGACTCTGAATCAGCCAATGAGTGCGTACGTTATGTCTGGAAAACTTATGGCTAATATGTAACAATGGATTTTGATGACTGCCACGTGACCCTGAATAAGAGCATACATTGTGCCTGGAAAACTTATGGCTATGTAATGCTAATTGTTGTTATAGTAGTATTTATACCTGTTATCTTGAGCCATACAAACAGTGCAGTCACTGGGCAAAGTTTTGGGTCCAAGGGGTTTGACCACAGAGTTAACATCACACCTAATAAATACAATTAAACATTGTGGAAGGTATTTTAGTATACAGTATTTTAGGCAGGGTAACCTAAGCTAATCGTAACCTATATATCTTACCCTTACCCACATAACATACCTGTCACAAAAAAATAGAATACAGGTAGCACTAACTGTAATGACAGTCTTAATTATATAGGTTAAATTACAACAATATTAAAACCTGGTCAATTAATTAATATGCAATCAACTGATGCTTTGGGTTTACTTTTCAGTGTCGAGTAAGACCAATAATTATGAATTACAGTTAGTGATTGCAGGCTCATTGCATTTTTACTTGCCGACCTGTGATTGCATGGCTCTGATTACGTTTTTAGTTTTACAACATTCAAATACAGTATTAGAAAACTGCTCTAATATACAAACATTTCTTTGACATTTATTAATCTACTTAATATTTTTAATACCATTCACAGTACTGGACACATAGCATGCTTGTTTGCTCTCCTCACTCTCTGTGTCTGTCTGTCTGTCTATCTATCTATGTGTACAATAAACATACCTTTTGCTTTCCTGTCTGCTTTAGACCATGGAATTTGTACATCGATTCGTTGTGGCAATTTACCAGACTTTGCTACATGTATATAAGGCAATTAAAAAATATAAATATATATGTATATAGGCATTATTAATAGTATATCTGTCTGACATGCTCATTTTGACAATTATAATAATTATTATAACCCTTTCAGCCCGGCCCTAAAGCTAGGTCTCTTAACTGATTTTTAGCTTTTTTCTAGATTGAGAATAACCCTGAGGACCCGACCCCCCCTCCCCCCAACATAATATTATTGTCTGCACAATACTGTTGGTCATTTTGCTGAAAAATCTGCCCTGAAAATGCAGCACAATTTGCCATTTTTTATGCATCCTATACAAAACAACAAATCCTTTTATTTCACACCTATTATTATATTTACAGTTCCTTGTTTGAAAGAAAAAAAGTAGCAAAATATGAAAAAGTCAATGACAAAGGTACAATATACATATTAAAGGTGTCTAGGGGCTAAATAAACAAAGGTTTTCTAGTTAGCTCCTAGCCATGTAAAGATACATTATTAATGTAGTGACACAAATAAAACAAAATACGAACAAGAAAATACAGACACATACAATAACAAACATTGGCAGTTAAAGGTTTGATTTAAATTGCTTTTGAATTAGAAATTGTTTTACTTTTTTAGGAAATGTGAAATTGGTGAGATTTTTTAAATGACTGGGAAGTTCTTGCCAGAGATCAACTGTTGCTGATGATACAGATTGTTTTCCAATGTTGGTTCTTGTGCGTGATTTATAGAAATTTTTGTTGGTGGCATATCGCGTGCTATAAGAATGGACTTCACTAGCATACTGAAAATAGTTTTGAAATATATTAGGTAACTCATTTCTATGCCACTTATGAGCAAATTTGAGGGCTTGTAAATTGTAAATAGCATTAACGGAGAGAATATTTAACAGAAGCCCTGTTATATATATGATTCAACTTGTTCAACAGTTAGCTACATGTACATGTAGGTTGAATAAGATTGAACCTAATCTGTAGGTTGATTCAATTGAACCGAGGATGAACATTACAATATGACCTAGCTAATAAGGTTGAAACAAATTTAACTGATCTAATACTGCAGCATGAACACAGAAAATGTGAAGTGAATTTTACTAACCATCATAATTGCTTGGTAGTTTCAAATGCATCACCTTTAACCTCAATGGCTCTTCACCTCGCAGAAATAATGCAAATGAAAACAGGGTAATAGTCCAAAGTCATAATCCACGAAATCCCTGAAACAAAATAATCTATTAGTGAAAGTAAACAATATAAAATACAAAAATATTATACTGCATGCATTGATCAATGTTTTAATTTAAGCTGCTTTGGATGACAGTTGTTATATTATTTACATAATACATAATTGTATACTCTTAAAAGGGGCCAATTATATATGTTAAATTACTTTAAGTGATATTTCAAGAATTTAAAAGTTAAACCTGGCCAAAAAGATAACCTCAAAACAATAATTTCATTTTTAATAACTCTTGCATCCACATGTTAAAAATGAAACCACAAAAAATTCAAAAATCTAAAACGATAGGATTTCTCCTCATGTCAGCGCCGTATTAAAGTTTTCATGAACTTAACTAATAGACAAACATCACAAAATGTTTACCATGGGATAAAATCACATGTTTTAACTGTAACTTCTGGTTCATGAGAAACACTTATAATTTAATAAACATGCAATATCTCAATGAATTCTTGTTGTATTTAAAGAAACTGTTTGCAGCATTCAACCTCACTTGACAAGCTGTAATTATGTAAAGGGGGCAGTGTTAAGCTTGGCATGACTCGCATCAGTTGTTTGGTGTGTTTTGTGCAAAACTGAGTGCTGATTTCATGCTCGCTTGTGATTTCAGAGCATTGAAATTGTTGAAAATCAAAGAAATGAAAAAAATCAAAAAAAAATAAGGGTTTCTATCAAAAGTTATTGCTGTTATGGCTGGCTGGTTTCTAAAAAAATGGCACAACATTGTATCTGCAGCATGTCTAGATTTGATGCAATAATTCTTTTACAGTCACATGCATATGCATCATTAGTTGAGCAGCTTTGATTGGTTTAGTAGTGAAAGGGTTAATGGCTTTGATGCACTTATATATAGACACTGCAAAACATTGTTAACTCTTTCTAATGATTATTTTCAAATATCACTCACACTATTAATCATTAATAATTTAACTTGCACACTAATTATTATATTAATTAATACAAATAGTTACAAATCTAAAAGCAGTGTACATTACCTCAATTGTCTTCATGCAATAATTTCTCATACGCATGAGACTAAATTGTAGCCCAAATGGAGGTGCTCGTTTTGGTTCATATGGCATTCGTCCTTTCCTGCTGTCCCTTGCTGAAGGCCGCTTTGCCCTCCTGATCAATTGCTTAATTGTTTGTTTTACATCTGTTCAATTAATATAATAAAATTAATAAAATAATATTACAAGTATTGCATCTCAAACAAACCTTTGATATATAAATGTACCACAGGAATTGAGCCAGAAGGGACAATTTAATTGGCCCTTCAAAGACTATTTTTGCAAGTGAATTGGCATTTAATTTCCTTTGGAGGTGGCCAAAGATGGTCAATTTGACCATTATTGTATTTTTTCAAGGGACAAATGTATTTTTAAAGTGGAAATGGTTCAGTGGCATAGCCTGGCTCGTTCCCTGGTACCATTTCTTTGTAAATATCATAACATTCATTTTAATCTTATTTCTTCTTATAATTAAGACAATGTCAAGATATATAATCTTTGGAAAAATACTGTAAGCCATAGAATAGGAGGCATATTACCAATTCAAGCTTGAGGAATTCGTCAGGTTTGATTACTTAAAGTGGATATAAGGGCAATTCCACGTAACTTGCAGACATTACATTCAGAGACCAAAAATCAGATTACAAATGCTTCCCAAACTCAATTTAAAATAGCTGTGCTGCTTAAATTGATACATAGCACACCTTAGCCTCTCTATTTTCAATAAAAAATAAATATTTTCCTATTATTACTCTTTTTTAATTAATATCTAAATATCTGTTGCAGACATTACAGCCAAAAACAACCACTTATTTGAGTCAACTTTTTAAATTCTTAATTCCTGTGAGTTGTAAGGAGTTCCAAGAAAACAAATGGACTTCCTGAACTTGTTAATTACCAGTTCCCAACTATAATGATACAGTTCAACAAAGCTCACTGTAGTAGTTTTTATTTGCTTTAAATATGCATGGCGGACATTACAGAAAAATCGTTGCGGACATTACATTTTGGGAATGTGCCTAGAATCAGATTGTTTTGTAGTCTGGAGTTAAGGGGAAACATTTATACATAGCACACCTTGGTTGGGCCTCTATTTTCAATAAAAAAAAAAATTCCTCTCATTAACTTTTATAAATTAATATCTAAATGTCTGTTACGGACATTACAGCAAAAAACAACCACAAGTTTGAGTCAACTTTTTAAATTCTTAATTCCTGTGAGTTGTTCCAAGAAAACAAATGGACTTTCTGAACTTGCTAATTATATAACCAGAGTTCCCAACTATAATGATAAAGTTCAACAAAGCTCACTCCAGGGTTTTCAATAACATTTGAAGTAAGTGGCAAAACTTAAGAGTAGGCGGCGAGCATCGAGCGCCATTGGCGCAAATACTCACATTTCCCCTAATTTTTCAATCAAAGTAGACTGGCTCAGATCTTTATAATTATGCCGATATAACATGCCACTCATTTGAAAATACCACATAAAAATACTCCAAATAACAAACTACAAAATAATACAAAACAAAACAACAAGAATATCAGCCTGCCATATATATATAACAGTCAAAGCCATGTCTCAAAATGCGCACCCTAGAGGAAGATCAACAAATCTTTCTTGGAGTCCGGGCTCACAATGGTACAATGGTTTCACAGGATATTGGAGGACAGACAGACAAAAATTATGTTTTAATGGTACTTAAATTTGTACTTAAAATAGCTTATTTGCTGGCAGAGTGGGAATGGCCAGCATCACTTATTCAGAGCTTAATTGTGCCCTATTGTCCATGCATGCAGTCATGGATAAATTTTGACATCAAACAATATATTTTACTAGCAGGGTTGCACAGAGGCAAAGGAGTAAGGAGGGGGTATATACAATTCTGTCATATACATGTATACTATATCAATACTATATCAGAGAATTAATGATTTTAAAATCTCACCTGATGAAGACATTGGATCACCACTGGGTATTATCTCAACCACCTTGCCATCCTCATCTCTGACTACGTCTTCTTTATATGGCCCAGTGTGTCCAAATGCACTAAACCAGTAACGAAAAGCTGATGCATATCCATTAACTGGAGGAGAAAGCCCTTCGCATACCAAAGTTCCAATTTTGCGGCCCTTCCTTTCGCACTTTTTTTCTGCAAATATAATTTATTTATTTGACTTGGGTATAGTTGACAATTTATCATTATATACGATGGGTATTCCTGTAAAAACTAGAGTTGGTCTGCATCAGCGGGGAAGATAAATCACTGGTATAATCAATTAAAGTCCATCAAGGTATATGCTTTTGCTCGAACTAAGGGCTAGCTATCGCTCGAAATGTCAGCTGCTACTCGCTACACACAGCGGTTATCATACCTTATCACAAATATCCTAGTTCATCTAGCATGCCTTCAAAATTTGAAAGTTTGATGTTAACTGTTAACTCTGAATGTTCTTTTTATGCAACGGCCTTGCTTGTAAATTATGTTGCTGGGAAGGATTACAAGTCTGGAGCATATGCACAGGGAGTTCTAACTTTCTTTACGCGAGAAAACACACACTTCAACGTACAGGACCCTTTCTTCCACAAGAATATGCACGGGTGTCACAGTGTGGGATGAGACCATGCGCTGGAATTAAGAAGGAAGAAAATCGACTGCAGATTGGGATTCAAAAGTATCTGTGTTAAATAAAATGAGAAAATATTACAGTCTGTGTATTAAAGTGCCTATAACCCCCCAAAAAATATTTTTTACATCTATTCTGTATAATGCCCAGACAAAGAATTTGAAAAAATAAATTTTAAAGTGAAAAAACTAAACTTCAACGATTTTAGTGGCATCAAAGTTAGAGAAAATAAAACATCTGTTTTGGGCTACCTGTTTCCAGTTGGAAGTCAGCGCGAGTCTTGGCAAGGGCCTGGAGTGGTGACGTCAAACGGACATCATTTGCACTGTTTCTTTTGTTCCTCTAATTTAGAACAATTAAGCTGGATATTTTGTGTCCCAGGGGGGAGGGGGAAATTCCTATATTTTACTGGTCATCTTCCCCTAGAGGGTGGGAGAAATCACAATGTTTGCAAATGTCTTTGACAAAGTACCCTCCCCTGCCCGGGATCCCCCTTCCTTCCACCCCCTCCCCTGCACACCCCCCCAACACAAACAAAGGGGATGGCCGCTGATAGGTGCATAACACTGAGAAAGCAAAGTTGTTTATAGTTTGATACCATGGTCAAACACTCAAACTCGTTTTTTGTATATTACTTATAACTTGAAAAAGTGCAAGTGTTTAATATTCTGAGTATTAAATTTAGGAAGGAGATCCATTATGAGCCGTAGCGCCCCTGGAGACTGATAGACTGTTTGTATAGCTGATCGAAGTTCGTGTGGTTAATGCAGTGAGTCGATTGGCAATTTACAAATAGGGGTATAGAATGGTCCCTAAAAATAGTGAGTCTAGGCTTTAAAATTCAAGCAAGTCTCGAAATCTCGGCGTTTCAAGAAAGAGTCCGAGTCTCGGCGAGTCTCGCATTTGACCATTCTATATGGACCCTAGAAAACAACACTCCGCCAATTAGTTAAATAACAACAGCGTATTTCTTGTTTCTATTAACTTGTTTTCCGAAGTTATGATTTAACTATATTATAAATACTTCTGTCTTGCACTTTCTATGCATTCTGAGTGTGGTCATGGAGCGAAACTGACCCGGCATGCAGAGATGTAACGCCAAAATTAACGGCCTCATTGATATGCATGAATGTAAATAATCTATGCACAACCATGCGTATAAGTAAGTTAACATATGACTTACGTAAAAATGTAATGACAGTAACGGCCATGAATGGTCTTTTGCTTTCCCCGAAGAGAACTGCACTGTCTCCTTGACACTTCGCAAATGCTTTGAGGTGCATTAGGCGAGTCTCATAAAGCCTCATTGTGCGGTCGTCGAGCGCTTTTGCTTGGTTCCTTGCCGCAAGCCTTCTTCCAGCGGAAAGATTTCCAGAAAGAAAATCTCTTACATCTACTCCACTACCACAAGAGTTCTTTAAACTCTGAACATTGGCGCTTTGCCCTTTATAATTTTTTCTCCTTCCCTTCGCCTTCGGCATTTTTGTACATGTAAGAATGCATGGGCTAAAATAAAAACGACATCTGATACGGTTTGACGTCATTAACGTTTTCGCTTTTTATTGGCTGGTAATGTAGGAATTCCTACGACCGCATGTGGAGAAATCCTACGATTGCTACAGAAATAATAATCCTTCATTATTAAATTGGTACATTGTAGAACACAGTACAGGTACATGAAACAGTGTAGCTGTTTAATATTATTTTTTATCTTCACCCATGATTATCATGGCTACATGGGCTCACTGCCATTGGGAGTGTCACAGAGGTTGAGCCACAAGGGACAATTTGGTCCAATTTGGCCCTTTTGCCATTTAATTTCCTTTGGAAGCAGGAAAAAGCAGGACAATTTTATCCTTATCATATTATTTCAAGGTACAAATGTGTTTCTACAGTGGGAATGGTGCAATGGTTCCCAGCCTGGCTCGCTCCCTGCTGTCATAGTATTAAGGGGTGTCTTCTTTCACAGCTGGAGAATCAGGAGGAGCAAATTAGTATTTCAAAAAAACATGGGAAGTTTTAGCTATACTAACTGCACCTAAATCCAGTGAATTTGGGACTTTCTTGGGAGTAATAACATAATTTCAGATCCTCAGCCAGGGGAAAGGAGGGGATTTGGGGGGGGGGGGGGGGGGGGGTGGGGGGTGGTGGTGGATCAGAATTGAGGTGCAAAATTACATGCAATATTGACCCCTCTGTAGTATTTGTCCAATTTAACCTTTCCTAACAAACACAATAACAAATATCATGAGAATGGCATATAAATAACACACCAATTTACCAATTCCAGCTATGAGCTTTAGCATGCATAACTGAGAGAGACGTTTCATGTCACCTGCAGTCCCACTTTCTGTGGCCATTTCCAGTACTAGGGTACCTGACTCGATTAGTTTTATACAAAGCTATTTCAGGTATCCCGACACTCTCCCTAATTTAATTAGATGTTTATCTTAATTCAACGTAAAATACTCAAACATGTTAAGGCATGGTTTGAACATGAAAATGAGGCTACAGCTATTTTGTTGAATAGAGTCACTTTAATTTGCTCAAATCCTAGAAGAATGGTGGTTATAACTAATCTCAGCATTTTTAGTCGCCTACTATAAAATTTAGGCGACCACGTGATCACAAAAAGTTGAAAATTAAACTAAAAATGGGGTGGTACATTGTATGTTTTAAGTAATGATTTTGTGTTTATCTGATTACACTTGTGGTTGACTTTAAAGATCAGATTGGAATGGTTGACCCTGATAGACTGTTAAGGCAAAAATATAGAAAACAGGTCATGTGACCTATTCTTGAAACCATTTTCACCATTTATATCCTCTTCAGTGATAAAAATTCATGCAACCATTCCGGACACAGTCTCATTTCCCATAACAAGCTTAACATTTCGAACCAAAAATCTGACACAAAACAATAACTTCCACCACCCCATTTTGATTTCTTTGTTTTATCAGCCTTAAGGTCACGTGACCTTCAAAACACCAAAATAGTGAATTTTGAATGTTTTATTAGAACTGCTCAAAACCCATGCATTAACATGCTTGAGTGTGAAATAAAGTATTTGAAGGGCTGTGTGCAAAAAGGGCATAAGTGAGTCTTGATCACATTCTAAATTCTCCTTCAATTTCTTTGTCTTCTAAGGGAGAATTTAGAATGTGATCAGGTGTCACTTACGCCCTTGTTGCACACAGCCCTTCATTTGTTGTTGTTGTTGTAGTACTTGCATACTACATCTTCCCAGAAATATTTCACTTGTGCAGGTGCCATATGCTTTTTTCTGTTTGTAGTGTGCATACCCATACAACTCCCCATGGTACATGTTCACACCCAAAAGAGCTAAACCATGCCTGCATCCTGCATTTTCTAGACCTGTGTCGTCTTGTCTAGGATTCTTTTTGGACTTGTTATTTGCTGCTCTCCAGTGAGAGTCACCACATCCGTCATCTATTTCCTGTACAAAAATAAAAATAATATAGTTTTTCCTGTAGTAATTCATACACATTAGTGTATGTAATAATTATTGTATTATGTTAAAGTAGGTTTTCAGTTGGAAAATGCTTGTATGTTAACATGTATGTTAATTACCAGCCCAGAGGTCCTTATGACGAAAAACTTTCCCAGAGGTCTTGAAAACTGCCCGAGGCCACACAGTAAATGATGCTTTTAATTTTTCCTCATCAATTTATTTTACTTTTATATTTGCTTTTGGTAATTTAATTGCATGCTTGTACCAAACCTATACCTACCATTATCAGACTAATTGAGCAATTTTTCATTTATTTCAGATTTGCACAACTGTCAAAATTGGGGTTGCTACTCTGAGAGGGACTTTATTTTCAAAATTTATTATAAGAACCATCAAATCTTATTGCTTAACTTTTGGGGGGTTCACTACTTTTGGAGAGTCATTACTTTGGGAACTCTACATCAGAATAGAATAGAATAGAACCCCATGGGACAGAACAACTTTATTATTCAGGCCAGGTCTTTGGCCTACACAAGTCAGAAATCACAAGTGTTTATTATTTATATTTTCTGTGTCGACCTTTTGTGCCATCAACCAATGACACTGCACATTGCACCGGTAGTCGCCATGACATGTCTCACAGCGACCATTTTCTTTGGCATATGGGCGAAGCACCAATAATCCATGGTAACTGAAAGAAAATGCATGCACTGCTGCATCTAAGTGCCATTGGATTGCAGTGTTGGATTGTTGAACTGCTTAAATTAAATTATTTGTTCTACCATTTAATGCAACATTTCCCTGCTAGCAGTTACTTTTCTCCCTAAAATTATAGGCGAGGGATCAGAGAGAGAAGAAAGAGAACTCTGCCAGTACTGTAGGCCACTTTCTTTGTCATGCATGCATTTTGGTTACCTGGCAACTTTGTTGTTAAGCAGCATGTAAGGATTGAGCATGTACACCATGTATTTCTGGTAGAAGCCAGTTTAACCACAGCAATGATGGTGGCATATCAAAGAAAGGCTACTTTACCAGCAGGTCTCTTTCTTCTCTCTCTCTCTCCCTAATGGCAGCAGCAGCCATCTCGGAAGGAGGGCCAAAAGGCAGAAAGAAACTGGCAGAAATACAGTGTTTGTATGAAAAGATTATGTTGCCCAAAATTGTTTTTCTGAAATATTTAGCATCCCAGAACTAAAGATTGTTGTGATTATTATTGAATCGCGCTTTTAGTGACATGTAATGTAATGTGACAAAGAAAGGCTTTTAATACATGCTTTATACATTGAATCAAAAGAGTACATTCAACTGAAAACTCATTACCTGATCCATCTTTGCAATGAACAAGGCGAAGAATTCTCCAAATGCATTCGATCGCATGTGCTTTGAAAGAATATAACCACTGAACAATTCATTGCAAATCCCGCAGGTATTGTCTGTGATCTAAATGCCTGGACCCAGGGATATACAATTATGACAAAAGTGAACAAATCCTGTGGGATGTCCACGGGTGTCCCCGGGGTGTACCCCCCGGGAAGGCCGCTGATAAGTGCATTAATGCCGCATTCAAATTACCAGCTAAATGTTAAACCGGACTGCACGGTTCACAGGAATTGTCTTGACTATAAATGCCCTCGAATTCAAACAGCAAACTCCCTAGCCAACCA
Organism: Actinernus sp. WN-2022; assembly: GCA_030867875.1. NCBI lineage: Eukaryota > Metazoa > Cnidaria > Anthozoa > Actiniaria > Actinernidae > Actinernus > Actinernus sp. WN-2022. The sequence goes on from JAOWCC010001634.1 coordinate 27,008,656, forward strand.
TCTTTAGTTCTGCAATGCTAAATGTTTCAGAAACACAATTTGAGGCAAAATATTGCACAATCACATTTTCATACAAATGCAGTGTACTTCCGCCATGTTTGGAGTACAGTTCTGCATGAATCACTCACTATAGAGAATGTATACATACATAGACTTTATTTACCCTCGAACTTCAGAGTAGCTTTGACAAACTAACTAATGGCTTCTTTGTATGGTAAACTACACTTGTAAACTTCGCTAAATTCTCCATTATATTTCAGGTGTATTTAGACTCGTTTTATGAATGATTTGGGGTTTAAAATAGTTAGGTTTTTCTTTAAATTTGTTTTTTTAGATGATCTATACATTTCTATACTCTACTCTCTACTCTAGTGAGCGATTCCTGTCTTTTATACTTTACAAGTCTTTAGTTAGACTTTTATAGAATATGGATGGCCGCCGCTGCCGTAAGATTACCACAATCCATGTTCCAAACTGGCTAGTATTAAAAACTATATTATTTTTCATGATTCATGATTCGAGCTCGGCTATATACCAGCCGACTATTCTACTTGCATGTTGCTCCGAACTTACCTTCTGAGTCGCTCATCTTTACGACAAGTCTAATAGCAATAGGCTGAATTAGACAGGATGCTTCTTTATAAATTTATACCAATATTTTAACCTGTTCCAGTGTTCTTGTTGGTTGTTCAGTGCACGAATTCATGGATGATCCATGACGAATTCAAGAAGAATGCAAATGGCGCATCAAATTCCTTTGACACGTACCAGTCTACCTCGATCTTATCAATATTGCCCAAAAATTAACCATAACCATTATTCCAAGCGTGTTTTCCATTTAGGGATAGTTGTGAATTCAACGGGGAGAACGTGTTGGTTAGCTCCATACAGATAAGTTCCCAGGCCTGCTGCATCTATCATGGCAGAGTGGCCATGGTAATGAGCCACTGTGGGGTAATTCTTCCACAGAGTGGAAAACGATGGCCAACCTAGAAAAGAGATGTTGCAATTGATATACGAGGTTGAAAATATGAAACCGGGGGTCATGCATACCGCGCCGATATATCGATCATGTTGATCTCCAGATTAATTAATCCAATCAAGTCATCATCATGAAAAGTTGAACTGAATTGGAGAGCCACCGAACAACACCTATTGATATATAACAAGTACTTTCCTCTATTGGGAACAAAAATTGAAAACGCTGCCACGCAAAACTGTCTGTCATACATGAATAATCTAATGTAACTTGTTTGATCATGCGATTTCATTGAAGGGGGGGGGGGGGGGGGGTATGGGTAACACTGCTCGAACCAAACTTAGAACAAACAATCACTGCCTACATATCGAAAGAGGAAGATACACTAGGCCTTATACGAAATGCGAAGTAAGAATATACCCAACCTGTAACAAGGGGGAAGGGAGGTTGAATGATAAATAGGTATGTACGCGTGTATGTATCTATCTATCATTGTTTGTGCGGCCACGGGGTCCAGATTTCGACATATTCATGATTACGAAAAACCCGGACCCGTAAATCGAAATTAGGTTCAAACCCGGAACCGAACCGCCGCTCATATCCTGATACTATATCAATATTCATTACTTCAATGTCTTGAAAAATATCTGAACTAATATCAAACAAACATTAATAAGCTGGCTTTGCCTGTCCCACCAGCAAGCATTTTACAAGCAATAGCCAGTTTGTGAAGTTTCGATTTTCCCCATTTTTAATGAGATACCGAAACCGGAAGTATTAACAAAGAACGCGAATGGGGCGCCCTTATCTACAATAGTCATTGAATTGATTAATATAAATCCGTTTTAAAGAAACTGAGTTTCTTAGAAAAGGTATAGAATATACCTATAGTAAATAAAATAATTAATTGTATCTCTTGCTTTACGAAATTATATTATAACTTCGATTCTGTGAATATAAACAGATCAGAGTCAGCATAATATTTAGCAAGCTGTTTGTATTGGTGAGACTCACCTACTTCCACTTGGTTCGCACTGCAGTGAACGAAGACAAGACAGAGTACCAAACATACGATCCTGGGCATCTTGTAGTGGCTCAACTATATCTAGCCTCGGAGATCTTACGCCTATGAAGCTACACTACCACGAAGTAAGTGAAAGCTGACCTCGTTTTTGTTTCAACAGGGAAAATTTTACTCTCAAAGGTGAAGCTGACAGCAGTCCTTTCAAATGAATAATTGTTAATTATTCAGAAGCTATAAATACACTTAATACTCCAGTTTCCTTTTCGAAAATTACCGCTGAATGCAATGACTACAGACGCATGTACTCAGGCTTAGCCTCATTCTGAAGTTAAACATTCATAAATACCAGCGAGGTGGGCTATTCACAACTCTGCGTATTGTTGTAGTTTCGCATTTTGCACCTTCTCGCTGGTATTTAAGAATGTTTAACTTCAGAATGAGGCTAAGCCTGAGTACATGCGTCTGTAGTCATTGCATTCAGCGGTAATTTTCGAATACGAAACTGGACTATTTCGAGAATTTTGTCATGCGAAACTAAAAGCACAATAAAACAAAAGTAATGTATTCACACTTGGAGGTTTGAGTCCACGTGTAGAGGAAGTGATGCTCGCAAGAAACGGCCATCCGAAGGGGGGGGGGGGGGGGGGGGGGGGGGGGGGCACCTAAGCGCAGCTACTGAGGATTAACCTCGCGGCAAGACATGGCAAGACGCCTGTCTTCAATCTAGACATATCTAAGAAATAGTATTGCTATGGATAAGTATTCCAACGTGGTGGGGTGTGCGACAGTCCCAGTTTTTTGTGTTAAGGCCGGGGCAAACGAGGAAACATTGCTCCTTTAGCAAGTGGGTATACCTTACAGGTACCGTGATCATGAACAGCGAACGTTTTAACCTTCCAACAACACTAAAGATTTGTCGTTTTATGCCACAAGTATGAGAATACCATTGTTCATTTCGTGTTCAAATATGCATGTTCTTCGCGATATTTCGCGACACTTCGATCCTTTCGGTAATCCTGGCCTCATATTTACTATAAACTTAAATACAAACGGTCACGTGCAAACACATTGTGCGGGACTCCTGTGATTAAACTCCTTCCTGTAGATCGCTGCTCACCTCCACGAGATGAAAATTATGTTCTGTTACAACATGTTTCAACTTCGGAATGATTACCGAAAGCTGCTGTGAATATGACGAAGCAATTCCCACAGGGAGGAGAATAGTAACATATCTGTATGTTTTATCGGTAAAGCTTGTTGCATTACAAAACCTACAGTGGCAGACAATGCCTTTACATATTTACAAACATTTTAGGAAAATACGGTGTCTATTATGATTGAGTCAGACATAAGTAGGTATAATAGTAGTCATTATTATGCATGTTGTTTAGGAAAGCCATAGTTTTTTTTAGAAAATATATGTATGTTAGAGGGCATAACTAAGTCCTCTGGAAGATAGAAACAGTCTTGAGGAAGACTGTATGCAACTCTTCCACTTTCCTCGACACCGAATGGTCGCCTATGATCGCATTGTGGTCCTATTTTTATAGACAGACAGACATGATTTTATTTGGAGCCTCGATCATAGCTAGTAATGTGTACATTGGCAGCAACCCAAATAAATTTACATAAAAGACAAGATATATCATGTAATAAATAAAAATCAATCACAGAGTGTTATGAAGTTGTGGTAGTTGTTATTTTCTTTCTTTATTTAACGAATATTGCGAACTTCACATGCATATCAAGTAAAAGGAGTTCATGCAGTTTGCACGATTGAAAACCCGTCAACTTTGATTCATGAATTCACTCACTCCATTGCACTTCCATCGTAGACCTCAAAACAGGAAGCTTTCTCTACCATGTCTTTCATCGCTTGGCAATATACTGTAAAGCTGTCATTCTCTTTCTGACCTTGATTTGAAATACCTTCATTGCCCGCCTGCGTATAGATACCCTTATTAACAGGCCAATCACTTGTAAGCATTCATGATTTTCATGATATTAAAATCCACATGCGTAAACGATTTCTACCTTAATATCGTCTCAACATGGCCGACAAAACATCCTCCATCAGTTCTTCCGTCACTAGTGTTGTTGTATTGCTGGGGCTTTTGCTATGTTGGGGTGAATTTCTGCGAGTGGAGCTAACTTTGAAGGAACACAGGTCAAAAATAGACACGTTGGACACAAAGGTAAACGCGCTCATACCGGAATACAAAGGGAAAGTCTTAACTCGGGAAGCTGAGGAGCTTTTTCGTTCCTTCATTGCGGAATTCAGACAAGACCAGAAACATGACAGGGCGAAGCGAAGTCCAAGCCAACCTCAACCTCAAAACATTACCAAGGCCAATGACAAATCTTTTCAATACAATATGCTCGAATTGATTCGGAAAGAGTTTAGCAAAGCCTTCATGAAATTCCATGCATCTACCGGACCTCCCGGCCCTCCCGGGCCACCAGGAAGACCCGGCCGCCAAGGCAGGAAAGGAGATCGAGGAAAGAGGGGACATAGAGGTAGAAGAGGACCAGTGGGATTGCATGGACCAATGGGTATGCCAGGTAGGAACGGCAAGCAAGGCATTATGGGACCATGGGGTCTAAAGGGAAATATGGGAGAAATGGGTCCGAGAGGACCTCCAGGCATGCCGGGATTGAAAGGACAGCCAGGGCAATCAATATCTGCTCCTGATGTTTTAGTCTCTCCTCCTGTTTTGACTATAAATGAAACCCAGTCTGCTGTATTCTATTGTTCCTCAAATGGTAATCCTCAGCCTGTGATTGGTTGGAGTAAAGTTGACGGACCATCTCTGAATAACTTGTCTGTAATTATACATGGAGGCAGGTTAGAGATAGGGAATGCTACCCAAAATGCCTCGGGGATGTATCGTTGTCGAGCTTCTAATATCCTTGGAATTGCTCAAGAAACTACAAAACTGTCAGTAAACTTTCGTCCACGTATCAATTTAAACCAACGACCAATATATATCAAAGAAGGGCACAACGTTACACTTCCGCCATGTCGCATGACAGGATATCCTATTCCCTCTCTCACGTGGTCTAAAGCAGCTGGCTATTTACCACGTGACCGCAGCATCATCCGGAAAAGTCAACTGACCTTGCTGAAATCCAACCAGAGCGATTCTGGTACTTATATTTGCAAGGCTAACAATATTCTTGGGTCTGTTAGTACTGGAGTGATGTTAATAGTCGTGGCGTTGCCAGTATTTACAGTCAAACCACCGCCTTTATCAGAAGTTGGTAAGGGAGGGACGATAACCTTTACTTGTTCAGCTAGAGGATATCTTACGGTGATTCGGTGGAGCCGAATGAATGGAAAACTACCAAAAGGTCGTCACGAAACAAGGGATGGGCTCCTTAAGATACAAAATGTCGACATTGCAGATTCTGGTGTGTATATATGTACTGCTACCACTGCTGGTATTTCCAATAACATTGAAGCGAAAACAAACCTGACAGTCATTAATAATAATGACTGCTCAGATTGGTACAAGTTGGGAAGAAGGCAAAGTGGCGTATATAAAATAGATCCCGATGATCGAGGTGCCTTCCAAGTATACTGCGACATGACAACCGATGGGGGAGGTTGGACAGTCTTCCAGAGACGAAAAAATGGCTCTGTTGATTTCTATCGTACCTGGCAACAGTATAAAACAGGTTTCGGAAACCTGAATGGCGAGTTTTGGTTGGGTAATGACAAGATTCACCGTTTGACGGCCAGAACATCATCGACTCTACGCGTGGAATTGGAGGACTGGAATGGAAATAGGAAGTTCGCCAAATATGGTAGTTTTGGAGTTGGCAATGTAGGCTCCAAGTATAGGCTGAGCGTTGGATCGTATTCTGGAAATGCTGGGGACTCGCTTTCTTATCACAACAATAGACAGTTTAGTACCAAAGATCGTGATAACGATATTAACATTGCGGGCTGGTGTGCTCGTTCGTGTACAGGGGCTTGGTGGTACAGTGCTTGTTACGACTCTAATCTCAACGGTCGATATCATGGCAATCAGCGCAACGACGGTGGAATAGTCTGGGAAACGTTTCACTTTGATACATCACTGAAGTTCTCTGAAATGAAACTGCGCCTGGCATCATTCTAATAAACTAATATTTCCACCCAACGACATAAGGCTAACTGATGTTCTATGAAACAAGGGAGTTTTGATCTTGTTACCAACAGAAAAGCAAGCATTTTGATGTGAGAAAATTGATAACTTTTGGTTGAGTGAACTAGCTTTTCCAAGTACGAAGGGAACGGTATTGGCGGCCTGGATGATACCAGACTATCTAGTACAAATAAAAAAACAGTATCGAGAAACCACCTTATCAGAAGTGTCAGGCAAACAACAAGACGCGTACGGACAACATTTAACTTTTTAGTTTTTTTAAAAGGGGGGTTTGATTGCCGGGGTCTCAGTCTGGTTAAATGAAAGATATATATATCGTTAAGGTTAGGAAACCACAGCAAAAACCGTGTACAATCAATCCTGCCAGACGTTGGATCAAAAAACAGAATTTGATCAGCAAGAAGAAGAAAATATAATGATAAAGTGTCCGAAGACTACTGCAATGCTGATCAAATACAACGCTTGTCGAGGTTTATACGATATTTCGGCTGGCCAGTACCAGCCTTCTTCAGGTTTATTTTACAGTGGAGGTCACAAATGGATACAAGGCTTATATAAATTGTTAATTACGTAACTATGAGCGGAAATTACAAAATCGATGACATATGTTTAATTTTATACAATAGTAACACATAAAAGGATTTGAAAAGATAGTGCAGATATGAGTAACAGCCGACAATAAAGGTCAAACCGTGAAATTACATTTCATCACGTCTATTCATTCCGAGTTTTCATTACCTGCCCTCAGATCGAACATGGCCTCAATCAATACACTTTTTCCTCCACTGGCGAAACTCACCATATCAAATCTCACATTACATGTAATACTAAAAACGTAATTTACATTGTTCAATGTCACTACTGTAATTCACAATACATCGGAATAATTTTGTATGGCATACGAGGCCCATTTACTGTCATTTCTCTCTCTTTGTAAATGAAACTATTTCTGATTTATACAAAATGATTGGTAAAATGACTGATAAGCCCCAATATAACATGGATGTGTATAAATGTCATTCATCTCTGGCCAGCATGTTTTCCTCCTATGATATCATATAATTAGCATATTGGACATAGAAACCTTTAACTCATAGACGCAACACTCAAATCAGTACATATTTGACTGTTTGCTATTCGCTCGATGTAGAATCCATATTTATCAGGGGCGTAGCTACCCGTACGCACGTGCATCACTCGAAAAAAATTGAAAGAAAAAAAAGCTTGTTTTAACAATAAATGAAAAGTGGAAAGAAAGAAAAAGGCCAAAGTGCGTCAAGTCAATCCTGGCTACGCCCCTGTTAATGATAACAAATTTGGTCTAAAAGGCACTTCAAATGCGCTCCGCAATCGATGAACTAGTTCCTTAGTTAAGCGAGGCCTTCATCAACTTGAAAACAATTAACCATTTATATTGTATCATTCTAACGACAAAGTATTGCCATATACTGCTTTTTAATCAAGAAAAAAATAATCTTTTTTTTTGCATTAATTACTACAAAACCACTTTCAGAATTGGAAAGTTCTTAATTTACATTCTCATATATATTATATTACAGTGCTTCACTAAATATATTGTCTTTTTTTCCTTAAAGGTATATTAGCATTTAATTACAAAAAACGCTGACCGTCTCTTATTTGATTCAATCGTCACAAAAATGTTACAGATCAAAAAATGATCTGCATATCTGTGGTCGTAGGAAAACAAGTGATTTGATGATTGGCTTTTATGTAACATTGGGCATTCCGTTTAATTGTTTAATGAAGTACATTAAGGCATAGGCCCGTTTCAGGCGGCGAACATTTCATGCGCCGAACTTAATAGATTAATGAAAGTGCCACAAGGATCAAATTTTGAGAAAGTGATACGTTTGCGTATTTGTAAAAGTTGTTATATTTTTTCCTATCCACACCGTTTTATTGAAATGACGACGGGAAGTCTTATTTTGGGGGGTCCCAATCTCGAGTTTTTATGTCCGCTATTACTCGAACCCATTCCTGTGACAGAGCTATGGCGGACGCGACGTCATTTTCTTAACACAACAACATGCGGGGCTACGTTTCACACAAACTTTTGCATCAACTTATAAGTAAAGTACATGTTTATACTATTTTTTCCAAAAAGGAAAGGAAATAATGAAGTTTTGAATGGAAATATGCATTTACAAGAGCGACGCGTTGAGAAAATGACGTCACGACAGCAAAGTACCGCTGGTCGAAAATCGCGGAGTATTTGGAACATCGACGGTAAACTCACTGCAAAATTCAGTTTAATTTGGTCCTTTGGAAATATTTTTCACTGATTTTGATATTTTCAACACTATTGTCGTTTTAGAAGGTAGAAAAGAATGGTCCAATTTCGTCGCATTTCAGTAGGGAAAAAGAGCAGCGGTTCGACATGTTTGAATAGGCGAATCCTTGTTTACGTTTTTTCTTCATTAGCATACATCAAACTTCAAGCGATGTACATAAAAATAAACAGAGTCCATAAATCGAAAGAGATTGTCACACTTGATAATCACCGAAAATTTGAGAGTGATATGATAAATATATTTTGAGGAATGAGCGTTTAAAAACCTCAAAATTTACAAAGAATGTACGGCTGTCAACAACTCTTGCCACCCAGCGAATTTTAGTTTTGAAAAGTCAATTATCAGTCTCCGTAAATATTTAACATATCAATCTCAAATTTTCGTTGATTACTAAGTTTAAAATTATCTCTCAACTGATGTAGTCTGTTTGTTTGTAGCTTGAAGTTTAATTTATGCCAATGAGGCAAAAATGTAAACAAAACGCCAGCAAGGATTCGTCTATTAGGTGCGGCAGACGAATGGGGCACCCTTACATACAATTGTCATTGAATTGATTAATTTAAACCCGTTTTAAAGAAACTGAGTTGTTTATAAAAGGTATAGAACATGATGCCCCAACAACAGTGTGATAATTAAAACTCAATTAGATATAGGCTTGGAGATCTTAAGCCTATGAAGCTACACTACCACGAAGTAAGTGAAAGCTGACCTCGTTTTTGTTTCAACAGGGGAAATTTTGTTCTCGAAAGTGAAACTGACAGCAGTATAAATACACTTAATTTCGAGAATTTTGTCATGTGAAACTAAAAGCACAATAAAACAAAAGTAATGTATTTACACTTGTAGGTTTGAGTCCACATGTAGAGGAAGTGATGCTCGCAAAAAAAACTTCCATCGCCGAGGCCGAGGGGGGGGGTGGGGCTAGGGGGGGGGCTAGGCTAAGCGCAGCTACTGAGGATTAACCTCGCTCTTGGATAACTTTATTTAAGCACGGTAGGTCCATCAGGATATAAATGTATAAAAACATTAAAATGTATACTAATATATTACAATATATACTAAAATAAATGCTAATATAAACAAATCTAAGCTACGATAATTATAATAATCTATATTAATTTATAGTAATATACTAATGTGGTAGATAGATATATAACATAATAAGGAAAGCAAAATTCCTGCTTTCCAAGTAGGACGTCGTGCTGTATTTAGGTTAAACTCCTTCCTGCAGATCGCTGCTCTTCTGTTACAACATGTTTCAACTTCGGAATGATTACCGAAAGCTGCAGTGAATATGATGAAGCAAATCCCACAGGGAGCAGAATTATAGTAACATATCTGTATGTTTAATCGGTAAAGCTTGTTGCATTACAAAACCTAGCCTACAGTGGCAGACAGTGCCTTTACATATTTACAAACATTTTAGGAAAATACGGTGTCTATTATGATTGAGTCAGACATAAGTAGGTATAATAGTGGTCATTATTATGCATGTTGTTTAGGAAAGCCATGCATAGTTTTTTTAGAAAATGTATGTATGTTAGAGGATATAACTAAGTCCAGTCTGGAAGATAGAAACAGTCCTGAGGAAAACGGTATACACCTCTTCCACTTTTCTCGATACCGAATAGTCGCCTATGATCGCATTGTGGTCCTATTTTTATAGACAGACAGACATGATTTTATTTGGAGCCTAATACTAATCAGTGTGCATTGGCAGTAACCCAAATAAATTTACATATAAGAAAAGATATATAAATAAATAAAAATTTATCACAGAGTGTTATGAAGTTGTGGTAGTTGTCATTTTCTTTATTTATTTAACGAATCCACACACTATTGCTACTTCACATTGATTCATTAACATCGGTATAATAAAGTAAAAAGGAGTTCATGCAGTTTGCACCATTGAAGAGTCACGAATTCACTCACTCCATTGCACTTCGATCGTGGACCCCAAAACAGGAAGCCAGTTTCTCTATCATATCTTTCATCACTTGGCAGTACTATGCTATAAATAGCAAAGTTCCAATCACCTCAGCTTTGAGAGATCTCGAGTGAAATAGGAACTAAGTTATTTCTATGGGCGGTCTTTTGAAATATTTCCAAAGAGCAGAGTAACTGACCTTCAAGTTAAGTATCACGCTTCAAAGGTATAACATTACCGGATCACAATCACTTCCAGTGATGCCGCCACATTCAACAAATCCACACACTATTACGAACTTCACATTGATTCATTAACATGCAAGTAAAGTTTGTACGATTGAAAACCCGTCAACTTTGATTCATGAATTCACTCACACCATTGCACTTCCATCGTCGACATATACAATCCCAATATACAATTATACCGAGTGATACGCCTGATACGCGTATCTTGATACCGATAACACATCATCATCATCATTTTATTATTTAACTCATGTGTACAAAAAAAGCAAGATTATACTAATACAAATATTAATGATAATAACATTTACTTACAGTTTTGAACAAGTTAGTTTACAAATATAAGTACACAATTGAGTAAAGGCCGCCCTAAATAGCAGAGCTAATCGAGAGGATGACCCTATTAAGCTAAATAAAAAAAAAAAAAAAAGACAATGCGATCAAGTTTATACAGTTTCTTTTTAAATATCCAACACACAAAACAGGAAGCTTTCTAGCTACCATGTCTTTCATCGCTTGGCAGTATACTGTAAAGTTGTCATTCTCTTTCTGACCTTGATCTGAAATACCTTCATTGCCCGCGCCTTATTAACAGGCCAATCACCTGTAAGCATTTATGATTTTCATGATATTAAAATCCACATACGTAAACGATTTCTACCATAATATCGTCCCAACATGGCCGACAAAACATCCTCCATCAGTTCTTCCGTCACTAGTGTTGTTGTATTGCTGGGTCTTTTGCTGTGCTGTGGTGAATTTCTGCGAGTGGAGCTAACTTTGAAGGAACACAAGTCAAAAATAGACACGTTGGACACAAAGGTAAACGCGCTCATACCGGCAGACAAAGGGAAAGTATTAACTCGGGAATCGGAGGAGCTTTTTCGTTCCTTCATTGCGGAATTCAGACAAGACCAGAAACACGACAGGGCGAAGCGAAGTCCAAGCCAACCTCAACCTCAAAACATTACCAAGGCCAATGACAAATATTTTCAAGATAATCTGCTCGAATTGATTCGGAAAGAGTTTAGCAAAGCCTTCGGCATGAAATTCCATGCATCTACCGGACCTCCCAGCCCTCCCGGGCCACCAGGAAGACCCGGCCTCCAAGGCAAGAAAGGAGATCGAGGAAAGAGGGGACAAAGAGGTAGGAGAGGAGCAGTGGGACCGCATGCACCAATGGGTATGCCAGGTAGGAACGGCAAGCAAGGTATTATGGGACCATGGGGTCTAAAGGGAATTATGGGAGAAATGGGTCTGAGAGGACCTCCAGGCATGCCGGGATTGAAAGGACAGCCAGGGCAATCAATATCTGCTCCTGATGTCTTAGTCTCCCCTCCTATTTTGACTATAAATGAAACCCAGTCTGCTGTATTCTATTGTTCCTCAAATGGTAATCCTCAGCCTGTGATTGGTTGGAGTAAAGTTGACGGACCATCTCTGAATAACTTGTCTGTAATTATACATGGAGGCAGGTTAGAGATAGGGAATGCTACCCAAAATGCCTCGGGGATGTATCGTTGTCGAGCTTCTAATATCCTTGGAATTGCTCAAGAAACTACGAAACTGTCAGTAAACTTTCGTCCACGTATCAATTTAGCCCAACGACCAATATATATCAAAGAAGGGCACGACGTTACACTTCCGACATGTCACATAACAGGATATCCTATTCCCTGTCACGTGGTCTAAAGCAGCTGGCTATTTACCACGTGACCGCAGCATCATCCGGAAAAGTCAACTGACCTTGCTGAAATCCAGCCAGAGCGATTCTAGTACTTATATTTGCAAGGCTAAAAATATTCTTGGGTCTACGAGTACTGGAGTGACGTTGATAGTCGTGGCGTTGCCAGTATTTACAGTCAAACCACCGCCTTTATCAGTAGTTATTAAGGGAGGGACGATAACCTTTACTTGTTCAGCTAGAGGAGATCTCCTTACGGTGATTCAGTGGAGCCGAATGAATGGAAAACTACCAAAAGGTCGTCATGAAACGAGGGATGGGCTCCTTAAGATACAAAATGCTGACATTGCAGATTCTGGAGTGTATGTCTGTACTGCTACCACTGCTGGTGTTTCTGATAACAAAGCAAAAACAAACCTGACAGTCATTAATAATAATGACTGTTCCGACTGGTACAAGTTGGGAAAAAGGCAAAGTGGCGTATATAAAATAGATCCCGATGATCGAGGTGCCTTCCAAGTATACTGCGACATGACGACCGATGGGGGAGGTTGGACAGTCTTCCAGAGACGAAAAGATGGCTCTGTTGATTTCTATCGCACTTGGCAACAGTATAAAACAGGTTTCGGAAACCTGAATGGCGAGTTTTGGTTGGGTAATGACAAGATTCACCGTTTGATGGACAGAACATCATCGACTCTACGCGTGGAATTGGAGGACTGGAATGGAAATAGGAAGTTTGCCAAATATGGTAGTTTTGGAGTTGGCAATGAAGGCTCCAAGTATAGGCTGAGCGTTGGATCGTATTCTGGAACTGCTGGGGACTCGCTTGCTTACCACAAGAATAGACCGTTTAGTACCAAAGATCGTGATAACGATATTAGAGCTGGCGGCAGTTGTGCTCTTGCGTATACAGGAGCTTGGTGGTACAGCAAGTGTTACGACTCTAATCTCAACGGTCGATATCATGGCAATCAGCGCAACGTGGGTGGAATAGTCTGGGAAACGTTTCACTTTGATACATCACTGAAGTTCTCTGAAATGAAACTGCGCCTGGCATCATTCTGATAAACTAATATCACCTCCCAACGACATAAAGGCTAACTGATGTTCTATGAAACAAGTGAGTTTTGATCTTGTTACCAACAGAAAAGCAAGCATTTTGATGTTACAAAATTGATAAATTTTGGTTGAGTGAACTAGCTTTCCCAAGTACGAAGGGAACGTTATTGGCGGCCTGGATGATACCAGACAGTCTAGTACGCAAATCAAAACAGTACCGAGAGTCAACCTTATCAGAAGTGTCAGGCCAACAACAAGGCGCGTACGGACAATATTTAACTTTTTTTAAAGGGGGGCTTGATGGCCGGGGTCTCAGTCTGGTTAAATGAAAGGAAAGAAAGATAGAAAGGTATTCATTTATATAGCCCAAATTCTATTTGAATATATTCAAATGCGCTTCACAAGTTATTTTTTGAGATACAGACTGCTATTGTGGCGCAATGTGCTGCCGTGCAGTTTACAATCATGAGTGATTGTTAGTACCTCAGAATACCACGCTGTTGTGTTGGGAGACAATCCCCTACTCTTTCTCGAAATAGCACAACAGGTTCTTTCACGTCCTCCTCGTATAGATTAGAAGAGGAAGGAGACAAGGCCAAAGGCTTATACGTCCCTGCCCAAGGACGCGGCCGGAATTCGAACCCCCGACCTCCCACACTATACCAACTAAGCTAACAGTACATTTTTATCATTATTATCGATTCTATATCAAGTGAAAATTAAGAGAAGTCTTGATTTATGTGTTGCGTCTACGAGTTATAAAAGTTTACATTTCGAATATTGTAATTTTGTATGGCATACGAGGCCGATGAACTGTCATTTCTTTCTCTTTGCGAATGAAACTATTTCTGATTTATATAAAATGATGGTAAAATTACTGATAAGCCCCAATATAACATGGATGTGAAGAAAAGGTCATTTATCTCTGCCAGCATTTTTTCGTATATGGACATAGAAACCTTCAACTCATAGACGCAACACTCAAGTCAGTACATATTTGACTGTTTGCTATTCGCTTGATGTACAATCCATATTAATCAGGGGCGTAGCTACCCGTACGCACGTGAGTCCCTCGAAAACAATTGGAAAAAAAGAAGCTTATTTTTAGAAAAAAAAATAAAGTGAAAAGAAAGAAAAAGGCCAAAATGCGTCACTCCGAAAAAATCCTGGCTACGCCCCTGTTAATGATAACAAATTTGGGCTAAAAGGCACTTTAAATGCGCTCCGCAATCGACGAACTAGTTCCTTAGTTTGATTAAGTGAGGCTTCCATCAACTTGAAAACAATTAACCATTTATATTGTATCATTCTAACGACAAAGTATTGCCATATATTGCTTTTTAATTAAAAAAAGCTTTTGTTGCATAAATTACTACAAAACCACTTTCAGAATTGGAAAGTTCTTAATTTACATTCTCATATATATTATATTACAGTGCTTCACTCAATATATTGTCTCTTCTTCCTTAAAGGTAGATTAGCATTTAATTACAACAACGATGACCGTTTCTTATTTGATTCAATCGTCACAAAAATGTTACAGATCAAAATATGATCTGCTTATCTGTGGTCGTAGGAAAACAAGTGATTTGATGATTGGCTTTTATGTAAGATTTGGCATTCCGTTTAATTGTTTAATGAAGTACATTAAGGCATCATAGGCCCGTTTCAGGCGGCGAACATTTCATGCGCCGAACTTAATAGATTAATGAAAGTGCCACTAGGATCAAATTTTGAGATAGTGATATGTTGCGTATTTGTAAAAGTTATATTTTTTCCTATCCACACCGATAAGTCTTATTTTTGGGGGTCGGAATCTCGAGATTTTATACCCGCTATTATTCGAACCCGTTCCTGTGACAGAGCTATGATACAGCTAATTTCCAGCGGACGTGACGTCATTTTCTTAACACAACAGCATGCGGGGCTACGTTTCACACAAACTTTTGCATGAACTTATAAGTAAAGTACATGTTTATACTATTTTTTCCAAAAAGAAAAGGAAATAATGAAGTTTTGAATGGAAATATGCATTTACAAGAGCGACGCGTTGAGAAAATGACGTCACGACAGCAAACCGCTGGTCGAAAATCTCGAAGTATTTGGAACACACTACAGTAATGGCGGACGTGATTTCGACGGTAGACTCACCGCAAAATTCATAGGTTAATTTGGTCCTTTGGTAATATTTTTCACTGATTTGGATATTTTCGACACTTTGTCGTTTTGGAAGGTAAAAAAAGTAGAAAAGAAAATGGTCCAATTTCGTCAGTGGCATTTTAAGTACGGCAAAAGAGCGGCGTCAGAATCAATTGGGTTCGACATGTTTGAATAGTTTTTCCTCATTAGCATACGTCAAACTTCAAGCGATGAACATAAAAATAGACAGAGTCCATAAATCGAAAGACATTGTCACACTTGATAATCACCGAAAATTTGAGAGTAATATTATAAATATACTTTGAGGAATGAGAGGGGTATAGAATGGTTAAATCCGAGACCCGCCGAGACCCTTCAAAATCCGAGCCCGAGACCCGCCGAGACCCTTCAAAATCCGAGTCCGAGACTCGCCGAGACCCTTGTTTCAAAATCCGACTCTTTTTTGAAACGCTTGCTTGAATTTTGCCGAGACTCACGATTTTTTGAGGGACCATTCTATACCAATGAGCGTTTAAAAACCTCAAAATTTACAAAGAATGTACGGCTGTCAGCAGCTCTTTCCACCCAGCCCATTTTACAGTTTTGAAAAGTCAATTCTCAGTCTCCGTAAATACTTACACTCGTTCTCAATAACACGTGCAGGTTCGAAATTGAATTTCAAACGGAAAACGTCAATTTGGTGGATGTCACTCGACTATATTTCTATGGCAACACTGGTCTTCTGCATGCTAAATAAAACGTCGCCATACAACTCCCAGATGTGGAGGAAACATAAATAGTGTAGGAGGTCAACGAAATCGTAAGTAATTTGAGGCGACATAGGTAGAGATATGGCGGATACTAAGCCGAAAAACGATTGTTATTTGCTTGAATTCCTCACCGAAATGTCAGTCGAGAGTGGAGAGCATTGCCGATAATCCGTTTAAAAAAAAAAAATTCCCTGTCGAATGTTGTATCCATGCCTGGAGCTCGTCGAGGTAGAGCTCGAGGGTATTGCTCGATAAAACCTCTTATAAGGAGCATATCTGTAACTGGATGAATAAAAATAACTATAATTCTTTTTCCAAGACCTTTGAAGCTATATAAACAATCAGATTTCTTATACACAAACCGCTCGCTCACACATAAAGTTTATGCGATTTCCCTATTTTGATCTTATACACAAACCGCTCGCTCATGATCACACATGAAGTTTATGCGATTTCCCTATTTTGATCTTATACACAAACCGCTCGCTCACACATAAAGTTTATGTGATTTCCCTATTTTGATCTTATACACAAACCGCTCGCTCACACATAAAGTTTATGTGATTTCCCTATTTTGATCTTATACACAAACCGCTCGCTCACACATAAAGTTTATGTGATTTCCCTATTTTGCAAACCCTTGGTTCTAAGCATGATTACTCTCCATCTAAGCGACTTTGGGAAAGACTTTGCCATGTTTATAAAATGCTAGTTTCCCGAATTTACTCACACAACGGTTCACTTCAAACTCCATGGAAACCGTTTGATTGACATCCACCAGAAACGACTTCGAAGTCAGGAGTTTCGTTTCGAACCTGCACGTGTTATTGAGAACGAGTAACATATCAATCTCAAATTCTCTCTCAACTGATGTAGTCTGTTTGTTTGTAGCTTGAAGTTTAATTTATGCTAATGAGGCAGAAATGTAAAAAATGACGTCAGCAAGGATTCGCCAGATGCTGTCGCACTTGATGCGACTCTGGAGCGGTGTCGAGTCAAACGTAGCCTGCGAAAGCAGCCGCATCTTTGTGCTCGCTCCAACGAATTCTCCCAATGAAATGTCTGCGGGATGGGCCCGAAAATTGCATACTGATGACATATTTTTTTACCTGAATCCGGTCAAAAAATGTGATTGGTCAATCACCGATCTTTTGTCTTATGTGCATAAATTAAGAAAATTCAAGAAACGGTGCAAAGCGAGCGTGGGGAAATATTCTCTTTGGATATTTTTAAACGGCATGTCTAAGAGATGTGCCCTGCTTTTGGCGTTGAATCCCTCACCAACAGTCAGGTCAATTCCTTATACAACTGTTGTTGTTATGGTAAAAAGATGTTTTGTTTACCGATGAAACTTGAATGCAACTTGTACTCGTTCTGTTTGCTGTACCGCCACGCGATTCAAGGCTAACTTGCTATTTGAGAAGAGCCGTATCAGTGCATTGGGCCATTCCATTCTATATACACACCCCCCCCCCCCCCCCCCCCCCCATATTGAGGGATTCACTTCTATATCCCTTTGGATATAATTTTGGGCAACCCCCTCTGGATGTTTTTTTCCTTTTTTTTGGGCGCTGTTTCTCCAGACCCCCTTGGATAGCCTTTCCAGCCCTCTTGGCTTTTCCCCTCTCCCCCCAAGGATATCCAAGTTTCTCAATAGGGGTGGGGCTGTTTGATATTATATCCTGGCTACCATCCACGATATCCCGTGGATATCTACCCCTTTGGATATTTTGCTCGTCCCCCTCTGGATGTTTGTCAGTTTTACCCCCTCCCTCCCCCAAGGATATCCAAGTCCCTCAATAGGGGGGGTGTGCATATAAAATGGAATGGCCCATTACAGGATATTTCATAGACTGCTATACCAATCAATTATTTTTGCTACACAGTTTGTATCATGGCCGTATCCATCTGAAGTTTAAGATTAGTGTGTTTACATGTAACTAATCATAGATTTTGTACGTACACAGAAAGTTCGAAGTAAGTCTTGGACAAAAAACTGAACGAAACTTGCATTCAAGTCGGTAAACTCAAATACATCACAGGTTCGGTAATTGACCAATCACATTTTTTGACCGGATTCAGGTCAAAAAGACGTCATCGGTATGCAATTTTCGCGCCCATCCCGCAGACATTTCATTGGGGGAATTCGTTGGAGCAAGCACAAAGGTGCGGCTGCTTTCGTTGGCTAAGTCAAACGCCACTCTAGCTTTCTCACGTGCTGAACTAAAGATAAAAGCTAAAATCTGAATCAACAATTGCTCCGCCGTCGAACTTAAAGGTATTCAGGTCAGCGCATGAAAAGTTCGAAATCTGAAACGGACCATAGAGTGACGTCATGTAGTACACCATTCACTGCGAGTCCTCGGATGGCGTGAAAACAGAAGGTTCCATACTACTAAAATGTGTGTATAATTATGTGTGGGGTTGAATGGCTTGCATATGTCGCGAGTTGTAGTCTGATTATCAAAGTGAGTTTAAAATACTATGTGACTACACGTATTGTATAACAGTGTGAACCGTCATATCGCAAAGGCCTCTCCCAAGATATAGGTACGTCATTGCTCATTGACAATGACCATACTTACTAAAACCACGGTCTACAGTAAAACCTTATATGGTTGGAATTTATAGCCTCCTCCGCAGGCAACTCCTAATTAAAATCGAAAAAATCAAGAAAAAAAAAAGGTGAAACCGGGCTTCCTGTGGTATAAGAGAGACGAGCAAGGGTATGAGGCCGGATCTGAAACATATAAGAGTTGCCTGCGGAGGAGGCTAGGAATTTAAATGATATTTTAATTCACACCATAAAATTATAAATGAAACAATTCACCCATATCATGGTTTTATTAGTCGTTTTCTTGGCTCTCTACCTGCAAAGCTGCTTATACTGCTAAGAACACCTCAAAATTAAGGGTTATACGATGTTTGGTAGTAAAGTTACAGGTTGCGAATTTTTACAGACGTTAAGACTAGTTTTGAGGTATTCTTACAGCAGTATGAGCGGCTTTGCTAGATAGCCAAGAAAATGACTACTTGAAAAACCATGATATGGGTCTACTAGAAAGCAGGTCAAAACACATGCCCTCAAGACGGGCCCATTTTTGGGTAGGGGGGGTGAGGGCTGCTGCCTGCTGCCAGCCATCCCCTCTGGAGAAAAAACTCAGAATAAAAAATATATTCTTAAATATATCCGAAGCTAAATGGCATAATCTAGAAACAAATGAACTGCATGTTTTGTCTTATGCTATCATATCATTTGGTGTATTAAAATTGTCCCTAACCCCCTCCTCTCTCTCTTCAAGAATGGAAATTGATGGTCAAAAATGGGAGATGGAGGTGGTACCCTGCGCTGACAGCTGTGTCTGATGAAAAAAAAATGGGTCCCTATCTGGGACATGTGTTTTGACCTGCTCACTTACCGAGCTAATGGTTTCCTGGGCATTTCATATTTTCTTGGGAAAGGTCAATGATAGTGACGGTATACTAAGGTCAAACGAATGCGCACATGACGAATTCAATGAGGAAACTGTTTTTTTCATAGGAGTGATATGCTTAAGTATATAAAAAAAACTTTTGTTTGCTTAGTCCAGCGGTCTCGTGAAACAGGTAATTCCTTTTTTGTATGGAACTATTGTCATCTTGATTTGGTTAGTTTGTCGTTAATAAAGAAAGTATGAGTAAGGTTAATTCTCAAACCTTTAATCCGAATGGAGGTCCAGACATTCCGCTAGACTGACATATGTAGGTTTTTACCGATAACAATTCGAACTCTACCGGGGGAAAAGCTGGGACTGCTGTTTTTTCCGTGTGGCTCTGTCAGGTACTGGAAAATGTTTTTGTACCAGTACAGAGTACGGGCTGATAGAAGAGGCTAGCGGAATCTCTGAGGTCCACTTTCTTTATTACGGTATCTCTTTGTAGATCAAGCTTAATCGTCAGGAAATCCAATAAATCATCAGTTCTGCAAACTTTTCTGGTTTCCGTATAGCCTTTTCTTGTTTTTCCATATTTTTTGTTGTGGAGATCAGTTCTATCTGAAAAACACGGAAAAACAAGAAAAGGCAATATGTAAACCAGGCTTTACACAAGATCCGTGCGTCTAGACTTCGTGTCTACATGAACGCATCGTGTTTGTCATACACGAGTTAATGCGCGCCATTTTCTCGGGATGTTTACGAAAGTAGAAGACCGTGCCACCGATAATGACCACAAGAACGATACAGGCAATAACAATACCAGCAATGGCCGCCTTATTAGTTACAGTACGAGCCACGTACACACCGCCTGTAGAAAAGAACAAAAGACAAAGAATGAGAAAATGCAATAATAATAATAAACTATATTTTAACACCATCATGTTTAAAACTTACAGCTGAATAAAAATAAAGGGCATCATTCGTACACAGGGTTCCCACTCATCGCCACTTTTCACTGACCATAAGACTGTTCGACATTCCCTCGTCCAAAACAAAAGTCATTATCAAAACCTGTAGCCTCCCCTCGCAGACGCTTTGAGGCATGAGGGGCCGTCGTGGCAACCTGAAAATAAAATCCCCTACTTTTCCCTGACTTTGACAAGAAATTTAGAATTTCCCTGACCAGATGAACATTTCCTGACCGTGGCATCCCTGGGTACAGCTTTCAGTCCGTACCCTGGGGGGTGCGATGGGTGCGGGGAGAGAAAGGGACTACTTAACTTCTCTCCAGTGCCGACAAGAAACAATAATCACTAGCGCCCAATATCATTGTTCAATTGATGTGCTGTTTATTTTAAAGTAATGATTCCCCCCCCCCCCCCCACACACACACACACACTTCTACCCACCTCTGTCAGTCTGGAATTCTAGAATATGCGCGTTAACACTCGAGTCCACCTTGTACCACGTTCTTAGACCTTCCCTCTCATCTGACTGGTACATCTCAATACCCTCCGTCAGCCCCTTCTTGATCGCAATCTTGACTGTGAACTTCTTACTTGTTCTGAGTGTTTGCGGGTTGATGACCAAGAATTCGCTAGCATAGTCGTCACCTACACCCATTTTGCCTCCCTTGCTTTTTATCATCTCGTCTCCCTTCTCGGACGACATTTTCTCCACTTGAATGTTCTCTAAGCGGCTTAGCGAGTTTTCTTGGAACCAGATACCTTCGTCCCTGACGGTGAACAAAGGGATACGAGGGTCGTTGTCGCCAGGATTTTGGGGTTAGGTCAAACAAAATCAGAAATGGGACAAAGGTCATACAAAATCAGAAATAGGACAAAATCTAAACAATATTCGAGAAATCGAAAAGCGTA
This sequence comes from Actinernus sp. WN-2022, assembly GCA_030867875.1. Taxonomy (NCBI): domain Eukaryota; kingdom Metazoa; phylum Cnidaria; class Anthozoa; order Actiniaria; family Actinernidae; genus Actinernus; species Actinernus sp. WN-2022. The sequence continues at coordinate 27,030,242 of JAOWCC010001634.1, forward strand.
GAAATGTATTGGGTAAGTACACTTTATCAATGTGATTCAGGTTAGAAATATCTTAACATATTTGGTCAATTAAATGGGTGATGAGCAGACTGTAAGGGCGCGTTCGATTGACGGTATTCCAGTATAAGAATATGATGGAAGTCTCTGGAAATCACTGGTTCACGCAAATTTTGCACTGTAAGCTACAAACTCTTGCCGACTTATGATCTCAGAATACATTTAGTATTCAAGTGGCTAAAAAATCCCGGTATTAAGCTATTGTATTGATCATTCTGTGTATTCTTATTCCGGAATACGGACAATCGAATGCACCATACATTTTGTATTCAAGGAGGGCACTTATCCAAAGTCATTCTCACATTAAGGGCCCATTGCCATATTTAAATCGGCCGTTGCTTTGAAGCCTCGTAAAACCCGGAAAATTTAAGAGTGGGCAATAATTATTGTCAAGGTGACTCCTAGGGTAAAGTCTTGTAGTCTGATGACGTCATGATGACGTCATAAAAATCAGAAAATTTCTAAACTCTCCAAGGATTTTTGATCTATTAGTAATTTATGAATATTTTCCGAACCTACGAATAAAGGCGCATAAAACCGACCATGCGTTTGCCATTACGACAAAAATGAAGATTTTACAACACTTTTCAGTCCAATTTTAAAGTGCCACTAACCTCTTTTGCAATTTTTATACATATAAATCTTTGAAAAGTTTTGAGTACTTCTGCGAAGAAATTTTTGGCTTACTCGATGTTCTATGTGTGTTTCAAATGGTGAAAAATTGACCTTTCCTGACCCATGACCGCGTAAGAAAAAGACTGGGTCGATTCTTGATCTTACGTCATCCAAGTCATTCGACTTTACAATAATTTGAATAAATATTTAGCATTTTGTCTAAAATAACTGTTTTCTTTACTAAAAACTCACAAACTGTGTATATTATCTATATATCGATGTTGTTGTGATAGAAAGGCGCCATGGAGAATAATGTATTAATGAGGTGACGTCAGATCAAGAATTGACCCAGTCTTTTTCTTACGCGGTCATGGGTCAGGAAAGGTCAAATTTTCACCATTTCAAAGACGCATAGAACACAGAGTATTCTCTGTAAGCCAAAAATTTCTTCGCAGAAGTACTCAAAACCTTTCAAAGATAAATAGGTATAAAAATTGCAAAAGGGGTTAGTGGCACTTTAAGCATTTTTGGCGATTTTGTGGAGAACGTGGTCGACAACATTTTAACGGAAAAACGGAAAAACTTGATTGTCTGCAATGAGCTTTGGCCTGTGTAGCACATGCCAGGAACCCATTTCGCGGCAAACCGAATAGCCAATAGAAATCAAGCTAAAATTAGACCGCCGATATTCGACAACTTTCACATGAAGTTGATCTCGTGGCGTTCACAACAGTTTGTTTTCCGACATCAAAATTACTTTTTTAAGGATGAAAACTGACCTGTATTTTAATTAGTGGCACTAAGGTTCAATTACAACTTTACAAGGAACCCGGAAGCATTATCTGGAGACAAAAGTGTGCATGTTTGTGGAAGATTTGAGTCGAAAACCAGTCTGTCGAAAATCACTTGACTTCTTGAGTGGCCGTACTTGTCTTCGTGTTTTTAGAGGCCATGTTCTCGCTGGAAGCAGCCATTCTATCAACAGCGGGAAGAGCCCGGCTACGTTATCCTGCGTGCAGACGTTCTTTTTCCCTGCAAAAATCGGGAAAGAGACGTCTGCGAAACGCCGTTGATAATCGTGTTCTGGTCACGTGTTTCTTTCCAGTATTTGAGGACCGCGCGCTGATTGGCTGTTGACGGAGGTTGTCATAAAGTCATATATGATTGGAAAATAACTTCCGAGATGACTCCATGTTTACTTTTCGAAAGTGGTATTCATTTACATACAACAAACGTCTAGTTGTGTTTATGTTTTGCCAGGAACCAATTTTTTCCTAGTTTTGCTGATATTGTGAAACATAATGGCAAGAATCTAGTATAAAATTAGAGCTTTCTACTCTTAGCTTCGAAGTTCACTGAAAGTCGCCATATATTTTTGAAACACTGCGTCTTGAAGTTGAAGAAAAGACGAGATGTGAAATATAATCTTCGAAGGCAGTTCTTTACGAGAGATATCAGCCACAAACGCAGGTCTGGTCGTAAAGAAAAGGGACAGTACATGTGATAGATAATTGTTTGAGTCAGACTGACTCCAGCTCTGCCCCGAAACGAGCTGCTCTAGATGGAAATGCGATCGAGCCGACGTACTTCCCTCGTAGAAGGTTGCCGACCACAAGAATATAAACTCCTGCAGCGAGAAAATCAAATAAATGTACATACCTACATGATATTCCACTTTCTCACATTTGTTCGTCCGTGTTACCAATTCTTGATGATTCAGTTGTTGTAGGTAAAAATATTGAACCTAACAAAACACAGAAGACAGTCGTCCAAGTCAAGCCGGTTGAATGGCCGAGCAAAACAAATGTTATTTCGTGGAACTTATAGCCAAATTGCATCGGCTGTATGGAAGAATACATTTTTGAGAGAAAATGTCCAGCAACTCTTTCTGAAAGAAGTAGACCGAGAATATTGTGTTCGCTAAAATCGCCTAGGAAAAATAATTACGAATTATAATTATGATAATTTATGACCAGTACACGATTATCAACGGCGTTTCGCAGACGTCTCTTTCCCGATTTTTGCAGGGAAAAAGAACGTTGCACGCAGGCTATGTGTTGGCGGCGCCGTACGCTTGCCGTTTCTTTTTTGCTCGGTACAAATTATTAATTATTTCCCTTTCTCTAGGTTCAAGTACAGTTAAGCGCCTTTCGAGTCCTGAACGATTCCTTCAAAATTATCGGATTGAGTTTCTTGTCAAGTATTATTTTCTTTCACACGATAAACCAAGCTTTTCATTTTCCAGCGACAAAAGGCTTGTTCCTACTTTTGAACACTTTACTTCATTCATTCATGAACACCTTTCAGGTAAACCACGAATAAAACTTACGAACATGTGTAAGTATTAAAACTATCGGGTGGCCGGTGGACACGCATAAAACTAACCTGAGGAAACAGCCGACTCATATCGTCCGACCCGAGTCGGCTGTTTTCTCAGGCTAGCATAAACCGGAAGTCAAAATCGCATCTGCTCCTGCGAGCATAGCAACGGTGTTGCGTAGCAACGGAATATGTCAATGGGCCCTTAACACGGATGTTTCCTTCAGTTGCACTTTTGATCTACACGAAGCTGCAGGAAGGGAGGAAGGGAGAATATTTGGCTCGAGGTCAGGGGCGTAGGGGAATCCTGACCATCGAGAGGTATGACTCGGATGAACATGACTTTTGGAGGGCATATTGTTTTTTATTCAGCCCGCGTAGTACCATTTGCGGCCCGAGCGTAGCGACGCAAATGGTACTACAAGGGCTGGAAATAAAACAATCTATATTATCCGACGAAAGTCATGTTATTAGTATTATTATCAAAATACAAGACCACGCGAATTCTGGCTAATTATTTCATCTTCAAAGTTTGCCATTTTCAATGATATCTTTTCTTTTTTGCGAATTGCTTTGGGAGAGGTTCCTTGAGTGTTTCAAACTTTTCAAAATTACTCGCTGGCAGGATTTGAACCTGAATGGCTTCCCGCGTCAACGCCAAAATCTGATTGGTTTAAATGGATAGGATGATGAAGCAAGAGCGAATGAGATACAGGAGAGGTCGTTTGCGGCCCGATACAAGTTCTTTTTCTCGACTGAGGGCGGTTTTATATATTTTTCCGCGCATTTTGATAATTATAAACCTTTCTGCACTTTTTGTAAGAAACAGAATCAGAACTTACTCTCCAAATGAGATGGTGCCCCCATTCATGCCGATCTTCTTTCCGTACACAGCGCTGTCGCTGATTACGATGCGTCCCTTTTGACTGCGATTGGAGAAGTTGTTATTACGAGTGCTCATGTAGTGATAAGTCCCAGTACCAGTCACCTTACGAGGGCCGAGATCAAAATATGTTCCTGCGTCATCCAGTTCCGACATCTCGCCACCGAATTGAACTGAAATATAATTAGCACATGTTTAAAGGGACTGCCATGGGTGTTGCGTAGCCTCCTCCGCAGGCAACTCTTGATAAAATAATCACTCGGACCGGGATTTCTGTGGTATGAGATAAGGGGGAGGGGAAGAGAAAGGAAGGGGGAGGGAGCCTGCTCAGATGATCCTTCCACCACAGGAATCCCGGTGATTCAAATTTCTTATTATATTACCCCGGTGTCATATTAGCTAGGTGTTGCGCATGTATGGAGTCATTGTTCGATTCGATTGGTAGCTGTTAATTGTCTACAAACAGTTAAAGTCCCCCCCTCAATGCTTGATTGAAATGTACGCAATATGTTCCTTGAAGACGACGACAATACACAGTTTGTTAGCCATTTTTCAGTTTGTTTAAATTCCCTGACCATCTCTAATATCTCCCTAATTACCAGGAGTAAAATAACCCAAAGAGCTGGAATGGCCCATTTCGCGGTTGATATTAGGGACTTAAAGAAACCAGGGCGGCGACGGCAGTGACGACGGGATATAGAAAAGTGTTTTATCCCGAAATTTGGTATTTACTATTTCCTGTATTCGCCTTTAATTACTTTCACACCCACATCTACGAAAAATGTAATACGCATAGAGTTCCCTTCACGCCTAACGAAAGACGGAGTGACTTACTTTTTGACGTTCGCGTTCTCTGTGAAACGTATGGTTTTCACAGCGTTGTATTTTTACAGACGACGGTCGAAATGTAAGTGACTGCGTGCATTTCCACGTGCAGTTTTTGTATTTTGTAATTAAGGCTATTGTTTTATGCCGTCGTCCTAGACGTTCCCGTCGTGTTTTCTTAAGCTCCCTATTATCGTGACGACGAACTCGCGGATAACCACGGAGGCGAGGATTCCGAGCAACGCGCGCGTTTGTTTTATTCTGATTTGTAAGGAAACTCGCGAAAAATGCAAATGTATATGTTGTAGTTTAAAAAATACTTCACGTTAAATTTGTCCAAACTAGTTTATTTTTGTCCAAACTAGTTTATTTTTTTCAACCTAGTTTATTTTTGTCCAAACTAAGATATTTTGGTTCAACCTAGTTGATTTTTGTCCAAACTAGTTGATTTTTCAACCTAGTTTATTTGTGTCCAACCTAGGTTATTTTTTTCCAAACGGTAATTTTTAGGGTTTGTATTAGTTCACAGGACCATTATATTTATCTGTTGTTTGCCGTAAAGGAAAACAAAATTAGTGACTAGCTCTAAACACCCTAAATAAGTGAGCACCCTTTGTGGACGGTTAGGGTGTTTTTAAATGTAGGGGTAGGGTTTGTAGTGGTTTAGGGTACCATTAAAGTAGTATTATATTTATCTGTTGTTTAGTGACTTAGCCGTAAAGGAAAACAAAATTAGTGACTAGCCCTAAACACCCTAAATTAGTGAGTTCCCGTTGTTGACAGTTAGGGTGTTTTTAAATGTAGGGGTAGGGTTTGTAGTGGTTCAGAGGACCAATAACTCTTTGTCGTCCGATCGTGTGTGAGCTCAATTGGTGAAATCCTGAGTGCTAACTCAACCCTCCCCCCTCAGTTCAAGTTTGGCTAGCCCGGGGTAGTTAAACACTGCTGACTTTTTAAGCCGAGGGCTCAAACTTTCTCCACAATGCCATTCGGGTGAATTCTACGAACTGGTCGACGGTAGGTATTGCAACTTCTGTAGGGTTTCCAATGAAATGTGCTCTAATTTTGGAGAAAAATGCCACTGTCAGAGAGCTTGAGGACATCATTAAGTCTGAGGACGGCTGAAAATTACTTGGTTTGCTTTTAGTAGGCCTTGTGAGGGGATTTCACAGGGTGTTTCCGTTGTGTTTGTGCTTTCAGACACAGGAAAAAATTATTCAATGAAATCCTGCATGCAGTTGGCAGTCTTTTACCCCTGCTCAACCTATTAGGATGTGTTTTTGTCACTTTAAAGCAACGGCTTGAGTCCAAATCACCGCTCTTGGCTGTAGGGGTAAAAGACTTATAAAAAAAACCCTACCGGAGTCCCAGAGGGGGGGACCCCTTGTGATTTTTTGTCCATTACCCAGCATGCAATTGGAGGTGGGAGCAGGAAAATGTGGTCGAGTGAAATGCAGTGCAAACATCGGCGTGGTTCACCGTCGCTTGGTGTGTTTTGTGAAAACAAACCTGCTGGTTGGAAAGATTAAACAAGGTACTGTAACGACTGAGTGGTTATTTTGTGTTTGCTCTTGATTTCAAGTGCGAATGGGAAGGTTTTTTTGAGCCGATTTTTAGCTCCTTAAAATTCGTGAAAATCGAAGAAACAAAACAATCGCCAAAACAAATGAGCTTTTCTCCATAGTGAAAGAGTCGAGTGATCCCTGTTATAGATATAAACTACATATAATTTACAAACTGCTTCTTTATTGTCAGGAGTTAGAAGTTCGTCATTTGGAATGAATGCGTACTTCCATTTTGTTCTAATCACAGCGAGGTTTAGTCCAAGATCCTCTGAATTCGTTACTTTAAGATACTGTTTAGCTCTTTCGTAGAAGTATTCCAGTCAACCTAGGTTAGCGGTGATTCACTTTTACATTATTTAGCTCAGTGATTACTCTGTAAAAGTCGGTTCGGTTCACAGTTTATTTCGAAGTACGAATGGAGCCGTAAAGTAAACCTGATCATATATAAACAATGCAATATATGTTTCTGAATTTAGCTTTCTTACTTCTCGAGTTTTCATAAAAGAACGCAGAGTCAACACAAACTTCGTCTGTATTTTCGACTGTGTTATCGTCCGTGTTATATTTTTCAAAGTCCGATTTCGTTAGCAGTGCACATGCGTGAATAAATAATTTGACGTCGTAGTTATATTAGTGATTTAAATTACTACCACGTCATCGAATGTTTCTGTGGTAAAGTGGTAATTAAAAGTTCTGATCTTCCAAGCCGACGGTTCAGGGTTCGAGTCTCGTCTGGGATGAAACAAAGTAAATAAAAATGATGTGTAATATTAATTAATGTAATGGTGGTCAGGAGGATCAGTGTGGGATAGAAGGAAGATAGTGCGGGGACATAGAAGTAGTGAGGGATGGGGGACAAAGAAAAGGGGAGGGAGGAGAGGTAGAATACGAAAACCTGCTGAATTCTTTTTAGAATGTGCCCCCTAAAAAACTAAAGTCTTTTTTTTTATGACTCCCAAAACACAAAGGATCCCTTTTTAGAATGATTGCTATCTAACAAAACTGAATAACCTAGGTTGAAAAAAATGAACTAATTTGGACAAATGTAACCTGAAGTTTTTTTGACCTGCAACATATACGCCCACCAAATTGCCGTGCTTAGCACGAAGTAAAAACAAAATCTGTGGAGGCATAATAAATGTGTTACCCGCAACAAACGACTGACTTACTAAATCACACAGCACCACAACTCCGACCTTTAGTTTACACGTACCTGTATCTAGTATTGCAAGACTGGTCAAGTCTTTTCTCTCGATGCCAAGGAATGAGACTCTGTCAAGATGTTCAGGATAGTTAACACCCCAATTGCCGTAGGTTCCTTTCTTGACCTCGCCCTCGGGGTAACGCTGTTCCTCCATGGAGAGTACGTTGGAGCGGTCCGTACCTGCCCGTCCCTGTCCGTCATTATTGTTCGGGTTTGTATTTGAGCCTGTCCACCTTAATAACAAGGCATGTAACACAAATTGAGTAATTTTTGACACCTTTCTGTTATTCACATTTTTCTGCAGTCGACATTTTTCTGAGGAAGATGTAAGGTATAATTGCATTATTTGGGTAGTGACATCAAATTGGTCGATTTTTCATCCATAGCTTTCAGAATTTGAAATACCTTCGATTTGACCTCTGAATGTGGTAGTTTGCTTGGGAAAAAAGAAATAAATATTTATTGAAAGTGACGCATTAAACGTGGAGGATTATGACAGGGTTGCTAGGTAACCCAAACGTATGTGCGACAAAGAAAGCGTCCTACACCATCAGTTGTCTTTCTTCTCTCTCTCGTATCATTACTCTGCTAGCAGGGAACTCTACAATTTGATTTTCAAATTTCTTTATAACTTCTTGTTTAACTTATAGTGCTGCTTTTTTTACTTACTGGAAGTGTACGTAGTCTTGGTTCCGGACTAGCAGCGTGTTCGGAGTAAAGTCGTACTCCACAGCAGGGTACACTTGTACTATGTTACCTCGCTTGCCGCGGACATTAACGTTGTGGATGGTTTTGCTCTTCATATTACTGGGACGGCGACGCACGGAAAACGTGTGACACCTGTGGAGTGGTTCAAGTAAGGCAACATCGTTTATCGTATTTATTTAGTAACTGCAACTGTGCAGCAACCGTTTGGAAAGACAGCATTTTTGGTTTTAAATCAATCCCCAAATGACAAAGATTAAGTCGAGCGTCCATGCGGTTTGAGGTAAAAGAACACTGTTCTTTTTTCTCAGTCTTTTATATTCATTTAACATATTTACGATACTTTCCCGTGGAATGTCTTCTTACTTACCACATTTGGCGTCATCGCATGGTCGAACTTGTTGTGGATTTCACGAGGCGCTAGTCGTGTATATTACGACTTCATTTTTTCGCGCGCGCAGTAACCTACGATTTCCTGCGATCTGATTGGTTGAGGGAGCTTTTTCCTATCTCTGACCACGGTCACGGTAACCAGTGCGCTCTCAATTCATTGGAGTTTGCTCAATAATTCGTATCTCAAGTCCAAAGAGAACAGAGAAAAAAATACGTTATTTACCGGCTTGGGATCGGTCTGTAGAGACAAACTATGCACTCTACAGTTGAAGGTACTGACTTCGACCAGCGGTCTCTATCAGTATATTTGAAGACCTCGGGCACAGATTTTCTCTTTTCGGACTTCTCAACCGGTAAATAACTCGTACACCTATGTCAAAAAGGGTTGCCACGGCAAGCGACAAGCAACAAAGGATTGTCATTATAACTGGCAGCAGCCATGCGGAATGGATTACGGTGCAATTCGAAAATGCATTCGAAGGAAACCATTAAATTTGACTCCAAAAACAAACGAATTCACAAGACTTTTAGCAACAACCATAATCCATTTCGGTCTGGTTTTTTCGTTTTTTCAAACAGGTGTATATACACGTGTTTGTAAAGTTCTCGATTTGCTTACCGGTCTTGGAACACTCTGCCAATCTGATTGGTGTTAACTGCCAGTTGTAGCTTGAATTTCTTGCCAGCTTCACCAGGAAAAATGCTAACTTCAGGATTCTGCTTGTAAATGTATCCACGAGCTGAAGCAGTCTCGTAGTCGAAGCCGAACCTCTCACCTATGTCGAGAAGCGTGCCGGGCTTTGACCTAAGAGGCTGGTTAAGAGATGCATTGACGGACGAGTTCCATCCATCAAACTCGCCTGTGGAGATGTTGTACCTATAGGAAAACGATAAGAAGTTATATATCAAAAACGAGTTCGAGTGTTTGACTGTGGTATCAAAATACCGAGAAATCAAATGGGCGCAGCGATTGTTGCTTTCGAAACAGTGTTTTGATACTACGGGCAAACACGCAGTACGAGTAAACAATACCTATATTCATAAATCATTATATACATGTAGGAAGTGTTGTTTGTCTGCTATTATGATGTATACAATTATTTATCAAATGCCTTGTCGTCGTTATTTTCTGTTGGACATTTCGACAAACGTGCCCGTAGTAGTGTAGTGCACAGGACAAAAAAAATCGAATCATTTTGTTTAACCCTCGAATATTAAGGCTTATTACTCCTCTAGCAGTCCTGCTAATGATCCGAGCATTCTCCACACATGCTTTCACTACGTTCAATATTTACAACTCGCAACGCTCAACTCACATTTTGATATTTACAGAGGACTAAAAGTCGGAAGCATACATGGGGTTCAAGGCACACTGCGTACGCGGCTATTCTTTAACTATTCATGAGTTTGAGAATGTATGAGGAAGGTTTTTGGTTGAGGCTGAATCCACAGAGCAGGTTCACAAAATTAGAGTATACATACAGTGTATATTTTGCACTTTAACACTCGACGGTGGACGGAGAACCTCAACATGCTCTATAAAGCCCAGCTACGGAGGTCTCCGAGGGCCTACGATTTAACGTCCTGATCGGAGAAGACGTGAAGGTCCGACCATTTGCAGTTCGAGAATGATTTCGTTTTGCAGAAGGCAGCACTATGTAAACATACCTGACTCTAAGAACACATTGTTCATGGTTCAAGTCTGGTAGAGTCCAGTTGTACGTGTTCGGGTAGCCCCCTAATCCGTTGCCAAGGTGATTGTCACGTGACCAGTCTGTTTCCCGGCAGTCCGGTGGTGGTAATTTGTGAGATGGGAAGCGCTTCCAGGTGGCACGTGAGCCGTTTACATTGTTCATCGGATAGCGGAAGTCCTGAATGACACAAAGTACTGAAATATCGGCATCTTTTCGAAGTCATATATTTCAAAGATTTATTTAAAGGGAACTTGAGAAAATTTCAGAACACAAGCTTACACAAAAATAGAAAAAATACGGGCAAGTTACGGCAATGACACATTGAAATAGCTTCCCCTTGGGTTTTGTTCTCCTGATCCAATCAAGTTACGGTATGCAGTAAGTCACGGACTTACCGTGTTTTTGTCCCACTCATACGAAATCTGCTCTAAATCTACACACTTCACAGAAAATAACATCTCACAAAATACTGTACATAGCAAACACACACAAATAATTATAAAACAAGACATCTAAAATTTCACCAACACGAACTACAGACACCAATACTCCCCCTTCCAGTGATAAAACGTCACGAAAACGAGGCGAACGCTGACTCGAGCGACGTTACAAGAGTCAAACCACTGTAGATAGAAATCTTACACGATTGTACAGCGAATTTCTCGCTTTATTTGGAAAATATTTCACTTGTTTATATTATATTCGCGGACGAGTCACCGTTCGCCTCGTTTTCATGACCGCTTTATATGAAATATTCAAAATGGCGGAGGGAACTGTGAACTAGAGTTCATTTTCACGTGAAGTTATTGTATTTTGTAATTAAGTCTATTGTGTCATGCCGTCGTCATTGCTTAAGCTCTCTAATATTGAAGAGAGACAGTTTGAACAGAACGTACCTCGCAATCTTTCTGTGTGCTCGGGATGACATAGTTACGCCATTTCTTGAATCTCATGTAGTTGTCAGGCAGCTGGCATGCATAGCGGCCCTTGACATTCTCACTTTCTTGTTTGTACATCTCACATCGACGAGCGTTGTTTGTTAAGACGACAATATCCTGCAAAGGATATTTAAAAGGCTCAGAGCAACTGCTCATGTAGTTTTTAGTTTTCTTATTGGTTTATTGCGTTTGGATTATATCGTATTTGTTATAGCACGCTGACTTATGGCAGTTTACAGCTGATGTGGGCCTGCTTTTACTCTTCACACACTTCTCACTACAAACAACACTCGACTCACAAGTTGATTTTTACGAAGTGAGGAAAACCGGAGTAAACTGAACCCTCGAAAACAGATAAGGAATCAACAACAAACCAAACTCACATACGGTGCCCGAGCTGGGAATCGAACCCGGGCTCGCCGCGGCAAGAGGCGAGTGTATTACCACTGCGCCAACCAGCATCGCCTGCGTGATCGCTCGCGCGATATTAAACTATGGCCCATTAATTATTGGCGCAGATAAGATTCTCTCTTTTGCCCTGTTCATTAAAAAGAGTTTGACCAGCCGATGAAAGTGATGTTTATCTGTAGATGATTTTATAGTTGCAGGCAGTTCATTAAACAAACTCGCTACAGAGTCTTGGAAAATGTCCTTAATTAGGGGAATAGTTAGAACGTAAACGCCTTGCTGGTTCATGCATTTTTAAAGGTAAGTATTCTGGCCACGAAGGATTATGCATGGCTTGAAAGACGCTTCTAAGTAGGTTGAATTGGGATCTCTCTAAAGTAGGTAGCCAAACTAACTTATCCTATATCATGGTCAACATCGTTGCTATCGCTCCGTGAATCCAGCGTAGGAAAACACTAATTCCCAAAAGAACAGATATTCCGAAAACGGAATGATGTTGACGGAGGTCACCTGGTAACTAACAACTCCGCCATTATGAATTAGACGCGTCACACGTTTCCCGCCAAATATTCCCAAAAGAACGTAATTTTGCTTCTTCCAAGTAAACCGCTGTTATGTTCATTCTACTGAGATATTCATTCTCCTATTGGGAGCAGAATGCTATTCTGTTCATTCCAAAAGCGGAATAGGGCCCAACATAGAACACGGTTATCGTCTATTCCGTCTATTCTTACTCCGGATTATAATATAAATTACGGGAGAATCCTAAGAATGCGCGATTTCATTGGCTGCTCAGCGTGCTTGATTTTCTTATAATGTATGATCGAGCATTTCTTTCCATAATAACCCAGTTATTATAGACAGGATTTAGACATTTCAGAGCCTTAGTACTTTCAAATTTAAAAGTCCCTGGACTTTGAAGTGTAGTACTAGTTGAACTCTTCATGAACGTGATACAAATTGAAGTTGGTATTTGTTCTCATGAATAATTAATGAGTAGTACGTTACTCTTCTCTGGAACTTTTGTGAGAATGCATGAACCACCAATCATGCAGTGGAGAAAATACATGTATATTAATTATAAACACATGTACGTGTTTGCAACTACTCGATCATTATGGACAAACCTTCCAAGGGGAGGGATGCCAGTATGGGTAGTGGTCTCTTTCTTCAGAGCATTCGTAGCCCCGCCTGGTTCCTCCAGGGTTCTGACGGGTATATTTGGCTGACTGGCCTTTCAGTTTCTTGAAGAAAACAACAATTTATTTGATTCACTGATTTGTCATTACTGAGTTTGAATTTGTATATTTTTTAGACCACGTTGTACAGTGTGATTACTGCAACCACGAGGCCATTTCTACGAGAACCAAACACATCGCAGAATGAAAACAAAGCATTCCAACTGACGGTTATTTGAGCCAATCAGTATTGAACTTAGAAGACAATAGTATCTCAACGTGCTTGATCCTCAATCTGGTAAAAGGCGAATTTGGTGGACTAGTTCTGAAGTCAGTCTTTTGAATGGAGAAAATCGCATGGATATGCTAGGATTTGTATTTAAAGCTGGAATGCTTTATTTTCGTTTTGCAATCTGTTTAGCTCTTTAAAAATTGTTTAAGTGGCACCAGTTACAGTAAGTCACACTGTAAGTGACATCAAAGTTGACTTGCAGGTGATTTAAAACATTTTTGGTGGGTAAAAAGGTAATAACAAATGTTACGTACATGATGTATGTATGTATTTACCTTTAATACATTTAATTATACCTGTTGAGATCTACAACTTTAATACTTTCATTATTCTAACATTAGTGAACAGTTGCCATCTTTATTCTCAACAAAAACTAAAGTCCCAGATGCACAGTGTAGAACACACGTAAATTGCATACTTGTAATTGTACAGTATATGGCCACCCGATAGTGCCACCCGATAGAAAACTTCCTGAAGACTTAAATAGAATCTGTCATGGCAAAATGCTTGTTCAAGGAACAAACAAAGAAAACTCCCTTGCATGCAGCTTAGAAAGAACTACATTGTAGTCTGCATCACATCCGAATTCAACTCCAGTCAACTGCTCTTGTTCTAGAAAACAAATCTCGATTTCACACTGATATATTGAACACAATCATGTATACAGATTTCATTGCTCTTCTCAAAGTGTACTGTAAAGCTGCCATGTTTTGAAATGTTAAAATTATCCACAAGTTGCACGAGGCAGCTGGTGACAGTTGAATTGCCAATCAGAAGACATGTAAGAATAAGCATTAGTAACTAAGCTAACCACAATCGACTACATGTCCATTACAATCCAATACTTTGTTGGGGATCCAGAACAAGCATCTTATCGCTGTTTCACAGACAGACTTAATCAGGAGGTTCAGTTCGGATGTGATGCAGGCTAGGGTAAAGTAGCCAACACAAATTTAATATCCAGAATATATATATAAATGTATAGCAAGATGGTTAACTTGCCAGCCAGTTCTTATTGAAAAGTTCCCTGAAACAAGGAACCCCCTGACCCCACCCCCTACAATGTATGACAATTAAGCTCTAGCAATGGACCTGAATTTCTACATTCATGAATAATTATTCCAATCTTCCCAGAAATTTGTACATGAACTTTGTACAATGTACCTACATGTACCTGGTCTGCAGTAAACAAGCCTTTATTCCTGTTCCTGTACTTGCAGTTCACATAGTAATCATAATTCTCATGCATTCCAAACCTGGATGTAAAAACAAACATACATGTATATGCAATAAATACACAGTGTAAGTATGACTGAAAGAGCTGATGGAAGAACAGCTAGCATGTACATACATGTAATTTTATAAGTTTCTTTTGATCAAAAATGCCAAATTCTCAGGTTCAGAAAGAATTAATTAACTTACATCCATTTAATAAATACCTTTAAGCTTGGCATTAATCTCGATCAATACAACCCAAGGCTGGGCCATATTTTACATGGAAAATTAATGAACAGAAAAATCAAGCCCAAGGTTATTTTATATTTTCTACAGATAAGTTTAGTAGTCAAAACAAACAAAAATCTACAGTAAATAACTAGCCTTTTGTCTGTGTTGCAGTCAAACTTCTGACAGAGGATGGGATTCTCAGGAATGGTTCTGCAAATTTGAAAAAGTATAAAAGTAAGTACTGTTTATATAATGAACACTTATACCAGTAATGCCTTCATTACATAACTACATGTATATAGCTAAATAAGTATAGACACTGCTATGAAAAAGTCATTTAAATAAATAACTAAAAAGAAATACAAAGAACATACAGTATATGAGCACTCATGCAATCGCAGTGGAACGTAAAATGTTCTTGTTATGACTCAATGCTTTTTTACTCTACTTTTACTTTACTTTTATTTCACACTTCACAGTTTTTTTTTCTTTTTATGGCCCAATCACAAAGTATGCAAGCCAAAAAATGGGTGAAAAAATAAGGATCTACAACTTAAGGTACAGACCGAGCAAATGAGGTTAATAAGAGGTATGTGTACATGCATGTATACTGGTGTATATACTTACTGTGTAGACACGCCGTCTCTCACATTATCTCCACACATATACTGCATAATGATCACACAGTGGCTGTTAGGATCAGAGCAGGAGTGCTGGTTTGTCCTGAAATATAAGATGAGGAAGTGTTTGATCCAGAATATTAGTGAAATCTATGGGAGATGCCTAATCCATATGTATATGTATGTACTATGTGTACATTGTAATCATGTTAATTGGTAGAACAATTCTTATATGCACTCATGAAGAAAAATAAGAGACTTAACAGACTACTCACCATTCAATAGACAAGACTGAACCCTGATAATAGTAGAGACTACCAACATTATAACCACCTCTGTTGTTGTTTTGTGAGTCAAACAATCTGAATGCAATGGAAAAACAACATTAATTACATTGTAAATAAACATTGCATACATTTGTATGTACATGTATGTACATTCATTGTATCGCAACAGATTTTGTATGAGTGGGAACAACTACGGCAATGACTATGGCACAGTATTACTGTACATATAGGGCATGCTGTGGCATTGAAATCGTTTCCCTATTGTTTTTTGTCCTGTTGATCCAATCAAATTACAGACTGAGATACGGTATACAATGTACAGTAGTAAGTTACAGTTATGGTAACCTGGCTATGGATATGCAATAGTTTGTCCCACTCACATGAAATCTGCTTTAGTGAAACTGATATATAAATGTACATATTGTACTGGTTGGTTTACATTTTACAAATTAATGTATATGTTACACTTGTAAATTGTATAAATAAATCTACATGTCTGCCCTTCCTATGCAAGGTAAGTGAAGTAGGTTACATTGTACATATATATACATGTATTTTGTTAAACAAATTCTAGCTTCTTTAAACTACATAAATCATACCTATTTGCATTATTTCTAGCTCGTCCACTTTCATCCAACCTGTTATTGCTTCCTCTAAAAAGATAATCACAACACAAAGTTACATGTATGGAACTTTACCAACTTGTTGATATGCACATGTGTTTACATGTTCTTGCTGTTACAGCTATAACCTGGGATTAATGAAATAGCTGATATACAAACAGTATGTATTTATAATCATGCAGATTGTATATTATCCAATACAACATTGCCACGAATATTGTAAAGTACTTATGATATGCACCACATAAAATTTTAAGCTTTGATTTTTCCCACCTTGCTATCAACGTGGGATGAATTAGTTTCTCACCCAAAATGTCCCACATCGAAGAGACAGTGTGTATGCAATAAGAGAGCAGAATGTAGCATGCAGAAAAACAGGTCCCACATGGAAGAGATGGTGTGTAAATAATAAGAGAGCAGATGTACTTAATGTCACTTCACTCGCCTCAGGATGTTAGTATCCTGTATCATCGATAGCGGATTCTAGTTAGCTTACAATTAGTAATCTGTATCATTTAATACAGAATACTAATAGGGCTTATTAGTATTCTGTATCATTGGTACAGAATACTAATAGGCTAACTAGAATTTTGTATGGGGTTAACAAATTACAGAGAGTATCCACGTGACCCAAATGCTGGGTCTGGATTGGCTAGTACCCTTATGAATTATTAATGACTATTATAAGTATCATTTACAATATTGATATGAGAATGGAAAACATCCAAGCAATTAATGGGAATTCTCCTCTTCCAGAGCTTTTTAAAATAGAGTAATACACATGAAGGATAGAGTAGCAGCAGGGCTCGAAATTACTGCTCGCAAAATGCTAGCAACTAGCTAGATGTTTTAATTTGCAAGTGAAAAAAATATTCAACAGCAAGTATGCAAGTTCTGAGTGAATTTTCCATGGTTGAAGGCTGCCGTATACCCGTAAGAATGAATTAACATAACAAACTAATCTAATAAACAGTTCGTGTGTACGTTTTTTTATCCAATGTTCGATGATTCTTCCAAAGGTTTCCGGGTTTTATATGCATGCCATGATCATGAGAATCTCAGATCAATTAATCAGTTGCGAAATTGCATCTTTACTGCAAGTGCATGCTAGCGCTAGTGAGTAGTGTTGTTCAACTCCAGTAGAACATACAGAGCAGTTTGATTTGAAATTGAATATTTGAACTTTGGTGAAGTAGATCATTATTAAAATAAAGTACTTGCAAATACATGTACAGCTCCTGCTCATTACGACATAATTTTGCATTCTAAGATACTTCTAACGCCGTTCAAAAACTTTGGTAAGCAAATTGAATTCTTGCCAGATCTTACCTAGGATTGTGTAAATACATGTCCCCTTGGACACAACTGAAGAAAAGGCACAATACTAGTAACTTCTCCATGTCTTAGGTGAATAATTCAGAGAGAGATGGTTCGCTGAAGTCCACAACTGATCGAAGGAAAAACAAAGGACTGGTCTATTGACCATATATGGGCATTATTAGATTTCCCGGGACCGGATATGACGTTTCTTGTGTAATGTCAAGGCTATTTTGGGTTTGCTTTTACGCAATATTCACGTGCATATTGCGAAAGCAAAAGTAGTAGTAGTAGTAGTTTGTTTAACCACGTATCACATATTTGAGCACGAAAGCTCTTTTAAACGTGAATGTGCAAATCTACCGTATTCTTTTTAAAATACCGACTTTTTATTGGAGAAAAATTAAAATCGTCGACTGCTTGCGCTTATAAAAATTGCCAACATTAGAATTCGCTTTACTTCCGCCAAAGAGCTGATGAGTGACGAGGGTGGCGTTGATAATCATCCCCGGGCGTCACGTCAGAAAAACAAATATCGAAATGTCTTTAATACTTTAATACTTCAAGCCGAAAGTAGAAAACATTCATATCGCATTTTACTCAGTTTTCTTCCTAGACCTCCTAAACTAATTTACGAACGAACGGAAGTAATAATTTATATATTTTTTATTCTTTAATGCTTTATATCCATTCTGCATTTTATACCAGTCTGCATTTTATATTCACTGCGCCGTTTAAATTACCCAGTCTGCAGTCTTCCGAGATTATACTACCCTTTTTGTCGATCCTAAACTTTGGCTTAGCTAGAGAGGGCATGCAGTAGAACCTCTGGCACCCAGGGTAAGATTTTACTGACCGTCGTACTTCATTTTGTTGGGCCATAGTTAATCAGTAGAGTGGAATGGTTAGGAAACCCGGCAAACTTCAAAAGGGCTAACTGAAAGGCGCTGCGATTTAGGTTGGAAGTGGGTAAGATAAAAGATTGTGCACGATCATAGTTCATTAGCGTTCCCTGAACGACTGAACTCACACGTTTCTATTGGCTGATTGACTAACATGTTGGAATTTCTATTGTGTTTTGTGCACGGTAGTGGTCGAAAAAAGCTAACAAAGACCTATAACAAAGAAGGTCCCTGAGTTTCCTAACCATTCCACTCTATTAACTATGGTTGGGCTTATAAACTCAGAAACGAACTGCCCTTCTGCTTCAAAATGTTGCTCAAAACCATTTAATTTCATTTGGGAATCAAAAAAATGTTGTGGCGTCATTGCAAACGATGAATAGCCTAGCGCCAAGGCGAGGGGCCCGACCGGAGAGATTCCAGGTTTTCATCAATATGCACGCCTAGTGATTTGGCCGTTTTGACTTGCTTAATTGCAATATAATTTATTGAGGATATGACGGTTTGTGATATCTAGAGTGTGTAGGTTTTGTCTAGAACTAATAAGCATGAACTCTGTCTTACTAATACTTAATGTTAGCTTGTTAGCACTAAGCCACTCATGACTGACACATGCTAGATCAGATACAATGTTGTTGTTTAAAACATCAATGTCATTACTTGAGAAGGTTAGACTGGTATCGTCAGCATACATTCTTGGTGTAGAGTTTAAAACGCTGTAAGGGAGATCATTGATGAATAATAGAAACAACAATGGGCCAAGGATTGTTCTCTGAGGAATGCCATGACTGAGATAGTGTGTTCCTGACAAAGACCCGTTGACAAAACATTTTTGAGAGCGTTGATTTAAGTAGGATGAAAACCAATCGTGAGCTATTCCTTCGATACCGTAAAGCGTTTGTTATTTCCCCGGTCGATATTAATTGCCCAATCATCAGTTACTTCCCTCACGGCTTTCATCGCGCGAGCTTCATCCGTATTAATAATTTCCCGCCACTATTTTTCCCGCCAAACGCGCCGGTCGCGGACGCGTGTACGACAAACTGGAAAGACTGAAACGAAAATTTTCGTGAAAAGAGTCACTGTTTTTGAAGGATTTTAACTTATATATGGAAGGCCGAAAGGCCGTGATATGAAATAATTGTACGTAGTTTTGACGAAACTACCGATCTAACAGATTAAGTTTGTTAATATTCGAATCATTGAGAATCCTTTTAACGTGCTGTAATTATGAATTGGGTTGGTGGAGCAAGGTGAGTCTCGCTATGAACATTTCGTTTTGTCTTTTGTTTTTTTTACTTCAATTTCAAATCAAAATGAAATACACATATGAACTCAAACTTATTTTTAAACATGTGTAGTGATTTTATCTCATTTTATGTTCTCTCGATTTAAGCCTAATCGACAATACTTTTATTGTTTCTGCTGCAGGAATAGAATAAAGCTGAAGCATGAAAAGAAAATTCAGAAGGTAAAGTCGTCTTGGAGTTGGACTCAACTTGGACTTTGTCTTTGCCCCAATCGCGCGAAAACTAAATTAACTTAAATTAAAATAGTATAAGATTAATTCTTCTCAGTTCTTTTTACTGATGACTTCTGATTCTTGACAGGAATTTTTTGAACGAAAGCGCCATGCTAGGAAAGTATTCCGGTCGGCCACGACATCCTCCCCAGGCGAAAAAGATGGCAAAGTTGGACTTGGAGTTGGAGTCAGCCAAGATCTTATTGCCCTAAACACACTCATGAAAGCTCATGACAAACCATCGAGAAAGACTGGTAAAATGCCCTTTTACTTTTAGCTTCTTCTTGAAGACCCCAGGGAATTACACAGGTCTTAATTGTTCCATACCATAGGCATAGGCATAGAGCGGCACCACTGTCACTGGCACTGTAACAAAACCGTCAAAAGCTGCGTTTTAGGTAATCGGTCCTTGGTTTTAACAGCTTGAGTTTGTTTTTTGAAGTTCTTATACTGTAATTAGTGCTACGTTCGAGTAATACGTCTTGTAGATACACGGGAATGAGTTTATGAATAGTTTTGAACATCATTATTGAATATTGTGTCTTGTTCAAAATGACTCTGGCTTCCCGCGGTTTTGGATTTTTTTAATTTTAGCGTTCAATTGGCCACTTATGCCATTCCAAACAGTGCTGCAATAATCGAAATGCGGCTGAATTCGTGGTGCATAATGGGAATTCCTAGATTTTTTCAACATTTCGAAATCTAGTAAAATGGCAAAGCCACAGATACCGCTGAAAAGAGCAGTGATGCACCACTGATAAAATTAGTTACTGAAACCCCAAATTGGAGACCTATCTTGCTTAGAAGCGAAGTTGCAGTCGAGTATAGTGCGCACATTTTATAGACGTTTGTTTTTGGGGGCAAATTGTTAATTAGTGCACCCTACCAATGCACCATACAAACATCTGAACATTTTTCGTATATAATTGTGGAACTGTAGCTTTGCTCCTATACAAGATAAAACTCTCAAGTTTGAGATTCAAGGGGACTAATTTTGAGGTGCTATTTTCAGCAGTGTTGTACTATTGTAGATATCGAAAATGAAATGCTGAAAAAAGCTTGGAAGTGTCTATTATCTAGCTTTATATAATAGTCAGTCCGAAACGCGCGCTCTGATTGGTCAAGAGCCGTGTGTTATTAGAGGACACACATGGATGACGTCATGAGCGTACACAACCAATTTCTCAACTCGTTTTGATTGGATATTTTCATAGTTTTTAGTTTGCGATTATTATATAAAACAAATAGATTCCATTCTGCCGTGCGTCTGATGCACAGATGATGCCAAAACGTAAAGAGAACGTCAGTTATGCCAGTCGATTGCGTCTCGTGGTAATACGCGGTACTGCTCGAGACTTGTATTCTGATTGGACCAATTATACTGTAGCTCTATTGTATTTGTACTGCACTTGTGCTCGTTCTAAAGATTAGGGTGTTTTGTATTGTTGGTTAAGCCAATACTGTGGTTCCTTTCGAGCGGTACTGTCTGGCTCACATAGAGTGGTCTTCTCTGCCGAGAGAAGTACATGTGAAGTGATCTGGTATAAACAATCTTCCTTAAAGGCCTGCGCAAACGAGGAAACCATTGAGCAAGTAATTCGCCGCGGTTTATCTATGTCGCGAAGTTCATGTGCTATTTATACGGGGGCTTGATACTAACATTTTACTTTCATTGTTCTGCCAAATGAATCTAACCCACTTTTTAACAACTCACTTCTTCTTTAGTGGCCATGAGAAGACCAGTAAAAATAGACATGGATCGCACTCCACCCAAAGGCCTGGGGAGACACGCTTCCTCCGTAAAACTCCCAGAATCCCCTACACATCACGAGCCGTCCTCACTGGAGCTCGTTACAGCCAATGATGACAAATCAAATGCACAAAGTGAGCTAAAACTTGTGAGCTGCATGTCGAAGCTTCCAAGCCAATTGGACAACTTGCATCATGATCCATTGTCAGTCACGACAAAGGAACAACCAAATCCCAAAAGTGGCGAGATTTGCATGCCAAAACTTTCCGAACGACACGAAAAACTGCATACAATGCCAGCTGAGACTAAACGTGAGCAGTCTACGTCACTGTCATGGAACGTTAGGCCCCTTTCTTTTATAAGCTCGAGAACGACTTTGGAACAGGGGAAGCCCGGAGGCAGTTTTATTTCACAACGTGATACTGATTTTCAAGATCAGAAAGAGAACGCCTACCCCATCATGCTCACAGAAATGGATTCAGGGCGATCGGTTGACTACCAACAAAAGAAAAGTGCAGGTATTAGTGAAATATGTCACCAAGATCCGTTGACTTTTGTCGGTATTGATGCTGTGGCAGCATTACCCCTTGGATCATATCTCGAAACAGTCAATCGGCCAATCTCACCAGGAATAGAAGAGCCAGCGACGAAATATCAAAGAATGTTAGAGGAAGACCCTATAAGAAAGCGAACCTTCAATGAAATTGAGGTAAATCACGGTTACTGTAATTATTTGTATTGCGTGAATCTCGACGTATGATTGTACGTTGCCGTTATTGCTTTTCATATGAGAGAACTAACTTCAGCAGTAGTAGTCGGTGACTTCGAGTACGGCTGGAGGAAAGAATGTTCAGCGCGCATGTTGTGAAAAATGAGGTTTAGATTACGAAGTTAATGTTGCGACTTAAAGTCCTTCTCGCGCGTCGTGAAAATTCTTTCCACTTTCTCTGCATGACGTCACCAACGTCAACTGCTCTGAGCCCTCTACATTGATTGGTCTAACATCTGGTGCATTCAGGTTATATAGAGCGGGATATTACATGGCCACGCGGAGATGATGGAATTGATCTCAGAGTGTTTATAGCTTGATAACGCACGAGGGAGCGCAGCCGGTTATCCATGTAATTTACTGTTTACGCATGAAAGTAATTTACATTTAGCTTTACCGCGAAAATGCTTGAATAGGGCAACATCCTTCCCTCTCGAATAACAAACTATCATATGTACCAATCGCATTTTATATTGGCATATCAGTTCTTATTGCAATTGCAAGTGGTTGTATAGGTCCTTCAATATAACAACACTTTTATCAGCTTTTCTTTACAACAGTAACAGGTTTACAACTAAAGTATTGTGGCTCATCAGTTCAAGTGCAGTTTCAGTACCGAGCTCGAGATGCATGTTGTACGTTTAAATTTGTTCATCATCTTCAACTAAATTCATTTGCAGTCGCCCTACGTCCCCTTCTCTGCACCAGGTCCACTACGAGCATTTAGCACCAGTCGAGTTTTTGCAGTTAACGATAACAAAGGTAGCGCAACTAAGCATTCACCACCAACACACTCACTGAATGTTCACGAACCATCGTCCTCTGCAGAGACAAGGTAGGTGGCAAACCTTAACTACTGATTCACCAAACAATTATCTGACTAGATCTTACATAAGGGCCGAGACGAAATTAGAATCTTTTGGCTTCTGAAAATCCAAACAAGTGATAGACCTTAAGTATTTCAAAATGGCGAACGTTATTTCTGATGACATAGTGTTTAAAGGTAACTATTGAATACATATTAAAAGGAAGCATAAAAGAAATATAGTGGTTTTGTTAGTATAAATAAAATGTATGATGTACCTTATTAACATCTGAATGTACAGAAGTTGATATCGATTTGAGCCAGCAGGCCTAACTAGCCTCGTTTGTGTGATTATCTCATTATTCAAACGTTTAAGAAACCATTCTGCGCTCACCAAATAAAGACAACACTTTGCAACTGCTAAATATTACTAAGTCGGTATAGCATGTTAGAACTATATGGTGACATTTACTCCACCAAACAAGCTAAGGGTTTGGTCAGTTATGTAACTTGAAGTTGGGTTTATTTATAATATTATTATTATTGGATCTTTGTATAGTACATCCACAATGCAATGTGCCCAAATCGTAAAGTAACCTTTTAACTCGTGTTACGAAGTACGTCCTTGATGTTTAACGTTATATTTCTTGGCAGGTCGCTGCCAAAGAGAAGATCTTTACCTTTGGAATCTCCATTTCAAAATTGGTCAGCGAGAAAGGTATACCTACGTGCACATCACGCTCACCTCGACAGCTTTGCGGTTGACGCAACTTGTGTGTCTGTGTTGTGTCAGTTTTAACTAGCTACCTTCTTAGGAAACTCTAATACGGAGCCCAGTAAACACTGGAAGGTACTGGTGGGGAAGGGAGGGAAGCCCCGGAGGGGGGGGGGGGGGGGGGGTACTTACATGAAAAATGGGTATGTATGAGGCCAAGAGGCTCAAACCCTGACCCTGTTTGACCCAATCCGAGCTCCAAAATCCCTTATTGCCCCCTTTTTTGGGGAAAAAACCCTGATTGCCCCTTCTTTAAATTGTTTTCAAAACACGGTCGGATATATACCCCGGCCGGTATACCGCGTATCCGGATTGCATGCAAAATACGGAACATTTCAAGTCGGGACGTGTCATTGGGTAAACAAATCAGCAGATGAAGTACATAAATAAGTACTGAAGTACGAATTAGCGGCGTCACGATGTATGGGAACCTCGGTGCTTGCATGTGGGCAGGCGATCAAAATGCGGCAACAGAATGTCTTTTTTGACATAGTAGCTAAAAAAACTGAACCCTAACTGCCTAGAAAAATACTGAACCCCGACCCTGACTGCACCCAAATTATACTCAAATCCTGACCCTGATCTGCCCAAATCAGGTCAAAACCCTGACCCTACCTGCCCAAACCGAGCTCAAAACCCTGACCCATCCCCGCGGCACATACATAATACGTCACAAACAGGAGTACCCCCCCCCCCCACCCCGGGGGGGGGGGGGGGGGGGGGGGGAGGGAAGGGAGGGAAGGGAGGGAGGGAAGGAAGTGGAGAAGAAGGAAAAGAAGGAGGAGGTTAATGTTCTGCACAATTGTTTTCAGACCCTGGATTGGAGCCATTTTCAACTGCATCCGGGATACCTAGATTGGAGAAATCCTTTCTTGAACAAAGACCCCGAAGCCACAATAGACGATTCTCGTGATGCTAGTACGATTAGTGTCGAACCCGCAGTGTTTTATCCAAACAAGAGCACCCATGGACGCTTAGATGCTAATGACTATGAGAGAAGCAAGGAAGATGGTGACTGCAATTTAGTGTCAGCAACTATCTCTGAAAAAGGCTGCGGACGAAGCACTGATGAAGGCAATACTTGCCTATCACCTCCAGAAATTAAAGATATACAAAATGTAGGACTGTGGAGATCATTCATTGAAAACGCCCAAGCATTTTCCAAATTTACAACATTCGAGGTAACATCTTTATTAATGTTCAAGTTGAAAATCTAACAAGTTATGGCCCACTATGTCAAAGCGATTACTCTATTTTGATTTTGCGTGATGAAGAAATTATTTTGTGAAGTTCTACCATATTGCGTTCCTCATTCTCCCCCAACATTCTATACCGCAATTTCTCTTGATTTTATGAACCAAAAGCTTTTAAATACAAACTTCATGAGAATGTCAAGAACAAATTCCACCTGCTAGAAATTACAAGAATCTGATGTGCCAATCAGAGAACAAAGTTTCTGGGAACGGTCCAGTTTAAGCACGGTGCGGAATAATAGACGTGCATCGCACGGTATATATATGCATCTTTACACAGAAAAAATATTTTAGCTATGTTTTTATACTCGTCACTTTGAGTTTATACGTAAAATAATGGACAAGCTCATGCAGGCAGTACCTACACGTAGCACAACATCTAAAATATAGCGATACCATTACTCTGCAATCCTCTATTCTTGCCAGTCGGTCAGTATATCAATTTCACTGCTTGGTTTGTAAATGATAGCCTGAATTTCAGCCGTTTCCTCTGGTTCGTTCCTCCCGAGAGATCTGCTATGTAAATGACGGCGGCCTCTCGCTTTACTCGACAGTTCATCTGCTCTGCCATTTTATTGATTCACAATGTTATCGTGCTTTTATTAAATATTCATATGCAGGAAAGTGCTCGCGTCGAATCTAGCGATTCTTCTACGACAGCCGCAGAGAAGAAAGAAAACAGGCAGCAAGATGACGCAAAAGGTAAGATTTGTAAGGGTTATTCCCCGAGTGGAAGGCTGATCAAATGCTTATTTTTCACAGTGGGCGAGGTTTTCTCATTGTACACAATAACAATAACTCTTTTCGTAAATCATTATGAATCATAATTTGTCCAGTACGATTGTTGCATAAAATTACTGTTCACAAGCTATAAACTTCTAATTATTTTCTCTCTCGGTTCTTTTAACTAAAGTAGAAACCAAGAGATCGAAAGCGGTCGAGGGTTCAATTTCCGGCTCGTAACACATGCTTTTTATTCATCTTCTCCTTTACTTCTACGTACGTAAAGAGTGAGTGATTCATATATTAAATCATTGTTAAAATGCAAGGGAATAAATAATAAATCAAAATGTAGGGGGAATATGTATTCCCCGCAAATAACCCAAATGTTAGGTGAACTAAAATGGCCTTCAATCATAAGCCAAAACAAAGTAGCTCGTCTATGTATGTTTCATCGTATATACTACAACTCAATTGATCTAGATAAGACATTATATTTAACTCCTATAAAGAGAGTTACAAGAGGCTGCCATGCAAATTCTTTAAATAGACCTCACTCAAATTGTAAAGTCCATGAGTTTAGTTTCTTTCCCTGGACTATTAAACAATGGAATAATTTGCCATTTTATATTGTAAGCATAACAGATCATCTTAAGTTTAAGATAGCCCTAAAGGAACACCTTATTTATTGCCTCTGGCGAGTGGTTTTAATACCAATTATTTCTTTTATTTTTAACTTAAGCAGACTTATTACTGCATTTACATATTAGACCTTATTAATATTATTGTTATTATTTTATATTCATTTATTATCTAAGATTATTATTATATTTATAGTTTAAGCAGACTTATTACTGCATTTACATATTAGACCTACTAGATTCATATTGTAATTATTATACTTTAGCTTGATACTGACGTGATGCGGATATGCCGCTTTGTTAGTTAATAAACCAGAACCAGAACCAGAAACTGAGGCCGGTGTGATATGAAAATATGAGATTTAATCCCGATGTATACGACATGCATTTTGGGCACGACACGCCGGCCTAACTTGGGCACAGAACTCCATGCAAACAGGCGGGCCGAGACTACCTTTTCAAAAGGTCTCAGAACCCCTAGATTTTCGGGCATGTGTACCCGGAACATTTACATTTATACGACAAAACATATATGGGTGCCGTGCCGATCATTGTTAGGCAAGCGTACCTTACATTTAGGAGTACCGTGCCCAAAACGATTGTCGTGTAAATCGGGCTATATTCCCCTGAAAATAAAAGCCAAAAAAAACGAGCTATAAGAGAAATAAGATCAAATATTGAACTGATATCTGTAGAAAGAAATATAATCTGATCACGCTGAGGGTTCTTGATGGTTGTTTGGAACTCTTATTTTCCTTTTTTTCTAAAAAAGGAAATATCCAGGGAAACGTGGATGTCCCAAGAAATGAAGCCGTCACGGATCCAGGACGCAGTTTTGAAACAAGAGAACCAACGAAAGAGGCACTCCAAGAGGCAAGTACAGCGTAACAACACAGGCAAACAAACATGCAAACACACGAAAGAAGTAACAGCAACACAAAATGACACAGCAACAATAAGTGTAACATGCACCCAAACGCGTCGACGTGTTCCAAAGTTTTCCAGACGGTCCATCAAGATACAGCTATTTCAAAACACTTAAGGTTGTCCCGTACAAATGGCAAACGACAAAAAAGGTTAAAAAAGGGTATTCATTTATATAGCGCAAATTAGATATGAATATATTCAAATGCGCTTCACAAAATTAGTTTTGTGATACGGTCTGCTATTGCAATGTGCTGCCGTGCAGTTTACAATCATGAGTGATCGTTAGTACCTCAGAATACCTGAGTGGCTGTTGTGTCGGGAGGCAATCCCCTACTCTTTCTCGAAATAACACAACAGGTTCTTTCACGTCACCCTCGCGATCGTATAGATTAGAAGAGGAAGGAGACAAGTCCAACGAGTCCGATACGTCCCTGCCCAAGGACGCGGCTGGGATTCGAATCCCTTACCTCCCGCACTCTAGACCGTTCTCTACCAACTGAGCTAACCAGTGAGGCGATAAGCGACATCCCCAGACCGAAATGGATTATGGTTATAACTGTCCAGCTGTGCGAAACGCGGGATAAACTATAATGTAATTCGAAAGTCGATTCGCAGGACACCATTAGTATTCGTCTTAAAGATTAATTTTTACCCAAAAACAAACTAATTCATCAGACAAACCATTTTCGTCTGGAAATGTCGTTTGCCGTTTGTCTGGGACCGAAAGTTGTTTTGAAATAGCTGTATACATGTACGTCACCGTTGACATCGCGCAATCGAAGGGGATTGTTGGATTGATCGCAAAGAGACAATAAGCCAAAAACGTTTATTACTGGCAACCTTTGATTTGATTCTTGTTCAGGGGCTCGATCATAGTTTTGGTCTTAAGACTCTTCTCTCGCGGTTCCCAATCTACTGATGCTTCTCTAAGTTGTTATAGTGTGTATGCTTATACTTTATGCTTTGATAAAATTTTGTTATTTATGCTTTTGCTGTTTAAGCTTTCTACGCAATTTGCCGTTAAGCTTGAGCAATTCATATATTAATGTAGGTCGGTGTATAGCATTTTCTTAGTCATTATTTGTCATTGATATTCTAGGTTTTGTGTGTACTTTTTACAATGGCTACATAATAAAAATATTTTTTTAATCACATTTTTCTCAAAACGTGTAGTGTCTGACTCGAAAGCGTTTTGGTTTAGTTAGACGCTAGGCATTTCCTTATGTTACCAATATATTTAGTTTATTTATAACTTTAAATAGATATTAAATTTCTTTCTAAATATACAAACATGTTAACATATAAGAAAATTGTGGAATGCGAATAAAAGTATTGTTTGTATTGGTCTGAGACTAATATTTTAAGGAGCGAGTCCTAAGGACTCATCACATGCAATTTGTAACAAAACAAAAGATTAGCAGTGAACACGAGAAACGCGTTCGTGACGTCAGATGGGGAGTTGGCGTCCCACGGCGGTTGGCATGCTTTCATCTTATCAAAGTTCTTAGAAAACTGTCTTTTCATTTATTTTCTTATATTTTTTTCCAGAAAGTGATATCGCACGTGTTCGTATTTTGGACATTTGTTTTGACGCCACATTGACAAGAATACACAAACAACTTTGCATACCACAAACAGCTATCAGTATAGTTTTACTAAACAAATTCACTTACCTACCTTCCTAAATATTCAATACGCCTCCTTTAACCATACTTTTAAGGTAATGGATCTCGAGAGAGACGAAGTCGAGCCATCAAGCGAGTTGTCCTCTTCTTGGTCATCTTTATCAGGTAATAGATCTTACGCCAAAATAATTGATACAATAAACAGTGCGGTAAAACGCGTGCTTTGATTGGTTGACAACCATGTGTTATTGGGGTACAGGGCCCGGTTCCTGAAAGCCAGATTAGCGCTAATCCAGAGTTAATTACCATGACAACTAATATGTTTTGTTGAGAGTTAATCCAGGATTAGCGCTAATCGGGCTTTCAGGAACCGGGCCCAGATGTACAGATGACGTCACGTTTTGCAGGAAATCATTCCTTGACACTGAATTATATAAAATGAATAGATGACATTTTGCGGTCATAACGTGATGAGAACAACAGTCACGCCACTCGACGTCGACTGCGCCTCGTACTTCTTTGTACTCGTCACGTTATGACGTCATCTGTGCATCTACAAGAGGGCAGACTCACGGCAAAAACTATTTTAACTACTTCACACTGCGCTATCAGTACCTACTTATATCGGGGGGGGGGAGTGATGGGGAGTTCTCCGGCGTCGAATTGTTAGGTTCTGAAATTGGCGATCCGGTATATTTTAATAGCGGTATTTTCAGCAAAAAAAAAATACTTCTAAAATCTGTCCCTTTTTAGGGGCATAGCTCGATTGTCAGGTGAGAAAACTGGTGCTATCACCGACCTTAGTCGAGGACCGAAATTACGTTAAGGACGGGTCTGGTGGGGTGGTACAAACGTCAGACTGAGTTAACTTTAGGCCATTTGTCAGTTGGCCGTTAACGGTTAAGAACATCATTTTAGGGTAATCTTCGAGAATTAGCAGTATTTATTTTGTTGAATTTCAAAGCTGTATCTTCAGTTTATCAGTTAACAGTAAATTTTCAATTATCAGTTAACAGCTAAAAATATCCTTATTTGACCGTTAAATTTTAGGCCGCTTGTCAGTTGACAGTTAACCTATCCAGACCCTCTTAACGCGAAACCCCGCGCGAAACTAATATGATGGGCGTAAGGAAGTTTTATAGTATTTTCCATCTTTTTCGATGAGCATTCCCGAACTTTTCAACCTGCAGGGGGCGGGGGTGGTTCTTTGCGATTTAGATACCTACATGCATGTGTATGATTTTTGTTTCGTAAATTCTAACAGTCTGCCTCTAAATAATATTTATGAATTCTGTTTAAAAAAGCAAACATAAACAAATTAAGAACTGACATTGTCCCTCTTTAATAGTTCATAGCTACACCCCTAATCCAAATAGTGACCAATGTCTTCTTTCTAAAACCTCAAAAACAATAACTCTCTTGCACTCACGACGTGCCAGTAGTTTTTTCAGTATAGGTTTTGGCGTATATTAATTACTGAGTACTTTGCGGTTTATTAAATAGATGATGACTATAATCTGAGCGGCACAGAAGACAAGAAATCCCCAGTAGAAACGAGTAGGACTTTAGATTCAAATGAGGTATGTTTAATTATATTTGGTAGAGTAGGTGGGTGATTGGATTAGTCGGTACGATATGTCACCACATTGTTTCACGGCAGGGAAAGTACTGAACCTTTGCAGTGAGCATCCTAACGACATTGCATTCAAGAGTCGAGGCAGATTTTGTTTCTCACGCAGTCACATTTTTCCAGGATGGAAAAGACTCAAACCAAACTTACCCAGGCCTATACTTTAATGTTTAATCCACTGCTGCAATGCACATTCGGCATTATTCGCCCCCAAATTGCACTCAAATTCGCCACTCAACTACGCCACTATACAATACCATCCCTTATATCACGTGGGATCAACTGCACAGAATCCAAAGCAAATATAATCATACTTTAAAATAAGTAATACAGTTGAAGCTCTTTGTGCGACCACTCAGCTAGATCTCGTAAGCGACCAGCTCCCCTCAGCGACCACCCTCATGAAACGCCCCGTTTGAAATAGTTCGTAAAACTCTGTAATTAGAAGGCTCGGTAAGCGACGGGCACTTTCGTAAGCCACTGTGACCACCTTTGGGTGTTGAGAATTGCAATTTTTCTTTGTTTTTAATCTCTCGTAAGCCGGACCACCCCGGAGACATAATCCCAGATCCCAGGGCAATGAGTCTGATTGCAATCAATACTGTATCGATTAACGAATATCGACCAACGCGTGCACAGTGTAGATTCATGACATTCACGCTGTTATAGTACAGTAGTACTGTATACTGCGATATCAGCCAGGTACACTGCATACGTATTCCCATGGGCGTGGTGTGTGCAAGCTCTGGGGCAAGCGACTAACAACTCCTGATTCCATGGGTGCCTTTCTTACGAGCGACCAGCTTTAGATACGACCACCTTTTCCCGATTCCCAGGGTGGTCGCTTACGAGAGCTTCAACTGTATTAGTATTATGGGCTTCTGACTTGAGGGAATAAAAATAGGATATCCATTATATTAGCCAATCAGAGTGTAGGAAGAGACAATACATCACAAGTCCCAGATTTCATATTTCCAATTGTTTTATATTGAGAAGAAAGTCCGTAAAACGCTGCAGCATCACTCCAGCCACGGAAAAAATTAAACTACAAATTTAAGTGAAGTTTTCATCTCCTTTTTGATTCCAGGTCACCGCAAACACACATGCCCTGAGCCCTCCTATCGTCAACGTTTCTTCAGCAAGTTCCTTAGCGATAAGTAGAACCATTAACAAGTCAGATTTGCCGAGTATGAAAACTTATCATATTCGTGTTGATGCTGATAAGAAGCGTAATATCATAGAGGACAACCTGGGCGTTACTCTCAGCATTGCTCCTTCAAACAATAGGAAACAAATCAGCAGTGGAAAAAGGCCAGACAATGAAAAGAAAAGCGATAGAAACGTCCTACTATCACAATCTGAATTTTCCACCCTTGAAGCCAGCTCAAAATACACCGCGGAGAATCGAGCCATGTTTCTGTGTTGTACGGAGATAAAGGATTCTACTTGCTCTTCAGCAGGTGATAGGTTCAAAGCTGGGAGCGAATACACTAACGAGGATATTAAAGAAACGGTATCCAGCCAGCTGGGTGGAGATAGCGTGCAACCCATTGTAAAACCTCCGGGGAACTCAAGGGAACAGTGGACACAGACAAAAGCTTTATCAGTTGAAACATCCGATTGTGCAATATCCACTGGAACGCAAACAACACTTACATGTCAAATTGATAAGGCCTCTCAGACTGCAAAAGACAATAGTTCTAGTCTTCATCACTATTCTTGTACTGCAAAATTCGCATGTTCTGGAAAGGAATCTTGCGAGAAAGACTGCAAAACTGGAGCCGATAAATCTAGCCTTTGTCGATCAACATTGAATACACAAATCAGTAGCTTCGAAGGAACTACATGTACGATGAACAACCAAAAGCTTCGTACAGAACAGCAGAACCTCAGCTGGTATCAGTCTTTATTGCTTAAGCTTTTCGCTCCTAGCTAATTACAGTGACAATTTCGGATGAAAAACAATAAATATGCAAATCATAAAAGCTTTTCCGCTTTATGCATGTTTATAAATTTGACAATTCTAAGGACTTTCTCTCCTTCCCCCTCCCATAGCTAGAGGCCTGTAAATAACTTGGCTACCAGTTATCATGTAATGATAAAAAAAAAGGAGGGATTACAGTTAAACGCTATGTTATTGATTGTCAGATTTCCCCCCTATTTTAGAAGAGTTTGGGAAAGAGAAATAAAGTTGGGCGATTTAGTGATTTTATTTAGAAATAGGGAAAATTAAGATTTTATGAATAATTAACATTTTTTTAAATAATCATGTAGATAGGCATAAATGTGTCTGCTACGAAAGACTACTTTCCATGTATACTGGAGAAAATTTGAGACAATTTTGATGAAGGATGGCAAAGATTAGAGTGGACGAAAAATACTGCTTTTCAGTGAATTTAGAGCAACTTGAATTGTATTAAACGGAATGAAATCGAGCGGTTTCTAAAATCCACTTTAATTAATCTTTGCCACCTCTGTCGAAAAGGTTTGAAAAGCATGTAAGGATGTTAATTTTTGCAGTTTTGTTTAAAAGAAACTTGAAGGGTTACAGTAAATTTTAAAAGAGGAAAAGGGAAACCGAAACACGCAGACAGTCACGCCCTTAAATAACCCGATCTTTCTAGGAGTGGGCTCCCTGTGAAAATATGTTCGCGAAGAAGCCTGGGTCAAACAGGAGGGAGCACATCTTGCAGTTTCTTGGTTTCTTTACAGTTTATGTCTGCTGAATCTAATTGTGTTCTTCGTAAATCAAAATAATCCTCTGTAAACTCGTCCTAAAACACCAAAGAATTCATCGCAATAGCAGGAAAAAGACCGTCAAACACAGCTACGGGTAAATACAGCAAAGTAGAACGCCAAACTGTACGCGACCTCATCAGTCAATGGTAAATACGATCTTCTATATAAAGTACCAGTAGTTATTAGCGCATTATTTTAAAATTAATGCTATTTAACGTCACTTCCGAGTGTCATTGTTTTTTTTATTATCTTAAAATGGACGGAAATGTACAGTGGTCGAGTATATCGAGATTCGCATTTTTATGATAATAGATCAATGCAGACAATGGCTTTAAAAGTTTTACAAATGTATAGAATGCGACAGGTTTGTTTTGATAACTTGTCAAATTTTCCCAAGTCCAAGATCGTTTTAATGTGGCTTCAGCTTATATGGAAGTATAAATAGTTAGACGTGTGGCCGGGAAATGTGGAGCGAATCTATATAGTCGCATGTAATGTACATGTACTTCAACAGTATTTTTCCTTATTACGAAACATACTGAATGTGTTTGTTTAACCGGCCACGGCCGGCAAGCTCAGTTGGTAATGGTAGAGCAGCTCATGTGGTAGAGCACTGGTCATGAATGCGACAGGTCGTGAGTTCGAATCCGGCGCCGACCGCGTCCTTGGGCAGGGACGTAAAAGCCGTTGGCCTTGTCTCCCAATACTTTCTATTCATAAATGGGGGACGTTAAAGAACCTTTTGTGCTACTCGTGAAGAGAAGGGGATTGTTACCCAGTACAACAACCTGCCCTCCTTTCAAGTACCAACCTCGGTTAAATATACGCCTCAAGCTTTACCGAGTATTAAACAGAAACAGAAATACACTAAGAGAAAGCCTATAAAATAAAGCACGTATATCGGTATAATGACTTCTGTTTCCTCTCGAACTCGCTTCAGATCGCCAAATGACGGTCATTTCCGTGTTGGTATTTTACCGTGTTTTAATTGTAGTAGATATATATATAAATCTGTAAATATAATTAAGGACAACACAACCTTTACCATATGCTCACTCACTTTTTACTACTCTTTACACATGCATGCAATGACATCATACACAGGTACATGTATCCCAAATAGCAATATTATATAACAGTTATAATACATGTATTAGGTTATACCATTTTCGTTGAAGTGTGACCCTGGAAGTATTCAAGCCGACCATCAATCAAACGTGGAGTCGTGTCTCAAACAAAACTTTCAAATGCATGCCGCCTAGACTTAATTAATTCTGGGTGGTGCACATTTGATTGACGGTCGGCTAAATTGAATTTTACAATCGAGACTTCTAACTTCCAGTGTCGCACTTCAATGAAAATGGTAATAAGATGTGCACACAGTTTCTCTGAGAAACATGCTCTAATAGCTACCGGTACATCTTTAACTACTCGTAAGCAGTATTTACTTGGCTTACAAATAATTGTGTGTATTTAAAGTCAATCTGTAAATCTCTTCGAGGTCAAAAGCTGTTTATAAGAAGAATCAAGGTTATAATATGACAATTCACCTATTAGGTCATTTGCATCAATGGTCACATGACCTTGTCAATCAGAAATATTGGCACTAGGTCAAACTGGATGTCAGAAATGGAAAGAGCACACCAAACTTAGCCACTGATGCAAGTTTCATCTTTAAGCCCAGCAAACACTGTAAAATTAATATTGTGTTTAGTGGTTAATATGATTACTTGCTTTGAGGGTTTCGGTGTTGTTGAGTTGCAATTAAGGCTGGTTTTTACTAGCGATGGAAGCAGAAGTGGGAGCATAAGAGCCTTACATTCTAGTGAAAATCAAGAAACGGCGATGTAAGCAGAAGTGTAAGCTCGACAGAAGCATACATGTAAGTGCAAGGAATGGAAGGTTTCCTTCTTACGTTTCCACTTCTGCTCCATTGAGCTTCCGTCAATACTGTTCCAGTGAAACTAGTCAAACATAAGTGGAAGCGGAATAATTTAGCCAATCAGAATGCTCATTCTCAGACACTTAGCAATGTAAATATAGCATGCAAGCGAGGTTTTCTCTTCTGAATGAGGCTTTTATGCTTAATATACATTTTGTACTTCCGTTGTGTTGAATTTCACTGGAACATAAATTTCTTATGCTAATGCTTCCATTTCTGCTTCCCTCACTTCTGCCACTAGGGAAACCCAGGCTTTAGGCATATTAACAATGACTAAGTTCATCTAAATCCTTAGTGTAAGTTAACTGCTGTTACCATTATTTCATTTCAGGGAAATGACTAAAATTGGAACATCCCCTTAAAAAATTATCAGATTCTAATGGTTTTTTCAAAAATGCATGTTTCACATCAAATTTTAAGTTTTTAAAATCTGTAAATTTAACAGGCTGTCCAGCTCACAAACTACTTGTAATTACATGTACTTCAATTTGAGAGATATTATGATGAAACTTGCATCAGTTGCTAATTTTGGTATGCTCTTTCCAGTTCTGGTATCCAGTTTGACTTTGTGCCAATATTTCAGAGTGACAAGGTTGATGCAATTAGGCCTATTATATAATTACCAACTAATTGATGTGGTTTAATACAATATTGTTTTATACATGTATGTCCTATTTTTAAGAGATTTATTTTTAGTGTGAGTTGTTGTTGTTGTGTTGGCCCGTTGTGTCACTTATTTAGTATCAAAATATGATATCAATTAATTCCGGGAGGATTAATGTATATTAACTGATTATAGGTGTAGGTGGCTCTTTTCACCTGACTGGGTAATAATTACTTGTTTATACATTCACAAAAATAATATACAAAAATGTAAGGTCTATTTATTTTTTAAATAAATTAATGTATTATATAGGCTTTTGTAGCTTAGAAAGAGAAACAGACTACCATAGCGCTTCAGCTACCATCATTTGCACCTTAATTATTAAGCCATGAATGCATGTGATCAAAACATGTTTCACCACATGATGTCAAACATTAATGTTTTGCCCACCTATACACTTGTGACGTTTTTGGCACCAGGCTTACCAATAGCATTAAATGACAGTTTGCTGGCTATTCAGGCCGGTTGGTTCTCATAACAATTTGTGCTGGAAAAAAATGTATGTAGTTAATATGTTTGGGCAAAATAATCAATAATTAAAAAGAACAGAAGAATATTATTGGCAGATAGCTATTAGACTCAGGACTCATGTTCATTGTAATTTAGAAAAAAAGACTATGGCAACAATGCTATGAACCCTGGTGAGACTTGCTCCAAAACTTGACAAGTACATGTACATGTAGGCAGGCAAAACATTGTTTGACAGTGGTGAAGCATGTTTCCACCATGCATTCATGGCTAGGTGCAAATGACGGTAGTGGTATGGTTGTATTAGGTAAAGAAATAATAATGTAAGCAGTATGTTCTGCCAGGTCCCCTAACTGTATAAATAATGAAGTCAACAAAGTTTTGCCATCCAGTACAGTCATGTGATTGTATTCCTGCAAAAGGCCAATGTGTGATGGTTAACCACTTATTTAATCTCACTAGGAAAATAATATTTCAAATATAATCATGGTACATGTACATTATACTTATTAAACTTGTACTTGCATCTTCATCACAGTGGCATTGATGGATGATGGCTGATGGAGGGAAGGAGCATTCAGCAAAAATTATTGCCCGTTTTAAGGCTGACATTATGAAACATCGACTTGAGGGCCGGCGGCCACGAAGTCCTGATGGAACACCTGAAGCATACACAACACTAACAAGTAACATTACAGAAACTACACAATCTAAAGAAAGTTTTAGGAAATCCAGATCTGTATCTGATCCTCATATTCCTGGATGTTTAGTAATATCTGGAGAAGAGGGGTTATTTGGTCAGAGAAAGCTTGGCCCATCAAAGGGGACATTCGGACCAGTTATTATAAACCATGGAAATGTTACTGCAGAGGAGAGACCAACTTTTATTGACTCGTCAGATCAGGCAAAACTAGATCAA
This sequence comes from Actinernus sp. WN-2022, assembly GCA_030867875.1. Taxonomy (NCBI): domain Eukaryota; kingdom Metazoa; phylum Cnidaria; class Anthozoa; order Actiniaria; family Actinernidae; genus Actinernus; species Actinernus sp. WN-2022. The sequence goes on from JAOWCC010001634.1 coordinate 27,067,662, forward strand.
GTAAATAACCGTAAGACAATGTTTGAAAAAGATTTGTCACTTGATGTTTCATCTTCTCAACCTGTGGCAGACTTTCTGAATCCACTTCATAAGGCCAATAGAGGTTTAAGGCCTAAAAAACCAGATGTACTCCCAAAACCAGCCAAGCGTGTTAAATCCCCTGTTGCTCCAAAACCAGTTCTAAAAGTGAAACCTCAAGTGGCTCATACTCCAGAGCAGTTCATAGCTAAAAATAATGAAAAAGAACTCCAAGAGAAGGACATACAAACTCCAATTGTTTTACAGGAGTTTTTGGTAAGCTCAGAACCTGCTGTTAGTGGTATTAATGACAGTGACAAGATAGAGACAAGTGAGAAAGATCCCACAACTTCAGTGTCTACACCAGAGTTTGGAAAACCTGTCAACAAGCCATTGTATCCTCTGCCGTGTAAACCTGTCACAGCTCCTGCCAAAATCAAACCTGCTTTTACACCACCAACTACCCTAAATGGAGAAGGAAGCAGTAAAGTAGTGACACTTTTTAAAGAAAAGAATGAAGAGGATGATAAAGGGATACAAGACACTTGCATTACAGTTTCCCAGCAAGCCGTGGAAGAAATCTCAATGCAACAAAAACAGAGAAACCTACAAGTATCAAGAAATAGTAGGTGCAAGTCAGACCCCACACCCTTAGACCGAAACAAAACAGAAACAAAATTTTATGTACATGCAAATGTTGAAGAGGGAAGTGTTGAAGAACAAGGAGGGGAAGATTTACCTGAAGAAGAAGATGATGATGTTGGTTGGGATTCAGATGAGTTTGATGATAATGGTAGTGACAAGATAGAGACAAATGAGAAAGACCCTACAACTTCAGTGTCTACACGTCCAGAGTTTGAGAAACCTGGCAACATTCCATCATATCCTCCACCACGTAAACCTGTCACTGCTCCTGCCAAAAACAAACCTGCTTTTACACCAAAAACTACTCAACATGGAGAAGAAATCACAATGCAGGAAAAACAGGGAAACCTACAAGTATCAAGAAATAGTAGGTGTGAGTCAGACCTCTCACCTTTAGACCGTAGTGTGACCACAGGGACAACATTTTATGTATGTGCAAATGTTGAGGAGGGAAGTGTTGAAGAACAAGGAGGGGAAGATTTACCTGAAAAAGATGATGTTGGTTGGGATTCAGATGAGTTTGGTGATGATGATACATGTAGTCACGTTAGTGATGATGCCAGCATGAGACCTGGATCACAAGCAAGTTCCAATGAGGGAGATGCACTTATTCTAGTACATGTAAGTATTAAATTAGTACTTATAATAATGCATTAATAATTCATAAGGTTAGGGTACTAGCCAATCCAGACCCAGCATTCAGGTCACGTGGATACACTGTGGACCCCACATAAAATTCTAGTTAGCCTATTAGTATTCTGTATCAATGATATGTATCTTTATCGATGATACAGAATACTAATAAGCCCTATTAGTATTCTGTATCAAGTCAGTCCAATATTCTTAATTAACATTAGATTTATAATAATAAAAGATATTAAAATATAGATTTCATAATGAAATTAATATATAATGTGTTAAGCATTTTATGGATGTACATGTAAGCCTAATTGAACTGTCCAGTGTCATTTTAGTGTAACTAATTAATGGTATGACATTAGATTTCATAGCGACCTTAACATGTACAGTAACTATACAAACCTACAGTATGTAATATCATAATTGTTAATAGGCCTTTTGCATCAATTGATCACGTGACGATTTTCCCATAGCAACGCCTTGTGTGGAGGGCAAGCCATTCTAACTTTCCTTGACAACAGAGAGAGCGTGGGAGACGCAAACGTGAAACCTCAATACTAAAAGTTCTGCCGGTTCCTTTGTTATTCGTTTTCAGCTCAAATTTATCATAACTATTTAGCTTTAAATCTTAAAGTTCAGTGTTAGAGGATTTTAAGAGCCGTAAGACGATCAGAAATAGCTTTCTGAAGCCAAAACCGAACCGGACTCTGCGAATGCTCGCAACATGATGGCGGCCTCAACAGACGGTATAAAGAACTGAGCTGACTTCGGGATGTACTTTTCTTCCACGCTTTAAATCGTTTTTATGTTCTATGACAATTATCTGATGACAGGAGATGTATCTATTTAATACTCCACCATAGCCGAGGAGATGCTAGGAGACGCTGGTGTTGTATAAGGGGCCGACCATTTGACTTTTGAGGGGGGGGGGGGGGGGGGGGGGGGGTGTTCTTGTCTGTGCTCTATTTTTTTTTCTTTAGCAGTGTTGTTGCACAAATTTTTTTTTGCGAAAAAAGCGGACCCAGAACAAAGCTTTTCCGCTTGCAGGATATTTTTTTTCAAAACACACCCCCCCCCCCCCCCCCCCCCCCCCCCCTCAAAAGTCAAATGGTCGGCCCCTAAACTGGAACGCGCTACCACTGTTGTGTGCCACAAATATGCAGTGGTGATTCACGCTATAACGATGGACTTTCCTTTCATCGCAAAAAATTCCCGGTAAAGACATGGGATTAAGGTCTCAGTGGATCACCAAAATACGAAGTAACGAGGGGCTTTATTTCAAGATTACAGACTCTAGTGTTGCTGGTGATTTGAAAAAAAGAGAGAACTTGTCACATAGGAAAACCAGCTACTCAACAACCTATAATATCAGGTTGTTATTCGTACATCAGTTTATAACATCTCTGTAGCCTGTAACGCGTTCAGATACATCATTCTCCTGTCATCACATAAATTTTCTAGAACATAAAGACGATTTAAAGCGTGGAAGAAAAGTACATTCCCGAAGTCAGCTTCTTACCGGCGCCAGCTGTTGTCTCATGTTGCGAGTAACTCGCAGAGTCCGGTTCGGTTTTGGCTTCAGAAAGCTATTTATGATCGTCTTACGGCTCTTAAAATCCTCCAACACTGAACTATAAGATTTAAAGCTAAATAGTTATGATAAATTTGAGCTGAAAACGAATAACAAAGGAACCGGCAGAACGTTTAGTATTGAGGTTTCACGTTCGCGTCTCCCACGTTCTCTCTGTTGTCAAGGAATGTTAGAATGGCTTGCCCTCCACACAAGGCGTTGCTATGGGAAAATCGTCACGTGATCAATTAATGCAAAAGGCCTATTACACTTTCATGCTTTCTATTTTTCATTCAAAACACTTAATATTCAGGTGTTCCCTGATGCTAGAAGCAAAAAACTGTTCAACATTGCTCATGAGATCCTTACTACAGAGAGAGCGTAAGTATATATTATATATAATTAAGCTGTTGTAAAAGAAGACACTTGCATTCATTTGGGAGATTACTTCTAATCAACATACATTGTACATAAATAGATGTGTTCATGTATCTGTGCTCAATAAATATAACATTTGGTAAGTCTGTTTTGTTTGTGATTATAGTTATCTTCAGACTATTAACAAATGTAGTATTCCTCCAGAAATTATTTTTAATTACTGACTTCTGGAGTAGACATACTGTATTAATTAGTTAAAAACCTTTGTGTAAATTAATATAAAATTACTGCATTTGATTATAATTTTCAGGTATGTGAGAAGGCTGCATCTTCTTAACCAGGTAGATGTCTAATTACATGATTGTAATAATGCACCCATTCGTATTTGTTAAATATGTTGTTTTTATATTATCGTGAGCTTATTAATAGACAAGTTTCATATTCTAAATTACCACTGTATGCATAATTGACCTATATCATTATGACGTCAAATCAAAACAATCTATTGTTTAAACGCTAAGGATCACGGTCGTGGGAGGGGTACAAAACAGCAACAACACAAAGGAAATAGTTATCAAATGCATTTTGTAGAACGAAGAATAGCGGTAACAGCCACCAAATACGGTAAGGGAGCGCGTCCAAATATCGGAATCGGTCCTGACCGATTCCGATCATTCGGTAATAGATCCGATTCCGATGTAATAATAGAGGTTTAATACTGGGCTGCCTGTGGCAGCACCGAGTCTAAAAATGCAAGTTTTTTTTTTATTATTATTTTTATTCCGTGTAGCAAGCGTTCTGCGCATGCGTTAAAGGTCAAATTCACACCAATCAGATTGCACTGTGCTGGTCACACAACAAGCCAGGTTAATTTATTTACATAATTTAATACAGTAAATCAAGATGGCGGCGGACCTGCGAGGAACTTTCTCTCTAATTTGGAGTCCCATCTCTCAAATGTAAGCACTTTAATGTTTTATTTAACTTCACTCGTGCGAAAGCCTTCCAACAGGCTCAGGATACTTGTTATTTATTTATGCTGAACCTGAGTGAATGTGCGATCGAAAAATATGCTTGGCTTGCTCGCTGCATAATTTTGAATTGTGCTGTTCGGTTGCCGATCTCAGAAATGGTCAGTATATTTCGTTGGGTTACCAAAACTGCAAATGGTCAAGATGCTATAAATCATACCTGAAGGCTGAAGAGAAATACATGGATATGAATATTTCAGTGTGAGTTGTGAAGAAGCTTTTTAAATACTACACGTGTGCATCGTGGTGGTTTAAGTCAAACATGGTCTGTTTTGTCGGCGCGGTGACGACACCAGCGAAGTTGAAAAGAGAACTGAGTCAATTCAAATCAACTCACCATAATTTGTAAACAACCGAGTGAATTCTGTTGGCTTGCTCGCTGTACTGGATCTGCTTTTCGCTGTACATACAGATACCGAAACTACAACAGTAAGATGACCTGGCTGAAGAGAAACAAGGTCTGAGTTTTCTAGATACCCGTAATCGGCGTATCTTGTGTGTCGAGTTGCGACACTGTGTACATCTTGGTTATACAAATTAACGGATTCAAATTAACACTACAATCAGACAGAGAGTTAATCTATACCGACACTTTGATATGCCAAGGAACTGGAATATCAACACAGTACAAGGTGAGGGAAATTTAAAGTACTGACTTCATTGCTGTGTTCAATTAATCTACACTGAATTTCTAACGGACCTGAAACAAGGCTGATCAAAGCGACCATAAATTATTCTGGAACAACAATGGCGCTCAATATTCTGCAACCAACCTTGTTCTCACTTGAAAAATACCCGGGAAACGTAATGTGAACGATCTGTTCAAATCGAAGGAACTGCATGGGCTGTACTTTATACACATCCATATATAGTTTATGTTCTAGGAACTGGAATTCAGTTTATACACATCTGAATAGTAATATTTATTTATACGGACTTTATATTAATCCCTTTATATATCCTGTAAAATAGTGTCCCCAATAAATATTATTGACACTCAAATAAAGTTCATGTATGTCGATCTGTAAAGCCTGAGTTGATTTGTGTTCTACACTAACTTCAATTATTGCTTTACACTGTATACCACACAGCAAAATGTGCTACTAATTCTCAAATCAATGCCATAACCATATAAAACACACATGTATACATATAGCCCCATAAGCATCGCATCCAATGATTTAATGTTACACAAAGATAATTACAGTTTTATACCAGATGCATCCCCTTGTATATTAACATATAAGTCAAGACATCAACATTTTCACATTAGTTAAAAAACAAGCACTTTTGATCAGGATTATATACGTACACCGTCCACTTCATTGCAGCAATTTTCAGCTTTTCAGACTGTTACCACAGTCCTTTCTCTTCAAAAATATGTTGAATGCACTTTGATAATCTATGATTCACCTTCTAGTAAATAAATAAATACGAAGAGAAAGGGTCACAAACTCAGTCTTATTTTCTCTAGCATAATAGATTTATACTTTTACAAAATGCATAAAAGCTACTTGCTGAGAAATACGTCCTATCTCATCCAGAATGAAAATAATACTGATCAGTCCTGGTTACAATATATTAACAACACCCCTCCCCCCGGGCAAATGTGCAGCATTTGGCAGTTGTAGTTCATTATATATCCATTATCACTTATCGCAAGAGCATGAGTAGTGAACCAGTATTATTCTCTGGCTATAATAATAACATTTATTTATGACAAAAACTATGCTAAAACTCCATGGACTACATTTATTCAATGTCTCAGATGTATTTTTAATAGAATTCGATTAATTTTATCTGAACAAAATTTGGCCCATCACAGAACCAGTAAGCTCAGTGGTTAAGTGTCAGTCTGTTGTGCAGGAGGTAGTCAGAGTTCAAATCCAGGTATAAAGGACCTTAAATAACTGGGAGAACTGGTACTGCATGCCTTTGCTCTGACATCTGCAAATGGTTCTAAAAGCTTTGTGTCTTCTTGGATCACAATGTTAAATTGTAGGCCAACACTGAGAATGCAACCAAATCTCTGGTAGTGACCACCCTCAAGTGTAGTGGAATTATATAGTTGTATAGATAATTATCGAGAGTAAATATATTTGTCCCCAATTATAGCAATACCATGCTAAATACATTGACTCTCTCTTCTGTTAGTAGTAGTAGTAGTAGTACTAGTTCCCTTGTGCCACTCTATACATTTTATATATTATAAATATACAGGCTAAATCCAGTAGTCACGATTATGTTTTATGTAGTAATAATGTCCACTGATACATGCATAACACTGCTGTGGTAGCTGCCAGTAAATATGCAAAGCTGCTGCCAGTAAATATGCAAAGCTACTGCAGATACAGTTCAAAACTGAATGCTAAATCACTGGGAGGAAGTTAAAATGAACATTTATTTTAAAGACTTATTGTTGAGGTTGTACTTGGCCTCTTGTTGTCATTACGAGACAAGGAGATATAGATCAATTCATCTCAAGTCATTGTCAGAAATCTATTCTCTGGCATAACATTAGGCAATCTGTCAATGGTAAAACTGTTGACAGTTTGGGTCAGGTCAACTACACAGCTAAGGCATGTTTTACGACAGAATAACCTAGCTAGAGAGAGTCTACTGGATTAAGATACTGTTAATATGGGAAAACGGAAGAATCCTTCATTTAGCTTGATAACCATGTTTGGACTTGGAAGCAGAATTGAGACTTTAGATGTATTTTGTGAGTCCCAAATCGCTAGTTCCCATACAGTCCATACAAGTCATACAAACACGCGTTTTTTTTTGCAAACGACATTATATATGCAAATATATAAATGACGTTGTGTTTACAAACAGTAGTATCGCTATAGCAAGAACAGCAGATAAAGTTACATAGAGGCACACAAATTGACATAGCTAGCTCCATCACAGGATGGACAGGATACAACTTATAATATGGTACAAATATAAACATACATTTGAGACAATCGGAACCTGCAGTATAACAGAACAGAAGACTAATGTGTGTTACTTGAATAAGTAGTGTTTAAATTAAAATGTCAATTTCTTTAAGTTACATACGAGAAAAACAAAAATATTAAATTACATATATACTTGGGGAGCAGAGAATGAAAGTCACCGCGCTACCGGCCACTCCTAAAAACTTCTAAATTCAGCTAATAATTCTTCCCTTTGGTTATTACTAAGAGGATTTCAAATGAAAGTGTATTTCATCTTCAATCTCATGTGGCCCGAGTGGAAGCCCAGATGGATGGGCTCTTGTTGGATATAAAATCGCACAACGTGTGAATTACCTTATATTTTACAAGTAATATAGATGAAACTAAGAGTATAAAAATGGGAAACTGGCACTTACAATCATATCTATAACTTACACCGGGGACTGGATCCGGTTTACAAAAAAATATATTACTGTGTCCTACAAGCTGAGTTAAAATATCCTACAATAAGTTAAGCTAATATTATTATTATACAATTGAAAATGAAGAAATTAGTTAGGACTTATTAAAACACATCGCAGGAAAAAAGCTTATCTTATACCTTTCGGTGCGACACTTAGGCAAACTAAGGTTTTGGCTATTGCGCAACTCTCGGCCGTGCGCGCTTACTCGAGTGTCAGGCAGAAGGTGGTGGAGACGTGAACTAGGGCTCTTTAGCTTCCTGGACACTTTAGAACATAGTTCATGCCTCCTGGTATCAAGGCGAGAGCAGTTACATAGAGTGAGTGCTTTAGATTAACTTTGATATGGATGGATGATTCGTAAGGCTCTCTTTTGGACAAGCTCAATTTTGTCAGTTAAGTAACACGGTAGGCTGGTATGCCAAACAGCACAACTATATTCAAGAATGGATCGCACCAACGAAAAGTAAATCAGAACAAGATCGGAAGGAGGAACACCACTGCAGCGGAGGACTCTTAAGATGAAACACGTTCAAGCGGTTGATCATTAATATTTAGATAAGTGGTGTCAGGTTGCTGACAGAGGAAACTAATGGACATCTCTTTACATTTCTTAGGATTAAGTTAGGATTAAGTCACTGAAGGTCCACCCGATTGAATCGGTGCCGATAGAATGGGAATCGGAAATAAGTACAGTATCGGTACCGAAAGACTCGGAATCGGAAATAAGTATCGGTGCTGAAAGAATCGGAACGGAAATATGTATCAGTCTTTGATCTGTCAGATGACCTTCCAAATTGCTATGTTCAGTACTGCAGCCGCCACCACAACCGATTAAACCTGATCGCTACGCGCTAGGAATAGCACGGTTTTCTGCATTCGCTTAATAAGCAACCAAACGAACTTTGAAGCGATTGCAAATAACCGGGGCATTATTAAAATCCTAATGAAAGTTAATTAAAACTTTACTAAAACACGAACTAATGATAGATACATGTAGGAGATTTTAAAACAGTGTACTGTAGATCGAAATGTTTGTTTGTTTAGTTATGTGCGTGCAAGAGCCCAAGAGAAAATCGAAATTACGTGTCACAGCGATTTCGCCCCCCCAGTGAATTCGCCCCCCCCCCCCCCCCCCCCCCCCCCCCGGGGCGAGATCGCTAGTGAATTCGCCCATAGACAAGACAAGACAAGACAAGACATATTTTATTAGAGTGCCAAGCAACAGACTGTACATAGGCATGCTTCTCCAATATTCTATACAAGGATGGTTTGCCTAACTTTAAAACATTCATAGATGTATTTTGCTATTTCTGGCTTATGTTTTTTTGGTGCGATTAAATCTTTATAGTTTGTTATTTTTTTGTTTATATCTTGAAAAAGAGAGTTTCTCAGATCAGAATATAATTGACATTTAGATAAAAAATGTCTTCATTTTCCATAATTTGACAATGTGGGCATATTCTCAATTCAGGACTCACATAAACTCTGTTATAACGGCCTCTTTCAATTTGTAAAATATGGTCGCTTATTCTTAACTTAGTTAGTGCTCTGCGATGATCTATGTTTTTAACTTCCAATAAATAATCTTCGAGTTTATATTCTGTTTTGAACTCACGAAATGTTCTTAATTTGTTTCCTCCCACTGATCTGGATTCATCATCGAAGATGCTTGATCTCCAGTCTTGAGTTTCAATATCCTCTAGTCTTTGTTTGGTATATTTATAAAACCGCTTGATCTCGTTTTCATCAATAACGGCATCTTGTTGGGATTCCCAGCAATAGCCAAAGCCATTCTGAAATAATATAGCTTTAATTTGCATTGCCCAGTTCTTCGAATTTGTGTGACTTAGCATATCTAAGTAGGCTTTGCTTTGCGATTCTATTTTCGTCTAATGTTAGAAGGCGGGCCCAGAATGATAATGCCTTAGATTTTACTTCAATAATGATGGGGAAACGGCCTAATTCTGCACGGCAAGCTTTGTTCACCGCTCTTTTGCTTACGCCTAGGATTTGTTTACAGAACTTTGTGTGAACTTGTTCTATTGGGTCACGTGATTCATTATATTTAACAGTATCAAGACCCCAAATTTCAGAGCCATATGTGAGAATGGGTTTTATTAGGGTATCGAATAGATGTAAGGTAAGTGACAGGTCTCTTCTAAATGAGATTCCCATGTTCTTGCGGAGTGAGTAAAAAGCTTTTAGTGCAACCTTTTTTAGCTCTTGTTTTGCTATAATAAATGATCCAGAGGCACTTAAAGTCAATCCTAAATACTTATATTTAGTTACGTTCTCAATCAGTGTTGTCCCAACGTTGAATAAATAACGATTTAGTTTTCTACCATTAGGGTTAAATATTATTACTTTTGTTTTATTTTCGTTGATGTAGAGACTGTTGGCTTTGCCGTAATCCAGTAGGCATTTTAAATTGTTTTGTAATCCCAACTGAGACTTTGAGATAATTACTAAATCGTCTGCATATAGTAAGCAACTAACGGTTCTGTTGTTTAGTTCGGGGGCGTCTTTGTCTTTGTTAAGAATGTTTGCTAGATCACTTAAATATATATTGAAAAGGGTAGGTGACAACATGCACCCTTGCTTGACTCCTTTATGGCACGCAAATTCCTCCGAGATGTGTCCGTCAAGTTTAACACACGCGGAGTCTTTGTTGTACATGTCTTTAATAATGGCAAGAAAATTTCCGTTTATACCAATGTTGTTTAACTTTGTGTATAATTTGTCGCGTGATATGTTATCGAAGGCTTTGCTAAAATCGATGAAGCAAGTGTACAAGAAATTATTCCTGGGTTTTGGCTTGTTCTTTATATATTTGTCGATCAGCGCTTTTAATACTAAAAGATTGTCAGTACCTCTAAATGTTTTCCTGAAACCTGCTTGTTCTTGAGGCAGGATATTGTGAAAATCTAGGTAGCTAACTAGCCGTGTATTTAATAGCAGAGCAAAAAGTTTTCCTAGGTGGGACAGGATTGTAATTCCTCTGTAGTTTCCTGGCTCTGATTTCGTGCCATTTTTATATATAGGAGTTATGTATCCAAAGGCCCAAATTTTAGGATATATTTTCGAGTTTAGAATAGAATTAAATAACGTAGTTATTGTTTCCGATAGTAGTTTATAACTGACCTTCAGGAATTCGTTGTTAATAAAATCGCTTCCGGGTGTTTTGCCGCTTTTAAGTGCTTTAATTCCATTTATCACTTCTTCTTTCGTAAATGCGAAGTCAAGTGGACCGGCTTCATTGTTTTCGGCATGCGTACTTGTGTCGTGTGTTTCACCAATGTTGTCTTTTTCGGCTTTGTTAAGATCTTTGAAATATTCATGAAAGCTGCTTAGATCAACATGTTTGGTATCATCTGCTCTATTGTTGTCGGTGTTTAAGTTTCTTAGTGCTTTCCAAAACTGCCGTGGGTTGTGTGATCTTAGCTTTGATAGTTTATCAAATTCACTATCGTAGAACTTTCGTTTTTTCCGTTTTAGTAGTTTCCTAAACATTTTCTTATTGCTATTTAGCAATTCTCTTATATCCTCCCTGTTTGGATGTCTAGTCCTAAGTTTACCTAAATTAGTTAAGTTGTTTTTTTGTATTTTACATTCACTATCGAACCATTTATTTTCTTCACGTTTTGTTTTATCGACGTCAGTATTTTTTAGTGCCCCAGCATTGTCAAGAACTTTATGTATCAGCTTATTAAAGTCTTCAACAAAATTTTCAGTGTTATCGTTGAGCGGCCTCTGGTTCAGGTTACCAATATCGGCTAATGTTTCTGGTAAATTTAAATATTCTACAACTTTATGGGAGACATTATCGTTCCAGAATAATTTTGAGAGCAGACGCCTGCCCTTATTTTGACTTTTGTCGTTAACCGGAAGTGGTACTTTCTTTACCTCTATACTATATGTAATATGTGAGTGATCCGAAATATGAGGTTTTAGATCTTCTACTTTTAAATATTGAAATGAGTTTAATGTTTCGTTATCTGAAATGACGTAGTCAACTAGACTCGAGCCGTTTGGTTGGTGACAGGTCTTCAAGCCTTTTCGATCCCCGATGATTCTACCGTTGGCAATTTTTAGGCCGTTTGCGATACACGAGTCGATGAGTTGTTTGCCCCTATTGTCAATATTGTTTTTATCAAGGGATTGCCTTGTTGTTACGGCATTTTCATGTACATACCCATCAGGTAATTGAAAAAAATTGTGTATATTCGAGTCGTCAATTATATCCTGTAACTGTCCAGTCCTGGCATTAAAATCTCCTTGTAATATTACGTAACCCTTTTGAGAAAAACTAATCAAATCTTGATCAAGTTCGTCGATGTAGTTTGCGTTTGATTGGTTTTCCATATTTTCCGGGCTAAAATAAACTGTCCCTAGAAATATGTCTTTGTTTGTTTGGAAATGTTTCTTGTCTAGTCTACACCAAAGAATGTTGTCGTTCTTAGTTGGTACATAAGATACTGCGTTTTTTAACGACTTTTTTATATAAACTGATAACCCGCCGTGATATTTTGTTCTTGATTTTGGTCTAAACTTGGAGTAACATTGATAATTTTTCACATCGAGTTCTGAATTTTCACTGGCATGCGTTTCTGTCAACCCAAATATATCATGGCTATTTATTACACCTAGTACGTCCGTCTGGTTAAGTTTGTTTCCAAGCACTCTACTATTATGTCCGTGAATGTTCCAAACCCCAATCTTAATATTATCAGGCATTAATTATGTTAGAAATTTCGATGATATGAAGGGTGGCCAAACTGTTGGTTAGACATTGTATTTCTATTATATAGATTGTCACTCACTTGTCCAAGATTGCTTAACCATTTCACTAACTGGCTTACTGAGACCATACCCCGGGGCGAGATCGCTAGTGAATTCCCCCCCCCCCCCTAGGGGGGGGCGAAATCGCTAGTGAATTGTACTCATAGTTCTTATAGAAATCGCCCCGCCTCAGAAAATAGAGGCAGTACATGTTAACGCAATGAATACAAAGTGTTTTTTTTTATAAATCTGAAGTCTTTTTTAAATAAAATTAAGTTTAAGACCTCTTTAGCTACTATTTCTACTACTGACTACAAAAATATGCGAGTCGGTAACACTCCTTTTCTTCGGAAGGTCATTTCAAATTCTTTCCGAATTTGAGTTAATTACACTGCTAGAAACTTCCAAAACTTACCGCCGTTTTATCATTAGAGTAATAAGCTGTTTATCCAGAAAGGTCTTCCTAGTTTGAACTGATCTAATTACCAAATTAACAAGTGCCGTTAGCTCAATTGAATATAGAACAAAGCACTCAAGTCTATAACGCTCCTTTATTCGGCAAAGTTCTTTCAAAATAGATGGATCGATGCGAGCATTACTAGTTTTAGTATTATACGACTTGGCGGACCGTATGGTTTTCATAAAAATCATCAGGCTATTTGGCAGTTGTTTCCAAATATGAGCTCGATCCACTCGCTACAAGCTAAGGTAAGTTTTAAAACTTCCCGCCGTTTTCGATCTTAATTAGTTCATTAGCTTGTTTATTCAGAAGGTTTTCAATTGAAAATAGAACAAAGCACGCGAGTCGGTAAAACTTCCTTTATTCGGCAAAGTCTTTTCAAATTAGGCGGATTTACGGGTTATCAAAACCACAATAATTACATCATCTACCTGTTGGCTTCAGGTAAGAAATACTAACAACTAATCATTCGAAGATTGACAAAGATTGTAGGTGGATTGCAGAATCCCTTGTCGAGTTTCTTGTTGCACAGCTCGCGCGAATGAAAATTGCAGCATTTACCGTAGCTTACCAACACGAATTTTGTCAAAGAAAAACGAAGCGTGAATTTTAAAATAGAATTGAATTGAATGCCTTACACATTACTGATAGCTTTTTGCATTACTATTCTCCACGTCCAATACATTACAGTAATAATAATAAGGAAAACATATGTATTTATAACCTTTTAAAAGGTTGGAGGGGAGGGGGGGGGGGGCGAAATCGCTAGAGGGGGGCGAGGAAGGGGGGGCGAGGAAGGGGGGGCGAGGAAGGGGGGGGCGAATTCACTAGCGATTTCGCCCCCCGGGGGGGCGAATTCACGGGGGGGCGAAATCGCTGGTACACCTGCTCACTCGACCAACCTGAGTTGTAAACTTTATTTGGACTTTGACTAACTGAACTTTTCGGCTCATTTTCGAACGGTACAGGAGGACAACTGTAGAGTTTACTTCAGTTCAGTCAGTATAACCCCTGCGAAATGAAGCTGAGAATTCCTAGGAATTCCTAGGAATTTGAATTCCTAAGAATTCCTAAGAATTCCTAGGCGTTTCTTGGTATTCAAGGAATGGGAGAAAATATGTCACTTATTAAATGAACTGGTGTTCATATGAAACAATAATTATCTCAAAATATGCCTTTATTTAAGACAACATAAATGACTTGGTATATTGAATAAAGAGGTAACATACAACCAATTACTAATCCCTATGACAAAACACGAGAGAAAATAAAACGAGTCTACCTAAATGCCGAGCCAGGATCCGAGCCAGGATTATAAAAATCTATGCTAGAACTGAGAGTCAGGATAGCCTTGTGAACAATACTCATATGTTTCAAGCTCTATTAAAAGTGATTATACACTGAATGACAGCCGATTGATTGAACAGTTTACTAAAGTGTTAGAAACATCTACGGTTTGTATAAATTTATACACTAAAATTTGAAACTTTAATATTTTGATATTATTGCACACATCGATACCATTCAGTTTTCCTACTTTTTCAAAATGAAATCCTTTACTAAATATTCTCATGTTCGCACATAACGTAACACAGATCGTGTTCATGCGAAAGAAAAATATTGGTGGCATTTGGACAAATAGTTTCGGAGAAACCAACAAAACAAAAAGACAAACATTGAAATAACCCCAGCAATTGACAAAAGACAGTTCTCATACAGAATAAGCTCTAAAAGTGATTATCCATTGCGCGAGAGCCGATAGACCGAACAGTATAAGAAACCGCTGGAACCTTTGCGTAAATACGCTCAAATTTGAAACTTTGACATTTTGCTATTGCCAACGTATAAAGTATCAGTTAGTATTTCCAATTTTTCGAAATGAAATCCTTAACCAAATGTTCCCATTTTCGCGCACAATAGAACACAGATTCCAAACATGCAAAAGAAAAAAAAAGAGTGGCATTTTGACTAATAGTTTAGGAGAAACGAACGCGACAAAAAGACAAACATTGACAGCAGAAACCGCTAGAAGCTACACGCAGTTTTCGCCATTACGCATAAAAATCTCAGACCACTCAGTGAATTATAGATGTTTACAATTTAATTAGCCTCCCTTTATTATCCACCAAACGATTCCTTACTCTTTTGCCTGCTTTTAATTCAGTTTTTTGGAATGAGTAATCCCCTCAAAGCTGCATTTCTTTTGAGCAAACACTGAAACAAGGGAATAACATGACCCGAATGAACACGATTATAAAAAAAAATGAAACTTGAGACATGTTGAATTTCATCCCGCAAAATCACTACAGATCGATAGCTCTTACATATTATGGGTACCTTAGTAAAGTGTTTCCGAGGTTTCCCTTTGCGGAAAATTTAGTTTGACTGGATTTCCCGTGGCTGTCGTCTGTCGATCCCCAAGAAACATTGATCGAAACTGCTCTCACAAATTTTAGGGCATTATAACACTTGTTGTGACAATCTGTAGTATCGCACAGAATGAAAAAGAAAACAATGAAGACTGAACGATTTATAATGGTAATAGAATTGAGTGGAGTGCAATTTGGCCTGAAATCATACGAGTGATTACAAAATTGCACGACCGCGAAGCGGGAGTGCAATTTGTAATCAAGAGTATGATTTCAGACCAAAATTGCACTCCACTCAGTTCTATTACCACTTAATTATATTCATTTTTAAATCTTAACAAACGATAAACGTAAATTTGTTTTTTTACAACAACAAACTAGAAAAGTCAAGCAGGTAGAGCTTTGAAAAAGGTAATTCAAATCTAAGAGCGTGCGCGAGCGATCACGCCATCCCTACGCTGTGAAATGGTTTCTTAAATTCTGCTCATTGATTGGTTCAGCAAAAGGATGCAATAACAGACACAAAATGATGCAATTTAGGCTGAAATCACTGCTGCTTTTAACCAATCAAATTGCAGGAAACACCAGTGATTTCAAAATGAATATAATTAATCCAGCAACAACAACTCATCCGGTTGTTTCTAGAATAGCGGCCTTGCACCCTGCAGTTGATGTATAAACGATGGTAATGTCAAAAAACAAAACTCAAGGTGATTCCAGCTATCATGTCATTTGTTCGAGACAGAGTTGCGAATACGTTCATACCCTAGCCTCCTGGCTGCTATATTTAATAGTTTGTCTCAAATAAAACAATTACAAATTAACGATACTGTTATGAATGTCCATTACATTGCAATTTAGTGGGAGCTTGAGTCACCAACACTGAAATTATCCCCCAATAATTTCCAGCTCATGAACTTGATCTGATCTGCAACTGATCTAAGACCTCTTCTTGTTCAATCAGTTACAACAAATGCGAGTCATCAAGTGAGCAAGGTCATCTGCCGGCTGCATGAGCTCAGTGCCTATATAACAGATATTTAAATTTTAATACTTTAGTCTTTAAGGAGATCGCTTCATATCAACCTACATGTAGTTAAATACACTATGGAAGCAAGGTTAAATGAATTATATTCATAAATCTCTTGTTATTTTCTAGTAAACACAAACAGGGACAGAGCTTGGTTAATTCCTGTGAGTGTGAAGAGCATAAAGCTTAAAGGGACCGTCTCACCCACAGTGCTTAGCGCGCTCACATAGCATTGCGGCCATTTTCGATGCCATCGAAATCCAGACTTTTATGGCAGTGATTTTAATCTTCTCTACATCTCTGCCATCCTTCCAGCTATCGTCAAAAAAATCATACTAGCTTGAACCTTTTTTATTGCTCTTCCTATTGAGCCTCTTATTTAAGTGTTTTAAATTATTTGGTCATGCAAATTTTAGTTTTATTTCAGGTGGCGGTCTGATGGTGCCAGTCTCGTTCGTACTCAACGAAAGGAAACAATTATCCGTTTGTGTCCACGATTTCCACCTACAACATGGAGAAGCTATTCTGACCATTAATATTTATATGTAAAGATATATTAGCGCTTAGTTCGAGTATCTACTATCTTTGAGCCGACTTGGGATTTTGAACACCGTGGCTGGCTTACGTGACCACAATTTGTAACAAAACTCCACTTGAAGAACAGTTTCCTAAAATTATTTTCAGGGCTTTGGCGTTTAACTTGTGGAAACAGGTCTCTCACTGGTTTCAAAGGGCGGAATTCGGGCTATTAGACAGTGATTTTGCCGATATTTTCGGATTCACCGGGTTGATCATTTGAAGTTTATACTCGCACGAAATTTGACAGTCAAGCTGCATGATAAAATTTCCTATTCAAGCGAGCTGTTATTCGTTCACTGTTCTCTCTTGAACTGATTCATGAGATTTACTGCTAGCAGATGCTCTCTCTCTCTCTCTATCTCTCTGCAGGGAAAAATAAAACCGAGGGGAGAAACCTCTGAAACCTCTCTTTTCATAATTATTAATATTCTCTGTTTATAGTACTGATGACAGGGTTTGGAAGCGACGGGTGAGCGGTAAATATTATAGTGAACAAAATATTATAGGCAACGAAACTCCGCTTGGTCGACCCGAAAAGAATTGAGCAATTTCCTAAAATCATTTTGAGAGCTTCGGCATTTAACTTGTGGAAACAGGTCTCTCTCTGGTTTCGAAGGGCTTTCACGCCGTGATTTCGCTGAGATGATCGATCAAAGTTTATGACTCGCACAAAATTTGACAACAGAGCCGCCGTGATAATAATTTCCTATTCAAGCGAGCTGTAATTCGTTCACTGTTCTCTCTTGAACTGGTTCTCTGCTACTGCCAGCAACGAGATTGCCTGCTAGGAGATCTCTTTCTCTCTCTCTCTGTCTGCAAGTAAAAATAAAACCGAGGAGAGAAATCCCAGAGAAACCTCTCGCTTTCATAAATATTAGTATTTATACCCGGAGAGAGTGTTCTGTTTATAGCAGCGACGGGTGAGCGGTAAATGTTATAGTACAGCCAAGTACTGCTATATAACACTTTGTTGGCTTCACATTCAACTTGTAAGGTACTGTTAGTTTCATCAAGGTCATCCATGTTCAAATCAAAATTATCATGTCACCAACAAAGAAACGCTCAGTTCGTGAGGTTCCCGCCGTGATCAAGGGGTCAAAGTCCCGGATATAAACAATAACAAAAGCACGCTAAGCACTGTGGGTGAGACGGCCCCTTTAACTTTATAACTATACACGACTTTCATAATGGCCGCCTCCTAATTTGCATATGTTTTTTTCCGTTTCGGTTGTTTACCCACATTTATAGAAAATATGAACATTGCCATGTGAAAGAGCATGTCGACATTAGTGAACTTGTGAAAGTTGAGTGGTGTAGCTTAAAAAGCAATGAAGTTACAGCAAGTTGAAATTAGAGAGATTTGTATGAGAAAAACAACGGACGCCTTACTAGCCTCGCTTTCATGTTTTTCTGCATTAGAAATGCTCATAGCTCAACAGCAATTCTCCACATTGCTCTAAAACTCAAAAATATTACTAGTTTTAATGTGATCTTTCATGTGGTAGCATTGGTTTCCCTCTACAGATTTATCTTCCAAATTATGCAAATTAGGAGGCGGCCATTATGAAAGTCGTGTATAGCATTCCCTTTTCTAGTTACCCGGGTAGTTACAATTCACAACAATTTATGATCGCATCTTACCTTTATAGTTTTCTAATCTCCTGGGTGGTTTGAAAACTCCTTTTCTCAGTCTTTAAGCCATATTATACAGATATTATAAGAGATTCCATGTCCTCAGCCGCCGTCAAGAAGCCGGGCAAAATGGCGCGCAGTTTACTTGCGCCCGCACAATTTTCGTCAGCGGTCTTCAGATTAAAGCAATGCATCTTGGGATCTGTTAGTTCACAGCCACCATGTTTTGAGTGCAGAGTGCTTCATCCCCGCTTCATCTGAGGATTAATTTGGCAAATGTTGTGGCTATATCCGAGGAATCTAATACGCTAATGAAATGGTCAACCATTGACTCCGTCTTCAACTGTTTTGCCAAGTCTGCCTGAGAAAGCACGTAAAGCCATTTTAATACCCGACTCTGAACTCTGATTTTTTAATTGGACATTAGAACGAATTGGAAATAAATTTAGTGTGTTGCATGGTTTTTGTGGAGGAGGAAAACCAGAGAACCGAGAAAAACCAGGGCTCGGAGCAGTCATCGGCGAGCCAGTTCCTTTTGTCCCGGAGAAATCTACGCTTCTGTAAGTAATTTAGATCGTTTGAAAAAGATGTATAGAAATAAATCATATGATATGGTTAAATGATTGATTTTGAGTGATTTCTTGTGATCGAGTGATTTATTGAGCCTTCTATGGATACTTTGAAAGATTAAAAATGTTTTAGAGGGCAAATTATGGTCGAGATTAATTTTAGCATTGGCCTGCAGTGATATTTCGTGTCGAAATTATAGAGTAATTTGTCCTGTATGGTAGTAAGTTGGTAATTCCTAGGAATTCCAAGCTGTCCAAAATTCATAAATTCCCAGGTATTCCATGCTTTAAAGTTAACACCTTTCCTAAATTAAATTGCATGACTTAGAAATCTTGGGAATTCCTGGGAATTCCTAGCTATTCCAAACCTTATCTAATTTGTTATCTACAATTCCAAGGAATTTCCAGCAATTCAAAACCTTGTGGACTCACACTCATTTGCATCACTTGGAATAGTTAGGAATTCTTAGGAATTCCTAGAAATTCCAAAAAAGCTGGGAATTCATTTCGCAGGGGAATCAGGCTAAGAATAGAAATCTGATCGATATACTAGCACCTCCGACCTCGTTAGTTCTCTGGGCTGGGACACTCTTGAGAATCAAAGACTTGCCCAGCAGGCCACTATGTTTTATAAAATTCATAATGGCCTGGTGGACATAGACTTCCCTCACAATATTGTTCCTAACCCCAGACATAATAATCTGTACTACTGCCAACCTTTGTGTAATGTCTTGGCCTTTAGCTACTCTTTTTACGTCCGAACAATTCGTGTTTGGAATAAATTACCTGTTCACGTAGCTAACACACCGTCATTGGCATTATTTTCTAGCGTCATTGGCCCTGCAATCAAGTCCATGAAGCCTCCTTCATATCTGAGGCATTTATAATTTGTTTATATATTTATTTATTTAAAATAGCTACATTTACATGACTATTTATTATACCTGTATTTAACTATTATTGTCCGCACTTGCACTACTTCATTGACTTTGTACTTCACCATTGTATTGTAACTAGCTTTAAGCTTTCTTATTATTTTATGCACCTTCCGGTATTAGTGTATACTATCCAAGGAAGTAAAAATCTAAGAAATCTAAGATGTGATGCTTTGAACCCGATTTGAATCGAAGACCGGAAGGGTAATATACGAAAGGAATGGAAGTGTTCAATTTTGTAAAGGTTATCCGTATCAATAATATTCGGATCCGTCAGCCTTCCAGATCTTTGTAAAAGTCATTGCATGAAGTTTTCAAGTAAATTCGGACCATGCAGCATGCAGTTATCAAAATATTGTGAGCCGTAAAATAAATAAAACAATGGCTGCTCGCTAATAGTTCCCAGACCGGCGGTACGTGCCCGCTTTAAAGCTTGACTCACTCGCTGAGTGCAAAGCATAACACCAAATAAACTTTTGCTTCAGTGTAGTTTCACATTTACGGCAGATCCTTGTCTTGTTACTAGACAGTATTAAAAGGTTTCGGCAGAAATCATTGTAAATGTTTGCGTATAAAAATCTCAACTCTTCTTGGAGTCTGAATTTCCATGTGCAATCAGTCAGGCGTGAACGTGTCAGTCTGATTTTTTACAGAACATCAACAGAGTTTTGAAGCAACGTTCGTCATATTGAAGGACGTGCAAAAACTTCTATACTCTTACCAGAAAACATCTGCTGGGAAAGTGCAATTCCTTTTGAATTAAAAGAGCTTTAATGCATCGGATCAGATCAGTCAGTTCGCGTAAATGGAAATTATTGCGCCCCCGCAGTATTTGTGTCTGAAATGAGACACGCATCTGGTTGACAGTTCATGATTGACAGGGACTTTTATTATAAGAATCTTGACTTTTTGACGCCTCTGGTACGCAGGGTATTTACCTAAACCATCTTAGGGATGGACCATTTGAAAATTGATGTGGGGGGTACCCGGATTTGTATTTGCTCGAAATCTTTTTTTGGGGACTCCTATTGCTGCAAGAATTTTTTTTTATGGCATCGGACCTTGCACAATATTTTTTTAAGGCATTCAGTACTTTGGTTTGACATCAAGAACATTTTACACAATTTTAATGTTTCTAGATTTATGGTATTTTCCATGTACATTAATTACCTTTGTTTAGTAGAAAACATATATATCAGGCATGTTTTCACAAAAGGAGCCTTAGTACCTAAGACCCCCTTTTGTGAAAACATGCCTGATCTTGTGTGCCTTTAGCTTTAAAAGCCAGTAACTCGTTTTTTTGTCTTTTCTTGAAAGAGCAAATGACAGTTTAAGACTTTTCTGGCCTTTCTATCCCATAATTTATTCGTGTGAGATTATCCCATAATTTCTTTATTTGAGAGCTAGAGGTTAGGGTTAGGTTAGAAAAACGCCATTTTCTGGTATTTCTATTCAATTACGGCAACATTCCATCCACTGAACTTAATCTACAGAAAAAGAATGTTGTATTGCCGTGTAGTGCATCGAAATCCATTAACTCTTTGTCGTCCGATCGTGTGTGAGCTCAATTGGTGAAATCCTGAGTGCTAACTCAACCCTCCCCCCTCAGTTCAAGTTTGGCTAGCACGGGGTAGTTAAATACTGCTGACTTTTTAAGCGGAGGGCTCAAACTTTCTCCACAATGCCATTCGGGTGAATTCTACGAACTGGTCGACGGTAGGTATTGCAACTTCTGTAGGGTTTCCAATGAAATGTGCTCTAATATTGGAGAAAAATGCCACTGTCAGAGAGCTTGAGGACATCATTAAGTCTGAGGATGGCTGAAAATTACTTGGTTTGCTTTTAGTAGGCCTTGTGAGGGGATTTCACAGGGTTTTTCCGTTGTGTTTGTGCTTTCAGACACAGGAAAAAATTCTTCAATGAAATCCTTGAAATCCTGCAGTTGGCAGTCTTTTCCCCCTGGATGTGTTTTTGTCACTTTAAAGCAACGGCTCGAGTCCAAATCACCACTCTTGGTTGTAAGGGGCTACCCTACCGGAGTCCCAGAGGGGGGGGGGCCTTGTGGAATTTTTGTCCATTACCCAGCATGCAATCGGAGGTGGGAGCAGAAAAATGTGGTTGAGTGAAATGCAGTGCAAACATCGGCGTGGTTCACCGTTGCTTGGTGTGTTTTGTGAAAACAAACCTGCTGGTTGGAAAGATTAAACAAGGTACTGTAACGACTGAGTGGTTATTTTGTGTTTGCTCTTGATTTCAAGTGCGAATGGGAAGGTTTTTTTGAGCCGATTTTCAGCTCCTCGAAATTCGTGAAAATCGAAGAAACAAAACAATCGCTAAAACAAAATAATGGGCTTTTCTCCATAGCGAAAGAGTCAAGCGATCCCTGTTATAGCTCTGACTTTGAAGCCATACATCCCTTCGCATAATATCGCAACATCGTCTTTCCAGCATGTCTAGACGTGATGCAATAATTTTTCTAGTAACAGACTCATGCCTCTCCTATTTACAGGCTCGGACGGTAAAGAGTTAAAAGCTTGAGAAATGGCGCCACTTTGAAATTTAGGTTACACAAGTAACTTTGAGAGATTAAGGTTAGGTTAGAAAAAACTCATTTTCTGGTATAATTTCTACTCAAAATACGGCAAAATTCCATTGATTAAACTTAATCTACTGGAAGAGAATGTTGTATTGCTGTGTAGTGCATCGAAATCCATTAAAAACTCGAGAAATGGCGCTACTTTGAAATTTAAGTTACACAAGTAAATTAAGTGCACCTGTTGGCTTTAAAAGCCGGTAACTCACTTATCAACATTTTCATTAAAAAAATGCACTTTTCTCAGACCTAGTGGGAAATGTACGTCTCCCACAAAGCAAATCGTTGCGCCATATGCCAGTCAAAGTTTTTCACGAAATGTTTTAAACTAGTCCTCCCCACCCCTCACCCCCACATAAAATACCTAGAGATCAATTATGGGATAGAAAGGCCAGAAAAGTCTTAAACTGTCATTTGCCCTTTCAGGAAAACGGCAAAAACACGAGTTACTGGCTTTTAAAGCTAAAGGCACACAAGATCAGACATGTTTTCACAAAAGGGGGTCTTAGGTTCTAAGGCTACTTTTGTGAAAACATGCCTGATATACATGTATTCTTCTTGAAATCTCTACCTCACATTCCTTCCCAGATGGATACTTAAAATTGTACTGTTAATTTGTGCATCATATTGTATTGTAGTGCATCATATTGCATTGTTCCGTAGTCTCAAATAAAAAAATGAAAAAAGTGCTCAACATTGATTCTTCTTAATATTTATGTGCATATAATTAGCTACTAGAAAAAGAGGCTATCCCCGCATCTAGCAAAATTGTGTCGCGGACGGAGCATTGCTGTGTTCCTCTATGCGTTGGAGACAAAATTGTCCTTTCGAACTAGGATGCACGTTGCATCCTCGATGCGAGGATAGCCTCGTTTTCGAGTAGTGAATTAAATATGTGCACAAATATTAAGAAGAGTGAATTGGCATATATAACTAATCTCTTGTACACAAATGCATTATCTTTGATTATGAGCTTAGATAATTAATATACCGTCCTGCATATGGAAGAAAAAAGCAGAATGTCTTAAAATATTGCGAGGGGCATGGGGCGAGCCAAATTTTTTGAGATTTTACTGCTCTCTAAAACACTGGTTTCCTGTGTTCTGGAGACTAAACATTGGCTGAACCTGTTTCAGCTAATGAACAAAGTTTCACCCTTGCTCAATTTTTTTTCGGGGTGATTTTGGCTCGTTCGGTCTTTTTTCTGTGCAAATTCGGCCTGCTCGATTTTTTTGGGGGGGATTTGCGGTACCCCCCCCCATCATCAATTTTCAAATGGTCTGTCCCTTATTACTGTACTTTGTAAAACTGTTTGTCATGAATTCGAATTTGTCACGCCTTAAATCGATCCTGGTGAAAGAAAGGTTAAAATACGAAATTGTGCAATGAACACGTACGCTTGCAGAAATTTCTTCGAAATGCAATGCAATGTCCGTTGCTCTATCGGGTCGAATAAAAATGTAGCACGACAATTGAGTTTGGCTCCACTGAGTTCAACTCGGGTTTATGTCAACTCGTGCTGGCGTAAATCATGTTTACAAAAATTTAATAGAGCAACTTGGCAATCGGACAGATCGATGTGAGTTCCGAACAAGTCACTGTTATGTCCGATCGGATCGGATCGGATGAAATCGGATCGAATCGGAATATTTGCTATCGGAATCGGACAAGACTTGAAAGTACCTCTACATTTTCCTGATGCTCAAGTATCAGAAAGGGCATCGGATCCGATTCCGATAATCGGATTTCCGCCCGATATTTGGACGTGCTCCCTAAATATTGTGGGATAAACATTGATACAGCTGATATCTGGAAACCAGACAATTCGAAGTTAAATTTTCCTCAGCAGAGCAGATTTAGTTCAAAATTCTATTGTTCAAGTCGATTCTGTCCCCCTCATAAACAAGCCGTGACGACATAATGATATAGGGTAAATTATATGTTGCAGTTAATTTTTGTTATTTTTTTCTAACTTAAAGTTAATGTTTTTAAGAACCCTTACTATCCTTATTACCAGATGAACCCTTAGTAGTTCTAGGCCAGTGAAAACTCGGTGTTTACCTGTGAACCCTAAATTAGTGATTTACATGTATAGCTCTAAAAATCCTAAATTAGTGAGAACCCATTGTTGATGGTTAGGGTTTTTTTAAATGTAGGGTTAGGCTTTGAATTAGTTCACAGGACCATTGAAGAACTCATTGTTTACCTGTTTACCTCTTTTCAGAATGGTTAGGGTTGGTTTTAGGGGTTGGGTTAGGGTTTAATGTTATTATTATATCTTAATACTCAAGGTAATAAGAAAAAAGGGAAAAAGGAAGAAAAAAGAAGAAAAATAAAATGGAAGAAAATAGAAGAAAAAAGAAGAAAAATTAACAAGGTTAAAAAAAAAAACTATCAAAATGTAGTTGCATTGGTGCCAAATAAGGCACAATTTCAGACCCTAGTTCCCCTTTAAAGCAATGTCACACTGCATGGGTGGAGTTTAGAGAAAGGGGTAGGGGAAGGATCAAGTGATAAATAAGGGAGGAGAGAGGTAGGAATGAGAGGTGTACGGGAGGTGAATTAATTTTTAGTACCCAAAAAAATACCTAGCTAAAGAAATTGCATGTACATTTAACTTGTTAGAACAAAATTAACTGAAAACAAAAATTAACTGCAACACATACATTTATATGCAATGACTATAAGACGCATGCATTTGTTTAGTATTTAATTGTCTCATTATGAAGTTAAATATTTGTAAATACCAGCAAGAAGGTGCAAAATGATGTTTAACTTCAGGATTAGATTAATACTGAACAAATGCATGAATCTATAGGTAGTCATCACATTTAGTGGTCAATTTTGAATATGAAATGGACTACTATTTACACTTGTACAATCATGTACTTCAAGGATACTGTTTAATTTTTTTTTTATGGTGACTAGTTTACAATATATTTTTATATGATTGATAACAATTTCAACTGAAAAAAATAATGTATTTTGTTTCATAGCTTTCCACATTTTTGCTCTCAGGTGTTTTACTTCAGATTGGACAATGAGTGTAGAGCACAAGGGCTGATCCCACCAGAAGTGATGCAGGATGTGTTTTCTAACATCAAGGCTATTCATATGTTACACAGTGACTTCTTACTGCCAAAGCTGGAAGAAAGAATGAGTCTGTGGTGAGTTATATTAGAGAGCTTAAGCATCAACGATGGTGACGGCAGCGAGGACGGACCTACACGTACCGGTAGTAAAATGTTTCCCCCAAAATATGATGTTAACTATTTCCTTCGTTCGCCTTTAATTACTTTTCACATTCATATCTTCGAAAAATATGATAAGCATAGAGTTCCGTTCATGCCGAACGAAAAACGGAGTGATTTACTTTCTTTCGTTGCGTTCTCTTGTAAACGTAAAATGTGAGGTTTTCACGTTGTGTTTTTCCAGGTAACAGTTGAAATGTAGACAACTGCATGCATTTCCACGTGCAGCTATTGTATTTTGTAATTAAGGCTATTGTGTTATGCCATTGTCCTAGACGTTGCCGTCATTGATGCTTAAGCTCTCTAATAAATGATAAATTATACAAGTAATCCATAGAAAGAAAATTGCTCTAAAAACCTAAGTATATAATGCTTTAGCATTTGTGTGGATGTGATTTATAATACTGTCAGTATCAGTCCTTACATGATTACCTTGTCATACATGTAAGTTTTGGCATGTTATTAAATTATTTATACTATATATATTGTAATTAACAAGACAGTATAAGATCGTTTTCCATGTTATTAAAAAAGTGATGCATATAATATACATAGACATAGATTTATTTGGACGTTCAAGAATACATTGGACGGTGTTTATTGAAATAAATTTAAGTACTTTAAAACAATACTAAATAACTTTTTAATATATGAAGGTACACTTTACAATCATGTAACTATATTTTACAGAGTATTTTAAAACTAATGGTGATAGGAAAATAGTTTTCACCATTGATAACAATTTTGTTTTTTCTTCGAAACTTTGAAAAAAAATTTCGTACTGTATCTGGTGGGTTTATCATCAGTAAGAATAACTTGTCTTCACTCAAGACAAGTGCTTTACTTTTCTTCTTGTGATCATTTCTAGATTTTCAATTGCGTCTAGTGTGTTATAAAACTTGCAACAAATTAAGAAATGTTTTTCATCTTCAGTTTCTTTAAAACAGTTTGGACAAATTCTTTCTTCAGGTTTTTGATAATTAAGGCCTCGAATGTCTGCCTGTTACAAATTGAAGGCAATGATTGCTTTACACTAGAGCTTTGTAAGTGCTACCCAGTATTTTTCCTGTTTATGGTCTGTTTTAAAATATATGTTCTAAGTTTATTGCCTTGTGCAGGGTTTCAGCACGTTAAGTTTTGGAAGTATCATGCAACACCACAAATGATAAACCTTTGATACAAAACGAGGGTTGATTTCACCCACTTTATTTTGCAAGAGCTGTACTTGGGAGTTATAAAATACAAGCAAAAAAGCCGCTCTGTTTTAAGGTGAACATTGTGTATTTACTGTTTGTATTTTACAGACATGTCAGCCTACAATTTAACAATCTGCCAACTCGAAGGGCGTGATTTGCGTGATGGAAAAATTGTGCCGAGAGGCGCAATTGGCGCGATCAAAGGCACGATGATGAAAGCTTGTAACGAGTGTTTTTCCGACATTGATTTTTTTCTAACGCTAGTTTTGACTGATATTTCTTTTGAATAAGAAAATCACAACGTTTTGTGGCAAATTTCAAGTGCAATTTCACCTCGAAGTACATATGTAAATGTTATTGAGACTCCTATATTTCTTAAAACAATAAAAAAATATTGTAATGTGGAATAAAAATCGGGTGGAAAATGACGAACTTTTTCCAACAGAATTCGAATAATTTAAAATAAAATTAAAGCATTAAAATTTTTTTTTGTATTCTTGACATGGAGTGCTACATTTCAAAGTTTTACCTTAAGATAATCATGTGATGATTAGGTAATCATTTGCATCTGTTAGAACTTAGATCATACCCAATTGTTTAAGAATATCGTAAATTTCGTCTTTGATTTCACTTGTCAATTTCATGAAAGATGCAGATTCTAATACATGTAGTACCACATGTATACAAAACAGAAAACAATGTCAAACAATATTTAGATATCATGTTGTCCGGGCCCTTTTTGCGTGACGCAGCCCATATGATATTGAGGATACATTTAGTATTATATTCCTGACCAGTTGTTATATAATCCTCACTTAAATCATTTCTAGTGATAATAAAATAATATAATAATAATAAAATTTATATAGCGCACATGATCCGAAAGTTCTAAGGCGCTTTACAGGAATATATATGTATATAATAATAATAAATCTAAATTATAATTAAGACATTAAGATATACATTAAAAATATACATTAAAAATATATATTAAAAATATACATTAGGAATATATCTTAAAAATAACAATAGCTGGACTAAATGGGATAGGTCTGACGGAATAGATAGGTCTTAAGATTACTTTTAAATGACATTAGATCGGTCTTAAGTCTCAAGTGTCCAGGTAATCCATTCCATAGTTTTGGAGCGCAAACAGAGAAAGCTCTGTCACCATAAGTTTTGGAACTCGACCAGGGAACTCTCAGAAAGCAATGAGAGGACGATCTTATAATGATCGTGCAGGAACATACAATGTATCTCACGAGTAAGTCAGTAATATACTAACAGGTAGCCAGTGAAGTTCTATTAGTAACGGAGTTACATGTACATGGTCATATTTCCTTTTGCAAAATATAAGTCGGGCAGCACAGTTCTGTATAAGTTGAAGTCTATGAGTATAAGGCATTGAGGAAGACCATATAGTAATGAGTTACAATTATCAAGTTTACAAGTAATAAAAGCATGAACTAAAGTCTTAGTACTGTCAACAGATAGGTATTTACGAATGCGAGATATATATATATTACGAACATGAAAAAAAGAAGACTTGCATATAGCAGTTACTTGAGATTCAAAGTTCATACAGTTGTCGAAAATTACGCCAATATTCCTAGCTGAGTCTGAAGCCCTGATCTGGTCACTACCAACATCGATTGGAGGAAGCTGCAACCTGGGACGATGTTGATGTGATCATTCTGCATAATCTAGCTGTTATTCTGGTCAATCAAATGCACCCTGAAACACAATTATAGCTCTGAAACATTTTCAACAAATTCATAGGATGCTCCCCAAGTTTAATATCAGACCTTCTGATAGGGTGCAGGAAAAAAAAAAAAAAATAGCGGGATTTTGAGGTAAAATTGTGCGGGGAAAAACGTCAATTGTGCGGGAAATTATGCGGGATTGCCATTTTTTTTTTTCATAAACAGAGTCTTGTTAAATGTTGTAATAAGCTAGCTCCCGCAGAGCTTAACCCAACCGACCAAACAGTCTCGATTTCTAAGTAACTACTGCTTTTGTGACATTATTTTTTGCATTTGTCACACGCAAAAATGAACCTCTAACGTCTCCATGGGGGCCTGCCAACTCTTTATTGTGCCGACACCTTTGGGACTCAAACTGGTCAAGTTTTAAGTAAATACAATACAAAGAAATCTTACAACAACAACAATAAAACAATCACAATCAATGTTTACATCACTGTCTAGTATGTAGCGGCAAAAGCAAATTTCATCATCAAATTTGTATTATCTTACAATTTTTGTTTTCTCAAACATTAGTAAAGTTGTTCCACTTCTATTCTCTGTGGAAACATAAATATTCTAACAAAACAATATCAAGTTAAATGGTCACTGACCTCAGTTGGTATACATTGGTCAGAATTAGAAATGTTGTCCATATTTGCACAAGTCGCTTACAATTATCGCAACGTGACTACCACTACTGTAGTGACTTCAGCTAGCTTGTTTTTCTGCTTTTTCTTCGCCATGTGACGATATTGAGCAATATGGCACTATACAACGACTGCTCTGATTCGTTCTTTGTAAAACAATGGAAAATAGGATTAGAACTGAGACTAGTGCCCAGTCCTACGCAAAGCTGTGGAAAGAATGCTTGTTGTTTTTATATACATGTACTCGTTTGTTCGCTCGAAGAAAACGAAGGATTTCTTGATTGTTTTGTAAGGTCGGTGAACAACCTAAAAAAAGTATTATTAGTGATTATTTGTAGTAACACTTGTTTTTATTAAAATTTCCAAGTATTTTTAGTATTGTGTGGGATTTTGCGGACTTTTAGGAATTGTGCGGGATTGTGCATGTTTGAACGAATTGTGCGCTCCGCACCCCTGCACCTATTCAGAAGGCCTGTAATATATTATAATCATAAACAGGCACAGTAGTTTCCCATTATAAAGATTTGCATTACAGTAGAATGGTTTTCAAGTGAGTTGAAAAGTCATTTATAGGTGATTGCTTTCAAATTTGATTGGTTAGTTTTGCATGACTGTGTTTATTTTTCCTCGTGATTGGTTCAAGTAAAACCAATCGTGGATTACATGTACTGAAGTCCATGATTGGTTTATTGGGTTTTCATATTGGCTCAGGTTCTGGTTTCATGACACTCCGATTGAAAACTGCCCTAATTAATACCAATTTTTAGTTGGCCTCTCTGGTGTTTGTAATCATGCAGGCAGTGTTCTCACCAGACCATGCCATTGCGGGGATCTCACGTTTCCCCCCCGAAATGGCACACTATAATATACTTGAGGTCTCTAAGGGTGCAAAGTAGAAAAACTAGCTGTTAAAAAAAAACAGTGTTAAAATAAGTTGTGAAATCAAATAAAAATATGTTTGATTGTTAATGAAAATCCCATAATGACCCTGCACTGTGTCTATGAAATATGTCCCACAATTTTTGTCTTTGTAGGTCCTTGGACTCCAATTAAGCTCAATTTTGTTGAGAACACTGTGCAGGCCGACCGGCCCTGGCATTTCCACGTATAGAGCTTATAAATTGTTTTAATATTATTAATGTATTGTTTGATTGTTTTTTTTCAGGAGCACAAACAGTGCTATTGGTGACATACTCAAAACTCTTGCACCATTTTTGAAGGTACATGTACATTTTATGTGTGCATTTAATCACCTCTGTATGTTTATAATTAGAGTCTGAGTAGGCATAATTATTGTGGCCAATTGCATGCATACAACTGTATGACTAATGAGCAACTCTATGGCTGAGGGGCATACACGTAGGTGTCATTTACTAAGCTCCCTGACAAAGCTTCTTCTTTTTTCATCTTTCACAGTTTTCTCATTCTTACTATAAAATTTTAAAGGTTTTAAGCCACCTTTCACTTTAATTTTCTTTAAAGCTATATAAGCGTTATGTCACAGTACTGCGCATGTGTGACAAAATGACTGGAAAGAAATTCTCAGAGCAATGAGGTACATCCTTTTCATTTAGGCTCAATGTTTTGTGAACAAGCACCTTAATACAATGTCACAGCTATCCTATGATATTGTAAAACAAAATGAAACCAAAACATTGATAAAGTTTTTTTTGAGTGTCGTAATCTATAAAAACAAGTGGACAGTTTTGCAACTCCACTTTGGTAAAATTCTGACTGTTTTTCACTGAAAACATGGCAAAAAATACAAGCAATGAAATATAGATACCATTCTTTACTGCTGTTTATCTTGGTTGTAGGAAGAATAAAAATCTTGGAAATCTTGCCATATTAACTGTGCGAAACTACAATCTGTGAATCATGGCTGTCACCCGATACAGGATGGCATTTCTGGCAATTTATTTTGATTGATTCTCATTGGATGTTACACAATATGGCTGTTAGTTCAATGGCTGGACACTATAACATGCACAGTATCGTGACACAATGCCTTTAAATCTGTCATCTTATTTCATGGTTTCTTTTCATTTTCCAGTATTTGCGCTTCTACCAGTTACAAACCTATGGCTCTGTAGAGCCAGATACTGACTATCTTATCCAATTCCCAATTTGATGGATCCCTCCAGCCATTTGGGAGCTCTGCTTTTAGGTTTTCTAATATGATTGAATTAATATTAACTTAATCTTTTACCAGCTAATTTACTGTTAAATGATATAATTAATGTACATGTACCAGTATTCTCCTAAATATATTTATCATCCCCTTTTCAGTTGTATGTAGCCTACATTGCAAATTTTGAAAAAGCAAATGAGACATTATCAACATGGACTAAGAGAGTACCTAAATTTGCATCGATTATTGAAGAAATCCAGGTATGGAAAGTACATCATTCTATGTAGTGTAAATGTAAATTCATTATTATTGATCAAATGTATGTCATTATATATATTTTATTATTATTCATTTTAGTCACAATCTTGATTCTGGATTATTTGTAAGGTAATACTATGACTTGTATAATTATAGTATCATAACTTTGTTTTATACATATTAATAAAATACATGTAATTATATATACCATACTTCAGTTCTTCAGTTCTATATTGGATCAGGCCTGAAACAATGGCAGAATGTTGTACAGTAATTACTGAGTAACACTGTTTTAATATCAACAGAGAACAAGAGAGAGTGAAAACCTTACACTGCAACACCATATGCTGGGGCCAATACAGAGAGTCCCAAGATATAAATTGCTGCTGACAGATTATATTGGAAAGTTAGCTGAAGATTCACCTGATATGAAAAACACACAAGGTCAGTACTACCCATGTACATGTATTGCCATTTCAATGACAAACTGGTTTAGGGGCCACTACATGCGTCTGTAGTCATCGCATTCAGCGATAATTTTCGAATACGAAACTGGACTATTGACTACTCTGTAAAATGTTTGTAAAATTCATGTACGCTGTATGTCTGTACATTTGTATATTCACAGACATTTTGCATACAGTTTACAGACATTTTGACATAGTTCTTCAAAGTTTGTAAATGGTTCAATTTTCCAGTGGGCAAGGAACAGAAAGATAACAAATTTATGGATGATCCAGTAATGTTAACCTCAGAATCGAAAATATCGGACATATTTGAATCAGAACGTTGCAAATAAATAAATAAATAAATAAATAACATTATTTACGTGTCTAGTCTTCTAGCTGACCCTGAAAAGGGTATACTAATCCGGGACATGGGTTCCTCGGTCGAATTGGAATTTGAGTTGGTTTTTGAGGAGGGAGGAAAACCGGAGAACCTGGATAAAAACCCCGGGATAAAAACCCTCGGAGTATGGGTGAGATACCAACAAACTCAACTTTACGGTGGCCCGGTCAGGTTACCATGTTACCACGATAGAACCTAACGTGGTAACGTGGTTTTGAACGAAATTCAAAACCACGTTACCACGTTAGAAAAGTCCGCGTAGAACTGGGCCTCGAAGCACATGGCTGACAAAATGGCGAAGGGGAAGGAAGAGAGTGGATCAAGCGGAGATTTTCATCTGTTTGATAATTTGCGTTGATAATTCACTTTTTTACCATTCTCCACAATATCCTTATCCTCAGTGGATGAACTGCTCGAATTCTTGCATCTTTTCCCTTTTCCGTTTTTCCTTGAGGTCTCCTTTTTTTTCTCCCATACCTTTACAAATCGGTGCAATTCAAGTACTAGGAGCCGGAAGTGAAAAGTGTTTGACTGCCTAATGAATACATTGCGTCTACCTAGCACCAAAACGAACCCTAACCGTCACAAAACGAGTTCTCAAGTGGTTCACAAGTGAACGGTGAAATAGTACTGAATAATTGCAGTATTTTGGTTACAACCTGGTACGTGACTTCAACGACTTGACTGCCCCAAGCCTGGGATTCAATAGAGGTAATCGCCTAACTCTGTTGCCACCCAATTCAGCTCCCTCTCTTTTTATTGATGGTGCCTCTGTTAATCGAGTTACATCCACAAAATGTCTTGGAGTGCATATTGACGAACACTTATCTTGGAATGTGCACATAGACAAACTGTCAAAGAAAATTGCCTCTGGCATTGGCGCCCTGAAACGCACGAGACCTTTTGTACCATTTGAAACACTCTTGTGTATCTATAATGCTTTAGTGCAGCCCCATTTCGACTACTGTAGCGTCGTTTGGGGAAATGGCAATAAAACTCTTGCCACTAAACTTCAAAAGCTACAAAATCGTGCTGTACGAATTTTGACTTCTTCCAATTACGACGCCAATGCTGATGATCTATTCAAAAAGCTTGGCTGGAGAAAACTAGACAATCAACGGAAAATTCTAACTACTACTATGGTCTATAAATCGCTAAATGGCCTAGCGCCTGAATATCTTTGTTCAAAGTTCGCTGACCTTAGTAGCGTTTCGAGTTATTCTCTAAGGGACACCGAGGGCAAACTAGCTATTCCTCTGCCCCGCACCAATTTTCTAAAGAACAGCTTCAGTTATAGCAGTGCGGTACTTTGGAATAGCTTACATGTCGAACTGCGGCAAGCAAACTCTCACTTGTTTTAAATCTCGCTGCAGCGATTTCTTTCACAATTAGTAAAATTCATTATACACACGACATTCATGGAAAGTAGGCATCTCTATTTTATTCATTTGTTTTTATTCATAGTTAATATTAGTTAGATAATTATAGTCAGATATTGTATAGATGTAATAGTTAGATATTAGTTAGGTGCGTTATTCAAATTATTAGATATTAACAGTAACAGTCCGCGCAAGAGGTAGGCACAATTCTATTGTTCAGATGCAATTTGCTTCCCCACTTTAGTATATTCTGTTTTTCATACTGACAACTCATCAACCCTTATATCATAAATTTCTGAAATTATATCCACTAAAAATGCATTTTAAAGGTAGAGTTCTTTTGTGTGAAAACATTTAGTCCAATCAGAAGAGTGCAAAACAATAACCAAGAAAACGTTCAATTCAAAAATGTTCCCCATATTGAAAGTTATGAGAGTTTTCACTAGATGCAATTCAAATCTGTTTACAAAATGAGAAAATTTGTTCTCCTTCTTCAATTTTAGATAGATTTTAAAGTCTAAGCCAATGAGGTGGAAGATTGAAACAATACCACAATTAGCACCTTTTTACATTCCATGCATAACATATGCCTACCTCTTGCGCGGATCATTACTTAACATTGTAGTGATTAGATATTTCAACTATTCCTACTTTTTATAATATAATCAAAGGTCTGATGTTTTAACCGTGTATTAAATAAAGTTATTACTTAATTACTTACTTACTATCATGTGACATAAACACACATTACTCTGGAGAATTGACTTTGAAAATTAATTTTATTCAGATAGGCATGACTGCATTATGATTAGAATGAAAAAGGAACAATTCCCAGAGTAGCATCTGTTTACATCACATGATCTGAATTGGGTGGCAACAGAGTTTTCAATCAGTAAAAACAGTATCAATTGCCGCTCCTTCAAAGAAAGATATTGATCAAATGAATGACACCAAAATTATACAAAAGTCTTTTATTATTAAACAATAACACCATATTTAAACAGCCTCAATCTATATTTCAACGAACGTATCGGCAGATTCAATGTAAACCTAACCCCCAAATTAAAAAAAATACCATTTTCGACCCCAAATCATTTTAGAACGACTCTACATACACCTGAACTACAATGGATAATTTTGTTCTTTTGAATTGAAGTATCGTAGGCCTAATTTAACTCTGCGAATCGTTGTGTGCCATAACATGAAGCCTTACTCAACGTATCTATATGTCCATGTTGACTCTCCAGAGTGTCACCACAGGTGGGCTTGTTTAGCTTTACCTCTACTTCAAACAGATGAAAATCTCCGGCAAAATTTCCGCTTGATTCACTTTCTTCCTTCCCTCCGTCATTTTGTCAACCGGCCATGTGCTTCGAGGCCCAGTTCCACGCGGACTTTTCTAACGTGGAAACGTGGTTTTGAATTTCGTTCAAAACCACGTTACCACGTTAGGTTCTATCGTGGTAACCTGACCGGGCCACCGTACAACTTACCTGTGGCGCCGTGTTGTGGGAATCGAACTCGGGCCACAGAGGTGAGAGACGAAGTGCTTATAACCATTGCGCCACCCCGACTCCCCTAAAATGAAATGCCCAACTGTCGGGTATTGATGTACATTTCGCTTACTGGCTGGGCCTGAGAAGTTTTCAAATGACCCAAGTATGCCTGGGGTGGAGTTGGGCAGGCCTGGAATTTATATAAAATCAAGTAGAGAAAAAAAACTGTGGCGTGATTAGCAGCCAGAGAAGATGCAAGGGTAAAAATGTGCAAGCTGCAGATGTTGTTATAACAGCTATATATAATAATTAGTTTTTGTTAGAGTAGTATCCCCCAGCGTGATGTACACGCTGACACAAAAATATCCCACAAGACCTCAAACAAAGATCTGAAATGATTATATTAGAATGTTTTTATAGTTAACTTAAGTTCAGCGTTTGTCCTTTTTTAGATGCACTGGATATTATTGCTGAGGCTGCAAGACACGCCAATGACAGCATGAAGAAAACAGTATGTTTATAATTCTGTCCGACAATAAAGAGAATCCATATACATGTAGGCTGCCATCCATCTCCTGTCAAATATTGTTTTCTTGAGGGGATACGGATGGCTGTGACCACACCGCGGCAAAATGTCACGCGCATGCGCCTTAGATGAGCCCAGCGCGCGCGCCCGCCCAGTTTCCCGCCGAAACTAAAAGAAAATAGAGACACTCACCCCTGTTTCTAATTTTAAGTACGTATGCGTATTTACGTGAAATGTTTCGCCAAAAATAAGAAAACTACTTAAAAGATAAGCGTAATACTTTAACAGGTTGAAGTTTTCTTAATTTGTAATTCACTGTGAGTTTACTAAGTTATAAAATTATTTACTAAAAAAGTTTAAGCCCTCGGTAATTTGTATTTGATAGCAGAGCCTTCGTTCTTTCGGCCAGCGGAGCATACCGTTTTGCCGCGGTATCGGCTGTGACACAGACTAGAGAATCCATTGTTTTAGGGAAAGATACTTGTGGTTTTCTTCCATGATAAGAAAAACGGTCTAGCCAACCACATTCTTCATTCTTTCTCAGGTGAAATTCCTGTGAAACAAAAAAATGGTTTAAGTGTGTTGACCTTAATCTGCAGGTTTCACTTCCTCATTTCATTTTCTTTGAGAGAATGATTTATTAAGGCTAGGGAAGAATGGTTAAAGAGCTATGCGTATATAGGTATTGCTTTCTAGTTCAAGAAAATATTGTTTAATATTTTTTTTTTAACAACAGGAACGATTTCAAAAATTGCTTGAAATCCAAGAAAGGCTTCACGAGGAGTATGACCTCATCACTGCAAGCCGGGTAAGTCTCTCTTCTTCTCTTCTCCCTCCCCATAACTCCTTATGCTCTGCGCTCGTTCCAGGCGCTTCGCTTCGTATCCAACCCCACTTCATATAATTTGCGTTAGTCCAAAACAGATCTGTTTATTCCCAAAAAGACTGAGGCACTCAAGGGGCTCAATCACTCAAAGAGGCTAGGCGGAGAGTATAAATGATTTCAAAAAAGATCTCTATCGTATAAAGTGAGATTTTTTTAAACCCAGACTTTATATTTAATTTTTATTATAATATTTGTATATACGGCTCTTGATATACCTAATGAGTATCCGTATTGAAATAAAGATTCATTCATTCCGCACTCGTCCCAGGCGCTTCACTTCACTCCGCGCTTTTCAGACGCTAGTACTGGGGGGGGGGGGGGGGGGATAGTCCTGCAAAAATGTTGATTTCTTTAAAATGGAGTGTAGTGCTGGTTGTCACTCGTGAATGGTTCCACGCTAAAGAATACGCCAAGACCCTGACCAGTGGTACTGTGTACAATGGTTAATGACCCGAGGGCTAA
This sequence comes from Actinernus sp. WN-2022, assembly GCA_030867875.1. NCBI lineage: Eukaryota > Metazoa > Cnidaria > Anthozoa > Actiniaria > Actinernidae > Actinernus > Actinernus sp. WN-2022. Next base: position 27,105,121 of record JAOWCC010001634.1, read on the forward strand.
AAATGTGGACTGACTAGCCTCCTTTTTTATATTTTTAAAGCAGATGTCTTTGCAAAAAGGTTGATTGTATGGGCTTCAATATTCCTCACTATTTCTGAGAATAACTGCCCCATCTGCAGCAATAGACGTAATTCACTCCCCTCAATGTTGCCCTAATACAGATCACCTGACCAAACCCTTTTTCTTTGTTTTTGTTTCTTTATCCCCCGGAAAAATGCATAAATTACTCTAACTCCAACACAAAACCATAAATCCCCTGGAGACATCACGTGATTTGTATTGGGTCTTGACTTATTCTTTAAAGAACACGAAGCGGTATTAGTTAATTTACATTAATTTAAATACGGCCCAAAAAACCGTGCTTTTGTCCTTGAGATCCAATCAAGTTACGGAACGGCACGGTTACAGTACGGTAGAGCAGATTTCGTATGAGTGTGACAAACTACGGCGTGTCCGTAACCGTGCTGTAGCCGTGTTGTAGATGTGCTGTGCCGTAGTTCTGTGATTTGATTGGATCAGCAGGAGAAAAACAATGGGAAACCATTTCAAAGTCACGGCATGCCGTACGGTAACCGTGCTGTAGTCTGCTGTAGTTTGTCCCACTAATACGAAATCTGCTCCATTGCATAAGGTCAATACGTGTAAGGTCCTTACTAGATAGCTTGGAAGATGTAGACGTAAACTAGTACAAATCACTGTTACCATAACATGCACAGAAGTATAGTAGCACAAATTTATCAACGTGTCTATGTAATTAGCTTGAACAGCTAATAGGCCTTTTGCAGGAAACTCCGGTACTGATCATCACTTCAGTAACCAATGAATTGCGCTTGTGATCCCATGGGAAAGGTTTTACTGGGTGGCAAACAAACTTCAAAACGCTGTTATAGGAAGATCGACAATCGATTGGAGGTGGAAAATAACACTTACAAACAGGGTTTGCTAAGAACACTGCCGGTCCCGTACATTGTTATAGCATTCCTGCAAAAGGCCCAATGGGTAAACTACAAATAGATGAATAAAAGTATGCTATCACACAAATGGTAACCGTTATATCATGTCTTGGAATATTTAACCAGTGTATGCTTCTGACTCATCGTTTGGTAAACCTTTTAAGATTTGTATGTGGTTGTAGGAATTCGTCAAGGAAGGTGATCTCATCAAAGTAGCGGCTCGTAGTCAGGCTGGACATCAGGAACGAACATTATTATTAGTAAGTTGGTTGGTTATCATCCCAATTACGGCCATTTATCACAGCGCAGATCTTGATTTCTTACGGCGGAATCACAACACTTTACTGATTTGCGACGACCACACCACGGCAAAACATGCTCCGCTGGCCGATAAGAATGAAGGCTCTGGGGAGGGGATTGTTGAAGTACAGAATTGGTAAAGTTTCCGAGGGCTATAAACTACAGTATTTTACAAGGATTTCCAGCACTGAGAAACATCGTATCTGAACACACGTAAAAATACGATAATTTTACGTGTGTGGATATCGCCTTTCAGCCAATCAGCGATGTCCACGTCACGCGCTTACCCTTGCTTCGAACAACCGGGCCCAGGTCCAGGTATTGTTTATAAAATATATAAAATAATACATGGACGCTTGGAGATAAGGAATTTATCTTCTCGTGTTTAACTCCATATCTCACTCGTTTGCTGCGCTCACTCGAGAGATATCGAGTTGAACACTCTAAGCTAAATTCCATATCTCTGCGCGCCCATATATGTTTTAGTAAAACTCACATTGAATTAAAAGTTAAGAACTCTTAAATCTTGAGAGAGCCGTGGTGGTGTAGTGGTTAGCGCTTTCACCTTTCACGTCGAAGACCCGGGTTCAAACCCCAGTCAAGGCAGTGATTCTTCTCAAGGTGTAAAAACCTGGCTTTCTACATTTTTTACCTTTGCGTATGTGTACCGCAGGTCAGCACATGGGATTCCAATTTGCTCGTAAAAAGAAACGTAATCGCTGGCAGCTCCCATGCCTTGAAACCTGAAGCACAATATCAATTAGACTTCCATTGTCTTGAAAAATCGATTGGACAGGTAAAACATTGATATCATACGGGTATGTTAAAGGGCACTGTCAATCAAATTGAACCTTCACGTTTTTTTTTAACAAAACTGCAGAAATAATACCTGAGATATAACATAAATACCAGAATGTCCTGATATGCTTTTCAAACTTTTTCGATAAAGGATGGAAAAGATTAAATTGTATTAAAAAAGCTTTTACTAGAAACTTGATTTCAAGTCGAATCTTTGCCATCCTTCATCAAAATTGTCTCACATTTTCGCTTCCAGATTATTTTCCAGAACATTAAACATTATCTTGTCTACAGTATTACAAGTGCTGCAAAATGTGTTATTACAGTAAGATTGTTGCCAGAAATAGTGCAATTTTCTGGTTAATAGATGGATTTTTTTTAGTGTTTTGCGAAAAGTCGTGTTTTGGAATATCACGATCGATTTTGGAACCTGTTGTTGGTGACTGAATCCCTCATGGCTCGGGTGACCACGTAAAATGGCGGTCCCGTCTCCAGAAATGGGGACGTAAAAGAACCACTGAGGGCGCAAACAAATCTCTGGCGGTGACCACCCTGTGTGTCGGCAAATGAGATCGACTTGGCGTAATATTCTAGAGCTGACTAGCGAATGAGACCTCGACGTCCTAACTATAACCACAGTACCAATCGCACAGCTAGTTAGTTTATGGAATGTGACCAAGTGCCGAAACAACTGGTAAACCTATTACAAGTGTTGAACCGTGTATCCTACCATGTTGAATGTTTAATGAAGAAGTCAACATGTTGAACGATGTTGCAGGAAATACAGGCATGCTTTATTCCATTCAACAAGTTACAGCATCGCTCAACATGTTAGCAGGCGCACGCTGGGCTCATCAAAAGCGCATGCGCGTGACGTTTTGCCGCGGTGTGCTGTTTCGCCATCATACAAACCATGGCTCGACTCGCCGTAATATTTCCTTGAATCATATATGCGCCTGGAATTGCTCATTTACAAGAAAAGAGCAGTTCAACATTTTGAAAGGTGTCAGTACTAGCTCGTTTTAGCTTTCGTTTGTCTTTGGGAATACGTTATAGAAAGAAGAAGTGGCCAATTAGAGGAATTGCTCAACGGACCGGTAGATACTGCACTGCCATTGGCCGTTAGACGACTGGGAACTTCAAGGGTTGATGTTCGCTTAGTGTAGTAATTATCACGTTGGCTTTGCTCACATGAGGTTTTGAGTTCGGCGTCAAGAAAAAACCTTGCAATTCCCAGTCTTTTCCCTCTACTTTGTTCTCTTCTTGTTTACCTGTTAACCCTAGCCATACAATGTAGGTGACTAAGAACTCGTTGTTTACTTGGGAACTTAGAAACGGTTAGGGTAGCCTGCTTGCAAGGCGGTGGATAGTTTTTTTTTTCCCGAAAGACCCCATTCCCCCTCCCCCTCGTTTTGTCGCTTTGTCACTCATTCCCAAGCCTCAATCCTACAGCGCGTCCAACATGGCGGCCGGTTTGGCGATACTCGGGTTTTCTCCGGGAAAAGAAAACTATCCACCGCATTTCAAGCAGGCTACTGTTAGGGTACGTTTTGTGGTTCGTGTTTGGGGTTGGGTTTGAAGTCTATTGAGCGATTCCTGTATTTAGGAACGCGACTAGAAAGATGGTATTTGCCTAGTTTGATCAGTGAATATTTAAAAAAAAGTATTACATTTAAAGGTAGATTAGGAGTTTGGGAACTCGTCTTAAATACAATTATATTATCTCTGCAGTTCAACGACGTTGTGTTATGCTGTGCCAAATTCCCTGGTACCAATAAGTTGAAGGTGAAGGTGGCAATGGATCTCGATGGGATGGAAATTGGCGATGCCGACGACGTCGTTGAAACGCCCAACACATTCCGCATCACAAGCATCAAAAAGGTCATGGATTTCTCCGCTTCCTCGGAGGAGGAAAGGGACAAATGGGTGAACTCCCTCAAAGAAGCCATCGCCGAGGTTGTTCGAAAACGAGACAGTTACAGGCGAGGTAGTCAAGTAGAAGTTATGAGCGCCTCAGACCTTGGCAAAAAAGCGCCTGCCTGGGTTCGAGATGAGAGCGTGACAATGTGTATGTTGTGTGACGCCCTGTTCACCATAACGAGGCGGCGTCATCACTGCCGTGCCTGTGGGCGCATTTATTGCAGCAACTGCTGTCATTTTAAGGCTCCACTTGTTTACTGTGGCAACAAGCTTAACCGAGTTTGTCAAACGTGTCACACAATTCTAGTTGGAGGTCTCAAGGAGAGCTCAGTGAGGAAGAAAGTAGAAGCAGCACAGTCAATGGATGTGAAGAAAATCTCCAGTGGGACTAAAGTATTACTGTCTGGTTACTTGAGTTATAGAGGCGGTTCGGACAAGAACTGGGTCAGACGGTGGTGCGTGCTCTCGGACAGCTTTGTGTTCTTTTCTTATAAAGCCAAAAAGGTTCGTACTGTACTCAGAGAGTTCTCTTCCATCTAATGGCTATCCGTGACTTTACTTGTAATCATTCATGCCCTAAGCTTGATTTGGAATACGCTGCAGTTTCGGTTGTTGTTGTTGTTCAGCGCGGAGAGTAGGCTAGAAAATATAGTTACGAAGTCCTTATTAACCATTATTGCATACACGTTTAAATAGCTGTTATTTAGCTGAAGCATTTAAAACCTGATTAAAAGGCGATCTTTGTACTCTATTTTAGCTTTGATCGAGCAATGTAAGGTAACTAGATCTCATAATCCACATTTAGAGAAATTGTTCCTTTGATCTCTCCCTTTTCAAATTACATTCCACGAAAAGGATAATTATTAAATACACAACTACTCGTTGGAGGTAACTTTACTGTGGGTCAAAGTTGATAGCAATTTATTTGTGCAATGTTATGCGCACAGAAACTATTAACTAGTTGTTGTATGCTGCGTCTTGCTGGTCGCAGTTAAGCAATATAACACGCTGTCCATGTCTTTTTTTTTTTATAAACATGCGGGATATGTTGGAGAACAAAGAAAAACCTGAAAATCACGAGCCGCTAGGTTTATAACAGAGAACAAAGACATGCGGAAAGCATGTTATGTCGCTTTAATAAAATATCGACAACAACATTTAAAGGAGATAACGCGCGCACTGTTTCCATGTCTTAAGCTTCTCATATAAACATGTCTTTTAGCCAATCAGAGCGTGCGTACCATTTGTGTTATTTTATAATAATGAATATGATAGGCGGTAACTGGTTTGTGCCCTTGGCTTTTAATCATGGTACCTCATTTCGAATAAGCAATAATTTGCATTAGTCAAACAAGGCAGCCCCATAGGTCTGTGCTATGATTGAGTCAGTTTGTGAGCACGTAAAGGACGATGGCGTTGGTGAACAGCTGTATCATCCAGTAAAGCCATGCTCTCTTTCAACAGGACACTAAAGCGGCATTCACCCTTCCACTCCCTGGATACGTTGTAGATAAGCCAAACATGGTGAGAATTCACTGAGAAAACGTTTAAGTAATGTTTCAAAAATGCATGAATAATTAATGAGCATTTTGTCCAATCAGATGAAGCAAATCAGTCACATGCATGCCCCTTTATACCTGATAAAATCTCATCATTCTAAAAGGCCCGCGGAGGGATTTGAATTCTGTCCCAGAGGGAAACGGGGTTAATGATTGAGACAATGGAATTGCTATTGATGTTTCAGCTTTCTCACTGAATTGCTAATTAGGATGAACGTTTTATATAAAGAATATTAATGAACATGAAATTTTATATAAAGTTTCATCCTAATTAAGAATTCACTGATAAAGACCCAAAGATAGCAAAAAGTACACGGAACATAAGGTACCTAGATAATAAATTTTGCACTAAATTTACTAATATCAGCAGACTACCGAGATACACAGATAATATTTTTAAAATGAAGTTATCCGATACCATTACTTGTTTACCGAGCCACTGTTTAGTTCCAATTATTAAACCAAACTAAAAGCCTTAAAATTATAAAAACGTGCATCAAACTTACATATTTTGTGCCGGAGTCAAAAATTTAGAGTCTGCCGTCATGTCAGTCACATCGCTTTCCAAGTCTTGAACTTTATCGATGTAAACCACGACACCAAATCCTTCAAGTGCAGATTCTTCTTGCATTGCGAAACACCGCTTCAAACAACATAGTATGGTAATTTGTTCATGTCATTCCCTTGAGATGTTTGTAATTGCAGGCGGTGATTACTCGAATATTTTGCATGGCGTTGTGAATACAAAGGTTCAATGGTTCATTAAGTAACCATTCCCTTGAGATGTGCGTCTTTCTTTCATTGCATTCTTAAAGCGTTTTTGAAGCCGTTTAAAACACTCACAGCACGTGTTTTATCAAGTCTAAAAATTCTCGGGCTTCGCCCTAGAATTTTTAAACTTGATAAAACACTGCTGTTCGTGTTTTAAACAGTATTTCAAGCCCGACAATGAGGAATGGACGGGATTTCTAAGTCCGCGCAATTAGTCGGCTGCGCCGCGGACTGGAACTAATTGCGCGGACTTTGAAACCCCGTCCAGTCCGAATTGGACGCCTTGAAACGACTTCAAAACCTACTTAATAATTTCATGCTTGTTTCGTTGTTGTGGGATAAACAAGAAAATGATTTTAAAACTTCATGCGTTTAGTGTTTGGATGTTTTAGGCTTGTTGGTTTTACTTGCGTATTTACATACAGTTGCTTTGTTTGACTTAAGTAATCAAACACCATTGTAAATGAAAAGACGGAATGTTAACAATTATGCGCTTGTTCTCGTGGTAGTACGTGTTTACAACCTGGCGTGAAATTTCATGACAACATAATTTGGCGCTGTAGTTGTCGTCACGGTCATGCGCAGTGTCAGGGCAGTGTGCAAAAAAACAGGTTCCACATTGGACAGACGGTCTGTATGCATCAAGACAGGTATTGTACCTTAGCACTACAGCTTACCACTTTATATATTACATATTGTACCTTCAATTTTGTACAACTTGGGGAAGTCGGTCATCAATCGCGAGATCTCCCTTTGTTCAAGGTATTTGCCTTCAGTACTTTCAATTGAAATTATTTTCTAAGTCCAAGGACTTTGAACTATGACTATTCATAGACTTACAAAAGGTTTCAAAGTACCGTCGAGAGTAGGGGTTTCAAAGTACTGCACGTGGTAGAAATCAAGACCTCTGGTTGGCTACTTACCTCATGAATTATTAAGTAGTTTTTGAAATGTATTTCAAATACGTTACTATTTAATGGTGAAACCTTATTAACAAAATAGTTCGAAGTGAAATAGAAGGCATACTCTGACCACATGAATCTGTTATTAGGCAGATGACATCGATAAAGACCCGGCCTTCAAACTACATCACAAGAATGTCGTGGTTCACTTCTTTGCTCCCGAGGGTGAAGAATCTTTAAAAAGGTATATCTCATTAGTTCAGTCGTCGTATACCCTGGGGGCCAGAGGTTATTTGTTCCCGCCGACACACTAACACCGACCGGCGAAGCCTCCAGAGCCCGAGTGAGACTCAAGTGACGAAGTATCGGCGAAGCCTCCAGAGCCCGAGGGAGACTCGAGCGACGAAGTGTCGACGAAGCCTCCAGAGCCCGAGCGAGACTCGAGTGACAAAGTGTCGGCGAAGCCTCCAGAGCCCGAGTGAGACTCGACTGACGAAGTGTCGGTGGGAAAAATAACCTCAGGCACCCAGGGTAGTCGTCGTACTAATAGTAAGTTGCAAGTCAACAATAATAACAACAACTGTATTACCATGAAAAAAAACGTAAAAAAGTTGACATCGAACTCAAGTAAGAATAGACAAGAATGAGGTAATAGTTACACATAATAACTATAATTGATATAATCTAATTGGGTAACAAAGTAGTGTAGTTATAAATATTATTGGTTATAATTGACATTCTAAATGAGTGTGGTCAATACTTTGATTCTATTGAATTAAATTGGTTCTTCAGAAATAACCCCGCTGCAGCAGACTCCAAGTTGTACCTTAAAGGAAGATCGACTCACAGAAATTTGCTAGTCATAAACTAGCGTTATTCAGTCTTTGGCTGTAAACAAAACTGTCTCTGTCTCTCTATCTGTCTACCTCTACCTGTCTAGTGGAAATGTTTTTCACTCGCAAATTCAAAAATATGCTAGCATTTTGCGTGTTTGCAAGCGTGGATTTCGAACCCTGCAGTAGAATCGAAGTAGAATGGCCTTCTACTATATACATGTGTACTCAGGAAACGGCTGCAACAAATCCTTAGGCGTAATCATCGTATCGTCCTCACCCTCATGACACTTTGATAGCAGCTAAGATCAAATGTCTTGATTCTCGCGCGCGTGACGAAGCCAACCGAATCGCGCGTTCTTAGTATGTTCATATGAAAGGGTAATTAGAAAATGCTTCGGTCTCTTTCCCCAGGTGGATGCATCACTTGTCTTATGCAGTAAAGGCGGAAAAGGTCCCAGAGGAAAAAGCAATAGAACGGCCGGCCATCAAGTAGCGAGAATTGATTAAAATCAACGAGAACACTAATAACTCGTATTCACAGAATTTGATGCCAAACCAATGAATATACACGTATAAAAGTAGTTACAACGTCGGCGGTGATGATTTAGATTGAACTAACTTAACTAAATTTAGTTGGCGTCGCCTAAATTTAAATGTCACATGCCAACGGTCCTCAGATACCGGAGAGACATTGAATCGCGGTTTGACTAATCAACGGTCTTATATTTTCGAATTATAGGTTACATCCAGTCTCCTGATTTTGCTGTGACCGTTAGGGGTTGATAAATTATGCTCCTCATTTTGAGTATTAATTATGCTTTTTGGCGTCACCCTAAAAAACAGCCTATTATGCTCCAAATTATGCTCGACTGAAGCTATATATGCTCGTAATTATGCCTGTACTTTTGCCGGAAAAAAATGCCCCCCCCTAATACCTGCGCATTTCATACATGATTTCATCATAGTTAATAGAGGAGAATGAATAATAATGAAGTTCGCCGGCTTTCATAACCAGTCTCCTCTATTAACTATATATGATGTCATGATACAGCTTCTAGTTCACAGTTTGTTTTTCTATTCATGTAAACCGTTATCACTGGTGACTGGTCTGCATGAAAGTCATTCTCATTTCACTCACTATCACACCAGTGTCTAACTGATTATTTGTAAACTAATCAATATACATGCAAACATATTGAAAAATACTAAAATATCACTATTATGCCGCTAAAAAAAACCTATACCGGCATTATGCCTGATGCTCCAACTATAGTATTATGCTCCAAATTGTGCCGGCATAATTTATCAACCGCGAGTGACCGTTGGTCTTGTTGTTATACTAATTTAGGTGACATCAACTAAATAGTTATCTAATTTAGTTAAACTGTAAACATCATGTTGGAGCAACTCTAGCCGGCCTTTTCCATTTTATTATTAGTATTGGTAATCATTAGTGTGCAAGTTCAATTAACGATTAATAATGATGTTTGAAAATTGTAACAAAATAGAATTTCAAACATCACAAGCACTATTAATCGTTAATTGAACGTTACACACTAATGATTACCGGTTAATAATATAGATGCAAAAATAAAATAGACTGACTGAATGAAGTAGTTTCGCATCGAATGAACTGTGTTTGCACTGCTGTTAGTGATTAACACGTCTATTCTCAGCTAATCAGAAATGAATATTTTTGTATCTATTATTAATAAGGGAATAACATGTCTTTTGGAAGGCATGTTATTTTTTCAGCCCGTGTAGTACCATTTGCGGCCCGAGCGTAGCTAGCCTGCGAATACAGCCGTCTCGCATCGCGAACCACAATCATAACGTGGCCCCCGAGAGAGACGTCTGGGTCTTGAGACGGAAAATTCCATACTGATGACGTCATGCGGCCAGGATCTGGTCGCGACATTTGATTGGCTCGTATATGATAATTAGGCATACTTGTGGTTCCCGATGCGAGACAGCTGTATTCGCAGGCTAGAGCGTAGTGAGTACTACTAGGACTGAAAAATATGACCCGAGAAAGACATGTTATTAGTATTATTAAAATACAAGGCCAAATGAAGAGCAAGAGCCAATGAGATATAGGGCTGGCCCGCCAGAGGTCGTTTGCAGCGCGATACACGCGCGTTTTCACGAGGGCGGTTTTGGTATTTGGCCGCGTATTTTTATATCCCAGTAGCGATATCAAGGTCCTATTCATTAGTAGTCACTTGCGTGAGCATAAGGAACGTTATAATGCGTCGTTTCGTGCTGCCTATTCCCATGCTTCGTCTCGGCTTGAGTCAAATTGACCGACAACATTTCTTGACATAGCTGTATGATTACAAAATCTGCAGACAACTCATGCCACTTATTGCATAGAAAGGAGATGTTTCCGAACAAATCTCGCAATTGTCCACTTTAGAAACGAGTAGGGGAGGGGCGAGTTCGGTTTCGCAAAGATGGGGACAGTTAATTGCGATATTTGCCATGTTTGTTTCTATTCTGCAATAGACCCTTTCAGCTTGCCTGTTTGTTGCCCCATTTTGGACCACGTGACCTTTACCTTGAGTAGTGCGTTTTTGTTTTTCTGTATCCCAGGAGGAAACGTACCAATTTCTATAATTGGAAAGCAAAGCACTGAATCGTCTGGAGAACTACACGTGGTCTAAAATGGGGCAACAAACAGGCAAGCTGAAAGGGTCATTTGGGGTGTCCCCAGTAACGATCCCAAGCGCCTTTGCGAAACCGAACTCGCCCAAATTCCCTACTCGTTTCTAAAGTGGACAATTTAAAACGGGCAAGGCAAGTCACTTGCACAGCAAGTAAGACAGATATCCCGTGGCACAACGTTTCCTCAACCCAAATGTGATGCTTGGAGGTGATCACAAAAGCATGACGTCATTACGCATAAGTCCCATTCAACAAGGCGGCAACGTGACGTCATCGATATTTTCATAATAGTAAATATATGAAAAATACGCCACACAAGACCAGAATACATGTAGTTTGTTCGTACAAGTTCATATACGTAGAGGATAGTACACGGTGATGCGAAGATATGAATGTTATTCTCGAGAGTACTGGCAGGTCATACCTACTCTCATCGTCGGACTGACCCAAATTTTTGGCTTTTTGAAGAGAATAAAGCCGAACCAGGAATGTAAAGCGAATAGAAAGAGAGCCACGCAAATTTGTAGAAAGATAAGTGAATGCGGCAGGTTTAGCTACCACGCCTGTGTTTTTTGGGCCGATCGACCGAGCCAACTTTAGCCAACCGTATTAACGAGAAACGGGACAAAAGGTCGGTTATAACGTTAATCTGTAATATTTTTGTACTCCATTTTTTCAGCTTTTGAATGAGGACTGTTTCCTACAGAAAGCAAAAACAAATATCGTACGATTCGTCAAAAGGTATTTTAAGCATTAAAATATTCTAATGCTAGACGAAGAAAATGTGCAGGTCGTTTGCCCAAAGAAATATTTATCTAAGTAATTTAATAGTGTTTTTAAAATACAATATACTGTGTAGGTTTTTAAGGAAACGGAATACCTAATAAATATAGAATAATATTTATACTGGTTTAAATTTGTTTATGCTTAAATTTTGGAGTTAGTGAAAACCATGGATTGTACACTAAGTTGGGAATAATGAATCGCATACTGAAATCGTTTTATTCTTGTCAGAAATCAAGATTTGAGACGTTATATATATACAGACGAGGCTAGTTGTCGCAATGATCGCAAAATTGGAGCCGGTCAGAAATGTCTTAAAGGGGAACTGAACCCTAAAATCAACCCAACGTCTACAAAGATATATTTGGAAGTAATAAGTTCTGCTATTTTATTTTTCTGTGTTGCGCGTTTATGAGGATAAAATAGGCCCTTTGCAGCTAACAGTCACGTGCTGATATAATACTTCATTAACGAATTAATTGAGCTCGTGATCCCCATGGGAAAGACGTTGCCATGGATGCTGGAGAGCAAGCTATCTTTAAAATCGCTGTTTTTGAAAGATCGACAATCGATTGGAGGTGGAAAATAGCATTTACAAATAGGTTTTGCTAATAGCGGATATTTTTTGCTCTCCAGTACAACCACGTGATGTGCTAGCTGCAAAGGACCTATTAGTCTCCAAGTCCAGTTCGATTTTGCCGCTGAAAAATCTATATTGTGGCGGCTCAATTCAGTGCAAATTTCCCCATATCGTACGTCGCACATACCAAGGAAAAACGATCACACCTCCAGCACAAAGAACATACAATTGTCCGCAATTAGAAGCCGTTAATCCCGCTGTTCAATGTCGGGGATAGCATGGCAAAACTAATTTATTCCTCGTACCTGACGTCACAAAGTACAAGACTTGAGCCGTCTGTACATAGCGGAGGCTGTGAGGAAGGTTTTCGGATTTTCTCTTTCTAGACGCGCAACTGATTTATTTCGAGTACATGTTTCTACAGATGTTGGGTTGATGTTAGGGTTGAGTTCCCCTTTAAGCTATGGCCAGACGAATTTCACATCATGTAACATTGTTGGGGTGGCCAAACGAGTCCAACGTTGTATAAACATTGAAGACGACAAGGATTCTGGGACCGAAATTTACCCAAAATCTATTATGTAACTATTTACACAAAGGCTTGGATCAGCATTTTAACAATTATTATATTATATATAGCACTGTAGTTAATATCTTGAGTACATTACAATATTGTATATCTGATACAATAGGCTCTTTAAGCTAACAAATTGTACTGGAGGGCAAAAAATATCTGACTTCATTTATTTAAAGGCCTTGTACAAGATCGGTAGTGTTAGTAGCAAAACCTGTTTGTAAATGGTAATTTTCACCTCCAATCGATTGTCGATCTTTCTAAAACTGCGTTTTTAAAGATAGCCAGCTCTAGCACCCATGGCAACGCCTTTCTCATGGGGATCACGAGCTCAATTCATTCGTTAATGAAGTATATCAGCACGTGACTGTTGGCTGCAAAGGTTATAAAGTGTTGATATAGTCTTTTCCTTTGTTTCTCAACGCTTTAGGATTCCCAAATACAAACTTCATGTTTGGTTTCCTACAAATGTTTAATTCTTTGTTGAGTATATATTTTTATTGTTTGTTTGTATTCCCGCTTTCTGTTTGTATTCCCGCTTTCTGTTTGTATTCGACCATATTCATTGATAAGTAGGCTTCGGTTGTGGTTTCTTTTACTGAAGAGATATTATCATACGTTTTATTAGGCCATCCTAATAAAATGTTTTTTTACCATCGCCCGACCGACCCTTTTTATTTTGGAAAAGCAAAAAAATTTGCACGGTTTGAGACCGATCCAATTTTTTTGTAAAAAGTGAAAAAAAAAGATAGATTTTTTAACTACACTTCTTTTCCGAGCTCTCTACGTATTAGTTTCTTGCCTTTCTCGTGCAAATTGTCTAGCCACAAGTAGTACAGGAGAAAGTAGTTGAGTAATAAATGAACATTTTTACGCGAGTCTTCAATCCGACTTGGTTCCAGATCCCCTAACCTTTTTTTACCGTCCGACCGACCCACCATGCATCACGAGCCAGAGGGCGATGGCAAACTTAACATTTTATTGGGATGGCCTTACAACAAACAAAATAAACCTCCTCCTTTATACCGTGTAAAAGACATTCAATACTTTTTTATCTTTGATAAATTAAAATGAAACTGAAAACCGAAAAGGACACGTACATGTAAGACAACAAACAAAACTAAGAAAAGTATAAGAAGCTTAAAAATAAGTCCACAAAGCCTTAGAACCTGTCAAAATCTAATTCAAAATGCTAATTCTTAAACATAAAAATTTGTTTATGTTTTGAAAAGAATCTTCCTTTGAACTTCCTTTGTATAAATCAGTTGTGCATGGAACTACGATTGACACCAGCTTTTACAAATAATCGAATAATTAATTCATATAATTCGAAGATGCTCCGTATTTAACACGGTAAAGACCAACAGAAAATGTGACTGTAATTCTGATTTATTTTCGATTGGAGTTTTAAGCAAATTGAGAGATTATTTCAGCGGCCACCAAACCCAGCGCGCGTCACTAGTCGCTGACAAGCTCATTTATAATTCATAGGAAGACTTCCTTTGGCTTGAAATCATTCGAATCCACCTGCATGCCGCGTCCGGTCTGCGTGAAGACAACAGGGCGCGAAATACACTTCAAGCGAGAAACTAGGACTGAATACAGTACACTTCAGGCTACATCATCCGTCAAAATGTTAACAGTCTCACTGGTGGGGAAAAAGTTCAGCTGCAGCATCCAGCTTCAGGTATTAAAGCAAAGCCTAACATTCTCTATTCCGCTTACTGTCATGGCGTAATCCATATTGAAAACATGAATACTAACGAGAAAATCGCTTTGGACTAAGTTTTGTACCTTACCACACCTTAAAAGCTACTTTTTAGACCATGTAGTACTACTGCTGCGACGAGAGCCTTAAAATGTTCATTTTAGGGTGCAATAAAGTTCATCTTGAACTTGACTTGTTCTCGAATCCTGTTTGAATGTATAATTTTGGTTAAGTGTCATAATATCAGCTGTTTCGTTTGAAAAAAAGTGATTCTACTCCGTATAATGTCAGTTCAATTTTGTTATTTACATGATATATTTCGCCTCAATTTTTAATACTGGTCCATGGCATTTCTTTCGCAAATACTCTTAAGCTAATAAGTGAATATTTTAGTCTAAATAATTCTGTCAGACACTAAGTTTCCTCTCGTTTTTCTCCTTGAGGTAAATAAGCTTCAATGCTGTGGAGGCCGGCCATTTTAATGCAACTTTAATGGATTCCCTGGAGCGCCTTTGCTGCCTTACGCAGGATATGAACTCGGGATAGTATAAATAGCTATGAAAAATATGATTTTATGCCAGTATTCAAATTTATTAACTGAAAGTATGGAGTCTAGTTCCTATGGTTGTTTCCTTGGAAGTGGCAGTTTTTCCCCGGATGTAAGTGAAGCGTCTCAATAGCGAGTTCAATTATAATGTAAAACCAGGAAAATTGACGCCAGCAATGAAGCACAGATGTTATATATACATATCACATAATGACGAAATACTACCAGAAAAGTATTCGTCCAACGATTGTTTCAATTAGGCAGAAGTCAAATAACTAACTGACCTTGTCAGAATTATTAACGATGAAATGATCACTGAAAAAAATCGAACAAATTACGCTTGAAGAAAAGGATATCGTTTTTTTTGGCTTTGAGAAACGTTGTACTTGAATTTGTATTGTCTGTATTCAAATTATTTGTCTTTCGCCGTGCTGATAAAATATGATAATACTATAGAGTAAGTAAGCCAACTGTTTCCGTGGACTTTGTGTCTCAAAACTTTAGGCGTGACCGAATTGAACCTTCAAGTAAAACAAAGCTACTAAAGCAACACACTGAGATAGAAGTAAGAAAAAAGGCCATGTGAATTTTTCAATAGATTAAAATATTAAAGTCACACAATCATTCTAGAAACTTGATTTCGGTCAGTTCAGTTGGAGTGATCCGATTTCAAGTTCAGGTCCTAAATTTCTCCACTCGAATCTTTTCATCAACTCGAATCGTCGCCATCCTTCGAATTCGTCGAAATGTTCTCAAATGTTCGGCCATTACTGATTAGCTTTCATCGCTAGAAAGTTTATCATTTGGGGTTGACTTAACTCTTTAAGCATCGATCGCAGAAATCTCTGAACAGGTTTAAATAAAAGTATAAAAAGAGTGACTATCTATTGAAAGCGGCGTGGTTAAATACCCACACACAAAAGTATCATTGTATTCAATGTTAGTAATATGAGAGTAATACCACTGGTAATGAATGTGATCTGGAAAGGGTCTTGGGTTTCTCATTCTAGCTCTGGGCCGGGTTGTTCAAAGCCCGATTAGTGCTAATCCAGGGTTAATTTCCATGACAACCAGTAGGTTCTGTGCAGAGTTAATCCAGGATTAACACTAATTGGGCTTTGAACAACCCGGCCGGCCCTGACTTCTAAAAACGGGCGACCTGAACCCAAAGAAAATCTTAAAAGTAAGGGAACATGCAAACATTTGGATAATGTTTACGCCAACAAAACCTTACTTGACCGTAGTAATGCGAAATTTGTATTAGATAACAATTTCATAAATTTCTCGATCATAAATTGTATTTTCTCAGACGACATTTATGAATTATGACATTCACGGTGCTAAAAACAGCCACGGAAAGAGTTCAAAACGATGTATTTGAAAACCTAAATCTTCATGACTTTATTATCTAAAAGATAAATTACTGCCACTAAAACATATTCAAAGAAACTAGTGTTTTTCAAATGAGATGAATAATAAATCGCAAAGTTCAATATTTTGCTATTGAAAAATATGTTTTCATTTATGTGGGCTTTGTGGTGGAAGGAATGATAATAACAAATCAACTTTTATCAATAAAGACAACATAAGTATATTTTAGCCGCAATTATATTGTCCCATTTTTCTCAGGTTCTTTTCTCCATTAATGGCTGTCTGAAAATTTCAGTTTTAAAAAGCTTATTTAAAGTTTTTTTCCTGAGATGTTTCAAGCTGATCATTAATTCAATGTGCAATGTTTAGATATTCTACACTAATACATCGAATTTACCATTGTATTCGGCTAGAGAATCCATTACCGGCCTCCAAATTAAGGAGCTCAGTTAGCTTTGAATCAGTGTGAAGACTAAACGTAATACTCATATATTTTATTCTATCTAATACCAACACCGCAGTGAAATACCCCTTACAGAGGCAGTCAATCGAATTGAACCTTCAAGTTTAATTTCTTTAAAACAAAATTACAAAATAACAACCCGCGAGATAGAAGAGAAATACCATGTGAATGTCCTGCTCAAACTTTTTCGACAGAGGATATGATGGCAAAGATTAAAATGGATTCCAAAAGCTCAATCTAGAAACTTGATATATTTCGGTTAGATTCTCGGTTACAGTGAACTTTCAAGTTGTTCTATATTGTTCTTAGTAGTTTTCATCCACTTGAATCATTGTCCAGCCTTCAGCAAAATTGTCTCGAATTTTATCCAGTATTCCTGAAAAGAATACTCTGCTAATCTGACTAATTAATTTTATGAACATAGACCAAGCTATATTAAAATATAAGGCTAATATCAGAGATGCCAACTTGAAAACGTCAACCATCGTTTTCAAGTCAGCTTTTCATAATCATAAACATTTCCAATGATCCTTGCTATCTGTTGCCAGATAAACTTTTTTGTAGTTTCATTTAACTTATATTAAAGAAGCTTTTGATAAAATTAGATAGTTTGAACATAATTTCAGTTGAGCTTTTCACAGTGATGCTAAAAATAGTTGACATAATCCCTTTAACGTACAGGGGTTGTTTCTCGGATTTACTGTTAACCTAAACAAGCCACCTTCTTTGACCGGGCAATCTGCTGGGCCACTCACCTGAGATTTCCGCTAACCATTGATCTATTGCAAAGTGTCGATGATATACGTTAGTGCGAAAACAGACAACATTCAATTAAAATTGTTTATTTTGCGCCGTGTTGTTCATTTTTTAAATATTCAATATCATACAATATATAATACAATATAGCTTTATTGGCACCTTGAGACAAAAAGTGATCAGTGTACATCCAATAAGCATGAGTGGAGAAAAAAAATAGAGAAAAGAAATACATAATAGGCTAATTTACAATTTCTTCATATAAATCCAAAACTTGTTTTATATAAATGCTGCTTAACTTTATAATATTTACATCTTTCATTGAGATCACATGACATTAGCTTGATTTTTGTTATAATAATTAGGGTATTTGCTCTTGGTTTCTATGTTCTCAGTATGTGGTTTACGAGAGGCGAAAACATCGATCTCCCACTCAAATATATATCAACATGCGCCACCGGGGGACGGTATCTTTTTTCTACTCCTCAAAACCAAACAGTCGTGTGGTGAATGTAAAATAATCATACTCAATGTACCATATACAAAATCCAAACTGAGATTGTTAGAAAGGAAAGGGTTTAAGGTTTTACGTTAGAACGCCGCCATTTTATTCATATTATTCCAATCTTTACTTAAAAAGCACTTTAAATTCCTCTAGCTTTTCTCCTCCTTACACGATAAGCATTTTGGGAACGGCTCTCCAACGCATGAATATTGAAAAACTGCAAAGACCAACGGACAAAGTATAGTACCGGATCACCTTGGAGGGATCTAATCAGCGAAAATGTGTAAACAATAACAACGAAGAAAGGCTGATTATACGGTAATAGGTATGATATATTTTGACCAATGTTTCGGCTGGCACGGCCAACCTTCAGGGTTTACAAGTTCATCACTTGTGTTTTCAAACTTTTCACCAAATTGCCCGATGTCGCGAAGTCTTTAAAACAACTAACCGAAGCGGGAAAAAAATTAAAGGACTTTGAGAAAGTCTACCAAACAGGCTGGCTGAGACTACCTTTTCAAAGGCCGGGTCTCCGCAGCCCTAGATTTTCGGGGCACACGTACCCGGAACATTAACATTTACAAGAATAAAAATAAGCAGCGTCGTGCTAGAAATCTTGGTTTGCGTACCAAAATATCGGAGCCGGTGCCATGCCCAAATTACTTGTCGTGTAAACCGGGCTTTAAATCCCTATATAATTTATTATTGCTCTCGGATGCAATTTGTGCTTCAGATTTCCGCAGAAAGCGAGGGTGGAGGGTTTGAGTTAGCCCTGAGAGCCGGCGAAAAATGTTCAAGTCGGTCCCAGTCCGTAAGCCAAGTGACGGCCAATCTAAACATCACAATTCAGAGCGGATGCAAGAACCGGGTGACGAAATGCAAAGAGATGCTGATGTTCCTACAGGAGCAAGCAATACCAAAGACAATGAATGTGATTAAAGTGCACATGGTAAACAGCGAGACTAGGCACTTCCAAAGAGACGGACTGCGTCTTTTTAACTGTATAAGACCTGCAAAGAGAGAAAGGTGAGGCTGATGGATCGATAACTCTTCGTCCGTCTTCCGCGAGAAAATCGTGAGACCGACGGACAATGCGTTATCATGTTTACGCCCGACGTTTAGATCGAGCACCCAGCACCCTCGTTCTGATATGATATTTGGCTTTTTAACGTCCTTGGTTTGTTTATTATAGCTGTTTGCTTATTATTAACCGCCACCCGGTTAGCTCAGTGGTTAAGCTCCGGTCTGTTGTGCGAGAGGTCGCGGGTTCAAACCTCGGCCGGACCAACCACTCAGGGTCTTAAAATAACTGAATACGAGATGCTGCCTTTACATAATCCAACTGTAAACGGTTAGACCTTCACGTCTTCTCGGATAAGGACGTAAAACCGTAGGACTAAGTCAACAGCGGGCCATGTGGAAGATTACTGAACTACATGTTAGCGGTAAACGTGTTACCCTCTATAAATAAAGTGACCTTTTTGAAATAATTATTCCCAGCTGTTAAGACCTCACCATGAGAGAACACCCATGTGGGATGTTCCTGATAGCCATCGTGTGACCAAAGAGTACTAAAGTGATGACGTAATAAATAACACTGTAGTTTTGTCCTGGGCCAATTCCATAAAACGTTCACACGTGTATTTTACAAGGCTGGTCTTGTTTCATCGCCGGAAAACAATGGCTTGACTTGTAAAATACACGTGTGAAAGTTTTATTAAATTGGTCCCTGGTTCCAAAACATTTTAAAACCAGGGCAAAAATACAGTGATTTGTTTTAAAAAAGGCATTCAATTGTCATATCTCGGCCGCTATTCATCGGATACACCTCATTTCATATTGCTTGTTACGAATCGGTAGTCCCAAAAAAAATTCCAAATCGAGATTTTGGAAATTTATGATGTCACACTTTACTACTCTATATGGCAGCACTTTTTTCGTCACCATGCAAAGAGCAAATTCTCGATTTTTAATAAATCGGCAGAGATTCAGATGACAAAGACATGTTGGTTGATCAAACAAGAGAAACTTACGATACATCTTTTGTTTACGTCAACCAAGATGGCCGCGATGACGTCACATGCAAACGAAGAAATAGATTACTGGGAGAGATTTTCAACTTGCATTTAAAAAAGATAGCTAACATCATATAGTACAGAGTCATTCGAACAAGGCGTTCAATTTAAATTTCACTCGTCCTGGACTGGCTAGCCTCGTACTGATGTTGCCATATACAAGCGTTTTCACGTGAATACGAGGCTAGTCAGTCCTAAACAATAGTTATTTAAATATGACTCGTCCTGGACTGGCTATCCTCGTACTGATGTTGCCACATAGAAGCGTTTTCACGTGTATATAAGGCTAGTCAGTCCTAAACAATAGTTATTTAAATATGACTCGTCCTGGACTGACTAGCCTCGTACTGATGTTACCGTATACAAGCGTGTTCACGTGTATATGAGGCTAGTCAGTCCTAAACAATAGTTATATAAGGTTGGACCGCCATTTTTCGAATGGGTCTAAAGTGCGCCAAGTTTTGATTACTCATGACTGGTGTTTTGTTTCACCATTATTTTCTTTTGTGCAGGGAGCATGCTAGAGATAGATCCACTTCTAGGGATCGTTTGTCCTCGAGAGGTAATGCCGTTTTTTATTTTAAAAATATAGTTCAACAGAGATCAGAAGAGTCTATTACAAATATTTCTTCTATCTTAAAGTGTATATGGTCAAACAATGTTATTATTAATATCGATTCTGTATCAAGTGAATAGTTGAATATTTCTTGATTTGAGTGTTGCGTCTATGACTTATAGAGGTTTATATTTCCAATATGTTAATTATGTGACGTAAATTTGATCTAATTCGGAAATTTCGTTTACCGTTTTCTGATTTATACAAAATATTTGGTAACATCATTGATATAAACTTCAAATATAACATAGATGTTTACAATAGGTCATTTATCTCTACCAACATGTTTTTGTATAATAAATGAAGACTTACGTCACATCGTTAGCATATTGGAAATAGAAACCCCTATAACTCAAGGATGCAAAATTCACTTGATGTAGAATCGATATTAATGCTAAAAATGTTTAACCAAATATACAATTTAATTACTTCTGAGTGATTATCGGTTTATCTTTTGCATGATTGGCTAAGCAGGAGTAAAAAGACCAAGGATAATACTGGAAGACGGTATGTATCGCGAGGGGTTTCAAACCTCAACAGTCGGTCCGCTATGACATGGACTTCGTGCTTCACTTCATTCAGATATTAAATAGGACAACATCACTTCACAAATGACAACGAAAATCATCTACAGTTCAACCTCTCGCAAGCTACCACCCTTAATGTAAGAAGGTGGTAGCTTACGTGAGGTATTCACTAGCTATTTTCATCTGGTGGCAATCTTGGATTCAAAGCGAGGCAATCTTTTGTTTTTCTAGGCTAAACTCATTCTGATATCCCTCAGCTGTGCGAGGCTAACCTAGCGCCGGGAAACAAAAGGTTGCCTCGCTTTCATTGAATTCAAGATGGCCACCAGGTGAAAAGAGTGAATTTGTTCAGAGTTCAGGTTCCACTTTCGTAGGCTTTTTATTGGTCCAACTCTCGCTGTTAGATTAGTAGGTGGGAATGGGCGAGATTTTGCGATATTAGGCGAGGAACAAAATTTTGTGAGACGAGAAACCCGCGGGAGGTGATGGGGAATGGTGAGATTATGCAAGATTGGACATCAAAAACTGGCGAGATTAGGCAAGATTAAGTGAGATGTTGATGCAAGATTTAAGAAGATGTGGATCAATAACAGGCCAGGCCTTGTGAATCGTTACTGACCATGCCGGGTCTGTCATATCACTAGCAGTACTGTATCAGTACGTTCGATTCTCTGTCGGTTCGACTTCTTCGTAGTTGTCGTGTAACTACCATTAGCTTTATCCTTTTCCTATCTGCTCGAACTCTGTGCGTTTGTTCTGACACTTCGTTGCATGCTTGTTCGATGTTAAACTGGAAAATACTGAACCTTTGCTTTCCAACGTCAGAGACGTTTCCACTAAGAAACCCATTATTTTCTCTTTCATGACAGAGAGGGCGAGGAAAGGCGATTTTGGGTTCGTGCTTGCATGTATGTTCCTAACAAAAATTGTATAGTTTTTGGATATTTTATCTGGCCGTTAAAATTTCCTAGTTTTATCATTCTCCTTTAATTTCATCATTATGTGTCATCAGCCGTGAAACCGTTATTGGAGAAATTATGATCGACGGAAAGTGATGTCCTTTTCTATGTTTCTTCTTCTTCTGTGAAATGGTGTCATTGCGTTTGTCGTTGGAAAATGTTGTCGATCGACTGGAATTAAATGATTGCCGCGATTTTCAATCGTTCCAGAAAAGTATAGATACAATTCTACTACGGTCCTAATTGAGAGAACCGCTGAATATATACCTATGAGAGCCAGTCGTTTTCTGTTCCATATCTATATATAATGCATGCTCCGTGTCCCATGAATATTCGTCAAACACTCCCTTGTTGTTCTTGGTCTTTGTGCTCTGTCTAGTGATCATTCATTCTCACTCTTGGTAAGACATCTTGTATAGTCCAATTCGTAGCTTGACCGCCATTTTGAAAGGTAATCAAGCCTTTGGCGACATCGAGGTTGGAATTAAATAGCTTAGTTAGAGGCTTGTATCTAGTTAGCATGGTAATGAAAATATATTCAATCATATATATTCATAGAAAGAGGGTTTGTATCAGTGCAGGGTCAACTCCATCCTCCATGCAAGGCTAAGGCTTGGTTACCTTTCAAGAACTATCAATTGGACTATTCTTTTATTTGTGGTTTTGCATCATCTCTACATAACAATGTCATCGATCGCAAGATAACGTTACACGACAATCACTTGCACGACTACACAATAAACTAATAAAACAACAAATTAAACAAAATTAACAACGTACAGAAAAATCAATTAAAAACTAAGTATACACGAACAGGCTATAGTGTGTTTTCATGGACGTCGCCGCACAAAAAAACTGCCTTCAGAAAATACAATATCAGTAAAATATTTTAGATCTTATGGATAGAGCAGGCAAGTATATGGTTTGGAGCAACAGAGTACTTTCTAATCGAGCTACTGGGCAAATAATATTTGAAAAAAATAGTTTTCTATATCTTATAATTTTGATTTTAGTTTGATGACATATCAAGTGAAGACACACTACACATAACGAAATCATGCAGACAATAGTTTACCACATCCTAATATTAACAATTTAATGTACTTTACTTGAAGCCTAATTTGCACTTTAGTTTGCTGTATTAGACAATAACCGTATCAAAACGTGTGATGTCATGCTCTTTCCTATAATGGACTTTTTGCAGGAATACTATCACGTGGTTGTACTGGATGGCACAAAATATGACTATATTTATGCTAAGACACTTGTACGAGATCGATAGTGTTATCTGCAAAACCTGTATGTAAATGCTATTTTCTACCACCGATATTTCGAAAACAGCGTTTTGAAGTTTGTTTGCCATCCCGTAAAGCCTTTAATTCCCATGGGATTACGAGCGGTGCAATTAATTGGTTATTGAAGTGATATATCAGCACGTGACTGTTTCCTGCAAAAGGCTAATTTATGCCCTTGTCCTGTAAACTGAAAATCAAAAATTCAAATACGCAAAGGCAATGCCTGATTAGTATTACATGAGTATATATGTCCCATACTTTCAATTATTTTAAATAGGATACTCTTCCGATTCAGAGCACCAATCCAAACATTCTATTCGAAGTCGTTCATTGGAAAGTTTCAGCAGCCGTAGGTCAAGTAATATGGACATCCTTGGTACACCTCGGTTAATAAGACATCAACTCAAGAAAGCTGGTATACTTCAGTATCGCAAGAAGACAAGAGAACCATCGTTAGAAAGGAACAGCGCCCCCGCTGCTTCTCCTCTGGATGTTTCAGGGAGAAGCAGCAAATTAGAGCTTGAGATGTCCTGTGAGAAATTGAAGAGAGACAGGGAAAGAACTTATAAAACGCGGCCGTGTTCGGAATCTAAACTGGAAAATCAAAGGAGCGATGGGACAGAAAATGACATCCGTGATGGGTTGTTATTGGAAGTGAATGGATATGACACAGAAAAATTCACAAGAAGGCAAAGGACAAGAACAAGAAGAAAAGACGTCCCAGAGGTAAAGTTGTCATCCATGGGATATGTTGCTAAAGAACATAATATTTGCGTTGAGTCTTCAAATGAGTATGAGTTGAGTAGCACGGATACTATCTCAGCATACGAAAAAGACCAACACGGATTAAACAGGAAGTATAAAGAGAGAGCTAAAGCAATGGAGGAATGTGAGTTGATTGAGCCTGAGATCCAAAGGCAAACTCGGTCCCTAATGGAGATGCCATCGCTACCTTCAAGGAAATATATGCTCGATGAATCATTGGGAAGCAAAAGCGAGAGTGCATTGCTTTCCCAAAGCATGAAACCATACTCATGCACAAGCTTACAGACGGAGGATTCGTTTTCTTCCTGTTCAACACTTACCAGCTCACATGACGTAGTCAATGATGTAAAAGCTCTGCAAGCCTTCGCTAGGAGAATAACGAAGGGTGTAATCAACTCTGCGGTCAAATCTCATATGGACAGTACTCTCATGGACTCGTCTTCAACTAGCTCTACCGAATTCACCAACGATTCATCAGGAGAGCTTGGAACATATGCAAATGCACCAACACAACAGCCTGTGGTTAACTTTATGGATAAATGTGACCAAACAGCACTCGCGAAACAAAAAGAGGATAGAACTTGTCAGACTGCAATGCAGCTAGAAGATAAAGATGTTGAAGAGGAGCCAATGGCAGCGTTGGGTATCGTAACCAACCATGACGTTGTTGTACTTTCAACAGAAACAGAGAACACTGGAAATACAGATGATGTCATTCCTTATTCGATTTCTGTTGCTACACAAACAGAGCTACCAAGAGATCCTATTATTCACAAACTGAGCTTGACACTGTCCCGTACTCGATCTAAACTTGATTCACTTGGAAACATTTGTCCAACAGCAAAGATAAATAAATTAACAATAAAACAAAAAAATGACGAAGATCGCAAATTAACAAGGAATGAGATGCTGAACAGTTCTATAGGTGAATACCATGATTTGTCCAGTTCTTCTTCGGCTAAAACATCAGAACGCCTCAAAGAATCTTCTTGTACTGAAACATGTCTTCAAAAGAGCGATTCAAAAAAACCTGCCTCACCTGACGCCTCTAGCTCTCCAAGCACTCCAAGCTTCAATCCCGATGAGCCAAAAATGGAAGATAGACTGCACGATAGCAATAATTACGCCATTAAACTGTATGATACGCGTAAGGATGTTAAAGAAA
Source organism: Actinernus sp. WN-2022 (assembly GCA_030867875.1). Classification (NCBI taxonomy): domain Eukaryota; kingdom Metazoa; phylum Cnidaria; class Anthozoa; order Actiniaria; family Actinernidae; genus Actinernus; species Actinernus sp. WN-2022. The sequence goes on from JAOWCC010001634.1 coordinate 27,130,513, forward strand.
GGCTATTTGCTTCTATTGCTAAAACATCGTGGTCCAAAAAGGATTGTGAAGTAACCCATCCAAATAACACTGCCTTTAATGTGGAACCATTGTGCAGCCTTAGCAAATGTGGATATTGTGGATACGATAGCTCTTTCTTACAACTTTCCAGAACCTTACCATCAATCGACCATGATCTCTTTTTAAACTTGAACCTTGAAAAACCAAGTCACATATTAGACGTTTTAAGTGTACAAACGATGCACATAGACAGTGTCATAGAGCCTCCAGCGAGGGAAGCAAAACAGGATATTTCTGGAGCAGATAAAGCATCCATATTGTCTAAAATTGATGAACCAGAACAACGTGAACATGAGTCTGCCTGGACCGCGGATATTGGAGACCAACTATCAAAAGGAGACATTGTTAGTGAACTAATATCTGAATGGACCACTTGCAATGAGAAAAGAAGCCGAGAACTCGGTAGCACTCCTGATATTTCAAAACACAGCGACTCCTGGTTCATTTCTTTCTCCAAAGCAGAATCATCAACAGAAATCTCATCGTTTTCGAAAGATATGGCAGCCTCTAGAATTTCGGCAGCAGAGAGTGAGAGTGAATTAAAATCTGAAATAAGAGGGCGTCCTTTTCGACAAAGGAGTAGTATGTATAGGAGGTCAATATCCGACCAGAATGAGCGACGGCGCTGGAATGCTGCTACACCTGTCCCAGGCGCCTGTGACAAGGTTCATCGCCCGGAGACTAAGTCTAAGACGTATCGCAAAACCCGGTGTGTTTCCTGTCCTGTGCTATCAGAGGTAGGCGGGTTTTGTCCGGTTATTAGGGACCTGAAACGGGCACTGTCAATTGAATTCAACCTTGAAGTTTCTTGAAAATATACTAACAACATAACATCCTGAGATAGAAGAGAAATTATATCATATATATGAATGTCCTGGTATGCTTTTCAAACTTTTTCGATAGAGGTTGGCAAAGATTATAAAGTGGATTACATAGAAACAGAAGACCATTACCAGGAGCGTCCATATTTCCCATTGGTTCTGTTCCCAGCACAAGAGTAGATGTGGCTATATTTAGAATTGCATTTCGCCATGTTGTCTTAGCCAATGAGATAGCTATACGTCACTTCTCATTATTATTCATTATCATTCTTCTCACTTTCAACGCGAGCATTCTAAATATAGCCACATCTACTCCTGTGCTGGGGGCCCAGCCCACGACATAGGAACGCTCCTGGTAATGGGCTCCTGTGACATAGGAACGCTCCTGGTAATGGGCTCCTGTGACATAGGAACGCTCCTGGTAATGGGCTCCTGTGACATAGGAACGCTCCTGTAATGGGCTCCTGATAGAGAATAATACATGGGCGCGCCGAGATATGGATTTTCTTCTTCTTGTGTTCAACTCGGTATCTGACGAGTGAGCGCAGCGAACGAGTTGAACACAAGGAGAAGAAAATCCATATCTCCAAGCGTCCATGTATTGTTTTATTGATTTTATAAACAATACTTGGACCTGGGCCTGGTTGTTCGAAGCAAGGGAAGCGCGTGACGTGGAAATCGCTGATTGGCTGAAAGGCGATATCCCCACACGTAAACTTATCGTATTTTACATGTGTTCAGATACGATGTTTCTCAGTGCTGGAAATCCTTGTAAAACACTGCAGTTTATAGAATAAAGTTATATTTTCTCCTGACATTTGGCGTCATACTATAACATTTCCTTTATTTGCCTTAGGTGCTTTTCACAACCAGATTTTCGAGAGAAAAAAATTATCAGGATAGAGTTTCATTCAGTCCGAATACAAAAACTTTGTGATTTACTTTCTTACGTTCGGTGCGCTCTCTTGTGAACGTAAAATTCACAAGAGTGTTTTTTTGTAATCACGCGTTCATGCTGATCTTTTGACTCGTAGGAGGACGTTGTGTTGGAGAGCCTTGAAAGCCACCATCAGGATGTGTGTGATACACTGTCTCAACGCACGTGGGTAGGTGAACTCTCGTGTCTATCCCGGCTTCGCTGCACATATTCTGGGGCGGATCGGCCAGGATTCTCTGAAGGGGATACGAAAGGATGGTTTGATCATGGAAATTTCTTTGTTTTTCTTTATAACAGGGAGGGAGAGGAAGGGGGTTTTCGACAGAGAAAGGGGTTTCGCTTTAGAAAATAGGGGGGGGGGGTGGTTCAGTCGAATCCCCTTTTACCCCCTGGATGCGCTCCAGATATTGTGATATTCACAGGAAAAATTGAACCATTTACAGACTTTGGAAAACTATGTAAAAATGTTTTACAAACATTTCTTTAAGTTTACTATTCTGAAAAATGATTGTAAAATAATTCTGTAAATATGTACATCCACAGACTTTTTGCAAACATTTTACGAAATCTAAAATATCTGTAAATGGTTCAATTTTTCCTAGGAGTTTCGCATGCGCAGGCTTGCGCAAATAAAACAAAGCACAGATATGAGAAAAATAAGTCGAATTCAGGTGGGAGAACAACCGAAGTTAGCCATCTTGCGAATCTAAATTGGCTTGTTTCAGTGCCAGTGGACATTTATTTTTAAAGCGCAATTTACTCTCCATTGTTACCTTTCAGGTGGTTCTTCGTGTCCATGAATTGTGGAGAAACGGTAAACCAATGGAGGCCCTGAGAACGTGTATGGAACTAACGGGGATGACTGCAGCGGATTGTGAGACTACAGACAGCGCAGTACTGGGTGGCAGTGCTACCGATATAAGCGTTACCCAGGACAACGCGCTGTTTCTCAACATTCTGCAACAGCTACCGGGTAGTTGGTGAGATGAGTTGTGTTTATTAATACTACTTAGGCCAACACTGATCAAACATAATTCATAGATGCAACACTCAAATCAAGAAATAAATATTTTACTATTGAACTATTCACGTGATGTAGGACACTGTTGGCCCAACATCGTCCAACATGGGGTGCTAAACAGTCTAACAGTGTTGGTCCAACATGGGGTGCTAAACAGTCTAACATTGTTGGTCCAACATGGGGTGCTAAACAGTCTAACAGTGTTGGTCCAACATGGGGTGCTAAACAATCTAACAGTGTAGTTGGTGACCAAGAATGTTGGCCAATGCTGTCACAACATTGTTCGAACGTTTAAGCTTCAGAAACAAAAACATTTTATTTCTCTGTTTTAACTTGGCTGTTGCTTTAAAGCGTGCCATGCTTCTTTATATTCCTTTATTATATAAATGTATAAAGAACGCACACAATATTCACAAGAACACAAGAAATATGAGATTAGTTGCCTAGGTGCAGTAATAAGCAAGTTCTCAAATATGATACCCATAATCTATGACGTATGTTTTGTTTGTCTCCAGTTCTACGTGGTCTCTTAGCATATGCCTTCTCCTCCTGCCTCAACTGAAGAGTTTTATTTCTACACGGAGACATTCAAGGTTAGCTTGTGTGTATTTCCTCCAATCAGGAGTCTAAATTGTTAATGTTAGACCCTATTCAGATATAATCTGATTTTCTAAAAATGAAGCTTTAGAAAGTTCTCACTTAACAGTCTGAAAATTATGAAGAGGTCTCCGTATTTAAATCTCTGCTGAGGACTCGCTCCATGATGTGAGGAGTAGTATCTCGCCCTTGCTTCGAGGGTTTTTCTACAGGTTTTCCGCTTCAGCCGGGTCCTGTTTTTGTCAGCCCTATGGTTGTTTCAGGTCCGGTTAAAATTCAGAGCTCTATTGATTTGTCATTGTTTAGGGTGTAGGCTCGGGGGGGGGGGGGGACTCCCATATAAAAGGGGTAGGGATGCTCGTCGGACATTTTTGATTTGACCCCTAAGAGGTACTAAAATGAGCGTGGCTCAAGCTTATTGGCGAGACTCAGCCACAAACTATATTTTTAAATCACAAAGCTTTAAGTAAGTTGTGCTATAGAGTATACAATGGACAGTGTGAAACGCGTGCTCCGATTGGTCGATAGCCATGTGTTGTTAGACTTTATAAAATAACTCAAATGGTACGCGCGCTCTGATTGGTCGATGGCAATGTGTTATTAGACTTTATAAAATATCTCAAATAATACGCGCGCTCTGATTGGTCGATAGTCATGCCACAACAGATACACAGAGATGACGTCACGTTTGGCACGAAATCATTTCATAGGTAATTATTGTATAAAGCAAATATATGCCATTATACCGTGGGTCTGTTCTCGTATAGATGACGTCACAACGTGAAGAGAACATCAGAACATCACTGCAGCTCATAATGTACGTCTTCGTTATTGTCGTCTGTAAGAGAACAGGCTCACGGCAAAAATGACATCTATTTGTTAAAGAAAATGACAGCTATTTTTTTACATCACAGTCACGTTGACATGGCATGCAACGTATTACACGTCATCGTTAAGAAGGTCAGCGGTGTTCTCCTGAGAGCGCAGAAAGGTACGTAGAATGATGAAACTTTATGAACGTGTCCGAAACATCGAGCCGACCCAGAGGGTCCACTAATAGGCCTTATGCATGATTTTGTGATCACCACCAAGGCTCATTTTCCTCTCAACACAGAAGTGAGGCTTGGTGGTGATCACATATGCATGACAGCATCACGCGTAAGGCCTATATGGGACACAAACGAAAATGGGGCCGTGAATGTGTGGATAAATTTGTAATAGGGAGGCTTAGCAGCTCCATGGACAACCATTTTGAGGCCAAAATAAACGTTTACATAGGCTGGAATGTTCTAGTCGGGGTGATCATGAATCAAAAGAATAGTAACAGTAAAAGGGTTAAATGTATTTTACCTTTCCTATTAGCAACTTTTTAAAGTAACTTCTTTAAAATGCCGAGGTATACAATGCAGATCTTGGATGGAAGAGACTGTGTATACCTTAACAAAATAATGCGCTACTTCAGTAGAGTGGTTTTCGATTGAATGTCGTAAAATCAAAGTAATTACAGAGCCAATCACGTTAAAACACAATGAACCAATCACGAGCAAGTAAAAACGCATTGAACCAATCATGCATGATCTGAAGTAATTAGTGATGGGTTTACTTGAACTTGATTAGCTGATAATGACATAACATTTTTTATCAGCCAAGAGAAAAGCCAAGCAAATGCAAAACCAACGCAATCACTTATTACTTACGATATATAGTCAATCTAAAACCGCTCTAAAAGCTACTTGAACAGCATCTCAATTAATATCTACTTTGCATAGTATTTACAACTGATGTGCTTGTATGCTACTTATGAGTGGGACAAAAATACGGCATGTCCGTAGCCTCTGTCTGTAATTTGATTGGATCACATTGGACAAAAACAATGGGAAACCATTTCAACGTCACGGCATACCGTACACCGCACAGTAACCGTGCCGTAAGTAATTGCCGTAACTTGCCACGAAATCCGCTTTATTTGCTGCATATGGTTGAACTGTTATTGAATTGATTTTGTGGTTGCAATTTATTTTCAAGCGAAATATGAAATACTTCCACTCGAAACACATGCACTGCACAACATCCATGGAAAACACAAACTTGAAATGCAAGTCTTTGCAGGGTATTAAAAAAAAGTATTGCCCACCACCACCAACCATAATAATTGCCCACTTTGAAAACGAGTAGGGATTGGGGCGAGGGTGGTCTCGCAGAGGCGCTTGGGATCGTTACGGGGGACACGCATTATACAGAATACTAACAAACACGCGTGTATAACGATCCCAACCGCCTTTGTGAGACTACCCTCGCCCCAATCCCCTACTTGTTTCCAGTTTCCAAAGTTTTCTATAGCGACGGCAATGGCAGTGATGACGGGACGTAAACAAGTGTTTTCTACCGAAATTTGGTGTTTACTATTTTCTTTATTCGCCTACATCCTAATCTTCGAAAAATATAATAAGCGTTAGAGTTCCGTTTACGCCGAACGATAGATGGAGTGATTTACTTTAGACGTTCGCGTTGTCTATGAAACGTAAAACGTATGGTTTTCAAGTTGTGTTTTTGCAGACGGTAAAAATCTAGGCGACTGCGTACATTTTCACAAGCAGCTATTGTATTTTGTAATTAAGGCAAAAATGTTTATGTATATATGTCATCGTTTTTGACGTTGCCGTCGTGGTTTCTTTTAAAAAGTCTAACGACAACACCAACGACTGATCACTACGACATAGCAAAGTCACTGATCATGGACACGATGTGCGCCATCGCTGATTATTATTTTAAAATCATTTCAGCAAACAAAGAAAAGTGTGACTTGCTTAAAAGCTGTATATCAGAGCTGAGTGATATCACACGGCGGACGAGTGAGGTCCTACTAGCGACACATGGCAAGACACGCCCCACCGGTACAGAGGACCCATCGGCACTTAAACCTGTACTGCGTGAACTGCTGCTGGCCATAAGAACCGTACTAAACACATGGACGCCATGAGGTGCCACGTGGAGACTAAAGCCCGGTTTACATGACAAACACTTTGGGCACGGCACTCCACTCCTACGCGTGCCAAACGTATTCGGCACGAAACTCCTTATTTTTGTCGTGTAAATGGAAATGTTCCGGACATGCGTGCCCGAAAATCTAGGAGTATGGAGTCCGCCTGCCGTCGGTGCTCAAAATACATTTGTACTTGTCGTGTATAGGGGGCTTTAAGTTATTACACCTCAAATCTCGTTAGGTTGATGGCTTAATTATTAAATATGTCAATTAGAATGCTTTTGAAAGCCAGTAAATTAAACTTAACACAAAGGAAATTAAGAAGAATAAAAACTGGTTAGGTATAGAGCAGAGTACGTAAGTTCGGAAGAAATAAATATTCCGTTAGGAAATACTCTTATAATGTAAGTTCCAAAATTTGGGTTCTAAGTGTATTTTTGGTTTTTCTACAAATCAATTTTGTCGTCGAGAATCGTGACGATCAGTGCAAACCATTGATATAATCCCATTTTTGATTGGCTAAAAGGAGTGCAATAATTTTAATTGTTAACTGAGTTACACTCTCCTGTTGAACTATGCATATCATTAGTGATCATTTAAAACTGAGGACTTCATTGAGAGCTAGTAAACACTGGATTTATCAACCAAATGTTGATAAAATTATTCTTACGGCGCATTGGGAAGTTTAGAGAGTTTGCAGCATTCGTTGATGAAACTACTTTTTTACAAATGCCAGTAATCCCGCCATTGAGCTACAGTAATGCACTGTAGTTTGCTAGGCTGCATGTATTAACATGCTGATGTTTAAACAATAATTATGTCTTAAAACTACTGCTTCCGTAATGAAGTAAAAGTCACCGGTAAAGAAAATAATGTTGAAGATGTTACAGAGTTATATAAAAGTCAAATTATAGGCCAAGGCCCGGTGGTTCAAAGGGTGCATAACTTTATCCAGCGGATAAATCCTTATCCAGTGGATAAAATAAGCTAGTTTGGTTAACACTTATCCACTGGATAAGGATTTATCCGCTGGTTAAAGTTATCCATCCTTTGAACAAGCGGACCCTGTAGCGACTGTTACTACAGTGATACTAAAAATACTAAATAATATCGCGATATACCTTTTGCAGAAAACAGTCACGTGCTGATATATCACTCGCTCGTAATGCCATGGGAAAGGCTTTACTAGATGACAAACAAACTTGTTTACAAACGCTGTTTTAGAAAGATCGACAATCGATTGGAGGTGGAAAATAGCATTTACCAACAAGTTTTACTAATAACACTATTCATCTACGTGACTGCATTCCTACAAAAGGTCCACTGTTTTTACTTTTCCAAGCTCGGAATTTCATCAGTCACACGAAATTAACTCGCGTCGTGCAAAACGGTTGACAGAGAGTCTTGAATTGAAAGTTATTGAAAATATATTTATTTTTTGAAATTTATTGATGTATTAAAAAATTAAAGATGTAATTAATTTTTGACATTGAGAATTATGTTATCAATCAGATTGATTAATTAACAATTAATAATTAAACAATAATGAACTAAGTGTTCTAAAATAAATGAATAAAATGATGTTTTGATGCAGTAACATGTTTTCGATATTTGTTGAATTAAGGTGACACGCGACGGTTTAAACGACGATTTTTGCGCGAAAAAGTCAACAGTTTAACATGGCGCGCTGGACGATTTTAACGCGCAATATTCGTTGCTGCAACAGTGTTGCACGAAAACTCGTCGCTAACATCACCTTTACTATCGGTATTCTATGGAAGACATCACACATATGGTTAAATAACAATACGTCAATGTTATACCGCTTGCATGTATTACAAACCCACAGTTAGACGAGTTCAGACCGCTATAGTCAGCCTTGGGTATGAATATTAAAGTGCCTCTCATAGCTAATTTGTTGTCATCAATATCGATTAAACATCAAGTGAATAGTTAGCCTGGGTACCAGAGGTTCTACTGCCTCGATCCCTTCGCGAAAGTTGGGTTCGAGGAGAACCTCTGGTACTCAGGGTAGTGAATAGTTGAATAATAATATATTTCTCAGTTGATCTGAGTGTCGCGTCTATGAGTTTTTGAGGTTGATAAATATCTCCTAAATGCTAATCAATGTGACATCGAACAAGGAATCATTTATTACACAAAAACATGCTGGCAGAGATAAATGACTTTTTATAAACATCTGTTAGAATTGTATCAGAGATTTTACCAAATATTTCATAAAAAAATAAAAATAGTTTCATTCAAAAGAAAATCGAAATGTCAGTAAATTCCTGGGTTGACCATGATCACATCATTAGCATGTGGGAGCTATCAACATGTGTAACTCACAGAAGCAACACTCAAATAAAGAAACATTCTACTATTCAACTACTCACTTGATGTAGACTCGATATTAATGATAACATATTAACTATTAGAGGTACTTTAATATATGATGAAAAATTGTGTACTTTTATTTGCTGAAAAATATCTCCAGTTTACAATATTTGCTCATCAGTTATGGGGGGTTGGAGAGAGATTTCACATTAATATCGATACCCAGTCACTACGCCGCATCATCCATTGTCATTAATGTGCCAACCAGAGATCCATTGGTTCCCGACACAAAGCGTCCTTTTAAAATCATGGTACATTAGCATAACAATTGTAATGTTTACCAACATTCAATTGTACCCTTATTTAGATTAGACATTTTGAAGTGGACATGTTTGAAGCACTCAAGTAGTTTGACAGTTCGAAATCACAACAAATCTCACAGCTAGATTGCAAGCGATTAGTTACTTATTATGGCCGGAGGTTATTTCATTTCTCGCGGCCATTGTACGCTACGTCTTTATACGATACGATTCGCTGTAAATAATTCTGAGTCTCGTATGTAGATTTTAACGACTGGCGCTATACATGAAAGACACGAGCAGATAAGACGAAACTCGATCAGGAGCCGATAGCCAACTGACAGCTCCCTCCCGAGGGTTCCAAACACCTTCCACACTCATAATGACGCATTTTTAAAATATTACATGCAATAGGCCCATTGCATAAATGGCGTCGAATTTGAATAATTTTTAGTCTCACATTCTGTGGCAACGCGAACACGAGGCTAAAAGTCTTCAGGACATTACCTATTTAAATTGATGCATTTATTCAATGGGTCAATGAACTCCACCACTCTTGCTAAAATAAAATTTACCTTGTATCCACGAGTTCACCATAGAGATCATGGGGCTGATCAGTCGGGTCCCGGCTAAATCACAGATCGAATTGGAATTTAGCGTGTAAGTTTTTGTGGATGGAAGAAAACCGGAGAAAATCCCTCGGAGCAAGGGCGATATACCAACTGAACTCACACAGAGGTGAAACGGGCGAAGCGCGTAACCATTGCGCAACCCCGGCTTTAAAAATTGATCGTAAATTCCCAAAGTTTTGGCATACAGCCTTCTTCTGTTATAGTAACCGAGCCCGCAGTGAGGGCTGTCGCCGTATTTCCGCGAACAGGAAATGTTTCACCTACCTTGATCTTCATTTTAGTATTACGCCGGTCTGGTGGGATCGATTCAAAATGATTTCCTTTTTGCAAAAACAAATATCCTGATAACATTCAGCCCCTGGGAACAGAATTGTTAAATTACATACAAACTGGCACATCTTATCCAATGCAAATCAAGAGAATTCACCTATCTTTTTCACCTTAAATAAGGCAAATAGACATCACACATTGTACACTATCTTGAAAATAGCTTGTAATCCCAACATGGTCTGTCAGCTTACGAGCAATCGTTTGTTTACGTCAACTAAAATGGCGGCGATGACGTCCGGGAAATCCAGGCCAAAATTAAAGGACCTCGGCTGAAAAACAGTGTTTGCTCTCAAATGTTCCTTATGGATACTTAAATCTATTATTGTCTGTCTTATGTAAATTGTACACTTGATGCCAGTTATGGACTGATTTTCCGGTCCACAATTTCCTGCGCGCCACCATCTTGGATATTATGCATGACGTCACAGTGTTGCCTCTATTATCAGAAAACAATAGATCTTTTGTTGTGCAACAATAGAGGCAACACGCTGACGTCATGATACCCAAGATGGTGACGCGTGCGAAATTCAAATGACTTTCGTGGACAGAAAAATCGGCCTATAACTGACACTTACAGGAAACAAACACAGCAACATTTGGGAGCAAACATCGTTTTTCAGCCTAGGTAAGTTACGATACGAGTTCCAACAGCGAAGTTACGCACTTATAGGGTTCATCATTGTACAATAGTCAGTGTGCAACCAGAATCTTCTGAAGTCGAAATTCCTCACTGCGCTTAAAGACCAAAACCTACATTGTAAATCTTTATTGAATTACCTCCATAAAAAAAACACAAGGAGTATCAACAACTAGGAAAACAAAATGGTGGCATTTATTGTTCAAAATAACATCATTGTAACCTTGTATACCCTGGCGAAATTTCTATAACCGTTATGTAGTGTGGAGTGTATTTCGTATGAGTGGGACAAAAATACGACATGCCGTAGCCTTACCGTTCTGCAACTTACTGTATCGTAACTCTGTAAATTAATTGGATCAGAAAGACAAAAACAATGGGAAATAATTTCAACGTCACAGCATGCTGTACAGTAACCGTGCCGTACAGTAACCGTGCCGTACAGTAACCGTGCCGTACGTCATTGCCGTAATTTGTCCACTCGTACGAAATCTGCTCTAGCTCCCTGCATGCCATACGTTGATTGCTTAGGGTGCGTTCGATTCACCGTCCAAATTGCTGATATCGTGAATGTTTAGCCACTGGAATATTAAATATATATTGAATATCGATTGAATATCACATGGCAGCCTGAACCAGTGATTTCCAGAGACTTAACCATCTATTCTTATTCTGGAATACGGTAAATCGAAAGCAGCCTTTATATATGCCGTTGCGCTTTTTCGACTGCTGATCCCATGGAAAATAATAAAATTAATATATTTCAAAAACGTCACAAATACAGGACATTCCAAGACTGAATAGACCCTTGCCTGTTTGTTGCCCCACGTGATAGTTGTCCAGAGGATTCAGTGCTTTGTTTTGCAATTATAGAAACTGGTACACTTCCTCTTGGGATACAGAAAAACAAAAACGCATTACTCAAGGAAAAAGTCACGTGGTCTGAAATTGGGCAACAAACAGGCAAGGTGAAAGGGTCTATTGGGATTGACTGTGTTTAGTCGAACAACAAAGCTACCGACTCGGCAAACTTGCAATCTGATTGGCTACACAGGAACCGTAGCTGGGTTATGCTAAACCAATAGGCCAATTGCAGGATATAGCCACGTGCTGATATAAGACTTCATTAACGAATGGATTAGGGAGCAGGTCAAAACACATGCCCCAGATAGGGACCCATCTTTTTCAACAGACACAGCTGTCAGCGCAAGGTACCACCCCCATTTTTGACAATCCATTTTCAATTCTGGGGGGTCTAGTGGTAATTTTAACAGAGAAAATGAAATGATAACGTAAGACAAAACATGCAGTGCATTTGTTTCTAGATAATGCCTTTTAGTTTTGAAGATATTTAAGAACAAATTATTTTTCTCTCCAGAGGGGATGGCTGGAAGCAGCCCCCACCCCCCTACCCCAAAATGGGTCCGTCGAGAGGGCATGTGTTTTGACCTGCTCCCTTACGCTCGTGATCCCATGGGAAAGGCTTTACTGCATTGCAAAAAAAACTTCAAAACGCTGTTTTAGAATCGAAAATCGACTGGAGATGGAAAAATAGCATTTAGAAACAGGTTTTGCTAATTACCCTACCGATCTCCTACAAGTAGCACAACCACGTGATGTCATTCCTGCAAAAGGCCATTAAGACTTCTCGCTCTTGATTGGCACCGACTTTGATATTGACTCATCGCCCCTCGCCAACTGTAAGCCGATAGAAACCTCGAGGTCACAGTCTATTGTTAAATATATGCTGACAATGGAACCCAACCAAATCGTGTGGAAAAGCCATGGAAAAATTCGGTAAATTAGAATTTCCAACATTATTGTATTTTCCTAATACATTCCAATTTTTCAAAAGTATGGAAGTGTCATTGGAAATCGTTTTTTTTTTTTCAGTGGGAACGAATAAACTACGATATGGCTTGACAGAAACCATTAATATTCGTCTTACAGTTTTTGACAAACTATACAAACAAATTCACCACACTTTTCAGGCACAACCACAATGCATTTCGGTCCTGATATGTCCTATGTACTATGTCTGTGGCAACCTTTTTGAAATAGGTGTATTCGCCTTATTCATATCTCATAACAATGGTATCAGAGCGAGGCAGTTGTCCCAAAGATCGCAAAAATGGATGCGGTCAGAAATGTCTTAACCCTTGTACTGCTAAAGACGAATATACTCGTTTTTTAATGGTTACTTACAAAGTTTAAAGAGCAAAGCCCTCAGATTCCTACACAGCATAAGGTATAGACAAGTGATCATATTGAACTGCATTGGGCATGTTAACAAATAATAATTTCATCTAAATCCTCCTTTCATTGCATAAGTTAACTACAGGTTACATTATTTCATTTCAGAAAAAAAGACTAAAATAGCACTTCCCAAAAAAAATTCTCTCCTCAGATTCTATTATTTTCTCACAAAAATGTATATTTCACATAAAATTTGGAGTTTCATGTTTGCACTAACCTCACTTTCTGTCTCCCAACACCTAAACTTGCCCAGCACCAAGCCATTCTGTCCATAAGCACTTCACAGCAAGCTAAATTAATCCATGACCGCAAAGCATGCCGGGAAATCCTACCAAACAGGGACATGACCCTTCCTCCATCGTCATTCTTCAAAATATATACTAAAGTCATTTCGACCTTATAGCTTCATATTGGAATCAATGGCAAGTAAATGTTGTCCAATATACCAAAAAAGCTATGATAGGTGGCTCCAGACCTCCATTTATAAAGCCCACGCTAAAGTGACAGAAGATGTCCTGGCCCATTCACGAGTGGAAAATGAGGCTCTTTCTCTATCACAATAGCAGGCACAGACTCAGTTCTTCGAGAAAGTGCTGATTCAAGCTCTCATCAGACTTAAGGATGTCCTCCAGCACTCTAAAAATGAAAAAAAAATGCATTAAAAAGCCTTAACTTCTGAGTCCTTCCTCGAACAAACTTTGCTGTGTGGTCCGTTGGATGAGTTGATGATGTCAGCAAAATGGCGGGCTAAATAAGTTGAGCCCTCAGTGTTAATGGTCAGTTGAAATTTCCATGACAACAGTTATTGCCTTTGTTTTAGGGGGGATGGTTCTGTTCAGTCTAAAGTAGCTAAAAAGTCACTTTTAAAACCTCAGCAGGACAAGGGTTAATTCCTGTCGAACCGCACTGTTGTGTTCTTTGTGTCATAAAGAAATTAGCGCTATTTCCGCCATCGACTGTACTGAGATTTGTTCTCTTCCTGTGACAAGCTGACACAACTGGCCTCGCTTTGATGCCTTTATGAATAAGGTCAATACTTGGTGACCTCTAGGATCTCGGGACAGCAATCACTGGAAAAACAATTTCCAATATGGGAAATGCAGTAAATTGGAAGTTTCAATAGCATTGGATTCTTCCATAATATGGAAATTGGTTGTTTTTTCCCCAGTGTAATTTTGGAAGCTCTGCCTAGAACATTCTACAGCGAAAGCATTTCGGCCTCTCCTATTCTCATCCTATCCCAGAAAAATTGTGCTGGTCCATCTACTTTCCAAGGAAGTCCTTCATCAACGTTTGCCTCCTCTTTTCGGCGATGTCCATTTGGTTTTCGAATTCCTGTGGAAATAGAAGTGTTATTGATCATAGAAATGTAGTACATTATCTATATGTACATTTGTTCAATGTTCAGTGTATGTGGTACATACATGTTGGGACCCTCTACGTGATTAGAACGGATACTGATATCCCGATTTTCGCAAAGCCGGACTAGCCTTACCACAACAAACGTCTAAAGAACTGGTACAAAATTTAGTAACTTTAGTGCTTATGTAGACTTAATAAAAATATCATTTCTGACAACTTGTGTATATGCCTATTTAAAAAAAGGACGTCTCGTGCATGTTGTAAACAACAACAACATTTCTATTAATCTAAATATTTTACCTACTAGTATACACTGCCAGCAGGTAGCACAAGCTAATCGAGGCGAGCAGTGTCTTATAAGAAAAATAGTCATTTATAGTTATCTAATACATGCTTAGGAAGAAAGACTATGTATAAAAAGAGAAGGTGAGATAAATATATATAGTAATATCTATGTAGTATACGAGAAATGTGTGTCAATATTGTATATAAATAATTAATTGGATAGAGAAGTGAAGTTTACTTGTTGCATATCAAACAACGAGTGTCGATTTAGAGGTCTGGGACCTAGAAACCGCCATTTTGAATGTCCTGGCAGGTCTTCCAAATATGGAATATGGAATTTTCCTAATATGGAAGTGGCCGCGGGAAGTTCAAAACGACACTTTTGCTTGCTATTTTATTGATATGTTATCTATAATAAAATTAAATATACAGGTATATAAAAGAAACAGAAGCGTAGTGTAATAATATGTTAAAGTGAGAAGTACCAAGAGTGAGGTGACAGGTATCTAAGTTTATAACCCATCAAATATTTTCTTACGCGCGTGAATTGTTGAATGCGTCACGTGTCCCGATATTTTCTCTCTGCGAGCGGGAAATATCAGCGAATACACCCCCTATGAGCTTATAAGCGCGCGACAAAGAACTGAAATATTTGAAGGATGATAACAACAATAACCCTTCATTATTGCGTCGAAATATGCCCTGATATTTGTCCTTGGACATTAGCGAATTTAGGTATGCGACGACTCCGGACTACGACTACGGTTGGGCCGAGTACTGGACCGAGTACGCAACGAATGGCGCGAAAATTTCAACATTTTGGCGAGACTGAGCTGAAGCCATCGCGTTGCCTATTTGAATTGACTAAAGATTCCCACATAAGCTATGCCAAGAAACGCTGTAAACTCGAACAGAAAGCAGTATATTGTGTATTTTAAAGATTAGCTATTGAAATATTCAAGAGTGGTGAATTTCTTACATTAAATCCGACTAATGTACTCTGTTGTGACTACGAAAAACACGCCGACTTCTCAACGTCGTGGACTCGCTACGGTGCAATAAACCAACATGAGTGTCTCGTTCCAGTCCTTCATATGCACGCGTCCGTAGTCGTCGTATCTTAAATTCCCTACTATCTGATCCTCGAAGCTCACAGTTTCCCTCGACCTTCGCTCTCGGGAACTGTTCTCTTCTCGGATCAGATAATGTCCGCGGACGAAATATCAGGGCATATTTCAATGCCACAAATAGGTTATTGTATTTATGTCTTAATGAGTCTATTATCGTTGGAATGTTAACATAGGTGTCTCTACATATGTACTAATTTTTTTAAACATTTGTCCTTAATTTTCTTAAATGGTTTGGTATTTCATTCCACAATCTCGCACCAGTTCTTGAAAATGACCTTCTCTGTATTGCTAATCTTGAGCTGCATTGCACTGCCCGTTTCAAGACAGAACTGCATTAATTTTATTGTGTATCTGTTTAGTCCAGTCCGCGTGTGTGGAAAAAGTGTTCAGTCCAATATACGCATTCTCAACTAAAATCAGTTTTTCTCGACTAGTTTCCCCCCTCTAAATTTCATGTTATTTTTATCATTTTCTAGCACAGCAGTTTTTGAAATACTGGAGTTCCTGTGTTTGCTGAAGAATTAGGATTCAACCATATTAAAAATATAGCAATTTGAAAGAAAGATACATTTTACCGCATCATACATCTTTTAATTTAGAAATAACGAAATGTTGCCAATATTAGCAGAAACCCACATTTATGTCTACAAATGGCAACAACAGACGATTTTAGAGAAATAACTGAAAATTTTGGTGCCGAAATTCGAAATCCACATTGATGTCTACACTCGCTACTACAGACGATTTTGGAAATGTTGGCTCCACTCTCTCAAGTTAAATAACTATATACATTGTAAAGTATTAATTATTTCTCAACATATTTTTGGTACTGCAAGTACAGTACTTCAGTTATTAGTTTTAAGAAGAACCTCAAAACATACTTGTTTAGGAAAGCTTTTTACTAAACGGTATTTATAGTGTTGGTGAATAGTGGTGGATATTTACCGCGCCGAAGCGGCTCGGTAAATATCAATACTATTCACCTCCACTTCGGTGAATAATTGTTAATTATATTTTTAATATTACTATTAGTCATTCTATCATATTACTATTCTAGTATTAGGTATTCTACAAATATTATTTTAGTCTATATTTTTAGTATTACTATTTAGTTGAATTCTATATTGTAAAGCGCTTTCGGGCATTTATGGAAAAGGCGCTCTATGAATAAAGCTAATGCTATTATTATTATTATTTACTTAACACCCCGTCTTTGAATGCCGACAATGCAATAGGTGTACACGAATGTCTGGCTGGCTGATCAGCATGCCAGTGTATCTTACCACATAATGCGTGTGCGAGTGTATAGTGTGGCGAAATTGAATTACTTGAATTCGTGTAGTAACTACGTAACTACAGTTATGCTACGCGTTACTTCACCTACCCCTATAGAGTAAGAATCGTCTCTCTCCAGTTTCCAAGACAAATTTTCTATTTCTAATTCTAGTTGCGCCTGCTGATATTCGAACTGAAAACAAAAGGGAAAAGAAACTTATAAGAGCAAAGTTAGAACATGTAGTTATCCCAGCATAGTACATGTACCGGTAAATCATTTGATTAAATCCAAGAGTATTGCAGTAGATAATACAGCATGATTCTCACCAGCTTTTTCCGTCCGTTCTCCATAAAATAAGCATAGGGATAGGTATACATTAGTGTGTATCGACACTGAAAACAAACAAAACATCAGGTCAGTCTGCATAGCGGTGGTGCAAGGAGGGAGGTGATGAAAAAACTAAGCTTCTTATCCTCTTCTCTCCTTCCCCTCGGAGCTACAGGTCAGATGGAAGATCTCAACCGCCCTGGGCCGCAGAAGGTAATAATTAACTTAACGTCTTTTTCTCATAGGACTTGAAGACCAACATTGAGCAGATCGAGCTCGTACTGATTTTGCAACGGCGTTGCGTTTATGTGGTATATTAAAGAGTTGGTCCAATGGGGATCGAATCCATGACATCAGGAATGATATAGGCTTCTCATAGCTGATACTTTACTCCTCAGCAACTATCTGCCGGTAGAAAGTAGGAACGGGACGGCAAAAAGAAAGAATGGTCTGGAACAGGCTACTTAGCTAGTTCTAAATGCGTCATTTCAATTCTCCAGTTTTCGGCGTTCTCCGGTGCCCCCCTCCCCCCTCCGTAAAAATCAACACCTGAGTTGAGAGTTGTAATTTGTAAATATTGAATGTAGTAAGAATGTGTGTGGAGAATGCTTGGATCATTAACAGGACTGCTCAAGGTTTAATAAGCCTTAACATGAACGACTGAGAAACTGCCAAAACTACCACACTCGTACAAGGATTTTGACTCGCAATATTTAACCCTGGAGAGCACATCAACTCTTTACCTTAGCCAATAAGGATGCAGCATTTAAGAGGTACTGCCAGTCGATCCACGTGCCAATGTTATTGTTGACTTTCTCCTGAATCTTTTGGTTGATCCTTCGTTGAGTCTCTGCCTCTCTCTTTAAGCTGTCAGCATGATTTTGCCACTGGAATGGAGAAATCATTACAATCACTCGTTCACTTGTATATTTTGGACTATCGAAAAATCCAGCTTATGCCCCCCCTTCCCCGGTTATAAGCCCTCTCACCACCAGTCTGGTACCATACAATCCCCCCTGTTATAAGCCCCCTTATATATGCAGTCAAAATTTTCGATCCAACATTGTTCGATACTTTGCTATCCCATGTTGATTGCATGATCCATCTCGTTACTCGATCCAACATTGTTCGATTATTTCATAGTTCATCCCACACGCCAACTTTTTAATACTCGATCTAACATTGTTCGATAGTTTGTCATCCCATGTTGGACCAACATTTTCTTGCTTGATCAAATGTTGGATGAAGTTTGCTTTTGTTTGATCAAATGTTTGACAGCGTTTGGCCGACACCCCAAATGGCAATTTTTTGTAGTTTATTTTTGTATCGAAGATACAGGGAGCTGCATGTTACCCCGGGTCTCCCAAGCCAGAGGCTTATGATTAAGTATTCCGACAACCTCGTTCCTTGATAAGTCTTGAAACGTCGTCGAAATGGAATTTAGGTTGGTTTTTGAGGAGGGAGGAATACCAAAGTTCTAACCCGGAGAAAAAGCAAGGGTACGATACCAACAAACTTAACTCACATATGAACCTCAAGCCACAGAGATGAGAGGCGAGTGCTCAGTCACCCTTGCTTCCCAACATTTTCATCCAACAAAGTTGGGTCGTGCAACCCAACAATGTTCGATAGTCAGTAGTAACCAGAGATTAAATACGGTTGTACTTCTGTTGGATCACATTGTACAATTTGGTACAATTATAGATAGATAAGTTAGATAGATAGATGGTTTATCGATAAATACATGTACATATAGGCAGCCAACAGGCTGAATTGCGTACATGTATCTGAAGTTAATTACAACAAACTATAAGGGAACCAATTTCAAAAAGCAGCTATTAAGAATATTTACAATACAAAAATAAGTAAATAATATAAAATGCAGTACATATCAATTACAACTTTTTAAATCTACAAGAGTACCAATTTAGTGTATATTTTCCACTTTACATTATACATGAGGACATTATAAAGGTATTATTAAACCGGTTTGTCCTATACTGGGGTATGTTGAAAGGTCGCGCATGCCTTCCCCAATGTATAAGTAGTCTCATACGAGGCGGGTAACAAATTCTTTAGTTTTCATGAAGTTCTTTAAGTAACAATTCCAAGCTAATCACTTACCCTCTCAAAGTAGAACAGATACTTCTTGAGAGCCTCTCTAGCCTGTATTCCAGCAGATTCATTAGCAATATTAGGGTTGGACTTGTACCGACTGCACTCATAATACTCTGACCCGTGACTCTTCCAGTCTCCAATACACATCCAGCAAAAGTCTGAAATAAAATGGGCATTAATTTTCAGTCCTGAGGAAGCCAGAGTATCGTTAATCCTGGATTACATTTTAACCGTGGATTCTGGTTCTCTTGGTAAAAGGTGTGTTTCTTTGCTTCAGGATTACAAGTAGAGAGGTATTACTCATTCCTCATCAAGCCATACGTTTTTATGACCCAAATCACGAGTTGGAAAATCGAACTCCAGATTACCCTGGATTAGCTTAATGAATAGGGCATTGAGGAACTGGGCCATGTAGTGTTTTATGTGCAAAAAACTGGGGGTCAGTTGGAAACAATCCAACCATTTACAGACTTTGAAGAACTGTGGGAAAAGAAAAAGGGGAAATGTGAACCTATCTCTTGTACATTGTGAACCCTGTAAATTGGTACATTTACAGACATATTTGTAAAACAGCTGTAAATAATTATCTGGAAAATATGCTTTTACAGACTTTTGTAAAATTCTCCAAATTTAAACTAGAAACTGAAATTGCAAATAAAGCCTGTTCTACATGTAGATGTTCCCGATATTTGGTAGAACTGTCGGTGACCATCGGTGACAATAAAGCCTGGTGTTCATCGGAGATTTTGATGTTTTACGACCGTTCCAAATGTTCCCAATATTTGGTAGAACTGTTGGCAACCATCGGCGACAAGAAAGCCTGGTGTTCATCAGAGATTTTGATGGTTCATTCCAGATGTTTCCTATATTTGGTAGAACTGTCGGCGACCATCGGCGACAATAAATAAGACAGGAAATATGCATGCGTGTTTTCATAAGTTGGGAACATCTGGGACGGTCGGTAAACATTGAAATCCCCAATCGTATGGGATATTCCCGACATATCAAAACCACGCTTACATGTATATAATCGACATGGGAAGTATGCATGCCAAATTTATCGCAGTCTGGTTGAGCAAAACACATCGCCGAGGACTTATGTTTTCATATATAGGAAATGATCGCAGACCATCGCAGAAATCTGGGATGCGTCGGCAAAATAGAATCGTTTGAGATTTTGTTCACGATCGTCCGAGTCGATCGGGGACAGTCACCTTCTCGTGAGTCGGGAACATACATACATACACTTTATTTATACACGAGTAAACATCAGTACCGGTAATACATGTAGCATAAAACAATTACGAAATACAGAGATTGTAAAAAAGTAAAATATGCCTACTGTTTTACATGAATGTCGTCTGTTGAAGAATGATAGTTAAAAATAGGGAAGTTAGGTTACAATAATTATTGATTATCTTTTCTTAAAAATACTTATTTTATCAGAGGCTCTGACATCCTCGGGCAGTGCATTCCATAGCGACAATCTTTTTTAAAGATAGGGCACACTCTCGCTAGTTTCCACTCTAAAGGAAATATGCCTGATTTGATTGAAGAATTAAAAATGTCCGTAATTGAATCACAGATAATATCAGCATTTAAGAACTTCAGTATTGCTTACTTCTTGAAGGTGAAAGGTGCAGCCAATCTTATTCAGATAATGATTATAAGAGATATCGCTGCGAGGAATAGTATTAGATAATTTCGGGCCAATGCCTGTGAAATACTCGTTCATATAGTCTCTGAAATCTCTTCAGAGTTAGTAATAACTTTATCATCAATCCTTAACTCGTTAATAGAGGTCGAGGAGGAATTCCTGGAAGTTAATTCATTAACGATTTTCCACATATTTGATTGATCACGCTCATTATTCTTGATAGAAGCATTACATGTATAGTAGTCTGCCTTACATTTACGAATTAGATTGTTAACGTTATTACATGCGTTTTTGAAGATCAGCCAGTTGTCAGAATTATTAGAATTATTAGATTTAATAGCTTTTGCCTTAACTTTGTCCCTGTCAAGCATCTTTTGTCTAAGATCTTTGGTTATCCAGGGACTGCACTTAGGTTTTATTCTTTGACGTTTAGTGGGTGCATGCCTGTCTATGACTTTTAGAAATGCCTGGGATGGTTGGAAATAGAATGGATGGATGGATGGGAAACATTGAAATTGCTCACCATCTGAGAGTTTCCCGACATGAAAACCTGGCTTAAGAGGACAACACAAATTAAAGATACTTACCATGCTTGCATTTGATGCATTGCTAGAAAACAAAGAAAATCAGTATTTCATTAATATTAACATTTTGTTGTAAGTCAGTGTCCTCTTATAGATCCACAGATGATGTTAAAACATGGCAAGAACCAAAGCACGATACAAGACACAGTCGAGTGGCGTTACTGATTTTCTCTTCACGTTGTGACATCATCTGTGGATCTATACGAGGACATACGTATGGGAAAATGACATCTGTTTGTTTTATACAATAATTCACGAACTTTCCTAAGAAAATAGAACATGCACGTGACCTTGTGATATCATCTGTGGATCTATACTCTAAAGCCTGGTTTTTACTAGCGACGTAAGCATAAGGAGCCTTTCGTTCTACAGAAAATCAAGAAACGGAGACGTACGCGGAAGAGTAAAGCTCGACGGAAGCATAAGCAGAAGGAACGGAAGGTTTCCTTCATTTTACGTCTCCGCTTCTGCTTCCGTCGCTTCCGTTCCAGTGAAAACTAGTCAAACGTAAGCAGAATAATTTAGCCAATCAGAATGCTCATTCTCAGCCCTTAGCAATGTAAATATAGCATGCAAGCGAGGTTTTCGCTTCTGAACAATGCTTATGCTTCCATCGTGTTGATTTTCACTAGAACATAAGTTTCTTATACTTACGCTTACGTTTCTGCTTCCGTCGCTAGTGAAAACCAGGCTTAATAGATCATGGTTATCAACCAATTAGATCACGTGTTTTGCCATGTTTATTGAATGAACTCACCATGTGGTTACAGCCTCCATTCTTCTCTATGCAGCTACCACACTTAGGACACTGTGAAGGTAAATAACTGCAGTGAGACATATTTATATCTAAATGGCAATATTAAATTACATTCATTAATATAATCTTGATAGGATTTCTTAATAAAATAATTTAGATAGTACGCATGTTCTGATTGGCTGATAGCCATGTTTTCATTCGCCTGTGCAAACATGGAAATGACGTCACACCAGAAGAAAAGCACCGTAAGTGCTTCTTTTATCAAAACAATTATTTTATAAAAGAAATGAAACAGATTATCCGTGCTTGCATAGGCTCGTGCAAACCTCGGCAAGTTTGGGAGAATTCTCGAGCAGGTACAAACACACCGTCGGCCTATGTGTTTTTGTGTGAATTGCAGATGTGCAAACCACTTGATGTCATGCAAGTGATTAGCATATCTTTAACATGTATAAATTGCCACATGATTTTGTCAATTATGCCTGATGGCACTTAATTTTTTTTTTGCATAATCATAATTTATTTCTAATTGCACAAAATAACTTAATAATATAAAATAAAAATGGTATTGTTTGTTTTTCATTTCATAGGCACTTTACAAGATGAGTGATCAAATGTTCCATTCACCACATGTCCACTTACATCTTTTGTGTTGGCTGTAATGTAGTTAGCTGTTTCTGAATCATCTTCACACTTTGTAAGCCACTTCTTGATTGTTGGACAATCTGGGGAATAGTATCAGGGATGCTATTAAAAGCCAGGACCTGGGTACCGGTGTACTCTCGAGTAAAGCTCAAAGCTAAAAACACGAACACTTCACCCTAACATACATGTACCAGTGCTTACTAGATCATAAGCTCCCTCCTATTTCCAGAATTAAAGTGCATACATGTATGAGCCCTAGCCAGTTATCATTGATTAAAGGTCAAAGTGCATATGAGCCCTAGCCAGTTATCATTGATTAAAGGTCAAAGTGAATATGAGCCCTAGCGAGTTATCATTGATTAAAGGTCAAAGTGCATATGAGCCCTAGCGAGTCATCATTGATTAAAGGTCAAAGTGCATATGAGCCCTAGCGAGTTATCATTGATTAAAGGTCAAAGTGCATACAGTCAAGCCCAAAACTTTTTCACGCACGGAAACGATATTGCTGAAGCGACTCAGCAAAGCAATATCGTTTTGCCGGCAATCAAAATATCGTTTTCTCAAAAACGATATATCGCTTTCTCAAAAACGATATATCGCTTTTGTAAGTAAAACGGCAATTGCTGATTTACAGCAATATCTCCGATTTTGCTGTTCTTTCCAATTAGTTCGTACATTTGCTGATTCGAGTTGTGATGTGTAACAAAAATCATGCCACTGCCCATATTCAGGGTGTCTCGAAAACAGAGATGTCCTGCAAGAACTTCTTGCACCGCAAGAACCCGCAAGAAGTTGATAACCCGCTTTTTGCGGCTCAGCCGCAAGAACACGCAAAAAGTAAAGAAGTGGATAATTCGCCTTTGCGGCTCAACCGCAAGAACACTCGCGCTGGTTCGTGGTTTGTTTACAATTAAAAGTGTGACTACGGCAAATTTATTTAGAAAGACTTTCGCGCGCGGTAATATTTTTGATTAACTTATTTTCAAATACATTTAAATGTTTTTAACAATTTGCTTTCGTTTATGGTAGTGATATTGTTTCTTTCGTTTTGCCAGGTTTCCTTGGTTTTGCAGTTCGATCCGACTTTTTTGATTTGCACGTTTACCGATGAGTGTAGGTTTTTGTCGAGGGTCGAGGGTCGAGTGTAAAAAGTTGAGGGTCGAGTGTAAAAAGTCGAGGGTCGAGGGTAAAAAGTCGAGGGTCCAAAAATATTGCTTAAATCTATCTATACACTGCTCTCTTCGCAAGAAAGTCGAGAAACTATCCTGGTTAACTAATCTCAAGTCATCCAAACAGCCAGAAAGACTGAGCTACCGAACTCCAGAGTGCGAGCTTGCCGATGTCAATCAAAGTCCATGGAGTGAAATTTTAGAACGTGTCCCCGATGGGACCCCTGTACTGTTTCCCGCCTCAAGATCACATGACTGAAAAGCCAAGCCTCCGTTCGAGATACATGTGCTTCGTCGTCTCGAGCGGTAGCTTGGTAAGTTCTTTGTTACTGGTTGTGGTCACACGAGAGAGTTAAACAAGATTTAGCGACCTAAATCACGATTTTAAAAAGTGTAAAAACTAATCACGAGAGGTATGTTTGTTTTGGAATGTTAATTAAAACGAAAAGTACATGTAGCTGTCATTATACAGACAAGGCGGTCATGCTTGTTTGCAGTTTAATTTTCCGAGTGCTTCGTGATGCCGGTCTTGGCCAACGTTATTGTTGCAGGATTTGCTATTTTTCTGCTCAGACGATTCATAAGTAAATCCCACTCAAGTCGCATGAAAAGGATGAAGATACTCCTACTGCAAAGAAGGCAGAGAAACCGCTTAGCTGCTGTTGTTTCAAATGCCGCCAGAGGCCGGGCACTGACATGTCACACGGTGAAGCGGTGACGGGCGGGCATTGATGACGAATAACTCGCAAAATTATTTACCGGTAAACTTATTTTTCAGAAAAAAATACGCAAATTTTTGGACCCTCGACATTTTACCCTCGACCCTCACTTTTTACACTCGACCCTCGACTTTTTACACTCGACCCTCGATTTTTTACACTCGACCCTCGACTTTTTACACTCGACCCTCGACAAAAACCTACACTCTTTACCGATTATTGTCCAGTCAATCGCAATATGCAAATTATCACTTCTTGTTGACCTTCAAAGTTTTAGGAAGACTTTTCAATGATTAAAGCGCATTTAATTCAAAAGGAGGAAAAGGATTCCACTAACCCAGTAAAAGTTTTCTGGTAAGAGTATACTGTAGTTTTGCACGTCTTCCATTACAAACTCTATTCACATTCTCAGAAAGTGCAGCGATCAAACATCACACGTTCACGCCTGACTGATTGCACGTGGAGAAATTCACTCCAACTTCAGATTTTAATTTCGAAAATATTTCTTTCACCAGGATTTATAACGTGTGACATATTCGAATTCATGACAAACAGTTTTACAAATGGTACAGTAAGATGGTTTTGGTAAATACCAAGATTCTTATATAATAAAAGTCCCCGTCAATCGTGAACTATCAGCCAGACGTGTGTCTCATTTCTGACACAAATACAGCGGGGGCGCAATTAATTTCCATTTACGCGAACTGACTGATCTGATCCGATTTTAATTCAAAAGGAATTGCACTTTCCCAGTAGAAGTTTTCTGGTAAGAGTATAGAAGTTTTTGGACGTCTTTCAATATGACAAACGTTGCTAAATGTGAAACAACACTGAAGCAAAAGTTTATTTGGTGTTATGCTTTGCGCTCAGCGAGTGAGTCAAGCTTTAAAGCGGGCCACGCACCGCCGGTCTGGGAACTAAGCGAGCAGCCGTTGTTTTGTTTATTTTACGGCTCACGATATTTCGATAACTGCATGGTCCGAATTTACTTGAAAACTTTATGCAATGACTTTTACAAAGATCTGGAAGGCTGATGGATCTGAATATTATTGTGGATATATGGAAAACGTTTACAAAATTGAACACTTCCGTAGTTGGGATGTGCGATTTATAGTAACGCATTCCTTTCGTTTATTACCCTTCCGTTCTTCGATGTCTGTACATTCTAAACAGCAAAACGACATATCGTTTTTTGGGAAACAGCAATATCGTTTTTGAGAAACAGCAATATCGTTTTTGGGAAACAGCAATATCGCTAAATGTCAACCACAGCAATTGCTGAGCAGCAATATCGTGAAAAAGTTTTGGGCTTGACTGTATGAGCCCTAGCCAGTTATCATTAATTAAAGGTCAAAGTGCAGAATGAGCCCTAGTGAGTTATCATTGATTAAAGGTCAAAGTGCATATGCGTTCTAGCCAGTTATCATTGATTAAAGGTCAAAGTGCATATGAGCCCTAGCCAGTCATCATTGATTAAGGTGGCTCGCCTGGATTTTCCAGGGACGCACCATACCCACTTTGAACGGCTGATACTCCACTGTCAGAGCACGGTCGGGCTAGCCACTTCACCCATTTACTAGAAATAGAATAAACTTTCTAAAAATGTAGGTTTGTTTGACATCGGTGTTACCATAGCAACACATCGTCGACATCATGTATTTTACATATCATCAATTTTCTCGAAATCTAGACCTAAACTTTCAAAACGACCTAGTGTCTCTTGTAGTCTGAATGTAAGCCTTCAAGACTGCAAAGTTTAAAAAAATTGTATGAGAGCGTTTTCGAAAAAAATTGGGTTGAATATTTTCATTCAAAAAATAAACAATTCGCCTTACTTCCTGTTTAGTCGTAGAGAACTGTGTTTTCCGGACCGAACGCTCGTGCAAATTCTGTTCTTAGTACAATGACATGCAAATTAGTTAACCATGAATATTGGCAGTGCGGGATGATAATGTTGAATAAGTGTGTTTGTAGTAGACCACATTTTCTAAATATCAATTAAAAACGAGATTTTTGTATTAGTGATTTATGGTCATGATATTGCTTTAAAATGCATTACAAATCCTTGAAATGATGACACGATTTATGGCTAGGACTTATAAGCACTTTAAGGAAATCCCTGAGTATGTGCTTCGACATCAGTAACAACATACAAAAGTTACAAATCATAAAACGTCTGGCAACAACTCCTGATGTACAAATAGTTTGAACAATAACTTTGTCTTGCAAGTGAACTCCACATCTTTCCAACTTATTTGGGTCATTCAAATACAATAATTATTAGTAGTACCTAAATACCACCTCCCTGGTAAATATGCTTAGGTACAGTTAATTATGCATACAAAGATTTATACTATGAATAATATTTTCAAATTCTCATATATATGTTGTGCTTGGAATTTTTTTTTGGTTCAAATTTTTTAAACTAGTTCAAAAAAATTAAACCAGTTCAAAAATTTTACACCAGTTCAAATTTTGAAAACTGGTTTATCTTTTTCAAAAGAAAAAAAAAATCTACCCACCCCTCCCCTGCAAAAAAAAAAGCCAACCTATTCCATTCCCTTTTTTCCCTTGCCCCCCTACCTACTTACCTTACTGTACCACTTACTTACCACTTTCCTTGGCGGTCACCCATCCACTCACTAACCCTGCCCGATCGGGATTAACTTCAGCTACTCGATGATCCACTCGCCTAACGCAATGCGCCACAGAAGCAATCGTTGATTTGAACACCACCGTATATTCTATAAGTGCTAGTCGTTGAAGCCAGTCCCTCTCATTATGCTAATTTGTTTCCAGTCTCTTAAATTTATACGCGAATGCACACCGGATTCTTCAAAGATGCCCGATGAACCGTGCGTAAGTAAAGAGGCCTTCTGTGATGCCATAAACGACTTATAATCCAAACAAAACAAAAACATTTAAAAACACCCTAACCGTCAACAACGGGTGCTCACTAATTTAGGGTGTTTAGAGCTATAGTCACTACACTTAGAACTAGATTACTGAACAACTCAGAATAATAATGCTTCTTCAATGGTCCCGTGAACTAATACAAACCCTACCCCTACATTTAAAAATACCCTAACCGTCAACAACGGATGCTCACTAATTTAGGGTGTTTAGAGCTACATGTATAGTCACTACACTTAGAACTAGATCACTGAACAACTCAGAATAATAATGCTTCTTCGATGGTCCTGTGAACTAATACAAACCCTACCCCTACATTTAAAAATACCCTAACCGTCAACAACGGATGCTCACTAATTTAGGGTGTTTAGAGCTATAGTCACTACACTTAGAACTAGATCACTGAACAACTCAGAATAATAATGCTTCTTCGATGGTCCTGTGAACTAATACAAACCCTACCCCTACATTTAAAAATACCCTAACCGTCAACAACGGATGCTCACTCATTTAGGGTGTTTAGAGCTAGCTAGTCACTAATAATTTTGGGTCGCCTCGCAGCGCCCGTAAGATTTGCTCCAATTTGCTACTACCTTCACCGACAAACAATAGAACAAACATTAATAGAACGAAGCAAAAATAACATCTAGTAGTCACTAATTTAGGATCCCAAATCCAGCATTTAAAATAACCCTAACATCAGTTAACATAACTTCCCTTTTAGAATGTTAAAAAATAAACTGGTTTTAAAATTTTGAACTGGTGTAAAAAAAATTGAACTAGTGTAAAAATTTTGAACCAGTTAAACAAATTTGAACTGGTTTAAAAAAAAATTGAACCAAAAATTTTTTGAACCACAACATATACGTACATAATACATGTATGTACATGTAGCTTTACATTCTATACCTGTAGGTGCATGATATTTTTCTGCACACGTGAAACTGCAAATGAATAAAATTCAAATACATGGAATGAACATGACATAAGATAAAGAGAAATTTACTATATAATAATTAAAGGATGTATTATATAATAACAGTACATTTATCAAATATCAGCAAATCTAAGTACGTTTCACCATGAATTTTTAATTCCTCTGGAGGCTATCCTAGATCCTTATTGACTAATAATATATTAGCACTCTATGTTGAAAATTGATGTTGAGGTAGGAAACTGTCTTCCACTCTCTATTATAACTTACAATAGAATGTGTCTGTCAAGAGCTTACATTGTATATGCTAGCTAGTGTTATGAACATCAAATTTGCAAGGGAAACTATCAGCCAATATAGTCCCAAGCCAGTCTTTATTGTTCAAATTTTTTTTGGGGATAGTGCGCACAGGCCACTATATATATGATTTTATCGCCTGAACGTGCAAATTAGTGGTGGACCAATGAGAGCATGTGAAAATTTTGTGCTGAACTATAATGGCTGATACATGCTGTTGCCTGTGAAAATTTGATATTCTTAAAACAAATATAAGCCAGAGAACGAAGTTCGAGTGCTTATAATGTGCTAGTTTTAAAAACATCAAATTTCCAAGGGAAACTATCAGCCGTTATATTTAACCACAAAATTTTGTAACATGCTTATTGGCTAAAAGCAATCATGTGACGTGATAGTTGTTGTCTGCGAATGCAAACTATCAGGCGACAGTGCCCGCTGAGAGCAGAAGACAATTTTGTGATGAACAATAACGACAAATAGAGTGTGTTTGTCTCGGAACTATCGGCTGATAGTTTCCCTTGGAAATTTGATGTTCTTAAAACTAGCGTACATGTATATGCCCTGACGAATGCTGATATTTGTTTTAAGAACATCATATTTCCACAGGAAACTATCAGCCGATAGTTCCTCAACGGACACACTCTATTTGTATAATAGTTTTGAGAGAGAAACATTCTAGGTGTTGTTATTGTTCATCACAAAATTGTCTTCTGCTTTCAGTGGGCACTGTATTGCAGGCTGCTCATCTACAATGTATGAATGCTCACAATACACATACATGTATCTCTAATGCATGTAATTGATGCAACCAAGATAAAGTACACATGCTATTGACTATGGTAACCCAGACACTGCCAAATAATTATTATGGTGTTGAGATAGTACTCACCAGAACATTGAATTACACCTATTACAAATAACTCTTTTAGATCCAGGCTCCTCAGCTCTGACGATATGACCACAATTAATTCCTGGACACCATCTGAGCTGGCAGTGAGTCTAATAAAGTCACATTAATATCCTTTGAGTGCTGCATGATGGTATTAGTACATGTACATGTGTAGTACATTATTTAATTGTGTTAATTCTTGTAACAACGATCCAGTTGTTAGCCAGTATGAGATACACTATTTTGTAGTATGTCGGAATACAACCATGTACATAAATTAGTTAATTAGTTGACAGTTTTCCCCCAGACTACATGTACATCTCTGTTGACTGTTCCGCTACTCTGCTCAGTCTCGAAGCACATTGAATGCTTTAAATTTTTTTATTAATATTAAAAGCCCAAGTATATAAGGTAACACAACCTATTATCGGACAGAATGAATACCCAGGCACGCATGTAAACAAATAAACATTTCCCTAGAGGCGGCACACAAAAACGTTTTCACGCCTGTCCAAGACTCTTCATGTTATATCGATACTAACCCTATCATCTTGTTTCTTGACTCTCAAAATTTAGTGAAAACACTTTCTGTTTACCTGTTGCAGAAATGACTCTCCTTCCTCATGCTGTACTTCATTGCAGACACCACACGATTCCCAAAAAAACTTGAATAAAATCAAACCCGAAAGCAGCACAACTCCACCATAACATTTTAACGGTCATCTTTTATTTCGTAAATATACTTTATTGTCTCCTGTGGTGATTTTCCAATGCTGAGAGAGTAACTTCTCAACGAAATTCCACAAATCTTGCTATTGGTCAACCTGTAGATCTTATGCAATAAAAATTATGATGAACTGGCCTGGCACACGAGCATGGCTGTGGAGGGAATTCCTTTTGGTGAGAATTCCTTTTTGCCCAGAGTGTAAACAAACAAATAGTGAAAAAGGCAAAGGAAAGGTAAATCATTGCAAAGAAACAGTTTGTTGTATAAGAAATCAATGTGAAAAAAAAACTCAAGGCACACTTTATAGCACAGTGAAGAAACTATAAAACAACTAAATGCAATGAGGCAACAACAACTCTTATTCCCGCCACGCTAATGCCCGAAATGAAATACGTTTTACAGGCCTAAATTAATTAAGTCACTGAATAACTCTAGCCTCAATCCAAATATTTTTTAAAGGTTTTCCCATGGTTACAAAGTGAACAAACATTGGGTGACCGATAATGGGTATTGCTTGGGAGAATAGTGAAATTTGAAAGGAATCAGGTTATGCAAACATATAGTCTCAACTATTAAAGTTCACAAAGGAAGAAAAACATTGGCAATAGCCCTCTTCGGTATACGACTGGAAGCGATGAAAATAAACTGTCCGATAATATGTTATGTTTAACCGTTATAAGTGTCACTGCTAGAAGTGTAACTGCAGAGTGTATTATTAATTGATGTCCTGGGATTCAATATTTTCAGAATCCCAGAAAACAATTAATTATGATTATATTACTGAGAAAATACTTGTATATGAATATTAATAAGAACACCGCTCTGGAGAAATAGTCTGGAGAGAACACTGGTTGAAATCTATGTGACTGTGTGAAAGACTACTGGTATAAAATATTTGTACATGGGTTGTAACAAAAATGTACACTGTACATGTAGGGCAGGGTGTGGCCCGATAATTTTAGTGTGATTCCTTTCGTTTTGTAACTGTCTAGTGCAAGCTGGGAATGGAAACATAACCTTCTACATAATGAACTAAATGAAGTAACTAGTGCCTAGGCCTCTACAATCTATCTGAACTAACCACAGCTGCTACGAGAGCATATTTCGTATGAGTGCGACAAACTACAGCACCGAATACAGCACGGTTACCGTACAGCATGCCATAACATTGAAATGGTTTCCCATTGTTTTTGTCCTTCTGATTGAATCAAATTACAGAAATTAAGGACATGCCATAGTTTGTTCCACTCATACGAAATCTGCTCTATTAGCTGGCCACATGCATCTGTGATTCGTAACTGATAACCCAGGTGAAGATCCTTTGAAGATCTTTATGAGGATCCTTAAAGATCTTAGTAAGATCTTTTAAAGATTTTCACCAGGGAAGGCTAGATTACATACATCAGAGAGTCCACTAGCTAGGCTTGCATACATGTATGTGATGTACAGGTACATGACTTGTACATGTTTACCAATAAAATTTCAAACTGTAATGAAAATAAAACAGGTTACTTTTTTTCCATGTGGCTTTGTACCTAAAAAAATGTTTACTACTACCATAGCTTAGTAGTTCTCTGATACATGCATGCACAACACATACATATATCAAATAACTGTAAAAAAAAGAAGAAGAAGCAGAGTGACATACCTTAATTTGATCATTGAATAGGAAATTTTTATATTTTTCTCGTAAAAGGCCACCCTTCATTATTTTAAGTACTATGTCTTCCCCAACAAGTAGATTACAGTTCATGCACTCAATGCCTGGAAAAAAAGAAAATAAACATTTGACTATAACTTGCAGCTACATGTACATGTAGCATTGTACTCGTACAATGTACATGGGAATTGCTAGATTTGATGCACCCAGATGAGGCACTGACAGCACCAATTAAATACAGATTTTCTGGTATTCTGCTGTAATAATTAAATTAAAGACAAATTATTTCTATATTTTGCTAGATACATGTAGAAAACTACAAGTCATATGATTGTACAGGATTTTAGTTGATCTGACATGGTAATTATTTAATAATGTATTAACTTGTCACTGATTACATTTTAATAATTATAAAAAGTATATTTAATTATGTAATGTACCTGATGACACTCCAATCTGGAGTTGACTTGCAAAATGTGCATTCCAGCAACTATCACAGAAATAATGTCCACAGGGAAGACTTGTCATGCTGGATTTGGATATACGTTGGAAACAAACTGGACACAAAGATGCTCTAGTTGGCTTGAAAAAAATGACAATTATATACAAAATTAATTATTAAACACTTACTTCTCATCATTCCCATACGTCAAACATCATTATAAAATAATCTAGATAGTATGCACATTCTGATTGGCTGATAGCCATGTTTTCATTAGCCTACAGGTGCAAACATGGAAATGACATCACACGTACCATAAGACAAGCACCATAAGTGCTTCTATTATCAAAATAATTATTTTATAAAAGAAATGAAACAGATTTTCCTTGTTAGCACAGGCTCATGCAAACCTTGGTAAGTTTGGGAGAATTCTCGAGCAGGTATACAAACACTCGACCAGCAGTCTCATGTTTGTTCTGCTCTCGAATTCTCCCAAACTTATCTTGGTTTGAATGAGCCTGTGCAAACACAGAATATCTGTTTCATTTCTTAAATGAAAACACCCATGATAATATTGCAGTCTAGTGAAACATCCCAAGAAAATCCCATGAATCATGGTTCCAATTTCATGGGGACC
This sequence comes from Actinernus sp. WN-2022, assembly GCA_030867875.1. Lineage (NCBI taxonomy): Eukaryota > Metazoa > Cnidaria > Anthozoa > Actiniaria > Actinernidae > Actinernus > Actinernus sp. WN-2022. The sequence goes on from JAOWCC010001634.1 coordinate 27,163,951, forward strand.
ACCCATGATATCTTAACCAATTTCATGGGAATTGTTTCATGGGATGTTTCACCAGAATGCAATAATATTGTCATTGGTGTTTTCAATTATGCACTTGCATTTTCATGGGATTTTCATGGAATTTACATGGTAATGATGAGCTGTATTAAAATTTCACTGAGAAAGAAAATTAGAAATAATAGTATATGTACATGTAGTAACATACATTGATCAGGGCTTCTGACAGGTTGAAAAAAAAGAAGTCAAAATTGTGCGGGATTTTGGACGTACATTGTGCGGGGAAAAACGTCGATTGTGTGAGAAATTGTGCGGGATTGCGCAATATTTTAAGATTTTTCAACAGGCTAAAAAAAATTATCGTTCATTTAAAAGCTAGTTCGTTCTGACGTTCGAGCAGAAGGAAAAGAAAAGCTCTCGAGTCTGTGAATACTTTCACGCTTATCGTTTCGGTACACATTTCTCACAGACAATTGACCCCAAAATGCCCAGATCGCTTTAATTTGAAGGAACAGATATCAGAGAAGGCATTCCTTTGATTGATTTCTTTCAAACTCGCAAAATCGACCCAAAAACAGACCTCAAATGTGATAGTTTTGTTTACACTCCGCTCGAGAGCGAAACGATCATAGAAGCGCGAAAATCACTTAATTAGTATTGTTATTTATGCAGTTGCGTCTCCATCCCTCCCACCTCCCTGTTCAGACAAACGATTTACATACACATGCATAGTATACAAAAAATAACTAATAAGTAAACCAGTCTTATTTTAAGAAAACAATGAATGTTCTTTTCAGATGGCAATTCATAAAAAAGATGTACGATCATATATATCAAGCCATCAGTATGGTAATCACCGTCGTGATCATTCAAGCGTTACATACCCACGTGCAGTCATCTTGCAATTTTTCCCGCTTTTCTTTTTCAGGATAAAGTTTTGTTGTCGCCAATGAGCTCTAGCTAGTTTGAACTTCCTTTTGTGTCAGGCAAATTAATAAAATCACAAACAATTTTGGTGAGAAAAGTATGAGCCCAAATGACCCAGAAAATTCTGAGAAAATTCAATTTGAAATCAACGCGGTTTTGAGCCACGAGGCGCTATTTAACGACTCTGATTCGCTATTTCCAAAACAATTACCACAATCCACAAATGAAAAACAATATACAATGTAATAGAAACTAGAGCCCAGGCTGGCGCACAGCCATGGATTGAACGCCTTGCTGTTTTTTTTACAAACTAGAGCCCAGGCCGGCGTAAGCCATGAATGGAACGGCTTGTTGTTTTTTTCATCTGCTCGAGCCGTTCGAACAAAACAAGGGATTTTTCTACATGTTTTGGAAGGTAAATGGGGTGAAAATGGCCTTAAATGTTTCCAAAAATCACAGTAAACAAGAGGAATGCCTGTTTTAATTAAAATTATCAACAAATTGTGCGGGATTTTGCAGATTTTTAGGAATTGTGCGGGTTTGACCAAATTGTGCGGATCCGCAACCATGCAACCTGCCAGAAGCCCTGATACATACATGTATAACATTTTATGGTAATTAAAATTATATATTTTAGAGTAATAATTGTTAATTGCCAGTATTTGGGAGTAAGGTCAGGCAAAATCAGAAATGGGGAAACCCCCTCCCCATTTCACCCTCTGGCAACAACACTGGTGTCTAATCTAGAGTAATTGTTTGCTGAATGGCCATTATTGAAGATTGGGCAAATGTTTACAGAAGGGTAAAAAAAAAAATCTCAAATATTAATGAATTTCAAAATAATGTTCTGTGATCCATGTTTATAATAATAATAATAACTTTATTCATGTGTCTAAATTAAAGTATTTAGCAAAAGAATGCTAATTGGGGACACGAATTAAAGAGTAAATTAAAACAAATATATTTATGTATCTATCTATGATTAAAAAGGTAAAACTGATTGATGTACACATTCTTCTGTGACCTAATTCTAACTAAGTTGTAAATACGTATATCTGTATCATTGTATATCTGTGACTTAAAAACATTGATATACAGGAATGTAATAAAATGTTTATCATAAAAATAGCATAAAATTCTGATCCCAAGACATTGTACATGTGTACAGACTGTAGTAAATGCAGGTAGTTTACCATAGCCTTGGCTGGTTTTGCAGGCATCACTAGTGATTCAACCATTAGACCAACAGGATCAATTCTGTGTCTGTGACAAACAGATAAAGTACATGTACACTCATTGTAATACATCGTAAATACTTGACTGTATGTAGTTAAAAACATATTAATGACATGACCTGCCAGCTCAGGTATATTTTCTTGCCAAACCAAATAAAGATAGTTAAAGATCAATGCCATACATGTACATTATTATGTTATCGTTCAAATTTCATCTCAGTTAAACCTTTTTTTGAACTAGGGGATGCTAATGTGTACTAAAAATAAATTCACCCTCCCCCCATCTCCTTACAATGCTACTTGTACATTGTACCCATATATATTCAACTATACTAATTACCCTATTTATTGAGCCTTCACTGTCCCCGGCCTGATGGTACTTGAACTGACAGCAACCATCAGACCAATTATATACAGTATTTACTATACATCTATATGATGATGCTATTAGTACCCAGTCTCCCACAATCTAATCCAAATTTACATATACATCAGTACATGTGCTCAGTAAAACCTTATAATACATGAATATGTAGCTTAATTGGAACTGCACTAAAACATCAGCAAAATTGATGACACAAACCCAGTAGTGACTGTCCCACTAATCATAAAATACATGGATTTCACAAGTGAAAAAAAAATGTTATGGCAAGCATTAGTGGTCATGATTGGTTCTGGGGGAGGGGGGCACAGTGACTACAATGAATGAAAAAATATTTTATGTGAATCCCAAAAAATGGTTTCCTAGTTCAAAAAAAGTATTTCCCTAATTTTGCAAGTTCAAGGGGGGAGGGGGTAAAGAGAATGACGTTGTGGACGTTAGCAGGAGCCCATTACCAGGAGCGTCCATATATACACTATATACCGTGAGTCAGCGTATGACCAGTTTGAGCTATTTTTTAGAACATGTTTCCCGGGTAACTGCCTTCTGACTCTGCTGCGATCATGCATATGCTTGCTGTAATTATTGAGATTAAGAATGATCTATTGTTTTTTGAGGTGATTTTACTAACGCTGCATTGTCCTGACTATGGTTTGATTGGATTCCCAAAGTGTGGGCATGTGAACTCCTGTGAGATCTGTTCTAAATATAGCTCAATCCGGTCATATGCTGACTCACAGACCTACATGTAGTATGGGAGATGGACGTTCCTGATAATGGGCTCCTGATGTTAGTCTGTGGCATTTTTTAGCTTCAAATTAGCTTTGCTATGCAGGAGAATCAAAGATCTAGCATGTGAATACAACCACGAATCTGGCTCTATTTGTGGCTTGGGCACAAGCACAAAATAGACAGTGGTGGGTTGCCTGTGGTATCCCAGCATTCATTGGGGAATTGGGTGCACAAAATGGCAGTGACCTACCCAACCTCGTCCCCAGGGTCTTCTTGTTCAGAACCAAGATGGTGGCTACTCCAGAGAAGACTGCAACCTTGTTCCCAGGATTAGGCGCATAAAGACCCATGGGAACTAGGTTGCTGAGGTTTCAAGGTTGTTTTATAGCAATAATATTGAGAGGTAACACAGAAGAATTTTAAGGAGAATGAAGTGAAATTCATGGAAAGTACTTCGCCATTAATTTCAAGGATTGTTCTGAAGCTGATTGGCATAGCTTATTAAATCGGTAAGTTGTTTGTTTCGATCGTGTTGTGATGCAAAACCATTCCCATACATTTTCTATATAAGGAGGAGGGGGGGGGGGGGGGGTCTGACCTAGTTGATGGCCCCTTAGTCGTAAGTGATAGTAATTTGGTTGTATTTGCAAATGTATTAGTCACAATTTCAAGCCCTCCCCTGGCTTATACAACGTACATCTTAAACAACACACCTGCACATGCATATACGCAGACTATAAATATGATGCACTTGACCACCGCCAGAAAACCATCCATGTAATAATTTAATTACCTTGGCAAAGGGAGGCTAATTAATTCAAAATTATAGTTGTACATGCACACAGTAATGTAACCTTGAGTTAACTTTAATAATAAAACAAATAAAGTACATTGTGTAAATCTTAAAGCAAATAAATAAATTCTACGATGGTTAAATATGTAATCTTTTGAAAAATAAAAAGACAGACTACACATTCATGCATCTTACAAGCAAACTTTACAAATCACTATCAATAATTCATTTCAAACATCTGCCTGACTCAATTAATTAGCAGGTTCTGATGAACAAAGCAATTAATGAAGCCTGACAGAGACGTTTACCTCTCGAGTATCTTGTCTAGATCCCATCGGAACGCAAGCAGAAGTAAGCGAGCTACAGATTTCGAGATCTGAGAAACAAATTAATGAAATATGATATCATATAAACATATACATATATATAGTCTTTAGTTGTTAACTTATTACTGCCAGTGCATCAATTTAATGTTAAATCAATCAGGATACTAAGGTTTCCAATTCACAAACCTGCATTTCTTTACTAGCTTTCACAGTAATCGCGTCAAACATTTCTTTGGCTTCGTCAGGGTGAATCAGAGAATAGGAAAATTGTTCTGGGTCGTCCTCTTTACCAGAATCCATTCCTTCATCTTCATACATATTGATATAATAATCATTCTCGTCATCTTCGTCGTCGTCGTATTCACTCGATTCAGCCTCCATTGATTCTTGGCTATCTATTCCACCCGTAGACATAGTTTGAGAGTCCTTTTGGCGAATTTTCGTCGTACATTCACTCTAAATTTGATCAGAAATGCTGTCAGTTGTTGTGTTCCGCGTTCACAACCAGCCACTGCTGCATTGAGGTAATCTCCCTAATATGGCGATGACTGCCTTATTTGGGATAGTAACGCGATTTTAGCTTTAATAAAAAAAGTTATTTTGAAACCTTAATTTCGACAAACTACTGTATATTCATGTACGCATCTTAAAATTTACTTCTGAATTTCATTTATCGGTTGAAAAAAACACTAAAATAAAAATAATAAGATAATAAGATGGAAACGTCGCGGTTGCGTGACTTTTACCATAATCCCATATATGGTTCTACATACCACTTATGGTATTTGAATGAGCGAGCCTGGATCACACATTGAAGCCCGCCATTATTTCTTGTGTTCTTTTTAATAATACTTAAAAAATCCCCCCAAAACAAATTACTTTGACGCTGAAATGACCTTAGCAAGATGACTAACAATTTATCAGTGAACTGGAAACCACTTTAAGATGTACGACTGAGTTATTTGTGCATGTTTATAGTGATAACAAGAACTGAATTTTGTCAGCCGGAAGCTGAACTCTGAAGTGATTCAAGTCAATGAGTTGTTTCAGTGGCAAGATGAGGGAGTACCCTTCAATTTCCGTTGATTGTTTTACTAAGGAGAACTTGGACTCCAAGGCTTACTTTCTCTCACATTGCCACAAGGGTAAGTGAAGTGTCGCATGTACGTTATATTTCTATTGAATTATTCCCGAGTTAATTGATAAAAAATGATTATCATTATCGAAAACCAATTGATTATCAATTGCCAGAATGAGGCTAAAGAGTAAAGTGCAGAAATACAACGCCACTTTGTAGATAGAGCAGATTACCATAACCGTACTGTAACTTACAGACCATTCATGTTACTAATTTTATTGTATCAGAAAGACAAAAACATTGGGAAACCATAACAACACATACATGCAGTATAACCATGCTGTATTAAGTCATTTGCTATAATTGCCGACAAATTAAAATCAATTAATCCACTCTAGTCATACATTATGTACACTTTATTTTTTGCATTCAGATCACATGGAAGGTTTAGACTCTTCTGCATTTGCAAACAGGATCAAAACTAGGTTTGTAAAATATGTGTATAGTATACATGCATACAATTGCATGTGAACAGTAATCATTCCACTGGTAACTCATGGTGTTGATAAAATACAGGACTTTTGTACATGTATATTGGTCACAAAGATGTATTGACCATTATAAAGTGCTCATTCAGTACACCTCGGAAATACATGTAGGATCTTTCCAAACCATTTCCAAGATCTATATGCTATTGAATAAGCATAATCCTGAATATTAATGCACATAATTGATATTTATTTATTGAGACGAAGACGAGAATATAAATATATTATAACTATATAGATCATTATCATGACTTGTAGATCATGTGTATAGTTATTTTAATTTTAGATTAATATATTAGATTATATTTTACTTCTAGCAGGTCCACAAATTCAGCATTATGCTGCCATTAAACCTTTATCAAATAAATAAATAATGTATATGTTACAGGTCAAATTTATTTTTAGATCATTTTTGTCAACCTAGGTAAAAAAAATTCCAACCTGGGTTATTTTTTTTACCTACATTGTACTTGTAGGTTATTTTTGTGTACTAAACATAAATTCACCCTCCTCCTCTGCTTTCCTTCCTGATCTACCCTAATTATCACTTAATTCCTTCCCCTACCCCTCTCCCTATTTCCTTACAGTGCTACATTGTACCCATACATGTACATGTATAATCAATTATACGTACAGTATTATTGAAATTACCATATCTATTTATGTTCAACTGTCCTTGCTGGTACTTGAAATGACAACCATCGGATCTGCTGGTCAGAGCCTTAACCAGTCTACCACTGAGAGATCGATGTGAAGCACCATACTCATTTACTATATAATTACGATAGTGCTACTAGTACCCAGTCCCTTGTCTAGTCCAAATTTGCATATGTGCAGTAAGCACCTTATAATAGCTTGGTATTTTAACATGAAAACTGTGCATAAAATTGGTGACACAAACCCAGTACCCATTAGACATACGATACAAGTGAAAAAAACATTCTGGCAAGCCCTGATGGATGGTCAGTTACCGACTCAGGGTCCTCCTGCCCCGTCGTCTGGTGTACACAGTTACTACGATTAAGAATTTAAAATTAAAAAAATACAAAGTGAATCCCAAAAAGTAACCTACTAGGTTATTAAAAATAACCTAGGTTGAAAAAAAACAACCTAGCCAGTACATAGCTAGATTGCAAAAATAATTATAAGTTATATCATGGCATGAGGGGTATTCACGACTTTCATAATGGCTGCCTCCTAATTTGCATATGTGATTTCCCGTTTTGGTAGTTTATCCACATATATAGAAAATATGACTTTCATAATGGCTGTCTCCTAATTTGCATATGTGATTTCCCGTTTTGGTATTTTATCCACATGTATAGAAAATATGAACATTGCCATGTGAAAGAGTATGTCGACAATAGTGAACTTGTGAAAGTTGAGTGCTGTAGCTTATAAAGTAACGAAGTTACAGCCAGTTGAAATTTGAGAGATTTGTATGAGAAAAACAATGGAGGCCTTTATAGCCTCACTTTCATGTTTTTCCGCATTACAAATGCTTATAGCTCAACAGCAATTTTCCACATTGCTCTAAAACTCAAAAGAATTACTAGTTTTAATGTGATCTTTCATGTGGTAGCATTGGTTTCCCACTACAGATTTATCTTCCAAATTATGCAAATTAGGAGGCAGCTGGAGGCGGCCATTATGAAAGTCGTGTATAATAGTGATTAAATTGCCCTGCAAGCTGAGGGAGGATTTGTGGAAGTCCTGATGCCACAGGCGGAGGGACTTTTACAAATCCTCCTGAGGCTCGAGGGGCAATTTAATCACTAATACCCTGAATTGCCTTGGTATAAGTTTGTCATACTATGATCTATGAGGAAGCAAACTATTTTAAATCTGCAAGAAGTTTAGTGCTCCCTGCCTGAAGTAAACACGTCACAGTTGAGTTGCTTTCGAAAACGTTTTATTATTAGATCAGCTTAAGCAACTATGAATGGCGTAAAACAATAGCCTTATAATTACAATACAATAACTGCATGTGGAAATCCATACAGTCACCTACATTTCAACCGTTGTCTGGAAAAACACAACGTGAAAACCCCAACTCTTACATTTACAAGAGAATGCCAATGTATATCAAGACAGGTCAGTTTGGTTCATTTTTTTCACCCAGGAGTGCAGGGCTGTATAGTCATGCCAGAGGGGGAGCAAGAGTTGATGCTTTTGACCCTCTTATGTCTGCATTGTCTTCTAATTTTTCCACCAGGAAATTTAGTAGACATTATGGAATCTGCATAAGGTTGTGATGAAGACAGGTCAGTTTGGGTTCAATTTTTTCACCCAGGAGTGCAGGGCGCACACGCTGTATAGTCAATACAGAAGGGGAGCAAGAGTTGATGCTTTTGACCCTCTTATGTCTGCATTGTCTTCTAATTTTTCCACCAGGAAATTTAGTAGACATTATGGAATCTGCATAATTGTGTTAATAAATTTCCGGCTGGGAAATTTAGTAGACAATGGACTACAAACTAAATTTCCCTCAATGAGGGAGATTATTTTATTGGTTTGTATGTCCCTTGGAGAACAAAGAAAATCAAGGTGATCATGGTATTAGCTTGGTTAAAATAAGGTTAACCTGAAAATAAATTTGACCTGTAATACATATACTGTACATGCAGTCATGAATGATACCCTCACAACTGTTGCCTCTAATTTGTCTCATCAATATACTACATATATATCAATAATTAATACAATTATCATTTCTTGTACCATATACATTTTCTCAGTAAACAGGTTTTTGTCTACTGCTCTGATACAACACGCAATTTGCTCCTTTGTGATGCAACATATGTTCATCTGAAGCATTACCTTGTAAGTACCTATTTAAAAGACACTTTAAATGTGTTTTCCATAACTGATAATTATATTGTGCAGAGTACATGTTTTCCAACTAGATGCGGTACATGTAAGGTTCTCAGTAGGGGCAACTTGGGGATTTGCACCCACTCTTAGGATGAAAGTACAATCATGTAGTCACCTAAAAGGTATAAAACTAACATTATGATTCTTATTTCCCTTTTAACTAATTAGTTTATACTTGCACCAATTGCGTGAAACTCTCTTGTTCTTCAGAGAGGCATTCCACTGGAACAGCCATATATAGTGTCACTCCACAATGAGCAAATAGGAGAGGTACATGTAAGTTGTACAGTATATCACCAAAGCCTCAAATTTTCACTGGCAATGGAAGTGAGTCAGAAGCAGAAACATACATGTATTAAAGGGAAAGAAAGTAATATTCTTGTGAAAGCACCTGCAGCCAATTTCAGAAACAGAAACCTTGCTTGCAATATATACATTACTTTGTACATTTACATGTATTTGACTGTATTGATATGTTAATAATATTTACATATTCAATTGTCACTCAGCTTTCTACATGGCTTATTTTTCTGCTTCTGTTTTGATCTGCTTATTATTTTTTACCTTGTTTTCACTGTCTAGAATTATATGTACATGACTGTTTTCAGCCATGCATGACTGTACACAGGTCTCCATGTATTAGCAACAGAAGCTTGATGTATGTACATGTATGGAAGCAGAAGCTTCCACCAAGCTTACACTGTCTAATGTTTTGTGCTTTTAATTACTGACTGTGCATGTCGATCGATCTCAGTAAAACGTCTTGATTTTCACTTAACTAAAATTATATTGACATTTCTTTACATACATGTACAATGTATGCTTCCACTTCTGATTCTGCATCTGTCTCTATAAGTGAAAACCAGGCTTAAGGGTTAATTGTCAATTGAATCCAGAAATTGGTTTTGAGTCATTTCTAATATGTACAGCAACTCTTACATTAGGGGATGGGGATGCAAATAGGAGGGGAGCCAGGGTGGCACAGTGGTTAAGTGCTTTGCCTCTCACTTCTGTGGCCCAGGTTCGATCCCCGGATGCGGCGCTACATGTGGGTTGAGTTAATTGTTGGTATGACTTGCCCAATCCCCCGAGGGCTCTTCTGGGTTTCCTCCCTCCACCAAAACCAACATACTAAATTCCAATTTGATCTGTGAATTAGCCGGGTCCTGGCTTTGCTGAGCCCCTGTGGTTGTTTCAGGTCCCGTTAGAAATTCGGAGTTTACATGCATATAAATTATTATATGCATGTACTTTATAATAAGTGTTTAATACCTAAAGTGGGTGACCAGTCATGTCCTAGCTAGCTATTGTAAATGTTTACACATGTCTACATGTACCTTTCATACAATCATCATGTACTTGGAACATCTTGTAATAAATAAAATATAAAATGAATAAAATAGTGACTATTTTTGACATGTTTTTTTTTATGTAGGAAGAAGCCATTTCTGTGACATTGCTCTCTGCTGGACATTGTGTTGGTTCAGTGATGTAAGTGGTCAAGTTCTGGTACTTTTTGTTTAAGGAGACTGGTGTGCAGAGTTCTCCCAAAGCACCGGTGACCTGCGATTTTCTCTGTGTACTCTACATGACCATGCTGGCTACAAGTTCTGTACAATACTCTTTTTCCTTACCATTATTAATGGTAGAAGCCTGGATTTGAAATAGATTCCCCCTACTATGCCTGCAGTGTTGGGAGAACCCTGATTTATACAGACATGCACTGACTGTACGATGAATGAAAAATAATGAATACTGCATGAGGCTGAAGGCTGCATGAATGCAGTATGAAGAAATGTCGAGTTTATCATATTGAGTTAACAAGTGCCTGTATTTGTCAATAAAGCACAAACACAGTCCAAAGTAACTTTTAATATTCCAACTGAGCACACATCATGCTGTAGACAGCAACAAAGCACTGTCATTAGCCAATCACCTGCTTGGATTTTGTACTGCACACAAAGCTGGAATATTAATTGAATAAAAACAAACTCTATCTTTATTGTCCTTTAAAATTGATAATGTCTGAAGCAATCCAGGTAAGTACTTGCAGTTTAACTATGGTAATTGGCAGTCATTTGTCATGTACATCATGCATGTGGTAACAGACCGAGGCCAGTTGTCCCAAAGAATGCAAAATTGGAGTCAGTCAGAAAGGTCTTAATTTTCGCACTGTTGTGTTCTTTTGTGTTGTAAGGAAATTAATGTTCATTATGTTCTGCCATCGACTGTAGACTTTATTTTTTCTTCTGTGATCAGCTGGCATGCATAGAAATTAATAAAATCCTTAGTCACCAAATACATTAGCAACTAACTGGTAAGTTTTAGTTGCCACACAATGTTTTAGTCGCAGTGATCACCATATTGGTCGCAAGTTTGAACCCTGAGCTGGGACAACTGGCACTGGTTTCTTTGTTGCCTAATATGAATAAGTCCAATACACAAGTGAGATAAATCAAAACAAATTTTCAGCCTGCATGACCCTTTTCCTTCTTTCACACAGGTTTCTATTCGAGGGAACCAGTGGAAATGTCCTTTATACCGGTATAAATATAAGTATAATTTACATCTGTCAGGGTTGTCAGTAGAAGCTAGCAACCGGTGGTGCTCTAGTTAAGTAGCCGCCAGTTTTCCCAAAATCTCCCTACATTTAATTTTATATGGCATATTTCTTGTAACCATCTGTAAAACTCCAGGGGGAGGGTTCTCTTGTTTCAATTTCTACTAACAACCCTGTCTATATACAGTATGAATGCCAGCTGCTGTTAGTCATTCATTCTCACGGTACTTACAGCTGTGATAGAGCAGTTTGCAATTGAGTGTCTGTAAAAAGTAATTACTAAGCAATAGGTGATTGCTTTCGAGTTTGATTGGTTAGTTATCCACGATTGCATTCATGTTTCCTCCTGATTGGTTCAAGTAAAACCAATCACGAATTTCTTCAGTTCGTGATTGGTTCATTGCGGTTTTTCGGCTTGCTCTCGTGATTGGCTCAGGTTTTGGTTTATGACATTCCATCAAACACCCCTCTAAAATAGTTGTAGTTACACATATGGCAGAAGTTGCGATGAGTTCAAAAGTGATATCAGTGTTTACTGCTCGTTTTGCAGGTGATTTCAGGCTTGGCAAAGGGGATACCCATAGAATTAGACTGCTGCATTCCAATGGAAGGTATCTTAATTATATTTTCATACTAAGTCAATAGTTAATATTATGTAAATATTATAGACTGGTATAGCATCCATGGTAACAGTTGCTATGTGCAAACTGGAGGACAACTAGCCTGAGAAAACAGCTGGCACAGTGGGGAGCGAGAAGAGTCGGCTGTTTTCTCAGGCTAGAGGATAGCAAGGCATCAGTTCACTCACTTGACAGATGTTGTTTGTGAAGTAATGTAAATTCATTACTTAACGAGGGAATTCCATTTTAAATTTCATGCCAAAAAAAAATAGTAGCACGAATCGCAAAATTTTACATGGTAGTCTACAGTCCGGTAATGCCGAAATATTTGTTGAAATCCATCAGTATGGCCCAATCATTTTTTATAGCATTTAGGAACTAAAAGTTTAGTCATTTTGAAAGTCTTCCATCTGAATTGCTCAAATTCCCACCACACGGCAGGAACCCATTGTGAGGTAAACTGAACAGTGAATAGGAATCAAGCTAAAATTAGACTGAGACTCGGCGACTGTCACTTGGAGTTGGACCTTGTGGTGTTCATATAAAATTATAACATTTTGTTTTTTCCATAGGGGCCGCCCAGGCTGACTACTCGATGGCAAAATATAAGGATTTGTATGAAACTTTATCGCTAGTATATATAGCTGATGGAAAATGATAATAAACATTCCAAACCCTCAATTGGGAAAGGTTAAGCCATCAGCGGGAAATTGCTAAATCAATTATGGTTTATAAAACTTTGCACAACGAAACTCCGGATTACCTTACCACAAAATTCCATTGGAATAACAACTCAAAGTATAACCTAAGGAATTCGGAAAATAAGCTGATACTTCCACTGCCTCATACCAACTATGGCAAAAAGAGCTTTAGTTACAGCGGAGCAGCTTTGTGGAATAACTTACCTGTGCAAATAAGACAAGCGCCATCGCTGATAAATTTCAAGGCTCAAATACGAGGTTTCAATTTCACAACAAACACGGCATCTTTGTAAAACAGGGATTTTTCGTTTTATTATTGTATATTTCATACATGTACATATCAGTAGTTTTAAACATTATAATTAGCGCTAGAATATTTTTTTAATTGTGGTATTTTATATCTTTTAGTATTTTTGTATAGTTAACCTGATAGATCACTGTGTCTAAATAAAGTTTGACTTGACTTGACTTGACTTTACTTAGGGACTGGACATTATTTAGCGGTGGGCGGAGGGGCTACTAGATTTGTAGGGGGTCACGATTTTTTATGCTCCCATTTAGGGGGGGTCAAATTTTTATATGCTCCTCTTTTATAAGTTATATATATTTATAGGCTTATCCAAGGGAGGGATTATTTTATTTAGAAGCAGGTCACGATGTTTTGGGCAAGCCACAATGCAGATGTAGTAGCCCCCCCTTCCCCCCCCCCCCCCCCCCCCCCCACCTACCGCTAAGTAATATCCGGTCCCTTTGCACATTAAATGTTGCCCATCTGTTGTTTCTTGACTGTCTTAACTCTTCTCACCGAAATGCGGCTTGAGGGCTCCCAGACAGTCAAGAAACAACAGCTGGACAACATTTGAGGTGATATGTAAACTTTAATGGCTGTTTATTATAATTTTCCATCAGCTATATATACTATAGCGATAAAGTTTGATACAAATCCTTATATTTTGCCAACGAGTAGTCAGCCTGGGCCCCCTGTGTTTTTTTTTTCACTTTTTATGCGTGAAAATACCAGTATTTTTATTATGTACACTTAATTTTAATCACCTCTTTACCAAGCTAGAAAGCGAAAGTGCATTAACTGGAGACAAAATTGTGAATATTTGTTGAAGATTTGAGTTGAAAACCACTTGCAAAATAGACGCCATTTTGCGGCGTGAGTCTGGCCTCTTATAGTATGATGCACAGATGACGTCACAGCGTGACGAGAACGAAGTACGCCACGAGACGCAGTTGAGACGTCGGGCAATTTGGTGAAAAGTTTGAAAAAAAAAACACCACATGATCATGTATGTCATGACATTGAATTGGCTCGCATATTGTTTTTCACCTTATGATCCAATCAAATTACAAAGTGATGGAACAGCAAAATTACTATACTGTGTCTAAACCCAAATCATTGACAACACAGGTAGCCCATCAGCTAACTACACTGTATGATACTCTCACTGTTTCTAGTGTGAAGGAAATCAAGAGCGTGTACGTGGATACGACATTCTGTCTGCCTCAGATGATGACCATCCCTACCAGGGTGAGTAGGCTGGTTCTGGGCTGGGCAGGCTCTTTTCCTCGGAAAATGGGGAGTCTGAGTATGACATTTTAAAATTCTGAAATAGCATTTTAATGTCTTAATCCACGTATTTTAAACGACGTTTTCTATATTTTAAGACAGACTGAAGGTCGACAATGTAACGCGGCCCCATGCCCACTAAACGGCACTGAAAAATTAATTCAAAACAATGCAACGCCCTTAACTGAAACTGAGGATAACAATTAGTCAAACTGACAAGAGACAGTTTTTTTTTTTTTTACCGCCAATTTTCTCGCAATCTGATTGGCTAATATGGACAGACAACATAAGCTGAGGACATTCGTCAATCAGTGTACGACTTTTGAATCGCTTTGTAGAGGTTTGTTACCCTGCGAGCAGAGCTTTCTTTTCTTTGGTTATCTTAATCTCCTGATCTTTCCAGCAGCAATCTTACATTTTCTGTTCTTTGTTTGGTAGAAAGAGACGAAAGATGCCATCGTTAGGGTCATTGACAGGTTGGTAACTAATTTTTCACGTGGTGCGTTTACGCCATTTACGTGTTTACATAGCCTCATGCAAACACGGATAACAGCCAATCAGAGAGCGCGCACTATCCAAACTATTTTATAAATATACTAATTAATTCACTAAGTTTAATAACCGAGAGCGAGGTCTTCACGGGAAAATATCAAACCAAGTCTTGATTGTACAGCTAGACTCAAAGGGACTCTGTTACGGTGAGAAACCTTAAATTTGTATTTGCAGTCCGGCCGGGGCCGTCTTCAACGATTGTCATATGACCTGACAAACCTCGTGCACATGTGGGATGGTTAAAATCAAAACAAAAATTACTAACAAACAATATTCAATATTCTTTATTTACACTATTCGCAATTAAATACAGATTATAATTGTTACAATAATAAATACAAGTTATATAAAATAAATAAATAGAAAAAATATTGAAGTTTACAGGTAATTGTGTGAGTGGAAGAAGGAGCACTGAAGCTTTCGTGTCGACCACTCAGAGTTAAAGTATAAAATGAGAGGACAGGCTCAACCTAGTTTTAAAGGATTTATAGTGAATTTAAGTTAATTACTAATTTATTATTTACATAAAAGAAGAACAAGAAAGTGATAGAATAAGGGGATATTTGATATATATGACATTATCTGTTGAATACAAGATGATAATGCTTACAAAAAAGGGGGAAAAAAGGGAATTCGATGGGCATGTAGCTAAGTATGATTTAGAGAATCAAGTATGATTGCTGAGTAAGAAAACTTTATAGTTATTTTTAAAACTATTGAAAGGAAATTGTTTTAGATGAGTTGGAACATTTTCCCAGATTTTGGAAGCCGTAAAGTTAAAGGTTGATATCCCGTAATTTGTTCTGGCAGCTGGTCTATAGAGGTTACAATTAACTGAGAATCTTGTGTTGTAAGAGTGAACTTCAGATACAGGTGTAATAAAATTATGCAAAATAGCTGGAATTCTTGTTTTATTATTTAAGATTATGTGAATAAGAGATGAGATTTTGAGTTTTAAAATTGTGAGTTTTAAAATGTTCTCTAAACTGTTTATAGTCGTAGTCTTCAAGAAACTCTTGCGTATCATTTCAATCAAGCATTTGGGAAGGATACTGTAACTGTTGTTACCAATGTAGGCAATTGACTTCAGCCACCAATCGGACATTGACTTCATGAAATGACTTTATAAGAAATACAATCAGGTAGATAATATGGAGAGCCGGGATGGTGCATTGGTTAAGCGCTTTGCCTCTCACTTCTATTCCCAGACTCATAAGTGAGTTGAGTTTGTTGGTATTTCTCCCTTGCTCTGAGGGTTTTACTCCGGTTTATCTTCCTCCTAAAAAACACCCTAAATTTCAATTCTACCGAAGAATCCGTGTCACTTCTTAGTGGAGCCTTTCTATATATGGTCAGCTGGACTAGGCACTCAAATAAAGTTGTTTCAATTTGTTTTAACGTAACCTTATGTTAACACGAAACACGAGCCTCTTGGTTTTCCACAATCACGCGTCTTAGATAATGAGTATTTACATAACATTGTGTGCCCATAGAAATAGAAGTGAGTCAAATTTAAGAAAATCTAAATTTCGCTTCTTTGAAATCATGCCTATGTTTACGAAGAGGTGTACATGTACATGTAAACACGGCTTTCAGCCAATCAACGCGCGTACTATCATTTGATAATGAAAAATAGCGAGCGAATGAAGTAATAATAGGGTCTTTCTTGCCTTTTTCTTGATACATTTTCTCTTGAGACGAAAAAAGCCACATCACTCAAGGGTTTGGTAAAATTGGGATGGAAGCGAGGGAAGTGACTTAACCGTCTGTTTACATACATTTTGTTATAATCTACATGTAGGTGGTTTTCCAGAGGTGCAGACCACGTGATCAGTCTACAGTGTAAAGGCATGTACGGATACGAATACCTTCTCAAGGAAATTGCACTGCATTATAAGACAAAGGTGAGGCTTCAGCTTCTCCAGTGGGAGGGTTATAGACTTTATAGTGCGTATAGTTCTATATTTTTTTGCATTAGCCATATCAGACTATTTTACATAGGAAAAAACGCGTTGAATATTGCTAACTTCGAACAAGCGCTAGACCAAAATCATAGGTTACAAATTAATACACTGAGGAATAACGGTAATCGGGCTTCACTCAGGTCAGTTATTTTCATTGCGACTACTGTAACTACTTAGACAACAAGAACCAATCACATTGCAGAACGAAAACAAAGAATCGATTCGGTAAAAGACGAATTCGAATGAAGAACATCGTTTGGATCTGCTAGGATTCATACTTTGGAATGCTTTATTCTCGTTTTGCATGCAGTGGTGTTTAGTTCTCGTTGTTCGGGGATGGAAACGAAAATGTGGGACATTTTCGTGGCTGGCAGGACACAGGGCAAACGTCCCGGTTTCAGTAGTCGCGCTGTAAGTTTCCTGAAAACCAAGTTACTTGAATCCGTATATTATCCAAAAGTGCAAGAAATTGTTGGTTATTGGCAAAATACAATTCTACCACTTGTTTTGGTTTCATTTCTTTTCTTGGTATTGCGTTATGGTATGCAGATTCACATCAGCCAAGAACGCCTATCGCTGTACCAGTACCTTACAGACATGGCACAGTACTTTACAACTGATGGAAAAGCCACAAAGCTCCATTCTTGCAACTGGAAGGTAGGCAATCGTATTCAACTAATAGGTATTAAGTTATTTATTTACTGTTTGGCCTTCTGTGTGGAAGTTACATGTACTTCGTTTACATTGATACCATTTACATGTACAGTACTTAACAAACTCACAGTGAATTACAATTTAAGAAAACGTTAACCTGTTAAAGTCTTAGGCTTAGCTTTAAAGTAGTTTTGTTGCTTTTGGCGAAACTCATGGGTGATTGCTTTTGTTTTCTTACAGTTTGGGCGGGAAACTGACGGGACGCGCGTTTTTTCATTTTGGGCGGGAAACTGGCGGGACGCGCGTTTTCTTACAGTCTTACAGTTTGGGCGGGAAACTGACGGGACGTGCGTTTTTTTCATTTAGGGCGGGAAACTGGCGGGACGCGCGTTTTTTTCATTTTGGGTGGGAAACTGGCGGGACGCGCGCGCGCTGGGTTCATCAAGAGCGGATGCGCGTGACGTTTGGTCGCGGTGTGTATCCCATTAAGAATAGAATAATAGTATTTTCTTTTCTTCTCCAGTCCTCTAAAGGTATCCGTTCAACCCTGCCATGTGGATCTGTTCTTTCAAATGGCTTGGTACCGAGGGTGCTGCGAGTCAAGCCCACTACCATGTGGTTTGCGAGACGAACAGAACCCCTCCCTACAGACCATACCAAGTATGAACCCCAGATAACATTATTTACATGTTTAGCTCACTGGTTAGCTCAGTTGGTAAAGTGCGGGATGTTGTGTGCTCGAAACCCTGTGGCCTTGTACTTAGGCAAGGACGTTGTTGGCCTTGTCTCTTTCCACTTCTAATCAATACGAGGTTGGACGTGAAAGAATATGTTGTGCTATTTCGTGAAAGAGCAGGGGATTGTCTCGTGACACAACAGCCTGGTATTCTGGAGGTACTAACAAACACTCATGATTGTAAACTGCATGGTAGTTGTGTAATAGTATAGAGGTTACCACACGGAGAGTTGTGTAATGTGTAGTGGTTATTAGACAGAGTTGTGTAATACGGCTGGTATTAGTCAGTCATATTTGTTCTTGCCTGGAAGGCGATAGATAGATAGACGGCGTCAAAGATTTAGACTTTATATAGGAAAATCACATGCCTGACGAGGTAATTCCACGTTAAATTGCACGAGAAAACCGATACCGATATCGATTTTTCGAGTGCAATTTAACGTGGAATTACCGAGTCAGGTATGTGATTTTCCTTGAATCGCATAGTCCGATGAATTACTTGAAGATTTAGTACTTTTGTTTATATTTTGCTAAGTTATAAATAGCGCGCGTAGCTACAGTGGTGATTCCACTCTGAATCACCACTCCGTCTCAGCCAGTCAGCGTCTGATTTCGCAAATGCACCGTGCGATTCAGCTGTTTGAAAACAAATGATCGACCCTTACTTTCAATGTAATAGGCAGATTTCAACTGACGTTATTGTTTATATTTTGCCTCATTAGCATAAGTCATACTTCAAGCTACTGAAACAAACCGACTATAAATCAAAAGAGAAAGTCACTGGTCAGCACATGTGAAATTCAACCCTGTCAGTTAAAACAGCATGCAAAATTAAGTAATTCTGTGATTCTGAAACTTGAGTGCCATAGCTTTCATTGCCACAGAGTAATTAGGATTTCAATTTCACCGAAAATAAGAGGACTTTGTATGAAATCAGTCAGCCATTGCCCTATTAGCCTCGCTTTCGAGTTATTTCAAAGGTTTTAATACCAATACCTGCTATTCCCAACATTTTAAAGTTTAGGAACAATTCCTTAAACAATGTTATAAATTTGGATGAACACCGATCAACCTCGCTTTCACGATTCGACTGCAGGACCCATGCCGGGGACCATGCCGGGGACCATGCCGGGGTATTGCATATGGTGTATGATTGTTTCAGGTTCCTTTAAGAATTCATCACCATCATCGTCGTCATGATGATTATGATTATTTGTAGATATTGCAGAGACAAGAGGATGTGGCGCGTTGTTCATTCCATGCATGCTTCAATGGAGGAGGTAACGACCTTAATATGCTCTTCTAGTTCTATAGGAAAATTACATGGCTGACGAGGTAATTCCACGGAAAATTGCACGAGAAAACAGACATCGCCCGACTGAAATTTAACGTGGAATTACCGAGTTAGGCATGTGATTTCCCATGAATCGTATACAGTTGACGCTGTTTTAGCGACAACTCTCATAAGCGACCAGCTCCTTTAAGCGATCACCTGTATATAATCCCGTTTAATTTCTCTGTCAACCACTGTATTTGGACTCTTTCGTAAGTCACCGCTCTAGCAAGCGACCGCGACCGCCTTTGATGGTTGTGATTTAGATTTTTTTTGTCTTTCGTAAGCGACCACCCTGGCGAGAGAATGCAATTTGAGACCGCGACTTTCAAACACAGTACTTTGCAACAATGGATGTATTATATTGAGTTTTTTTGTACAGTACGATAGAGTATTGATACATAAAGCCACTGAAGTATTCATGATTCACTCTCGAACGTACAGTTGTATACTGTTGTCAGTCACCGTATATTACATGTAAGTACGAATGGGTGGTCGCTTAGGAGAGCGTCAAATGTAGTCTGATGAATTACTCGATGATTTATTACTTTTGTTGATATTTTGCTTATAGTTATAAATAGCACGCATACTCTACAGTGGTGATTCTACTCCGAATCACCATTCCTCTCAGCCAATTAGCGTCTGATTTCGCAAACGCACTCGTGTGATTCAGCTAAGACTATGCGATCCTGTTTGTAATTGCTATATTTTGATTGCTATTAGGTTCGTGATCTAGTAGGCTACCTCCGTCCATACCACGTATATCCTAATGTAGAACCTGCTGGACTGTACACCATAGACGACGCATGGCACTGGTACGAACATGTTCACTGTGTGACTATCATCAGTTTACAAATAGACGTCATTTGGCCACGCGTCTGTCCTCTTATAGATGACGTCACAACGTGAAGAGAACAAAGAAGTGCGCCACGAGACGTAGTGGTTGATTTGAGTTATTGTGTTTCATCACTCGAAGGTGGACGGAGAACCTCAACAGGCTTAAGCCCCTCTATTGAGGTCTTCGAAGGCCTACGAGTTGTCGTCCTTATCTGAGAAGATGTGAAGGTCTACAGCCATTTACAGTTCGAAAGCGAAATTGTTTTACAAAGGCAGCGCCTTTAACTTATTTTAAAGTGCCTATAACCCTTCTTGCAAGTTTTATAGCTAAGAACCTTCGAAAAGTTTGAAGTACTTCTTCTGTAAATAAAGGTTTGGCTTTCAGAGAATACTCAATGTTCTACGCTTGTTTGAAATCGTGTAAATGTGACCTCTCCTGACTAATGACCGCGTAAGTAAAAACCTTGGTCGATCCCTGGGTAGACGTCATCTCATTAATGCATTTATTCTCCATGGCGCCTTTCTATCACAACAACATCGACGCATAAAAAAATATACATAGTTTGTGAGTTGTTAGTAAAGAAAAAAGTCAGTTTGATCAACATTTAAAGTATTTCTTCAAATGATTGCAAAGTCGAATTAATTATATGACGTCAAGATGACGTCTACCCAGAAATCGACCCAGGCTTATACTTACGCGGTCATTGATCAGGAAAGGTAAAATTTACACGAATTCAAAGGAGCGTAGAACATAAGTATACACTGTAAACCAAAACTTTTTTCACGGAAGTACTCAAAACGTTTCGGAGGTTCATAGCTATAAAAATTGCAAGAAGGGTTATAGGCACTTTAAGACCCTGAGTGTTCCGCATGACAGACCGGAACTAACCGAGAGGCGGTGTGCTGTGGCTGATGTTCTCGTCACGTTTTGACGTCATCTATTCATCTACATGTATAAGAGGACAGACGTACAGCAAAATGACATCTATTTAGTTTATATATACAATAATTAGCGAACTTTACCAACAAAATAGAGCACGCGCGCGACTTTGTGACGTCGTCTGTGCATATGGTTGCCCTGCTAGTAACGTCAGACGTATGACGACAAACTCTTTAATCTAACGTCAGACGTTGGCGGTTAGGCCCAGCGTGAACGTTTATGCAACCGACTCCGGCTCTCTAATAGATCATGGATATCTACCAATGAGAGCGCATGTTTCTCCCTGTTTATTGTATAATACCAAGATAGCATAAGTAAGAGAGGAAATCTTCTTTTCCTTTACTTCTCGCCATTCCTGTGATGTAACGCTTATTAAAATGTAAGTGTCTTGATCATTGTTTGAACTCATCGGAGGAACCTTGATCTGGTGTTTCTTTGGAGATCAAGATTCGTCTGTTATTTCACTGGAGATCAAGATACCTCCTCAGATCTTCATGTGGAGGTTTCATCGTGTATCAAGGTACATGCACCTGACCAAAATGCGTCGCTTCTATTGGCTGTTGCCCTCATTAATTATTCATGAGTTTGAGAAGATAAGATATGATATGTGATATGATATGGTATTATAATGATTTTAACAGTATGCTTCTAAATACAAAGAAGTGTGAGGCTTTTGCTGTCTCCAGTACAGAAAACGTACTTTACCTGACGACCACTGAACATTAGAGTAAACAATTCGAGCATTGCTACTGAACATACTATTAAGCTCTTAGGCGTCATGTTGGATAAAGATCTTATATTTAGCCCACATGTTAGTGAATATTGTTCGATTGTATGGTGCATTGTGGAAAATCGAATTATGCTAAGTTAGAAAAGATGAACAAACTTGCTCTTCGTTTAATACTTAATGATAAAAGTAGTAATTACAATTTGACTTAAACTGCTTTACACGTATACATATATGTGTACGTACTGTATGATTTATAAAACCCTTAATGATTTAGCGCCAGGCTTCATTGCTGAAATACTCAATGTAAGAGTAACTACCTCCAGTAGATACAACCTGCGGGGAATTATAAAGCTTCGGCTACCTAACAAAGGTACTACAAAGTTCGACCTTAACAGTTTTCAATATTTTGGTGGAACTCATTTTGGTGGAACTCACTAACTGATAAACTAACAACTGCCAACTCATTAGGATCTTTCGTTGCTAATATCAGGAAACTTAATCGTAACTGAGGAATGTGACTGCGATTATTGTAGGACTTGTCTTTGATGTTTCAATACATGCATGCTTTATGTACTAGTTGGTTTAGGTCATGCTCAACATCATTTCTTGTCTGCCGTCTTAGTTGATGCTATCTGCCGTCATTGTTTTCAATTATCGAGTCATCAGCTTCTGTAATTACAGTTGGACTTCACTGTTTTTAAGGTCGTATCCTATTGGACTTCACTGATAAAGAATCCCATTGTTTTAGGGTTAGGGTTTGTATTGTTTTAGGGGTAGGCTATTGTTGTGGTAACCAATAACATTTCAGGTTGCAAACGGAAAAGTCTGCCCCGTAGTTGTTGGTGGAAACAACCGGACTATCGTGACACTAATCAATGTATTAAAAATGTCATATACATATTTATCTTGCTATCACTATTATAATCATATCATTATGTGTGTCACCTTTTTAGCGAACTTTATATTATTATCAATAAATAATTATATAACGATATTTTTAGAAGTTATCTTAACTACTTTTTTTAACATTCTATTTATTATTTATTACCTCTATGAAATAGGTTATTTTTTTGTTACACTCGATCCTATTAATAGCTGTATAGCTAGAAGCCTAATAAGCCTCATAATAAAGTATTGCATTGTATCGTATGAACTTCCGAGCTTGAAAGCGGAAAAAAACAATTGTGATATCATTCAGTATTGTTTTTCGTATTCTCAGTATGTACAGTAGCTACACCTCGCAAAGCATCACGGTCAACATAGGCTCTTTGAAATATGGTTAATGGGGCACGGCTATAAACCACGATGTTTTTGACGAAAATTAAAACGGCTTGAGGACCGACGGTGCAATGAGTCTTGCATGTGGTCCATCGCAGATCAACCATATATACCATAATAATTATATACATGTATACCTCATATATACCTTATTAGTATATATGTACCACAGCAGGCTCTGATTGGCTATTCAAACAGTGAATATGATTTCATATTCACCTCCGAGCAAAGCAGCGATCACCTCGCGCGAGATTTTGTCCATTTGACAGAAAATAAAATAACTATTTGGTGCTGGCTATTCACATGCAGTGTGATATATACTAAAACAATTATTCACCTCTACTTAGGTGAATAATTGTTAATTAACCGAGTGCGAGATCCGCACCAAAAGTTATGGACCGAGATAAAAATGGGATAAAAACGAGGATTCGTAACTTATGGTACGGACTGAGCAAACCAGGTTAATAAGATGTTTATTATATGGCTTCTTATTTTCGTCGAGACCGGAAGTGGGTGAAAAGTCCCTACGGGAAGTTATGGAGCGCAAATGTACCGATCATAGCTTGCGGAATTACTAAGCTATATATGGTAATAACTTGAAATAGCAGCCCTTTTGAATGCATTGTTATCTGCAGGCTGAAAGATTTAACACGTATAGATGAATGCAACTCGTGTAACCAAGAGGACTCCGGCCATGATCGCTTCATGGCCATGGCAACTCAGTTCCAGGCCCCTGACAGTGGTACTGTGTTGAAACCACACAGGCAGCCCGTGCTGCGCTCGACTCCTAGTGAATCAGGTAGGGAAAATGTACTCCATACATTCTACGCTATGTATACTTACATATTTACGATAGTTTACTGTGGAATGTCCTCTTATTTGCTACTTTTTGCGTCATCGCATGGTCGAACTTGTTGTGGATGCCGTGTTCATAAGGTTGAGAGTTTGAGTCACGCGGTATTCTGGTTTTCCTTTGCTTCTATTAAACAAGGACCCGCACTATAAAAGGGAATGCTCCTTCCCCTTTCGCTCCCATTGAGATTCAAAATTTGAAATTCAAATTCAGAACAGCAAAGCAAGTAATCAGGCTTTCAGGTTTCTCCTGTTAGAATACTAAATTGCTGCTAAATTAAAAGTTCTCGAATTTGATTGGCTGAGAGCAGCTGTATTTATGCTAAACACCAGTGCCAAATAGTGTAAGACCAGTGCCAAATCGTTTAATACCTGAGTGCCAAATCATGTAATACCTCAGATGTGAACAAACTATATCCAACCAGAACTCATGAATTGGATTGACTAAGAGGCTTCCAAACTTTTGAAACAAAGCGGAACAATAACAAAGAGATTTCCACATTTATAGCCGGGAGAAGTTGAAGAACTGAAGCAAAATGCTTTGAATAACATCACGACCAAAAGCACGAATATACGCGGATGAATCATTATTAACAAGTAATCATATGGCTTTCTCGTGCAATTCTGGATTACTTTGAACTTGTGCGATTTTTCAAAGAGCTCAAATTGATACTCTTTGAAATTCTCACTCGTTTGAATTAATCCCGAATTAATCCATGTGATTACCAATACTTATATACAAGCTAAGAATATTCTGTTATTTGATTGGTTGAGAACAGGTAGTATTTCATTTTAATTTGTAATACCTACATGTAACCTATTCCATATTTGAAAAACACGCAACCAGTGTTGTTTTGGGAAAAAATGGCGGACATGTTTAACCGACAGGAAAAGCAAGCTTAAAACATGCAAATATGCAGAACTGGCAATTTATAAAAGTGCAAAATCATGCTGTTGAGATACCTATGTTTGTTTTTCTTTGAGTGAAAGAGTCCATATTTAGTTTTCGGGTTCTTGAACAAGCCGAAGCTAGTTTGGCCAGAAAATGCCCAGCCCAGCGGGATCCCCAGTAAGGAATCACACAAGAATACTGAAACATTCCTACATGTGACGAAGAACTTAAAAAAATACAAGGAAATGGACCAGCAATGTGTAAGTTTTGTATTCTTTCAGATATTCTTTATTGTTCTGCCATTTTCTTCTACCTATAATTTGAAAAGCACGTTCTTTGTTTTTTTTTAAACGGAGCATGATCATTCGATCAAGCCATGAAGAGATTGCCGCAGAAAATTTCTTAACTCGTATTATACATAGTTTGCACGTGATATTTGGCATAAATACCACTCGTGAAATTTCAAAATTCCTTGTAATTTGCTACGCGGCTTGTGAAATTACAAATAATTTTGAAATCTCTCTTGTGGCATTTATGCCAAACACCACTACAAGCCATTCTATTATGTTACTACCTAATTCTTTTTGAAATATCGCTTCTTTTCCAGTGGCGGCCACGTACAAAGAGCTTGGTCTCGAGGATGAGTGCGCTTTAGCCCCTCTCCCTGTTAAAAGAAGGAGGAAGCTGGGAAACAAAAATAGTACGGCTGATGGCGTCAGTGATAGTAAGGGAATAGAAGAGATAGCACCCTCAGAGGGAGCTCGGTTGGAAACAACGGGGAGTATTGATGCTCAGATCGCAAGGACTAAAATAACAGAAGAAGATTCAGATCATAGGAAAGAAATGGGGGAGGGGGTATTAAAGAATAAATATTTAACCAGGTCAAAACCAGAAAACGATAGAGGACTCGTATATGAATCTTTAGCTTGTAGAAATGAAACGGTTATCGAGACAAAAGTTCAGCCACAATCACTTAGCGATGAATGTTGTGACAACGATGGAGTCTGCTCCATATATGAGGTTTCATCCGCTAGTAATGCTACAGAATATGATGTGACAAATAAGGAAACGCGAGTACGCGTAAGACTTGAGGAAAACGCGATACATATTAACGCTAGAAGTCCAATTTGCAACGGAGGTAGAGATCCTTCGAAGAAGAGTAAGATGAAATTATTAAGCGTTTCTGAATTGAATGAAAGTACGAGTCTTGGGAATGCCTTTGAAGCTTCAAGAAATCGTAGTGACTGTAAAGCAAGTACGACAGATTCTGTGAATGATTGTAAAAATATTCATCAATCGGATGTTGATGTAACTGAGGCCAGGGAAGGAGTAACTGAAATGATTTCGTGTGAAGTATGCCTGAATAAACATGGCAAGTCGGCCAGCCTTGAAGGTAATTCCGCATCTTATGGAAATACTTCACACTCTTTATCTCTAGATAATGAAACATTTAATATCCCTCCCTCCCCTGGTCAGGCAACACCAAGTTTAGAAGTACTGTCTGCTCTTCATAAACGACTACAGAGTGGTGAATCTATAGCAACCAAAAGCCTCTTCTTTGGCTAAACAAAATACTTTTTAAATTCCTACTGCGCCCTGCACTTTTAACTTGGCTATTTAAGTCGTCAAATAGGCCTTCTACAGGAAACAGTCACCTGCTGATATATACTTCAACAGTCAATGAATTGCGCTCGTTATCCCATGGGAAAGGCTTTACTGCATGACAAACAAATTTCAAAACTATGTTTTAGAAAGATTGGCTATCGATTGGAGGTGGAAAACAACATTTACAGACAGGTTTTGCTAATAACACTACCGATCTTATACGAGTGCATTTAAATAAATGAAGTCAGATTTTTTGCCATCCAGTACATCCACGTGATTGCATTCCTGCCAAAGGCCCATTCACCGTCATATTTTGCGCGTACTGGTTTTTGAATTGCGACCTGATTTATTTGTATATTCTAAAGCCTGATTCACGGGTGCGTCACAAGTCATTCCGGTGCGCAGCAAGAAAAAGGAAGAGCCTGTGGACGAGAATGTGCAACAAACATGCGCACAAGTAACATACGCAGCCACAATGCCATATTTTGTATATACTTCATGGTAGTATTCCGTTCCATATAGGCCTCTGCATAATCATTTTCTCTACTGTTTTACAGTATTATGCAGGGAGACTTTATGGAACGGAACATGACATACTCATATTTATCATCAGTGGTATTTGTTCTACTCACAGGTGAGATTAGGACAAGCGGCGCTATAATGATAATTACTACGTATGTTGCGTGTGCGCATGCGTGTGTCACTCATGTGGAGGATGCTTGATAGCTTTTACAGCAAATATTGATAACTTATTAATTTATTCAGCCATGAATTTATACTTTATTGAAAAATGGATTGTTTTAACTATACATGTATTACATCTTTAATGTATACTATTAAATGTTTACATCTTTCTTTGTGTGTGTTTGTCAGTATATAAACATTCGGCATTGTAATGCAAACAACCAGAATTTGAATGGTCTGAATGAGCATTCAGCAAAAAATAATACAAGCAATTTGATTCATCAAAGTAATTTATTACGGGAAAATTGTTTTGATTGGGCAATACAACCCGTGAAGTGATATCATATCACTTCACTGTTGATACGGATTTTATTCACGACTTTATCACACTGATATCGACCCCAAATATGTAATAATGGTGTTTATTATATATTTTATAATGTACTGAATAGACCAGTTCGCGTTTTTTTTCGAGATTTTGAATAAGATGCAAAAGTGTTATGTTTATACGGAAACCTGACGTGGCAATTTCTAAAGTTGGGACCTCTTGTATCTTGTGAATATTTAGCCAAATGTCAAAATTCCTGTGTCAAGATTGTGTACATTTTAATATTAAGTGTATGAAGCTTAAAGGTAATTACTTTCCTATACTGTTTAAATGGGAACTGGACCCTAAATTAGCTCTACGAATCAATCTATATATGAAGAGCCAAGCGGATTTCAATTGAGTGTCGGAAGTGTTTTGGTTTTGCGTTTACTAAGCTCTCCTATTGGCTGAGAAAGTAAACCAACCAATCAGAATCCAAAGTAAAACCAAACGCAAATTGGTTTTGATTTTGCTTTGGTTTGTCGTTGGCTCACAGGGAAGCCATTTATGAGTTACTTGTGATTACTCGCTCCTATGATTGGCTGGCTGTGGGTAATTTGTGGTTTTACTACACTCAACTGAAAACCGCTCTAATAGACCAGTTTACGGTTCATGCGCAGTTATTGAAGGCTTGTTTCAACTGGCGGGTCGCCATTGTCTAACATCTGATGTCCCGCCAAATAAACAAAGGATTTGTACAACTGCGTCCCGCGCAAACAAGGAAACTGTTGCGGAAACATTTGTGAATTTCAGTGTTTCCCAAAATATTTCAACGTTTGCGCCGCGCTAGCAAAACCTGGGTTCAGTTCAGATGCGACGCAGGCTAGCGCGCTAAGTATTTGTTGCAGAAGCGCAAGTTGCTGCCGAGAAGTAAAAATGTTGAAATACTTGTTTCCGAGACCAAAATTCTACTTCCGCAACAAATGTTTCGCAGTTTTGGTAGCCGAAGCAACAATGTTGACTAGATCCCAGGGCTGTACTACATATATATGTTGTGCGCGCGCAAACTACCAACACGTTTCTTGTAAAATGTTTCTTGTTTTGCAAAGTTAGGCAGCAAAACATTTTTCTTGCTTCACGCTCGTTTCCTCACTCGACAAACAGCAACTGTTTCCGCAACAATGTTTCCTGGTTTGCGCAGGCATTAAGGTTATAATAGTTACTGAAAATCACCATTTGTTTTCAGAAATAAAAAGGTACGAGGCAACGGAAACTTTGCTTTGAAGAATTACCCGGCGAGTCCGGTAAAGCAACTAAATGAAACGAAAATGCCCCCAAAGAGGTACGGACCGCTAAATGTAACTTTAAAATCACTTTAAAATATGGCTTGAGTAAGCGAGTTCCGAGTTTCACATGGATATGCGCGTGTCGGCATAAACAATATATGTTTCTCATGTCTTTATTAGAGAAATTAGTTTTATAATCTTCCTCTCAAATCCTCGCGATTTATAGGTGAAAAAAAACAAAGATAAGTGATCGATAATTTACAAAGGTTAGTTTCTCAATAGCCCAGTTTGGTATTCTCACGGACGAGTTGGAACGAGCCCTCGAGTGGAGGGTGCATGTTTTCTATTGCTAGAAAAACCTTGTAAAGAAGTCTAACTGCAATTAAGTGGGACATTTTCCTTTGCACAACAAGCCAAAGTAACAAAAGTAAGAACTGACGGTTGCCAAACGATCTTTTTACTATAATGGTTGTATTATATTTTTAACTGATCCAGTGAAGCTTAGTTAATTATATTAGTTTTCGATTTATATGTATATATACGTAGATATTTCCTATATCTCAGGCCTTATATATTTAAATTGCTATTAAATAGGTTTTAGTCCTTAAATAAGGTATCTCTGACAGTCTATCTAAATAGCTTTTAGCCCATATTTAAATTAGCTCTTAAATCGTAATTAGTAGGTTTTAGTCCTGATATGAGGTATCTATCTATCTCTATATCTATCTATCTATCTATCTATCTATCTAAACAGCTTTTAGCGAATTCCCCCGCATGATCCTCCATCGAGTGCTCGTCCAGCGGTTAAAAAACAACTGGTTTAACCGGTTTGAAGAAAATTCATGCTGATGTGATCTTCGCATTATCCCGGTTTTGTTTTTAAGGAAAAACTTGAATGGTCTCATTCCGGTTTCCGAAACAAGCTCGCGCGAGTCATAATTAATAGTACGACGTCACAATGTGAAATGCGAAAATTACCCTTCATTTCTCGAATAACTCGAACTCCATAAGGTCGGTTATGCGATTTTGATGGATAAATGTGTCAAAATAATGCGATTTCACGAAAAGATTGTTTACTAATTCCCAACATGGGTACAACGAATAGCAAAATATGCGACTGCTGTGGAGGCAAGGCAGAGTTTCATGCAGATGAGGTACGTCGTACAGATTAATTTCGCGATCATTATAAATATGGACGTTCTCTGATTATTTTTTAATCAAACATTACCTTTCTAACAACAAAAAATCAAGAGAAGTCTTGTTTCTCTTCTTCGGTTATAATGCCACGTTTAAATATGGAGCCATTAGCAGGAGTATCCGTCTATCATAAGTCACTGTGAGGCAGCGAAGTTCGAGCTAGTCTAACAATTAGTATGAGCGCGAAGTTTCTATCAGCCATAAATATAGAAACTGAGAGCGAGTAGTGTAATTGTTTTAAACCGACCCTAAGAATGCTTGAATTCGACGACTTGGTGGCCATTGATTTGCTTTTGCCTTCTCGCTACTCCTATGTATCGCAGATTATAGTTCACCACAAAAGTTTGGCGCGCGCTCATTGGCTAAAAGCGATCACGTGACGTGATAGTTGTCGTCCGCGGATGAAAACTATCAGGCGTTATAGTTCACCACAAAATTTTGTCGCGCGCTCATTGGCCAAGAGCGATCACGTGACGTGATAGTTGTCGTCCGCGGAGGCAAACTATCAGGCGTTATAGTTCACCACAAAATTTTGGCGCGCGCTCATTGGCTAAAAGCGATCACGTGACATGATAGTTGTCGTCCGCGGAGGCAAACTATCAGGCGATAGTGCCCGCTGAGCACGAAAGACAATTTTGTGTTGAACAATAACGCAAATAGACTGTGTCTGTCTCGGACCTATCGGCTGATAGTTTCCCTTGGAAATTTGATGTTCTTAAAACTTACATATAAGCCCTCGAACTGCGTTCTCGGGCTTATATTTGTTTTAAGAACATCAAATTTCCGCGGGCAACTATCAGTCGATAGTTCCTCGACGGACACAGTCTATTTGTATAATAGTGGCCGCTGAGCACGAAAGAAAATTTTGTGTTGAACAATAACGCAAATAGACTGTATCTGTCTCGGACCTATTGGCTGATAGTTACCCTTGGAAATTTGATGTTCTTAAAACTAGCATATAAGCCCTCGAACTTCGTTCTCGGGCTTATATTTGTTTTAAGAACAGCAAATTTCCGCGGCCAACTATCAGCCGATAGTTCCTCGACGGACACAGTCTATTTGTATAATAGTGCCCGCTGAGAGCTGAAGACAATTTTGTGATGAACAATAACGAAAAATAGACTATGTTTGTCTCGGAACTATCGGCTGATAGTTTCCCTTGAAAATTTGATGTTCTTAAAACTAGCATATAAGCCCTCGAACGCATATTTGTTTTAAGAACAGCAAATTTCCGCGGGCAACTATCAGCTGATAGTTCCTCGACGGACACAGTCTATTTGTATAATAGTGCCCGCTGACAGCGGAAGACGATTTTGTGATGAACAATAACGACAAATAGACTGTGTTTGTCTAGGAACTATAACGGCTGATAGTTTCACTTGGAAATTTGATGTTCTTAAAACTAGCATATATTTGTTTTAGAACATCATATTTCCGCGGGCAACTATCAGCCGATAGTTCCTCGACGGACACAGTCTATTTGTATAATAGATAATGAGTTGCTTAGCCAATCAGATTGCAGGATTCGTGATAGAACACTAATTGGTTTCTACTAACTTTGGATACTTATTTAGTCCTGCATCAAATTGTAAAGTGTTTTTTGTCTAACTATAAAATAGCCAAAAGTACATGGCGGTGGCACAAGGAGAGCGAGACGAGAGTTCTGATTCTTCATTTAGAAGTTCTTAGGGAATCGATGTTAATGAATTATCTTTTTCAACTTTTGCTTACCGTAATGGCAACATTACATTTTCGCGGCAGATTTCACCCTGAAAATAGATCAGCTCGAATTTCGCGACCTCACAAATGCTACACATTTGAACGGCTCCTGGTCATGGACTCCAGTTTTTTTTTCTGAAATTGTTGAGATTTTCTTTTCTCTGTATGGTAATTGCCATGCACTTATATCGTTTCTCAAACTGAACTTGCAGGAGTACGCAAAGTCTTGTAAGAAGAGCTACCCCTGGCTGGTAAGTGCACGAACTCTATTCCTTTCTTCTCTTCTTAGATATGTGGTTAAAAATGAACTAAACGCGGTTTGAAGTTTAAGTTCAGTGGTAAATGTGTATTAATTTATCTGGCGCGAATTCAGGATTCTGTTAGAGGGAGTTCGATATACGCGGGCGTTAAAATCATTGGCCAAGTTGTTTATTGTATTTTGTAAGCAAACGAGAGAGGGAGATTCGATCAAACCCCCTCTAATATAAATATTAATGTCTTTATTTCTCAACCGGTAAAATACGTACCGAGTCTTACAGACATAATACATGTAAATAGAAATATTAGTAATACAATATATCATAATAAGTATAGTAAATATAAATGTAACAATTGTCTATAATTAAAGGGCCAAGTTATATCTAAAGATTAATCTATTTACAAACGAGTTCTTGAAGCGAGAGGTGTTTATTTTAGGCCAAAGGGAGGATTGTTTTCTGAGGTTCCTGGAAGGAGGTTTAATTTTAGGCATAAGCTGAGTCAGAGGGTGATTAGAATTATTGCGGACTTTACTAAAAATCTGTCTGTCCCTCTGGAGTAATTCTCTGATTGACTAGTAGTGTATTTTCTCTTAAAACATCTGTCTAGAAAACACTGGATGATAGATAAGTTAGGCTCAGAAGAGCCGTATACAGGTAGGCCATAAGTTATCTTAGGTACTATTGTAGTCCCGCCTCAGT
Organism: Actinernus sp. WN-2022; assembly: GCA_030867875.1. NCBI lineage: Eukaryota > Metazoa > Cnidaria > Anthozoa > Actiniaria > Actinernidae > Actinernus > Actinernus sp. WN-2022. The sequence goes on from JAOWCC010001634.1 coordinate 27,196,825, forward strand.
TTATATAGCGCAAATTATGCATGGCAAGGGAGGACTTGCTGTTCGATACGGACTGCTGTCGTGGCACAATGCGCTGCGGTGTAGTTTACAATCGTGAGTGTTTCCTAGTACCTCCAGAATACCAGGCTGTTGTGTCAGGAGATAATTCCCTACTCTTTCACGGAAATAGCACAACAGGTTCTTTGACATCCCTCATATTGATTAGAAGAGGAAGGAGACAAGGGAAACCTTTACTTTACGCCCAAAGACGCGGCCGGGGTTCGAACCCACAATATCTGCACTCTACACTGCACTATCTGCACTCTACACAATATCTGCACTCTACACTGAGTAACCAGGGAGTAAGTACAACCAGGTAAAGCGCAAGTGATAATTTAGAAATGTCATGGATTGCAAGTACTATTTGAAAGATTTTGAGTTTATGGTGACTCAAATAAATGTTTTGATTGAAAAATGATTGGCTTATTGGCCAAGGGTTATAATAATAATAATAATAATAAATCTTTATTTAAACACGGTAATATACATCAGCGGCAATATACATCAGGTTAATATACATCACGGTAATATACATCAGGTTAATTAGATTTCGTTAATTTGATTACGTTAATTAGTCTACGTTAATTAGTCGTAACATCTAATGTAGGTCTGCGTCAGAGGAAAAGTTACCAAAGGGGTTTTAATGAGTATGTAATAGATACAGAATGAGAACCCGTACCATATCGGATGTACATACTCGAGACAGTTATTTTGGCGATACGACCTATTTCGGCCGAGAAAATCGAAGTAAATGTTTAATATGTAAATCAGGACGAATCTGTATCAGATTTACAGATCACTTATCGTACATTGATTTCATTTGCTTTTCCTTCATGAATTATTAACGAGTTCGATAAGAGTTGATAAAGTTCACTTTACTTAGCATATCAGTTGATATAAATTCGATAAATTCGATACCGAGAGGGAAGCCAAATGGACCAATTGAGGTCAGAAATTTAAAAAACTTTAACGTTCCAAGCTTTCTTAATGACCTATGTATTTTACAATGGGAACAGTTAGATAGTAAGCAAAATGTGGATGAAATGTGGGGGTGTTGGAAGGCATTGTTTGTTCAAGTACTTGACAGACATGCTCCGATTAGATCAAAGAGAGTAAAGAAAAAAGGCAGTCTCCCATGGGTATCTAAAGAAATTAAAAGAAAGCTATTCAAAAGAGATTCGCTCAAGTGCAAAGCAGTCAAAACAAATAATGAGAATGACTGGAAGTCGTATAAGTCTTCTAGAAACGACGCAAATATTGCTCTGCGCAATGCCAAAGCAGAATATTATACTACGAAGATCGAAAATCAAAAACAAGATCCAAAACGTGCCTGGAAAACAATAAATGACATTCTAGGACGAAAGCGGAAACAAAATTCTGTTGATGAGATAAAATTGTCAGAGACAACCATTACCTCCACCGAGAAATTGGTAGAAGTCTTCAATGACCATTTTACTAACATAGGTCCAAAGCTTGCGGAAACGATTGACAGAAACGGATACGAGTTTCAAGATTTCATGGAACAAAGGCCATCTGTTGCTGATTTTTGTTTCCGGCCTGTAAGCGTTGCTAAGGTTTGTAAACTACTAAACCTATTGTCAAAGTCAAAAGCTACTGGCATTGATAAAATCTCAGCCAAAGTTCTAAAGGTGGCAGCTCCTGCTATTGCGCCATCTTTGACAAAAATCTTAAACAAGTCAATCTTTTCTGAAAAGTTTCCTTCGGAATGAAAAATGGCAAGAGTGATTCCACTTTTTAAGAAGGGTCAACGGTCCATGTTGGATAACTATAGGCCAATTTCAATCCTTCCGGTGGTAAGCAAATTAATGGAAAAGATTTTGTATGAACAAATGTATGAATATCTCTTGAAGGAAAATATTTTATCCGAACATCAGTTCGGTTTTAGACGTTTCCATTCGACAACCACCGCATTACTGGATTGTACAAACGAGTGGTATATTAATATGGACCGGGGACTTTATAATCTAGTTGTTTTCCTCGATTTAAAGAAAGCATTTGATACCATAAATCATGGAATAATAATTCAAAAACTTCAAATGTATGGCTTTGGAGAAAAAGCACTTAACCTTTTACGTTGTTACCTGACAGACCGAACACAAAAGTGTCAGTTGCAGGGCATGTTTTCAAATCAGAGAAAAATCACTTGTGGTATTCCTCAAGGATCCATTCTTGGCCCTCTCCTGTTTATTATTTATATAAACTATTTGCCAAATTGTTTAAAGCACACAACATCTAGAATGTTCGCTGATGACACTAGCTTGACAGCTTTTGGTGAAACACTAAATGAAACAGAAGAGAGAATAAACGAGGACCTAATAAATGTTAGAAATTGGCTGTCTGCTAACAAACTCAGCTTAAATATAGCCAAAACCGAGTATGTCTTGATTACCTCAAAACATAAGATAAATAGCGTAGATGTCCAACCAAGAGTTACCATTCATAATCAACCTGTTAATAGAGTAAAGAACTATAAAGTACTTGGAGTACAGATTGACGAATCTCTAACATGGGAGAAACACATTGAGTACATTGCAAGTAAAATTTCGTCTGGAATTGGGGCTATTAGAAAACTTAGAGAATTTGTCGATCGAGATACTCTTGTATCGGTCTACAATGCTCTAATTCAGCCTCATTTTGACTATTGTTGCGAGGTTTGGGATTCGTTGGGTAAAGGTCTAAATGAACGTCTCCAGAAACTTCAAAACAGGTCGGCCAGAGTCATCATGAATTTCAGAAATGAAGCTGGCCAATCAAGTTTGGCTCTAAACGCACTTGGGTGGACATCTTTAGACGAGCGTAGGTCACAAATGAAGGCCAGACTCATGTACAAAACGATTCACGAATTAGCGCCCCAAAGACTGTGTAATATTTTTCAAAATTTAAACTCAAAAACTGATTACAATCTAAGGGGATCCTCAACTAAGCTTTTTATTCCTAGACCTAGAACAGAATTTTTAAAAAAGAGCTTTAGCTATAGCGGAGCTCAAATATGGAATAAGGTACCAGAGGGCATAAGGGGTTCTAGCTCATATGAATCGTTTTGTAGCAAACTATCCTCCTCAGGCTTTACTTTTAGAAGTTAGTAAACTAGTTATTGTACATAGAAATATATATGCTTTAAATGATTGTGTATTATATCATTAATGTTTTTTTTCTTTTAATTTTTGATATTACCACATAGATTACTTTATTAATTATGTCTATTAGCTTAGGATAAGTATTAGTAATTATAATCAGATAAGATGTTTATAATTATAATGCACGCCTCTCTTGGAAACCAGCTTTTAAGTTGAATGAGGCCAGCGTGTTTAAATAAAGTTAGATCATCATCAGGATAAAGCTCAGTGTCTTATATAGGGCTCGGAGTTGAACAAGTTAATTGTTAGGGTTATATAGTTCAGTTTCGCATTCAAGATTTACCACTGGATCCGGGGGGGAGGGGGTACTCCCTAACTGAATTAGGATGGGGGTGTGCCGCTGAGCACTTGAAACCCTTACCCTGTTCCACACCAAGAAATTGTATTTTCGCGACCCTGTTCCAGACAAAATGGCAAAAAAAGGTACCCTGTTCCAGACTAGAAACAACAAAAACATACCCCCAAGATTGACACGATAATTATCGAAAGATGTTACGCAGTGGCCTCGCATATGTATTGCAATGCTTCTGTTTGTAGTCATAGAAGTCTATAAAAGAGTAGGTTCTCGGTACGTTTTTTTTATATCTACCCGAGCTAAGACGAATTTCATCAACTTTGAGCACTTTATCTGTATGATGGTATTTAAAAAGGAAATGAACTCGAAAACACGCGCTTGGGTACAGCATTTAAGCCAGAAACGACACGAAACTGACCTTATAAGACATTGGAAAAACGATGTAAAATTTCAACTACTGCCGGTTTTAGAATAACTAATAGACTAAAAAGAAGTATTTCTGCGACAAGCGGACGTAAAATTAATATTATTATTACTGAGAACGCCTGCAATACTAAATGCTCAAACGGTAAAGCTTCTTATATTTCTCGCTTCAGGGGTTGGAAGCCTTGTGCCTTCACGAATACCACAAACTCTGTCAAGCTTTTCTGTTTAACCCTCAGATTCTTAAAACTCCCTCCAAAAACACGATTTAGAACGGATAAAAGTGTTTTATATCGATTTAGGTTAAGTTTCAGACGGTTTATCACGGTTTTTGCACGGTTTATACCATAACAATAAATTGATGCAGTTTCTCTCTTATCACTAAAAAACAGTTAAAAACCGTGCTAATTCGATCAAAATAGCTCGTACACCGTGGCATATTAAGCCAAATGCCATGTAAACTGTCCAAAATATTCGTAAATTAAACTTTATAGCTAGTAGATTAAAGAAGAGGTACACAGTAAAATTTTATAATTATGTTGGTATTTCGCCCTGGCTCCGAGAGTTTTTCTCCGGGTCCTCTAGCCTGCAGAAGAGGCGCTTACCGATACGAGCGGAGCGAGTTCTGATACCGCCAGTCTCCGTTTTCCATTTTCACGCGGCCAAATCATTTTATCACTTCCTTTGCGTTGAAATAACACTGAGGGCCTGTTTCGCAGGCTACGGGTCCTCCGGTTTTCCTCCCTCCTTAAAAATCAACACGTACGCTAACTTCCAATTTGATCTGTGGATTATCCGGGTCCTGACTTTGATCAGCCCCTATGGTTGTTTCAGGTCCGGTTAGAAATTGAGTTTTTTCAGGCACTGTCTGCCACTAATGTAATGCAACAAGCTTTACCGATTAAACATACAGATCGAGATACAAAAAATCTAACAAGGTCTTATTCTGATAGTCTTTTTCTGAGCGAATGAAATTAGCGATTCAGCGCGGTGGTGCAATCGCTTTCTCTTGCGGCGCCGCTGAGAAGCCATGGGCACGGGTTCAATCCTTGGACAAGACTGTTTTTTCACTGTTTTCTTCTTAACCAGCACACCATGGCACCAGGCAAAGATACAGACAGAGACAAAAATGTATAGTGACGTTCTTTATACGTGTTACGGTATTTCTATCTGCGGCGTTATCAGTATCCGGCGGAAAATGCATGAAATAAAGCTTAGGAAATAACGTAATTGTAGTGATATTTTTGTGATAATCGTGGTTAATTTTTCCAATACTAGACATTCAGCCCGTATCAAAACTCAGAGAATTCAGAGTAACGTGGAAGAATCACTGCGGGGCAATCTGCTCTGCGAAGCATCTCGCGCATGAAGGGACCATACGTTGGCTGCAGCGACGAAATGTTTTATTTTTTGGGGGTTGGGGGGGGGGGGATGACAAATTCTGGAGCATTTTCATTGTTGACTTCTGTTCAATCTCTCTTCTGGGACTGGGCAGAGGGGGGGGGGGGGGGGGGTAACTGCCCCCTCTCTACACCACTGGTTGGCTGTATTATTGGATTTGGATCTGCATTCTAAAGCAAAAGATCCACCACGGAATCAAAAACAGCAACGAAGACTATAAGCGTGCTTTCACCTACCCGCTTCGCTTCTGGAACCCATTCTATTTTCATTTGTTTGTTTGCCATTGGTATTCTACTCGCCCAGTTTCATTTCCTTTCGTGCAATATGATCTGTGACAGTATCTGTAACGCCATTCAGGTACTGTAAGTCAATTTGAGTTGAACAAAATGTCCTCCCCTCCCCCCTTTCAGTGATGAAACCGTTCCTTAGCTGAAATGGTCCGTATATCACATCATTGAAATGGGGGAGGAGATCCTTCTTCTTCTTCCATTTAGACTCACCTCCTTCACTAATGAAGATTGTTGTGAGCGTTAATAGTATACATAATAATTAATAATAAAACAAATAATAAATTGTTAATAACAATGGTCAGGGGCAGCCAATTGTAATGATTAACGCCCCAGTGCAGCAAGCTTCTCCTTGAATGTAAGCAGGTTGGGTGCCAATACTACATCATCTGGAAGGCCGTTCCACTCTATAATACATTGTTAATAACAATGGTCAGGGGCAGCCAACTGTAATGATTAACGCCCCAGTGCAGCAAGCTTCTCCTTGAATGTAAGCAGGTTGGGTGCCAATACTACATCATCTAGAAGGCCGTTCCACTCTATAATACATTGTTAATAACAATGGTCAGGGGCAGCCAATTGTAATGATTAACGCCCCAGTGCAGCAAGCTTCTCCTTGAATGTAAGCAGGTTGGGTGCCAATACTACATCATCTGGAAGGCCGTTCCACTCTTCAATCGTTCGCGGAAAGTAAGAATACATGTGATAATCCGTTCTAGAGCTCTGTACTTTACAACTCAGGGTGTTTAAGTGCCTGCTCTTCCTTTGCTTATGGTTTCTTTTTCTCCAGTTCATCCAGAGCAAAAAGACGGTAGTGTATTTTATACATCATTGCCAGCCTCATTGCCCTCCTTCTGCTCCCAAGTGACTCCCAACCCCGTTGTTCCAACATGTCGCCGACGCTAGATGTTCGCTGGTATCTATTTAAGTCGAACCTAGCCGCTCTGCGCTGCACCATTTCTACTTTTTGGGTGTTGGTCTTTGTGTGAGGATCCCATACTGTGGCCGCATACATGTACTCTACGGTTTGGCACACTAGTGTCTTGTATGCTAAGGTCTTAAGTGTCACCGAACCTATTTTGAGATTCCGTCTCAAGAATCCAAGAGTATTATTTGCCTTTTTGGTCACAGCGTCCACATGATTGTTCCATCTCAGGTCAGATGACAAATTAACACGAAGATATTTAGCTGAGTCACAGGATGTCAGGACCTTTGCCATGAAGAACATATTCATGTTGAATGATATTCCGCTTGCGTCCAACTCGCAAAATCTCACACTTTTCAGGATGAAACTCCATATCCCATAATCGTTCCCATTGGTCTAGCTTGTCAAGGTCGCTCTGAAGGGTCAGGGTGTCCGCTTCAGAATTAATTGTAAGGCATGCAATAGTATCATCTGCTCCATAATATCATAGCTAATTCAGACAATGGTGGACAGCGGTGTTACCCATACACACAAGAGTATGAGCTTCAAAGCAAGAAAACAGAACGTTAATTACGATTTTACTTATCTCTGATCCCCACCACCGCATATTGCCCTGAAATCTACGATCTCAGATGGTCACGTGATAGAGCACGTGACATCGGTGACTAGTCAATAACCATGCTAATACACAGTCTCTCGATTCTTTTAAACGTTCAATTAAGACTTATCTTTTTAGGAAAGCATTTAACTGTAATTTATTTTAACATAATTTTTTTAATATTAGAATGTATAGTTTTTACTCATTTTTAGTATTTATTAGTTCTTAAACATTTAGTATTAAAATATTAGTATAGGTTTAGCTTCCGTAAAATTAGTATTAACATTAGTATGGATTTTTAACATTATATTATTTAGGCTAAGCTATACATAAGTTATTTACATATCATGTAATGCGCAAGTGATCATATACACATGAAACTTGCGCAATATAAGTCCATAAATTATTATTATTATTATAACTCGTTGAAGTACGCAAGTGTCACACTTTTGATGAACATTTGATAAACACTGGGAAGTTTATATTGTAATCTCAGGCCTTAATAGGCTTGAGTAGGAGGACATTACCCGGTGCATCATCTCCTACACTAGGTATGTGATGCAGTGTTACAGACCGGGTTATGTTTCCCGCGAGTTTGGTTATGCTAGCCAATCACAAACGTTTTCGTAATTTTAATTCAAACGATTAATGAGTTGCATTGCAACCATGTTGGTTGACCAAACAAGAGAAGCTAACGAGGTATCTCTTGTTGACAACATTCCGCGATTGAAGCGGACAACGAGACGTGAAATCTAAAAATAACTCGGTCTGTAAAAACGATGCATATGACAGATGGAGGTGGTCCCTCAATGTAGGCAACAGATGAATTGTTATCAAAATACAATAGAATTAACACAATACAAAACAATAGAATGAAATACACAATACAATAGAACACAATACACAATAATTGGTTAAGTTAGGATACTGTTCGGCTAGTTGGTTGATTAGTTGATTCATTGGTACGGTTATAATACCATGTGATTGGCTGATTGACCGACTGTTTGATTAGTTCGTTGTTTGGCTAATTGCAGGTTTCTTGATTGGCTAGTTATGGGACTGTTCGGCTAGTTGGTTGATTATTTGATTCATTGGTACGGTTATAATACCATGTGATTGGCTGATTGACCGACTGTTTGATTAGTTCGTTGTTTGGCTAATTGCAGGTTTCTTGATTGGCTAGTTATGGGACTGTTCGGCTAGTTGGTGGTTTAGTTGATTCATTGGTACGGTTATAATACCATGTGATTGGCTGATTGACCGACTGTTTGATTAGTTCGTTGTTTGGCTAATTGCAGGTTTCTTGATTGGCAAGTTATGGGACTGTTCGGCTAGTTGGTGGTTTAGTTGATTCATTGGTACGGTTATAATACCATGTGATTGGCTGATTGACCGACTGTTTGATTAGTTCGTTGTTTGGCTAATTGCAGGTTTCTTGATTGGCTAGTTATGGGACTGTTCGGCTAGTTGGTGGTTTAGTTGATTCATTGGTACGGTTATAATATCATGTGATTGGCTGATTGACCGACTGTTTGATTAGTTCGTTGTTTGGCTAATTGCAGGTTTCTTGATTGGCTAGTTATGGGACTGTTCGGCTAGTTGGTGGTTTAGTTGATTCTGATTAATTTAGTTAAAAGACACATTGGTTTAATTGTCGATCTTTGATTAGTTGAGAATTTGGTTAGTTTCTTAATTTGCTGTTTGGCCTTTGGTGGAGTCAGTATTGATGGGTTTATTAGTTATTAGTTAATGGATTGATTGGTTGACGTTTTGGCTAGCTGGTTACTTGGTTTATTGGTCTGTTGATTTGGTGGGTGGCTGGTCGGTTGGCCATTTTCTTTACCAGTCTGGTTGTTTAATCAGGGATGTGTTGGATGCATTAACTCGCCTTTTGAATGATCGTTTAATTAGTTCAATAATTGTGGATTTGTAGACAATTGAGTTATCAATTCATTCATTGCCTTAAACCTTTTAGAATAGTGCATCGATCAGCTCTTTTGAAAGAGAAGCAAGCAAGCTTCGCTCCCGTAACAGAGAGGCTTCAAGGAAACGCAGTGGTAAGTACTAATATCGTGCTTCATTCCGGTTGTTGGCTTTATTCTCAATCAATAATTTAGGCAATGGTGTTATTTTGTGGTATAATGTGGTATTTTTTTCGGAAAAAGGACAAGATAAACAAACTTTCTGAAGAATATTGTTTTTTAATTCATATACACTTTAAGCTTGAGAAACGAGTAACAGCTAAGGTTTCGATCGTTTGTACTTCGTCAGAGCATATTTTCTGAGCCTCCGAAGTCGAGTGGTGACTTGGATGACTTTGGATTGATTAGAATGTCATATTGGAGTGCTTAACCACTACGTATTCTCCCACCCCAGGCTCGTCGTCATCGTCGTCATATTGGAGCATGGGTCGCGTGGCTTGCTCTTCCTCCATGTTTCGCCCAGCCACTGCTGCGACGCCTCTCAACAAGCTACCCAATAGTGGTAGTCCCGTCTCATCCAACTATTCACTCTTAATCCTCATGGTGAATGGATTTCAAGTACCCTACGATGACACGCCTCCTCAGAAAGAGAAGAGTGACGGCCAAACACAGGTACATCTGGACAATGAGCAACAAAACGAAGAACTCGATAACAACGAGCCTAGTGATACCAGGTCAGTGTATTTTGTAATGATAGAACCGTTAGAGTATTTCCACGTACTATGTTATGATAGAACCATTAGAGTATTTCTACGTACTATGTTATGATAGAACCGTTAGAGTATTTTCACGTACTATGTTATGATAGAACCGTTAGAGTATTTTCACGTACTGTGTTATGATAGAACCGTTAGAGTATTGCCCCGTACTATGTTATGATGAACCCGGTTAGAGTATTGCCCCGTAATTTGTTATGATAGAACCGTTAGAGTATTACCACGTACTATGTTATGATAGAACCGTTAGAGTATTTCCACGTACTATGTTATGATAGAATCGTTAGAGTCAAATGATTTGTATGACGCAACAGCGAGGAGAGGCTCTTGTGTTAAGTGATAGTCCGGTTATGAACTAGGCAATCTAACGGTAAGGAATCAGTACAGAAAGGCGCTAATAGTGGTAATGTTTCAATCGTCCACCTCGTTGGCTTAAACATAAAAGCTAGATCTAACCTTGAAGAAGAATATCATTTTCTACGTTCGGTTTTAATATACTTGAATTGCATCTAGTGAAAACTCTCATAACTTTAAATCTGACCAAAAGTATATGTGGGGAATAGTTTAAATATGAAAGCTTTCTTGGTTCTTGTTTTCAGCTCTTCTGATTGGACGAAATGCTTTTTCACAAAAGGAATGAACGGTCCTAAAATCCGTTATATCTCGCTTTCCTTAGCAACTAAACCCATTGACAGTCATTATAGAGTAGTAATACAACTAACAAGAGTATATACGGAAACGGGAGCATTCCGTCTAAATAACGGCTACATCACTTGGTGGTGATGTCGCAGCGATGACGTCATCGATCACGTGGTGTTACTGGCTACACAGGCTATAACAACAGCAATAAGAACTTATACTTTGAACATTTCCACATGTTTATCCTTGAGAACACCTTAAAGTACACCGTTACATCCACGAGTTCGCCATTACGGCGCTATATTTATAGTATGGAAGAAGGAGTTGACAGTCTGCACAGGGACTCCTGCGCTGCACTTATACAAACCCTCTTGCTATGGATACCTTTTGATTATCATGCTAACTAGATACAAGGCTCTAACTTAGGGGTGGACCATTAGATTTCCTGGGAGGGGGGTGGCTAGTCCCAAAAAATAATTCGTGCAAGGCTAAATGTCCCCCCAAAAAATCCTTCAAGCACTAAGGCACACAAAAATACATTCTTGCAAAGGAGCTGATGCATTGTTCAATTTTTGTTTTGAAAAAATACTAGCACTTCAGTTTTACCAAATATGGTTATAAATTTTATCCACACAGTCTGTGTAACTGATTTTCAGGTATTTACAGATGAAAACAACCTCCCCAACCCTCATAAAAATAGTTTAGTCACTGTTGTCAGGTTAAACTGGTATTTTCTTTGTTATGTGAATTAAATTAGAATGGGTTCTATACATACTTCAGTTTACGATAATCATAAAACATAGACCTAATGAACATTTAAGCGTTGTACCTATAGAATGTGCACTGAACTGCAGAGCTATCGCCTTTAAAAAATATATTGCAGACCTCACACTGCTAAAAAAATCGTGCACAAAAAGTTTCCGACCCCCCCCCCCCCCCCCCTCCCAGGATTTCTAATGGTCCATCCCTAACCTGTCTCAACTCCACCTCGATATCAAGGTTGCCTTTCAAAATGGCGGTCCGAGAACTATAAACAGGACAGAACCCGGCATTGTGAGGACCACGAAACTCCTTCGATTGGCAGAATAGACCAGTTTACGGTTCGTACGTAGTTGTTAAAGTCTTTTGTTTCAACTTTTGTAACATGCATCTGCCTCCCGCCAACTAAACAAATGATTTGTTCAATACGTTGTTCCATCAGCTTTTCTGCACTCCTTGGACTTGTTCACTGATTATTATTTTTGGCTGATCAGATCTCTCCGCAAGAGCCAACGTACCACCGACAGAATTGTTGTATACGGCTTTTGCTACTGTTTATTAGAGCGGTTTTCAGTTGAGTGTAGTAAAACCAAACGCAAATTACCCACAGCCAGCCAATCATAGGAGCGAGTAATCACAAGTAACTCCTAAATGGCTTCCCTGTGAGCCAATGACAAACCAAACCAAAACCAAAACCAATTTGCGTTTGGTTTTACTTTGGATTCTGATTGGTTGGTTTACTTTCTCAGCCAATAGGAGAGCTTAGTAAACGCAAAACCAAAACACTTCCGACACTCAATTGAAATCCGCTCTAACCAAGCAAACAATGATTCCTAGTGATTTATTAAAAGAGATATTGTTATTGCGTGCAACGAGAAAACATGGCCATTGACGATGAAAATAAGCATTTTATCGGCCGTCCACTCAGGGGTATGGGATGTATTCACCTCGCGTGCCGCCTCTCGGGCGGAACCCTCGGTAAATAAATCCCATACCCCGAGCGTAGCCTAAGGGTGATTGCAATTTTTATAGCTTATGAACCTCCGAAAAGTTTTGAGTACTTCTGTGAAGAAAGTTTTGGTTTAAAGTGAATACTTTATGTTCTACGCTTGTTTGAAATCGCGTAAGTAAAAGCCTGGGTCGAAACCTGGGTAGACGTCATCCTGACGTCATATAATTAATTCGGCTTTGCAATCATTTGAAGAAATACTTAACATGTTGACTAAAATGACTTTTTTCTTTACTAACAACTCAAAAACTGTGTATATTTTCTATGCATCGATGTTGTTGTGATAAAAAGGCGCCATGGAGAATAATGCATTAATGAGATGACGTCTACCCAGGTTTCGACCCAGGCTTTTACTTACGCAGTCATGGGTCAGGAAAGGTCACATTTACACGATTTCAAACAAGCGTAGAATATAAAGTATTCACTTTAAACAAAAACTTTCTTCATTGAAGTACTCAAAACATTTCGGAGGTTCATAAGCTATCAAAATTGCAAAAAGGTGATAGGCACTTTAAAGTTTGGTGTATGCTAATGAGGAAAAAAACGTTTACAAGGTTAAATAAACACGCCCGTTTAAAATCGCGTTTATATCAGTATCCAATAAACCTTTGGCACGTATGGACTTAAATAAGAGTAGAAAGAAGTCTCGAATCCAAATTATTACACTGTAAACGATTTTTGTAGCCTGTGTAAGTCTTGTTTCAGTTGGTATTAAATGCTTTCCACCATTTCGAAAATCCGTTAAATCGCAATCTTGCAGAGACTGAATCAGATCAATAGATCTTTGACGGCGGGTGTGTTTTGCAGAATGCAGAACGGCGTCTGCAAAATATGGTCAGCGGTATCACGATGAAGTGTCATATTTCTCACACGCATGCGATCGCCGCGTTCTGCTCTTTGATAAAAACAAGACCTGATAATGGACTGATAACTAAAGCAGTTGTATTTCTGCAGACTCCCCGATCCGGTCAGCAGGCCTTCACCTCTCAAAACCTTGCATTTTATTGGACCCCATTTTGGACTGCACTGACAAAGAATTCCATTGTTTTAGGGTTAGGGTTTGTATTGTTTCAGGGTTAGGCATTGTTTGGATAGCCAGTACTATTCCACGTTCCGAGGTGGTGAAGGCTGCCCCGATCCGGTAGACGAAACGGCAAAAACATCTTTATGATTAATTAAACAGTTCACTGCTTCTACTTCTTCTGATTTAAAGCTGATGTGAAAATCATAACGTACGCTTTATAACAGTTCAAGCTCTTCTATGCTGAAATATCTGCTGCTCAAAATCCCAATTTCAGCCATATCGCTCACCTGATCCATGCAAGATTGATCACTTGATTGACACTTGAAACTTTTAGCCAATAGGAGAGCTGCGTTCGTGGACGAACGCGGAGAACTTTTAAAGGTATGCCTTGCTGCAGGCTCTTGTTTCCTTGTCTCCCCTTCCCTTCCCCCTCCCGTCCTTTTCTCCTCGTCCCATTTTGACCGCGCGCCACTGGTAGCCCAATCCGAAAACAAATTGCAAAAAAGACCCATAACAACCACTAGCAGACTACACTGAGCGGTAGGCCGATAACCTTTACGACTTCTAACAGAGAACATAATTAATTTAATTTATCTGTACCCTCGTATTCAACTATACCTGCATTACACGAAGTGAACCAAGTAATATATTCTGAATTGAATCTGAATTGAACTCAATTATAAGCAGACATTTGTAGACATTGTGTACCTATTTTTCGTAGTGCTTCTGTTTTATGTCTTTTTCCTTGTAAATGATCTGCTCAAATTTGTAAACTTGTAAATACCGTCGATGTAGTAGCTTTTTGTTGCCTATATTTGCAATAGTATAAATATCGTTTTCCTTCAAGTAAAATATGTTTAATAATCAAGAAGTTGTTTTTCAGTTCAAAAATTGCAACATAGACTTGCACAACAGTTAAAATATCCAATCTGATGTTAGCATCACAAAGATAGGTAAATAGAGATTCCCAGAATCTCTTAGCGTCAGAACAATAAAATAAATGAAATTATGCTCAAGGGGTTCTTCATTTTCACAAAAATAACAAATGAAGATCAGAGAGTAAGGCCTGCGGCAAACGTCCATTTAGCCATGAACTCAATTCAGTCGAACCTATTAATTTAGAAATAGGCTCATGGATAGTACGACATTTGCTGCAATTGAGATCAACCCTATTAAATAGGTACGAGTCTGGCATTAGGTTCGACAAGCCAAGTCGGGATTTTGCGGCAACCATCGTTCTTAACACGCGCCAAACTAAATTCGTATATTATGTAAAATGGTAAATGAACCATTAGCCTGCTTGCCGACTCTTCTGTAATTTTTCGGTCGTTTCTTTTCGGATTGGGTCACCTGTGGCACGCGGTAAAAATGGTGCCACAGGTGACCCAATCCGAAAAGAAACGACCGAAAAAATTACAGAAGAGCCGGCAAGCAGGCTAATGAACCATGCAAACCTAACCGTGAAGAGAACGTCTTCCAAACACTGATTCGCCCTGGTGAGCATGCACTGTACAAAGACGATTCCAAAGGCGAAATGGCGGCATATCGGAAGTCATTGCCACATGACGCTCAGCCGGAAATGTATAGTTCCTGCTTTAATGTCACAAAATACAATCTCCTTAAATGCGATATGACCTTTTGTAATAAATGCTCAGTATTCGAAAGTAATGAAGACGTTGATAACGCCACTTACAGTAACAACCTTCGTCTCCTATAGACGGCACTGAGTGCTGTGTAGAACGCCATTCTTCTGTTTCTGTTTTGGACAATCATTTTCCACATAAAGGCCCTTCAGGGACGGCACTGCCAGGGGGAGGGGCTATCCCCCACTTTTTGGGCAAAAAAAATTCTGCCTAGTTACTTCCATGCATTTAAGACTATAATTTTTAGCTCCCCCCACTTGAAGTAGCTCCCCTTCTCCTCCGCTTGAAATTGGGCTCCTCAGTCCCTGCCCTTCTTAGATTCGACCGAGCGATGTATTTCGCCATATCACTAGCCGCGGGCGAAAAGTGAAATGCGTTAGGATACGTGTTAGTTCCCGTGATTTAATTAGGCCCGAGTGAATTAAAATAGATATAGGTTCGACGTTTCTGCCACGTCGACCGTAAGTCGATCTTCTCCCGAACCCCATTTTTTAAAATAGGATCGACGTGACTTAAGTTCGACGGTTGCTGTAGGCCTAAAACTAAGGGGGTAAAGTTGTGCGCCGTCGGCCCTCACTGATAACAGTCTAATAGACTAAAGAGGCTACTGACGTTAATTAACAGGACTTTACTTTACTGTACTTTATTTTAATTTACTTGTATAGATAAACCGATTGTTTTGCATATCCAGAAACGATAGATAATTGATTTGTTGAATGCATTGAATCAAAGAACTTATATTTCGAAAGAAGATCCAATCCCAAACGCTGACAATGATTCTTTCCAGTGGCCCGATCCACGGCGTTTCAAATACATAATTCATTTAAGGTCCGTATTTCGATTCTCCTCGCCGATTAGCCTGATTTTCAGATGGTTATAAAAGTCGATTCTCTATCTTCCCAAGATTATAGAGAAGAAAATACAGTATTTTACATTTAAAGAGTTTTTGAGTATTCGAAAATGGCCATCTAGTGATAACTTGTACTCGTGCGTTAAACGTTAACTTTATAGCGTTCGACAGCTTTATTAAAATGATTATTAATTTATCGAAAATCGAATAAATCTATCAATATTTATATCATCTTTCTGTTATAGATTTACTATCTTAACCCAGGATCCTCCTGTAAATCACATTTAAGTGATGTTGGCTTCTTGAATACATATTACAATTTCTTATTATTTATTTATTAGCCAGGGAAATATTTCCTTATCTAGTCCTCAAGTAGAGGACACCAACAGCGAGGATAACCGCCTACACGACTTCGCTGCTCTTATTGTTAACGATGTACTCCATAAGGCTAAAAAGCAGCTCGAAGATGAACAACTTAGGAATGTCGCATGTGATATTGTTTCACATGCTACAGCAACTGCCCTTGAAATTGTCAAGGAGGAAAATCTAGCTGAAGATGTTGCACAACAGGAGCGCGCCATCCAGAAACTTGCGGCGATATTTATTGCACAGACCATCCAAGATGCAAAAATGCGCATTGAAGAGGAAAACCTAGCTGAAGATGCAGCAAAACAGGAGCGCGCCATCCAGGAAGTTGCAGCGTCATTTGCTGCACAGACTATCCAGGATGCCAAAATGCGCATTGAGGAGGAAATCCTAGCTGAAGATGCAGCAAAGCAGGAGCACGGCATCCAGGTGGTTGCAGCGTCATTTGTTGCACAGACTATCCACAATGCCAAAATGCGCATTGAGGAGGAAAATCTAGTTGAAGATGCAGCAAAACAGGAGCACGCCATCAAGGTGGTTGCAGCGACATTTGTTGCACAGACTATCCACGATGCCAAAATGCGCATTGAGGAGGAAAACCTAGCTGAAGATGCTGCAAAACAGGAACACGCCATCCAGGTGGTTGCAGCGACATTTGTTGCACAGACTATCCACGATGCCAAAATGCGCATTGAGGAGGAAAACCTAGCTGAAGATGCAGCAAAACAGGAACACGCCATCCAGGTGGTTGCAGCGACATTTGTTGCACAGACTATCGACGATGCCAAAATGCGCATTGAGGAGGAAAACCTAGCTGAAGATGCAGCAAAACAGGAGCACGCCATGAAGGAGGTTGCAGCGACATCTGTTGCACATACTATGCACGATACAAATATGCGCATTGAGGAGGAAAACCAAGTTGAAGATGCAGCAAAACTGAAGAACGTCATCCAAAATGGTGCTGCAACGTTTGTTTCACAATCTATCCACGATATCAAAATGTGCATTGAGGAGGAAATCCTAGCCGAAGATGCAGCAAAGCAGGAGCACGGCATACAGAAGGTTGCAGCGACATTTGTTGCACAGACTATCCACGATGCCAAAATTCGCATTGAGGAGGAAAACCTAGCTGAAGATGCAGTAAAACAGGAGCACGCCATCAAGGTGGTTAGAGCGACATTTGTTGCACAGACTATCCACAATGCCAAAATGCGCATTGAAGAGGAAAACCTAGCTGAAGATGCAGCAAAACAGGAACACGCCACCCAGGTGGTTGCAGCGACATTTGTTGCACAGACTATCCACGATGCCAAAATGCGCATTGGGGAGGAAAACCTAGCTGAAGATGCAGCAAAACAGGAACACGCCATCCAGGTGGTTGCAGCGACATTTGTTGCACAGACTATCCACTATGCGAAAATGCGCATTGAGGAGGAAAACCTAGCGGAAGATGTAGCAAAGCAGGAGCACGCCATCAAGGAGGTTGTAGCGACATTTGTTTCACAGACTATCCACTATGCGAAAATGCGCATTGAGGAGGAAAACCTAGCCGAAGATGCAGCAAAGCAGGAGCACGCCATCAAGGAGGTTGCAGCGACGTTTGTTGCACAGACTATCCACGATGCTGAAATGCGCAACGAGGAGGAAAACCTAGCTGAAGATGCAGCAAAGCAGGAGCACGTCATCAAGGAGGTTGCAGCGACATTTGTTGCACAGACTATCCACGATGCAAATATTCGCATTGAGGAGGAAAACCTAGCTGAAGATACAGCAAAACAGGAGCACGGCGTCCAGAAGCTTGCAGCGACATTTGTTGCGCAGACTATCCACGATGCTAAAATGCGCATTGAGGAGGAAAATCTAGCTGAAGATGCAGAAAAACAGGAGCACATCATCCAGAACGTTGGAGCGACATTTGTTGCACAGACTATGCACGATGCAAATATTCGCATTGAGGAGGAAAACCTAGCCGAAGATGCAGCAAAACAGGAACACGCCATCCAGGTGGTTGCAGCGACATTTGTTGCACAGACTATCCACGATGCCAAAATGCGCATTGAGGAGGAAAACCTAGCTGAAGATGCAGCAAAACAGGAGCACGGCATCAAAGTGGTTACAGCGACATTTGTTGCACAGACTATCCACGATGCCAAAATGCGCATTGAGGAGGAAAATCTATCTGAAGATGCAGCAAAACAAGAGCACACCATCCAGAAGGTTGCAGCGAAATTTGTTGCGCAGACTATGCACGATGCACATATTCGCATTGAGGAGGAAAACCTAGCCGAAGATGCAGCAAAACAGGAGCATAGCATCCAGCAGGTTGCAGCGACATTTGTTGCGCAGACTATCCACGATGCGAAAATGCGCATTGAGGAGGAACATCTAGCTAAATATGCAGCAAAACAGGAGCGCGCCATCCAGGAAGTTGCAGCGTCATTTGCTGCACAGACTATCCAGGATGCCAAAATGCGCATTGAGGAGAAAAACCTAGCTGAAGATGCAGCAAAACAGGAGCACGCCATCCAGGTGGTTGCAGCGTCATTTGTTGCACAGACTATCCACGATGCCAAAATGCGCATTGAGGAGGAAATCCTAGCTGAAGATGCAGCAAAGCAGGAGCACGGCATCCAGAAGGGTGCAGCGACATTTGTTGCACAGACTATGCACGATACAAATATGCGCATTGAGGAGGAAAACCTAGCTGAAGATGCAGCAAAACAGGAGCACGCCATCAAGGTGGTTGCAGCGTCATTTGCTGCACAGACTATCCAGGATGCCAAAATGCGCATTGAGGAGAAAAACCTAGCTGAAGATGCAGCAAAACAGGAGCACGCCATCCAGGTGGTTGCAGCGTCATTTGTTGCACAGACTATCCAGGATGCCAAAATGCGCATTGAGGAGAAAAACCTAGCTGAAGATGCAGCAAAACAGGAGCACGCCATCCAGGTGGTTGCAGCGTCATTTGTTGCACAGACTATCCACGATGCCAAAATGCGCATTGAGGAGGAAATCCTAGCTGAAGATGCAGCAAAGCAGGAGCACGGCATCCAGAAGGGTGCAGCGACATTTGTTGCACAGACTATGCACGATACAAATATGCGCATTGAGGAGGAAAACCTAGCTGAAGATGCAGCAAAACAGGAGCACGCCATCAAGGTGGTTACAGCGACATTTGTTGCACAGACTATCCACGATGCCAAAATGCGCATTGAGGAGGAAAACCTAGCTGAAGATGCAGCAAAACAGGAACACGCCATCCAGGTGGTTGCAGCGACATTTGTTGCACAGACTATCCACGATGCCAAAATTCGCATTGAGGAGGAAAACCTAGCTGAAGATGCAGTAAAACAGGAGCACGCCATCAAGGTGGTTAGAGCGACATTTGTTGCACAGACTATCCACAATGCCAAAATGCGCATTGAAGAGGAAAACCTAGCTGAAGATGCAGCAAAACAGGAACACGCCACCCAGGTGGTTGCAGCGACATTTGTTGCACAGACTATCCACGATGCCAAAATGCGCATTGAGGAGGAAAACCTAGCTGAAGATGCAGCAAAACAGGAACACGCCATCCAGGTGGTTGCAGCGACATTTGTTGCACAGACTATCCACTATGCGAAAATGCGCATTGAGGAGGAAAATCTATCTGAAGATGCAGCAAAACAAGAGCACACCATCCAGAAGGTTGCAGCGAAATTTGTTGCGCAGACTATGCACGATGCACATATTCGCATTGAGGAGGAAAACCTAGCCGAAGATGCAGCAAAACAGGAGCATAGCATCCAGCAGGTTGCAGCGACATTTGTTGCGCAGACTATCCACGATGCGAAAATGCGCATTGAGGAGGAACATCTAGCTAAATATGCAGCAAAACAGGAGCGCGCCATCCAGGAAGTTGCAGCGTCATTTGCTGCACAGACTATCCAGGATGCCAAAATGCGCATTGAGGAGAAAAACCTAGCTGAAGATGCAGCAAAACAGGAGCACGCCATCCAGGTGGTTGCAGCGTCATTTGTTGCACAGACTATCCACGATGCCAAAATGCGCATTGAGGAGGAAATCCTAGCTGAAGATGCAGCAAAGCAGGAGCACGGCATCCAGAAGGGTGCAGCGACATTTGTTGCACAGACTATGCACGATACAAATATGCGCATTGAGGAGGAAAACCTAGCTGAAGATGCAGCAAAACAGGAGCACGCCATCAAGGTGGTTACAGCGACATTTGTTGCACAGACTATCCACGATGCCAAAATGCGCATTGAGGAGGAAAACCTAGCTGAAGATGCAGCAAAACAGGAACACGCCATCCAGGTGGTTGCAGCGACATTTGTTGCACAGACTATCCACGATGCCAAAATTCGCATTGAGGAGGAAAACCTAGCTGAAGATGCAGTAAAACAGGAGCACGCCATCAAGGTGGTTAGAGCGACATTTGTTGCACAGACTATCCACAATGCCAAAATGCGCATTGAAGAGGAAAACCTAGCTGAAGATGCAGCAAAACAGGAACACGCCACCCAGGTGGTTGCAGCGACATTTGTTGCACAGACTATCCACGATGCCAAAATGCGCATTGAGGAGGAAAACCTAGCTGAAGATGCAGCAAAACAGGAACACGCCATCCAGGTGGTTGCAGCGACATTTGTTGCACAGACTATCCACTATGCGAAAATGCGCATTGAGGAGGAAAACCTAGCGGAAGATGTAGCAAAGCAGGAGCACGCCATCAAGGAGGTTGCAGCGACATTTGTTTCACAGACTATCCACTATGCGAAAATGCGCATTGAGGAGGAAAACCTAGCCGAAGATGCAGCAAAGCAGGAGCACGCCATCAAGGAGGTTGCAGCGACGTTTGTTGCACTGACTATCCACGATGCTAAAATGCGCATCGAGGAGGAAAACCTAGCTGAAGATGCAGCAAAGCAGGAGCACGTCATCAAGGAGGTTGCAGCGACATTTGTTGCACAGACTATCCACGATGCAAATATTCGCATTGAGGAGGAAAATCTAGCTGAAGATGCAGCAAAACAGGAGCACATCATCCAGAACGTTGGAGCGACATTTGTTGCACAGACTATGCACGATGCAAATATTCGCATTGAGGAGGAAAACCTAGCCGAAGATGCAGCAAAACAGGAGCATAGCATCCAGAAGGTTGCAGCGACATTTATTGCACAGACTATCCACGATGCCAAAATGCGTATTGAGGAGGAACATCTAGCTGAACATGCAGCAAAACAGGAGCACGGCGTCGAGAAGGTTGCAGCGACATTTGTTGCGCAGACTATCCACGATGCAAATATTCGCATTGAGGAGGAAAATCTAGCTGAAGATACAGCAAAGCAGGAGCACGGCATCCAGAAGGTTGCAGGGACATTTGTTGCACAGACTATCCACGATGCGAAAATGCGCATTGAGGAGGAAACTCTAGCTGAAGATGTAGCAAAACAGGAGCACGCCATCAAGGTGGTTGCAGCGACATTTGTTGCACAGACTATCCACGATGCCAAAATGCGCATTGAGGAGGAAAACCTAGCTGAAGATGCAGCAAAACAGGAACACGCCATCCAGGTGGTTGCAGCGACATTTGTTCCACAGACTATCCACGATGCCAAAATGCGCATTGAGGAGGAAAACCTAGCTGAAGATGCAGCAAAACAGGAGCACGCCATCAAGGAGGTTGCAGCGACATCTGTTGCACAGAATATGTACAATACAAATATGCGCATTGAGGAGGAAAACCTAGCTGAAGATGCAGCAAAACTGAAGAGCGTCATCCAAAATGGTGCTGCAACGTTTGTTTCACAATCTATCCACGATATCAAAATGCGCATTGAGGAGGAAAACCTAGCCGAAGATGCAGCAAAGCAGGAGCACGGCATCCAGAAGGTTGCAGCGACATTTGTTGCACAGACTATCCACGATGCCAAAATGCGCATTGAGGAGGAAAACCTAGCTGAAGATGCAGCAAAACAGGAGCACGCCATCAAGGTGGTTGCAGCGACATTTGTTGCACAGACTATCCACGATGCCAAAATGCGCATTGAGGAGGAAATCCTAGCTGAAGATGCAGCAAAGCAGGAGCACGGTATCCAGAAGGTTGCAGCGACATTTGTTGCACAGACTATGCACGATACAAATATGCGCATTGAGGAGGAAAACCTAGCTGAAGATGCAGCAAAACAGGAGCACGCCATCAAGGTGGTTACAGCGACATTTGTTGCACAGACTATCCACGATGCCAAAATGCGCATTGAGGAGGAAAACCTAGCTGAAGATGCAGCAAAACAGGAACACGCCATCCAGGTGGTTGCAGCGACATTTGTTGCACAGACTATCCACGATGCCAAAATGCGCATTGAGGAGGAAAACCTAGCTGAAGATGCAGTAAAACAGGAGCACGCCATCAAGGTGGTTAGAGCGACATTTGTTGCACAGACTATCCACGATGCCAAAATGCGCATTGAAGAGGAAAACCTAGCTGAAGATGAAGCAAAACAGGAACACGCCACCCAGGTGGTTGCAGCGACATTTGTTGCACAGACTATCCACTATGCGAAAATGCGCATTGAGGAGGAAAACCTAGCGGAAGATGCAGCAAAGCAGGAGCACGCCATCAAGGAGGTTGCAGCGACATTTGTTTCACAGACTATCCACTATGCGAAAATGCGCATTGAGGAGGAAAACCTAGCCGAAGATGCAGCAAAGCAGGAGCACGCCATCAAGGAGGTTGCAGCGACGTTTGTTGCACAGACTATCCACGATGCTAAAATGCGCATCGAGGAGGAAAACCTAGCTGAAGATGCAGCAAAGCAGGAGCACGTCATCCAAAATGGTGCTGCAACGTTTGTTTCACAATCTATCCACGATATCAAAATGCGCATTGAGGAGGAAAACCTAGCCGAAGATGCAGCAAAGCAGGAGCACGGCATCCAGAAGGTTGCAGCGACATTTGTTGCACAGACTATCCACAACGCAAATAGGCGCACTGAGGAGGAAAACCTAGCTGAAGATGCAGCAAAACAGGAGCGCGCCATCCAGGTGGTTGTAGCGTCATTTGTTGCACAGACTATCCACGATGCGAAAATGCGCATTGAGGAGGAAAACCTAGGTGAAAATACAGCAAAACACGAGCACGCCATCAAGGAGGTTGCAGCGACATTTATTGCACAGACTATCCACGATGCCAAAATGCGCATAGAGGAGGAATACCTAGCTGAGTATGAATCAAAAGAAGGGTATTCTATACAGGATTTTGCAGCGAAATATATTGCACAGACTATCCACGATGATCACATGAAAATGCAACAGAAAGACATAATTGAAGAGGCTGTTGTTTTGGAACATCCCATGGCGGGTAAATCTTTGCGAATTATTGCTCCATCCTTAGGAGACGTTTACATAACTCTTCAAGATAAATACTTGACTGATGAAGCACATCAAAAGGACTACACTATGCAGGACATTTCATTACGATTTGTACGACAGATCAGTCAAGTGTCGCTGAAGAATGCGAACGAAATACCTGATGACGTTATTGTTATGGACGGTAGATTAGGTGGCAGTAGTATTCAAAGTCAGGAAAAGCCAATCACCAAAGTACAAGATATATCAGACGCACATTTTCCTGGCTTAGCTACTCAAAAGGAAACACAACAGAAAGGTATTTTCAACCCTACACTCGGAATTTTAAATCAATACCGATACTCTTGCTATTGTTGCTGAGTGTTAAACAACTCCCGTACGTAACAAAATCGAAATACTGTAACATTTCCATGTCGGATCTTGTCAGTGCAATGACCTATTGACTCATGAGCTTTGAATGAAACGGCTTGTTATTTTGTTCTAGTAATGGCATAAATCTTTTTTACTGGGGTATAAATAATAATAATAAATTTTTAACAGTATTGCTGAAACTATTTCTTAGAGAACAAGACGGCAACGTCTTCCAGTAGTTCTACGAGCTCAAGTGGAATTCCATCAAGTCTTCCAGATCTGACAGACGTCTCTTCCGAAGATCTACTAATATCTACTCTTGGCATTAGGTGGTCGTCTCCTGACAACGTCATAATTAAGCATTCTGAAATAGGAAAGAAAGACGGAAGCGATGCTGAAGAGTTTATATTTAATGTGTGTAAACTTGAAACCAGCTTATACGAGAAGAGTTTGGAGATGAAAAACTCATCGTCAGGCATAACCTCTAGTGCAACATCTCCTGAAAGTAATTCATTGAAAACATCCGATGAGCAGCTCAAGCCCATAGTATCCCATGATATCATCGGATTCCCAGACAAACAGCTTGGCGGTTAGTATTGTAAATTCAGCTGGTATCTTAACTGCCTGAGTTTATTACGAATGTACTGGAACTTAGTTCGAAGTTTGCATTTCCTTAGTAATCGGAACTATTCCATGCAATCGGAAAAATAATCTTTATTATTTATTTGAAATCCAATGAAAATCGTGATCCGATTTAATGAGATAAGTACAAGATATTGAAACTAGCAAAAAGCTGGAAACACAACTTTAATCCCTCGGAATACCTATTGCACATGTTGTCCATCAATGCAGGTAAAGGTCCAACTTTTTAAGAAAACGCACGTGGTCAAATTGTATTTCAGTCAAGTGAAGTGATGAGCTCCAAAGCCAGGAAGTGCTCAGTAAGAGATGAAACAATATGTCATCCAGTGACATGATCAACAGCGAATTCATACTTTTAAAATTCGTTGTTAGTCTCAAATTTGATTTTACGTTAAAGTTACAACTGTTTCTCTAGATTTCTTTTCCAACCAACGTATCTTCATGAGTTTACGTGCTTTTCGCGATTGCTCTTCGTGATCTGTTTGCTTGTTTGTGTTGCTATCATGTTTACTGTTTATAATTCTCTTTAAATCCAACAACTTAGGTACAGACGAACAGGCTCACCACTTCTCAGTTGAATCACCCCCGCCAAGCAAATCAGCTGAATATAAACTAAGCACCACAATATTTCCTTCGGATGCACCAATATGGCACGACGACTTCAGGGATCAGAGAGCTACGAAATCAGCGTCTACCTCTGACGTTCACACTCCATCAATCGATACCTCGCTGAAGAGCCTCCGAGATAAATCATGTTCTTACTCAGAAGATTCAAGCCTCAGTGGGCAACTCCATCCACTCCCGCTGTCGACTTCTTCAATCTGTGGAAATGTATCAACGGATAGGATAGTAAACAACGACCACTCCACCTCAGAAGCAATCTCGTCATCAGCGAGCAAAAAATCTTCCTCACCAATAATTTCAACATCATACAAAGTATCATCAATTACAGATCTTACTTCTGAGGGATCCACGTCTACAATATCATCCAAATATACTTTCGAGTTTCCAGTAACATCAAGTGAATCCCTGAGAGATCGACAAGAGACTGAAGCATTGATCCATGTCTTCCAGGATAGCTCCATGACCGATGTCCTATATTCCTCAAGCAGTGAAGGTTACACGCTTAAACTGAACAAACACATTAACAGTGACAAGACACTATCGCGTACAGCCAGTGGTGATGTTAGTACTTCAACAGAGAATAACAGCGATGCATGTAATACAGACATATATGAATCGGCAGCAATACAACTATTAAGTGCGAGGGATCGTTCTTTCTTTGAAGCCTTCAGTACGAGCACAAGGAAACAAATGCCCTCGACGAGACATAAAAAGAAACCTTATGCAAGGCCGACCCGTCGAAGTGTCTGTGCCGAAGGTAATTCATATCAAAGTTAACCTTTTCAGCTGCAAAATAACATTCAATTCAATTATCATTGATGTCTCATCTTAGTAATAGTAATCATACAATCAATCGTATTGAGGTTTGCATAATAAATTCGATAGATGTTGTTGAAAATAATCATTAGAGAGCAAGACTGCATCGCAATCTAGTCACTCGATAGTGCTGCAATTGTGCTGCAAGTAGTTCACGAGGAGTCCCGAGCTGCAACGGCGTCATTAGTCTAACAAAGAAATGGGGAACTCAGTCCCTCATTCCTGAGAATGTAGCATTTCTAGGTCTGGTGCTGTTGAAGTTTCCATCCTACGATATTACTGAAAACTCATTACCAAAACGTTCATGGCTTAGTTAATCTATAACAGGATTTTCAAAACATTCTGTCCTCTCGTTTGATTTTTTTTAGAATTTAACGTAAAACAAAGAGGTTTCCAAAATATTATGTATCATGGAATTGTTGGAATGTTGTTTTGTGTTTATGCTATGCTTTAATATCATAAAATGCATGGTAAAAAAGAAATCACAAAAGTTAAAGTTTTCCTCTCAAAAGTAACCACCTCTGTGATGCGCATGCCCATTCGGCGTTCCAAGCACCAGCGCGCCACCTTAAGGAAGATTTACAACTATTTCTGGAGATGTATTGTCCCTTGAAAAATTAGATAAAATTTCAACTAAGAAAAACATCTAACTTGCTTTGTTTACTTGTTTTTCGCGATATCGCATTATTTCCTTGTTGTTCATTTTGCTCTCATGTTAGGTTTTTATCATTCTCTTTAAATCCATAAACTCGGTTACAGATGAGCAGGCTAACCATTCCTCAGTGGAATCATCCCCGCCTAGGAAATCAGCTGAATGTAAATTAAGCACCACAATACTTCCTTCTGATGCACCGGCAAGTCACGACGATTCGATGGGCCAGAGAGCTACCAAGGCAACGCCTACCTGTGATGTTCACACTCCATCAAGCGATGCCTCGCTGAAGAGCATCCAAAATAAAACACATCGTTGCTCAGAGGATTTAAGCCTTAGCGGGGATGGGACAACAAACAGCGATCACTCTACATCAGAAAGTACAACAATACCGTCATCAGACTCCCTGAGAGAAAACGTCAGTGAAGCACTAAACAGTACCTCAGGGAAGAGCTCCATGACCGATGTGCTGTATTCACCAAGCAGTGAACACCACAGGATTAAGCTGAATGGGCACAGCAGTGACAAGACACTATCGCATCCAACCGGTGGTGATGTTACGAACCAGAGCCTATCCGTTAACTCTTCAACAGAGAGTAACGGCGGCGAATGGAATAGAGATGTAGATAAATCAGCAGCAATGAAGCTATTAGGTGAGGAGAATCTTACTTTCTTTGAAACCGTCAGTACATGAGGAAGGAGAGGATGCCCCCGAAGAGAAATAAAAAGAAGCCTTATGCAAGGCCGACCCGTCCAAGTATCTCGGCACAGCTAGATACCTTGGACGGCTCAGCCTTGCATAATCTTCATGTTGCATTAGATTCAATGCCGTTCACGTAATTGCATGACGTATTGCCGCTCTTAATTTAATTGAGATGATCGACTCGTCTCTTATATCCATACAATCAATATTTTATTGAGGTTTGCAAAACAACTTTCAATTGGACAATATTGTTCAAACTTTCGTAGAGAGCAAGAGCTCAAGTGGCATTACGGAACGTCTTCCAGAAGTCACCGACGTCACTTTCGACGATCTGCTGATAGCCTCTGTGGGAATGAGGTTGTCGTTGCCTGACACTGTTGTAATGAATCCTTCAGAACTTGAAAGCAAAGACACAAGCAATGTTGACGATTTTGTATCTAAAGTATGTAAACTTGAAACCAACTTGGACAAGAACAATTTGGAGATGGAAAACTCGTCGTCAGGCATAACCTCTAGTGCAACATCTCCTGAATGTAATTCATTGAAAACATCCGATGAGCAGCTCAAGCCCATAGTATCCCATGATATCATCGGATTCCCAGACAAACAGCTTGGCGGTTAGTATTGTAAATTCAGCTGGTATCTTAACTGCCTGAGTTTATTACGAATGTACTGGAACTTAGTTCGAAGTTTGCATTTCCTTAGTAATCGGAACTATTCCATGCAATCGGAAAAATAATCTTTATTATTTATTTGAAATCCAATGAAAATCGTGATCCGATTTAATGAGATAAGTACAAGATATTGAAACTAGCAAAAAGCTGGAAACACAACTTTAATCCCTCGGAATACCTATTGCACATATTGTCCATCAATGCAGGTAAAGGTCCAACTTTTTATGAAAACGCACGTGGTCAAATTGTATTTCAGTCAAGTGAAGTGATGAGCTCCAAAGCCAGGAAGTGCTCAGTAAGAGATGAAACAATATGTCATCCAGTGACATGATCAACAGCGAATTCATACTTTTAAAATTCGTTGTTAGTCTCAAATTTGATTTTACGTTAAAGTTACAACTGTTTCTCTAGATTTCTTTTCCAACCAACGTATCTTCATGAGTTTACGTGCTTTTCGCGATTGCTCTTCGTGATCTGTTTGCTTGTTTGTGTTGCTATCATGTTTACTGTTTATAATTCTCTTTAAATCCAACAACTTAGGTACAGACGAGCAGGCTCACCACTTCTCAGTTGAATCACCCCCGCCAAGCAAATCAGCTGAATATAAACTAAGCACCACAATATTTCCTTCGGATGCACCAATATGGCACGACGACTTCAGGGATCAGAGAGCTACGAAATCATCGTCTACCTCTGACGTTCATACTCCATCAATCGATACCTCGCTGAAGAGCCTCCGAGATAAATCATGTTCTTGCTCAGAAGATTCAAGCCTCAGTGGGCAACTCCATCCACTCCCGCTGTCGGCTTCTTCAATCTGTGGAGATGTATCAACGGATAGGATAGTAAACAACGACCACTCCACCTCAGAAGCAATCTCGTCATCAGCGAGCAAAAAATCTTCCTCACCAATAATTTCAACATCATACAAAGTATCATCAATTACAGATCTTACTTCTGAGGGATCCACGTCTACAATATCATCCAAATATACTTTCGAGTTTCCAGTAACATCAAGTGAATCCCTGAGAGATCGACAAGAGACTGAAGCATTGATCCATGTCTTCCAGGATAGCTCCATGACCGATGTCCTATATTCCTCAAGCAGTGAAGGTTACACGCTTAAACTGAACAAACACATTAACAGTGACAAGACACTATCGCGTACAGCCAGTGGTGATGTTAGTACTTCAACAGAGAATAACAGCGATGCATGTAATACAGACATATATGAATCGGCAGCAATACAACTATTAAGTGCGAGGGATCGTTCTTTCTTTGAAGCCTTCAGTACGGGCACAAGGAAACAAATGCCCTCGACGAGACATAAAAAGAAACCTTATGCAAGGCCGACCCGTCGAAGTGTCTGTGCCGAAGGTAATTCATATCAAAGTTAACCTTTTCAGCTGCAAAATAACATTCAATTCAATTATCATTGATGTCTCATCTTAGTAATAGTAATCATACAATCAATCGTATTGAGGTTTGCATAATAAATTCGATAGATGTTGTTGAAAATAATCATTAGAGAGCAAGACTGCATCGCAATCTAGTCACTCGATAGTGCTGCAATTGTGCTGCAAATAGTTCACGAGGAGTCCCGAGCTGCAACGACGTCATTAGTCTAACAAAGAAATGGGGAACTCAGTCCCTCATTCCTGAGAATGTAGCATTTCTAGGTCTGGTGCTGTTGAAGTTTCCATCCTACGATATTACTGAAAACTCATTACCAAAACGTTCATGGCTTAGTTAATCTATAACAGGATTTTCAAAACATTCTGTCCTCTCGTTTGAATTTTTTTAGAATTTAACGTAAATATTATGTATCATGGAATTGTTGGAATGTTGTTTTGTGTTTATGCTATGCTTTAATATCATAAAATGCATGGTAAAAAAGAAATCACAAAAGTTAAACGTTTTCCTCTCAAAAGTAACCACCTCTGTGATGCGCATGCCCATTCGGCGTTCCAAGCACCAGCGCGCCACCTTAAGGAAGATTTACAACTATTTCTGGAGATGTATTCTCCCTTGAAAAATTAGATAAAATTTCAACTAAGAAAAACATCTAACTTGCTTTGTTTACTTGTTTTTCGCGATATTGCATTATTTCCTTGTTGTTCATTTTGCTCTCATGTTAGGTTTTTATCATTCTCTTTAAATCCATAAACTCGGTTACAGATGAGCAGGCTAACCATTCCTCAGTGGAATCATCCCCGCCTAGGAAATCAGCTGAATGTAAATTAAGCACCACAATACTTCCTTCTGATGCACCGGCAAGTCACGACGATTCGATGGGCCAGAGAGCTACCAAGGCAACACCTACCTCTGATGTTCACACTCCATCAAGCGATGCCTCGCTGAAGAGCATCCAAAATAAAACACATCGTTGCTCAGAGGATTTAAGCCTTAGCGGGGATGGGACAACAAACAGCGATCACTCTACATCAGAAAGTACAACAATATCGTCATCAGACTCCCTGAGAGAAGACGTCACTGAAGCACTAAACCGTACCTCAGAGAAGAGCTCCATGACCGATGTGCTGTATTCACCAAGCAGTGAACACCACAGGCTTAAGCGGAATGGGCACAGCAGTGACAAGACACTATCGCATCCAACCGGTGGTGATGTTACGAACCAGAGCCTATCCGTTAACTCTTCAACAGAGAGTAACGGCGGCGAATGGAATAGAGATGTAGATAAATCAGCAGCAATGAAGCTATTAGGTGAGGAGAATCTTATTTGCTTTGAAACCGTCAGTACATGAGGAAGGAGAGGATGCCCCCGAAGAGAAATAAAAAGAAGCCTTATGCAAGGCCGGCCCGTCCAAGTATCTCGGCACAGCTAGATACCTTGGACGGCTAAGCCTTGCATAATCTTCATGTTGCATTAGATTCAATGCCGTTCACGTAATTGCATGACGTATTGCCGCTCTTTATTTAATTGAGATGATCGACCTCGTCTCTTATATCCATACAATCAATATTTTATTGAGGTTTGCATAACAACTTTCAATTGGACAATATTGTTCAAACTTTCTTAGAGAGCAAGAGCTCAAGTGGCATTACGGAACGTCTTCCAGAAGTCACCGACGTCACTTTCGACGATCTGCTGATAGCCTCTGTGGGAATGAGGTTGTCGTTGCCTGACACTGTTGTAACGAATCCTTCAGAACTTGAAAGCAAAGACACAAGCAATGTTGACGATTTTGTATCTAAAGTATGTAAACTTGAAACCAACTTGGACGAGAACAATTTGGAGATGGAAAACTCGTCGTCAGGCATAACCTCTAGTGCAACATCTCCTGAATGTATTTCATTGAAAACATCCGATGAGCAGCTCAAGCCCATTGTATCCCATGATATCATCGGATTCCCAGACAAACAGCCTGGCGGTTAGTATTGTAAATTCAGCTGGTATCTTAACTAAACTGAGTTTATTATGAATGTGCTGGAACTCAGTTCGAAGTTTGCATTTCCTTAGTAATCGGATCTATTCTATGCAATCAGACTAAAAATATTTCAATCAGTTGAAAAATAATCTTTATTATTAGTTTGAAATCCAATAAAAATACTGATCCGATTTAATGAAATAAGTACAAGATATTGAAACTAGAAAAAAGCTGGAAACACAATTCCAATCCCTCGGAATACCTATTGCACATCTTGTCCATCAATACAGGTAAAGGTCCAACTATTTAAGAAAACAGACGTGGTCAAATTGTATTTCAGTCAAGTGAAGTGATGAGCTCCAAAGCCAGGAAGTGCTCAGTAAGAGATAAAATAATATGTCCTCCAGTGACATGATAAACAGCGAATTCATACTTTTAAAATTCGTTGTTAGTCTCAAATTTGATTTTACGTTAAATTTACAACTGTTTCTCTAGGTTTCTTTTCCAACCAACCGTATCTTCATGAGTTTACGTGCTTTTCGCGATTGCTCTTCATGATCCTTGGTTAACTTGCTTTTCGCGATTGCTCTTCATCATGATCTGTTTGCTTGTTTGTGTTGCTATCGTGTTTACTGTTTATAATTCTCTTTAAATCCAAAAACCTTGGTACAGACGAGCAGGCTAACCACTTCTCAATGGAATCACCCCCGCCAAGCAAATCAGCTGAATATAAACTAAGCACCACAATACTTCCTTCGGGTGCACCAATATGGCACGACGACTTCAGGGATCAGAGAGCTACGAAATCATCGTCTACCTCTGACGTTCATACTCCACCAATCAATACCTCGCTGAAGAGCCTCCGAGATAAATCATGTTCTTGCTCAGAAGATTCAAGCCTCAGTAGGCAACTCCATCCACTCCCGCTGTCGGCTTCTTCGATCTGTGGAGATGTATCAACGGATGGGATAGTAAACAACGACCACTCCACCTCAGAAGCAATCTCGTCATCAGCGAGCAAAAAATCTTCCTCACCAATAATTTCAACATCATACAAAGTATCATCAATTACAGATCTTACTTCTGAGGGATCCACGTCTACAATATCATCCAAATATACTTTCGAGTTTCCAGTAACATCAAGTGAATCCCTGAGAGATCGACAAGAGACTGAAGCATTGATCCATGTCTTCCAGGATAGCTCCATGACCGATGTCCTATATTCCTCAAGCAGTGAAGGTTACACGCTTAAACTGAACAAATACATTAACAGTGACAAGACACTATCGCGTACAGCCAGTGGTGATGTTAGTACTTCAACAGAGAATAACAGCGATGCATGTAATACAGACATATATGAATCGGCAGCAATACAACTATTAAGTGCGAGGGATCGTTCTTTCTTTGAAGCCTTCAGTACGAGCACAAGGAAACAAATGCCCTCGACGAGACATAAAAAGAAACCTTATGCAAGGCCGACCCGTCGAAGTGTCTGTGCCGAAGGTAATTCATATCAAAGTTAACCTTTTCAGCTGCAAAATAACATTCAATTCAATTATCATTGATGTCTCATCTTAGTAATAGTAATCATACAATCAATCGTACTGAGGTTTGCATAATAAATTCGATAGATGTTGTTGAAAATAATCATTAGAGAGCAAGACTGCATCGCAATCTAGTCACTCGATAGTGCTGCAATTGTGCTGCAAATAGTTCACGAGGAGTCCCGAGCTGCAACGGCGTCATTAGTCTAACAAAGAAATGGGGAACTCAGTCCCTCATTCCTGAGAATGTAGCATTTCTAGGTCTGGTGCTGTTGAAGTTTCCATCCTACGATATTACTGAAAACTCATTACCAAAACGTTCATGGCTTAGTTAATCTATAACAGGATTTTCAAAACATTCTGTCCTCTCGTTTGAATTTTTTTAGAATTTAACGTAAATATTATGTATCATGGAATTGTTGGAATGTTGTTTTGTGTTTATGCTATGCTTTAATATCATAAAATGCATGGTAAAACAATCACAAAGGTTAAATGTTTTCCTCTCAAAAGAAACGATCTCTGTGATGCGCATGCCCATTCGGCGTTCCAAGCACCAGCGCGCCACCTTAAGGAAGATTTACAACTATATCTGGAGACGTATTCTCCCTTGAAAAATTAGATAAAATTTCAACTAAGAAAAACGTCTAACTTCCTTTGTTAACTTGTTTTTATCGCACGGCATTATTTCCTTGTTGTTCATTTTGCTCTCATGTTAGGTTTTTATCATTCTCTTTAAATCCATAAACTCGGTTACAGATGAGGAGGCTAACCATTCCTCAGTGGAATCATCCCCGCCTAGGAAATCAGCTGAATGTAAATTAAGCACCACAATACTTCCTTCTGATGCACCGGCAAGTCACGACGATTCGATGGGCCAGAGAGCTACCAAGGCAACACCTACCTCTGATGTTCACATTCCATCAAGCGATGCCTCGCTGAAGAGCATCCAAAATAAAACACATCGTTGCTCAGAGGATTTAAGCCTTAGCGGGGATGGGACAACAAACAGCGATCACTCTACATCAGAAAGTACAACAATATCGTCATCAGACTCCCTGAGAGAAGACGTCACTGAAGCACTAAACCGTACCTCAGAGAAGAGCTCCATGACCGATGTGCTGTATTCATCAAGCAGTGAACACCACAGGCTTAAGCTGAATGGGCACAGCAGTGACAAGACACTATCGCATCCAACCGGTGGTGATGTTACGAACCAGAGCCTATCCGTTAACTCTTCAATAGAGAGTAACGGCGGCGAATGGAATAGAGATTTAGATAAATCAGCAGCAATGAAGCTATTAGGTGAGGAGAATCTTACTTGCTTTGAAACCGTCAGTACATGAGGAAGGAGAAGATGCCCCCGAAGAGAAATAAAAAGAAGCCTTATGCAAGGCCGACCCGTCCAAGTATCTCGGCACAGCTAGATACCTTGGACGGCTCAGCCTTGTATAATCTTCATGTTGCATTAGATTCAATGCCGTTCACGTAATTGCATGACGTATTGCCGCTCTTTATTTAATTGAGATGATCGACCTCGTCTCTTATATCCATACAATCAATATTTTATTGAGGTTTGCATAACAACTTTCAATTGGACAATATTGTTCATACTTTCTTAGAGAGCAAGAGCTCAAGTGGCATTACGGAACGTCTTCCAGAAGTCACCGACGTCACTTTCGACGATCTGCTGATAGCCTCTGTGGGAATGAGGTTGTCGTTGCCTGACACTGTTGTAACGAATCCTTCAGAACTTGAAAGCAAAGACACAAGCAATGTTGACGATTTTGTATCTAAAGTATGTAAACTTGAAACCAACTTGGACGAGAACAATTTGGAGATGGAAAACTCGTCGTCAAGTGGAACCTCTAGTACGACATCTCCTGAGAGTAATTCACTGGAAACCTCCGCTGATAAACGCCCAAAGCCTACGCTATCGCATGGTGCCAGGCCTACCGGTTAGTATTATAAATGCAACTAATACCTTTTGTAAGTTGTTGATAAATCCATGGATTAGAAACTTAATAATAATAATAATATTTATTTATATAGCGCCATTATCCACTAATTGTTCATGGCGTTTTACAATACTAAGGTGGTTAATAATAATATCGATATATCAATTAAAAATACGTTAATTAAAATTAAGTTTAAATAAAGGTATTCATTTATTTTGCGCAAATTCTATATGAATATATTCAAATGCGCTTCAAAAGGTTATTTTTGTGATATGGACTGCTATTTTGGCGCAATGTGCTGCCGTGCAGTTTACAATCATAAGTGATTGTCAGTACCTCAGAATACCAGGCTGTTGTGTCGGGAGACAATCCCCTACTCTTTCTCGAAATAACACAACAGGTTCTTTCACGTCCCCCTCGTATAGTTAAGAAGAGGAAGGAGACAAGGCCAACGGCTTATACGTCCCTGCCCAAGGACGCGGCCTTAATTCGAACCCCTGACCTCCCGAACTCAGTCTAGACCGTGCTCTACCAACTGAGCTAACCAGTGAGACAATATATAAATAATATAAAACTAAAAATACATTGTCAAATATAACGAAATTGCTAATTATAAAAGGCTTTCTTAAAAAAGGTAGGTCTTAAGCTTAGTTTTAAATGAAGTAATCGATGCTGGACCTATTCAATTGGATTAATTCTTATGCATGGCAAATAATGATGGGTTATTGTTTTTGGTACTCTCGCTTGAAACAGACTAAAATTATTTTCAATTATTTAGAAAATAATGTTGGAAATTCTATTGAAACACATCAAAACTGCTCCAATACAATAGGAGTACACTGGACATGACGTTGGGAATATCATAATTAAGCTGGAAATACAACTTCTATCTCTCGGAAATCTTACTGGAAATTAAAATTCACAATGAATGCCCATCAATACATTGAAGAGGTCCAGTTTCCAGTCAATAACCGTGATGTTGAGGCTTTAAAAAGAGAGGTTAGTTTATATATGGAATAGCTGGCATTTAAATGGAATAATATTAGATTACACTCTCTAAATAACCACTGCCTATCTTGTGAAGAATAAAATGTAATTTAGGACAAATAGGACTATTTTCGCTGTTTGGTGATCAAGTCTTGGAAAGCCAAGACAGTAAGTTTGCAATGCAACAAGAGAAGTGGATGTTATTGTAACAGCCTGTTAAACAGCGAGCTAATGATCCTTATTCATAAACAAAGCGTCATAACTTTTCTGAAAATTAGTTCTCTGATAAGACTGAAACTGCCATAAGACTGAAACTAAATTTCGTTGCCCTTCTTTAGGTCAAGATGCTTTTTTATTAGTTATCCACTGATAGAGATATTATTTTCCAAAACTGGATGCTGGCATTTATGTGCACATTAACTAGTTTTCTTTACGCATTAACTAGTGATAAACGCGTTATCCAAGCATTCTCAAGATGTCATTTCCATGTACAGGCGTATCAGACAAGTGTTGCAAACTATAGTCTAGCTACTATGTCTATAGATGTGTTTGATACACCTGGAAGTATAGACCAATTTCAAATACATCATAGAAAACATATCTTTATTATGTTTCCACTTGGGCTTTTCAACATATAATTACAAAATTTATATAAATACTCTAGTAAAGGTAAAATATAAGATGTTAAATTCTTACCACCGATCGTAAGAGTTAATACTTACTTGAAATTACGTAAAATTACAATTTACATGGAGTATACTCAGCCTAGTAAGTGAAATTGTAGGGATGTTTTGAACTCTCTCATACTTGTAGATGACTTGAGTTTTTATCTAAGTTATTACACAAGTGAACGCCCAATTGTTGAACGATCTTTGGCCTGAAGCTGACCGGAGTATGATAATTTTAGCTCATCACGGTTGCGGGTAATTACTGGATCTTTTATGAAATTTATTACACAAGTAGGAAGGAGCGAGTCCATTCATATATTTCAAGGTCATTATAGTTTCTCTAAAGCTAAGTGTTTCTTTGACTGGAAGTCATTGCAGGTGGCGCAAAATTGGCGTGATGTGGTCGAATTTGCGTTCACCACTTATGATTTTAGCTGAGAATTTCTGAACAAGTTGTAGTTTCTTTATGTTCTTAATCTGAGGTATTTGCCCAACTCGAAGAGCAGTAAAATAGTTTGCTTAATACAAGGGCATTAACTATCGTACACAGAGTTTCAGAATTAAATAAGTGTTGTACTCTGTTAATATGGCATAAGGAGACAGGTTTGTTTCAGTTCTAGGTCTTTAGGTGAACATACTGGAATTAGTTGTTTTCCTAGAAGTTCAACACGAGGAAGATAGGGAATCTGCTTTAACATCTGTCGGGTGCCTAGATGGAGGAGCTTGGTCTTGTCTGAGTGTATTGATTAGTAGACAGTTGTCGCAGCACCATTTCGCCACTCCTGGTGGTGTCTTCCATATTCTTTGTCGAAAATGATATCATGAGACCTTTCATGTATTTTTCTTTCTTTCTGTTTCTGTTTGATACTCGGTAAAGCTTGAGGCGTATAGAACCGAGGTTGGTACTTGAAAGGAGGGCAGGCTGTTGTACCAAGTAACAATCCTCTTCTCTTCACGAGTAGCAAAACAGGTTCTTTAACGTTCCCCATTGATGAAGAGAAAGTGTTGGGAGACAAGGCCAACGGCTTTTACGTCCCTGCCCAAGGACGGTGCTCCACTACCTGATCTGCTGTGCTAGCCATAGTAGTTAAGACACTTCGAATTTATGTACAAGTAATTAGTTTTTTTATATATAGCACACATCAAGCCAATTTAAATGACCGTGTTACCTTGCTTCATGACATTAGACATTATATAGTTTTAATATAGTTTAAATAAAGATGGTCTGTCAGAAAATGAGATCGACCTATAGTTTCTTATATCGGTACAGTTCTTTGAACTGAAAAATATCGTTGAAACTTTCTTAGAGAGCAAGAGCTCAAGTGGTATTCCGGAAAGTCTTCCAGAACCGACTGACCTCACTTCCGATGATCTTCTGATAGTCTCTGTGGGCTTTAGGTGGTCATTGCCTGACCCCTTGGTAATCAAACCTTCAGAACTTGAAAACAAAGACGCAAACGATGTTGAGGACTTTGTATCTAAAGTATGCAAACTTGAAACCAACTTAGACGAGATGAGTTTGGAGATGGAAAACTCATCGTCAGACGTAATTCCCAGTGAGACATCTTCTGAAAGTAAATCATTGGAAACCTCCGCTGACAAACTTCCAAAGCCTAAGCTATCACATGGTGCTATCGGATTTCCAGGAAAACAGCCTGCCGGTTAGTATTATAAATGCAGCTGATGCCTTTTGTAAGGTCTTGATAAATCCATGGACTAGGAGAAACGGGACCTATTCAATTGGATTAATTTTTAAATGGAAGTTGGTTGCATGGAAAATAATGATAGGTTATTGTTTTTGGTAGTATAATATTCCTTGAAACAGACTTAAATTACTTCCAACGGTTAGAAAATAATATTGTTAATTCTGTTGAAACACATCAGAAATGCGGCTATATTAGTATAATAGGAGTACACTGGACATGACGTTGGGAATGTCAGAAACACAACTTCTATCTCTCGGAAATGTTACTGGAAACAATGAATTTCCTTCAATGCATCGAAGAGGTATAGTTTTTCAGTTTCAAGTCAATACACGTGATGATGGACGCGAGGCTTTAAGAAGAGAAGATATCATTATATAAATTATGGAACAGTCGGCATTGAAAAGGAAGATGACGCGGAATAACATTATATAGATTACACTCTAAATAACCACTGCCCATCTCGTGGACAATTATATTTAAATTTAGCAAAAAAAAATGACTGTTTTCGCTATCGGATCAGGTCTCAGAAAGCCAAGAGAGTAAGTACGCGACAAGAGAGAAGAAAACAAGATATAATTGCAACAGCATGCTAAACAGCGTGTTAATGTTTCTTTTCTGGACCAAACAAAAACGCCTTATGTTTTCTCAATAGCTTAACACGTTTTACTTGTTTGTTTTGCTCTCATGTTTAGTTTTTACATTCTCTTTAAATCTATAAACCCAGTTACAGACGAGCAGTCTAATCAATCGTCAGTGGAATCAAACCCTCCTAGCAAATCAGCTGAATGCATATTAAGCACCAGGGTATTTGCTTCGGATGCATCGACAAGTTACGACGATTCCAGGGACCCGGGATTCAGCAACGTATCGTCTACCTCTGATGTTCGTACTTCATCAAGCGATGCCTCCTCGCCAATAATTTCAACATCATACCAAGTATCATCAATGACGGATCTCACCTCTATGGGATCCACGTCTACAAAATCATCCAAATATTCTTGGGAGCTTCCAGTATCATCAAGTGACTCCCTGCGAGAATGGGAAGAGACTGAAACATCGAGCCCTACCTTAGAGGAGAGTTCCACCTCCGATGTACTGTATTCCTCAAGCAGTGAACACCACACGCGTAAACTGAACAAACCCATTAGCGGTGGCAAGACACTATCGCGTACAGCTAGTGGTGATGTTAGTACTTCAACAGAGAGTAACAGCGATGAGTGGAATACAGACAAAGATAAATCAGCAGCAATAAAACCATTAGGTGCGGAGGATCTTACTTTCTTTGAAGCCTTCAGTACAGGCGCAAGGAAGAGGATTCCCTCGAAACGAGATACAAAAAAGCATTATACATGTACAAGACCAACTCGTCCAAGTGTCTGTGCCAGAGGTAAGTAATAAAGATGTTAATCGTCTCAGTCTCAAATGTTCCATCCAAATGGTCTTTACCGAACATTATACATTTGTTGTAGTGTCAACTAAAATAATGTATTCTAATACATCTGCAGTGATACGAATGCAAAGTATTTTCTTACTAGTCTACTTAGTGAAAAACAACACCGTTATAGATGTAGGGGTATATCGTTTATTGCCGAATTATATACGTGTATTACCTTATATTTTCTACAGGAGACAACTAAACTGAATAGAGTTGAAAGAAAAAAAACATAGATTGTAACAACTGTTTTTCTATGTTCTGTCGTTGTTGTTCTATGTTCTGTCGTTGTTGTTACATAGATTGTAACAACTGTTTTTCTATGTTCTGTCGTTGTTCTATATTCTGTCGTTGTTGTTACATAGATTGTATCAACTGTTTTTCTGTGTTCTGTCGTTGCTGTTCTATGTTCTGTAGTTGTTGTTCTATGTTCTGTCATTGTTGTTACATAGATTGTAACAACTGTTTTTCTATGTTCTGTCGTTGCTGTTCTATGTTCTGTCGATGTTCTGTCGTTGCTGTTCTATGTTCTGTCGTTGTTGTTCTATGTTCTGTCGTTGCTGTTCTATGTTCTGTCGTTGTTGTTCTATGTTCTGTCGTTGCTGTTCTATGTTCTGTCGTTGTTTTTCTATGTTCTGTCGCCGCATTTCGCCACACAGAAATCATTTATGTTGTTTATTCTACACATCAAGCGAGGCGTAGTAGTACGATGCCGACCAGCTGTAAAAGCATTACATGTAAATTTCAAAAACTAATGAATAATTAATGAGCATTTTGTCCAATCAGATGAAGCAAATCTGTCACGTGCATGTTCATCTCATCATTCTAAAAGGCCCGCGGAGGGATTTGAATTCTGTCCCAGGGGTAAACGGGGTTAATGATTGAGACAATGGAATTTCTATTGATGTTTCAGCTTTCTCATTGAAGTGCCAATTAGGATGAATGTTTTATATAAAGATTACTAATGAACATGAAATTTCATATAAAGTTTCATCCTAATTAAGAATTCACTGATAAAGACCCAAAGATAGCAAAAAGTACACGGAACATAAGGTACCCAGATAATACATTTTGCAATAAATTTACTAATATCAGCAGACAACCGAGATACACAGATAATACTTTTAAAATGAAGTTATCCAACTACCATTACTTGTTTACCGAGCCACTGTTTAGTCCCAATTATTAAACCAAACTCAAAGCCGTAAAATAATAAAAAACGTGCATTAAACTTACATATTTTGTGCCGGAGTCAAAAATTTAGAGTCTGCCGTCATGACACTCACATCGCTTTCCAAGTCTTGAACTTTATCAAGGTAAACCACGACACCAAATCCTTCAAGTGCAGGTTCTTCTTGCATTGCGAAACGCCGCTTCAAACAACATAGTATGGTAATTTCTTCATGTCATTCCCTTGAGATGTTCGTAATATACCATTTTCTCAAGTATGCGCACGCAACAGGCTTGACGGGCCTGTAAATACTTCACGTGGAATCACGTAGTGGTTTCCTGTAACCCTCCCTATTATTTCAACCAATACTAAATCCAAGCTGCCTACATGAAGTATTTCTTGGCGGGCCATAAGTTTTGTTAGCTTTTGTTAGACTCGTTCTGATGCGATACCTTTGTTATTCAAATTATCGGCTATTGTTCAAAAATTAGCGGCTATTGTTCAAAAAGCGATTTGGCGGGCCAATATTGCGTGCGCATACCTGTGAAAATGGTCTATTGCAGGCGGTGATTATTCGAATATTTTGCATGGCGTTGTGAATACAAAGGTTCAATGGTTCATTAAGTAACCATTCCCTTGAGATGTGCGTCTTTCTTTCGTTGCATTCTTAAAGCGTTGTCGAAGCCGTTTAAAACACTCACAGCACGTGTTTTATCAAGTCTAAAAATTATCGGGCTTCGCCCTCGAATTTTTAAACTTGATAAAACACTGCTGTTTGTGTTTTAAACAGTACATTAAACTAGTGGGGAATCGCCGGATACGAAAAAAACTGATTTTATAAAAAAAAAACTCTCGTGAGAAATCAAAAGACTGGAAACGTATTCTCCAACCTATTGTGAATCCTACGAGACTCCTGTGCCCGGTTATTCGAAGCAAGGGTAAGCACTACCCCGAGGTTAAATCGCTAACCCGAGGTTAAATCACTACCCCGAGGTTAAATCGCTAACCCGAGGTTAAACTGTACAGAATACAATTACAGATTTAGCGCTTCGAATCAGGGGGCCCTGGAGATTATAGTTGTCGTTATTATGCTTACTGGTAAAGACTGTACTATGGCGTAGTTATAGAAGAAAGAATCTTAAATTCATTCACGTCAATTTGCTCCATGTGATCACCTCCAATATTCTCACGACCGGACCTCGGCTTCCCTTTGTTCTGATATCGTAAAGAGAAGTTAGATGTTGATCATCCTTACAGTGATCTTCGTGTTGTTCTCTTCTCTCTCCGGCCTGTCCACCCAAAAAATAAATAAACCCCATTTTTTAAAACTTGATTCCCAAAAAAATAAAATCTCCTTTAGTAGAATCATTGATAAACATTCCCAGAAGTCCATAAGCAGAAGTCTCGATAAGCAATGAAATGCGGCCCATCAGTTTACGGGATAATCTATTTTAGAACGCCGCTCAAACTATGTTAGTGGGGAAACACAATGGCAGCCATGTTTCGTTCATGAACAAAATTAGTTCTCTTATTATAACAAAGGCTTTAATTCATGTTTTGGACCAATCAGAATTGATAGTGCAAGTGGGTGCAAAACGCTTGGCTATCGATTTAGCGACAATCGTTTCTAAAATAGAATATACATTAAACTGGTGGGCCACGACCCAGTATAAGATATCGATACTTCTGGTTATGGACTTATGATATTACCTTCGTAGAATAAAATATAACTAGGTGGAAAAAACTACCTGCAACACATAATCATGAATACAAATAATAGCCTACACATACCAGTCGCCACAGGTAGATTATTGTCTTAATAGTCATTCAAATAGTTTCTTTACGCGAGCCCTTGCGTGAGGGTGTATTCGCTGATTTCTGTAGTCTGGAGAAGAGCAAATATCGGGCCACGTGATCATGCGTGCATTCAACCAATCACGCGGGAGAGAATATATTTGATGGGTTATACATAACAGAAGTTCATGTAAATAGAGTTTCGTTTTATTAATGAGCAATATTATGTACAAGTACCCTAGCTCCTTTGCAAGCTAGCCTGGCCTAGGTCACATGACTCGATTAGTTTCTTAGTTATTCCAGGCTCCCAATAAAAATACCTGTAAGTGGCGCTATTCAGTGTAATAAAGTCTTTATTTTCCCATTTTACTCGCTGTTTATGAAATAAACGGGTTTTGTTTTTGTTGCAGTTGAACCAAGACAAGCTTCTCAGAGTCTAGTCAGTGACGACGAACTGCAGCAGGTGAAACCTCGGCTCAGTGTATTCCTAATCCAACATACAGAAAACAGCCACAAAGCATGCAATAGACAAAATGACAGCACCTTGCTAAAAATACTTTTACTTGCTTGTTCTAACCTTTCAAACTATTTTATCGCGATTTTTTAACGCAACGATTGTGGATGAACGTAAAAGTCGCCATATTTTCTATTATGGTGGATTTGTGACGGGTGTATATGCTGTGAGAAATGCCACCATGCAGCACGAGGCGTACGGTCATGTAAAATCCTGGACCCAGCAGGCATTGCGACGCAAACACAGGCGGACTGATCAGTTAAAAGGA
The DNA here is from genome assembly GCA_030867875.1 of Actinernus sp. WN-2022. Taxonomy (NCBI): domain Eukaryota; kingdom Metazoa; phylum Cnidaria; class Anthozoa; order Actiniaria; family Actinernidae; genus Actinernus; species Actinernus sp. WN-2022. The sequence continues at coordinate 27,240,197 of JAOWCC010001634.1, forward strand.
CATGAAAGGATTCAACATGATTCGAATGAGAAAATTCCGGAGTCGGTTCTCGGTAGATTTTAAGCAAGGCTGTTGAGTAGGCCACTGAAATAAGTTGATTGAATGATTGAAGAATGCAGCAAACGTAAAATACTGACTCCAAAACAGGCGGTAAAGCGACCCCGACTCTCGGCAATATAAATGTTACCGCTAGCTTGATCCTAAATGAAACCGGCGTTTCTGGTATCAATCTAATTTAAAAAAACAGTAAATCCAGTAAGATCGAGTAGATTTATTATTCGAGCCGTTAACTTACGGTATAAATGTATGTAAGCTAAGGAACGAGAATCGCTAAAAATGTTTGTACCGTGCACCTGTACATAATAAATTTGACTCGAGTATTAAACTTTTATACAAACCTAAACGTGACTGATTAAACTTACATATCAACTTGGCCGGCTTGCTAACCCACAGTCGCACTACTTTGACTTCAGCTACTGTATCGTTCTTTGTCTGGTTTATTTTAGAAAGCGATATCTTAAAGAAATACCATATTTTCAAATGCTAGTGAAAACAAGTGGCCCAGTCAGCAGAATATGCATCAACCAATTGACCTATATCATTATGACGTCAAATCAAAACAATCTATTGTTTAAACGCTAAGGATCACGGTCGTGGGAGGGGGACAAAACAGCAACAACACAGGAAATCGCTATCAAATGCATTTTGTAGAACGTAGAATAGCGGTAACAGCCACCAAATAGGTAAATATTGTGGGATAAACATTGATACAGCTGATATCTGGAAACCAGACAATTCGAAGTTAAATTTTCCTCAGCAGAGCAGATTTAGTTCAAAATTCTATTGTTCAAGTCGATTCTGTCCCCCTCATAAACAAGCCGTGACGTCATAATGATATAGGGTAATAGCAGCAACGGTTTCAAGGCGGATAGACTAGCCAATCAAAATCGGGATACCATTGTACTGTAACGAACTCTTTGCGTGGGGAAAGTGCAACGGCCGAGTGGGGTCTGTGAAAGAGTCTACGGTCATGTAGACCTCTTTTCTAGAGTGCAACATAATCGCTGAATGTGGAATAATCAGTGCCTCTCAATCTGCTTGTTGTTATGACATCTCAATTTTGTTCAAAACCACCTATACATCATTTGTCAAGTGTACATTTCATTTTATGCAGATTCATTCCTCCGTCTCGAGGCTTCTGAGCTATGCCCGCAACAAAACTGTGGACGAGGTTACCATGACGACAGAGAAACTGACTGACGCAAAACCTCACGGCAATCAACCAAAAGATGACGAACCTGACCAGGGTCTGTCAAAGTACACGTTTAAATCGTCTTCTGACAATGAATCCGAGGTAACGTGATTGATTAACAAATTCTCAATGTTCAAAATAAACCGCCTCCTATGGTAGCTCCGGCGCTCGACTGGCGATGCTTCTTTATTGTCTCTCCGATGTCCCGGATGTACTCATGCATAATAATGATATGAAGTCATCGTGTTATAATTACAGCGTGCGGAAGCGTGCGAGAGGTCGTGGGTGCAAATCCCGGCCGGACCACCACTATACCCTGCTTGCAGAGGTTTCTCATATTTTCTCTCGTTTTACCCGGCTTTCGTTGCGATGTTCAGGAACAGCACAAAGGAGGAAAGCGGAACAGGCAAAAGCCTCGGAGAAAAGTCCGAGAATAGACGAGAAACCTCTCCTAGCAGGGTAAACCAACACTCGGGGTCTTAAAATAACTGTGTAGAGGGTGCTGCCGATTCAGTGCGTGAAATGATTTCCTTCTATAACTACAAATGGTTAGACTTTTGTGTCTTCTCTGATAAAGACGTTAATTAGTAGATCGCTAATCGGTCTAACAAGCCTGTCACGAGTTACTGACGTTCAATAAGACCTCTGAATTTCTAACGAGACCTGAAACAACCATGGGGGCTGATCAAAGCCAGGTCCCGGCTAATCCACAGATCGAATTGGAATTTAGCGTGTTGGTTTTTGCGGAGGGAGGAAAACCGGAGAACCCGGAGAAAAACCCTCGGAGCAAGGGCGAGATACCAACGAACTCAACTCACATATGGCGCCGCCCCGTCCGGGAATCGAACCTGGGCCACAGAGGTGAGAGGCGAAGCGCTTAACCACTGCGCCACCCGAGGTCATACCTGGAACTTTAGATCAAATTGTAGGTATAAAAATATGAAGCCGGGCCTAAATAATTGATTGCTGGTAAAAAAAAGTAACATGTGGACTACAGGAGTTGAGTCAAACGTGAAGTGATCTGAAGACCAATGAATAACATACGTTTAATAGGCTGTTAGAATATTCCTGTCAGACGTCAATCACGACCGCGAGGAAGCTGGACTGGGTCCAGTTGGTACTGCCACAGCCGTCAAGTTCCTCATGGCGCGAACGTTTAACACAGAGAAAGCCATTACACTCTACAAGAACCACCAGGTACAACACACCTCGAATAATCCTCAGGAGTACTTCACTTAAGTTTATTGTGCTACCTCGGATACTGATATAAATGCACAGCGCACGCACACAAACGTAACTATTTCATAAGTATTATTACAGTCAGTTACATGAATAAATATTAATAAATAAATATGAATAATGGCAGGACTAAAGTTATATCTAAAGGTATATCTAAGGAGTTATATCTAACGCAATAAAATGCATTGCATAGAAAAAGAAAGGTTGATCGAGCTGCATGGTTACTAGGCCTTGTTCCTAAAAGGGACTCATCAGTATTCGAACCCTCTAATTTCTTTGAAGAAAAGCTAAACAAATAATTAAAAGAAATACCATGCGAATATCCTGATTCGCTTTTCAAACCGCTTTGCGATGAAGGGCCAAGATATTCTTCGTTAGAGGTGGATTGAGGAATGTCATAGAGAATCTACCTAGAGAATCTGAAATGCTATTTACACTGATCTCCTGGGCCCAGTTGTTCTAAGCAGGGATAACTTTTATTATCCCTAAGATAGCGCTAAATCTGTAATTGTAATCTGTACAGTTTAACCTCGGGGTAGTGCTTTGAACAAGTGGGCCCAGGAGTCATATAGAGGGGGGGGGGGGGGTTCAATCCCCGAAACTCGTCCTCTATTCGTCCTCTCGAATCGGCGTTCCCATTTTTTTATTACAATAGTTATCTAGGGATCGCACAGAGAAGTATGTGTGGGCATTTCTTGCAGATATCGTTTAAACGGCACGTGAAATTTCGTTGATTGTCCTTTACCCATGTTTGGTTGTTTTCCAGATACAAAGAAAATTGTATCAGTTGAACGACATGTCTCCCTATGAAAGAGAGCTTCGACGAGAATTGATGTCTGGGAAATTTACTGTGTTGGTAAGTAATGCCCAAGAAAGCGGCTGCATGGGATTCACAACATTCAGGACGGGCGCTCTTAATCACCTGAGCTATTCGAACTATATTATCTCTTTTATTATATATATATAGCTAAGTAATTTCGAGCTCACACTCGGTTAATAAGAGGTTTATAATATACTCAACAAAATATCTGGATTCTGAAAGGTCCGAATAACGAGTGCATAAAAAGGTTATTGAGTGCACAGTCGCATGCTCTCGGCAAATGTTTGCTCAGTATATTATAAACAAAATTCGCATGAACTGCTCGTGTTATACTTGATTTATGGGCACTGAGTGATATTTAGAAAGTTCTCAAATTGCAATCGCCTACAGGCTCGTGCAATTATTAGAACTTAAATTAAATTTATCTCAAAAAAGGTTACTTCTAGTATTGGTGCCCTAAAGAGAGTAAGACCTTTCGTGCCCTTCGAGACCTTGCAAATTATATATATTTCACTTATACAATCTCATCTCGATTACTGTTGTGAGGTCTGGGACACGTTCGGGAAAACTTTCCAATTGTCGACGAACTTCAAGTTTTGCAAAATAGGGCAGCTAGGATTATCTTAAGAGCTGCCTATAATACAAGTTCTCAAAATGCACTAGAATTGCTAAATTGGGAAACTCTTATTAAGAGAAGAGTGAAACGTAAAGCAACCTTAATGTTCAAAATTATAAATAATGTCGCTCCAACCTCTCTTCAAGAAATGTTTACTACAGTAAACCAAACAACTCATTATAATCTTCGAAATTCCAATATGAAGCTGGCTTTTCATACCACGCCCTAATACTGAATATTTAAAAAAAAGTTTCAGTTATGACGGAACTAAGACATGGAATAAACTACCAAATGAAATTCAACAAAGTTCTTCGGGCCTTAGTGAGTTTTAAAAATAAATCGAAAGGTATTACTCTCCTCAACTGACTAGAGTCACTAATGATGCCTTAAAGTATTTTTTAGATTTTTTTTTTCTTAGATTATTAGTATTATTATACATTAGTAAATGTATATTGATTGTTAATATATGACCCTAGTAGATATATATATATTAGTTAGATATGTAGTTATGATATAAAATCATGTTTGCCGCGCAGCACTAGTAAGTGTAAAGAATGTGATGTAAAGTGGTAAGCTGTAGTGCTAAGTGTGCACGCCCTACAAGGGATCGGAAAGAGAAAAAAACTCTGATCCAAGTGAGACTCGAACCCAACGACCTCCAGGTTACATTTCTGGCGCTAGTACCAACTGAGCTATCAAGTCAGATGAGAGCAATCGTGGGTATTGGTGCGTTTTATAGACCCTATGCATAAGTCCTGGTAACTAGCATGTCAACGAGGCCGGTAGGTCCTCTGGAATGTTGAAATTGAAGCGCCCAGGGAGAATGTGAAATGCACTGAACGAATGTTCAGTGAAACAATGCCGTTAATTTGCTATGCACCTGGCTGGTTGCACTATAAAGAAACATTTTTCAACTAAACAATCATGTTCAACACGTTTCACACCTCCTGCTAGTATTTCAACTTCAACTTCCAGAGGCCCTACCGGCCTCTTTTTCGTGTTGTGACCGCGCGAGTTATGTATAGTGTGTATGGAGTCACGGCGATTATATATGTCTATGTAGTTATGATATAAAATCATGTTTGCCGCGCAGCACTAGTAAGTGTAAAGAATGTGATGTAAAGTGGTAAGCTGTAGTGCTAAGTGTGCACGCCCTACAAGGGAATTGTTGCCTATCAGTTGTCTATGCCATTGCTTTTATAACAGGAATCCAAGAATCTCACACAACCCACAGTAGTTCTGGTGACAGCCAGATACCACAACCCTCAAAGCTCAAACCCATTAAGCGCGATACAGGGTTTTGTGTTCCAACTTGACGAGGCGCTTAGAAGGTAAGAATGCGCACTTAGATATATATGTAGAGTGGTTGAATCATACTTATCATTCTGTTCCGATGAGAGGCTTAAAGTCTTTCTCTGAGGGCAAACTTAAACTCGGACGATGTGGAACATAATTATTTAAACAAACGTTCTATAGTAGAGTACCTTACTTGTTATCTGACCTATTAATCACATCACTATATGTGGCATTTCTCTTCATCAAGGTACTACCGAAACCCGCAAACGCAACTGAAGAACAGAACCAGTTTATTTTCAAATTAGCTACATTGGCACCTAACGGCATTAATGAACGGGTTTCGTTCATTTAATTTCATAATTCGGGTATACTTCGGATCAGCATGTTCATTACTTTATTCATCCACGATCTTCATTGAATTGCGGTATTAGCTAATTGATCCGAGTATATGTTTCCTCAGCGGTAATCATGCACTCAACACTAAATAAACCGTTTCCCCATCATACATCCACAATTCTCTCTTTTGCTCTGACGAAGGGCTAGCGCTCGAAACGTCAGCTGATAAAATACAAATCATGTTACAGTAATCTCATAAGAATACGGAATACTAATTATGATCTAAATACAAATACAATCGTTTATAAATATTAAATACGTAACTGTTAATGACTACTAATAATGCTGTAATGTTAAATTAAGTAACTAATGTAAAAGCGCAAGTCTAATACTGGGTGGTCTAATTCACCAATGCCACAAAACTTTTTAAAAGCAGCGGGATATTAGTAATCAGTACAGGTTTGATGGGTACTCAGGTAAAACTTTGCTGAAATTCGCTTAAAATTGGCACAGATATAGGTAAGGAACAGAAGAAGAGATTCTGTAAGTTTTGTCGTTTTTTCTTTAAGATTTACGTAGACAGTCTAGTTTTAACCCTGTGTAACTAAACACATTTAAGATTACGACTGAAGTTTCTACACAAGGCTTACAAAGCCGACAGTTTAGAAAAAATAGATATCCCATTCTCACTGACTAAACCTGTTTAATTAAACTAATTATCTAGCTCCTATCTTGAATGTGTTTAGTTACACAGGGTTAAAACTATCGGCGTGATCAGGTTGCTTAGTTACGAAAGGTCACTGTCTGAAACTAGTTTAGCGCCAGTGAGCATGCGGTGTAAACAGGTATTTTCGTACACTGTCTTTCTTAATTAAACAGTGTGAATCGGTTATTGGTTTAATTAATTAGGTTAGTGTTAGTATGAATGGGGACGGTGTACCAATTCGCCCGAGGAGGATTAGTCGACCCCATGTATGGTTAGCTAGAAGACTAGATACGTAAATAATAAAAGTTGTTTAGTTATGAGTTTTTGTTTGCGAGTCAGTACATTTCTTATTTCGAGGTAAGTAGTAAAGTTTCACTGCTCCCAATCATACAAGTGCAAAAAAGACACATGCACGACGTACCAATTGCCTCCTATCCAGACCAAACAAGCTCGGTTTATAACCTGTATCACATAACACGGATTTTACTTCTTTAATTGTTGTTTCGCAGCCCCGTCACTCAAAAGAATGGCCTGATAATCCTCTTCGACATGACAAACTCATCTTACAAAAACGTGGACTTGGATTTGTGGCGGAAAGTTCTCAACTTGGTGCAGGTACAGTGAAAACATTTCCTGTCAAACTAAAAACTGACAAATACACCTATTACTACATGGCTCAAACCTCTTGAGCAAACACGACAATTTCTTTTTAGCTGTTCAAAAATTCATTATGAGTACTTTAGTGACCTGTTATAGGGTTCTTTAATATAGGAAAGACATGAGTGAAGACTCTGTGTAGCCGTTTATTCTCGAATACGAGATTCGAACTCATTAGCCAATTTTAAAGCGCATTTTACTTTTTAACTTATTAGATTTCTTATTGTATATACATTTTTATCAATTTTTACCTATCATTGTTATTAATTAGTTGTAACTATTCTCTTTAAACTTTATTTTACTTTATTAGTTATGTTACGCAGGGCCCCATTGAAAAACTCCTTGGAGATATGGGCACCCTGTCTAAACATCGTTATTATTATTATTCTGATACTCTGTTCGGACCATGTGCTATATGTTAATTACCATGAATCATGTGGTATATAATATTATTACGTAATCATGTGTGGGATCATATTACTACATTCCTCCCCCTTCAGTTAAGTTTCTATGATGTAAAATAATCAGCTTCTTAATTGTTATGCTAAGGATCATAGTATATGTACAGTGAACTGATTCAACAATAATTCCAATATAATTAGTAACTGTAACAAATTGTTCCTTCAATGTTCGTATTACTTTCCCCAAGTTCTTTAACTTAGTTAGTGTTCATGGTATCCTATATGATATTAATGCTGTGAAAACTCTCCATCAAATACTGATGCAAGTCTCCTGTTCGATCTCCTTGGTGCTTCTGGTGTCCTCGGTGCTTCTGGTGTTGCTGGTAGGATGTTGATCTCCTGATCTTCCTGTAGGGCTGGTGCAGGATCTCTCTGCTGTGCTGCATTGTAGGGTAGTGGTATCTGTGCTGTTTGTGCTGTTGTCACATCCTCCTCACTTGTTTCCCTGTTTGCTGTTCTCAACAATTTCACTATTGATGCATCTCTGCAGATAGTCTTTCCATCGCCTAGTCTGCTAGCAAAGATAGTAGATCCCTTCACGTGTGTCACGTACAATGTAAATACGAGGCTCGTATGGTGTTTCAGCCTTTCTTTTCCTATCTCGCTTCACTATAATTGCTTTTCCAACGTCAACTTTGTATGTTGTCGCCCGGTGTCGCTTGTCGTGGTACTGCTTGATTTTCTCCTTGTACGTTCTGTCGTTATAATTCTGATGGAAAGTGTTCAAGTTTCGTTCTTACATCCCTGTTCATCATTAACTCATAGGGTGTCTTCTTTGTTGCAGGGTGTGGGGTGTCTCTGTAAGCTTGTAGCATGTCATAAGTTGCCTCGTGCACTTCCATTCCCTCCTGGTTTGCAATGGTTGCTATTTTGTTCACTGGCTTATTGAAACCTTCAACTTGGCCTTGTGCCTTTGGGTGTCTCGGTGTAACATTCTTGTGTTTGAATCCCATTTCTGATGCAAATTGCTTGAACTCATTCGAGTTGAATGGTGGACCATTGTCTGTCTGCACAGTCTTTGGAACTCCGTGCGTTGCAAAGATTTTCTTCAACTTCCTTCGGACAGGTTTGATTGCTGTGGAGCTAATGAACTCAACTTCTGGATATCTTGAATATTGATCGGTTACAACCAACACGTATTCATTGTTGGGAAAGGGTCCACAGAAGTCTGCTTCGACACTATTCCATGGTCTCTCCGGTAAATCTGTCATCTTGGCTGGTTCGGTGTGATGTGTGTTTGTTGACACTTGACAGCTGAAACATGTGCTGACAATGTTCTCGATCCGCCAGTTCATCGCTGGGAACCAATATTTCTTCCTGATCATTTCCTTTGTCTTAGTGATGCCTAAGTGACCTTGTCTGTGTGCAATTGTTATAATCTTTTCTTGCAGGGATTCTGGTGGAATGATTTTGTCGAGTCTCAGCATGATTCCCTCTGCCATGTATAGTTCCGCTCGCATATCATAGTAGGGTGCTAAGTCTGGGTCGGTTTTGTCCCATTTCCCCGTTTGTATTGCTTCTTTTAGCTTCCGAAGTTTATGGTCACCCTGTGTTGCTGACTTGATGGTTTCCATGACGACTGCATGATCAATTTCGATTACTGCTTTGATGTGTTGCTCGTGTCTGGTATGATGTATCTCCGGTAGTGGGTGTCTGGAGATATAGTCAGTCATGTTCGATTTTCGTGGTATGTGTATTGCAGTAAAGTCCAGGTTCTGCATTTTCATGACCATCCTTTCAATCCTGGGTGGTAGCTTCGCGCTTGGATTATTGAATAGTGGTAGCAGTGATTTGTGGTCTGTCGCCAGTTGGAAGTGTTCTGCTCCCAGTAGGTACATGTGGAGTCTGGTTGTGGTGAACTCTGCTGCTAACGCCTCTCGTTCAATCTGTGAATACCGCGTCTCTGTGTCGGTGAGTGATCTGCTTACAAAGTGTACCGGTTGGTATCCGTGTTCTGTCTTCTGAAATAATCCACCTCCAAGACCAGTCGGGCTTCCGTCGCAGATGACCATCGTTTCACGTCCCGGCTTGTAGGGAATGAGTACTGGTGCTGTAGTTATGACTATCTTCAGGTCTTCAAACGCTTTCTGTTGTGATTCTGTCCATTCGAACTTGTTGTTCTCCCTTTTCGTGAGTCTCCTCAGAGGTTCGCATCTGCTGGAAAAGTTGCTAATATATCTCGATAAGTATGCCATCATTTGTAGAAATGAGACAAGTTCCTCCTTTGATTGAGGTTCGCTGCATTCTCGCACGGCCTTCACTTTGTTGGGACTCGGTTTCAATCCATCTGCGGTGAACAGATGTCCGTGGAACTCGATCGTTGATTTCCCGAACTCACATTTCTCTCTGCGGAGTGTTAAGTTGTGTGACTCTAGTCGCTGTAGTAGCGCTGCGAGGTTCTTGTTGTGGTCCTCCCAGTCTAGTCTGCCAATCAGTATGTCATCGCGGTTGTTCAATACTCTCGGTATTCCTGAGATAATCTTACTCATCTCCGTGTCAAACAGATCTTGGCTATTAACGCCTCCAAATGCTAGTCGCTTGTATCGGTAATTTCCCCATGGGCTTGAGAATGTCATAAGTCTTCGAGATTCTTCGTCCAGTAAAAACTGGTGGTATCCATGATTCATATCTAATTTACTGAATAATGTACAGTCCTTGAATGTGGTTATGAAGTCCTCTGTGATTGGTGCCTGTACTTGTCGTGTGCGCTGCATGGATTTGTAGAGTACACTCCCCGGGGGTACAAATCCGCTAGCGGATATGGACCCCCCTCGCGGATTTGGACTCCCCCCCAAAGAAACAAAAAAGAAGGAACAACTCTTTCGTAAAGCTATACATTTTGAAAGAAACAAAACAATTTGTCACACGAAGGCAAATTCTAATTTAAATACCTTTCTGCTTTTCAGCTAAAATGCAACTTTGGAGCGGTTAAAGAAGTTTTACCGACTCTCGCATGAGAGATGAACTTCAAGTGAAAGTCATTGAGTCTCAGTCTAATTTTAACTTGATTTCTATTCTCACTTCGACTTACCGTGCAATGGGTTCTTGGCGATAAAAACCGTATTGACCAAGCTTGTTCGGTCAAGATGGTGGATATTGGCCTAGTTCGTTTTTTGCGTTTTTATGGATCACGACTTCTTCTCGGTCCATAAACACGCAAAAAATGAACTTGACCAATAACCCCATCTTGACCGAACAAGCTTGGTCAATAACCTCTATACTCGGCAAACTTGCCATAAATAGACCAGTTTGCGGTTCCTTTGTTTATTTGGCGGGCAGGCTAGGCAGATGTTAGACGATTGGTATTATAAAATGTACGAAAACAAAACTTGCAAAAAGGGATGCATTCAAAGTTAGAAACAGAATTAAAATATTGTCTTTGTAGGGGAGTCCATATCCGCGAAAGGGGGTCCATATCCGCTAGCGAATATGGACCGGGGGGTCCAAATCCGCGGGGGTCCAAATCCGCTGTGACAGGCGGTACTTTCTCCATGACATCTTTCTCGACGAACTCGTCCATCCGTTTCTGTAACGGGTCCATTAGATGATAGGGAACTCTCCTCGGCTTCTGTGCGATAGGTTGTGCGTCGTCCTTAAGCGGTAGGTGTATGTTGATGTCTTCACCGTCACGTTTTGCCTTCCCGATGCCTTCAAATTGTCCTTTGTGTTTGTGTACAATTTTATCCAGTTCGTCGTTTCCGGTTCGTATTCTGTTTACATTCTGAGTTTCATCGCGGTTTGGTTCCTTTAATCCTCCGGTCGCGTCAAATGTCACCATTCCTAACTCTTCTAGAGTCTTTCTTCCGATTAGCGGGAGTGAGTCGATCTTTCCTTGGATAATAGCAATCTTCGTGTGCGTTTTCCGTGTTTCATTCTCCATAGTCACACTGCACTCTCCAATAACCGGTAACTCATCTTTCAGTGTTTTTAACTTTATCTTTGTGTCACACAGTTCTAATTCCGGTGTTGCCATTAGTAACTCGTTGAACTGGAATTCATCCATGATATTTGCATCCGCTCCCGTATCCGGCGGTTCAACTTCAACACTCGTTCCGTTTATCGAAATTCTGCACTTATTTTTCTTGGAATGCGTTTGTGCGGTGCGGTGAATCTTCATGTGCTGTACAATCCGCTGTATATCTTCATCGCTTTCTGATTCACTGGTATCACTCTCTGTGGTGTCTTCTATTTCGACGTGTCGAATTCTTCTGCGCCCGTGTTTGTTTTGATTTCCGCCGAAGTGCTTGTGGCGTGGTGCGTTGTGTGATGGCTCTTGTTTCTTTTCTGGTCGCCTGTAGTCTTGTTTGTCTATTTTTCTTCTATCCCCACTGACAGTGTTGCTCGTATTTTTGCACCATCGCGCGTAGTGGTTACGTTTTTCCGCAGTTATGGTATTTGACTCCGTATGCTGGGCACTGGCGTCTCTCGTGCGTTGATCCGCAACGACCACATGGCTCGGCGCTGTCCCGCCGGTTCTTCGACACGAATCTGACCTTCTGTGATTCTGTTGTTGCTTGTACTTTTTTGTCAATTTCGCTAGCCTGGGCAGTCGATTCTTCTTCCACTGCCGCTTCGTCTAAGATTTGCGTCAGCGTCCAGTTATTCCGTATAGTTTTTACTCGCAGTCGGCTGTTGGTCATTGTTTTGATAAGGTGATCTCTTATCGTTTCGTCCTCGTTGGTGTATTCACATTTCCGTCCTATCTCTCTGATTCTAGCATAGTATTTCCCCATGCTCTCACTAGCTTCTTGATTGAGATTCCCGAATTGGAATCTGGCGTAGTCCTTGTTTTTACGTGGCAGAAAGTGCTTATCTAGTTTTCTAATAAATTGTGAATAGACATCCTCGTCCGCTTGTAGTGGTAAGTCTGGTAGCGACTCATCCAGTTCGGCAATCTGCATTCCTCCGTAAATTATCATCCCGTCTTTCTTGACGTCTGGATCCGTCAGCCCGAAGAAACGAAATTGTCTCTCGATGTCTTTTTTCCATTTGGACCATCGAACGGCTGTGTCATTTGTATGATTCGATACGATGAATGGTCTTATGTTAAGTTGTCTGTTGACCACTGTAATATTCTGAGCATTGCTCGCTGCGCTGGTCGCCGGATCCAACAGATTCCTGACCGTCTGGCATTTCAATGTCGCTTCTATTTTTCACTTCTCTTCTTCTCGTTTTCTTTTCCTGTTACCGTAGTCCTCGTCGCCAATGTAGTGACCTGTTATAGGGTTCTTTAATATAGGAAAGACATGAGCTCTGTTCGGACCATGTGCTATATGTTAATTACCATGAATCATGTACTGTTTAAAACACGAACAGCAGTGTTTTATCACAGGCTTCCCAGACTCGACGTATATTTCCCGCTTATTAGTCTGTTGGGTTACCTGTGGTTTATCGATTAGTTTCGTAACGATCTCAGAAGAGTTTATATAATTGCTTCGTGTGAATTTTCTTTTCCGATTCCTACGAAATGAATCTTCAATAATAAAATATTGATACTTAATGAAGTTGTGTGAGTGGTGTTTTGGCGATTTGGGGCCTTCTAAAGCAATTTATTAGGATTCGAAATTTTGACCGTTGGCCGAGGCTCTAAGAAAGTTAACAAGGTAGGCAAGTCGACCTCGCCAAAGCACACACTTACCTCAAAGATCACCCAAAAATCGGCACTTTTCTTCCTCGCTCGCTATTCAGCTTTCGGTACAGGAGGCAATAGTTATCAAGCTACATCTGACCAGAGATTTAGCAAAATCCATCAAATTTGTCATCGCCAAACGGCCTCCTCGAGACCCCAAAAGCGCGACCTTGCAATGATCTGTAAGAACCAGAATGACCAAAGCGGTCCAAAATTTTCCCGGCCCTACCCAAAACGATGCAAATCGCCTTTCTTCATGGGGGGACCCCTAAGCGTGAAATTATACGAAACTGGCGGTTACAGACTAATTTTGAATTTGGAACTCGCCAATCAGAGGACAAAGACAGTTGGCTGGGGTCTTCACCGAGTGTTATGACAGTTCCACGTGAGAAATTTTCGCGAGTTCCAAATTCAAAATTAGTCTGTAACCGCCAGTTTCGTTAAAAGGCCTAGTAATGGTCTCCCTGATTGGCGATATATTTGTTTCCGTTCCTCGAGCGGAAGTATAATTTCACGCTTGAGGGTCCCCCATGAAAAAAGGCGATTTGCATCGTTTTGGGTAGGGTCGGGAAAATTTTGGACCGCTTTGGTCATTCTGGTTCTTACAGATCATTGCAAGGTCGCGCTTTTGGGGTCTCGAGGAGGCCGTTTGGCGATGACAAATTTGATGGATTTTGCTAAATCTCTGGTCAGATGTAGCTTGATAACTATTGCCTCCTGTACCGAAAGCTGAATAGCGAGCGAGGAAGAAAAGTGCCGATTTTTGGGTGATCTTTGAGGTAAGTGTGTGCTTTGGCGAGGTCGACTTGCCTACCTTGTTAACTTTCTTAGAGCCTCGGCCAACGGTCAAAATTTCGAATCCTAATAAATTGATTTAGAAGGTCCCAAATCGCCAAAAAACCACTCACACAACTTCATTAAGTATCAATCTTTTATTATTGAAGATTCATTTCGTAGGAATCGGAAAAGAAAATTCACACGAAGCAATTATATAAACTCTTCTGAGATCGTTATGAAACTAATCGATAAACCACAGGTAACCCAACAGACTAATAAGCGGGAAATATACGTCGAGTCTGGGAAGCCTGTGGTTTTATCAAGTTTAAAAATTCGAGGGCGAAGCCCGAGAATTTTTAGACTTGATAAAACACGTGCTGTGAGTGTTTTAAACGGCTTCAAAAACGCTTCAAGAATGCAATGAAAGAAAGTCGCACATCTCAAGGGAATGGTTACTTAAAGTGCCTATGAAGTTTATTTTTTTATTTTAGATATCAATTCTACATCAAGTGAATAGTAGAATGGTACAATATATCTTGCTTTGAATGCTGTGTCGCTGAGTTAAGGAGGTTTTAATATCCAAAATGCTAATTACGTGACGTCAGGGGAGGCATCAATTATTATACAATTATTTTTGTTACAATTAAACAAATTTTAAAAATTGTCAGTGTTATACTCATGATTGAAATAAAGTAATATTAGAAATTTGTTTTTTTTATATCAGTAGAAACGCCCATTCACAACCACTAAGAAGTGATTGCAGATGCCTCCCCTGACGTCATGTAATTAGCATTTTGGATATTAAAACCTCCTTAACTCAGCGGCACAGCATTCAAAGCAAGATATATTGTACCATTCTACTATTCACTTGATGTAGAATTGATATCTAAAATAAAAAAATAAGCTTCATAGGCACTTTAATGTACCATTGAACCTTTGTATTCACAACGCCATGCAAAATATTCGAGTAATCACCGCCGGCAATTACGAATATCTCAAGGGAAGGACATGAAGAAATTACCATACTATGTTGTTTGAAGCGGCGTTTCGCAATGCAAGAATAACCTGCACTTGAAGGATTTGGTGTCGTAGTTTACCTCGATAAAGTTCAAGACTTGGAAAGCGATGTGACTGACATGACGGCAGACTCTAAATTTTTGGCTCCGGAACAAAATATGTAAGTTTAATGCATGTTTTTATTATTTTACGGCTTTGAGTTTGGTTTTAATAATTAAACTAAACAGTGGCTCGGTAAACAAGTAATGGTAGTTGGATAATTACTTCATTTAAAAAATATTATCTGTGTATCTCGGTAGTCTGCTGATATTAGTAAATTTAGTGCAAAATTTATTATCTAGGTACCTTATGTTCCGTGTACATTTTGCTATCTAGGATGAAACTTTATATAAAATTTCGTGTTCATTAGTATTCTTGATATAAAGTCTTCATCCTAATTTGCATTCTTTTGTAATGCCTTTGTGCCCCATATTCCCCTGGTACCGAAATCAAAGCCCTCCCCGGGCTTTTTAGAATGATGAGATTTTATCAGGTATAAAGGAGCATGCACGTGACTGATTTGCTTCATCTGATTGGACAAAATGCTCATTAATTATTCACGAGTTTTTTGAAGTGGTATATAATATTATTACGTAATCATGTGTGGGATCATATTACTACAAGTACAAATCGTTTTAATTAACTTGACAGTCCTCACCAATCTTTCTGATTGTTTGTTTGTTTATTCCATAATATATTGGTGAATATTCATTTATTTTGAAATGTAACAACTCATATGTATCAATATCGACAACTACACCTTTAGCTTTATGACATTAGCACCTTTCTTCCACTGTATTTCTGCACCTTTCTGAACTTTTGATTAACGACACGTGTTTTGCTTATTTAATATTATTTTTGTCATTGCCTTTTCCCTTATCTTCTCGCTTCACATATTTATTATCTATGTATTAAGTTTCCTTGTTGAGCTAATTATGCTCTAACTTGGAGTAAATGTGGAGAATATACACAAACAATGTATATGGTTAAATAAAAAAAATCACTTCCTTCAGTGTACCCTGCAAGCAGAGGTTTCTCATCTCTTTGCCTTTCCTGTCGCCGAAAGAAACCTCTGCCACGAAACGATTGCTTTTGCCGTTGAACATGCGCACTTGCAACCTCCAAAATATTGGAGGTAAACCACGTGATAAACCAGTTACCAAACCGGTTTTACCTGTTTGATATCGCTCGGGCATGACTTTTTGGCGATCTTCGCATTTTTTTTAGACTTTTTAGACTGGTTCTGCAAGAGCCCACAGTATCCTTCGCAGCCGTTATTTATGTCATCGCGCAGTTTTTATTTTGCCGACGATTGATACGAAAAGGCTTCAAACTCCGACTTCGACTTCGTCTTATTTTGCTGATCTGTTCAGAAGACCTCGAAATTACCGTTCAATAATTAGATCTACCTTAATTTATCCTAAAGAAAGCTTTGATTTATACCCTTGAAGAAGGAAATTTATTTAATTTTCTCCACTTCGCCAACAATAGGAAATGAACAATCTGAAATCTACAATGAATATACAATGTTTACCGTCTCGTTTTTCTCGGCCAATGGAAATCCAGATACCGTGGCGCATGCTCAACGCGAAAAGCAATCGTTTCGTGGCAGAGGTTTCTTTCGGCGACAGGAAAGGCAGAGAGATGAGAAACCTCTGCTCGCAGGGTACCTTCAGTGAGGGAAAAGAGAAATAATTCAGATCATTGACACTGGTAAAAATCTAACCATGTACCGACTTTCAAGAACTCTATAATTTACAAAACTATATTTTGTCGGAATTTGGGCTCCTGATTTTGTACGAAAAAAGCTATATTTAATATTGGTTATTTTTTAAATAAAATATACAAATGTACAGAGTTCAAAATTTACAAGAGTATTGTTTCCATTTTATAGACGTTACGTTTTACATAGTTCTTCCAACTTTGTATGTACCTGATTGAATTTGCCAGTGTGAGTCAGTGGCATCGCCCCGCCTCGACCCCATGCCAGGATAAAAAGAAGTGCGAAATGACGACCATACCTTTTTTATTGTCCCATTTCAGATCACGTGTACCATTCCCTTATGTATTGTTTCCTTTATTTCTTGTTTACGCATGAGAAGATACCTAGAAAACTCTCAGACATTGACTAGAAGAAATAAGCTTTTCTCAAAGGATTTAAAGAGAAAGTTCCGATATATATGAGGGCCATGGTCAGGTCATTGACACTTTCAGTTGTCACTCAGCCTTTGTCGAGTAACCTGGCCTCTCTTTCGACCGCTCCGTGGACTGGAAGAGAGTCCAGTAGATATTGCATGCGCATGCTCAAAACTGTCCAATCAAGAATAAGGTCAAATTCGCGGGAATATTCGCGGGGTTTACCGAATACATTGTTATTTGAAGGTTTAAAATGGCCGATAATATCAGTGCAGAATTTCTCGCAACTATGTCCTCCCGCAACACAAACACAAATAATTTATTGATTGCTTTAGAGTCTTTATTGCTTCAGCTGAGAGCATTAACAATTTGTATTTGCACACAGATCGAAGATTCAAGTCCATGCATTTCGTTTTCACTGAGATCAATCAGCTTCACTGATGTTACCCCGTGCTCCTTTAGTTTAGAAATTTGATCATCCATCATGCAGATATTCGAGTGGAGAAATGAAAATCATAATCGATGCGAATTACAAGTCTTTTGTGGTGAGGAACTTAAATAATCAAATACGAAAGGAAATAAAGTACAAACCAGTGACTTGCCAAACTAAGTGCTTTAGTTGACGAAGACATATTCTCTTTGCGTAGATTGGTACAACATTGTAATTGCACACTTTCCAGGCATAATAAACGTTGATACAATTCAGTAAATACCACACTCCACTCGCACTCCGGGTTCGCCGCCATGATTATGAGCTATGTAGCCAGGCCACACCACATTTTTATGATGTGGCCTGGTTACGTTTCTGACATGCGCGTGCAATATCTACTGGACTTTCCAGTCTTCGGAGCGGTCGAAAGAGAGGCGAGGTCAGGACTACGTAATACTCTGCTTGAATGCTAGCTCTGATTGCTAATCGTGCGAAATTCAAATCAAATACATAAATGTTTAACTTCAAAGTAAAGGCTACAGAATTCGTAAGCAGTCAAAATACCGCCTCAAGTCTTTAATAAACGACTTTATCATATGACCCGTACGGCCCCGCGCGCGCTTTCCTTTCAAAACCATTTACAAAAGTTACGTGATAAGGGCCGGACGTTTATGGCGTGGGCGGGCCGGAAAAATCCGTCCGGCCCTGCACATTTTTTGTTGCTGTTTTGCGGTTTGATCTTCAAAAAAATATGGTCATATGATAAAAAAAAAACTATTGACTGAGTTAGGTCGGGCCGGACGGGAAAATATTTGGCTCTCGGTCATTTTTGAACTCGAGCCAAATATTTTCTCGTTCGCCCCTCCCACTCAGTCAATAAGTACCTAATCTTCCCTCCGTTCACTATTTGATGTTTCACAATCCTTGATATTTCGCATTGTAACAGAAGAGGCTGATTCACTCGCCTACATTCCTCGCTGCTCTGTAATTTGAATTTCAAATTTCGAGTTCGCCATGCTTGAAAAGAGGAGGGCTTTCCGTTTTATACTTGAACTTCCTGTTTAAGATGGGTACGACAAATCGCGCTCGGCGCGTCTTTCCAACTAGCGCCTGCGTTGGAGCGCGTGGACACCGTGTCCGAATACGGTGGTGTAGTCGTAGACCTCGTCTATACTAGAACAGATTAAGTTACATATTATTAATGTTAACAATATGGATCAGGAAACATTTTGCTCCACAGCAAACGGAGTCTGAACTTTGGGTTTTCTGTACGTATTGGGATTTTAACGAACATCACTACAAATGTATAAGGTTCGTGCAAACTGAGATAAATTCCAAAAATGCGTTCAGAGACTTTAACTAGAAGACGACTGCATACAAAGGAATGAAGTTAATTTTCCTGAATGGGATATCTCCCTCAGCCTTCATATTTGTATGGGCCCCAATTATTACCAAGTTTATTTTTCATGACTCATCCCCTCCCCATTTCAAACACAACATAAAGGATGACTAATTGGTGTATTCTTCGAATTCCAGGGTGGATACCCCGCAAAGGTAAAAAGAGTATTCTTAGTATCGACTCCTATGTGGATCAAGGCAAGTCTTCACATATATTTAGGAATTCTGCAGAGCAAATTACGTGAAAGAATCGAGACAATTCAGCCGAAAGAACTCACGAAGCGATTGCCTCTCTGCTCAGTTCCGGTTTATCTGGGCGGGCTGGCTCAAATTAGACACCACAAGTGGATTAGCAAATGCATTTTAGCCTACGATAAACGAACGGGACTCCAGGATGACAACCAAGAAAGAAGTTGTAGTGACGACGAAGGAAGAGCACAAACTGCCTCGTTTCAGTTATTTAAGGTTACTGAAGACACTAAAACGCATTCAAGCATGCACCATATCATTTAGAAGGACGTTCAGAAAATTAATTTGTGATATCACATAGGGTGCATGAGCTCTAGGTTACCCCCTTGGGTTGTACTTCATGCACCCTCCACACTTGTATTGTATATTTTCTCTCTCTTTGTATTTATATTGTGGAAATAAAAACCTTTGAACCTTGACAAAGTATGAAAGTTTAATCCCTTGCACTGGTAATCACAATACGACAATACATTGCGTTAGTATCAGAATCCCTTGCGCTGGTAACTACAAACCTTTGCAATGGTATTATGGTTACCAGCGCGAAGTAACCACAATCCTTTGCGCTTGTAACCACAATCCTTAGCGTTAGTAATAGATCCCCTCACTCGTACTAGTGCGGAAAATCGTTGTCCGAGGGGACAAAATGATGAATTCTGGGACATTTTCATTGATAATTTTGATCTGTCAATCTCTCTTCTGGGACCTGGCGGAGGGGGCGGTAATTGCCCTCGCCCCCTCCCTAGCATCGGATCGAAGCTCGACCAAGTCGAAATGCTATTGTCTTGCCACCGACACTGATTGGCGCAAGTAACCGTGAGTTGGAATGCTTTGTTTTCGTTCTGCAGTGTGATTGGTTCCCAGAACTAATATTTATTTATTTTTTATTTATTTATTAGCTTTACAACTAGTCAAATATAGTAAAACATACAGAAATCAAGAAGAAATACAAAAAAGCAGTGACGAAACACGAACTACAATGAGAAAATACTGGCACATATTGACACGGCTGAGGGAGAGGACAACAGGACATGAGTCCCATACTACGTCCAACCCAAAAATATATGCATTAAAAACTGTACAGAATAATAATTATAACGATCAAAGGTAAGAGGCGCAATTAAGAATAACATGTGTAGCATTTAGAACAATATGTTTTCCATGTTCTCCTCCTGTTTACATCAAACGTGGTGTCCAGTTTAGTAAAGTATATATAGTATCCGTACAGTTTGCGTTTGAGGAAAAGACGGAGGTGCGGGGCCTATACCTGGTGCGGGGAGCGTATTTTCCGGAAGGCATAAAAATCAATTCAATTGTGTCAATTTCTTTATTGTTTTACTCGATAAATCTTTAAAAGTTGCATTCAAACAGTTTTGAAGTGAAACCCAATGATTTTGATGGGAAATTAAGCTTTATATGTGTTTTCGTTTTATGGCCGCCATGTTGGTGCCCCACGGAGGCGACACCAAGATGGCGGCCGCATACAAAGTACTGTAAAATTGTCAGCTCCGTTAGGAAATAATCTAATGTTCCAAAATTTGGATTATAAGTGTATTTTTGGTAGTTCTACAAGGGCCAAGATGTTTTATTTGATTTTATCAATGCAAACCAATTATGATGAAAACCACCAATATTTCAGTTTTTGCACACACAAGAAAAGAATAATGAACGCTTCCTCAAATACTTCTTATTCTCGATCTGAGGGGGTGAGATGGTTTGCTGTTTTGTCATGTCAGCGGGTAGAAAATAAATGACGTTTTATTGAATTGCTTGAGTTGCGCCGACGATAAGTCAGCGGATTTATAAAACGTAACATTCATGAGCGACATGCGCGCTAAGCAAGGTTACGTGACATGCGCAGTAAATACGCTGATCTTTCTCTTCTCTTCATTCGAAAATGGCAACAAAACAGATTGAAAACGTGTGATTGAGCTTTGACTGGAATCACTAAACCGCTATACTACTATTACTCTGACGTGTAAACTTTCAATGTCTGGGTAAGACAACAACATGAGCGATGCAGCCAAAGACCGGGTCATAGCACTCGGAACTCAATTCAACTGCGCAGAGCGAGCCCAAGACCCAGTCACTGTTCAATTCGAGGGAAGTTCCAAAAAATCATTTTGGAAACGAAACACTAGCAAATTACCTGGCAGGTATGGCCTTAGATTTGTGCTTCAGAGCTTTAACGTCTTAAAGGCACTTGGATTAATGGTATATTTGTTTTTCTTGGTTAGCATAAAGCCAGTGATTTCAGGCCATGGCCGTGGTGGTCACCAGCAAGAAGCACCAATTATTGGTGCCACAAGTGGAGTTATTACTTCTGGAAACTCTAGGTATGTGCAAAGCACAGCAATACACGTTCTATTTAGTAATCCTTTAGGAAGTAAGGTTCAGGACTTGTAACCGTAACTTCAGTGAATTACAGTTGTACATGTAATTGTAAACTCGAAAATTATTTTAATGACCGATTAGTGTCTGTATTAGTGACCGATTGAATTGATACGTTTGTACTTTATGTTGCATAAACAAATTAGGTTTTTGTCTCAGCAATAATAAGCTTAACTTACAACAGCAATATAGAGTTTATCTTTGTAGCTTACTGATTCAAGAGGAACTCTTACTAGATGCGGATTTCTTTTTAATCTGTTCTAAGCTCAAATAAACATGGAACATATATATAATCAATAACCAGTCGAGTGTCTGTGATGGCTTGGGTTCTGGCATAATTAAGTATAAGAATTATGTTAAAACAAGACAGTAATGTTTAGATATTATGAGACCTGTATGAAAACAAGGCAAATATGCAAGAACATTTGACTGTAGTTTTGGTGTATATACAGTAACATGTATCAATGAATGTTGACTAAGCTACATATATGACTGGCTAGCCATATAGGACATGTACACATTGCAGCTCAGTTGGAAGAGCACCAGATATGAATGCCTGAGATTGTACATTTTATTCGGGTTTGTATCAGGCCTGACTACATGTACATGTACGTCCTTGGGCAGTGACAAAATAGCTGTTGGCCTTAATTGTCTCCCAACACTTCCACTTGATCATAAATGGGGGATGCTAAAGAACCTGTTTACCTACTTTGTATTTATGAAGAAAAGGAGATTGTTTATACCCAGTTCAACAATCTGCCCTCTACATACATTAAAAAAAGTTGTATACTTTATTTCAACTTGGATTTACAAGGTAGCTACAGAAGCTATTATATCTTCGAGAAAAAAACGATTATAAAACGTGTAAATAGTTTATAAGTATTAAAATAGGTGAAAGGCTAAAATAAATGCATGCAAAGTGCGTGCATGACATGTCAACTGTACCGGCCTTGGTTATGGAGTATCAAACTGAATTGAGGAACAGGAAGCAATTGACAATAGTGCCATGGCTTAAACCAGGAATGTGGGAATCATACAATATTCTGTCATTTGCTTGCATGCTCATGATTAAAGGGATACCCGAGTGAAAAACGCATTTGGGCTCAAAAGCATCTTTCAGATGTACTTTGTTCAGAAAATGCATTAAAATTTGATAAAACTTTTTCCGAGTTGAGAACGAGCCATGTCTCTCCTGTTTTCAAAGAAGAGGGCCGGACATTTTTTGGGAATATCGCAGGAGAGTAAAAAAAAACAGGTGGAAAATTACGCCAAAGTGCAAGCTCTGTACCTGTACTGTACATGTACTGTATGTTCCCATTTGTGACCAGGCAACCAAATTAGCTTCTCTGTTAAATTTGTTATAGACCACTTCTTGCTCAAAATAGCCTGCATGCAGACGTTCTCTCTCCCTAAAAAAATCGGGAAAGAGACGTCTGCAAAACGCCGTTGATAATCGTGTTCTGGTCACATGTTTCTTCTCCAGTATTTGAGGACCACACGCTGATTGGATGTTGACGGAGGATTGTCATAGTCATATATGATTGGCTAATAACTTCCTGAGATGACCCCGTGTTTACTTTTCAAAACCCTTCATCCCATAGTGGTATTCATTCACAAGAAACGTCTAGTTGTGTTTTATGTTTTGCCAGAACTTTTGCCCCATTTTTTTGTAATGGGCTCCTAGTTTCGCTGATATTGTGAAACATATTGACAATATTCTAGGATAAAAGTAGAGCTTTCTACTCTTAGCTTCGAAGTTCACTTAAATTCGCCATATATTTGTAAACACTGCCTCTTGAAGTTGAAGAAAAGGCAAGATGTGAAATATAATCTACAAAGGCATATCTTTTATTTATACGAGTGTTATCATTCGAAAGCCACAAACGCAGATCTGGTCTTAAAGAAGAGGGACAGTACATGTGCTAGGAAATTGTTTGAGTCAGGCTGACTCTAGCTCTGCCCCGAAACGAGCTGCTCTAGATGGAAATGCAATCGAGCCGACGTAAGGTTGCCGACCAAAAGAATATAAACTCCTGCAGCGAGAAAATCAAATAAATCTATGTACATGTACCTCCATGATATTCCACTTTATCCCATTTGTCCGTCCGTGTTACCAATTCTGGATGATTCAGTTGTTGTAGGTGAAAATATTGAGCCAAACAAAACACAGAAGACAGTCGTCCAAGTCAAGCCGGTTGAATGGCCGAGCAAACCAAATGTTAACACGAAGGCCTTGAAAGTTTGGGTAAGATGTAATATGTTTCGTGGAACTTATAGCCAGATTGCATCGGCTGTTTGGAAGAATACAGTTTTGAGAGAAATGTCCAGCTACGCTTTCTCATAGAAGTAGACAGAGAATGTACGCAGTTGTGTTTGCTAAAATCGCCTGGGAAAAGTAATTACGAATTTTAATTAATATGATAATTTATGACCAGAACACGATTATCAACGGCGTTTCGCAGACGTCTCTTTCCCGATTTTTGCAGGGAGAGAGAACGTCTGCACGCAGGCTAGCTCAAAGGAGCAAGCTGAGTACATGTATTAAGGACAAATGTGGTGGGAAAGGCAGTTTTAATGTGAGAATCTGGAGTCAAATATTTTGCCCAGAATTGTTTTTTCTTGGCAAAATATTTTGTTTGTAAAACTTCAATACTGTAAGCAATATTCCTCTGAACATGTACATGTATGTACAATGTACATTGTAGTAATTGGTTTTAAATTGCTCACACAGTTGTTCTTAAAAGCCACAATCACATTACAAGCAAATGACTTGCAATGTATAATATGACTGTATGCCCTTATTTTAAACCAGAAATCTTTAGTTTTGGGATTCTAAATGCTTCAGAAAATAAAATATAATTATTGGGCAAAACATTAAACACCAGATTCTCACATAAACACTCAAGAGTTCTGTATTTATTTACTGTATCAAAAGCTAGTTTCTCCTAAAGTCTCATTTGTAAATACTATATACATATATTTTGCAACACAATATCGAGTAGATTACTGTACCTGTAATACCAGATACCTTCTAAATTGAAAAGATGAAAAACATGTTTTCACACAGAAATGTAGTTTCGATAGCGATATTATTCACATACTAAAAACTCTGTTTAAAAAAAAATATTGAAGGCGAAATCGCAAAAGGTTTTTAACCGTAAGTAATTAAAAGTTATGTTTGATTGACAGCAGATCAATTAACACATGGCAAGTGCTCATTCACCCAACGAAAGTGTGGGAAAAGCTACATGTAGTGCATATATATATTCATTTCATATAAAATTATATACGAATGTTTACGTTTATTTATAAATTAAAAAGTTTTTCCACACACGATTCCATATTACATTGGTTGTTGGCCTTACAATGTACATGTATGTCTTCCAAAAGGCAAGAAGGATGCCCTTAGCTTGGAAAACAAAGAAAAGCAAAACAAGGCCAAACATTGCATATGATTACGAGCCTAATAGAAGTGCTTGCAAAACCCTACAAGAGTTTGTATTTTCATTTTCAGACAGTCAGTGCTGAGTGGTCCACATCTGAACATAAAGAATAATTGATAGGAGCCAGCCGAGAGAAGTTTTGTTTCCAACAACGGCTTAGATGGAAACAAAAAGTCTGAATCGCTTGAAATCAACACCATGATCTTGCTATTCTTTTGCCCAGTGCTGTTTCAGATGCCTGTATACAGGGCCTCCGATAAAGTGCGATAAAAAATCGGAAATTATGCAGCAATTCAGGGCTCATTATGCGGCAAATTATGCGATATTTTTTAGCTCATTTTAAGCTATAATTATACATGGTCTAAGCGCGTTCTGAAGCTGTAATTTTAGTCGGTAGATGGGCTTGTTTTTTCTTCTCGGAAGAAATTCCAGCAGATTTCACTAAAAACTTATCCATTTGAGTAAATTTCAGGCAAAAACGACAAGAAATACATTGTGTGAGCAGATGAGATCAAGATTCGCGCGAAAAAGCGACTAATTTACAGCAAACAATAACATGGAATATATCAATGATTCTGATTGGTCAACACTCTATCCATTGTTTTCGTTATGCACCAATGAGAATACACTTTAGAATTAATTCAGTACCAGATCCCTGGCGCGTGAAGCAATGCAAGAACGCCTGGACGTTTTCGTTGACAAAATCGAATGGACGTATCGAATGGTGATCGTTTCTTGTCCTTTCTTGCAATGTTTTGGGCAGTAAATTACCGTGAAATTGCATTATAAAGCACCACAAAGACAACTGTCACAAGGTTGTACCATTTTTATTGACTCATATTGTGTTATTTGTAAGAATTATGCGCGATTGTGTGGAAATTTGCGAATTATGCGATCGGATGCGATTTTTGATCAATTGTGCGGGATCGCACCATCGCACAATATCAGAGGCCTTGTGTATATCACGGTCACTGGCATTCAAGGCCTTTGATTTCTTTGCCCTTCCTTTGCAGTTAGGACTGTTCACCCAGGTCTTTTTGTCAGTTACACAAGAAAACTAGAACCGGCTATAAAATTTTGAAATATTGACATACATGTACAATGTATAGTTAAACTGTGGTGAGAAATGATTGGCCAAGAACTCACTAGTTGTTGGAGAGGCGGGGCTTCAGAGTCACGCATGCCAGAGACTAGATTTTTTTGAAGTGCTTAATTTTCTACGCTTTCGATTTTCAACCAAAATAGAGTTTTTAAAAAGCTCCTACTCAATAGGAATTTATTCGATTTGTCTGAAATTTTCACAAAATGTCAATTGATATCTCAGCTGCAAAACCTGTGTCTGGGAATTTGGAAATTCTAAAAAGAGAGCTCTTGACAACATTTCCCACATACACATGTATCTACTTGGATTATCTTTTTGCCTCTTCACAGAAACCTTTGAACATAACTTTTGAACTAAATTGAATTTTGATATTCCCGACACGGTTTTGAAAAACGATTCCTCTGAAATGTGACAAAGCAATCCGATTTTTAAATGTTTTCGGAGTTGGAGCCATCTCACGAGATCGAAGAAATGGGATGGTGGAAAATACGAGATTTTCAAAGAACTTAAAACTTTTTATATATTCTTGTAGCCAATTTTATAAGCTTTAAAATGATATTCATGTACATACATATAAGTTTCCCTTGAGGTGCTGCATATTTAGACTGGAAACACATCCTGAAGGTATCCAGTAACCTTAATTACATGATTGTATCAGCCGATGCACACTCAACCTGATAGTCAGAGGCATCTGAAATTCAAGCTGAAACTATCCTTTCCTCACATAAATGTTCAACTGTGATATTTATGAACTCTGGTGAATTAAGTCCATGAGGTATGAATTACATGTACATGTTTTTAATGGAGACTGTACCAGAAAAAAATTGAGGCTGCTGGTTTATTCAGTATGGCTCTGTGCATGTGCCAATAAAAAAAACATTTTGTACCAGTTGGTACAAAGTACCGACTGATAGAAGAGGCTAGCGTAATATCTACATGTGTAAATGCTTTTAAACATGTACAGTACTGCTCCCAAGTAAAGTAACCTTGTAAGTCAAAATTTCACTCGTTCCGACTCGCAACTTGTGAGTGCATTCCTACATAAAATTATAATGAGACAAGCACATACAATGGCACTTGCTTTCACTCACAACTTGCTACTCACCCAAACAAGTGGGACAGTGATTAGTAATGCATCCCTTTGTTGGGTGCATGACCCCTCAATTCAAACTGCCCAATTTTGATTCCTCAGGAATCTGAACTGAAGTAAACTCTGCAGTTGTCCTTTATATACGTTTAAAAAAAGGATGGTAATGCTCTTGTTTGTAAATACGCTACATTTTTTTCAAATCACTTTTTCATTAAAATCTCCTAAAAAAATGCATATACATGTATGTACATGTAGTGTCAGTCACAAATTTGTTGTACTCAGGCGATCAGAAGGTTTTAGTGAACATTACAGTTCCTTCATACTCATTTCACATGGGGGTCAATGCATACATGTACATGTAACTTTGACTTGCAACTCCCAACAAGTGCATATATAGTGTCAGTCACAAATTTGTTGTACTCTGGTGATTGGAAGGTTTTAGTAAACACTACAGTTCCTTCATACTCGTTTCACTCGCAAGTCCATAATTCGTGACTCCTAAAAATGCATTTACATGTAGTGTCAGTCACAAATGTTGTACTCGGACAATTGGAAGGTTTTAGTAAACACTTGCAAGTCAATGCATAATTTTGAATGGAGGTTACATTACTTGGGAGCAGTACTGTACAATGTAACACCCAGGTAATAAAATACTACACATTGTTTTTTCCCTATACATGTAGTGCTATTATTGGAGCTGGTACAAGGGGGAAACCAAAGTCACTGTCATTTCAAGAATTTGATAGTAAGATGGATGATGCATGGGAGGAATCTGAAGATGACATCATTAAGATTGGACAGCGTAAGCTGCAGCAGGAGAGTGCTGGGCAGGGTAGGGTGCGTACAATAAGTGGAGGAGAAGTGAGAGCAGGATTTACAGCTTATACTGAGAGGACTGTTGAGCATTATACACAAGCTAGAGGTGGAAACATGAAGAAAGATGAGTATAAGGAGCACAAACTATCAAGACCGTCGCCGCTGAGTATTTTAAGTGAGTGCATAGCACCCCATTAAACATTGTACGTGTATGTAGACCTGATCAGGCACATGTGCCAAGGACTGAATTTTTTGTGGGCACTTGTCAGCCTAGGGTTAAACTCTGGACCGTCTGATGTGCAGTAGGTCAAGGGTTCAAAACCCTGGCAGTTGGACCAACAGTCAGGGTCTTATTACAATAAGTGAACTGAAGGTGCTGCCTTTGTGAAACAATATTGTTCTCAAACTGCGGATGGTCAGACCTTCATGTCTTCTTGGATAAGCCTCGAGTTTATCAGATGAGTCTGTTGAAATCATGTAAAATGTACTGTACTGTGCATGCATGTAGATGTACATGTGTGTATATAATGTAAAATGGACAGTGATTGGGTTAATTGAAGAGGCGAGCGTAAGAAAGAGTTACATATAAGTGACAACAGATCAAATTCCAAATTCTCCTTTATCTTTGTTTTGTAAGGGAGAATTGAGAACTTGATCTGTCATCACTTAACTATTTATTGCACTCACCTCTTCAATTATTCCTGCATACAATATTCAGTAGACCCATTACATAAAATTAATGATGTCCAATTTTAATAACATACGTTATGTGAAAACGCTTTTGTGTGGCAACATGAACACAAGGCAATACCAATATAAAGGCATTGTATATAAATTGGACACCATTTATCATTGCAATGGGTTGATACAAAACCTGAGACTTACACATTATAAGCCTACATGTACATATATACATGCACATAAACTACTTTGCTACAGTTTACTAATTTAATACTTACAATATTTTTTCACAGCTCGACACAAGAATCAGTCTAGTGGTGGCAAGCAAGTTACACAACCCTCCCCACCCCCTCCCCTTGTACAAGCACCTCGTCCTCCATCACCTATCAGATCTGTCAAGCTGGAATTCCAGGAACAGGAACTCTACAAGCTAGAGAAGTTTGGTAAAGTTCTTGCTGGACCAAATACTGATCTGAGTAAGTAGCGTTTTGAATTGCTGCCGCATGACTGAGTCTGAAGCGAGCGAGTAAGGCAGCAGTACTAATTTGTGTAGTGGAGCCATTTTTTTTGCCAGCACAGTGCATTGTGGTCATGCGCAAGGATACAGAAATGATATTTTATTCCTTGAAAATCTGCGACAATCAAGTTTAATCTGGAATTGTTACAACAAAATAAATGACAGTAGTAGGGTGTCTTGATAGGCAGTAAGATTACATCAGCACATTATTTTATAGTGTCCCAACTATTCACATCTGAAGTTTTGTATCTGTTTTACCACTCTTTCCTCCTATATGTTATAAATGTTAAGAATGCTAGACCCCCCACAGAGTGGGCATGGCCAATATCATTCAACTAACTTTTTTTCAATAGTTCAGAGTTCTTTATACTCTTACACATGATAGATACATGGATAATATATAATGGATTTTCTTTTAAAAATGTCAATTTGAAAATCTGGCTAATTATACATTTTGAAGTGGAAAGGCCCATGCATGTATATACATGTACATGTAATTGTGATGTACAAATGTATCCACAGGGGTAACAATGTAGTCTTTTGGATAAGGAACTTATTTCTCTTTTCCTTTCATCCATAGAGATGTGTCATGTGTACAGTACTGGTGTAGTATTTATATATAAAGATATATACATGTATATATATATATATATATATAAGGGTAGGATAAAAAACTCAACTACGTGTACATCTCGACAAGCCTGTTTCGTGAGTCGTATGACTCACTCGTCAGGAGACTTTAATGAGAAGAATATTCACAAACATCACTTATAAGGGTGGTTATTTACAAAATTAACATATTGGCGGTAAGTTAGCTATTACGTAACAATGCTTTATATCTGTGTCGGCACGAAGACACGAGTTCATTACGTTTGTTAAGTGATGAAAGTTCTGGGTGGCGGATAATGATCAATTTTTCTTTCAGACAAAGATTGCATCTTTTGCTTGCGCTGCTGTAGGCTTTAGTAGTGGATAAAATGCGCCAAGAGATGGAGTGGTCGATGTTGTTGTCCTTTAATGTCCAAATGTGCTTGCTGAGTTCGGTGGAGTTTCTGGAGTGTGTATGTCGGAATGAAGCGGTGTGATTTCTGTATCTTGTCTTGAATTCGTTTTCAGTCAGTCCAACGTATGTTTGTGAGGTGAGATTGTCCTTTCGTGTGACTGAGGCTTGGTATACGACTGATGATTGGAGGCAGTTTCCGTTAAGAGGGCATGCGTCTTTTTGACGGCAGTTGCATGTCTTGTTGTCTTTTGTGTCATTGGTAGTGGTGTAGTTGTGCTCGGGTGACTTCAGTGTGCGCTTGTTATGGTTGTCGATGATCTGTTTGGTGTTATTCATGCAGCTGTAACTGATTTTGATGGTGTTCCGGTTGAAGATTTTTCTAAGTTTATGGTCTTTCGGGAAGTGATTGTCTATTAAAGCGAGGAATCTATGTCCGATGTTAGTACTGACGTTTTTGCTGAACGGGGGGTTGTACCAGAGGATATCGTTACGTTGTCTGTTTTTTCGTTTAACTTGCGTTGTTGGCTCGTAATGTAATGTGTACTGGTATCCACTGTCGTGTAGAGCTTTTTGGTATGGGGGGGCGGCTTGGTCGAAGGAGGTCTTGTCGGATGAAAGGGATGAGAGTCGTTTGTTGATTCCGGCGGGTATGTTTTTTGTGGTGATAGGTGGGTGGTTACTCTCACAGTGTACGTACTGTAGCTTGGTGTTTGGCTTTGTGTAGGGCTGGTATGTGTTCTTCGTTAGGTTAAATGTGACGTCTAGGAAGTTGATAATCTGTTTGTTGGCTTCAATCGTGATTCGCAGTCCGTTGTTTTTGAAGATGCGGCAAATGTCTTTCTTGATGTTTTCTGTAGTTCTTGGTGTGGCGTCTGTAATGGCTAGCCCGTCGTCTCTATACAGTCCTATGTTATGGCCGAGTTTTTTCTGCAGTAAAGTAACTGTAAAGTTATATATACCCTTAGGAAAAAACCTACCCTGTTACATCCCTGTAACAACCCCTGAAAAGGGTGTTTGCAACCCTGTTTTGTTCTCACAGGGTTGAAAACAGGCTGTTGCATGGTTGTGACAGGGCTGTGTAGTTTAATCAGTTAAAAGATATACAGGGCTGTGACATGGCTGTACTAAAAACAACCCATTAACAAGGCTTTAGCAGGGATAATCCACTGAGTTGAAAACTGTTTGCAGGGCTGAAGCAGGGTGGTCAGAAAAGCAGACAGCGAAACAGGGTTGTCTCAGGGTGGTTGAACAAATTCAGCAAAATTATTTAATGCATGTATATTTAACAATTATTCACTGAAGTCAAAGTGACCATTTATGAAATTTACCGATACAAAGTTGAGGTAAATATTCACCAATATAGTCACTCAGAGACTGAAGTGAATTAGTATAATTTCATCAGTAAATATCAGAGAAATTAAAACTACCGGTAGACAATAATAGTCTGACTTAATTCCAACCCTTTTATAAGTTTTACATGTGCGCGTGACAGGATAGTTTTGTGACAAACATATTTTGCATAATCATGTGAACCTATGGTTCATTGCACAAACCGACTTGACACATGATGACTACTTGTGGCTTGATCGTGAGTCGTGACGAAGTAAACAAATGCAGTGCTGAACTGGCCATGGAAAGATAATAATTACGCAAAGCAATACAATTTACAATACAAACAATACTTTATTTTACCTCGATGTATGGGGCTTATCAGGTTTCTAGTGTAACAGCTGTCAACCGAAATACTAATAATAAACAATACTACAATTCCAGTAGTATAAACTTTATAGTTATGTCTTATGTCTTTTATGACTGCAAAAATCCTAGCCACGTATTAGCGTCAATCAAATAAATTTCTAAGGCTGTATTTACCCTCTATATGATATGACTTTAACGAGTCCTTGCTCCAAAATCCTATCCTCTTCGAGGTTTTCTTGACAAGCATTTAGGTGCTGAATAAAGAAGCTTGGATCCAAAAGCTTTCTCAAACAGTCAAAGCGATACCAAGGAAAATGGCCGCCATATTCTTTTGTTGCTAATCGTGGCCCTATGTCACGTGACTATAATACGTGCTCTGATTGGTGCATATTACAGAGGCAGGAAAACAAACCAGTTTTTTCCAGTTTTGTTCACTGTGGAGTTGGGTCAGAGCGCAGTGTTGTGTGTTGAGTCCGGAGAAGCATTGAATGACTGAATGAGCTTTTCTCCAGCAGTTCAGGGTTCCAAAGGATCACTCCAAGCCACTGTAAGTGTACAAGTTCACTGACAGTAATCATTTAACTTCAATAACCGTGTTTTTTTCTTTAGACTTTCATCTCCTTTCATTGTGCTGCTATTAAACAGTCAGACCTCAAAAACAAACGTAACAGGCTAGGAAATCCGCTAGCAAGGTAAAGGTTTGAGTATTAAGAAATAAGAGTGAGGCGCGATATTGCAGAATATACAGTATATACATATAGGGTATATAGTGTATATATATACAGAATATACTGTATATATTGTATACATATACAGATTATATTACATGAGTATATTCTGTATATTCCCCAGTTATATATATACACTATATACACACTGTATATGTATAAAGTGTATATAGTGTATATTCAGGCATCGCCTTGTAAAGAACGACAGAGTATATTCTGTATATAGTGTATATAGTGTATATATATACACTATATACACACTGTATATGTATAAAGTGTATATAGTGTATATAGTGTATATATTCAGCCTGAATATACACTATATACACTATATACACTATATACACTTTATACATATACAGTGTGTATATAGTGTATATATATACACTATATACAGAATATACTCTGTCGTTCAGGCATCACCTTGTAAAGAACGACAGAGTATATTCTGTATATAGTGTATATAGTGTATATATATACACTATATACACACTGTATATGTATATAGTGTATATAGTGTATATTCAGAACGACAGAGTATATTCTGTATATAGTGTATATATATACACTATATACACACTGTATATGTATAAAGTGTATATAGTGTATATTCAGGCATCACCTTGTAAAGAACGACAGAGTATATTCTGTATATAGCCGTGTATATAGTGTATATATATACACTATATACACACTGTATATGTATAAAGTGTATATAGTGTATATTCAGCCTGAATATACACTATATACACTATATACACTTTATACATATAGTGTGTATATAGTGTATATATATACACTATATACACTATATACACACTGTATATGTATAAAGTGTATATAGTGTATATTCAGCCTGAATATACACTATATACACTATATACACTATATACACTTTATACATATAGTGTGTATATAGTGTATATATATACACTATATACACTATATACAGAATATACTCTGTCGTTCAGGCATCACCTTGTAAAGAACGACAGAGTATATTCTGTATATAGTGTATATAGTGTATATATATACACTATATACACACTGTATATGTATAAAGTGTATATAGTGTATATAGTGTATATTCAGAACGACAGAGTATATTCTGTATATAGTGTATATAGTGTATACATATACACTATATACACACTGTATATGTATAAAGTGTATATAGTGTATATAGTGTATATAGTGTATATTCAGGCATCACCTTGTAAAGAACGACAGAGTATATTCTGTATATAGTGTATATAGTGTATATATATACACTATATACACACTGTATATGTATAAAGTGTATATAGTGTATATAGTGTATATTCAGGCATCACCTTGTAAAGAACGACAGAGTATATTCTGTATATAGTGTATATAGTGTATATATATACACTATATACACACTGTATATGTATAAAGTGTATATAGTGTATATAGTGTATATTCAGGCATCACCTTGTAAAGAACGACAGAGTATATTCTGTATATAGTGTATATAGTGTATACATATACACTATATACACACTGTATATGTATAAAGTGTATATAGTGTATATTCAGGCATCACCTTGTAAAGAACGACAGAGTATATTCTGTATATATAGTGTATATAGTGTATATATATACACTATATACACACTGTATATGTATAAAGTGTATATAGTGTATATAGTGTATATTCAGGCATCGCCTTGTAAAGAACGACAGAGTATATTCTGTATATAGTGTATATAGTGTATATATATACACTATATACACACTGTATATGTATAAAGTGTATATAGTGTATATTCAGCCTGAATATACACTATATACACTATATACACTTTATACATATACAGTGTGTATATAGTGTATATATATACACTATATACACTATATACAGAATATACTCTGTCGTTCAGACATCACCTTGTAAAGAACGACAGAGTATATTCTGTATATAGTGTATATAGTGTATATATATACACTATATACACACTGTATATGTATAAAGTGTATATAGTGTATATAGTGTATATTCAGAACGACAGAGTATATTCTGTATATAGTGTATATAGTGTATACATATACACTATATACACACTGTATATGTATAAAGTGTATATAGTGTATATAGTGTATATTCAGGCATCACCTTGTAAAGAACGACAGAGTATATTCTGTATATAGTGTATATAGTGTATATATATACACTATATACACACTGTATATGTATAAAGTGTATATAGTGTATATAGTGTATATAGTGTATATAGTGTATATTCAGAACGACAGAGTATATTCTGTATATAGTGTATATAGTGTATACATATACACTATATACACACTGTATATGTATAAAGTGTATATAGTGTATATAGTGTATATTCAGGCATCACCTTGTAAAGAACGACAGAGTATATTCTGTATATAGTGTATATAGTGTATATATATACACTATATACACACTGTATATGTATAAAGTGTATATAGTGTATATAGTGTATATTCAGGCATTGCCTTGTAAAGAACGACAGAGTATATTCTGTATATAGTGTATATATATACACTATATACACACTATATGTATAAAGTGTATATATATACACGATATACACACTATATGTATAAAGTGTATATAGTGTATATTCAGGCATCACCTTGTAAAGACCTGAATATACACTATATACAGAATAGACATATACAAATATAAAGTGTATATTTTTATTTCTATACAGTAGTGTATATTTATACAGAATATACATGGAAATATACAATGGTATATTCTGTATATTCTGCAATATCGCGCCTTAGTGAGAAATAAATGCCAGGAGTGAAATGGTTGTTTGCAAGGGGAGCCTACACAAAACATCTTAGGAAAATTGCACCTCGAAATCGGTGCAAGAATCCTGGTGCAAACATGGCGCGAAATACAGTGTTTGTATGGGAATTCAATGTCAAATAAAATCCGTAAAATCGATTTTCGGAAATATTCATCAGATACAAACTTAAGATACCAGGTATAAGATTAACTGATCGAAATTTGAGGGATGTAGCTGTGCTGGGTAGCGTGCAATCATGTTTTCAGTTTGCCATACATTTCGTCATTTGTGAGTCAAAGTCCGCGGGCTTTTCAGGGTAATGACTTATCTCCTTGTAAACAGTCCCTTAGATAATCACAGCTAGATAATTAGTTTAATTCCCTAGATACCACTGTTATTTCGAGGTAGCAAAGGCTAGCCGCATTGATTGCCGGTTTACCTATACGCCAAAATACGGTTATACTTATAGCAGTGAAAACACAGACCTCGAAAACGGTGCAATTTTCCTAACCTATACTGTCCTAAGATGTTAATTTTTTTTGTGTAGGCTCCTTGCAAACAACCATTTGTTTCTTACTCAAGCCTTTACCCTGCTAGCTGATTGCTTTGCCCGTGTTATGTTTTTGGGGTCTGGGGTGTCTCGAAAACCCCACTAACTTCAATTTTTGTTTTGTTTTCAACAACAAACACTTTTAGCTTCAAACTGCCTTTGACTATCTACAAGACTGACAACCAAGTGACCACACAGGAAAGACTCTCAGCCTATTTTTGAAGCAAAATTCAGTACATTGGGAATTTCGTGTACTGGAATTATATACCTCGTCTAGTCTGGAAAGAAAAGTAGTGTCAAATCTCCACTTCCCTGAAGACCCTCTTGCAGCTGACTGGAGAAACTAGCTCTTATAGAGAAGGACCCAAAAGACATTCACATATTAAGTGGTTTGTTGAAAATATGCAGTCAACTGGGAAAGTACTGTACAGAAAATTACAGAATGCAGTTGTAATATAATTCAGTTTACCTAGTATTTATAATTATTGACCTTTTCTTTGCAGTACTTTCTGAAGTGACTACTCATTTTATTACTGATTTTTATCATTGATATGTACTGAATCGATCCAATTATTTTGAATATTAGGATTAATACAGTGCATGTAAGTTGCCAGGTTTACTGTGTATATAAAACTGAACTTGTTATATTAAACACAATTCAACTAAAGCATCAAGTTGTTTTCACTTAGCTTACTTTATTTTTAGCCACTGAATTGAATTGAACATCTCATGAAATTGAAATAACAAAAGTACATGAACCATTGAAAATGATTATTATGAAAACAAACAACCTTTATATCCCATACAACAGGGTAGCAACAGCCCTGATTACATACTTGGGCTGTTACAGTGTATGAACAGCGTTGCTACAGGGTGGCTACCTGGTGCCAATTTACGGGCTGTAACGGGGCTTAAACAGCCCTGACTTCAACTTGGGCTGTTACAGTGTACGAACAAGGTTGTTACAGGGTGGTTACCAGGTGCCAATTTACGAGCTGTAACAAGGTTGTTACCAAAAAAAATACTGGGCCTGTGACAGGGTTGTAACAGGGTTGTAATAAGGCTTTTAAATTGTTTGCTGCTGGGACATTACACAGGGCTGTTACAGTGTACGAACAGGGTTGTTACAGGGTGGTTACCTGGTGCCAATTTACGGGCTGTAACAAGGCTTTCAGTGGGTATTAACAGGGATGCAACAGGGTTATCAATGCAGCCCTATTCCAGGGGTGCTACAGGGATCTTACAGGGTATTTTTTTTCTTAAGGGTATGTATATATTTTAATTACATGTATCACAATTTGATACTTCTTGCAACATTGTACATTGTAAAGTGCTTTAATTTGGAACGTTGTTTTGTTCTTGCAGCGGCTATAAGGAAGCTGAGTTGGTCTGGAATCCCCATGGCTGTACGACCAACAACATGGCAGCTGTTGTCAGTGAGTAACCAATACATGTACAATTGTATTAGTACAGTACCGCCTGGAATTATTGAAGCATCGGGTCGCGGTCAAACCGCGGTAATACCGCGGTCATTGGTCGCGGTATTACCGCACCACGGACGAGGTTTTACCGCGGTAAAGCCGAGGCTTTATCGCGGTCAAATTATTCACCGCAATGAAAGCCGCGGTCAAAATCCGCGGTCATGACACAATACTGTAGTATTGTGCAAAAGTCATGCAAACGTATTTCGACGAATTTCGCTCTTTGTTCCTACGAATGTCGCCGAAATTTCGACGATATTTCGTTCAGATTGTCAAACGAAAATTCGGACCAGGTTATCGAAATATCGTGACCCGAAATTTCGCGTACGTGTTCATTGCCCAGTTTTGGATTTTAACCTTTCTTTCACTAGGATTAACGCGTGACAAATTCGAATTCATGACAAACAGTTTTACAAACGTACAGTAAGATGGTTTTGGTAAATAACCTGCGTGCCAGAGGCGTCAAAAAGTCAAGATTCTTAATAAAAGTCCCCGTCAATCGTGAACTGTCAGCCAGATGCGTGTCTCATTTCTGACACAAATACCGCGGGGGCGCAATTAATTTCCATTTACGCGAACTGACTGATCTGATCCGATGCATTACACTCGTTCTCAATAACATGTGCAGGTTCGAAATTGAATTTCCAACGGAAAACGTCAATTTGGTGGATGTCACTCAACTATATTTCTATGGCAACACTGGTCTGCATGGTTCGATCACTGAAATTCTCCAAGACGGACACGAGGGATGTTTGAAAATAGAATTTGCTGAAGGAGATGAAGCAGAATCTCAATACTACGAAAACGTCGCCATACAACTCCCAGATGTGGAGGAAACATAAATAGTGTAGCAGGTCAACGAAATCGTAAGTAATTTGAGGCGACATACATGTAGGTAGAGAAATGGCGGATACTAAGCCGAAAAAACGATTGTTTTTTGCTTGAATTCCTCACCGAAATGTCAGTCGAGAGTGGAGAGCATTGCCGATAATCCATGTCCTGAGAGTTTCAAAAACAAAATTTGCCCTGTCGAATGTTGTATCCATGCCTGGAGCTCGTCGAGGTAGAGCTCGAGGGTCGGTATTGCTCGATAAAAATAGGCCTCTTATAAGGAGCATATCTGCAACTGGATGAATAAAAATAACTATAATTATTTTTCCAAGACCTTTGAAAGCTATATAAACAATCAGATTTCTTATACACAAACCGCTCGCTCACACATAAAGTTTATGCGATTTCCCTATTTTGATCTTATACACAAACCGCTCGCTCACACATAAAGTTTATGCGATTTCCCTATTTTGATCTTAAACACAAACCGCTCGCTCACACATAAAGTTTATGCGATTTCTTATACACAAACCGCTCGCTCACACATAAAGTTTATGCGATTTCTTATACACAAACCGCTCGCTCACACAAAGCTTATGTGATTTCCCTATTTTGCACTGAAACCCTTGGCTCTAAGCATGATTACTCTCCATCTAAGCGACTTTGGGAAAGACTTTGCCATGTTTATAAAATGCTAGTTACCCGAGGTTCACTTCAAACTCCATGGAAACCGTTTGATTGACATCCACCAGAAACGACTTCGAAGTCAAGAGTTTCGTTTCGAACCTGCACGTGTTATTGAGAACGAGTATAAAGCTCTTTTAATTCAAAAGGAATTGCACTTTCCCAGTAGAAGTTTTCTGGTAAGAGTATAGAAGTTTTTGCACGTCTTTCAATATGACAAACGTTGCTTCATAACTCTGTTGATGTTCTGTAAAATTTCAGACTGACACGTTCACGCCTGACTGATTGCACGTGGAAATTCAGAAGAGTTGAGATTTTAATACACAAACATTTACAATGATTTCTGCCGAAACATTTTAATTCTAGTAACAAGACAAGGATCTGCCGTAAATGTGAAACTACACTGAAGCAAAAGTTTATTTGGTGTTATGTTTTGCGCTCAGCGGAGAATCTTTTAGAATCTTTTATTTTCGCCGTTCATTCTGAACTCTAACGGCGGGTTAGAATCTTAAAGATTCTAAAGTCTTAATTAGTTTCACCGATGAGTGCTTCTTTACCCGCCGTTTGAGTTCTTAATGAAGCGAAAATAAAAGATTCTAAAGTCTTAGTTTCACCGAATAGTTCTTCTTTACCCGCCGTTTGAGTTCTGAATGAAGCGAAAATAAAAGATTCTAAAGTCTTAGTTTCACCGATGAGTGCTTCTTTACCCGCCGTTGGAGTTCTGAATGAAGCGAAAATAGATTCTAAAGTCTTTAGTTTCACCGACGAGTTCTTCTTTACCCGCCGTTTGAGTTCTGAATGAAGCGAAAATAAAAGATTCTAAATCTAAAGTCTTAGTTTCACCGATGAGTGCTTCTTTACCCGCCGTTGGAGTTCTGAATGAAGCGAAAATAGATTCTAAAGTCTTTAGTTTCACCGACGAGTTCTTCTTTACCCGCCGTTTGAGTTCTGAATGAAGCGAAAATAAAAGATTCTAAATCTAAAGTCTTAGTTTCACCGATGAGTGCTTCTTTACCCGCCGTTTGAGTTCTGAATGAAACGAAAATAAAAGATTCTAAAGTTAACAGCGGTGTTGAATAAAGAATGAAAAGAACGCCGAGTCATCGCTACATCTTCACACTAAAGTCAATGATTTCGGCGTGATACAAATCTCAGCGGCCGCGGCCGTGACCGCGGCCAACTAATTACCGCAGTTTACCGCGGTTTTACCGCGGTATTACCGCGGTAATACCGCGGTAATACCGCGGTCATTCTGAGGTCAAACCGCGGTATTACCGCGGTCATTGGACGCGGTAAAACCGCGGTCATTGGACGCGGTAAAACCGCGGTAAATGCTTCAATAATTCCAGGCGGTACTGTATATGTTGCAGTTGAAATTGACCATTCTGTTCAATTTGACCATGAGTCAAAACAAACTAGTTCAATTTGACCATCGGTCATATTCAACTAGTTCAATTTTACCTGGTCAAACCAACCTACATGTAGGTCAATTCAACCTACATTGTACACCTTTGGACATGACTCTTGCAACACTAATCCTTTAATTGTTATGGACCAGAAGCAGCGTGCAACCCTGAAGTTCCTCTCTCCCCCCTTCCACCCCCCATTCAATGTTGGGAGAAAAAAGTGACCAAACCAGTACAAAAGTTTATCCAACATTGAAATGAGGGGGTGCGGGGGACGTGTTCCAACTATTCATGTCCAAAGCTGTAGGTCAAATTGACCCAGGTTTCGCTATCAATGATTCTAAAAAAATCCATTCTCCCCTCCCTCCCTTCCTTCCATTCCTTCCCTCCTCTCTCTCCCCTCCTATATACTTACATGTACCTTTCATCCACATTTATTATATAAGTAACTTAAACCAGAACCCAGATCCTCTCAGGTCAACAAGTCAACACTACAGGAAGTACAGTACCGGCAGGAATTATAGGGACATTTACCGCAGCTGTGCCGCATGCAATGCCCGCAGTTTTACCGCGAAAAACCGAGGTTATTTTTTAGGTGGCCGCGGTCATTTTTGAGGTGACCGCGCTCACTTTTGAGGTAACCGCGGTCACTTTTGCGATCGCTGCGGTGGTCGTGCTGCGGCGCTAACCGCAACCTCATGTAACATCTACATGTACATCTCATACATTCTATTTTGAAGCAGTTGGCTTCGTTAGAACGTGAACGTGAACAGCGGTCTCGAGTAAGAAAGACAACTTAGGAAAGTTAACAGAAGATTGTTAGCGTGCCGTGTGTTAAGAAATGCTTATTTTGAAGCAGTTGGCTTCGTTAGTTAATAAGAACGCGAATGGCGGTCTTGAGTAGAAAGACGACTGATGAAGTGTGATCAAGAACAAAAGTTAGTGGCCCGTGTCTTACGAAATGTTTATTTTGAAGCAGTTGGCTTCGTTAGTTGATAATAATTAACAGAAGATTATTAGCGCGCCGTGGCTTAAGAAAATTTAATGCTTATTTTGAAGCAGTTGGCTTCGTTACAGTATTGTGCAAAAGTCATGCAAACATATTTCGACGAATTTTGCTCTTTGTTCAGCGACATTTCGACGATATTTCCCTTTATATTGTCAAATGAAAATTCGGACCGAGTTATCGAAGTATCGGCAAACGTGTGTGTTCATTGCACAATTTTGTATTTTAACCTTTCTTTCACCAGGATTTCGAATTCATAGCAAACAGTTTTACAAACGTACAGTAAGATGGTTTTGGTAAATACCTAGCCTGCTTGCAGGCGGTGGAGGGTGTTTTTTTGCGCAGCAAACGGATCATCGAAGCGGCCGCCATATTGGCCGAGCGTGATTGAGACCTGGGATCGAATGACAAATGGAGGAGGGTGGGGGAGAACAAGCAGATCTGAAAGACCGCCTGCACGAAAGCCCCTGGTTTCTGAGTACAAAAGTTAGATCCCGTCCACCAGCGGACGGGGTATATGATTGGCTGAAACGGTGTCAATCAAAGCTTATCGCGGCAAGTGTTGAAAGCAAGGAATAAGTGTAGCCTGCGAAGCGGCGTAACTAGAATAAGAGTTGTGTAGTGAGCTTGCAGTTGATAAAATATGGCGAATAATACAAAAGGCTTTGTCTTTTTTGAAGACTAAGGTGAAGTACCCTGGTTGCAGAGGTTTTCTAGAGAGAACAGCCACGGAGAAAGAGCCGCGAAGGCGGCGAACTGCGAGAGGTTTGTTGTCGAGTTCTCTTTTCGCAAGTTCGTAAACCGTAAATATCAGGCTCTGCATATAGCTTCCTCCTACTCCATTTTCAAAGTTATCTCCTTCGCCTTAATCCTGGTTCCAGAGGTTTTCTAGAGAGAACACAGCTGCTCGCTTCTTTCTCCGCGGCTGGATATAGGTACTTTGAAAACAGAGCAGGAGGAAGCTAGTATACAGAGCCTTTATTTTGTCTTAGAATTTAACAACCTGACCTGAGAATTGTGACCTGTACTTTAAAACTGCAGTTCTGGCTGTGCTTTCGACAGGTTTGGAAAGAGTATGATATGTACGGTAAAGAGAACTTGACAACGATCCATGATTTAATTCGCCACTGAAAAGTATTGTTGTTGACCAAATTGCAGAGATGCAAACCGGCTATTGACTTCACAGCCGCTGAACTAGGAAATAATCAGAAATCCACCTCAAACATTTATGCAACGGTCATCCATTTCTTTCGGCAAACATTCACTAAGATGGACTTCGAGTTGTCAGAGAAAGACGATCACAACATTTACCTGACTTTTGTGTACTTTGCACTCGTAGTTTGTTTGTCCACGAGTTCTTCAATATCGAGTTCCAGACAAAACAATTGTCTCCATCGGAGTTTTCTTTGAAGTTTAGAGATTTTTCGATCCTGTATTTATCTTTATGCGAGCTTAATTCTTTTAAGAAAGGAAACAGCCGCTTGTGTGGCACCTGACTGCGGTGCTGGCGGCTTTGTGAAGCAGCTTGTATTAAATGTATGTATTTCGGAGGATTTGCAAACTCTCTGAGAGACTGATAGGGCGAACGCAACAAGCTAAAACCGAACTGTCTACATATACATGTACAGTACCGCCTGGAATTATTGAAGCATCAGGTCGCGGTCAAACCGCGGTAATACCGCGGTCATTGGACGCGGTATTACCGCACCATGGACGAGGTTTTACCGCGGTAAAGCCGAGGCTTTATCGCGGTCAAATTATTCACCACAATGAAAGCCGCGGTCAAAATCCGCGGTCATGACACAATACTGTAGTATTGTGCAAAAGTCATGCAAACGTATTTCGACGAATTTCGCTCTTTGTTCCTACGAATGTCGCCGAAATTTCGACGGGCAAATTTTCGTTCGAAATTTCGACGAAGAATTGATCAGATACGCGAAAATTCGAATGCCAAGGCGAAATATCGCCAACCTGCGAGCGACATTTCGACGATATTTCGTTCAGATTGTCAAACGAAAATTCGGACCAGGTTATCGAAATATCGTGATCCGAAATTTCCCGTACGTGTTCATTGCCCAGTTTTGTATTTTAACCTTTCTTTCACTAGGATTAACGCGTGACAAATTCGAATTCATGACAAACAGTTTTACAAACGTACAGTAAGATGGTTTTGGTAAATAACCTGCGTGCCAGAGGCGTCAAAAAGTCAAGATTCTTAATAAAAGTCCCCGTCAATCGTGAACTGTCAGCCAGACGCGTGTCTCATTTCTGACACAAATACCGCGGGGGCGCAATTACTTTCCATTTACGCGAACTGACTGATCTGATCCGATGC
Organism: Actinernus sp. WN-2022; assembly: GCA_030867875.1. Lineage (NCBI taxonomy): Eukaryota > Metazoa > Cnidaria > Anthozoa > Actiniaria > Actinernidae > Actinernus > Actinernus sp. WN-2022. Next base: position 27,283,818 of record JAOWCC010001634.1, read on the forward strand.
ATTAAAGCTCTTTTAATTCAAGAGGAATTGCACTTTCCCAGTAGAAGTTTTCTGGTAAGAGTATAGAAGTTTTTGCACGTCTTTCAATATGACAAACGTTGCTTCATAACTCTGTTATGTTCTGTAAACTTTCAGACTGACACGTTCACGCCTGACTGATTGCACGTGGAAATTCAGAAGAGTTGAGATTTTAATACACAAACAATACAATACAATAAACTTTATTTTCTTCGAATTTAAGGTAGCAAATTACAAGATGCTAATATCTCCGAAATCCAATAAAATAACTAAAATAAATATAAAATAAAATAGAGATACATTTACTCCTGTATATATACATTTGGATATATTAACTACAAAATATAAATTTAAGTTGTAAATTCAATGAAATGATTACTAAAGAAATAAGATATACAATGTGTGGAATCATAGTAATAATAAATGAAGCTATAGTATGCTGAATAAAGGTCTAATATATAACGCTATATACATGATGTAGTGATAAATATAAAATTAAAGGTAATATATAATTAATCTGATCTACAGAAGGAACAACAGTCATTGGTAAAGTTAGTTTTAGAAATAGCTGTTTTAAAGGTTTTTATACTTGGAGAGGATCTGATAGAGTCACTTAAGGAGTTCCAAAGTTTGCTGCCATTATAATGAAAGGAATGTAGTCCATGTTTGGTAGTTTGTACTCTTGGTATATCAACAGAAAGATGACCACGGAGATTACAGGTTAATGAACGTTTAGTTATGAGGTCTGTGATATAGCTGGGAGCAATTCCATGTATGGATTTATATACTAAAGTTAAAGTGTCATGAATTCTTCTGTTATGGAGGGTAGGGTGATTTAGCTGTTGGAGTAAGTGATCATATGTGCTAGTAAAGTCATTGAAAACAAAGCGTAAACTCCTTTCATTAAGCTTTTCTAGTTTAGTAGAATTCCGCTTACCACAATGATTCCAGACCACAGAACAGTAGTTAAGTTGTGGAAGAAGATAAGCATTATATAGTTTGATCTTGGTATTGGTATCAATTAATTTCTTGTGCCGTTTGATGACCTGAAGTTGACTACTAACTTTGCGCACAGTATCAGCCACGTGATTGTTAAAATTAAGGTCATTATCAATGGTAACTCCTAATAGTTTAAAGCTATCAACCGTGGTGATCGCTCGATTATCTATGCGATAAAGTGGGTTTTCAGTGGTGTTACCCAGTGACATGGTTAAGCACTTGTCAGAATTTATCTTGAGACCGTTACAGCTAAACCATTGGGAAACAGTTTGAAGGTCAGTATTTAAATTATGATAAATTAGAGCAGGATCTTTGCCAGTTGCAAAAAGCTGTGTATCATCAGCATAAGCACTTATTTTAGAATCTAATGTAGTAATGAGAAGGTCATTAAGAAAAATATTAAAAAGGAGAGGACCGAACACTGAACCTTGTGGAATGCCTCTATAGAGTAAATTCCAATTAGAAAATTGATCACCGATCTTGATTCTTTGGTAGCGGTCTGTTAAGTAGCTACGAATGAATAAAAGACTAAAGTTCGAAACACCATATGCTTTGAGTTTGGCTAGCAATAATTCATGAGGGATACTGTCAAAAGCTTTGGATAGATCTATCCCAATAATTGATGCAAATTCTTTCTTATCAAGAGCTGATCTAAATTCTTCAAGTATGTGCACTAAGGTGGTCTCGCAACTGTAGTATTTACGATAAGCAGATAAAAAACTAGATAATTTGTCTGTGAAGAAATTGTTAAGCTGCGTGGTAAGAATACGTTCAAATATATTATTAAAAGCTGGTAAAACAGTAATAGGTCTGTAGTTAGATTTAGAATATTCAGTGCCTTTCTTAAATACAGGTGTAATCTGTCCATATTTCCAGGACTTAGGAAAGCAATTGGAAGAAATAGAAAAATTAAATAAATTGCAAAGAGGTATGGCAATGATACTGATGCTATCCTTAATGAGACGTACAGGGATGTTGTCATAACCCATAGTTTTAGATGTTGATAAAGATCGGACGACGTCAGATATTGTGTTAGGTTGAACTGGCTCAAAACTAAATTCCTTGGACTTGCTATTGGACATAAAATCTCTGATATTATGTATACTAGGGTGGTTAGAGTAATTTATACCATACTGGTTAGTATCCGGTACAGGAAAATCTCTGACAATATCAATAAAATAATCATTAAAAATATTAGCTACATGTATATGCTGCTTATCAGTGATAAATTCATTGTTCTCCTGTAGTACAATGTCATTTACTTGCCCTCGTTTCGATTTGAAGAGAGAGCCAAATACCTTCCAGAAGTCCTTGGGTTTAGATGCAATATTTTCAGCTTTGTGATGGTAGTAATTTGTTATGGCTTTAATAATTTGTTATGGCTTTGTAATTTGTTATGGCTTTAAAATTTGTTATGGCTTTAAAATTTACAATGATTTCTGCCGAAACCTTTTAATACTAGTAACAAGACAAGGTCTGCCGTAAATGTGAAACTACACTGAAGCAAAAGTTTATTTGGTGTTATGTTTTGCGCTCAGCGGAGAATCTTTTAGAATCTTTTATTTTCGCCGTTCATTCAGAACTCTAACGGCGGGTTAAGATTCTAAAGTCTTAATTAGTTTCACCGATGAGTGCTTCTTTACCCGCCGTTTGAGTTCTGAATGAAGCGAAAATAAAAGATTCTAAAGTCTTAGTTTCACCGATGAGTGCTTCTTTACCCGCCGTTGGAGTTCTGAATGAAGCGAAAATAAAAGATTCTAAAGTCTTAGTTTCACCGACGAGTTCTTCTTTACCCGCCGTTTGAGTTCTGAATGAAGCGAAAATAAAAGATTCTAAATCTAGAGTCTTAGTTTCACCGATGAGTGCTTCTTTACCCGCCGTTTGAGTTCTGAATGAAACGAAAATAAAAGATTCTAAAGTTAACAGCGGTGTTGAATAAAGAATGAAAAGAACGCCGAGTCATCGCTACATCTTCACACTAAAGTCAATGATTTCGGCGTGATACAAATCTCAGCGGCCGTGACCGCGGCCGTGACCGCGGCCGTGACCGCGGCCAACTAATTACCGCAGTTTACCGCGGTTTTACCGAGGTATTACCGCGGTAATACTGCGGTCATTCTGAGGTCAAACCGCGGTAATACCGCGGTCATTGGACGCGGTAAAAGCTTCAATAATTCCAGGCGGTACTGTATATCTAAAGTGGTACTGTCGCAGTCCTTTCCATGGAGAACTTTGAACAAAAATAGCTGGTTTTATTGAAATTTCCATAAGAACCACCTATTGAAAATTTTACTAGCATTTTGCATTGCATTTGACAGCGAGCGAAGTTTGTTTTGAATATTGCATGCATTTCAATCAAACCAAATCAAAATTGGCAGGCTGTCACACGTCTACTCCTATTGGTCAATTAAGAATGGGTTACAAGTTAACGGAAATCATGTGCGTGTTGGGCGGAATTCAGAAACCTGGGGCTTTCGTGCAGGCGGTCTTTCAGATCTGCTTGTTCTCCCCCACCCCCCTCCCCACTCCATTTGTCATTCGATCCCAGGTCTCAATCACGCTCGGCCAATATGGCGGCCGCTAATTCGACGTTCCGTTTGCTGCGCGAAAAAACACCCTCCACCGCCTGCAAGCAGGCTAGTAAATACCCTGCGTGCATAGGCGTCAAAAAGTCAAGATTCTTACTGCACAGTATAATAAAAGTTCCTGTCAATCGTGAACTGTCAGCCAGACGCGTGTCTCATTTCTGACACAAATACCGCGGGCGCAAGTAATTACCATTTACGCGAATTGACTGATCTGATCCAATGCATTAAAGCTCTTAATTCGAAAGGAATTGCACTTTCCCAGTAGAAGTTTTCTGGTAAGAGTATAGAAGTTTTTGCACGTCTTTCAATATGACAAACATTGCTTCAAAACTCTGTCGATGTTCTGTGAAAAATCAGAATGACACGTTCACACCTGACTGACTGCACGTGGAAATTCAGACTCCAAGAAGAGTTGAGAATTTAATACGCAAACATTTACAATTATTTCTGCCGAAACCTTTTGATACTAGTAACAAGACAAGGGTCTGCCGTAAATGTGAAACTACACTGAAGCAAAAGTTTATTTGGTGTTATGCTTCGTTAGTTAATAAGAACGCCAACGGCGGTCTCGAGTAAGAAAGACAACTTACGAAAGTTAACAGAAGATTGTTAGTGGGCCAGGTCTCTCAAGAAATGCTTATTTTGAAGCAGTTGGTTTCGTTAGTTAATAAGAACGCGAACGGCGGTCTCGAGTAAGAAAGACAACTTACGAAAGTTAACAGAAGATTGTTAGCGTGCTGTGTGTTAAGAAATGCTTATTTTGAAGCAGTTGGCTTCGTTAGTTAATAAGAACGCGAATGGCGGTCTTGAGTAGAAAGACGACTGATGAAGTGTGATCAAGAACAAAAGTTAGTGGCCCGTGTCTTACGAAATGTTTATTTTGAAGCAGTTGGCTTCGTTAGTTGATAATAATTAACAGAAGATTATTAGCGCGCCGTGGCTTAAGAAAATTTAATGCTTATTTTGAAGCAGTTGGCTTCGTTACAGTATTGTGCAAAAGTCATGCAAACATATTTCGACGAATTTCGCTCTTTGTTCAGCGACATTTCGACGATATTTCCCTTTATATTGTCAAATGAAAATTCGGACCGAGTTATCGAAGTATCGGCAAACGTGTGTGTTCATTGCACAATTTTGTATTTTAACCTTTCTTTCACCAGGATTTCGAATTCATAGCAAACAGTTTTACAAACGTACAGTAAGATGGTTTTGGTAAATACCTAGCCTGCTTGCAGGCGGTGGAGGGTGTTTTTTTGCGCAGCAAACGGATCATCGAAGCGGCCGCCATATTGGCCGAGCGTGATTGAGACCTGGGATCGAATGACAAATGGAGGAGGGTGGGGGGAGAACAAGCAGATCTGAAAGACCGCCTGCACGAAAGCCCCTGGTTTCTGAGTACAAAAGTTAGATCCCGTCCACCAGCGGACGGGGTATATGATTGGCTGAAACGGTGTCAATCAAAGCTTATCGCGGCAAGTGTTGAAAGCAAGGAATAAGTGTAGCCTGCGAAGCGGCGTAACTAGAATAAGAGTTGTGTAGTGAGCTTGCAGTTGATAAAATATGGCGAATAATACAAAAGGCTTTGTCTTTTTTGAAGACTAAGGTGAAGTACCCTGGTTGCAGAGGTTTTCTAGAGAGAACAGCCACGGAGAAAGAGCCGCGAAGGCGGCGATCGGCGAACTGTGAGAGGTTTGTTGTCGAGTTCTCTTTTCGCAAGTTCGTAAACCGTAAATATCAGGCTCTGCATATAGCTTCCTCCTACTCCATTTTCAAAGTTATCTCCTTCGCCTTAATCCTGGTTCCAGAGGTTTTCTAGAGAGAACACAGCTGCTCGCTTCTTTCTCCGCGGCTGGATATAGGTACTTTGAAAACAGAGCAGGAGGAAGCTAGTATACAGAGCCTTTATTTTGTCTTAGAATTTAACAACCTGACCTGAGAATTGTGACCTGTACTTTAAAACTGCAGTTCTGGCTGTGCTTTCGACAGGTTTGGAAAGAGTATGATATGTACGGTAAAGAGAACTTGACAACGATCCATGATTTAATTCGCCACTGAAAAGTATTGTTGTTGACCAAATTGCAGAGATGCAAACCGGCTATTGACTTCACAGCCGCTGAACTAGGAAATAATCAGAAATCCACCTCAAACATTTATGCAACGGTCATCCATTTCTTTCGGCAAACATTCACTAAGATGGACTTCGAGTTGTCAGAGAAAGACGATCACAACATTTACCTGACTTTTGTGTACTTTGCACTCGTAGTTTGTTTGTCCACGAGTTCTTCAATATCGAGTTCCAGACAAAACAATTGTCTCCATCGGAGTTTTCTTTGAAGTTTAGAGATTTTTCGATCCTGTATTTATCTTTATGCGAGCTTAATTCTTTTAAGAAAGGAAACAGCCGCTTGTGTGGCACCTGACTGCGGTGCTGGCGGCTTTGTGAAGCAGCTTGTATTAAATGTATGTATTTCGGAGGATTTGCAAACTCTCTGAGAGACTGATAGGGCGAACGCAACAAGCTAAAACCGAACTGTCTACATATACATGTATATCTAAAGTGGTACTGTCGCAGTCCTTTCCATGGAGAACTTTGAACAAAAATAGCTGGTTTTATTGAAATTTCCGTAAGAACCACCTATTGAAAATTTTACTAGCATTTTGCATTGCATTTGACAGCGAGCGAAGTTTGTTTTGAATATTGCATGCATTTCAATCAAACCAAATCAAAATTGGCAGGCTGTCACACGTCGACTCCTATTGGTCAATTAAGAATGGGTTACAAGTTAACGGAAATCATGTGCGTGGTGGGCGGAATTCAGAAACCTGGGGCTTTCGTGCAGGCGGTCTTTCAGATCTGCTTGTTCTCCCCCACCCCCCACCCCCCTCCCCACTCCATTTGTCATTCGATCCCAGGTCTCAATCACGCTCGGCCAATATGGCGGCCGCTAATTCGACGTTCCGTTTGCTGCGCGAAAAAACACCCTCCACCGCCTGCAAGCAGGCTAGTAAATACCCTGCGTGCATAGGCGTCAAAAAGTCAAGATTCTTACTGCACAGTATAATAAAAGTTCCTGTCAATCGTGAACTGTCAGCCAGATGCGTGTCTCATTTCTGACACAAATACCGCGGGCGCAAGTAATTACCATTTACGCGAATTGACTGATCTGATCCAATGCATTAAAGCTCTTAATTCGAAAGGAATTGCACTTTCCCAGTAGAAGTTTTCTGGTAAGAGTATAGAAGTTTTTGCACGTCTTTCAATATGACAAACATTGCTTCAAAACTCTGTCGATGTTCTGTGAAAAATCAGAATGACACGTTCACACCTGACTGACTGCACGTGGAAATTCAGACTCCAAGAAGAGTTGAGAATTTAATACGCAAACATTTACAATTATTTCTGCCGAAACCTTTTGATACTAGTAACAAGACAAGGGTCTGCCGTAAATGTGAAACTACACTGAAGCAAAAGTTTATTTGGTGTTATGCTTCGTTAGTTAATAAGAACGCCAACGGCGGTCTCGAGTAAGAAAGACAACTTACGAAAGTTAACAGAAGATTGTTAGTGGGCCAGGTCTCTCAAGAAATGCTTATTTTGAAGCAGTTGGTTTCGTTAGTTAATAAGAACGCGAACGGCGGTCTCGAGTAAGAAAGACAACTTACGAAAGTTAACAGAAGATTGTTTACGAGAAATTTAATGCCGTGATCGTTCTTTGGGTAATTAGGCTCAATGCATAAGCTGTTTGTCATCCATCACATTCAAAGCTTTCAAGTACAAAGACTGCTAACAACGTACATGTATTTCCATTGCGGCACCGCGGCAAGCACCTCGGTTTATCACCTCAGTTTGCAACCGCGGCGTCCTCAAAAACTACCGCGGTCATTTGTGCAGTGACCGTGGCGCCGTACTGCAGCTCCGCATCTGGTGCACAAGGTTTTTCTGCGGTCGGATGTTCAATATAATTCCCGGCGGTACTGTAGTAACCCACATGGAATCTGTCATGAAACTCCATTTTTTGTTTGTTTTAGTTTGCTTCAAACAATAAATAATCATGTGAACTAATCCAAATCCTACCCCTACATTAAAACCCTAACCGTCAACAATGTGTGCTCACTAATTTGTTTGAGTCAAATTAAACTAGTTTGTTTTGACCATGGTCAATTTGAACTAGTTTGGTTTGACCGGGTCAAATTGACCTACAATGTACATGTACATGTAGTTTGAATTGACCAGGTCAAATTGAACTAGTTTGTTTTGACCCATGGTCAAATTGAACTGAATGGTCAATTTCAATTACAACATATATACCACACCAGTGAATATCACTTTTCACGCACTCTGATTGGCAGTGAATATGACTTCATATTCACCTCCGAGCGAAGGAGTGATCACCTTGCCCGAGTTTTTGTCCATTTGACAGAAAATAAAATAACTACATGTATTTGGTGCTGGCTATTCACTGGTGTGTGGTATATACTAAAACAATGACAATTATAAACCTCAGTGTTGGTGAATAGTGACCTTGGATATTTACCTTGCCGAAGCGGCTTGGTAAATATCCACCACTATTCACCTCCACATCGGTGAATAATTATTGTTAATTATACAATGTACATTTGTACCTTACAAATAATCATCCAATCAAATGTGTGTATTACTAATTAGGGTCACACATATCATGCCAGCCCAATATTTTGCCATGTACATGTAGGACAGTATATATGTTGTGCACAGTTCAAATATGATCTCAGTTCAAATTATTTTTGAACCAGTTCAAATGTTTTTGAACTAGGGAAATTATTTTTGAACTGTTTTTTTTTTCAAGATGTAGTTATGATGATTATTAAAGGAGGATTATAGTCTGTGTTTAACTTAGTGACTTAGCCCTATAAACACCCTAAATTAGTGACTTAAGCTCTAAACACCCTAAATTAGTGAACACCCATTGTGGACGGTTAGTGTGTTTTCAAATGTAGGATTAGGATTTGATTGGAAGATTATTTGTTCAGTATACAAAATGTAATAGAACACTTTACATACATGTATTGACTCTTCTTAATATTTATGCAACTATCTAATTCACTACTCGAAAACGAGGCTATCCCCGCATCGGGGATACCGCAACGTCCACCTGAGTTCAAAAGGACAATTCAGGAGTTTTCTTTTTGTCTCCAATGCATAGAAGAACACAGCAATGTTCCGTCCGCGATGCCATTTTGCTTTTCAGCTAAGAAATGATGCGGGGGTTAGCCTCGTTTTCGAGTAGCTAATTGTATGTGCATAAATATTAAGAAGAGTGAATAGGATTAATCCTCACCCAATAAGGAAAATATTTAAGTCATGACTTTTAATATTAGACTCAACCTTTGGTCTCACCCAATATTGTAGTCCAGACTTACATATTTTGCCATATTAATTGGCTTAATTGGATAAATCCAATACTGTTGGTGTACAATGTAGGAGCTATTGTTTCATTTAAAAAATGAAGTACATGTAAACAGGCTAGGCTCAGCTATGTACACAATGTAGCTAACTAGTAGGTATACCCATGTACATGATTTGGAAAAGTCTACAATGCTCCATTATTCATAATTATGGCAGGGATGTAGATAATTAATTTTATAGCCAGGCAAACAATTGAAGGGCTGTGTGCAATAAGGGTCTAAGTAATGCGTAGTCCACACGAGCAAGTTTTCCTTGACAAGTTTTCCTTGACAAGTTGCCTTGTTCAATAACTGGCATGCCAGTTTTTCAACAAGGAGACTTGTCAAGGCAAAACTTGCCATTTTTCGTCGTCTACACGAGCAAATATAACTTGTCAAGGGAAAACTTGTCAAGGAAAACTTGCTCGTGTGGACTACGCTTAACTCAGGATCACGTTCTAAATTCTCCCTTAGAAAGAAAGAATTTGAAGGAGAATTTAGAATGTGATCAGGAGTCACTTATTCCCTTATTGCACACAGCCTTTCATTTTATAAAAAAAAATCGACATCATCCAATAACATACATTGTAAGCAGTATATATTAGAATTGCTCACTGCAGTTCTGTTTGTTTCCCTTCCTCTAGGGATACTTACCAGCCAATATTGATAGGAGACAAACAACTTTAGATCGCAAACGAGAAGAGTATCACAACTTTGTGAAGAAGTACTATCCAACTAGACATGAAGAAGTTTACAGAGACACTTTTAGACAGGTTAGAGGATTGTAAGAATGCATGTATCGAGCACTGTATGATTATTATACATGTACCAGAGGTTGGGGGGGGGGGGGGGGGGGGGGGGAGGGGGGTGTCGATCTGCCCAAATTTCCAGTGGTGAGGGAGGTTACAGCAAGGCTTATATTTTCCAGAGGGTAATGCATGTAATCGTAACCGTGTGACTGCATGACGTCTTTCAATTATCATAAAAAAAAAAATTCTGTATAATTTTTTCTGTAGAATTCTGTAGAATTCAATCTGTTTGTGAGTACTCTCAAAACTTTCAAATACCTGCCTTTCCTTAAAGCCATTTAGCGATTCCTGAGGAGCGAGACAATCACTGGTTGGACGAATTGGACGACAAAACAACAAAGCAGCCATTTTGTTTTTCTCTCTCACTCAAACTGGTGAGCGTTTTGCATGCAAAAAACTCATTTCTGCAGCGAATTGAGTGATTGAAAGCTATTGACAGTTGCTTGGGTAATTATTGTCCAAGTGTAGTACAATATTTGGTCATATAAGTTGGTCTTTCACACATCAAACATTTGAAAAATATGTAACTTTACTTTGCAATCGATTTAGTGTAGTTAACCCCAGGCCCCATGCGCTAAGAACAGGTATCCCACGATTAAAACTGCTTTTTATACTTGCAGCATGAGTATTAGGTTTATTTTATTGTTGATTATGAACTGACTAAGTATTTGTATCAAAATCATAGCTGGAATTTCCAAAGGGGTGGGGAAATCCATGTGGTAAAAGTCCGGAAATTCTGGAGGGGAGGGGGGGGGGACAATTTGTAGGACCTTTTTGGAAGACCCAGGGTATGGATATTTTCTGGAACTACACAATTATTGCATAGAATGTAATTATAATAAACTACATGTATACATGTATATTGCCTTTGATAACACTAAAGATATTTACAGAACCCAAGAGCTACACTGTTGTACATTGTATAAATTATAACTGAAGTTATTTCATGTACATGTAAAGGTGTTAATTCAGTATAAATTGCACAATATCAATTACACTGTAGAAGAATGCAAGAAATGACTATGATTTTGGGGTAAACTCCCATATAGAGCGTGGTAAACTCCCATATAGAGTATGGTATGTTGCATGTGCTTGTAAAAAAATCCGCTTCAATTAGCATGTGCTCGTTGCTTGAAAATGGTGTGATAATTGTGTCAGCTGAGTGTGCTAGCTAAAATTGAAAACTTTTCACTCAAATTGCAGGTACTTTTCTTCATTTTTCTGAGGCTTTTTTATTATATATATTATTTGATAAAAATACACAAAGTTGATGATAGAGTACACTGGCGTCAGAATCTCGGGAAAAACTTTGGTTTGGAGATACTTTCTGAAAATCTTTGTTTCGGTTGCCACAGTAAACCTGAATTTCAACTTTGCACTGAATTAACTGGAAATTGGGCTGCCCTCAGCCAATCAGAATCGAGAAAATTTGTTGAGTAACTGATTAGTTTAAGCTAACCATGCACATGTAATACAGCAGCTGTGTATTTTTACTCATCATTATTTGAATTTGCATTTTGGCTCACCTACAGGCTTGCCAAATACATGTACATGTATATGAATGAAAAATACAAAGCTTTGTTTTTATAGCTGGTTAAGTAAACTCTTTTTATCAGTATATAGGCTTGTTTTTCAGCCAACACTCCAACAGCTGAAATTGAGCCTAATCTGACAGTACAGTTCATGGAACCAGTTTATATTGGTAGTAGGGGTACTGATACTCTTATTTTAAGTTCTATAGATGTACATTTGTATACTGCACATGTACATATATATGTTGGTGGTGTTAAACAGTACTAAATTGTTGTGTCTGTGTAAAATACTGTACTGTATGTAATACAATAACAGTTTCTGCCAATTTCATTTGATTGAACATGTTTTGTGTTTCCTTAACAGATCCATATTGATATACCAAGAATGAATCCTTTAATACCTTTATTTCAACAACCATTAGTCCAAGAGGTAAACCGTTATACATCTGTGTACAATATACTTGTGTATTCATTTTACAAATAAATGTACATTTGACTAATAACCAAAACTACATTTGTAAGACATTCACAACATTATTACACTGTATTGTGTTCAGGGCTTGTAATTAACTTCTTAATCCACTAGCAAGTGTCTGCTAGTAGTATTTTTTCCACTAGCAAAAATCCAGAGGGTACATGCATCTGCCATTTCATTTTGCTAGTAGTCATGTACCTACATCTGCCAACTGTACATGTACTCATACTAGTAGTTCGTATGACTGGGACAAACTACGGCATGTCTGTAGCCTTGCTGTGACCGTGCTGTAACTGTGCTGTGCTGTGCTGTATTTCTGTAATTCTGTAATTTGATTGGATTAGCAGGACAAAAACAATAGGGAAACCATGTCAATGTCACGGCATGCCGTACAGTAACCATGCTGTAGTAAGTGCTGCAGTTTGTCCCACTCATACGAAATACAATGTATGCTCTAGGCTCTACATTCACAGTATCACTTTGCTTCATGACTTACATGTACATTGTAGAATTACATTTAAACAAGAATATCTATATAATTTATACCACTACTACACTACATGTAGACGCTTCATACTTTTAATCATGCATGGTAAGAATTGAGCTTATAAACATAAATATGCCATGATTGTTCAAGGTTTTCAGTCTCCAAGTTGTACCATAAAGGAAGATTGGCTGGCACATATTTGCTGGTGAATTTTGTTTTATTAGCTTATTAATAAGTCATCTAGAATTTTGCAAGCATTAATTTCGAGCTCTGGTGCTTTGCAAGACAACAGCATACAGGAGAAATCATTAGATGATAATACCAAAATGCTAGATTTATTATATCATTTTAAGGTACATGTAGTCAATCAGTGTTCCAACTAAGCCTAATGAAGTCATGAGGCCTTCACCTCTCAAAACCTTGCATTTTATTGGACCCCATTTGGACTGCACTGACAAAGAATTCCATTGTTTTAGGGTTAGGGTTTGTATTGTTTCAGGGTTGGGCATTGTTTGGATAGCCAGTACTATTCCAGGTTCCGAGGAGGTGAAGGCCGCCCCTTTGAAGTACATGTATGCCCTCTAGATTTTCCTAGTTGTCCTACTTTTGACATTAATTTTGTTCTCATAGACATTTGAGAGAATTCTTTACATCTGGGCCATTCGTCACCCTGCTAGTGGTTATGTTCAGGGCATGAATGATCTGGTCACACCATTCTTTGTAGTGTTTTTATCAGCATATGTAGGTGAGTACAATATGTAAATACACATGATTCGCATAGGCCTTGAGAAGTCCTTGAAATAATGCCAGGTCCTTGAAAAGTCCTTGGATTTTGACAGATTGGGGTTTCTCCTTGAAAATACCTTTAATTTTTACCAGAACTCATTGGATTTTGTTGAAACCTCCTTGGATGCCAAGTGTGCGTATTATCGAATATATTATAGTTGTTTTATAAAATGTTATCTACTTGAAAAGAAAATCCTGCATGCTGAGCTAAAGTACAATGTACATAATAATAATAAGACCTATATTGCACATTAAACAGAATAATAATTGGCAAATCTACTGGCTATTTAATTACAAACATTTCGCATTTTAGCCAATAAAATTGTGCATTCTTAGGATGCTGTAATATATTACAAGCTAATATGTGAGAACTTTTGTGATTTTTTATAGATGGCGACCTAGAAAATTATGACATTCCCAGCTTATCCCAAGATATTCTTGACACAATAGAGGCTGATAGTTTTTGGTGTATGAGCAAATTACTGGATGGAATACAGGTAGAGTACATGACATTTGCACTTTTTAAAGTGCCCCAACCCCATTTTAGTTTTATGTTAGTCTAGATGAAAATTGAGGACGAAAGAAAAAGAAACAAGTTAAATCGGTATAACTCCTGGCAGATCTATAAAGCGTGATTAAAGCGATTTTGTTTCACGACCGTACAGTTTGAAGTCTTGGTCTCCTGACATAAGATCAGGCAACAAGCTACAAATATATTGTTCACTGACACTTGTTGTAGGTTCTATTGTTCCAATGCTTCTATTTTGTGTTCTGTGACTCGGTCGTGGAAAAGGCCTGGTCACTTTTCACCATGTTTAGCAAACTTCAACAAGTTGTAGACAATCAAGTGTTCGAGCAAAAAAGAAATTTCTTGCAGAATTGCTCTAAATATTATAAGAATTTATATGAAGAAATAAAAATATGGGGTTAACTGGGGCCTCCTTTGATTTTTCTTTGCATTGTTTTCCTTGTTCTTAGAAAAAAAAATATCCCGAACAGAAGAAGCACTCAATAACTTTTATTGCTACAGTACATGTACTTGTTAATCCTGTATGCAAAATGTACTGATACAGTGACCGCCTCACTGGTTAGCTCAGTTGGTAGAGCACGGTCTAGAGTGCGGGAGGTCGGGGGTTCGAATCCCGGCCGCGTTCTTGGGCAGGGACGTTTATTAGCCGTTGGCCTTGTCTCCTACTTCTAATCAATATTTGAAGGGGACGTGAAAGAACCTGTTGTACCGGGGATTGTCACCCGGTACAGCAACCTGGCCATTGTACTAACCACACACTCCACATTATAAACTGCGTGGCAGCTATTAGCACCGTAAGCAGTACGAAAGAATCACTGACGAGATATGTAAAGCGCCACGAGACTGGTGATATACATGTAGCGCTATATAAATATGGCCATTATTTATTATTATTATACATGTATGTAATGAAAAAGGAAAAGCAAATGAAACACAATGAGAAGTAACCTACCTTTGCTTCTGATCTATGTGCAGGATAATTACACATTTGCTCAACCAGGCATTCAGATGAAGGTGAATGCACTTGGAGAACTTGTGAAAAGAATAGATGGTACGTACCAACTATATTGAACCCATGTACATGCGCAAAAGTCACGACACCCCAAATCTCGATACGGTGCCGAGACTTCCTATGCACGGTCTACAATGTATGGTACCAGTGCCTTACTAAGCAACGAACTGTTTTGTTTACACGACCAAAGTTAGGGGTACCGTGCCGCAATTTTATAGGCACCGTGCCGTCTTTTCTGCGCGTGTACATGGGGTTTTAAACAACAATTAAATGAGCAAGAATATACTGTGGTGTAAGCTACATACATGTAAATGTATGCTTTTCAGTGATGTCCTTTGCCAGTGTTGCTGTACATATATGGGTATCTTTGTATTCGTACTGTGTCCCCATTTTAAGTCTGGAATTTAATTCCTTAAACTTCAGTTGTTGAGGATCATTTCAAGTCTGACAGTCGCAATTGTGAATGAAAGTAATAATGAAGCATTGATAAACTTGAAGTAGCTGAAAAGTGAATTATTGAACAGAGCAGTATGTACACTGTATGCAGTAGGAGCGTAGCTAAGGAGTTCTTGGGTGCCCGTGACTCTCCCCCTCCCCCCCACCCCCCCCCAAAAAAAAAAAAAAAACTTTGTATAGAATAGGAATCAAACTGATAAAAACATCTACAAACCACCTCTGGCGCGCGTGTCGGGACCCCCTGGGAACTCCTGCCTAGGTAGATGTGCATGGAGCTTGGTTGATTACGTTGTATAGTACTTCAATGTTAAATGGACAGTGTAACTACTGTCTCTATCATCGACAGAACCACTTCACAGACACTTAAAGCAACACCATGTGGAGTACCTCAGTTTGCATTCCGATGGATGAATAACTTACTGATGAGAGAGATGCCTCTGGGCCGTACAATCCGCCTGTGGGACACCTACCTGGTACGTAGGTCGAATGTGGCAAGCACTAAATAAGAACAAAAGTGCGCATATAAGTGTGTAGTCATTGCAATCAGCGGCAATATGCGAATATTGAAACGGGAGTAAACCAACTACTATTAGGTGCATGTGTGTGAATGCAATGCCGGTTAGTGCACGGCACATTGAGCATGCAGTCCCGAGTTCGATTGCTGCCGTGGACTAGCACATCCGTATCGACTCTTCTCTCATCCGAGTAGCTTCAGGAGCCCATTACCAGGGGCGTGCATCTCCCACATTAGGTCTGTCCAACAGCAGAACAGATGATGTAGCTATTCTTAGCTTTGTGTTTCCCGCGAGAAGAAACAAAGGCCATCACTTTTAACCAATCAGGATGCACTGAATCGTTGTAATTAACACGATTCAAACTGCTAAAAATACTAAAGCGCAAGAGAACAAAAGACAACGTAATCGCATACCAGAACTTCGCGACTATAAATAGCCACATCGTCTACTGTGCTGTGTGCGCTACCCATCACATAGGTACGCTACCCATCACATAGGTACGCTACCCATCACATAGGTACGCTACCCATCACATAGGTACGCTACCCATCACATAGGTACGCTACCCATCACATAGGTACGCTACCCATCACATAGGTACGCTACCCATCACATAGGTACGCTACCCATCACATAGGTACGCTACCCATCTCATAGGTACGCTACCCATCACATAGGTACGCTACCCATCACATAGGTACGCTACCCATCACATAGGTACGCTACCCATCACATAGGTACGCTACCCATCACATAGGTACGCTACCCATCACATAGGTACGCTACCCATCACATAGGTACGCTACCCATCACATAGGTACGCTCCTGGTAATGGGCTCCTGGTAGCTTGTATAGCTTTGAAGCTTTGTCAGAGAATGAGGTACATGTAAAGTGTGCACCGTCGGCCTCCTGGAAGAGCAGTCGGTTAGACTGAAGGGCTACCGACGTTAAATATATAGAACTTTACTTTTTTTATTCTAATACGAATCATGCGATTTGATTGGTTTTAAAGCTACTCGATATTTATTCTGATAGATAGTGAGTAGAAAATAATTCAGTTTAAATTTTTTTTAAATCGCTGTTAAATTACATTCTTGTCTCAGTTTAAAATTGAGCAACCAATTGATTTCTACTTTTAAAACCTCATCAACTATCAGCCGGTAGAAACTTCGAGCTTGTAGTCTAATTGTAAATTACAATGGAACCAATTTCTAGTGCCAATTGTAAAGGAATAACGTGTCTACAGATTGCAACGTCTTTGTTATTCTTCAGTCTGAGGAAGACGGATTTGCAACGTTCCACTTGTATGTATGTGCAGCATTCCTGGTGCAGTTCTCCAAAGATGTCACGTCGAAGTCCGACTTCCAGGTCAGTGAATCAAATCATTTGTACATCGATGCATTAGTTACCTCACAGGTAAACGTGTCATAAGCGTCCTGTATCAAATGCCAGACAGGACGACCACAGGTGTTGCCCTCGTTGAACATTTGAGGCATGTCATAATGGACAATAACAATCATCAAAACTTTTGTCAAGTTCTTTTGGGTAAGTTCTACCAAACTAGTTTGCCAACTAATTCGAGTCAGGGTTATCAGCCAGGAGCGAGGGGGTATGGGATTTATTCGCCGAGGATTCCGCATGAGGGGGCACAATCCGAGGGCGGCACCCAAGGTAAATATATCCCATTCCCCGGAGCGGAAGGCCGATAAAATGCTTTTTTACAATGCCGAGGTTTTCTCGTGCTACGCAATAACAATATATATTTTCATTGTTTGCATAGTTGCATAACATTGCTGTTCACAAGGCTTCTTATTGTTTTTTTTTGTCTCGATGCTTTCAACATGCAATGTAGCTTGTAGTGTAGTAGATAGGACAGATGACTAGAAACCAAGTGAGTAAGGCTTCGAGGTCAATTCCGACTTCACTGCAGTAAATCAGTAGTTATAAGTTACTAGGAAATGCGTGAGGGAATATGTTGAGGGGAATCACATTGAAATGCAAGGAGAATATATATATTAAAGAATAAAAAAATGTAAAGGGAATATATATTCCTCCGCAAAGAACAAAGAAACCGAGGTGTGATGTGAAAATATGAGATATGACTCTCCCGAAAGAACAAAGACAACAGAGCCATGTGGTAAATAAGAAAGTAAATGAAACGTTTTTAGCTTCAGTCAGGTATAATAACAATAATACTAGTGAAAATCACCATCATGTGTAATGTAGACTTGCTCCAAGTCGAACTCGCTGAGTCACTGGGTAAGCGATTGATGGGTCAAAAATCGAGCGCGAGAATCGAAGCGAGAGGCGAGTTCGACTTGTTTCACTTGCAGGAAATTGAATCGGGGGATTATGTTTTGGCGCGAAAACACGTTTCAGGGGCGGAGCTTACATTTCGCGCCTTTGACAAACTCTTTCTGAATACAATCAAATTGAAAATACCACATCCACGGTCGACTGACTTGACACGTCAACATACAATGCCTGAAGAATTGACGCTTTGTGATTGGGCAAATCTTAGTACTTACGTCTAAGCCACGCCTCCGGTTGAAAAATCAACCGGTAAATTTGGTGCGCTGCAAGTGGGAAAAGTCCTTCGTGCGGGGGGCTAAGAAGGACTTTGAGAAAGTCTATGTGTAATGGTGATGATGAGGATAATGGTGATTATGATGATGTAATAGATACAGGAGGAGTGGCCGTGCTTTATGGGATTTACAAACTCGAGCTGAACTGAATGAACTGGAGTTTTCAGTTATTTTGGCGATACGACTTCTTTTGGCCGAAAAAATCGAAGCAAATGTTTATGTAAATCAGGATGAAATCTCAAGCAGATTGAAAGATCACTTATCGCTCAGTAATTTCCTTTGTTTTTGCTTCATGAATTATTAATGAGTTTGATAATGTAACTTAAAAGTTGAGATCAAGTAATCACCTCGCTTCTACTGTTATTTTAAGACCCCGATTATTACAATACAATAATATGTATTTAAACACGATAAAAGTTTAAGCATCACTGCTTAATTTGTTAATTTAATTGATCGTGGAGACGGTGGTGGTGGTTAATCACAGAGTGTTAATCACCTTCACGGTGGTGGTTGGGGATATTTAACGAGGGTTATTGTATTTTTTTTTGAGTGAGGCCCTCCAAATAATGAATAACTTTAAAATCATTTGTGTCTTTGGTCTTGATAAGTTTTATTTCTTTTCTATTTGAAAGTTCTTCCTTTAAAGGGACATTGTCTATCGAATCGAAAACAATACATGCATTCATAAATCATTTGAAAGTATTGTTTGCCTGGAATTTTATTGCATGTAATTATAGACTACAAGGGTTGTGATTGTTATTTTGTCACCGGCATTTCAACAAACGTCTGATAGCGTAGTGGGCAACACAGCAGACTAGTAGTCAAGAGCAGCCATGAGGATATGGTGGTTCGAGTCACACTCTGGACACCGATTTTTATTTCCGTCTTCTCCTTCACTTCTCCATGTAAAGTCATACTTATGCTGTAATCCTTGTAGCTTAATTAGGTCCAACACATACATGAATGATATCCAATGAGAACACAGATGAACATCACTAGTGATTTAGATATCCAAATCACTAGTGATGTTCATCTAGTGTTTCATTGGGTATCCAGATTCATGCATGTGACCAAATGCAGCCCTCTCATTGACTAAAAAGCTCATGAATTATTAATGAATTTGAGAACAAAATTGTC
Source organism: Actinernus sp. WN-2022 (assembly GCA_030867875.1). NCBI lineage: Eukaryota > Metazoa > Cnidaria > Anthozoa > Actiniaria > Actinernidae > Actinernus > Actinernus sp. WN-2022. The sequence continues at coordinate 27,303,170 of JAOWCC010001634.1, forward strand.
TCAAATTTTCTCCAGTATACTCAGATTAGCAGAGTACAGATTTACAGATAGTTATTTATTTATTTATTTTTCATGAGAAAGTTTATCATTTTGCATGAGGTAAATTATTGCTTCTCTCCACTTTCATAAGATTGTCCTTGAATTTTAATAGTGGCTTGCATGGTGTTATGCATATTGATTCTGATTTTGTGTTTGTTCTAGTTTTTGATGGTCCTTCTCCAGAATCTTCCTACAACGAACTGGACCGACGAAGACATCAGCCTTCTTCTCGCCGAGGCGTTTAGGCTAAAGTACATGTTTGCTGATGCACCAAAACATTTACAAAGCAAATAGAAAAATCAATGAATTGATGGCCATCTATTGAAAGAAATAAAACAGACCTTAATGTGCCTCTACATGGCAGGATTGTATATAAATAACCTGCTCGTTGAATGGAGAAACGAGGAGGTTACACGAAGGATTTTGGCAAAGATTAAGTGCCGAAAAATACGAAAACGTTTGAGACTGCAGTGTAACACATACACTGTATTGAACTAAGGCTAAGACAGTCAAATACAAATAATAAAACTTCGTAGAAATTGTACTAGTAGGCATTTTGAGAAGGGAGTGATATTTCATTGAAAGAAAGACAAAGGCCAAAGTACTCATTTTAACGAGCTACCAGTAGTACAGTAATTGAGTAAGTATAAAAAAGAATAAAGCGAACGATTTTAGCATATATGCTTTGTATTTTCTTAATGTGTACCACAACTCTTCAACTCGTCAAATGTAATACTAGGGACAATCAGGCGCTATTTCTTGTGAATATCTTCAACCTTTTGCGAAGCAGTTTTGGTCCCGTGTTGACTTGAATGATGAACGGACGGTGTTCAAATTTAGCCGACGTTCCATGCCGTGCTGAACGGAAAGCTCCCATCGTTTTGAGTTCTAAAGAGAGTTGGGATTCGCCTCCGTTCATGATATTTGTTGTGAAGCCTTGGTTCATGAAGTATCTGTAAATGCTTCGCTGGAATAAAGTCGGTGACTTAGTTTGGCTCGAAGTTTCAAATTAAATGTCGCTTAATGTTTTAAAGCGTGCGATAAACTGGTCAGTGGTAACAAAATAATTGCCGCTGGATTTGTGCCTCACTGTCCGCCATTTTTTGTTCGTTCAGTGACAACTTTGAGGCCCGGAAGGAATCTGATTATTGTTATACAAAGTTTTTGTTTTGGTAATAACCTGGTAAACACTGACCTAAATAATTGGAGTTGCTTTCTGCTTTGATATAACCTTTTCCCCTCTTTAAATGACCAATTATGGGCGCTCAACAACTTCGAAACTGTCAAATTTATGGAACTGTTCTTCGAAAATTATCGGGAAATAGTTCAACAAAAAAGTAACCAGATACTGGAGAATCTAAATTACGTCCTACTCTCGACCACAGAATGCCATGTTTGGGAGCAGCAGTTTATTGACCGAAATACGGTACCAGATAAAGATTACAGCTATAGTCGATAACCTACGTGGGAATGAGGCAAAATAAACCCCAAACATTGGGAGTCTGATCGAGGAGATAGGGAGTAATAATGTAAGTGAGATAGAGTATGGAATAGAAATGTAAGACCCAACTATTAATTAGCTTGTACGAGATGGGCTGCCATTCGTACCCCGGGGGAGGGACTCCCTTATGTGAGGGGTACATGGATGCTCGTCGTACCTTTTAGGGGTCAAAATCAGGAGTTTGTTACCACTTAGGGTATCCACGATCAAACACAGACATTTCTATGTAAAGCGGTACCTTTTAGGGGTCGGGTGTTACCGAATGCTAGAGAATGACAGCGCTTTTGAAAACAACAAGGATGAATGTGCTTGATGATACCGACATCAAGTAATAGCAATAAAAGGCATCGAAAGTTTAAAATGTTGGCATGTTTTTATCGGTACCTTTTAGGAGTCAAAATAAGCTTGAGCCACGTCCATTTTAGTACCTCTTCGGGGTCAACTCGAAAATGTCCGACGAGCATCGCTACCCCTTTTATATGGGATTCCCCCTCCCGGGATTCGTACAGCAGCTGCTTGTTTTTGCCATCTGTCATCTCTAAATAAACTAATGATGGGTTCTGAAGGGACACGTGCTTCAAAGGCAAACGAAGCGCGTCCTTGTCTAGTCCCTTAGGCGACTTGAAAAGTGAAGCTTCTCAGACAATCGTGGACAAAAATGTTGGGACAGTCGAAAAAAATGCTATTATATCAAAATAAAAATACTAGATGCAAAGTTAATACTGCTGCAGTTTTCTAAACTCTTTTCAATGTTGGCCGTGAATGAATTTCCAGAATTGATGCATGTGCAAGTATAACAACATCGAATGGGGAGTGGGGGTTAATTCTATAAGCGACCATGCAGTGTCCCAAATCATTTTGTCCAAGATTGTAGATTCCGCCGTCCAGTCGAGTTTTACAAGGCACTTATCATCCATCGGAGACAGTCCCGATGCTGCCGCCTGAATCTCCATTCTACCTGCCATTAGCCATATTCGAAATCCAGAATCAGAGGATAAAGTATGTAAAGTGTGGTACGTTGACAGACCCATACATACATATACTAATATGGCAAACGAGATTAGAAAGTTCGTAAAAGATTCAGCCCAATTAGCACGGCTCGATAACAAGAATCACGACCATAAGAGAAATCTGACCAGCAACTCAGTTCGCCAGTAAGACAGGCATTATGGTAGACTTCGTGATGCTGATGTTGAAGCAAACTTAACGCTGTTATTAGCCCAGTTAAAAGTCACAAGAACCAGAAGAAAGAAATGTCTGCCATCCTCAGTGGCACGCGGATTCCAGCACAAGTTCCACCTCTTGAAATTCATCAGGACAAATACAAAGTGAAACGATAGACAAATTCCCATGCAAATGCTTGTAAACAACGAATTCGAATAATTTGGTTTCTTTTTCTTCTCTTTTCACAGTAAAGTACATTAGAACGCCAACCATCTTGACATTTTGAACTTCGCGAGGGAGAATTAAAAAACCTTCCTTTAACCAAAAGGTAAATGAAGTACCAAACGTTCCCACCCCTCCCCCCCCCCCCCCCCCCCCCGGCACCCCTAACTTCTCTCACTCCACCATCACGTTGTTGGAGTGGTTTCTGAAATTATGCTTTCAATGATTACCATACCAAGACAATATTTCTTGGACGACATTTGCTTTTAACTAAGCCTTTTTACTCATGAACTATTTAAACTATTTTTCATGAACTAATAAATAGTTTTTATTTACCATTAGAACAGATAAATCTACCTTCAAATATTATTATTTCTATACGAATATTCCTGAATTTGACTACATATTAAGCTTTTCCTTATTTATACCTTTTTACGATCCCAAAAATGTTTGTTTTCCTATGAATTAATTAGGTTCTTGCACAGTATTGTATTGAATATATGATGGCTACATGAATTTTGATAACTTATATTGATAAAAATTAGTAATCCGCAATTTAACTGAACCGATATTCGAAACTATTAATACTAAGCAGCACTGACGAATTAAATGTCTCTTGAATTTCCAATGAATACATTGTGTTTTTGTTTAGCAGTTTGCCAAAGAAACTAATATTATTTTTTGTTCTTTTTGAAGACAATATCAAACTTAAATCAAACTATCTCGTCTTGGGCAGTATCATCATCCTGAATTTCTTCAGACTTAGTTGTCTAATACTTTCTCGAGCTCACTCCTTTCCATTTCCTGCGAGTTTACCGAGCCTTCTCCTTTCTTCTTTGACTTCCTCCAAGATTTCCCTCGTTGCAGAATACTGCTGCGTTTAGCAGGTCTCTTTGGAACTTTGGGTGGAGCCTTTCCCGGCTTCTTATTGGACGGCTGAATACCCATGTCCTCATCAAAATTCTCAAGTGACACAGCACCTTCATCAACATGCAAGTACATGTTGCCCTGATACTTGGTCATGTCCACATCAAGAGAGTGCTGAAAGCAAAAGTAACTGAGTTAATTAACTTATTTATAGAGGCTAACACGTTCACTGCTAACATAGTAAATAAATCTTCCACAAGGACCTCCGTCGGATGACTATTGAATTAGTCCTACGCTGTTACGTCCTCATTCGAGCGAACCGGGGGGGGGGGGGGGGGGGGGGGGAGGGGGACAGTTCTCCCGATGTAATTTTAGTTTAGCCAAACAAGAACTAAAAAAAACTGCGATGAAGGCATTGTACAAAATAAGGAAGGAAACCGGTGTCCACTTCAGATCGAACATAAGTCTATCTATGAAACTATTTGACACGCTAGTTAAACCAATCTTACTCTACGGGAGTGAAATATGGGGAGCGGATGATAAAGACCGCCTGATTCAAAATGACCCACTCGAGAACGTACATGTAAAATTCTGTAAAATGTTGCTTGGTACCAGTAAAACATCTGCCAACAATGGCTGCAGAGCGGAACTGGGTAGATATCCAATTAAATTAGAATCTACTTTTAGAAGCATTAAATATTGGTCAAAGTTAATAACAAAGGAAAATTTTGAGCTTTCAAAAAATGCCTATATAGATTGTCTCCAGTCTCCAAAACCTGTATTCTGGGGAGAAAAAATAAGACATAAAATCTATAAACTTGGCTTTGGTCATATCTGGCTATCGCAACAAGACATATCTGATTACGAGGGATTCTTAATTCAAATTAAATTGAGATTACAAGACATGGAATACCAACATTGGCTAAGTGACGTATTTAACGACCAAAGAAAAAATCCCCACCACCGCAACAAACTTAGAACATATAGATTGTTTAAAACGGATTACAAAGTAGAAAAATATCTCAAGGCTGTCCCTAATATAAATCATAGAGTTGCTCTTACAAAACTCAGAATAAGTAATCACTGCCTACAAATCGAAAGAGGGAGGTACACTAGGCCCTACACGAAACTGGAAGATAGAATATGCCCCACCTGTAATAAAAACTTAGAAGACGAGTTCCACTTCATTGTTAAATGTGAAACGTACGATACGATAAGAAACGATTTTTATTGCACCCTTAAAATTAATACAAAATACAATACAAGTTATATGTCTGATGACCATTTATTTAATTTGGTCATAAATCCACCCATGGAAGTAGCTCGTTTTGCAGCAAAGTATGTCTATGAGAGCATGATCTTAAGATCATCAATTTTATCGATTTAGCATCTAAATGTTAATGTTTACACTAAATTATATTTTATTAGCGCTATATTCCAATGTACCATTTGTTGTGCAAGGAGCTAATAAAAATATCTGTATATCTGTATATATCTGTATATCTGTAACTACACACATTGACATTAATAGCATTTAACTAGATAATTATAGACATAAAAAAGTACTGGATGCTGATTGGATAAGAGCAGTACCATTCAAACGTAACACCAAGTGTAATACCAGTGCAAAAGTAATTCAGTGCAAATTCAAAGCTTTTGCAGATATTTTAACGTAAATGTATTGTTGCATTTTTTTCCAGTTATAATGAAAGCATGCTCACAGGTTTCTCATGGATTTGAGGAATTGAATCAAATAATCTAGTGCTCTTTCAAATTCCGAGTACTCAACAGACTTCGAGAACATGCCTTGCAGATCAGAAGTGGTGAAAAATTCGCGCGGAATGATAATATACCGAATCAGATGTCGAATGATTATCTCAAATTGCAAACACTTGAAAACACCGCCCATGAACGCAATACTGAAATAGGTTGTAAAACAGTCTTACAGCGGTACTTAAACTTACTTATTATACTAATAGCAATCAATTGTATCAGTAAATAAGGCGGAGCAGCCTAAAGTTAATTATTCAGTTTATTCACATTTATTGTAAGAACTAAAATGGTACGTTTGATCTTACTTGCTCTTCGAGGATCTCTAGCATGGTATCGTGCAGTTGTTCAAAGTTGGGTCGGTCCGATGGGTCCTCATTCCAGCAGTCCATCATTATTTGGTAGCTAAGGACATAAAGCAATTATTACGTAACAGTGAGCTGTGGTGGGAAACTAGATCCTAAACATCCTCCATTTCATTACATATCATGTACAAAGATAGTGTCTATTTCGATACTGTTGAAAATGTTGATATAGTACGTCTTATTTCAAAGCTTACAGGTTCTTACTGATGTGTTCAGGCTGTGGAAGGCGATACCGGTTGGCCTTTAGCTCAAATATCACTTTGTATTCTCCCCAATTTTGGTATGGAACGCCACCTGTATTGGGGATAGAGATTAAGGACTGTTTAGTAACGATTATACAGATAAAAATGAACAGTGCGCAGTCTTAATTGGTGTTATTAGAGCACATAGATGATGTCACCATTTGTATTAATTCATTATATATTTTGCTGTTTATTGCATAATAAAACAGATGCATGCAAAATGACAAAACTTCAGTGTCGTGTCGTACTTCTTTGTGCTCGTCACGTGACCATCTGTGCATCCAAAATAGGACAGCCACACTGCGGCGGGAAAATGACATCTATAGTTATTGATCAGTTGATGCGCTCAGTAAAAAAACGAAGCAGGTCATTGGCTAATATTACCGCCAATCACGTAACATCACTTTATTTGAGATAAAAGCACGACTTCAGTACTGACCCGGCTTTGCCCTGGTAGCTCCAACTAGCTGTCCCTTTGGATGGTTCAGAAAACCTAATTACCACCGCATATTTGCGAGAATGGGAAACAATTCAGTCGTAACAAGGCCGGAAACAGCAGGATTGAATTATGTGTCTCCTGTGTGGCAGAACATATATTTTGAGACGAAACTTTGCATATTTGATCGTCGAAAATGGCTGATTTGTAACTGCAAGTACAACAACTTAAGTGAACAATGATGAACTTTAAAGAACTTCCGATACACTCTATTATCCTATAAATCTTATATTTCAGCCAATCAGAGCTCAGCTATGCAATACATGACGGTATTTCATGGTTTTTCTATTAAATACAGAGCGGTATTTCATGGCTAGATTAGGCCAATCAAAATGCAGGAAATTTCGCGCCATTTCTTTATCATCCAATAAGAATTAAATATTTTGAATACATAATTAGTCTGCAGACCGTCCGCCACTCGAGTACTGGAAGCCCGGTTAGTCCTCGTTTTGAATGAAATAAATATATCAAAGAAAGTATACTTCCTATAAGTTTAGGGTGAAAGCTTGACATGTGAAAGCCGCCACGCAAGTTTTCGAATTTCATTCATATTGGCGGAAACGGCTTCACTTTGTATGCCCATTGTTTTGCGCTCAGTTTGAATATCAAAACTGTTAGAGACGTTATGTTCAAGTATCTAAGTATTTTATTATTTGTTTGCCACAATGTACAATAACATAAACAGTATTATTAATATAAATTGTGATGAAAAACAGTGACGAGGAAGCCTAAACGAGAAACCGTAAGGCTTATGGAAGTTCAGGCTTCCCCTTACATACGAGATTACAGATAACTAAATAAACACTTACAGGAGCTCGAGATGGCGGGTACATATATTAAAGCTAAGATAGACAAGGGAGCTACATGTATGTACATACATTACAACTAAGATAGACAAGGAAGCTCTATTCTAGATGCAGTAATTAAGTTGTCAATATGACGTTAATAAGAATATTTTAAAATTTGATTTAAAGTTTTTTAAGCTAGGAGAATTTGTGAACTCATCGTTTAATGAGTTCTAAAGTTGTGGGCCTTAATATTTAATGCAAAATTGTTTGAGTCTAGTTCTACAATGGTGGGAACGAAGTCTAGAAGCATTTCTGGTATTATAATTATGTAATTGTTTGCCGGAAGTAAACAGATCATTAAAACTAGAGGGAAGTAAATGATTAGAATAAGAGTACATAAAATCAAAGACTTTCAACATCGCTAATCGTTTAAAAATAGGACCTGAGGGAGCATCAAAATCTATTTTTTATTGTTCTTACAACACGTTTTTGTAGAAGCAGTAGTCTACGGAGATTAGTTGGGTAGTTTAAATCCCAAACTACATTACCGTAATGCATATATGGATAGATTAAAGAGTAGTATAGCAATGATTTCCTAGGTAAGTAAAAACTTGATTTGTATATGATTCCAACTGACTTGGACATTTTAGTTGTTATATAATTTATATGAGGTTTCCAGGCTAGGTTTTGATCAATTATAACTCCTAAATACGAGGTTTGTGATACCTATTTAATTTTAATACCAACAATTAACCGGGGGTCAATTGTGTAATTCGGTCTCTTTCGTGATTTAAATACCATGATTTTTTTAGTTTAGTGACCGTTTATTTGCTTTAAACCAGGTGAAAACTTTAATCATTTCAGTGTTGAGTACGTTAAACACAGAATTAGGATCTTTGAGACAAAAAACGTTCGTATCATCTGCAAATGAAATAAATTTTAATATATTTGAGGCATTTGAAATATCATTTATATACAAAAGAAAGAAAAGTGGTCCAAGGATTAAACTGTGAGGAACCCCATGTTTGTGTTTTGTTGATAATTACATGCTCTTGCTAAATGTACGATGAACTGATATTAATTTGTTATTAAAACTTACCCAATGTGAAAATCTCGAACAGCACGATCCCATAAGACCACCTAGAATGATTGCAGGGATTTAGTTTTACAAACAACCAATAAAATGTATCCTTTGTGAGATGCCGACATTTTTTTGTGACCCTCTCTTATTTTCAAATAAACTTCACTTAAATCATTCCGATAATCCATTATAATAAAATTTAACTGGTGACATGCATGAACATCAAATGACACAAGAAACTTACACGTCGCACTTGTACGAGACGGCGAATTTGCTGTCGGAAAACATGAGTTCAGGAGCACTCCACTTTATCGGTAGACGACCCTGAAGTTGAAAAAAATCCTTAGAATCGATCGATTTATATTTCTAGGAGTTTATAAAGATCTCTATAAAGATCTCCCCCACCCGGCGTCATGAGATCTAAAGGCCTAGAGCTAGCTATTACAATGTAGCTTAGAATTAATCAAAGTGAAGCTGTTTTGATAATAACTTTACCAGACAGTGCATAGTGTAAAACGTCAGGAAAATGTGGATTCCAATTGGCCGATCACCATGTGTTATTTAAACAAGAACCCACACTGAACTGGAAACAAACGTCCCCATTCTCGTCCTTTGGGATTCTAAATATGAAATTCAGAACAGTCAAGCAAGAAAGCAAGTAATCCGTCTTCTCCTGTTATAATATACTAAATTGAAGAAGCTAAAATTAAAATAAGCCATGACAAGAAAGAGTAAACTGCAGGAAGCCGTTTATAAACTCTTTGTGGTATTTTTAGACATTCAGGTTTCGATTTGAATTTCGCGCGATATAAAATGTCAGAGATGTTCACTTGACAAAGGCTGATTGACAAGTGAAGGTGTCTTCAAACTGGTCGAGGCCCTATTAAAGTGCGGGTCCTTGTTTAAGCTACGAAAGATAACTTCACGTTTTGAACAATTAAGATTATTGTGGTTGTTTACCATTTACACAGAAATTCCGGTGTAAATGGTACACAAAATTTCCCAAACTGAATTTCCCGATCGGAAAAAAACGTTTACCATTTGTACACAAACCGTTCTAGATGAAAATCGCTCCGTATAAGGCCCGGAACTGGTACGACCGACTGGGAATTGTAAATGGTACACGATTTTCCATTCAGAAATTCCGGTTGGGAATTTTGGACTACCTTTTCAGACGTTACATTAATTTCGGAGATTTTCCACGGGACGAACCGAAAAAAAATTACCATTTACATTCCAACCGAAACTTCCGGAATTTCCGTGTAAATGGTAAACAGCCTGTGTGTCCTCCCTTCGGTTCGCTTATTATTCTGTAAGACACATAGATGTCATTTTGCTATGGCCCTATGGGATTGTCCTCTTTAGATTCATAGTTGACACCAAGATCTAAAGAGAAAAATTGTCGCGCCACCTGGCATGCCGTTTGATGTCATCGGTGCATATATAAGAAGACCGACACACGGCAAATAACATATATCTGTTGAGTTTAAGCACTCGATATCTGTTTAATAATTGCGATCCTTGACAATAGCACCTCCTTACCTTTCTGGCGTTTGTACCGTACGTGTACATGGACTTGCTGAATGCCAGTCCAAAGTCCGTAATTTTGCACGTGTTGTTCTTTCCAACAAGAAGGTTCCTTGCCGCTAGGTCACGGTGCAATATCTGGGAGAGCAAAATGAAAATGAACAAGAGAAGGATAGCTGATCGCCAAGCTATTATAGAAGCTCATTGGCCAAAAGCGATCATGTGACGTGATAGTTGTCGTCCGCGGAGGCAAACTATCAGGCGTTATAGTTCACCACAAAATTTTGGCGCGCGCTCATTGGCCAAGAGCGATCACGTGACGTGATAGTTGTCGTCCGCGGATGCAAACTATCAGGCGATAGTGCCCGCTGAGAGCGGAAGACAATTTTGTGTTGAACAATAACGCAAATAGACTGTGTCTGTCTCGGAACTATCGGCTGATAGTTTCCCTTGGAAATTTGATGTTCTTAAAACTAGCATATAAGCCCTCGAACTTCGTTCTCGGGCTTATATCTGTTTTAAGAACGTCAAATTTCCGCGGGCAACTATCAGCCGATAGCTCCTCGGCGGACACAGTCTATTTGTATATTATATTTCAACACATCATTTTCGCGCGCTCTCATTGGTTCGCCACTTGGCACTATCAGGCGAGAGTCGCCCGTGGGCACTATCACAAATGTTGTGATGAACAATAACAACAAATAGAGTGTGTTTGTCTCGAACTATAATTATACTAATAGAGTGTGTCCGTCGAGGAACTATCGGCTGATAGTTTCCCTTGGAAATTTGATGTTCTTAAGAGAGGATCCATGTGAAAACCATGCAGACGAGTCTACAGTGCACCTCTCCGATTTCCTTTAAATTTGGCACACAGTTATATCTTAACTAGCTAATGTCCCATGTGAAATAGTTTGGCTGAAATGTAAAAGGCCTTTGAGATATGACAATCAAACTGTTTGACCCCCTGAAATGCTCAAAATCAGAGCAAAATATACCTTATGTTGTAACATGTCGCAATCGCAAATGATTTTAAGTAGAAAGATAATATTTTTACTGGCTTTAGTACTAAGTCCCGTCAGCATATTAAAACCAAAATCAACAAATTTTATTTATATTTTGTCGCTTCTGTCGAATTTTTATTTAACGCTACTTTAATAGGTATTTTTAAAACCCGATAAATGCTGTCTGGCTATGGCCGTTTGCAGAGTTGCGGCCTTCTTTTCTTTGAATTTAGAAACATTTCTAGATTGACTTACAATAGATCTTTGCATCTGGTAAAAAAAATCTCTGTAAAGTTAATGCTGGGTTAGAGAGTACGCACTCTCAAAATCCGCAATGTTCAGTTATTAAACAAACGACGATATGGTGACACGGCGATTTTTTTCCCGAAAATCGAAAATACGGTGAACTTCACAGATTTTCTGCCAATAATTGCTTTAAGAATTCGAATGCACATTCATTTTCAATATTATTTTAGTTTTGAAGGGTGACCAAGTCCATGACCCGATATGCAGATGTCTAAAGTGACTGAATTATTGTCGAGTTTGACGGAGTCAAAGCTGAAAAATAGGTACTCATAGCTTATGGCAGTATCTTCGTTTAAAATTGTTTGATTGGATCAAAGACAATGAATTTTCTTTGAATATGATATATAGAGGATTTCAAACTACGCTACGCTTTAAATACAGCTTCTAATCCGAGTCACTCTGAATTTTGCGAGCCTCTGTAGCGGGGTGAATGAGTGACAAGTAGAAATGCACGTACAGTCGTATTTAGGTTCTTTAGCCGATTCTCTATTCAAGTTTTTAGTTTTTATTCTGTAAAGAAACGATGTTTTCTTTTCATAATAAAAAAAACCTAATGGTTTCGTTTTCTTGGAAGCCCTTTATTATATGCTCATCGGATAGTTGTCCAAGTTAGAACCGTTTAGATTCAGCAACGGGAAGCCATTCTGATGTCGTTACTACCTTGCCGGTTACGGACTCAATTTGTTTCAATCTTGTGCATAATATTCTGTTCGTTCCGTTGAAATACCAAAATGTGTGTATAATCCATGAAATCAAATGTGGTATCACCGAAATAGATGAAATACCTGCAGTGATATAATGATATCTCAAGAATTGCGTGACAAGAACTGCGTGTAACGTCTGCACGTGTATTTCCCGCCCTATCCACGAGATGGATTTGGACTTGATCAAGTGCCCATTTTGTGTATATTCAACGAGGGAATGTGGCTTATCTTCTCGGCGTTACCAGGGAAAAACAACTATATTACCGTTGAAGGCATGAAAGGCATTGAAGGCTTTCTTCACTTTTTTCCCGCTCTTCTAAATCAATGATTTGTTTTTGCTATACTAAGAATTGTATGAAATGCCTTGGCACTTGGCGGGGATGTTGTTGATGGCGCGTGTCAGGTAAAATTATCATAAAATCTATAAATATTTTCACCTGTACTGTACTGTCTAGACAGGGTATTTTATTCATTTTTGTGCACTAGTCAAAGAAACCCCCACCCCCCCCCCCCCCCCCCCCCTCCCCCAACCCGGGACAGGGTGAGAGGGGGGTGGGGGTTTACTTAGACTAGTGCATAATGGCTCACTCTCTGATTAAAGCTGCCTGTGATACACTTGTATGCGATTTATTACTGTCGTCCTCGTATCTCTTTATAGCGGAGCTCGTTGCATAAAAAACAAAGAAAATCAATATGGAAAACGAAAGATAAAAGAACAACCCACACAAGTGGAAAAAAATCACGCCGCGCGCCTCGCCCGCTCGCAGACGTAAAGATCGGTACACACGAAGGGACAAGTCACGTGTCCTGATATCCTGTTCCCCGCGGACACCGGGCATCCTACAGCTGAGAAACTACAAACCTAGTACACAAAGAATAACGTATTTCTTTACAGTTTTAAAGTAATAGACCAGTTCGCGGTTAATTCCGACATTTTGAAAGGGGTGTAAACATGGCGCGAAATACAGTGTTTGTATGGGAATCCGATGACAAATAAAATCCGTAAAATCGAATTTCTGAAATATTCTTCAGATACAAACTTCAGATACCAAGTAAACGATTAACTGATCGAAATTTGAGGGATGTAGCTGTGCTGGGAAGCATGCAATCGTGGTTTTAGTTTTCCATACATTTGTCTAAGTCCGCGGCAAAATTTGCGCAAAAAAAAAACAATCTTCCAGGAAGGAAAACATTTTTCTGAAGCATTTCAAAGACATTTTTTTGTTTCGATGAGGCAAAATTTGCTTCCGCAACAATGTTTTCATGTTGGCTATGGAGGAAAACAATGTTTACTAGGCTCCAGTGACACACAGTATATGTGTTTCTTAGCAACACCGGCAAGACAATTTGGCACAGTGCGCATTCGTTAGTTTTTTTCTGCAACAACGTTTCCTCGTTTATCCACCCGTGCAGCAAAACATTTGTATGCTTCCTGCTCGTTCAATTAGCCACCCAGGCAACATTAAGAGAAACAGAGAAGCGCAGTGTTCGCGCCTACGCCTTTTCGATCCCTCGTGCCTCGATCGGATGATCACGTAAAATGGCGGTCCCCAACCTCGTTCCCAGGGGTCTTTACGCGCCTAATCAAAGATGGCGTCGAAAGTACCCCTGGTACAGGCTGGTGGGATTCGGCCACTGATTGGCTAGATGTTTCGCGCGCGCTGATTGGAGAATTTCGAATAGCGCGTGCATTTTTGAATTGAAAAATAAACTGGTGATGTCGTCTTTCGCATTGCGCGTTCAAAATTCGTTGAAAAGAATTACAAATTCATCAGAACTTAGCATTTTTGCCTTTTTTAATATTCACTTTACAACTGGGTACAAGTAGAACAATGTGCGGTTGGAATTCATTGGGATCACATTTCAACCTCTAACCGTTCTTCAGCGATGATGAATCCAAGATGGCGGATGCTCCTCAAAATATGCCCATATACACCCCATTCCAATATGGGCATATTTTTGGGTCACATGACCAGCCTGTACCAGGGGTACTTTCGACGCCATCTTTGATTAGGCGCGTAAAGAGTCCTGGGAACGAGGTTGGGCGGTCCCGTCTCACGCAATCTCGTTCTCATAGCCCGCGATCTTTTGGCCAGTAACTTGGCGCTGGTCAAAAGATCGCCGGCTCTGGGAACGAGATTGCATCTCACGACGCTCGTATTCATCAGCAGCTGTGTATCACAGGACGCCAAGGAACCACTTTGGACGTTAAACAAATATCTGGCAGTGACCACCCTCAGTGCTTGTTGGTCAGCCGCATTAATGGGAAGATAACTAACATATATAACTACTCATGCTTGTAAACTGCGTGGCTTACCGTGTGTACCTATAAACAGCAGTCTGAACAAGCGCCCCGCACATACATGTATATGTAAATCCAGCGTAATTCAGGTCTGGATAAAGTCTGTCACGATCCACACAATATGTTTCATCGTTCACCCAGATGTTTTCTGAACCCTTTTCTAAGATAGTTTGTAGCAATAGCAACATACGTCAGACATTTTTGAACTTCGCTTTCCGGGATGGCACTGCGCTCCAGTACGGCACCGACACAGCTGATTAGGCCATCCCAATAAAATGCAAATACGTAGAGAGCTAGGAAAAGAGGTGTAGTTGAAAGTATGTTCTTCAATTTTTTTTTAAACTTTTCCCAAAAATTGGGTCGATGTCAAGCTTTGTATTTTTGTTAACTTTTCCAAAAAAATTTGGGTCGGTCTGGCGATTGGAAACGGAACATTTTATTGGGATGGCCTTATGTGGGTTGTGTGAATATACAGGATATATGCACGGGATGTTAGAAATCATTTATAATTCATTGTTGTGACCTTGTGTATGAATGTATGCAAACATTTGACCCCATAACAGTTACATATATCAGGTGCATCATGGGTAATTTTAACCTATAATCAGCTTGAAAAAAATTAAAGTTTTGCAAACAAAATTATGTAGATGTATTAAGTAGTGCATTATGATTATTTTCAGTTCTGTTTCATGAGATTCATAAATGTTTCAATATAAATTACCCACACTGGTATATATGTTGGGCACCACAGACGAAATGATAAAACACCGGATCTCCTAGCGTGTAGGGATTTGATCAGCAATATATATATATATATATAAATAGACAAGAAAAGAAATACCAAACTCGTTGCAGAAAGGCTGATTCAATTTTTCTTCCAATATTCTACATGGAATGTACACATCTGTGTTCGGGCTACCTGTGGTGCACAACAGCAGACTGGGTTCTAGTCCTAAATAAAATGGCGGATGCTACAAAGCCATCTGTATAAACTATAAATATAATGGTTAAATGTTCTTTCGGTGTAAAATCAACAAGAAGATAATTATCGTAAGTTGTGGCTTCGAGACCATGACAGAGCTGGGGAGGAGAGCACAAATAAGGCTACAATCAGGTATGCATTTATCGCTGATTCATCCTTCGTGATTACTAATTTCTCTTATAATTTTTGAAGTTGATTGTTAATTAGTTGATTGTTTATTGCAAAACCATAGGCATAAGTGACAAATAAATTTATCACCCAGTTATTTTAGGGCTATGTTTCTCATTCCTGTCCGTTATTTGTCCCGTTATTCTGCACACGACACAGCTTACCTCTGGCGTTGATTGTTTATTTACGTTGGACCCGGGCGTTGGGAGTATGTTACTTTGGCCTCACTGCTCCTAAGCTTAATAAACTTTACAAACTTTTTAGTCCCCAGTTGTATTTCCAAATGACTGATCTACAAAATAATAACTCTCTCATCTTCTACAATTTCGCCGCATCGATAGTATTCGAATGTCATTTTACCCTAAAATTTGACTTTTTGAAAAATAATTTAGGAAGTCACTTGTACATGAAAGCCTTACTCCTTGAACACTGAATATTTTTTGGCACTTATATCATAATTAAATTGCAATTGGTTGTGTTTATGCTGTAGAAACGTTTTGTTTATATAGCTTATATGGTTTGTTCAAAAAAAAAATGTAAACATGACTGAAAAAACATAGTGGAAATACCCCTCAAACCGAGGCAGTTCGTACTGACCCCCATATCTCTTACAGTTTTTGGAATTTTTCCAAAATATTCTACCAAGTCTAATGCCAGGCCAATAGTAATATATGTGCAAAATATGAACAAAATCTGAGATGTACCATGTAGACTCATTTTTTCAGGGTGCATGGTTTTCACATGGATGCCCTCTTAAAACAAATGTAAGTCCGAGAACGAAGTTCGAGGGCTTATATGCTAGTTTTAAGAACATCAAATTTCCAAGGGAAACTATCAGCCGATAGTTCCGAGGCAACCACACTCTATTTGTATAATAGAACATATATTCTAATAGCCCACTTTCGATATAGTTCTTTTTTTCTTCGAAAGAAGAATAAATGTACCTTGTCTCGGACCCTCGTATTGAAACCTTAAGTTTGTATGTAACAAACGAGTAAATCATATAATAATGATATTATAATTTCATGGTAAATGTTTGTAGTATGATCTAAGGCAAGATTTAAAGAAAAAAACAGATGACAATAAACCTTTTTAGACGTCAGGTAACTCATTCCCGACGCGATCTGCCTGGCGAACGAGATCATGTCATAGTTGTTGATCTCTACTTTACACATCTCTGCTGACGAGTAATACTTGTCATCCAGTCCTCGACTCTTCCTCAGGTAACCAAGGAGATCACCGTACGGCACGTACTCCATGATTAACATCGTTGGTTCTAGAATTAATCACCAGGATTTATTAAAAACACATTTCAATATTTTAAATGGCTAAAATACGTTTTCTATTAAAGAAATAGAAAACATTTTCCGTGTTTTTATAGAGTTGTAGAAACACGAGTGGGAGTTTGGGAGAACGAGAAATGGCTGTTGGAACACGAGCGAGTGTTTCCACAGCTTTTTAGAGTTCTTCCAAACTTCTTCTATAAACTTTATAGAAACAAACCTTTATAAAATAACCCATTGAAATTAAGTACAAGAAAGGAAAATCGCGCGTTTATTATGATCATCAAAACATATTTATTCTCCTAACTCGCGCAGTTTATCAGTGACCACTCAGTTAGTTTTGTCAAATCCGATAATATGAATAACCTTTGAATTGTAGCCCAAAATGACACAGAACGATGAAGAAAAAGAAGCTGTATGGACTAAATCACTAATGCTAAACCTCCATGGATTGACAATACACTGCAGTTCAGTTTACCTCATGGACTTCACGGCGTCGATCAACGGTTTTCGTACCAATCAACTGAAGTTTACGGGAGATCAAGATGTGTTGGAAGAAAGGTAGCCGGGGAAACCAGCCGACTCTTATCGCTCCCCACTCGCGAAAGAGACGTCTGGGAAGTGAGGCAGAAAATGCCATACTGATGACGTAGCAGATAGCCGTTTCACGATTCATAAATTAGTTGCAATTCTCAGAAGCCGAATGCGAACAACAAGAGTTCTTTTCAAGGAATATAACTACCGAGACTGCTCGTTTGCTTGGCAGTGGATCACCGTCATGAACAACCATGAAATTCAAGCCTATATATTTAGCGTGTGTTGGTAGCTCGCTCGCTTCGTTCTTTCAGCGGCTCGGCCCGGTCAAGAGAATTTGTCCTACGACTGTCAAAACATAATAGTTGTTTATAATTTCAAAACCTACACACAGCACAGCAGGCCACTTTTCAAGCCAGCTCTTGGGGTGATTGATTCATATCACACTTGGTTCGTGATTCATAGCACACTTACATATAATTCATGTTTATTCATAGCCCAGATTCACTGTCTGAACGATTTATCCGCCGCAACAACAACTCATCCAGTGTTTTGTGATAGCTCAGTATATGTAGGTTTACTGATGTGAAATTATAAACAACTATGACCACAGGTAGCCCAAGCTTGGGATCTGTATAATATTTAACAGCATTTGTATGGGATTTTTTAGTTTTCCATGTACAACGTAGATCTTGAATAAAACTCGACAAAAACCTATACAGTGTCTTCTTGTGTTCCTTAACTATGTATGTGCCATGTTACAGCGAATTTCAGCAAACAAATCCCTTAAAACCCTAACCCATACTAAGGAAAGACAAGGTAGGAGGCGAGACCGCTAAACTTACCTTCAAACTACTCCAATTCGGGGCGAATTTTTCTAGGTAAAACACATCCAATCGCCGTTTGCCTTCACGGGGCATCGAAGTAATAGATTTACGATGTAAATATCCCAATCAATCTGAACCAGCCGCGTTTCTCGAGTCATCAGCCTCCTCCAAGTACGACAAATCCACTCCGTAGAACGCCATTTTATCCGTCGCCGGAAAAAGTATGGACCGCGAAGCCGTTAAACACGCGGCCGAGCCTGAGCCGAGCCTGGGATCGAGGACATAATATCACCATAAGCAGTTTTTGACGCCAACTGTCAACAACATCGCCGCCAAATAAACTGCTTCAAGAAGGCCTAAAATTGCCAAAAATCCATCAAATTGCTTCATTAACTATCGGTCACTTATTTCTGAAGATTTGTTTTGTAGGTCTCCACGGGAAAGAGAATTCCCAAACGACGAATATATAAACTCTACTGCGTGACGATAAATATCACACGTAACCCGGTAGGGTTATATTATATCCTCGATCCCAGGCTCGGCCGCGTGTTTAACGGCTTCGCTGTCCATACTTTTTCCGGCGACGGATAAAATGGCGTTCTACGGAGTGGATTTGTCGTACTTGGAGGAGGCTGATGACTCGAGAAACGCGGCTGGTTCAGATTGATTGGGATATTTACATCGTAAATCTATTACTTCGATGCCCCGTGAAGGCAAACGGCGATTGGATGTGTTTTACCTAGAAAAATTCGCCCCGAATTGGAGTAGTTTGAAGGTAAGTTTAGCGGTCTCGCCTCCTACCTTGTCTTTCCTTATTAGTATGGGTTAGGGTTTTAAGGGATTTTTTTGCTGAAATTCGCTGTAACATGGCACATACATAGTTAAGGAACACAAGAAGACACTGTATAGGTTTTTGTCGAGTTTTATTCAAGATCTACGTTGTACATGGAAAACTAAAAAATCCCATACAAATGCTGTTAAATATTATACAGATCTCAAGCTTGGGCTACCTGTGCTATGACAGTAGTCAGTACCTTTCTTGTAAATGTTTTGACAGTACGACATTTCGCTTTACTAGCCGCTGAAAGAACTCAGTCTGCAAAG
Source organism: Actinernus sp. WN-2022 (assembly GCA_030867875.1). Lineage (NCBI taxonomy): Eukaryota > Metazoa > Cnidaria > Anthozoa > Actiniaria > Actinernidae > Actinernus > Actinernus sp. WN-2022. The sequence goes on from JAOWCC010001634.1 coordinate 27,322,443, forward strand.
GAGCCAACAACAGCACCGGCACACGCTAAATAGGCTTGAATTTCATGAGTTGTTCGTGACGGTGATCAACTGCCAAGCAAACGAGCAGCCTCGGTAGTTATATTCCTTGAAAAGAACTCTGTTGTTCGCATTATGCATCGTGAAACGGCTATCTGCTACGTCATCAGTATGGCATTTTCTGCCTCACTTCCCAGACGTCTCTTTCGCGAGTGGGGAGCGATAAGAGTCGGCTGATTTCCCAGGCTAGAAGAAAGGGGGATATTTTGGATTTATCTTTGAAATATCGAGCTAAAAAGCATGGAAGCCATCACTTGGGTAATCAGGTGTTTTGTAAATTCTGCCTTCCTAGGACTAGGACTAGCGAAAATTACTGTTTAATATCGCACAAATTGCGAGAAACTCAACTTCATACACAGAAATTAATGTGGTAATTTGTACTTTGAGATTTGAGTTCAATAAAATATCGGCTTTTTTCTAAAGTAACAAAACATTGTCGTTTCTTTCAGTATTGTAGCTGGTTCTTCGTCGAATTGAAATTAGTGCTCAATATTTTTAGAAAATTGTAGGAATTATTTAGCTAGAGTTATAGAAACACGGCATTCAACCAACCAGAACGCGTATTTTCTGTGGATTATTTAATATATGGTTATCTAACTCAATTATTATCAAGCTTAAAGAACGTTTACTTGCCATAACATGAGATATATGTTTATTATGAAAACTAATCAATGCATTTTAATTTATAAAATGTTTCCTTTCATTTTTTTTTCGAAGTATACCAACCTCTCTGAGTGACGCAGCCTAGGAAGTTAACAATATTAGGATGCAAATTTCCAAGAGACTTCCCAAGGTTAATCTCACAAAGTAGAGCATTTTTTTCGACTTCTGTGCTATTTCCTGAAATGAGATATAATCTGCGTCATACTATATTGAAACATTATAAACTTGGAATATGTGTTGAATAAATGAATGCACGTACTGAAGCCTTAACACACAGTTACAGATGTAGTGCATGTGATTGGGCAACGCCGATACAAAACAAATTCCTTCAATGAAGAAAAGAAGAGTACAATGCTTTTAGGCATAAGCAAATGCCATAGTTATTTATCGTGTCATTATAATATTTACGTTTGAGTTTTTTAACTGCAACGGTAATGCCATCACTGGCTCCTTTTAGGCCTTGTGCTAGAGCGCTCCAAACTTCTCCGAAGGAGCCAATGCCGAGAAAGTTCTGCATAAACAAGTTGCAGGGAAGAAGTTCCCACTCATCGCACTCTTGCTCGATACCTTCCAGCTCCACTTGAAATTCCCTGAAAAATGTTTTTACTTTAAGTTACAAGTGGAGTCTCCGACATAGAAGGAATTTTTGAATGAATTTTTGAATTTGAAAAAAAGGGAGTTTCCAACAATAACTGTACATGGGGATACAGCTAGACGTCATGATGAGAAACACTACAAAATAATTCTAGGGTTGGCGAATGGTAAATCCGAGCCTTTGCGAGACGCCGATACTTTTTGTTTGAGAAAAATGTGGGTAGTAGGAGAGGCATCAAATTAAGCCCTTTTTTGCGGGGGAATCTCATTAAAACCGGGCATAAATTGTATTCACAGACGTTACCGATCTATTATCTTTTTTATGCATAAAATACGATGGCTATCTATTGTCTTGCGTCATGAAAAATGACAGGACCGGTCCCCTCCGAATCCATTCTTTTTTCAAAGCGTTTTATCAGTCACCCCTTAGCGACCACTCATCGACCCTACATCGAGTACAACCTGTCGACCTATCATGGTCCCTAAATTCACACCCAACTAAAGGATAGAATAGGTTATTCTAGTCTAGAGATTCTACTCTTCTAGTCTAGATATTCTAGTCTAGTCTGATCTAGTCTAGTCTATTGATTCTAGTCTAGAACAAATGACAAACGTTAACTAATGATTCAAAAGTTACTTCGCTGATTTCTATGCTAGAATATCACATAAAATATGAACACACATACCTGATCTCCTTCATATCTGTAACAAAAGTAAACGTTTCACGTGTTACTGCAGTGTTATTGCTAAATGTAAAACGTAATTTCATAATAAAAGTGTATTAGGGAGTGTTCATTATTTATGGTTGGGGGACGGCAACTCATTGGTGGGGGGGGGGGGGAGGCAAAAACGTTATAAGTGCTTTTGTAGGGAGGATCATCAAAGATTTCATCTACTCCTTGGGGGGAGGGGCGTCATCAAAGTTTTGACATACCTGTCATGTAACATACAATTTAACTGAAAATGTAATGTTTAGTCTCCAGAACACAGGAAACCAGTGTTTTAGAGAGCAGTCAAATCTCAAAAATTGCGGCTCGGACCGATTTAAATATATTCGGCTTTTTCCTGCATACGCAAGATGGTATTCTCTAAGCTCATGATCAAAGGCACATCCCCATAGGACAGATAATGCATTGGTATCCAGGAGATTAGTTATATATGCCAATGCTGAGCCGGCTCTTTTTCATTTATTTATTTATTTGAGACTACGGTACAATGCAATATGATGAATACATTTCTAGAAGAATACATGTATATATATATATATATATATATATATATATACAGCAATTTTCATAAATTCTGACCCCCCTCACCATATATAAATATATATCAAACATATACCTAACATTATGGGATGTCATTGCTGATATTTTTTTCAAGTTGTCTATCATCAAGGCCTTCTGAAAAAAATATAGGTAGAGGTATCCCATAATGTTTGATATATTTTTGATATATATTTATATATGGTGAGGGGGGTCAGAATTTATGAAATTTGCTGTATATATATATATATATATATATATAAATTGAATATAGAAAAAGGCGGTAAAAACTAACGATGAACTTCCTGTAGAAGGATCCCTCTGGATTCACAGCTAGTTGTAGTTATATATTATACAAAGAATTTACAGGAGTACAACTGGCAACTTCTCACAGTTCCATATATTTAAAAACGTTTCGGCTTTCAGCCTTCATCAGTTAAAAAGTAAAAAATAAATAAATTTACATTCAGGTTTAGTGCTATATTTATACAGAAAGCTAATACATATATATATATATATATATATATATATATATATATATATATATGTTTTCTACTAAAGAAAGGTAATGTATCATGGAAAATACCATCGATCTAGAAACATTAATAGTAAATTTAATAGATTACATGTATATGCAGTTTGCATTCTTTCTTGCACATTTTTTTTTTTGGGGGGGGGTTCAAAAAGTTTTGAGCAATTTTATAGGGGGGTCATCTAAGTTTTAATTTCACTCATAGTGGGGGTCATAAAAGTTTTAACAAGAGAAGCAGATGAACTGCCAAGCCATAAATAATGAATACTCCCTTAGCTCATTTCTTAATTGTTCTATCTTCAGGACAGTTTCCATTATTTTTTCCATAGGAATGGTTTGTTCCCATGACTCAAATATTTGCTTTAAGTACGTCACATATATCTGCATGCCAGCTGTGCTCTACATGGTCCTGCGTTTTCAGCTAGCGCTGTGATAACTTACGTTTAGTCTTCTTCCACCAATGCCAAAAGAGTAAACTCAGCACGGCACACAGTGCAATTCCTGCAAGGATCGGACCGGCAATCACGTACCACTGAACTTCTCGTAGCGGAACTTCAAATTGATAAATATATACATCAATAAATGTTTAACAAAAATACTTGGTCATCGTAAAAACGCAACTACTATTTAACAATTGTATATTCCGCCAAGAGGGCATGCAGCGACGAATTGACTATATGAGCTCAGTACGACGAGAGTGAGTGGAATAATTGTTTTATTATACGCGCATTCACCACATATATGAGTTATTTACTTGATCCAGAAGTCAATAACCAGAAGTTTCGATAAGCAATGAAATGTGGCCCATCCGTTTAAGATAAAATCTTTTTTTAGAACGCACTCAAACGACTTTCGTGGGAAAAAAACCCAATGGTAGCCATGTTTCTATTATGAACACTAAAGTGGTTCTCTCATTCACTCTTTTCACCCGGTGGCCATTGTAAACCAAACACGGTAGATTCCAAGGGATTTCGGTTTTCCTAGCTTTGATACAAACTTTCACAGAACTCTTTCACTATTGGCCGCTTGCTCGATCGCTCATTAGCATATTAGCTAGTGCCAGTCTCTTACATAATAATTAGCCAGTGCCAGTCTCTTATATTACTCCCCTCCAAGAAAAATGTTGTCCTCAACATTTTCAAGGATAAACTGAGCCGTGACGATAACTCGTAAAAATATATATTGTATAAACAGGAAACTTTACATATCTTGGTCCAATAACTGTACACTCTGGTTGCCCAGGCCAGGGTGACAAATCTCTTCACTTTTCTCTCGTTTCTCTAGACTCAGTCTATCAAAAACCTACATAAAAGGTCATGACATATATGTAACAATAATCTTTAACAACATTAGCTGCCTGCATTGAGGCATTGTCGAATTCCATTTGTCCATAAGACATAATATTAAACAATGTTTGCTTTGTCAGTTCTCATGACAATAATACCGGCCTAGACTTCCCATAAAGCCTTTCATCACTACAACTTTCCTTGCTTAATATCTCTTGGTGACAATGTTTACTAGTAACATCCTGCGATGTACGTATGGCACACTGTAATATGGTGGGCTTGCAGGAGGGAGCAACCATCGCGTTATCGTCGGTGTCCACAGTTGTTAACCAAGTACTGACACACCTTGAACTCCTGCTGTAATGTAGGGTTCAGTGATTGGCTGCCCAAGAGTATCATATGTTATTCTAGTTGCTGGCCTAATCACACGACATGATCTTCTTGGAGCAGTGTCGTCAGTGTCATTCTCTGAAGCCATGCCTTCTTCCACTTCTGACATCACGTCTTGATCAACGTAACTGTGCTCTCCTTCTCTTGACCTTGGACAGCAGCATATTGGTCAGTACTTGTTCCTGGATCTGAATAGGTATTTGGTTCAGCTACGCCTTCGTCCACAGCACCAGTGTCAGACTTCCCTTTCAGTAGGAGCTTTGTTTCCTGTAGGAATGGGATGATTTCCGCTTCCCCCGGCAAATAATACATCACAAACTCCTGTTTTTTGATGTTCCAGCCATTGTATACTAAGCGTTAAAAGTATTTTAATATCAATATATAATTTGTTTTGAATTCCTTTTCAGGCGAACAATTTATTTTACAGGGCCTATTTGTTTTCGAGCTTGAAATGCTCAGCAATAATGCCCAGTAACTCCAAATCCGCAACATAAACCAGTGACTTCTCTGCTATTTTCTTTCCGTACCACAAGGTTGACTAAAGATTCATGTTGAATACCATCCCTGACTGACAACGCACGTGGGCGCTTCGGTAAGACATAAATTTTCACCAAAATATGAAATCCCGAGGTTAAAAACTCCTCCAAACACACATCTTCACGGAAGGACTCAACTCCGAGGTCCTTGCAGGGTCGCCAATTTTTAAAACCAAACACGGTAGATTCCAAGGGATTTCGGTTTTCCTAGATTTAATACCAACTTTCACAGAACTCTTTCACAATAGACCCTTCCACGGTTTTTTGAACTTCGGGATTGTATGGAAATTTCGACTAGGGGGCACAAACTTGCCCCCCGGCCAGTCAAAATTTCCATACAAACATCTGTAAACTTTTCCGAGTTTGCGGGCCTATAACTTTGCTCCTATTCGAGATATAACTCTCGAATTTGGGATTTGGAATTTGAGATGTTCTTTTCAGCAGTATCGACGGTTTTGCTGTTATACGTATCTATCAAAAGTTTAAAAAAACGTGGAAGAGTCTATTGGCCGCTTGCTCGCTTGCTCGCTTGCTCGCTTGCTCGCTTGCTCGATCGCTCATTAGCATATTAGCTAGTGCCAGTCTCTTACATAATAATTAGGTAGCGCCAGTCTCTTACACCATCTCGGATTCAAAGAGAGGAAATCCTGCTAAACTCGTTCTGATATTCCTCAATGCGTAACTCAACTAACTCAATGCGAGGCTAACCTAGACAAATCAAATTAAAGGATTGCCTCGCTTTGAATCCAAGATGGCCAGCGGGTGAAAAGAGTGAATTAGAACAAACGCTTTCATGTTTAGGGGACAATCATAGTTGATGGTGCAATAACAGGGAGTTCTAACTTATATTTTGTTTTTCGCGAAAAGACCCGCGGGCCGACGGAACTCTTCTTTTTTCCACAAGAATACGCGCGGAACATGGGCTTAGTCTCCGTGCGTGACGAGGGACTCGGGCCGGGACTCTCAAGGGACCATGCGCGGGAATTAAAAAGGAAGAAAAGCTAAAGAGAGGAAAGCGAACATGGAATGGAAGTAAAATTACAGAAAATTGAAAAACAGCGGTCACTTTTGATCAAATAATTTAAATTTATTTTCGGTTTCGGTTATGTTTAGAATATTGTTTATTATAGCGATATCTATGCGTTGTTTTCATTGAATCGGATTTTACTATGTATATTGTATAAAATACCGTTAGCTGTTATTTCAAAACTGTTTGTAACTGATTACACGTGAGTGCATGATATAAAGAACATCGCAAAGAATAAACTTCAGTTATAATCGACGAAAAGAAAACTTGAATAAAACTATCGCAGCGGGAATGATTTCCAGTTCTAAAAGCATCCAAGCAAGGATTTTTCTTCACGCAACTTTTAAGTAATGTTTCAAGGCCTCCAATTCGGACTGGACGGGATTTCAAAGTCCACGCAATTAGTTCCAGTCCGAGGCGCAGTCGAACCGCAACAGCTCACCTGCGATCGACTTTGCAAGGATATTTTGTTAATGGATCTTGAACAGGACAATTAAAAGAACATTCAAAAGTAAACTTGGCTTACTTTGCAGGAGTTTTGTCCTTGTATACGCTATTCCGGGGCAGCTGATTGAGCGAGCGGAATGTGAATTTTCGGTTCAGAGTCAACTTGTCACTTGAAGACTTAATAATCACTTTAAACTGTCTCAAATTACCCCGAGATTCCACTAGATATTCTATCTATTAAATAATGTATCGCCTCTATTTATTCGTCCCCTTTTTTCCGCTTTATATATTTTCTAAATTACTTGTATTAAAGTCTCAATCAATCTTCAGTTCTCTTCCCTTGTAAATGTAATATTAACATCAGTACAAATTCAATTTCCAAACATTATTAGTTATTTATATATCAATCCTCCTACTGACCGGCATGATTTCTTCTATTTATGTACTTAAATGTATACTATATGTAAGCAGTGACCAACTCGAAAGCTTTACGGCTACTTTGGTCACTGCGCACTAATCACTTTTTTCTTTTGTTACTTACTATACCTATCTATCTTCTATAACTGGTCTTGTATTGTCTCTTATCCCTGTATTCCTGAATCAGTGTAAAATATAATGAAACTTGAAACTAGCGGAGGCATAACTTATCAACTGTCTATACATAATAGGACATTATAAAATCCCCAAAACTCTCTTCATTCGAAATACGCAGTTTTGCTTTGTCGCTTCTGCTGACCCTACTGACGTCACTAATTGATTGTTCAAGGCCGTTGTCAGTCATCTGCGCAAAATTACTTCCGTTCCATGAACTTCGAGCCATTTTTCGATCTTGTATTTTTGTTTCAGTGTTTTGAAATAAAATAATTACACCACAAAATTAGCTAGCAGCCCTCTTCTGAAAAGGAAAAGATGTTGGTAGCAAAACAAATCAAATTTGTTGAAACGGGACCCGGTTATTTTGAATTCTAATTCATTTTATCACGTGATTTTGCTTTCCTCTGGTAATTTTTCCTCTAACCCGTGCGGGGTCTGAGCCCGAGTCGCTCGGCCCGCGTGGGATCTAAGCCCGAGTTTAGAGGTGGTTACACAGCGTTCGAACGATCCCAGATATAATCAATGACTACAATACGGGATTGAGAGCTGCTGTGTTAAAAAAAGAGAAAATATTAGGTTAGAACTCCCTGTGGTGCTATCAGGTACAATACGCTTGACTATCGACTTATCGAGAATCGTTTTCTAAAAATATATTTTACCGTAAAGTTCCAGTATGCGGACAGATCAAGACTTCATGTTACGGACTTCTGCTAAGCTATAATAATATAGTTTTTCCCCTGATGAAATGAAACAATTGCGTCATGAAGACTATTGCACTTCCGTCTTTGCGAGTGATCGCGCGGGACTGGTCATGTGAGAAAATATGCGAATCGATCTGAACTGTCAGTTTATACAACGAGCTTCAAAATTTATTTCAAACATGTTTTCACTAAGGTAAGTTGAAAAAGTCATTCAAGGTTAGAGCTAATCCTGGAGAAATTAAAGGAGGTGGTGACTTAAAGTTCAACGAGCTTTTTGCATTTCAAGCGATAATACAAGCTTCTCCTGATAGTTTACTAGAATAGGTCATTTTGACGATGTTGCGCACGCACCAGTAGAACAATAGACGCGAGCTGCTAAGACTCGTTCTGGTTCACCAGCCTTTTGTTATTTAAAACAGATAGCCATTGTTCTAGCTGCGCGCGAAACATCGTCAAAATGGTCTATTGTGTGGATACACGGACTTCGTACGGAGGAACCCGAGGGCCCCATGTACACTAAGCACAGGAATCCCAACATAATCCATAATGCTTTGCACCTTTATATATATGTACATTACTGTGTAACGTTGTCATTCATATCACTGACGAGGACCGTAAGGTTGAAAGGCCTATGATTAAACAACGTAGCCTTAATGTTAAAGAGTTCGCTTAAGTTCACGTTACAGTTGGAAATGGAAAAAAAGTAGGTGCATGGTTTGGAAGGCACTAAATAACATTCGCCAAAAGCATGTGAGCCAAATTGGAGTCAGCGGTAAACTTCATGATTTCAAACCATGGTTCTCAGGTATAGAGTATCAAGTATAAATATGAAAATTTCACCGTCCGAGCGTGGATGGTCTGCTTAGTGTAGTGGTTATGATGTTTGCTTTACACGCGGGTTCCAATCCCATAAATTGGCCCTCGTCGTTTATCTAGGAGTGGTTAGGATATTTTTATGGTTCGGATTAGGGTTTGTGATAGTGTATTTGATTGGTTTTAATTCATGAAGCTTACCGCTGACAGCAATTTGGCTCACATGGTTATGGCGGATGTTATTTAGTGCATTCCGTGGAAAATGGCGGCAGTCATCAAGACAGTATTTACTTCAGCAAAGCGGGTATGGTCAGTTATTTTTGAAAACCCTTTGTTGTTTGGTGAACATAATTTTAGATGCGTTATACTTGTCAAAGGCAGCACGGATTGACTTGAATTTGTTGTTTTGTTAGTACGAGCGTGGTTTTGTGAAGTATCATAAATCATGGATTAACAGAACTGTCTCATGAATTGAGTTCAGTCTTGGGCATTTTCAGTAATATGCCTGTTATATTTAGTTTACCTTTTGAGTCAGTCTTGAAAACCAATGTATTATATTAGGTTGATTTGCTTTCGGGTTTCGATAAACAAAGCGAATTCAGCAACCGGCGTTTCAGGCTTCAGTGAAACCTTAACTAGGAAATCATGTTAGAAAACATGAAACTCCGTTCGTATTTACTGTATTTTGCTATCTGATATTTTCATACCATACTTGGTTGCCTTACAATTGGTGTCGTTCAGAGTAATATTTGGGCGTGACTAGATGCTAGTGAGGCATACGCTCATCATTTTCAAATTTCGCTTTCGAATCTTCAAAAAAGGATTCGATTTTTTTTATCGCACTTCCAGTAGCCTACGTTGTATCCGCCTCTCTTCAGCCGGCTCGCTACACTTTCTGAACGTGTTCTAGTATTCGACGATCCATCCTGCTTTCCAAATATGGAATATATTGACCATATATGGAATATCACAGGGAGCTCTCAGGAACGACACTTTTCTCAATAAATTGTTTGATATGTCCTGTATTTTGGTGTCATTTTCTTGAGTAAATCTTCAATTTCTGCTTCTTTCAGTCGTCCAATCGTGCTTTTTTTCTCTGATACTGGTACTGTAAGAGTTAATCAATGTCCACTCGTGTGATATGGGATTTATGATCGCGAGTAATGCTTAATGGCCACGAGGGCGACGTGGACATTGATGAATCGATTTATCTGATGCCGTGTGTCCCAGAAAGAATTTTTTTTAAGTTTACCGCTGCAGAGTTTATAAGAGCAATCGTCTAAAGTTCTTTAATCATAAAGGTCGGTACACACGAAGGGACAGGTCCCAGGGACTTGTCCGGCCCCTCGTCTGAACTAGGACAAATCTTGACTTGTACCTTCAAAACAAACTGGGAAAAAATGAAAATAAACCAATCGTAAAGCGTCATTTTACTTTCCCACAAGTCCTTACGAACTCTATTTCAAGATGGCGTCTGCTAAAATCACAATGTCCCTGCAACACGTCCCCTCGTCTGAACACAACAAGGGATTTGTCCCGGGACTAATGTCCCAGGGACTTGCCCCTTCGTGTGTGCCGACCTTAACTTCACTTAACTTCACAATTGCTAGCTTCACAAATTATTGTTTTCGTTTAACAATGGCGATACTGTTTTTTGTTGGGTTTCATTGATGAGGCATTCTCTAATCAAAATACATATCAAACAACTGTTGTCGTTCAGAGTAATATTTGGGCCTGAATAGATGCTAGTAGTATACGCTCATCCTTTTCAAATTTCACTATCGAATCTTCAAAAAAAGATTCGATTTTTTTAATCGCACTTCCTGTAGCCTACGTTGTATCCGCCTCTCTTCTGCCGGCTCGCTACACACACGACGATCCGTCCTGCTTTCCAAATATGGAATATCACAGGGAGCTCTCGGGAACGACACTTTTCTAAATAAATTGTTTGATATGATAATGAACCATTCAAACATTTTTGTTTCATAACGAGCTTTATTATATGGCAGCTCAGTGAGCGGGCAAGATGACTCTGAATGCTGCAATCTGATTGGTTGCTCAGCGGGCAAGATTTTTTCATCTTACCCGATCAGGATTTTCCAAATTCGCTCACAACTCTTCGTAAACAAATAGCGATAAAACCCGTACATTTTGAAAGAAACTAAACAATTTGTTACATGAAGGCAACTACTAATTTAAAAGCTTTATCGTCTTTCAGCTAAAATTCAACTTTTTAGAGCGATTAATGCAGTTTTTCCGGCCCTCGCAAGTTCGATGAAAACAACTGCAGCAAAAACGACTGAATTGTATGAAGCTGGATTAGTGGACATAAATATACTATAGCTATCACTGGAATACACAGAAGCTGAAATGGCTGTGACTTCAAAAAACAAACAAAAGTTTGTGTACCTCACAACGCTACTACAATTGTGGTACAAAGAAATAAAATTATAACAAGAGGCCCTGAGTGGCCTTAACTCGGGCCACCTAGGAATAGGTGAATACATGTAGTTCTAGCATATTTTTGTATCATACATGGTTTGTGCTAGGGGAGCTGGATAATTATTGATTCACTACTGATGCTTGTGATAATTGAAGGGCTGTGTGCAAAAATGGTGTAAGTGACTCTTTATAACATTCTTAGTTCTCCATCAATTTCTTTGTTTTCTAAGGGAGAATTTAGAATGTGATCAATAATCACTTATTCCCTTTTTGCACACAGCAATCAATCAATCAATCAATCAAGCTTTTATTTATACTCGTACATTTACAAAGAAGAATACAGAAACTAACAAAATATAGGAAAAGAAAATAATCTGTTGCTAATGGTACTTAAGACTTAGATAGAGTAAACGCTGCTTAGATTAACCATGAGGGCTATTCGAGCTAAGTAGCGCTAAAAATTGCTTTGAAAAATTTGGAACAAGATAGGCCAGGGGACAAGAACAACAATGCTTAACTGAGCTACAGTACATAAGTATTATAAAACTACAAAATTAAGATGGCAATAGGAAGGTAGGAAGCTAATAATTCTGATAGTTAATTAAAATACATTGTAGTAATGGTAATGAAAAGGACATTCATCAATAATTCATTATAAAGGAGTCTCTGAGAAGCTTTGCAAAACATTTCCGACTTTTGGATTTTGGGTTTTCATCAATTGAGTTCCAAACTTTAACACCTGTGTAGCGTATACTAAATTTGCCACAATTTGTTCTTATTTTTGGGAGATAAAATGCCTTTTTGCTAGCTAGTCTAGTATTGTATTGATGAATGTTACAAACAAGGCTAAAATAATCATTAAATGTAACAGGGAGTCTATTGTGGTGAAACTCATAGATAAATAAGGCATTGTGAGTGAAAACTAAATCAAGAAATTTAAGTATACCTAATCGTTTAAACAGTGGACTAGAATGATCGTTATACTTGGAAAAAGTGATAATACGCACTGCTTTTTTCTGAAGTGTGATTAGGGGCCTAAGAGTAGAGGGGTATGTATTTCCCCATGTACATGTGACATATGATAAAAAAGGATAAATTAGAGTATAGTATAATTGAGTCAAAATAGACAAACTGACATAATGTCGAATTTTACACATGATACCAACATATCGATTAACTTTCTTGGATATATGTAAGATATGATGTTTCCAACTCAAATTTGAGTCAATGAAGACACCTAGGTACTTAATACTCTTGTCTTGTTTAATTTCTCTATTGTTTATGCATAATTTGATTTTATAGCTCACTGCTTTTTGAGGAGGATGGAATATGATAAAGTTCGTTTTGTCAATATTCAATGACAGCTTATTTGTCGATAACCACTTGTACACTAATCTAAGATTTTCATTAATGGAAGTTTCTAAGGCAAGTAAATTGTTATTGGAACAAAAGAGGTTTGTGTCATCTGCAAAAATATGAAAATTAAATAGTTTGCTACAGTTACAGAAATCGTTTATGTATAAAAGAAATAAAAGAGGCCCTAACACAGAGCCTTGAGGCACCCCATGTGAAATAATAGACTCTTCAGATCTGGTACTCCCAACTGAAACGAACTGACGCCTATTTTTCAAATAGGAAACAAACCAATCACGTGCTATGCCACGAATACCATAATGATACAATTTATCAATTAAAATGTCATGATCAACAGTATCAAAAGCTTTGGAGAAGTCTAAAAAAAATCCACATGAGTATAGCCCATCCTCAATCGCTCTTTGTATTTTATCAATTATAAGGAGAACTGCATGAAAAGTGGAATGCTTGGCACGGAAGCCAAATTGATTTTCATAGAGAATGTGATTTGTATCTATAAAAGCAATTAGTCTTTTAAACATCAATTTTTCCAAGATCTTATTAAAAACGGAGAGAAGAGAAATTGGTCTGTAATTATTCAAATTTGTGATTGAGTTCTTTTTATGCACTGGAATAACCTGAGCTACCTTGAAGTGATCTGGTACAGAGCCACTAGAAAATGAATAATTTATGATAATTTCAAGAGGGATTGATAGGCAGGTTTTGAGAAGTTTTAATAGTCTAGTTGGAATACTATGTGGACCAGTTGCTTTTGATGCCTGGAGGTTTGATATTTCATCCTCAATTTCTCTAACAGTAACTGGAAATAAGTAGAAACTATTTAATTGTGGAGTACCCAAGAAATCCTTGGGGGTTGCCGTAGAGCTGGGAATATCTTGAGCTAGTTTTTTCCAATATTAGAAAAGTATTTATTGAATGCTGAGGCTATTGTTGCAGGATCTTTCAGGATATGATTATTAAGTATAATCTTAGAAGGGGGACTCGAGCCCTTTGGCTTTAGGGTAATCAGTTCCTTAATCCCAGTCCAGTTGTTTTTAATATTCTGACTGTTTATCAAAAAGTAGTCTTCATAATATTTCTTTTTGCTTATTTTGAGAAGATGATTTAATTTGTTGCGATAACATTTATATTTTGCTTGATAATAGGAATTTTTAGTACTTAATTTTTTTTTTGAACAGATTATCTTTTATCTTCATTAACTTCTTAATCCCAGGAGTAATCCAAGGTTTAGACATCAATTTAATTTCGCGCCTTGAGACTTTACGAAAGGGTACATGTTTATTTATTATATCAGTAATAGTTGAATAAAATGACTGAAACAATATATTGACAGTAGTACCAGATTCACAGGGCAAAATCTTAGACCAATTAATCTCACTCATTTCTGAAAAAAGAGCGTCTTCATCCAAATTAGAGTAGTCCCTCTTATACATTTTAAAATTGCTAGGGAGAGAGGACAATTTGTTAATGATCAAAAAATTAGGTAAATGATCTGTAATATCACTCAAAATATTACCACTAAGAGCTTGATGTTCAAGAGAATTGAAAAAAATGTTATCTATGAGTGTAGCTGAGTGAGCAGTTATTCGCGTTGGTTTCAGGATTTGTGGATGAAAAGAGTAGGAACCCAGGGTATTTATAAAATTGTCAGTATCTGCATGAGAATCAAAGTTTAGGAGATTAACATTAAAATCCCCCATTAATAGGCAGTACTTGGACTCTTTTTGGATTTTATCAATGGACTTTGAAATGTGGTCAAGAGCTTTCTCTAATTTAGAATTTGGATGCCTATATAGTACACCACATATAATATTATGGGTTTTAGTACTACATTCAACTTCAATCCAAAGGGATTCAAATTCAGGTTCAGAGTTACAAAGATCATCTCTTTTAGTGTACGTGAGTCTGCTGTTAACAAAAAATCCAACTCCACCAGCATTAGAAAGAGTAGGCTGAGAAATGAATTGATATTCAGGAAGATCAGTGTTCAGAACACTATTGGAATTCTCTTTTATTTTGGTTTCAGAAAGGCCAATAATGGAAAAAAAGTGATGAAGTTCAACTAAAAGTTCTGAGAGGGATTCATAATTTGCTGCTAGGCTTCTAATGTTTAAGTGTAGTGCTGAGAATGAGTTACGTGTATTAGTAAGAGCTGTTTGAATCTCGTAATTTGAATGAAAATCATGGGTTGTATAATAATCAAAGCTGGTTAAGTTTGGTAAATGCTGATCTATATCTATATTGGCTAAATTAGAGTTGGTATTGATGCTAGACATAATGTCAAAGCAAGGCAAAGATTCAAGTTTTAAGCTTGCTATTTGAGTAGAGCAAAGGCATTCAGAGTTTGAGTTGAAAAACAACTCAACTAGATCATGCTGGTCTACATTGTGAAAGGGAAAGGTCTTTGATCTGCAAAATATGCACATCCAGAAATCATTAGATCTACAGTAGTAGTTGTACTCTTTGATAGATAGAACAGTGCATTTCTGATGAAACCATTTCAAACATATATCACACTGAATGCCTCTGCAGTTGTCTTTCACAACTTTTCTACAATTGGGACAGTAAGATGCCTCCATTTAATAATATAATATTAACACTATAGCACTAATCTCAGTCGGTTGTGAAATTGGTACAGTATTTCTGACTTTACTTAACTTCATGGTACTCTGCCTTGTTGGTCTCCTGCCTTCAGCTTGGCCAGATCGCTGATTGAGCTAATTAACATAGATCGACTTTCCTTATCTTTGCGTAGGTATATTCGACCATTTGCAGTGGAGATAAACTTGTACTTAAGCTCCTTCTTGACAGCTAGAGCAGCTTTGAAGAGATCTTTCCTCCCTTGAGTCAAGCTTTCTGAAATGTAGATGCTGCTGCCCGGCATGCTCTCGAAGCCCTCGAGGTCGCTCTACATTTTCCCTTTCAACTTGAAGCTAGCTCTGTAGAACTGTTCACGTACAACTCTCCTAACAAACTTTACCATAATCACGGGCGGAGATTGAGCCCAGGCTTGATCTCGCGACTTAGTGTGGCTAGGAAGTCTGTGACTAATTGAGATGTCCATCTCGTCCATTTCAACATCGATTAGTTCGGCAACCTTGAGGACTACATGCATCACTCGTGTCTTCACGCTGGCGTGAGCACAGTATACCTTTTATTTCAAGACATTCTCGCCTCAAATATTGTTCTTGATTATCGCTCACTGTCTGTTGCTGTTTGACAGTATTTGTGAGAGTAAACACGTGTGACTTGAGACAGTTAATCTCTCTTGCTCTAGTCTTGCTATCTTTGTAATGACTTCTTCGAACTTCTCATTCATAAATTGCATAGATTGCAAAATTGGATCTAATTTCTTATCAAATAAAGCTTCTAACTCTTCCTTTGTGATGTCCATATTTAGATAAAGCAAAAATAAAACACTTAGAGGCAAATATAACATGTGAATATTTAAGGTTGTGTCGTTCTAAATGTGAAATAAAGCTGCATGCAAGTTTTATTTCGAGTAGAGTGGTGACTTTTCAAATATTAGTGCTCGTGTTCATTTTCTACATCTTGAAGGAGACTGAAATTTATAACGAAACATGATTTTGTCTTGGAGTCTGGGGTCACCTATCCTGGACATCTCACATTCAGACTATAACTTCTAAGATTGGTGTTATTAATAAATCCCATCAATACTTCTCTTGTGATACTCTCCACATTCTGTATAATTCTCTTGTATTACCTTATCTACAATATGGAAACCTTATATGGGCATCAACTTATCCTACACACATTCACCCTATTTTTCTCTTACAGATACAAGTAGTCAGAATTATTACCCATCCATCCTCACATGCCCACACACAACCATTATTCAATAAGCTTAAAGTGTTAACTGTTTAAAATATCTACAAGTTTCAGATCTCATGTTTCATTGTCTCCCATATAAATAAAATATTACCTGTTCCACTGTCCTCCTTTATATTCAAATTCAACCAGGATTACCATCAACACTTTACAAGACACCAGTCTGACATGCATCACCACTTTCACAAATACAAACACTAATACTATTAGATCCCAAGGACCCAACATATGGATTTGAGATTCCCTTATTCCTTCATGAATCCCTACAACCTGTACACTTGCGATTTCTGACTCGTGCCTCGGCCGAAGGCCTGGCCCGAGTAATTACGGAAACGAGTAAACTTAGCACACAGTTTCGTCAAAGAAAGCATGCAGGTTTTTTATTGTATGGGCTAAGAAATTCAGCATTCACATTTGGTAATTGGCCCGGGGGGGGGGGGGGGGGGGGGGTACTTACATGAAAAATGGGTATGTATGCTTTCTTCAGATCTGACCTTAAACTCACGATCAAATTATTTGACACTTTAATCAAACCCATCCTGTTATATGGAAGCGAGGTCTGGGGAATTGACAACAACAAAGGATCTGACACAAATGATCCGATTGAAATAGTACATACTAAATTCTGTAAACTACTTCTAGGAACTACAAGAACATCTGCCAATAACGCTTGCAGAACTTGGGGGGGGGGGGGGGGGGGGTACTTACATGAAAAATGGGTATGTATGCTTTCTTCAGATCTGACCTTAAACTCACGATCAAATTATTTGACACTTTAATCAAACCCATCCTGTTATATGGAAGCGAGGTCTGGGGAATTGACAACAACAAAGGATCTGACACAAATGATCCGATTGAAATAGTACATACTAAATTCTGTAAACTACTTCTAGGAACTACAAGAACATCTGCCAATAACGCTTGCAGAGCAGAGCTCGGTAGATATCCCCTTAGGCATGAATCAACATTCAGAAGTATCAAATACTGGACAAAAATATTAATTAACAGAGAGCCAGAACTTACTTTTATAATATATATTGACAGTTTACAGCTAAATAAACCAACATTCTGGAGCTCTAAAATTCAAAATACCATACAGAGCCTTGGCTTCGGTAACATATGGATACTTCAGAATAATTTGCTAGAGTACAGGGGACTCCTAAAGAGCATTAAACAACGATTAAAAGACATAGAACTACAATATTGGCTCAGCGATATATTTAATGATCAAAGGCAAAACCCAAACCAGGGCAACAAACTACGGGTCTACCGTACATTCAAAACAAAGTATGAATTCGAAGATTATTTGAATACTGTTAAAAACATTAAACACAGAATTACATTCACGAAATTAAGAATAAGCAATCATTGCCTACAGATTGAGAAAGGTAGACATGTTAAGCCCTATTTAAAACCAGAAGATCGAATATGCCCAACCTGCAACAAAGAAATGGAAGACGAAATACACTTCCTAATAAGATGTAAAACGTTTGAGGCAATCAGGAATGATTTCTTATTCAAATTAAAAACTCTTGCTAACCTAGATAGTAGCCGTATGTCAGAAAACGTTATTTTCTTAACTATTATCAATCCCTCAAGGGAGGTTTCAACTATAGCTGCAAAATACGTGTATGAATGCATGAATGCCAGATCTATCACGATACAAGGATCTTAATATTTTAATTAGTTACTTATATATTTTTTAGCTACTTTAAAAGTTTATTAGCAACAATCTGATGTACCTATGTAGTACAAAGAGCTAATAAAAAAAATATGTTAAAAAAAAAAAAAAATGTGTATGTGAGGCCAAGAGACTCAAACACTGACCCTGTTTGACTCAATCCGAGCTCCAAAACCCTGATTGCCCCCTTTTTGGGGAAAAAAACCCCTGATTGCCCCTTCTTTAAATTGTTTTCAAAACACGGTCGGATATATACCCCGGCCGGTATATCGCGTACCGGGATTGCATGCAAAATACGGAACATTTCAAGTCGGGACGTGTCATTGGGTATAAACAAATCAGCAGATGAAGTACATAGATAAGTACTGAAGTACGAATTAGCGGCGTCACGATGTATGGGAACCTCAGTGCTTGCATGTGGGCAGGCGATCAAAATGCGGCAACAGAATGTCTTTTTTTGACATAGTAGCTAAAAAAAACTGAACCCTAACTGCCTAAAAAAACCTGAACCCCGACCCTGACTGAACCCAAATTATCCTCAAATCCTGACCCTGATCTGCCCAAATCAGGTCAAAACCCTGACCCTACCTGCCCAAACCGAGCTCAAAACCCTGACCCACCCGGGCGGCACATACATAATACGTCACAAACAGGAGTACCCCCCCCCCCCCCGGGTAATTGGCTTATAAATTATGAGTATTTACTAATTAATACTTACAAGTTTGTTTGTATTCTTCTACAGCTCTTTTTGTCAAGTTTTGCAGTGTGCTTATCGCCACTCGACTATAGTGATTTCAACTTGCCTGTTTTCAACTTTCAAATCTTCCACAAATATGCACAATTTAGTTTGTCTCTAGATAATGCGTTCGGCTTCCTGATAAAGTTGTCATTGGAACCTAGTGCATCTGAAGTAAAGTACAGATCACTTTTCATCCATAAAAAGCTTTTTTGATGTCGGAAAACAAACTGTTTTGAACGCCACGAGGTTGAACTTCAAGTGAAAGTCGTCGAGTCTCAGTCTAATTTAGCTTGATTTCTATTCGCTCTTCTTCAGTTTACCATGCAATGGCGGTTCCTCGCGCGTGCGTCAAAGTGGGATTTTATTCATTTTTGCCATATAATAAAAAACCTTATTGACCAAGCTTGTTCGGTCAAGATTGGGGAATATTGGCCTCGTTCATTTTTTTGCATTTTTATGGATCTCGGACTTCGTCTCGGTCCATAAACACGCAAAAAATGAACTTGGCCAATATCCCCCCATCTTGACCTCACGTTTGGTCAATACGTGAAAAGAATGTTCTAACATTGTGGTATAAAGCATAGAATAAGTCGTTATAGATGGTTTGCACTCAATCCCCAGATATTTTGAGTCAGTACTTGTAGACCCGAGGTTAATTGAAATTTGATAGAGCCTTTTGCTAACAGTGACTTAGAGGAAACAGCGTGTAACAAATATGAATACAGACCGCTTAGAATTTTGAATTAAATTGAAACATCTATACTTCTATAGTATATCTTCAGAATCTACCCGTAAGAAATTTGTAGATTTAATAAGAGCATTAAAGGCATAGTATGACTAAGTGTGGTAATCAAATGAGCTCAGTTAGGAATTATTTGCTTTAGCTCATTTACTTCTGTATAAAATTCATTTAGAAAACGTTTCGGTGGCGGGACTCTCTTTAATCTTTCCGCCATCTCAGTGAAATTTGATGTCACTGCGCATGCGGACTTACATCCTTGACCAACGTTAACAAACTTCAAGCCGTACAGAACTTTGGATGTAAGATAGTTACTAACGGCAGGAAATTCGATCATGTAACGCCGTATCTGCGCCAGTTTAACTGGCTACCCGTCAAGGATCAACTCTTATTTAGAGAATCCGTTATGGCTTTCAAATGTATGAACAATCTAGCACCGCAATATCTCTGTAACAAGTTACTTTATAAGACGCTCGGAGGTACACGATCGTTTCACACGCAACCGTGGGTCATTACAAATCCCACTTTTTAGGACTAAGAGCGGACAAAGATCATTTCAGTATAGAGCTACCATTATCTGGAATAATTTAGATGAAAATCTGAAGATAATAACGTCTCTGGGTAAATTTAAGAAAGAGCTAAAAAGGGCAATGTTGGATTTTTTTTTAGCTATCTCAGTCTGATCGAATCACATCCCTATCATAGAATTTTAATTATAACAAGATTCTTATTTATTTATTTATTTATTTATTTATACATATACATATATACTATTTTGTAATTGGATGTTGAAAAGCCCCTTGGGGAACATTTAATAAAGTTTAAAAAAAAAAAAAAATGGTTAGGAACGATATAGCAAATGTTCCACTCTGAAAGAAATGACTTTGATATGCTAAACCACTGATAGTGAGCTTGGGATACCTGTGATTACCCCACACGGGATTTATCGCATCAGTTGTAGCAATGGTTTTGGGTGTAGTAGTAGGGGACCAATCAGAAATTTCGATAGCTCAAATCCAGAGGGTGTGAAAGAAACGACTTCCTTCATTGTATTATATATATCAGTTATTTTCTGTGACAGATTTGGATGGCATAATTAAACTAAGGATTCCATTTTCTTTTTAGGTTTATTATCAACGCAAAGAATGTTTCGTCTTTCCCTTTTTGTATGATAGCAATCGTAATTTGTTTTATTAAATTGCTTCTCAAAGGAATTACCTTTGAAACTTATGTGTACGAACGTCGATGAGTTGGTCGACCCCACCCTGTTGACGGCCATACAAGTGTACAATCCCTCGTGTTTACGAGATATCTTTGTGATGTGCAAAGTCCGATTCTGTCGCAATAGCTGTGCTTGGTTGATATGCGAGAGACTGTCTGTTTTCCATGTTACTTGAGGTAGAGGTGATCCCGATACTGAGCACGAGAGAGTCATGTTGGATCCTTCTTTAAATACAATGTACTTTGGACCAGGAAGAACAGCTGGGAGGACTGATGATATAAATTATAGCAAATAGTTAAGGTTATAATGAAAATGGCAATGATAATCGTGACCAAGTAATTTGAAAACCAGATTATGAAATGTAATATTTTGAGCATAATTATAAATCCTGGAGGAATAATGCTTAGTAGGATGGTTTGGTGGTTTCAACCACCGATAATTTGTCGACCTCAACACAAAAACGTATTCATGAACGAAATCAAATTACACATGGTGTTAATGTGTTGTCCTACAACCTATTCGCGAAGTTTTCGTTGAAATGTTTTTATGATTTAGATAAATTGAAAATTGCTGTTTTTCACCAAATGTTAACAATTAACCTTACCTCCTTAATCTAGTCATATATTCCGTCCCACTTTCTCGATTTTCTTGTAGTTAACACTAATAGTAGTTTCCCATGGTGTTAATCTATAGATTAACGGGTAGAATTGGAATCGGCGATCGGAGTTGCCTACCCTGGTTCCAGAGGTTTTCTAGAGAGAAGAGCCGCGGCGATTAGCGAGCTGCCAAGCAGCGAGAAGAGAAAACCTCTGGTATTGGTGGGTGCCAATCTCACTTTTATGTTTTGAAAACTGTCAAACATATCAACTGACTAATTAATAAATCAACCAATCAGGAGAAAGATACCACGTGCGGGTCACATATATTTTTGTTCAGTGGGGTAGTCGGAGTAAAACAATGCTGTGCCAGAAGTTTTCGGGTTGAGAGTAATTTGTTTACATGTCAAATGCATGCGATTCAGTTCGTCGACTCGGGGATGTTTAAAACACCACTCAAAGCCGTAAAATCTCGAACAAACGACCATTGCAGAGTCTGCAGGATAAACATTAAAGCAAGTAGCCGATCTACAACGAATACCGACCTAAATGGCGTTTCACAAGTGATCCAGTGTCAAGAAAAGTATGCTACAGAACACAACTATTCTAAAGTTCGAGAAGACCTTATATCAATGTGAGTCTACCAATGATTTTAGAGGGCAGATAACAATAACTATTGCGTTCTGTGGATAACTAAACCCTCTCAATGATAATTCTTTGCTTATATCTGGTAGCAACTGAAAAATTATCGACTTGCCATGACCAGTCGGTAGGATTTCCGATAACGCCAAATAACGCTTTGTCTTAATGTTAGGTAATGTTATCTTGGGAAAGCGATCTTTTAGTACAGATGCTACGATGTCTTCATAGATGATTTGAGGAATCGACATACGAATGCTATAATTTTCTACGTGCGAGATCGAGCGGACTTCGATCGCAGCTGAGCCAGCAAACGTAACTAATTCCCGTCCCGGCCCTCTCTAGTTGACCATACGATATCACAATGATTAATTATCCTTCCGTCCCCGAGAATAATATATCTAACTAATCACAGTTCTTGTTGAGCTCATTAAATATTCCTCCAATCAGAAAAGACAGTCAGATCTTGACCCTCATGAAAGTGAGATTGGCATCCACCGATACAAGAGGTTTTCTCGCAGTTCGCTTCTCGCTGCTTCGCAGCTCGCTGATCGCCGTTTCGCGGCTCTTTCTCCGCGGCTGCATGTTCTCTCCCTAGAAAACCTCTGGGACCAGGGTAGGAGTTGCCTGACCATGTACAAGAAATTGTCGAACATATATTTTGCGGAAATATTTTTATAACTCTTGCTGTAGAAGTTTCCATGGGTTCATCGGTTTGTTAATCAATAATAACATGCCGGTCTCGTTTCTACGATTTTCGCACTTATATCCCCGAAAATATTATGTACCTTGGAAGGCTGTTTTCTGTTTACTTTTCCTAGCTCAATATAAGGAAATACACGGTCCAAAAATTCTCAATGATCACCCAAAAAACCTCCCGCTGAAAAATGCGAATCTGATTGATGCCAATACGGCTGTCACAATACCCGCAGACCACCTAAACGGGAAAATAAAAGCATCACTCTACTAATGCATCTGTAATAATCAACATTCTAAGAGTCGAGTTATTCGACTTTGTTTCATACTGGTATGAATGTTATTATGACATACCATCTACAGTAAGGGTAACAGATACCGATCGTTTTTTGGATGCTTCCTTTAACTCGGCTGTGCACGTGTACCGTCCCTCATCTCTCTCCTTACTGACGTTGTAGACCACCAGTGTGTGATATGTGACATTGAGTGTCTTTGACGTCTGCGCACTAGTGCTGCCAGTGAACGACCATTGAATAGTCGGCTTAGGTGTACCTGATGCTTTGCAAACAAACTTAGCAGTCTGACCCTCTTGTGTTATGAGATCAGTAGGCTTGATAGAGAACGACGGAAAATCTGGAAATAATCATTCAATCGAACATTGTACAAGGTTTTACAGTACAGCTCCATATTATCTTGAGGAAATCAATTTGGTGAAGGTTCCTGATCATTTGGATAGTGTGGTCAGTATATCATTTAAATTGTGTACTGATGAGTGGCCGATAACTGGGGCAATCGAAAGTTCATAAAAATGGGATAATCGCATCGAGAAAGCAAATAGAAAAACAATACAAATAGAGGGAAATATTTAAATTGGACAAAGTAGGAGGAACAAAATTAAAAAGGCGTATATCCCGGGATTCGAAGCTAGGACTAATGCACGACCTTCAACTCAAAAAGCGCGCATTCTTGTCGCTTAATCGTGAACTGAAATCGTAGACATAACATGAAACGGTGAACAATATGTAAAGCAGCGTTGCGCGCGAGAAGAGACGAGATTCAGGATATTGTTTTATATCATTGATATAACAATTGCACTTAATTTAGGTTCTAGGCCTCTTACGTGTAAAGTGTGAGATTGTAAAATACATTATAGTATTTTATTTAATGTCGGTAATGCAGGGAGTGGTTATCCGCTCAGTGTATGAGAACAAAATCCTAAGCAGCTAGAGTTTGCTGAAAATAACTGATTTACATGTACACTGATAAATCAAGTATTAACATTGTTCATGTGCAGTGTTGACATCTGTACCCAACTTTGGACTTAACTAAGTTGATCTTAGTTAGGAGTTTCCGAAAAGAATTAGGTGGCGAGGTAGTGCTTTTGGTATCAGATTGCAACTGGTTCAATAACCCATTGTAACTAGTGTAACTGGTTCAATAACCCATTGTAACTAGACAGTGTAACTGGCTAAATAACCCATTGTACATTGTAACTTGTGTAACTGGTTCAATAACCCATTGTAACTAGTGTAACTGGTTCAATAACCCATTGTAACTAGACAGTGTAACTGGTTCAATAACCCATTGTACACTGTAACTAGTGTAACTGGTTCAATAACCTATTGTAACTAGTGTAACTGGTTCAATAACCCATTGTACACTGTAACTAGTGTAACTGGTTCTATAACCCATTGTAACTAGTGTAACTGGTTCAATAACCCATTGTAACTAGTGTAACTGGTTCAATAACCCATTGTAACTAGTGTAACTGGTTCAATAACCCATTGTAACTAGTGTAACTGGTTCAATAACCCATTGTAACTAGTGTAACTGGTTCAATAACCCATTGTAACTAGTGTAACTAGTTAAATAACCGGCCATTGCGCCACACACCTGCACCTTCAATCTGAGAAGAAAAAAGGAAAATTCTGTAGGACAGAACTTGTGCATTTTTTTAAATAATCGTTTATGCGTCTAGATTTTCTTAGAGAATGTTTTAAGAATCCATTGACAAACTCTATGGAGTTGTATGATTTTGTCTACCAAAAATAAAAACCAAATTTTGTCTACCAAACTGTTTTGAAACTACCGCTGTTTTGAAACTGTTACCGAAACGGAGACAGGAAATTTCGTACCTTTGTCTTTTCGACCAATCGCAATTTTCTGTTACCGATGCAACGGGAAATTCAACACAGGATTTAATAAAGTGCACCTAACGTTTATTTTGTTATCATAAATATCGATTCTACATCAAGTTTTGAGTACTTCTGTGAAGAAAGTTTTGGTTTACAGAGAATACTCTATGTTCTGCGCTTGTTTGAAATCGTGAAAATGTGACCTTTCCTGACCCACGACCGCGTAAGTAAAAGCCTGGGTCGATCCC
Source organism: Actinernus sp. WN-2022 (assembly GCA_030867875.1). Lineage (NCBI taxonomy): Eukaryota > Metazoa > Cnidaria > Anthozoa > Actiniaria > Actinernidae > Actinernus > Actinernus sp. WN-2022. The sequence goes on from JAOWCC010001634.1 coordinate 27,347,708, forward strand.
TGGGTAGACGTCATATAATTAATTCGACTTTGCAATAAGTCGAATAAATACTTAACATGTTGACTAAAATGACTTTTTTCTTTACTAACAACTCGCAAACAGTGTATATTCTCTATAAATCGATGTTGTTGTGATAGAAAGACGCCATGGAGAATAATGCATTAATGAGATGACGTCAACCCAGGGATCGACCCAGGCTTTTGCTTACGCGGTCATGGGTCAGGAAAGGTCACATTTCCACGATTTCAAACGAACGCAGAACATAGAGTATTCTCTGTAAACCAAAACTTTCTTCACAGAAGTATTCAAAACTTGATGTAGAATCGATATTTATGATAACAAAATAAACGTTAGGTGCACTTTAAGAGACGACAATCACAGTTCCTTTATTTTTTCTTTAGTCCCCTCCACCTTAATTGAAATTCTTTTGGCTCCAATAGTTCGCTCGGAAAGCATACAGTGAACGCCAGAACAATAAGAACGACAGTAGCGTATATCATAATTTTACAACAACAAACTAAAAATAGTTAAGCGAGCGCTAGCAGGGCCAAGAAGACAAGGACAATTGTGGGTGAAAAGGGATTCTAGCGCGCGGTATCACAAAGTCAATCTTACGCGAGCGATCACGAAATCTCCAATGGCAATCAGAAAACGAGAAACTGGGCAGTTCAGAGTTAAAAATATAAATGGCAAAAAATCTGATAATTTTGCTAGTATCTTCATGTTTTCTGCAAAGAATAAGGATTTAGAGTTTTGTGGGAAACATAAGCTTCAAATACTCAGAGAATATCCTTCAGAAACTAAGGAAAAATATGTTTTGAACAGTGTAGTTTTAAGGTTTGAATAGCGGGATCAAATTTACAATAATTAACAATTATTCACTGAAGTCGAAGTGACTATTGGTGAATATTTACCGAGACGAAGTCGAGGTAAATATTCACCAATAGTCACTAAGACTGAAGTGAATAATTGTTTTAGTATAATTTCATCAGTGAATATCAGAGAAATTAAAACTAGACAATAATAGTCTGATTTCCGATCCTTTTATAAGTTTTATAAGCACGCGTGACAAGATAGTTTTGTGACAACATTTGCATAATCACGTGCCGCTACGGTTCACTGCACAAACCGACTCGACACGAGACTTGCAGGGACTACAAGAATGGATTTGCTAAAGCCAGAGAAATACCGAGAAATACCGAAAAGCAGTCCAAATCCACACTAGGATTCAAGTTGAAGCAGCAGTCTTCACTTTTGAGACCTCGAACCGTGTTACAAAGAGAGAGGAAATGCAGCGAAAATGAGTGGAAATGGGCAAAACTGAAAATCTGCCACGGCGAGTGAAAATTTATCGAAAGGAACCGCTTTTCAAAGGACAAATTTGCTGGAAACTACAATTTACAATCTACAGTTTGTAGTTTTGTGGATTATAGCCAATATCACAGAATCAAAGACAATGGTAATTCAAGAGACAAATGATTTCTGTATGAGATAAAACTTGAAAACACACCGAGAGCGGCGAGGGAAGAGCATTAAACAGCACTGCGGCTCCCTGAATGAAACTAGAACTTGTTGTTTTTCTATCAAGAACCACGAGGAAAAGAACTCAAGTAAGTACACTCTTTTTTAAGTCGAACAGTTCCCAGATTTGTAGGCGAAGGTCTCGTCGTGTTATTTATTGTTCTAAGTAGACGTTATTTCCTTGTGAAAGTTTGATTCATGAAGACACGAGGACAGAATAAACTCAACACGAAACTCATAAGTAAACTTTGTTTGTGAAGGCTTATGGATTTAAAAAAGCTTCAAGTTTAGCCATACTTATTTAGTTGCTTCTTTGGTGGGTTTTGGACTGAAAAGCTTTTTCTTTCATATTATTTATTTCTTCGTGAGAAACATCGGTAAATATGCGAGCGACCATTTTGGTAAATGCAAGTGTATGTTATATTCACCTCCAGGTGCTCTGGAGGTGAATATAGCGACGTATGACGTAATTCTCGACCAATCAGAGCACGGGGATCTCTATATTCACTGATGAAATTATACTAACTACAATTATGTTGACATTGACCGGCACAATATAGTGTTTACGCCGGCAAACTTAGCGCTGATTTAAGCGTCAGGTCGCGCATGCGTCCTAGTTATTCAGCTCTTAAGAAACAGATGGGGTCTGGGTACGAGATTGTCTATTAACGTACGTTCAACCTGCATTAAAATATCAAAATAATTAACTTACCATACACGTACAACTGAGTATACATGGAACACAATGTCTCCATGTCTTCGATCTGTTGTGTTACTGTGCACGTGTAATTCCCCTTATCATTGAATTCCACGTCATGTAATTTCCATTTGTCAGAGTAAGGCTCTTCCTGTTTAAAGGATGTATCTGTAAATGGGAAGCCGTTCTTCAGCCATTTGATGACCGGATCTGGCTTGCCCCTTGCATTACACCCATCGATGGTAACAGTAGAATGATATTGGATGTACTGTATTTCTTCTATCTTCTTGCTTCTAGGATGAATATCAGCTGAAATTATGATGTAGTACACAAGTAATGACGCGAAATGTAATATATCATGTTAATATAATTTTTCGATGTATATTTCAAGTGATATCTTCACACGTGAAGATATCACTTTTGAAAATATGTGACTTGCTTTCAAAGATTTCTAGCCTTTTTAGTAAGAGACTGAAACTGGTATTTCGTCGATAACAAGAGCCCATCTGGGCTTTCACTAGTCTCCTTCGCAGCCGTTATTTGTGTCGTCACGCAACGCTTCTCCCCACTAACTGACACGGTTTTGGTTTCAAAATTCCGGCTTTGTCTTCTTGTTATTTTGCTGAACTGCACAGAAAAGCTTGAAATTACCGTTCAATAAATCTACCTTAATCCTATAGAAGGCTTTGAGTTTATCCTCGAAGAAGGGAATTTATTATATTTTCCACGCTTCGCAGCGTTCTCTTGTCGGATTGCCGGTTAACAATAGGAAATGAACAATCTGAAATCTACAATGTTTACTGTCTCATTTTTCTCGGCCAATGGAAACCGAGGTACGGTAACCGTCGGGACGCTGAAAGTAGCGATGTCTACATTCAGATCCAGCGAAGATCGAATTCCAGCCAAATTAGTAGAACTTCTTCCGAAAATGTAAATTTTGTTTTTCTTGAGAGCAGCTGACGAACAAATGGAAGCACTTAGAAGCACTTGTCACTATTTCTTTAGGGAGTTTCACCATGAAAACACTTGAAGGCAAAACCGCAAATAGGGGAAACCACTGCCATTGATTTTCACGTGGGGAAATACGTAATGATTAATTTACTGTCTCGTGATTGGTCTAATGAAAACAAAGTCAACCGTCTGATTGCTGCAGTCGTAACAAAGGGAAAGGAATGTTGTTCGGGTGGGGAGAAGCGTTGCGTGACGACACAAATAACGGCTGCGAAGGAGACTAGGCTTTCACTCGGGCCACTATATATACATCAATGCAGCCAGACACTCTTTAAGGTGAGCACACACCAGGAAACGTTTTGCATGTCCCCTAGTATGTCCCACCTTTATGGAGGAAGGGGTACTAAAGAAATTGTTTTCAGTGTCCCAGGGAAGCACCATTAGAAATGTGGATGGGGAGGTAGGACGTCCTCAAGATGCACATTTTTTTGGCCCCTTGGTTGTGCAAGGCAGGTTTTTTCTTTGATATTTTGCGTTCTAGGATTTTTTATTTTATTTTGGACTACCCTTCTTCAAATTTCTGATGGTATTGAAGATGAAATACACTTTCATTTGAAATCCTCTTAGTAATAACCAAAGGGAATAATTATTAGCTGAATTTAGCAGTCTTTAGGAGTGGCCGGTAGCGCGGTGACTTTCATTCTCTGCTCCCCTATTATATATATGTAATTTAATATTTTTGTTTTTCTCGTATGTAAATTAAAGAAGTTGACCTTTTACTGAAAACACTACTTATTCATGTAACACACGTTTACAATTTAGTCTGCTGTTCTGTTATACTGCAGGTTCCGAGTACTAATAGATGATTGTCTCAAGTGTATGTTTATATTTGTACCATATTATAAGTTGTATCCTGTCCATACTGTGATGGAGCTATCACTATATTTCTCTTCTGTTCTTTATCGCAGCTCGCTGATCGCCGCCTCGCGGCTCTTTCTTCGTGGCTGTTCTCTCTAGAAAACCTTATTGTATTCGTGGTCAATTTGTGTGCCTCTGTGTAACTTTATCTGCTGTTCTTGCTATACATTGGTATTTGTTGGATTAAAGATTATTAACTGAAATGCCTGTTGGTTATGTAGTAGTTAAAATATGAGCGGGAGATCTGTATGGGCATTTACAATGGCGAGCCGCTTCGGCGAGCCATTGTAAAGCCCATACAGATCGGACGCGAATATTTTATCTTACTTGTAAAATGAATAGATAACTAAAAGCCATTGATATGCACGACATAAAATTTTAACCTTTGGTTTCTCCCACCTTGCTATCGATGTGGGATGAATTAGTTTCTCACAAAAACATATCCCACATCGAAGAGACAATGTGTATGCAATAAGAGAGCAGAGCGTAGCGTACAGAAAAACAGGTCCCACATGGAATAGATGGTGTGTATATAATAAGAGAGCAGATGTACTTCGTCGTTTTACCTCTCCCTGGATAGGGCCAGTCAGTGATCGGGTGTGAGACTTCCCTCACTAGCTTAGCTAGTATTTTGTACCTGATACAGAATACTACTAGAGCTATAATGGACCATGGGGTCTGTATATCGATACAGAACCTGATGTTTTATTAATCAGGTTTGTACGTGGGTATACAGAGGCGATCATGTGGTGTCATGATTGGCTAGTACCCTTATGAATTATTAATGAATTTTACAACTTCACGTACTGAAAAGCTTTACCCTCATTCCCAAAACTTCAGTCTGCTCATTATATTACAGAATTTAAAAAAAGGGAACTGTTGGAATCCTTTAATTTCTCGAACCAAAACCTCGGCCGTGAGAGTTGAATATTGCTTGGCTCATCATAATTCTGTGCTGAGTGTGTATTCTGGCTTCGTGTTGGCGAGTGACAGTGTTGCTCTCACAGTTCAGGAGTTCAGATGTCTTCTGGGCAATTCCTTTATGTAGGACGACACAAATTTTTACCAAAAATACAATAGAATACAACACAATACAATTCAATACAACAATAGAACGCAACACAATACAATACAATAGAATACAATTTGGTAGCAATTCGTGTCGTCCTACATGAAGGGATGGCCGTCTTCTGACTTCGATAAAGGAGAGTAACCCATAACTGCTCAACCACAGTATATATATTTGCTAGTAAATCGCTATATTTCGCTATAAATCAGCTATTCAGTATACCTATATAGTATAACGTACACAGGTCTCGATACGAGATCGGTAAACCAGCCAAAATTATCTTAGTGTTGGCCTACCGATCACGGTGTTTGAGCTGGTATCCTGGGAAAGATTCCCCAGCCCCGGTCTATCGATACCGATCTCAGACCAATATCCGTGACTGTTGTTCTCTGCAAAGTACTCGAAGGCTTTGTGTTCCACTGGCTAGCTCCTATCGTTATGCCGCACATTGATCCCTTTCAATTTGGAGGTGTGAAGAAGTCATCCACGACCCATGCCCTTGTACATCTTATCCATCAGTGGCTCTCCTTGACGGAAACACCAAAGACCCTGGTCCGATCCTGTCTGATAGACTTTTCAAAAGCCTCTGACAGGATCGACCACAACATCCTGATGGATAAATTACGATTGCTTAGCGTCTCGCCTCCTGTACTCCTGAATTGGTGTGCAGGTTTTCTACACGATCGACAGCAACGCGTCAAGTTGGGGACCTCCAAATCTAGCTGGTGTAAGATTAATGCGTGCGTACCTCATGGACCAAGCTCGGACCTTTATTTTTTCTAGTGATGGTCAACGAGTTGTCTACGGTGCTTCCTACGTATAAGTACGTTGACGATTGCACGGTCTTTGAAGCTGTATCTATACTACGGTAATTTATTCACCAAATCAGTTACAGCAGGAGATCGATAACATCAACCAGTGGACCGCTGATAATAATATCAAGTTGAATGTTAAAAAAAACGAAGGAGTTTACATTGTCGTTCCTGAGGAGCAACCTTACACTTGTACCACTGACCATCAATAATCAACCCCTTGAGATAGTTTCCACAATAAAGCTACTGGGAGTTTACTCGTCTTCGGACCTCAAGTGGACTACCCATATTGACTATGTGTGTTCCAAAGCAAGCAAGCGCCTGTATGCCCTGCGAACGCTTAAGCGTAGGGGTGTTCCCTCAAGGGACCTTCGCTTGGTGTATTGCTATTTTATTCGACCCTCTTACGAGTACGCATGCCCCGTGTGGCATTCGTCATTGCCCTTGTTTCTAAGAGATCAGGTCGAGGCTATTCAACGCCGCGCTGTTAGGATAATGCTCCCTTACCTGTCGTATGGCGAAGGACTAAAATAACTCGATCTACCCATTCTTTTCGACAGAAGGGATGCATTGTGTAAGTCTTTTTACAAGAGCATTTTGGACACTACAAGTAAGCTTAACGAGTTGTTGCCTAAACCTGTTGAACAGCAGTACAATTTCAGAAACGCTCGCAAGATTCCGTTATTTGTATCTCGTACTAAGCGTTTTAGTAATAGTTTTTTACCATACTGTGTGACGAAATGGGATTCCTATTAGGAATACTATGCCACCGTTTCACATTTTCTGATGTATATGTTGTAGATTATATATACATGTAATGTATATTTTTAAATCGCCATGTTTAATCATTAGCATACGATTTTAAGATCCTTTATAGATACTTATATTATTACATTTTTGTAAACTTGAGTTTTTCACTTTTTCAATTTTTACGATTGTAAAACTGCCATTCAAGTATGATTACTAAATTATTATTATTATTGAAGCGGATGATGGAAATGTCTCAAATGGCGGCTTCGAAAGAAGCACCGAGTTTGACCTAGGGAAGAGTTCTGTGGTCATGGAAAGCGTGGAAATTTGTATCTGTTGTAAGAGATGTTCTTGAACATAGGACGACTTCAGGTTACTGTTATTTTTACTTTGTAATTTTAGAATGGGATTATATTTCGTGCACACACTGTAAATTTATTAAAGAAGTTAAATAATTTGAAAATGAATCACAGGGGATTTTAAAATAAAGTAAACGAAACGTGGGTAAAATTCACCAGAAAACAACAACATTCTGACTACACACAACCCAAAGTCACACAAACACACCAGGCAAGTTTTGTTTACTTTATTTCAATATCTAATGAATTATTTCATGTTATTCCAATTATTCCCAGTCCAACTATTGTAAGGACACACCCTCTACGATTGGTTTGCCTGTTTTAACAATTCAGATGAGGGACAAGAGAGAAAGTGGATCTTTCTTATGGAAATAAGACAATTATTTTACTGAAGTTGGCCATGGTTCATACACCTACAGCAGGGAAAGGGAAAAACATGGACCCTGGTCCGTGGACCTCAATAGGTCCACAGAAACACCTTCACAATCGGTATGCTTACCACTGAATGACGAGAAAGTAGTACATTAACTAATATGTTGACATAAAACGCATCTTTTTAATAATATCGATCATACCTACTCTGTGAATATCAGCATGCTGAATTAGACTCACAACTTTACAGAAAAGTGTAACTCCAAACTCCCTTCTACCCAATCGGCCTCTGAGTGCATGAGAAAAAGTGTACCTGGGAACTTGTTTTGGACTAATGGTTATGGTAAGTTTTATGGTTCGGGTTAGGGTTTGAGTTAGCTTTAGGGAAGCGTCACACATTGATTTTTCCACGAGAAATGTCCAGCGAAGTTTCTTTTTCAACCCCATGGACCAGGTCCACGAAGCACGCGGACCGTTTCGTTAGGCAATCTAAAGAAATGAGCCCCCTGTAGATGGTTTATTTCAGTGTGGTCTGCGGTTTCGCGCGGAAATGTTAAAAATCCAGGCGAAAGTTTCGAAGTTTCGTTGTTAATCTTCAGTTTATAATAGTTTTTTTAATGAGCTTTTTATCGATCTCGCTGCTTTCAGCATCCAGGGCAATGCCTAAGGTATGCTGCATTTGTAAAACCAGAAGCAGCAGCTTTTTACAGCCTTTCCTATTTCGATGAAGCTTATTTTAAAAGCTGTTTCGAAGTACGCTCTTGGTTGCTGTGCAATCCCATTTAAGTGTTCCACAGCCACAGGTCAAGTTCCCCGAAAGGGTCGAATCCAAAATCGGCACATTCAGCACAAAAAAGTGCAAAGCGTCACACAGACGAGCAAACACTGATTGAAGATGGCAAACATCAGAAGAGTTCTCAGCCAGTGATTCGCTACCAGACGAAGTGTTGATAAACATTTTCAAACATTTAAGGGGCCGTCGACATATACACTTTTTCCACGCTTAACGTCAACTGGACGTTTAGGTCAGACCCCCCTCCTTTTCCCCCTCCTAACGTCCACTTGGAATTTTGCTATTGTGTACTATAGAAAATGTATGGGAATGGTTTGGCTATTACCATTATTAGTGAGAGCAGTTGTATTAATTTCACTTATTAATTAACTAATTGATACACTAGAACATCACAACCGACAACCAGTTTGTTGTTTCTCTCTTTTTGTTTTCTTTTTATGTTCTGTTTTCAACATGAAGTAAACTCCGAGAAATAAAAACATTGGTTTTGACAAAAATGCTACAGGCTAACGCCACAACTTCACTCTCTTTACCCCCTCCCCCCTAAACGTCCAGTTGACGTAAAGTGTAACAAAAGTAAATATATCGACGGCTCCTAACATATCAGTTCTATACAGTTAATACGCCATCCAATATTATGGAAAAATTTTTTTGAAGAATGTAACATTTTGGTAACTATAATTTACATGTACATTTTTTTCAGAATTACGGCTTGTAAACAATGTGGCGTAATGTATATGATTAAAATTTGGGCTGTAAAACAACATCAAGACTACGTGCTAGGGGAATTACAAATGGTACAAATCATATTTATCACAAAATTATCAGATGGGTTCTTCGGGCAAAAATTTAAATGTAAGCCATATTTTAAATATAAGCCATATACAAATGTAGAGCAAGGTAATTTGATTTTGGGGTTTCAGGGCCGGCGGAAGCATTTTGGAAGTGGGGCGGCCGAGCGCCGAAGGCGCGAGAAATTTTACATATTTTTAAAATGATTACGTCAGCTAAAATTTCAAACTTGGCCGAAAAAGTGGGGCGGCCGCGCCCCTGTTCCGCCGGCCTTGGGGTTTTTAAGTGGAATAAGGATTTGAATTTAAAAACTAAATTACAATCACAGTTAGTTGATATGATATTGTCAAGTACATATTTTCACAGCTAAACAATATGAAAATTAACCTTAATCTCCATGCTCTGGCTGAAATACTTGTAGACGCGAAAATATTTACCACATTTTGCAGGAAACTTATTATTTGTATAGGAACAAATACTGTCCATAATATCCTTGAAGACGAGGTGATTTGATGACAACTGGCTTGATGAAAACATCCATTGACTCAACTGTTATTTCTCCACCAAAGCAGATGTTGGTTCTATGAGCCGATTTTCATCTGTAATTTTTGTAAGCACACCATGTAATATAAAAACGCTGCCGTTTCTGTAGAATGCAGGGATTAAATATCTGCTGTTCTACTCGAACAATGCACCAAAATGCTCCCAATACGTCGAATCATAACTCCTCTATCGAACGGCTAAGAGTGCATGAATGCTTAAAAATATCACGAGTGTAGTATACATGTCTTTCAAGGGCACCCAACGAAGTTTTCGGTTAAAAATCTGTTCGGGAGAGTAAGTTAGCCTAAAACTTTCGGATTTGAAAACAATGTTCCTAGAAAATTATAGAAGAAAATAGAGACTAAAAGGTTTCCCCTAAAATATTCGTACGCCCCAATTCGTCTGATCAATAGAGTCAGAATGATCCAAAAGAACCCCTAAAAAAATCGTACCTCCACAAAACTTTGCAACATGAAATTACTTGGGCTAGAAAATTCTTGTTTATGTTCTAGACTACTAACAAATTCGTAGGCCGGGAATATTTTCCCATAGCATTTTCGATTGACGCGATTTCCACCTAGAAAATCCGAACAGCTAATAGCTTTCTAGAATACGTCAAAAGACATAGTAGGCGCCTTAAAATGGCAGACAACTGGTTTCAAACGAATTTCTAAAAGTACTCGTTGGGTGCCCTTGGTCTTTTGGTACTATTTTTTTCGCGGTCAAATCGATTTCAGAGGTAGGCATGATCAGTGGATCTAACCTATGCTTGATGACCAATAATAGCGCTGGCTCAAATATTTTTTTAGTTTGTTTCCCCCTTTAGCCATTCAATCACATTTTCTTTTTATATACGTCAAATACTATTAAATGCACTTGTGAGTGGAAAGCACTACACCCCCTACCCAGGCAAATATACAGTTCTGTATATTCGATTCATGTCGGTAGCCATATATATTCCGTTAGACGGTTCTGTTCGGTTTCGGTTCTATTTACTCAGTTCAGTATTGGAAAATTACCGCTAAATGCTATGACTACAGGCGCAAATATACGCATGCAGGGTTAGCCTCATTCTGAAGTTAAACATTCTTAAATTCCAGCGAGAAGGTGAAAAACGTGAAACTACAACAATACACAGTGTTGTGAATAGCCAGGAGCCATTACCAGGAGCGTCCATCTTCCCCACTGTGTCTGTACCCCAGCACAGAGGTAGATGAGGCTATTTTTAGCATTGCGTTTCGCGCGAAAAAGAACAAAGGTAGGCTATTCTTAGCCAATCAGATATCATTCTTCTCACTTTCAACGCGGGAATTCGAATTGCTGGTTTTCACTCAATCCCCAGAGATTCAAGTGTTGGTGCCCCAACAAAAGAAGCTAACGAGGAATCTATTGTTTAAGGGCACCAACATGGCGGCAACCTCTTTTCGCGGGAATTTCGAATCTAAAAATAGCCTCATCTACTCCTGTGCTGGGGACCCAACCCATAACAGAGGAACGCTCCTGGTAATGGGCTCCTGGAATAGCCCATCTTCTCGCTGGTATTTATGAATATTTAACTTCAGAATGAGGCTAAACCTGCGTACATGCGTCTGTAGTCATTGGATTCAACGGTAATTTTCGAATACCAAAGCTCCACACAGCGGTCAAACGTCTGCGCATGCGTATTACGGTCAGTCTGGTGGGCGGCCGCGCGAATTTCCCGCGCAAAATTTACCTTAAAACATATTACAGTGAACTTCTACCCCAAAAAGTTAAGAAAAATACGTGAAAGTTAAGCTTTTTATTTTCACAGTCGACGGGAAATTGAACAAACTTCAAACTGTGAGTTTACCAATTTTTTTCGTAATTTACCAAAAAAGTTCTCAAGGTTTGAAAACGGGTGTGTGAACAGTGACGCCCGCTGGCTCGCTTTGAAGTTAATTGCAAGACTTTTGACGCATGCGCAGACGTTTGACCGCTGTGTGCGAAAGCTCAATAGAGGTAATCGGCTAACGCTGTTCCACCCAATTCAGATCATGTGATGTAAACACACATTACTCTGGAGAATTGACTCTTTGAAAATCAATTTTATTCAGATAGGCATGACTGCATTATGATTAGAATGAAAAAAGAATAATACCCCAGAGTAGAATATGTTTACATCACATAATCTGAATTTGGTGGCAACAGCGTTAGCCGATTACCTCAATTCGGTGCCCTTTTATAACGTTTTCATTCGAATCAGTCAGGGTCTATATTATTCCAAGAGTCTTCCGAAGTCCAACAATTGTTGCTTCTGATTTTCTCGTTTCATCCACGAAATAAAGGAGGAGCTGTCGGATTTCTTCGGCACTTGTTCGTCACTGCTCCCGAAGAAAAGCCGTTCGGTTTGTCACAACTTTCCACCGCCACGAATCAAAATGGCTGCAAATGAGTGATGTGGTGGAGTTCTTCGGAAGCTTCAGCTGCTCGAGAATGAAGGATATCTCGGATCTACTGACTGAAAATGCTTTAATATTTACTGGCCGATGCAGTGGCGAAGGCAAAATGCGATGCTTTGGGATTTTCGGGGGATAAAAGTTGTGAGAGTTCGACTCAGTGAAATCCTTCGTCTCCTACCTTTCCTTGCCCTTGGTATAGCGATACTTACTATTTGTAAACATTGACGTCATTTGTATGGCATCTAGCGATTTGGGCCTCACGAAATACATCTAAAGTCTCAATTCTGCTTCCATATCCTAATTCTTTTCTAAAGACTTATAGGTTAAGAGCATATAAGCTTCTATGAAAGGGCTTGCTTTGGAAGAACAAGAAAGTAATTTGGCGATTAATAAGCACCGACCTGTGATATTTTATGAGCAACTGACTGCGTTCACGCTTCGTTTCTGACAACCACAGAATACAACAAATGTGGCGTAACTGGCCTGTGTGACGTCACAGTAAGTATCGCTATATACAGTGTATAGAACTGTTGGGGTAAAAACTCACCCAAAAACGCTGAAATTGCAACCGCACACATCCCATGGACAAATAAACACATCCTGTAAGTATTGCCGCTTCTTATTTACATCCAGTGTTTAAAAAAAGAAAAACTAAAATTGTCTTGTAATCATGAGTGCCAATTAATCTATTCTTCATACCTCCATCGCAGCCGATGATCGGACCCAACCTCTCCTTTTTACTGATGATGGATTTTATGTACCAATGATTTATTGTACAAAGCAACAGTCGTAATAGCATATTGAGGACCAGTAGTAAACAAATGTCTATCTTAGTGTGACAAACAAGCCAGTTGGATTAATACATGAAATTGGCCAAAAATCTGACAGTTTCCCTTTGCCCTGGCCTCCATCAAGCACAGACTGGGATGTCTACGTCGAACCAGCTGAGGGTATGACCAAATTATAGTCTTAAACTGACTGAGAAGTACATGTAACTAGGCAAAATATATTTTTGGGAAAAAAGTTGCACCACCATTAGCAGTGCCGACATCTTTGCAGGAAATAAAGCATGGGTTTGAAAGGCTGGTAGAAATCTATCAAATAGAATTTTAATTCATGAATGTTCTCCCATATGAGCTATAAGTTTTTATTTCCCTCTTGAAGCTTATGAAAGTTTATTTATATGACATGGGGAGCTAGGGGGGAGAGAGGACGATGAAGATATTGACATTGGGAGTGTACAATTGCTGTGTTAATAGTTTAAGTTCACATCATGTATGCTGATCTGAAAGACTTACAAAAAAAACTTAAAAACAAAAAGGGTATATTCAGTTGTGTTCATACAATAGCCCTATTTATAGTTCAGTCTCGGACCACCATTTCGAAAGGCAACCAAGCCTTTGGTGATATCGAGGCTAGAGTTGAGAGAGCTTACTAGTTAGAGCTAGGCCTAGACTACGGTGGCCCATAAGTGCCATTATAGGTAGGGATTTTTTTTGGAAATGCTGTAACTACGGATCCAAAGTTATAACTACGGATCCAAAGTTGTAACTACGGATCCAAAGTTGCAACTACGGATCCAAAGTTGTAACTACGGATCTAAAGTTGTAACTATGGATCCAAAGTTGTAAGGAACGGGGCGGGGTTGGGCAAATAACAAAAAAAAAAGACTCTTGCACAGGAATGGAAGAGGAAAAAATCCTTCACAACAAACCGAAGAAAAACAGATATTGCAAACTCCATTATTATAGGGAACTTGTAGGAATTGATAGATCGAATCTCGGCGTGTTTTCTCCATTTCATTTCTTTGAGCCCAAAACTAATAGATGCAAACGCATTCAAGAAAGCCTACTATATATAGTCGTTTCTCAGTAGTATTTTTTGAATTTTCAGAAGGTTCGATTTATTTGCACTCCCAAACACTGGCGTTGATCCGTAGAGTCAGAACGATCCAAAAGAACCCCTAAAAAATTCGTACCTCCACAAAACTTTGCAACATGAAGTTGCTTGGGCTAGAACATTCTTGTTTATGTTCTAGACTACTAAGGTCTACTAACAAATTCGTAGGCCGGGAATATTTTGCCATAGTATTTTCGGTTGACGCGATTTCCACCTAGAAAATCCGAACAGCTAATAGCTTTCTAGAATACGTCAAAAGACATAGTAGGCGCCTTAAAATGGCTAGATGAGCCGCAGACAACTGGTTTCAAACGAATTTCAAAAGGTACTCGTTGGGTGCCCTTGATTTTCAAACTTGGAGATCCTGGTAAGATACGAAGCATGATCGAGTTTTTGATATTGTTTCTCACACGTACTTGTCATCAACAAATGGCCTGATAGTGTAGTAGTCAATCAACAACCAAACCAAAAACGTTGCCTGAATCTTTGATATGCATTTGGTCCAACAAACTTGCCTCTTTCGACTGCAATACTTCTTACAGGTCCCTACAGACTAACCGACCCAGTTGCCTCGGTTAAAATTTAACCCGCCTTTCACTTTGCGAGACTGTATTAGAAAAGAAATATAATATTTATTATCTGATATAGAAAAATACCTCAGTTAAACATTTGGTCTGGCTGCGGGCCTGGCTTCAGTAGTAGAGTTATGATCCACCTCTTGTTCAGGCCACTTGAGTTAACAGCCTAGGCCAGGGAGGTTGGGGGTGTAGTGGTATACCTAAATACCTAAAAACCGATATACACTATACTGTGACATACAAATCATATGTTAAAATCTTGCCATTTACTTTATACCAGAAAATCCCAAAATTATAATATTCTAAATACCAATATTTCAATGTAAAAATACCGTATATCCAATTTAAACCATTGGATACCAGTATACCCCAAACCCCTGGCCAACCGGGTTTAGTCTTATAATAAATCGTTTAATCAGACGAACGCTAATCGAAATACAATGACCACGGAAAAGAAAGCCTTGAATCTCATAATATTTAGCAAAATAATGTGCAATTACTGAGTTTCTGTCAAGATTATACTGCACTAGAACAGGACTGATAACAATTCATACCACTTTCCGTCCACATTCAATTTTGTAATATTTACGTTATCAGTTTTTGCTGCACGTAAACTTTATGACCACAATGTTATCACGTGATGAATCAAGTGTCTGCTTAGATTTGGATCCGTAGTTATAACTTTGGATCCGCAGTTACACATTTGGATCCGTAGTTACAACTTTGGATCCGTAGTTACAACTTTGGATCCGTAGTTACAACTTTGGATCCGTAGTTACAACTTTGGATCCGCAATTACAACTTTGGATCCGTAGTTACCACTTTGGATCCATAGTTACAGAATTTCCAAAAAAAAATAGACACAAATATCACGTAAAATCGCCTAAATTTCTAAATATCTCGAAACATTTCCTAAATGTCTTGTTATATTTCTTATAAATTTCACAATTTTGACTAATTTTGACTCAATAAGAACAAAAGTTTCATAGCTAACGATTATTAACGACTCGGCAGCTTCAACTTCAGGCTCCTCGGCATCCGCCATCTTGTTCAGTACTGGCTACCATAAGACTTATGGGAAACGTTATTCAAGGGGAAACCGCTGATCGGATTACTGAATTATTGTTGGCACTTAATTGAGTGAAACAGCTTCAAATGTTAAAAAACAGGGAAAATAAGCATAAAACCTATAAGAAAATTCTAAATATCTCCCCAAATACCTTTTTTTTCTCTAAATATCTAGAATTTTTCTAAATATCCTACAACCTTCTAAATATTTTAAAAAAAATCCAGATATCTGTGTCTAGTTAGGGGCCGACCATTTGACTTTTGAGGGGGGGGTGGGTGTTCTTGTCTGTGCTCGATTTTTTTTCTTTAGCAGTGTTGTTGCACGAATTTTTTTTTGCGAAAAAAGCGGAGCCAGAACAAAGTTTATTTTAACCCTTTCGCAGTATTACACTGAATTATAGGGCATATGGCGCAACATTAATATAGGTATTAATAGGGCTTACTTGATATATAAAACACACTCATTGATGATGAAAAACCTGATAGTCAGAAATTAAAGCAATGCAATAGAGTACCGAAGTGTGACGTCACAAATTTGCAAAATTTAGATGTAGAATGTTTGGACCACTGATTCAGAAAGAGCAATATAAAAGAACATTACATACCAAAAATGAGGTGTATACGATGAAAAGCAGCTGAGATATGGGCATTGGAATATATACTTTTCTTTAACAAATCACTGTATTTTTGTACTGGTTCATAAACTTAGGAACCAGGACAAAAATACATTGTTTTGTTAAAGAATATTATATATTCCAATGCCCATATCTCGGCCGCTTTTCATCTTATTCACCTCATTTTTGCTATGTAATGTTCTTTTATCGTGTTCTTTCTGCAACTGTGGTCAAATGTTGTTAAAGGGAAATTTTTTTATTTATGACGTCATCACTTCGGTACTCTATTTAGTCCTATTTCAGTTTTGTAAAAATAATTTAGAGGCCATAATTAATAAACAGCTGGGCTAAAATCGTATATGGCCACCCCTAGTTTACTAGTTTCATTGTAAATTAAACGAGACTTACCTGTAAGTTGAAGTTTGATTATAATTCCATGGAGTCATCATGAAGTGTAAAGGGGTCACATGATATTGCGTAATCCAGTCCCAGAATTCAATTTTCAAAGGCGAACAAATACTGATGAGTATTTGATTAGGGTGGGGAGAATATAGCCCTAGGGTGGGCATGTGATCCATTTACACTTCATGATGACTCCATAGAATTACAATCAAACATCAACTTACAGGTATAAGTCTCGTTTAATTTACAATTCTATTTCGTCATCATTCAGTGAAGGGATCCCATGAGATATTTAGAGCCAGTATTTGTGAGCACATGCAACTAACGACAATTGGCAGCAATTTATCATACATTGACAATATATATTATAGGTAAATTCATTGCCTGACAAGGGAATTTCCGAGTCGGGCAATGAATTTTCTTTGAATCCCATAGCATTTAGTGATTTACGAAAATATATAAAGAATGTAGTCAGTTTGAAAGTTGCTGAAATTCCCGCCAAGCGCCAGGAACCCATTGCGCGGTAAACTAACGAGCGAATAGGAATCAAGCTAAAATTAGACTGAAACTCACACGAGGTTCAACTAAAAGTGCAGTCGTTGCTCAACCACAGGAAGCCCAAGCTCTGTTTATGCAAATTTAATTTATAAGGGTTTGTATAGGAATTTTTAAATCTGTTTTTTCGATAAATATACTGTAATAAAGTGAATAAAACTTACCTGGTGTCTATGATCTGTGTCTTGGCTGTGTCTGTACGTAGTTTCAGCGAATTTGGGCGAATTTTGAATCCCTTACTCTTCATACTTCTATAGTAAATAAGTAATTGAAAAACTTGTCTATTCTCGTTTCACTGAATTCTTTGTGAAGTACGGTATTCTTAATCATGATTAATATGGTTTTAGACAAAATTATTCTACTTACATGGCTGTTCTCGAACGTTTTGACCACATATTTCGGTTGGTATCTTTGTTGATTAAAGAAAGCATTTGACACTGTTGATCATAGAATTCTTATCGAAAAACTTAAATTCTATGGCATTCGTGATACTCCTTTAGCCTGGATTATTAGTTATCTCTATAATAGACAACAATTCGTACAAATCGACAGCCAAATTTCTTCATATAATACCATCAAATGTGGAGTTCCACAAGGCTCAGTGCTTGGACCACTTAATTCTTTTTCTTATATATATCAATGACCTTTTTAATTCTTCAAAGCTCCTATCATATATCCTATTTGCCGATGATACTAATATTTTCTTTAGTCACCAAGATCCTTCTTCACTCATTGATATTGTTAATCGTGAACTTTTTCATGTTTCTTCTTGGTTTAATGCTAATAAACTTACTCTTCATCCTGACAAAACTAAATTCTTTTTTTTCATCCTCGGCGCAAAAAAGGTAATCCCAGTGATATACACATCACCATTAATGGCACCTCGGTTGATAGAGTACAAAATGCTAAATTTTCAGGAATTATTATTCATGAAAATCTTTCATGGAAACCTCATATTGACACAATCTGTGATAACATTTCTAAAGTAATTGGTGTTATTTGTAAATCCAGACAATATCTGGCCTCCGAAACCTTAAAGACTTTATATAATGCTCTCTTTTATCATATCTCAACTACTGCAACCTAATTTGGGAATCTACCTATTCTTCCGTTGAAGGTGATTAATCCACACTTATATTAAGAAAGCAAGAGGACTTCATGGACTCTTACCGAAATTCATTACAAAGCTGCAATTGAATTAGCAACCAACATGTTTTAACATGAAAAGTCATTACGTTGATAATAAAGCTATAAAAAGTATGAAATTTCTTTGAACTTATCAATATCAGAACTTCAACTTAAATTATTGTCCAGATTCGCAAACGATATCATCTTCTACACGTTCCTACAGCAACCAATTTCTTACACATGCTACACTTAACATCACAACACCATACAAACTTACAATTACACTTAAATATCCTTATAGTCAACTTCTTGTCCATCGTGAAACCACACGAAGTACAGAACTGACTGCACTTGGCGTAATGAGGACTGTCACTGCTACACTCTCGACCCAGGACACCAGCTGACCACGTGGCTGCGTTTGGATGGCAGTAATCTGGGGATGACTTAATTGAGGAAGACGAGACTGCGGTCCTTTGGTGCAAGCGGTGCGTATTATTACACACTCTCCTCCACGTACTCACACAAAACCTCTCTTTCTCAGTCTCAATATTCTACCTATTTCTTCTATCTACAAATTCCAAATATCATGCTTTGTTTATTCTCATTTAAATAATTTACTACCCGCTCCTCTTTCTTCTCTTTTTCTTTTTAACTATGAATGTCATGATTACTTTACTCGTTCAAGGTTTAATCTCCATAAACAATTTCTCAACTGACCAATTTTCTATTCTTTCACAGGCGCCTACTATCTGGAATAGTCTCCCCCTCTCTTTTCGCGACTCTTTAAATGTTGGTAATTTCAGAAAGAAACTTAATGTTTTTTTCCTACGTGATGGCTAGTACTTAAAAAAATATTGTTTTATAAAAGCAAAATAAAGACAAAAATTTGAATTTCTAACCTAAGTAGGGTAGCCAATCAGAATGCAGGATTTGTAATAGTCCACTAGTTGGTTTATACTAATGTCAATTATAAATACAGGCAATAAGGCATATTATATCAATAAGCAGTTTATTTATTTATTATTTATTTTAAATTTGTAAACTATAGCTATTTTGTGTGTGTATGTGTGTGTTTGTAAAAAAAATATTGTAATACTATATTATTTCTACTGACCATAAGCCTCTGCCTTTGGTCTTTCTTCTGTACCTTCTCCCTTGTAGTATTTGTAAATAGATTGAATTGAATAGCTTGTGACCAACCTTGATGGTCGGCTAATTGCTTTCACAGATTTTGGTAAATCATCGCCAAACAGCATTTTAGTAATTGGCGTTTGTGAGCTGCATAGATTGATCGTTCAAGTCTGGTTGATCAAGTCTCTCCTCTTGAGATTACACTCGTTCTCAATAACACGTGCAGGTTCGAAATTGAATTTCCAACGGAAAACGTCAATTTGGTGGATGTCACTCAACTATATTTCTATGGCAACACTGGTCTGCATGCTTCGGTCAGCAATTACGAGGGATGTTTGAAAATTGGGTTAGAGAATTTGCTGAAGGAGACGAAGCAGAATCTGAATACTACGAAAACGTCGCCATACAACTCCCAGATGTGGAGGAAACATAAATAGTGTAGGACGTCAACGAAATCGTAAGTAATTTGAGGCGACATAGGTAGAGAAATGGCGGATACTAAGCCGAAAAATGATTGTTTTTTGCTTGAATTCCTCACCGAAATGTCAGTCGAGAGTGGAGAGCATTGCCGATAATCCATGTCCTGAGACTTTAAAAAATATTTTTGCCCTGTCGAATGTTGTATGCATGCCTGGAGCTCGTCGAGGTAGAGCTCGAGGGTATTGCTCGATAAAACCTCTTATAAGGAGCATATCTGCAACTGGATGAATAAAAATAACTATAATTCTTTTTCGAAGACCTTTGAAAGATTTCTTATACACAAACCGCTCGCTCACACATAAAGTTTATGCGATTCTTATACACAAACCGCTCGCTCAACACATAAAGTTTAAAATATGTGATTTCCCTATTTTGATCTTATACACAAACCGCTCGCTCACACAAAGTTTATGCGATTTCCCTATTTTGATCTTATATACACAAACCGCTCGCTCACACATAAAGTTTATGCGATTCTTATACACAAACCGCTCGCTCATGCACACATAAAGTTTAAAATATGTGATTTCCCTATTTTGATCTTATACACAAACCGCTCGCTCACACAAAGTTTATGCGATTTCCCTATTTTGATCTTATACACAAACCGCTCGCTCACACATAAACTGAGTTTGTGATTTCCCTATTTTGCAAACCCTTGGCTCTAAAAAGCATGATTACTCTCCATCTAAGCGACTTTGGGAAAGACTTTGCCATTCATTCACTTCAAACTCCATGGAAACCGTTTGATTGACATCCACCAGAGACGACTTCGAAGTCAGGAGTTTCGATTCGAACCTGCACGCGTTATTGAGAACGAGTGTACTGCCCCATGCAGGTTAAAGAGTCCAGCGCTAAGCGTAGAAACTAACGCACATCTGCCGTCTCGTTGGCTGGTTTAGAGTTTGCTTTTAACTCTAATAATTTGTCAGAAGTTTTGACAATTGGAACCATACTTTTAAGTATACTTGATTCAAGTTTTTGCATCCTGAGATCTCTGGATCGGGTCTCAGTTATGATTTTGCTCCAGATTTCTTGATTGACTCTGGTGTTGGTGAGATTTTCGCAGTTTTCTGGTCGGTTGTACTTGTCAAGCATCTCTTTCGCTTTCTTCTCTGACAAGGCCGGGTTTTTGACCATTTTATTAACCAACGAAGCTAGTTTTCACTGCTACGCTCGCTTACTGTTCCATCGGTCTCGTACTGATAGCTTAGAGAGTTCTCCAAGTAGTTCATCATCCTCTGCCTTTTGGAGTTAAGAGATGTGGCCAAGAGATCTTCGATCTCATCATGGCTGACGTCGGCGGGTTTTCCCGCCATTTCGGAGGTTTTATCCTCGTCTTCGTTATCGTATTCCAGCGATCCTCCTTCGCTCATTTCGTCTCTAGAACGCTTTAGGGAGATGTCTCGAGTAAGTTTCTCGAATGTAGAAGACATTGTCTTCATCATGGAGCTGAGAGACGCCAGATGTTCAGTCAGGTTATCTGTGCTGGTTTCTGGATGACATCAGAATTCAATGGCGCAACCTCTTCATCCGACCGTGTCGGAGAGGAAGCGCTATAACTGTAAGCCCGGCTGATTGCAGCATAATGGGCTTTTCCCTGTTTTTCCCCTCTCTTTGGCTTTTGTCCTGAGGGTGAAGATGTTTTGTAAACGGCGATGTATCTGTTTTGAGGTCGATTTTTGATGATTTTTCAGGGTACTTTCATAAACGCGGGAAGGATTTCGCATTGAATTCTAGGCCTGGATTATACAATCTCATGGGATCCCTTCACTGAATGATGACGAAATAGAATGGTATATATGCCAGGACACACTTACTTAGTTTCATTTCTGAACCCATATTTCAAATGTCTTGATAACATTCAACCACTGAGGACCAGCATGAGAGACTTCTGTTTGGAGCATGTATACTTTAAGTAGTTATTCAAAATCTTGTTCACAAATTGCATTTATTATTATTCAGTTCCTCAGTATCCCGAATTCTGATTGGTTGATTCACCTGCAAATAACTGCGCGCAAATAAGCGTTTGCCTGCAGATATTGTTATGATCATGTGCAGTGCTGTCCAACAACAAATCCAACATGGCCGCTCGGTTTCCAGAGTGTTCAGAGGAGGAAATTGCGAGCATTTTGGATGCCAAAGGTAACAAAAACACTGAATAATAAAACAATTATTGGAACTCCGACTATCGCAAAATATGATGGAATGTCTGTGTCTCGCTACCAGTTATTTGCATCTGCCTTCGGCATCGGCAAATAACAGGTAGCTCGCCACAGACAATTCATCATATTTTGCTCAGCCTTGTCCAATAATTGCTTAATATTTGATCGATACAATGTATTCAACTCGCCCATGCGCCCTAGTTATTCAGCTCGTCGCGCAAATCTAATCTTTTTTACTATCCCCTCATTGACGATGCTGCACCCGGCGAGAAAAAATCCAGTGCTGTGAGATAGCGCAGTAATACTTAGCTTTATAAAGTTTGTTCGTTTTTTTTTTTTATTAGCTTGAATGTTTTCTTCAAAATAGCCTCAAACGTTTGTGTCGTATTCGTCATAATGGCGTTGTTTACCCTGTTCCTCTATGCGATGGAGACAAAAGGAAAAACGATACCATCATACAATACTATCAGATGTTAAGATAAAAAAAGAGTGGCTATTGAAGATAAGGAGGGATCTAGGTCCTGGATTTACGGTACAATAATTATTCCAGCACTTGTTTATCTGCCAATGTCCAATGTATTAATTAATGATGTATTAATTTACGTTATACCATGGTAGCCTCGGATTCTTTTGTTCTCCGAGGCACATTTAAACCACTAACTTTCCCTGATGGCAGGGATATTTAGAAATATGCATTGTTTCGAAATTTCCCGCCGTGAAATTTCGAGACAATGCATATTTCTAAATTTCCCCTGCATGCGTAATGAGGGAAAATTAGAAGCAGGCTGGAAGTGAGAAGGTCAAAAGCATCAACTCCTGCTCCCCTCTGGCACAACTAGCCCTGCGCTCCCGGATGAAAAATACTGAATCCAAACTGACCTGTCTTCATCATAACCTTCAATGTAATCCATGTGGGATCACGTATTTCAATCTGCATATTCTTCTCTTAATTTCTCAAACCCGCTTCTTCCATGTGGGATACTTAAAACCATAAACGTGACGTAATTAAAATCCATTCATGCTCTTTGAATATTTAGTCAACCGCATAATTACATTGTATTTTAGTGTTATTCTTCTCAAAAACAACACGCTTTTCCCCAGGGGAAGCCAGGGTCGTTTAATCAATGGCGCTCAGTCAAGCATTAAACAAAACGTTTTCGAAAGCAACTCGACTGCGACGTCTTTAGTTTCGGCAGAGAAAACTAAACTTCTCAGAGATTTGTTCCGTTCCTCGGCGATCATGGTATAACAAATTTATACCATGGCATTTCGGGGTATTAGTGATTTAAATTGCCCCGAGAGCCGCAATTTAAATCACTAATACCCCTCATGCCATGGTATAACCTATAAATATATGCCGCGGCGATGGTTGATGTAAAATATGTCTGCGGAGCCGCGGCTGTATAATGAAAACTAAGTGCATTCATAGTAGAGGTCAAAGTATATTTCATTATGTTACAGCAGTTTTCAATCTTAATTTTTTTCAGATGTTCTTGTGCAAGAGAAGTAAAACGTTACACTTGCATTTTACAAGTGTGGCCATTGTTTCAATGCCGGAAAACAATGGCTTGTAAAATACACGTGTGAATGTTTTATTGAATTGGCCTCAGGTGTGACTGTGTCCTGTTATTCTAAAAATAGATTTCAAATATTTATCACTGGAACAGACCCATGTATGGGGATTCGTTTTCCCTTGCCTTGTGATAAGTATAGTTTTACCAACACATAAGTCTGCGGAGCAAAGTTGCTGAACTCATGCATGTTTGCGTGCGG
Source organism: Actinernus sp. WN-2022 (assembly GCA_030867875.1). Classification (NCBI taxonomy): domain Eukaryota; kingdom Metazoa; phylum Cnidaria; class Anthozoa; order Actiniaria; family Actinernidae; genus Actinernus; species Actinernus sp. WN-2022. The sequence continues at coordinate 27,371,498 of JAOWCC010001634.1, forward strand.
CTGTGGTAGTAGTCAAAGTAACTTTCGTCATATTACAGCAGTTTTCAATCTGAAGTTGAACAGAACAGAAGAGCAACGATCTGCCATTATTAATTAACGTTCAGTTTGGAGCAAACTCGCTACCCTATGTAATTCAGTCTCTTATTTTCTAATATTGCTTATTATTCGAACTTTTTCATGAAATCATTCTTTTAAGATCTCGATAAAGGTTCGAGGTGTCATTTCGGTAAAACGCAATTAAAGCCACAAACGTACTTTATACCGTTTTAAAGGTCTTGCATTGAAGAAAGTATATATTTAATCCGTTTAGAATAAAAGTAAAAAGCGTAGATGTTGTACATTTTTTAACGCGAAATGACTCCGTCCGCCAGATGGAGCTCAGCCCAAGAGGGTTTGAAAAAAAAAGGTTTTTAAATTATCTCTTTCGAATCCGAAATAAATTGTCTAAAATATTGTGTCGGTGAATCTTTTCGTTCAGGTTTTATGAGCTGATTTGTATCAAAATAGGATGAAAAACTACTTTCTCCACTTTGGAAAGGGATAAAATATGTACATGAATACGCAACATATCAACAAATTTGAGACATTTTGCGTTTAAAAATGTACAACACAACGGATCCATTGGGAAGAACGCGCGCTGTGTTGGTCTTTGCTTGTTTCGTTCTAATTTTAATCGGAAAGACAATTTTGAAATAGGTGTTTGTTAAATTTGTGTTTACGGTATCTTTTAGATGTGTGAATTTTAACTAATTACAATTCTTACCACGAGCGTAGACAACGTAGATAACCCAATTGGTAGTTCCCCTACACAAATATGTTTCAGCATCTTCAATTTTCGCCTTGGTAAACACCAAACTGTTGGTGGAGGTAACGCATATCCTATCACCACTATTTTTGCATCTTCTGATTGGCTGCAAGTAGAGGTTCCTCCAGCCTGTCGGCTCCTGCCCACCAAGTAAGTCCGTACAGTCGATTGTATTTTTAGCTCCCCGATCCAATGCTATTTGTTTAAAAGAAAATTGTTTGATTTTCGCTGTGAAAAGAAAAAAGAACCAATAAAGAACAAAACATAGAAGAACCTTAAGGTCATTTATTAACATAATACCTGTAACAGCTGTTTCACTCTTAACGTTGTTTGGGAGAAGAGATAGTGTATATGGAATATTAATTAGGTCATTTCAAGACCGAAAATAATGATGGTCTTTTTTTCTTTGATATTGCAGAAAAATGATAACTTGCCTCGTTCATAAAATCAAAATTAAAATGCCTGCACCATACAGCAAAGACTGGCTAACACAAGTGGGAGGACAATCGGTAGAAGAGGTTGCATTTTATTTTTATCTTTCAGATAAAACTACTGACACAACCAAAAGATGCTGATCAAACCCAGGACACGGCTAATTCACATATCGAATTGGAATTTAGCGTGTTGTTTTGTTGGAGAGAGGAAAACCGGAGAATCCGGAGAAAAACCCCCAGAGTAAGGGCGAGATACCAGCGAACTCAACTCACTCAACTCATAATCAGTTCGCGGTTAATTACGACATTTTGAAAGGGGTGCACACATGGCGCGAAATACAGTGTCTGTATGGGAATCCGATGCCAAATAAAATCCGTAAAATTGAATTTCTGAAATAAAAATTCTTCAGATACAAACTTAAGATAGCAGGTAAAAGATTAACTGTTCAAAATTTGAGGGATGTAGCTGTGTTGAGAAGCGTGCAATCGTGTTTTCAGTTTTCTATACATTGTCTGTAAATTTTCCTGTGGACTTTGACTCGTTTTTCCAGACAAATGAATTATTCAGAAATTCCATTTTATGAATTTTATTTTGGCATCGAATTCCCATACAATCCCTCTATTTCACGCCATGTTTGCACCCTTTTTAAAATGTCGGAATTAACCGCGAACTGGTCTATTGAGCGTTACGTAGACAGGTTTTACGCTCCTTCTAAAATAAACAAGAATATTATAAATCACAGTGAATCAAGATTGCATATAATTAACTGTTTATAGCATGCGCGATGCTACACACTGCTGCAAACAGTAATACAGACATGTTGCTTTACATTTCAAATTCCGACTACGAAAATTTCAAATATGGACCAAACACGGTACAGGCCATAATGCAATTCGGTCTGGGAATGCCTGAATGCTCTATTCCCTTCACACAGAAAACGTTAATGGAAATAGCTGTAACTCCGAATCATGCTCTTTAAATACATCTTTGACAGTTGTTTGTTCATTTATCATAAATTGTCTATTTCAAGCTGACATTAACCTAAAAGCGGTCCAGTCTCGTAAAATGAATATGGAATCATTACCGCTCACCTGGAAGACAAACAATTTTTACCGCCTTGTTGATAGTCATGTAAGGTAATTGTCCTGGACAATCGAAAATGTGTTTTTCATTTCCTTGGCACTGAAGTCTAAGGAACTGTTGTACGATATCGTCTCCCGTTATTTTGACGTTGATGAAGATTGCAGCGGCTTTACGGAACCCCAACTGCTTGCAAACAACGTCAGAATTTTTCTTGTTCCAACCGTCTTGACCAATGGCTCCCCAGTACCCGTTAAAGAACACTTCAACCAGACCTGCATAAGGTATGTTGAGTCCACGAAGACGGACAGGAACTGCAAATAATAATGTGACAAATTGCTGACTTGCAGTTGAAGTATTTAGATTTTGTTGTTTTTATGCATACGTTGACTTCATTCTTGCCTGTTTACTAGAGGATATGAAGAGTATCCTCGAGAGTGAAGCCATTTCACGAGTGAGCACCGTATATTGGATTCGAGGGACATACAAACTTTATATATTTCTAAAGATATACAGTTTTATTCTTTAAAAATGTATTTTTACAATTTGTCATTCATTTTAGGCCGCGTTCACACTAGGTGCCTGATACTCTACCCGGGCACGGCGCCTGGCGAGCACCTGTGTGAACACAACTTTACGTTATTACCTGTGCCAACATTTGAGCACAGTGCCCGAGTACCGGGTACAAGGTCTTGGGTACAAGGTCCTGACCTTGTATTCAGGCACCCGATCAGGCACAGGCACCAATCCGCAAACAATGTTATTATTATTATTATTATTATTCCTTGGTACTGGGCAACAGTAGTCTAAACGACCCACAGTATCGTGACGCTGCTCGGGAAATGTACTCGGACACCAAGTGTGAACGCAGCCATCATTCGTGATCTTAATAGAAGCTCTTTGGAGAGGAAATTTCTTCGGGGTTTCTCATCTGTCTATTGCAGTCGAGAAAATTCTTCCACGGAAGTATATGTGAGATCGTTTTTAACTCGTGGATATGCGAAACATAGGAACAAGCAGAGGCCCATCAGTTTATGGTATTTTAATATAAACATAATCGTAGAATGGCGATCAAACCACGTTCGGAAACATGGGAGCCATGTTTCTTTTATGAACACGAAATTAGATATGTCATTAGAACAAACGCTTTCATGTTTTGGACCAGTTGCTGGTACAATTAGGTGCAATAGCTTAGTTATCGATTTAGCCGGCAATAATCGTTTTCTAAAAATAGATTATACCGTAAACTGATGGGCCAATACCCAGTATGAGATATCGAGACTTCTGATTATGGACTTATGGAACAAGTTATTGTGGTGGGATATGATTCACTCGTCGGGTCTGTGACGCGTTTAACGGCCAAGAGCCTGGTAGCGAAGTTGGCGGTATCATCAACCATTATTTGAGATCTGTTACGATCATGTTACGTTTAGGTAAGTTCCGGTCAATGTGCTTCGCCATCATCAACCAGTTTTTGTAATCAGTCACGTTTTCGCAAAGTAAAAGCTTCATACAGTAACGGAGTAACTTACGGTGTAACCTGAGGATCTCATAATGGATTCTCAGGAATTTAGGCATATTTCTCCCGAGAAAACGTTAGTCGAAGAGTCTGCGGCAGTATCGCTACCTTATTCGATCCTGTAAGATGACGCCAAGACATAGCAAGACTCGCGTGCATGGCCATGGGATGTTTTCATGCGACGATGAGACGCGGAGTGAGTTCATCGGTATCATTGTTGCAACAAGTATGCCTCACTCCTCATTCGTTAAATTCACGAGCAATCAAAAAAATAACCCTAAGTCAGGCCGGAAAGTCAATGTCAAGGCACGATCTAACATCAACAAGAATTAATTTGTTTTGGCGCTGATTATGATGTGGAATATATGTTGCCTATTAAAGCTGTACTTTGCCCTTCCAAATAGAAGCGTTGATAACATCCTGTAATGATAGTATGATGAAGACTCATCTGCACAGGTGAATCTGTAATGATATTGTATTTTTGTATTTGTATCCAACCGAAACATGGCCATAACTCAAAAGTGATGATACCACAATTCAAGACCACAAATCACCAAGCGATAATCAGGTGGCTCAGTTTATTCTACCAGAATCCATGCACTGTCAAACCTTTACTGTAGAGGTTTTCTGATATATAGCTCCTGGACTATCACTCTTTTGTTCTGACGCTCGAAATGGGCGTTATCATACCTTAATCAGTCGACTTTTAGTTGATAATACCAGTGTTTGTTTAATACTCTATTGACGTAAACTTATCAACAAAGTCCAGATAGATAGATAGATAGATAGATAGATACTTTATCAAACATTGCGGCCGAACGGCTATACACATTTCTAATGATAAAAGTAAGAAACGTTATAGATAAATTCATGGAAAAGTACTAACGAAAATAGAAAGGATGATAATAATAATCTAAAGTAATAATGATAATAATTATATACATATGATATTTCAAAGCTATAAAATTTGACTGCACATGGATGGCATAAAATACTTCTTAAATCGATCGGTGCGAATGCGCGGAAGGTTATAACTACGCTTATACCTGAAATTGTATTTAGGCTCATATCTAGGCGGTAATAAATTATAAAGCTTGTGTGAAGGATCTGATCCAATAGGGTCGTTCAGCTTACTGCATAAATATTGACGCCTGTCATACAGAGTTGTGAGATTAAATAACTCTAAGTTGCGATGGTAAGACACCCCGGGAGAGATAACAGATAAAGCCCGCTTCTGCACATACTCAAAGTCATCGCATAAATATCCAACAAGCGAGTAGTGAAAAATTGGTGCGCGCAATTCCACTGAGCTTACCTCGACACACTCGTTCCGCCATGTGCGTGCAGTTAGTCAGGTTGCGTGAAATAATCAAGCAGGACTCAGGTTTAGTCATGTAATGATCAGTGCTGCAACTTGTGTTCAGACGGACCTCGAAGCCTTTCTGTGATTGGTTAGTTGGAAATGGTAAAGAGCTTGCTTCTTGTGTATCGTTGAATCCAAGTACACGACAAATGACGTCATCATCGGGATTGATGACTTGATGGTTAAAACATAGTGGTGCAGTATTTCTGGCATCTTCCACATAAACAACCCCTTTTGAAGAACTTTTGCCTTTCAATCTAATAACTACAAAACAATATTAAATACGAGGAGTGTAAAATCAATCATCGCCCGAAATTCGAGACATGGTGTTGCTGGACACCTATTTGACCTTTGCTCACTGTGTGAAATGGGTCGTGAAGAGAAATGTATAGACTGAGATATAATCATTTTCCTTATTTCTCACGAAATACGGTACACTCTTAAAAATGTTCCGCCAGGACATAATTTCCACATATAATAGCAAGATCCCACATGGCTAAAAATCACGTTTGTGACGTGGGCCTGTATCAGTATAATAATTGACCTATATCACTATGACGTCATATCAAAACAATCTATTGTTTAAACGCTAAGGATCACGGTCGTGGGAGGGGAACAAAACAGGGACAAAACAGCAACAACACAAAGGAAATCGCTATCAAATGCATTTTGAAGAACGTAGAATAGCGGTAACAGCCACCAAATACGGTAAATATTGTGGGATAAACATTGATACAGCTGATATCTGGAAACCAGACAATTCCAAGTTAAATTTTCCTCAGCAGAGCAGATTTAGTTCAAAATTCTATTGTTCAAGTCGATTCTGTTCCCCTCAGAAACAAGCCGTGACGTCATAATGATATAGGGTAATTGCTTTATTGTTATTTTTATTATTGTTATTTTGGTTATGATTATTATTGTTATGATTATTATATTATTATTATTATTATTATCATTCAGTTTTGATACTATTGAAGCTAACTACTATATCATTTTGAGGCTTCCTTGTTTCGATCTTTGGCAAAGCATGAACATCCTTATTTATTATTGAGGACAGTAAACAATTTACCTGTAAAAACATACAAATGAGAGTTTTAAAAATGTATTTCCCACAAATATACAACCTTAGCCAAAAATGTTCCACTGATGCGTTCAACACAGAAACATTTTGAGGTTCCTTTTCCGCAGTTGACAATTCAGCTTTTCGGCAAGAAACCTCTGAGGGCATGTTTGCACGCTAAAACCCGTAATATTGCTCCTTTTGTGACTGTTTTATCTCTGGCCACGAGCAACCAAATCCAAAAGAAATGGCAGCTTTGGAAAGCTCGTTCTTTCCTTTAGAAACTGCAGTGTGTTTGTTTAAACGACCAGCAGTTATTCGAGCAACTTTATCCTTTTCGAAAGTAGGTCTTAAACGGAACAAAAGTGATGCCAGTCTGCGGTGTTACCAGGAGCCCATAACCAAGAGCGTCCATATCTCCTATACAGCTGTCACAGCGTTTCCAAAAGTTGGGCTATTTTTAGATCATTTTCCCGCCATTTAGTGGGTTGCACCAGTGGCGGAACAAAATATATCTCATTAGCTACTTTTGTTATACCAACAATATGGCTCAATGTTACACTTTTGTAATTTTATTCGATCTCTTAGGATTGATTGTATCCCACTGGAATAGCGATACTTTGTAATTGATAAACAGCTAATGTACAACCATGATTTCAAAAGGCCGCTTTGTGTCAGGAACCAATCAGGATCAGGATCTCTGGTTGGCACATTAATGGCAATATGGATGACGTGGCAGAAAGTATCGCTATATAGCGGGAAATCGTTCTAAACTTACCCTATTGCTTGTGAAAACGCTGTGACATAGGTCTAGTACACGGGATGGACTCTCCTCATTATGGACTCCTAGTGTCACTCATTTACGGGCAGCTGGTATATCTATCCTCATTTGCCTTTAGGATTCGTGTCTCGAATTTCTGGCGATGTCGAATAAACGTAACGAACATCATTAAAGCAGAAGAGAACATATCTCCTGCATTATCATTTGCTTTAAGTCTTATTACTAAAGCATCCTGTGTAACGTTTTTTTTTGCACGTTTTTACAGTAATGTTTCATCTAAAAGACTTATTATTGTACTGGGTTTTCAAAACCGAGTGAATTTTAATGTACGATCGAACCATCTTAACTTTGGTAGGAATCTCGTTTCCCTTGACATCAGAGGATCTAATAACGTGCCCTTATCAATACATACAATTTGTATTGTCAACTCCCCAAAGGGCGAAAATTAGGAGATGGATTCCGCGAACACTTTCCAGATGTTAGAACTAACAGCAAGGATCTCGCCAAACCTGTAGCTCGCAACTTTAATTTTCCCGACCATTGTATAATCACATCACTTCTCTTCATCAAGGTACTATCGAAATCCGTAAACGCAAAAAAGTAACAGAACTTTATTTTCAAATTAGGCACTTTGGCACGCTTTTCGTTCATTTAATTTCATAATTCGCTTATTCATTCATACTTAGATGAGCATGTTTCATTACTTTATTCATCAACGCTCGTTATTGTCCCTATTACAGCTATTAGCATTTCTATTGTTGGCGCAATTTCCTTTGATCCCAATGGGCCTTTTGAAGGAATGTAATCACGTGGTTGTACTCGGTTGCAAAAAAATCTTAATTCATATATTTTAAAGGCACTTGTACGAGATCGGTAGTGTTATTATCAAAACCTGTTTGTAAATGCTATTTTCCACCGCCAATCGATTGTCGATCTTTCTAAAACAACGTTTTAAAAGATAGCTTGCCATCCAGCATCCATGGCAAACGTCTTTCCCATGGGGAGTCACGAGATCAATTTATTCGTTAACGATGTATTATATCAGAACGTGACTATTTCCTACAAAAGGTAATCATGCACTCGACACTTAAAAAACAGTTTTCCCACCCACAATTCCTTCTTTTGCTCTGACAAAGGGCCGGCGCTCGAAACGTCAGCTGCTACTCGCTCCCCACGGCGGTTAGCAAACCTTAATCGAATTTTAGTTGATCATACCATCGATTACAAAATATTTGTCATTTGACATGTTGTAGTTTTAGTATCGTATAATATTTTTGACTTTAGGAAAAAAGCCTTTAAGAGTCCTTACCTGGCTTGTCAAATATCTTGTGAAAATCAGGTAACCACAATCGTAATTCAGACATATCCTTTACAGGAAATACTAGACCATCACCACTAGCAGCGTTATAGAGCTCAGAAAAATCGATATCGTTTCCAATTCCTATTGCAAGAACAGTAAACCCCTTATCTTTTAGTAGTTTGGATGCAACAGCCGCCTGGTAATATGGTTCCACATGTATTGTTTGTACCCCATCAGTCATCAATATTGCAAGTTTTCTTGCTGTTGGCCTTGCAATTGGTGCAATGGCAGATGCAGCAAGTACCAGTGCTTTATCGATAAACGTAAAACCTTTTAAATGTATGTAATTTGCAATTGCATGGAAGTAGTTTTGCTTTTCACGTGGTAGAGGATAATCTTCGAAATTAGCCTTCAGATGGGCAGAGCTACTGTATACGATGACAGCAACTCGATTATGTGGTCCCTGCGATGACACCAAGTCCACGGTTGTTTTTACACAGGCTTGTACTTTCAACCAGTTTCTTCTACCAATGCTCCCACTTGAGTCAACCATCAATATTACATCGAGATCCTCGATGTATCTGCCAGGATTTCTTCCTACGGATTAACGAAAACCTTTTTTTTTTAGGTTTATGGAGAAGTGTTAATAGACCTTTTCTCCTATATGGCTGCCATTTTGAATATTTTAAATTGTAAAATTATTATGGGATGCCCAGGGTGAAAACATTCCAATTGGAACATATGTTGCGGGACTCTATTTCGAATAGACGATCAGTAATACCACTTTTAGCTTTCTCCTGTGCGTCATGGAGGAATTTTGTTTAGAGGAACTTGAAGGATGGCATTTGGAACAACTTAAACGGTATGTAAATAATCGTGGAATCGTAATAACTAGCGAAGAAACCGAAAGCGTCAGCTCAGCGAGAAAGTATACCACGCTTCCAGGCCAGTCACTACAAAGGCAGAGGATGAGCGAAAAATTATGAAAAACGTCAGGTTGATGGAATTTTACTAACGAAGCCCGAAAATCTAGAAAATTGGGTCTCGGGAAGCCAATACTTCCCAGACTTTCGAGACTTTACTATGACCAATGGGCTCCTGCTATGACTCGATTGGGTGACTATCTTGCTAAGAATAACGACAGAATAGGAGGAATCTAATCTCGTACCCATATCCCACCCCATGTTTTCCTAAAGAAAGTGGGTTAGGGTTAGAAAGCCTCTCCCTGGGCGCCTTCCGCTTGATTGATATTTAAAGTGCACCTAACCCCTTTTGCGATTTTTATACATACGAATCTTTGAAAGGTTTTGAGTACTTCTGCGAAGAAATTGTTGGCTTACAAAGAATACTTTGTGTTCTAGGCTTGTTTGAAATGGTGAAAATTTGACCTTTCCTGACCCATGACCGCGTAAGAAAAAGCCTAGGTCGATTCTGGTTCTACGCCGTCATCTTATTCATTCGACTTTGCAATAAGTTGAATAAATGTTTAGCATTTTGTCTAAAATAACTGTTTTCTTTACTAACAACTCACAGACCGTATAAATTCTCTATATATCGATGTTGTTGTGATAGAAAGGCGCCATGGAGAATAATGCATTAATGAGGTGACGTAAGATCCAGAATCGACCCAGGCTTTTTCTTACGCGGTCATGGGTCAGGAAAGGTATAAACAATTGCAAAAGGGGTTAGGTGCACTTTAAATCTCTTCTTTGTAACCTTTGAGAAAAAGCGTTAGATACAGGTCTCCCGAGCTAGTGTAAAGTGATTTGAACAGACTTTGGTACTTTTGTTAACCCTAAAGTGCTTTCGACCAAGCAGTCTTGTCCACAGTAGCCTGCGTAGCAAGCCCAGGGGGAATTGGGAAGAGGAGGGAAGAGGAGAGAGGGGAGAGGGGAGAGGGAGGGAATTGGAAGAGGGGGGAGGGGGAATGGGGAGAGGAAAGGGAAAGGGAAAGGAGGGCTTGCAACGAACCCCCCGTTTTTTCCCTTACGCCCCCAAATTATAAATTAATTTTCAGTGTCGTCTGACATGACATCTGTCAAAATCAACCAATCAACTTCCTTGTTTCTGTCTGTTACAAATGTTTGACCTTCAGTGCGAAGGAAGTTCAAAATGACCCCTAGGAAAAACGAAGAACAGAGGTCAAACATTTGGGCTAGAAAATTGATTTCTGCATGGATTTTCACTAAATAAACACTCTACAACCCCTGGGGTACCATACTAAATTTACAGCGGGAAATTGTGGCTTAAACATACGTTTTTCGACACGAAAAAACACAATACACTCGCGTTACTAAGTATTTATAAAACTCTCTAGAATCTAATGCCTCAAAATAAAATACAACTTCGCAGCTTCTGGTCCTAAAACGTAGCTATCCTGAATCGCTTGACATCCTAATCGTAAATAATCTACTTCTTATGGCAACCTAAGGTAAATTTATAAGGCTACTAAATTGGCCTAGCCAAGACCATTTCGGTTTCTCTCTCGATCTGGCGAGCGTTTTGTACGCAAAAACACATTTCTGCACCAAATTGAGTGCAATAAAAGCTATTGACGTCTCCTGGGTACATATTATTCAAGTGTAGTACAATATTTGGCCATACAAGTCAGTGTTTCTACATCAAAAGTTTGAAAATGTTTTTCGTCCATTCACGACTTTCGCTTTCCAAACACTGGCGTAACAAAACACAACCCTTCAGACATTTGCATCAAAATAAAATACAACTTCGCAGTTTCTGGTCCCAAGACGTAGCTATCCTGAATCACTTGACATCCTACTCGTAAAGAATCTGCTTCTTAGGCAGCTCAAGGCTGCTAAAGTCTATAACTGTAAACATGCAGCACTGGTTGAACAAGACGGGCCGCCATGTTGAACTGCCTTCTCCACGAAGCCGAAGATCAAACATTTGGGCTAGAAAATGGAGTTCTGTATGGATTTTCACCAAATAAAAACTCTCTGAAACCTCTAGGGTATCCGTACTAAATTTCCAGCAAGACATTTTGGCTTAAACATACGATTTTCGACAAGGAAAAATTCACAACAGACTTCAGTTCTTCTCCGGTCTTCGGTTTTTCGGGGTTCGTTTTTCCGCCTGGGTCTTCGCTATTCTTTTTCCGACAACCCTGAAGCTATCGCTGTACATCTACTAATTATTAGCTCTATAAACTACAAGAAGTTGAAGATACTTTTTCCAAATCTGGTGGGTCAAAACTCAAATGGCCAACAAGTCCTTCGACTTCGTGAACACTTCTTCATAGACTTTCTCAAAGTCCCTTAAAACGAGATTTTCATTTCCCACATTCACTTCTCTTAAAACGAGATTTTCACTTCTCTGGTTGATTTTCACTTTTTTTCACTTCTCTGGTTTAAGGGACTTTTGCTACCTGTTTCGCGCCCAATTGACCTATATCACTATGACGTCATATCAAAACAATCTATTGTTTAAACGCTAAGGATCACGGTCGTGGGAGGGGGACAAAACAGGGACAAAACAGCAACAACACAAAGGAAATCGCTATCAAATGCATTTTGAAGAACGTAGAATAGCGGTAACAGCCACCAAATACGGTAAATATTGTGGGATAAACATTGATACAGCTGATATCTGGAAACCAGACAATTCCAAGTTAAATTTTCCTCAGCAGAGCAGATTTAGTTCAAAATTCTATTGTTCAAGTCGATTCTGTCCCCCTCATAAACAAGCCGTGACGTCATAATGATATAGGGTAATTCACCGGTGGATTTTTTCACCGGTGACGTAAGCAAAGCTGTCCAATAGAAATAGGGCATTTAGCCATGACGTCATGACCGCTTGACGACTGTTTTCTAATTATTTCTTGAGCTGCCTTGAAACTTTCAGTTATTTTATCGACTTTCTTCAATAAGGTCACATTCTTTTCCGAACAAGAACGGCAAATAACGTTCGATAAGTATGAAAACCCAGATCCAGTTGGGCAGAGTTCACAGGAAATTTCAAGAATTCTGTCGAGGTTCTTGCAAATTAGAGCCGTCAAATAACTTTCTCCTCTTGTCTACATCAGAAATCAGGTACTACCATTTGCAAGCTACCGTTAAGCGTGAACCTTTTTCCGTGTTCGTTTATGTTTGAAACCTAGACGTCTGGCGGCAGAAACCTTTGCGATTGTGACAACCTTTGACATGTCCCGCCTTCACGTTTCAGCGAGTGGGATTCAGGTTTGGAAACTTTTCAGCTAGATTTTCCTTCGCGCTACGCGCTAAATCATATAAATGTCGGTTCAAGTTCAAGTTTTGGACGCTCAGAATTATGAGAGATGCAAGACAACAACTGTCTCTTGGCATAATCTGAGTTGCACGTCGGTAGAAGACATATCAAAGGTTTTCAACATCAAGGTTAAAACTAATTAGTTTGCCGACGAATTGCAAAGGTTTGGGACGCCAGACGTCTAGTTTCAAACATAAACGAACAAATAGATCCCTTTGATTTTGGTGTCAGTGCAACTCTACAAAACGATTTTGTGGGAGTTGATCCAGCTGCTTCCAATCCATTGAGACATGACTGTTTGTAATGGCTGTAAATTACGGAGCCCTGTAAGGGCCATCCACAAACACAAATTTTATGAAAGAATATCGCGCGATACAGTGCTCCTATCGCGCGATAATTTATCGCGCGATACTGACTTATTATCGCGCGATACTGACTTATTATCGCGCGATAAAGTGTTACTATCGCGCGATACTGACTTATTATCGCGCGATAAAGTGTTACTATCGCGCGATACTGACTTATTATCGCGCGATAAAGTGTTACTATCGCGCGATAAAGTGTTACTATCGCGCGATAATTTATCGCGCGATACTGACTTAATATCGCGCGATACTGCTTTATTATCGCGCGATAATGTGTTATTTTAAAATACGTACATTACTTAGCTAGACAACATGGCGGCGAACACGCTACGTGATAATGCTCTTCTCTTTTATATGTTTACTTATTTCCGACAACGAATTTGGCTTTACCTGAATACTCTTATTTACGCTTTTCTTCAAAATTTCAGATTTCCCCCCAATTTTATGTAATTCATACCACAGGCAGCCCAAGCTCTATTTCTGTGTCATTATTGCAAGATTTTGCAGAAATTAATAAAATGTAAGAAATCTATACAGTACTCAAATTAAGGTTATATACCTCTTTAAAGTTGTGTTATTGATTGTCCTGTGTACTCCTGGGGTCATTTTAGCCACTTTAACAAAATTTCCAATTCACCGAACCAACTGTAATAGAAACTGACAAGGCCGGCGACTTCACCTTGCATCCAACGATGGCGATCGCCGAAAATCCCCTCGTATCGCGAATTTTCCTGGAAAATTGTCACAAAATCACGCTAACCCTAAAGTCCAATGTTCTTTCCTTCACCTGCATCCTCCGTGGCGATCATAGTTACTTTTTAGCCCGATTAATAATCCATTTTCCACAACTTTTTTCAATGCTGAGAGGCTTGTGATAGACTCCGTGCCGACCACGTCCACGCGTGTGCAATTTCAAAATAACTGCTGCACTCCCATTGGTTGATTGGTACAAGCTTTCCCGCTAGATTTGATCCCGCCAGGGTGTACGATAGTCGTGTTTGGCACAACTCATCGAAAACTAACAGGGTGCTTGTGATGACAGAAAAGCCATTTAAAGGTTTCCCCGGTCCAATCGTATCAGGGACAAAATTCAAAAAACAAAAATCCGGGAAAAACCCGCTCACGATATCCCACTTTTTTTAAATTTGTCTCTGATACGATTGGACGGGGAAAACCTTTAAATGGCTTTTCTGTCATCACAAGCACCCTGTTAGTGTTCGCTGAGTTGTGCCAAACACGATTATCGTACACCCTAGCGGGATCAAATCTAGCGGGAAAGCTCGTACCAATCAACCAATGGGAGTGCAGCAGTTATTTGAAATTGCACACGCGTGGACGTGGTCGGCACGTAGTCTATCACCACACCGCGGCAAAACGTTACGCGCATGCGTATTTGCTATTTCTTGTCGGCGCGCGGCCGCCCCCAGTTTCCCGCGAAAACTGAAATGAAACAACAGACACATACCCGTGATTTTAAAATTTCTGCTTAAAAGCACCATTTGTGAACTGTTTTGTCAAAAAATAAAGCCTAAGACTTTAACAGGTTGAAGTTTTCTTAATTTGTAATTCACTGTGAGTTTACTAAGTTATAAAATTATTTACTAAAAAAGTTGAAACCCTCGGTAATTTGTATTTGATAGCAGAGCCTTCGTTCTTTTGGCCAGCGGAGCATACCGTTTTGCCGCGGTGTGGTCTATCACAGGCCTCTCAGCATTGAAAAAAGTTGTGGAAAATGGATTATTAATCGGGCTACAAAGTAACTGTGATCACCATGGAGGATGCAGGTGAAGGAAAGAACATTGGACTTTAGGGTTAGCGTGATTTTGTGACAATTTTCCAGGGAAATTCGCGATACGAGTGGATTTTCGGCGATCGCCATCGTTGGATGCAAGGTGAAGTCGCCGGCCTTGTCAGTTTCTATTACAGTTGGGACGGTGAATTGGAAATCTTGTTAAAGTGGCTAAAATGACCCCAGGAGTACACAGGACAATCAATAACACAACTTTAAAGAGGTATGTAACTTCTATTTGAGTACTGTATAGATTTCTTACATTTTATTAATTTCTGCAAAATCTCGCAATAATGACACAAAAATAGAGCTTGGGCTGCCTGTGTTCATACCAAAAGTAAATTACAATGTTCGCATCCGAATTCGGTGGCTCGTATTGTACATTTACAATACAGGAGAGAATTAAAAATAATAAGTTACAGCACAACCGAATTTAAAATTTGGGATCCTAATTCTCTTACTCTTGAGCAAACAAACTTCCAGTTAATTAGTGATTCATCGCTTTACCTTTGACTCCGTAAGTAAGAGACAACATAGTTAATTAGTGATTCATCTCTTTACCTTTGTATCCATAAGTAAGAGACAACATAGTTGCCCCATGCAATACAGCCAAAGCTGACAATCCTATTCGGAGATCCATATGGTCATAAAATTATATCTGTTGAAGAAAAGTTATAAGTTATAATAGCTATGAGCATTGAACAAATGCAAACTGCCAGGTTATGTAAAAAACACGGCAGTGGGCTACGACTCTACCCATGCGACATTTTAAACAGATACGAAATTCGCAGATGCACATTTGCACGGTTTTGGCTTCTTTTGAAGAAATGTTGTTCCCTCAGTGTTGGAGGAACTCATTTGACAAAGAAAGCCCCAACACTGAATAATCTCTTAAAAGTTTGACGATAGTCATAGCTACAACAAAATGCAAATGATACTCATGAACTATACTAAAACATTTTTTTGAATGTACAAAACATTTATTTATCTAGAATTTCTCATTTAATATAAAATCCCAGACATTTCCCTGAATGACTTCGAATAAAACTGAGATCGCCTAACAGTGAATCCTTTACCAAACAATTCGTTCCTTGACATGTCTTGGTTCCAAACATGAAAAGTGGAATGATGTTTGTGCAGAAATCAATAAACCAGTTTGCGGTTAATTCCGACATTTTGAAAGGGGTGCATGCACACATAGCCCGACCCCACACTAGTACTGGCAAATTAAATTCACGGACACGAGGTCGCAGGGACTTAAAGTTTAGTGATTGAGACCTCGTGTCCGTGAAGTTGTCACTACCAGTGTGGGGCTGATCGGGATATGAATTTGTCGGGTCAACAATTCCACAACTCCTCCCAGTAGTAATCAATTATGCTCCTTGGCTCCAGGAACGACCGCGCCAACGCCACCGATTTGGAGAACTCGCATTCAAAATGGCCGCTATGAGAATGTTTAGCTGAGTTCGTTAGGGCTTTTCTTCGCGTGATGTTACCGTTTTATATGCATACAAAGGTAAGATAATTCTCGTACTGTGTGCTGCATAAGTTTGAGCTCGATTCGATGCGAATTTCATGATAAAATGTGTCATTTTGTGGAGCTTGTGATTGCTGGAATCGATTTTCGAGATGAACTCTCCACCCTTACCATTAATTATGAAGGGGAGATTTTTTAGGAAAAGTTCAAAGCTAACGTAAACAATAACCAAACAATTTAAAGACGATATTCAAACTATATTTTACAATTTCATATTTTACACTAATAACACGGAAACTACTTGGGCTCCCTGTCTTTGTATGGGAATCTGATGCCCAATCAAATCCGTAAAATCGAATTTCTGAAATATTCGCCGTATGCAAACTTAAGATACCAGGTAAAAGATTATCTGATCAAACTTAGAGGGATGTAGCTGTGCTGGGAAGCGTGCAATCGTGTTTTCAGTTTTCCATACATTTGTCTGTAAATTTTCCCGCGGACTTTGACTCTTTCAGTTACAGACAAAAACTGAAAAGTAACACGATTGCACGCTTCCCATCACAGCTACATCCCTCACATTTTGATCAGTTAATCATCTTAAGTTTTCAGAGAGTGAATATATCAGAAATTCGATTTTACGGATTTTACTTGCCATCGTATTCCCATACAAACACTGTATTTCGCGCCATCTTTGCACCCCTTTCAAAATGTCGGAATTAACCGCGCACTGGTCTATTAAACGTTGAAGATAACAGGTGGGATTAAAGTAAAATACAGTAGCCCAATAAAGTGTATGTATATAATTAGTGTTTACATGAATATCGAAAGGAGGAATATTTTTTTCTGCTTTCGTGATCGTTTGCTTGATAACCGTATGAAAAGGTCTTCCGATATGAAAAGGAAGTCAAAGGCACGGTATTTCAACCTCAATTATCTTCATGCGATTAATTATACGAGTGGCTGGCCTACAATGGTTGATACGCAAACGTTATCTAACCTTAACCCTAATGATATAGGTGTAAAAATATAAAAGGATCAGATATACATTTATCTCGCAATTTAACATTTATTCACATCCTAGCTGTTTTGACATCTTTTTAAGGGTAGTGAACGAAGAATTCTTGTTAACTGTAAAAGCAAACCACCTTAACATCAGTAAAATAAGCATATTTTTATACAAAAGCAAACCGGTAACGTCCAAGATGCTAAGTAGGTTTAAAAGAAACGCAACAGCCTTTTATTCTAGCATTACCGTTTAGTTACTCTATATATTTGAACACTTTGTAAAACTTTGAAAATTCAAAGAAACAAACAAATACCTTACATAGCAGTTTCAAAGCAGGCGTCGTGAATTAAGTTGCACTTCTTCTTTCCTGTACAAGCCTTCCTCTGCATTATTGCATCGGAGACTTCGAGTCTAACATAAATTAACACATTCTACATATTTACATCACAATAGACAGAACTGTGCCCTTTTTTTAGGCGATTTAAAATTATATTTAAAGAGTTAATAATAATAATAATCAACTATATTTTACGTAACAGTAAACACTGAATAACTTGTGGCCCTCCTACAAATTCTAAAATATGATAAAACTACAAAAACGACAACGAAGTTCATACACAAAATACTTACACAGAGTTAAATTATATATCTTCATATGATTAGTTAACACATTAGTTTAAATTACAGTAAAACAAATACGATAAGATACCATTAGGTAATTTAGAATCTCTCATAAACACCTGGAGCGTGTTATGCCGGTAACTTTGCTTAATAACTTTTTCGCCAGTTTCGTTGTTACCTGTCAAATTATCTTGAGACTTGCAGTAGACTTTAATTCTCTTCGATAATGAAACTAATTACACTGTCATATCCGTATAGGAAATATAAGTTGCTTTGACATCGCTACTTTGTAGACACACAGTCAGATCACAGTTAGTACGCACGCAGAATCGGTGAAGTTAGTTAGTACGCACGCACTTATGTCTAGCAGGGCTCGAACTTAACATACACTAGCTTTCGGAGCGTATCCATTTATGTTTTATGGTATTCAATATTCGAGGTCAATTCGGAAGGCTCTGTACGTCTTTTCATAACAAATCAGTGCACGAAAAACGCGAACCCGGTAGCGCCGCGCATATAGTCATACACGACATAAACAAGAGTGTGAAATAAATCTACAACGTTAATGCGCATGCCTATTGGTTTATTGCTGGATCAAAAAGTCGCCGATCCACATGACTAGCGGCGCGCGCCAGTATTTTTTATGTAAACTCGGACCGCATAAACCTATTATCTACACCAAACTGTTTTAACGAGGGATTTACGGTTTGTTTTTACCATATTCACTCTTTTCACCCGGTGGTCATCTGGTCTTCAAAGCGAGGTATTCCTTTGTTTTTGCTCGCTACGTATCAACTTGTTCTGATATCTCTTCAGTGCGAGGCTAAACTAGCAAAAAGAAAGGATTGCGTAGCTTTGAATCCAAGATGGCGACTAGGTTAAAAGAGCAGAGTTCCTAAGGAGAGGAATCGCTCACTCATTCTTATTGGCTAAAAATAAATAGATTAGCAGTGGTTTTAAAATTTAAAAATTTGACAGCAATTGAGTGACGATGGTTGTTTAGTGTAGTGGTTGCGACGTTTGCCTTATAATTACGAGTAGGAGGAGCGGGGTTCGAGTGCCAGAAAATCTCTCAAGTTGTTTTACCTCACCATTTTCTTGAGACGTTTTTCTTGAGAACCCTAGCCCTCGGTGGGTAAGATCTTGTTTATTGACCGGTTAGGGTTTTTTATGGTTCAGGGTAGGGTTTTAGTTAATTTATATTCTCATTTCATGATTTAAATTAAGTGAGCGATTCCTCTCCTTAAGAGCTCGTTTAAAAAAGTGAATTAATTGCCCATCTACGAGTCTTCTTTATATATACACTACTATGTATACACTACTATACATTACTATGTATACACTACTGCATGGAATTCCTGACGTGGTCAGCTAAATTATTCCAGAGCCGGAAAGCGATGTATGAGAAGGATCTATGTGTGAATTTAGTGTTAGGTGCAGGCTGACTAAACAAGTTACTACCAATACCTCTGAGGTTATTTATTTATTATTTAATATTTATACACGGAAGTTCTAACAGAAAACATATCTGATTTCCATAGAAGCCGTGTTTACCAATTACATATCCGGCACTACATTATTATAAAAACAGTTCCCTACAAGTAAGAATATATATTAAATAAAAAACATTAACTATGTATATAATAATCCTAAAACCATGCCGCCCTATACTAATCGTTAAAAATAAAAAAATAAAAATATATAATTACTGTACAATAATACTCTATGCCTTACTAGTCACACTAGTTACTAGTTGTACTTTGTGTGCTTAACATAAACAACTCATATATCTCTCTAGCTCCTACGGTATTATAACATTTATAACAAAGTGTCAAATACTGTACGTGGCGCCAGTCAGTCTAGAAGATAGGTTGTACTCTGAGAGAAGTTATTCATAACTAGATTTAGACAGCTTATAAGTACTGTTCTCTAGGTAAGATAGTTGGCACACTCTAACTTATCAATGATATCATAATGCTCCTCGAAAAGAAAAGGAACGTTTTAAGAACGTTTTTGGGGGGGTTTGGCAGCTATATATTAAGGTCGATACTCTTTTTTTCCCCGCACTTTTTATTAACGTTCCTTTAACACACTAATACAAACAGTTACACATTTACGCCTCAAACTTACTAATAATAATACAATACAGTACAAGAAATAAAAAAAAAAAACGAAAAAAAACATAAAATTAGATAATAAATAATAAAACTGCAACTATCTTCCTAAAAAAACCTCATTAACATTCTTTTTAACTCTGGGACAATGCATTCAATATATTTTTCCATTTATCAAAGTGGAAGGTAAGCTTTTGCTTTTCTTTTGCCAATTTAAATTCTATTTTTCGTAATATGATAACATATTTTTAAATAGGTTTAAGGAAGGGATTGTTCCTTTCTCTCTTGCTCTATACAAACTTAATTTGAACAATAAAATAATGTAATTAACTGGTTGCTCATCAACACCTAAAATAATATTCATCAAATTAGACTTGGGTAATTTGACATCAAACGGTTCAAGCCAGGTTCTTATTTCAAAATAATATTTTTTCGACTCTATACACTCAACAAAGAAATGCTCGACTGTCTCACTTTGGACTAAACAGCATGTGCATGATGGCTGACTTACTACACTCTCCGCTAACGGACACTCTCGTAAGCGGACAGCTCTACTTACGGACGCCTTTTCAAATCCCCGTTTTACTCCCAGTCAAACTCTGTATTTACACATTCCCGTAAGAGCCGGCACTCTCCGGTAAGCGGACGCGGACACTTTTAAAAACGAAAATTGGATTTTTCTTTTGTTTACGCTCTCTCGTAAGCGGACACCCCATGTTTAAATATATAATAGTTATACTATATTTCTTTTTTGTTTCAAGATTTAACATTTGACATCAATAAAACATGTGATTTCGTACAATAAAGAGTTTCGCTTTATATCTTCAGTTGCTATTTTTGTCTACCCAATAAAACATAATTAACACCCGCTAATTAACTCTCCCGTAAGCGGACATCCACCCTATTTTTCTTTGGTGTCCGCTTATGGGAATAATTCTCGTAATTCTCGTAAGCGGGCAGCTCTACTAACGGACACTTTTTTCAATTCCCGAGGGTGTCCGCTTACGAGAGAGTTGACTCTAACTTAAATCTAAATAAGTCGTAGTTAAGATAAAGGTAATTGTTTAATATACGATATTGAAAGTATCTAGAAAATGTATTTACCGAGGTTTTGTAAATCCTCTTGTATATAATTGTCCAATCTAATGATTTTTTTGGTTTCATTCTTCTACATATATTGTTCTGAGAGGTTGGTGATTTGAACTTATGACCTACAAACCAATTGTAGACTTCCTTTGTACGTTTTAAATTATCCACCTCTATACATTTATTACCAACTCTTAAAACTTTTTCTTGCGCTACGAAATCTAATATTGATATATTTTTATTTTTCATTGTAACTCTCCACTCCAACGGTAAAGAGTGTATTAGACCAGCCCAGTACAGGAAATCCTTATCTTGAAGACCTTTCCTTTTTTGCGGTTTCCCACTTCAATTCACCGTTTACATCACAAATGTCAATTACCTTATAAATATCCTGTTTGGCGAATCGGTCATAATATAATGATTTTTTGTCTATTTTAATATACTTGTTATTCCATAATGTTTGTTGGAGAACGTCTGATAAATCCATACTCTCATCATTTTTACACAACTCTGACCATGTTTTCAAAACCGACTTGTAAAAATCTGGCAGGTCTGCCGGAATTCTATCTTGATCAAAATTTTCACCAATTGATTTTTCCCCTCCGATTATGTCCAAATACAATGATGGAATATCTTTCAAAGCTTCAGTTTTGCTATTTAATAAACGACAAGCCCATTTAATACGATTTGCTTTAACGGCGGACCTGAAGTCCGTAGCCTTAAACCCCGGGGGGGGGGGGGACTCCCTTATGTGAGGGGTACATGGATGCTCGTCGTACCTTTTAGGGGTCAAAATCAGGAGTTTGGTACCACTTAGGGTATCCACCATCAAACACAGACATTTCTATGTAAAGCGGTACCTTTTAGGGGTCGGGTGTCAATTGAACAAAAAAGCTGTTATCAATTTACATTTTTATTATCTTTTAGGAGTCAAAATAAGCTTGAGCCACGCCCATTTTAGTACCTCTTAGGGGTCAAATCGAAAATGTCCGACGAGCATCCCTACCCCTTTTATATCGGAGTCCCCCCCCCCCCCCCCCCCCCCGGGCCTTAAACCCCCTGCTTCGTACTCCCCTATTATCGTTAAATACTTAACTTTTGGTTTTTTTTCCATTCCATATAAAAATCTTTAACTCGTTCGTAACTAATTTGATAAATTCCTCGGAAACGTCGATTTTGGAGCACATGCACATACATTACTTTTGATAATGTCAGGGAACGAATTTTACCATATACCATAAGAGATCTCGTTCTCCACAAGGATATAACTGTTTTCAAATTACAAAAAGTTCTCTGAAAATTATTGCTGTGTCGTAACGATTTATTATAGGTAAAACAAATTCCTAATATTTTTACGCCATTTCCCTCGAATTTAATCCACTTGAATTCCTTATATTTTTTTATAGTACCGTTTTTGCTTTCCTTCCCTATCTAACCGGCCATAGTTAATAGAGTGGAATGGTAAGGAAACTCAGGGACCTTCTTTGTTATATGTCTTTGTTAGCTTTTTTCTACCGTGCACAAAACACAATAGAAATTCCAACATGTTAATCAATCAGCCAATAGAAACGTGTGAGTTCAGTCGTTCAGCGGAACGCTAATAAACTATGATCGTGCACAATCTTTTGTCTTACCCCTTCCAACATAAATCGCAGGACCTTTGCTAGCCCTTTTGAAGTTTGCCGGGTTTCCTTACCATTCCACTCTATAACTATGATCTAACCTACCTCTGATTTCTCTTTGTTTATTTTTAAGGATGAATAATTACTAAATATATCTAATTGTTCTAGCGTTTTTTCGAGCGACTTTATATATTTCAAAAAGAAGGTTGTGTCATCGGCAAATATAACTAATTTACGGCTTTTGTCTTTTATTTTTATTCCTTGAATATCACTGCAGTTACGGATCGTTTGAGCCATAATTTCAATGACAAGTACTCATAGGTCGATACTCATAGCTACAACAAAATGCAAATGATACTCAAGAACTATACTAAAACGTTTCTTTGAATGCACAAAACATTTATTTATCTAGAATTTCTCATTTAATATAAAATCCCAGACATTTCCCTGAATGACTTCGAATAAAACTGAGATCGCCTGACAGTGGATCCTTTACCAAACAATTCGTTCTTTGACATGTCTTGGTTCCAAACATGAAAAGTGGAATGATGTTTGTGTAGAAATCAATAGACCAGTTCGCGGTTAATTCCGACATTTTGAAAGGGGTGCAAACATGGCCCGACCCCACACTAGTGCTGACAAATTCACGGACACGAGATCGCAGGGACTTTACTAATTGAGACCTTGTGTCCGTGAATTTGTCAGTACTAGTGTGGGGCTGATCGGGATATGAATTTGTCGGGTCAACAATTCCACTACTACCCCCAGTGGTAATCAATTATGCTCCTTGGCTCCAGGAACGACCGCGCCAACGCCACCGATTTGGAGTCGGAACTCGCATTCAAAATGGCTGCTATGTGACTGTTTAGCTGAGTTCGTTGGGGCTTTGCTTCGCGTGATGTTACCGTTTTATATGCAAATGAAGGTAAGACAATTATCGTACTGTGTGCTGCATAAGTTTGAGCTCGATTCGACGCCAATTTGTCATTTTGTGGAGCTTGTGATTGCTGGAATCGATTTTCGGGCAATCCCTTTATGTAGGACAACACGAATTTTTACCAAAAATACAATAGAATACAACACAATACAATTCAATACAACAATAGAACGCAACACAATACAATACAATACAATACAATTTGGTAGCAATTCGTGTCGTCCTACTTGAAGGGACGGCCGATTTTCGAGATGAATATTTTTTAGGGAATATTTTTTAGGAAAAAGTTCAAAGCTAACATAAACAATAACCAGACAGTTTAAAGACGATATTCAAACTTTATTTTACAATTTCATATTTTACACTAATAACACGGAAACTAAGCTTTGTGGCTACTGTTTTATTAATCACTTCAATAATATGAGCACCACTTGGCGAAACACAAAATTACGACAATTGCAATAACGGTTCATACACGCGAGAGATCATGACTGATTCGACTTATGCACCTATCAATGTTAAGCCGCAGGGGGGGAGGCCGGGAATAGGCGGGGGATTTGAACTGAGATGACTTTTTCTGTTCAAATGCACATCCCCAGGGAAATTGTCATTGGTCAAGAGAGTATCAATTGCCCCGCCTCCAACAACAGACATTTGTCAAATGAATGAACCAGAAAAATACAAAAATATAATGTTTATTGAACAACAATCGTGAATTTCACGTTAACATACTGTGTCAGTTCGAACTATTAAATTCATTTCATATGTACTCTGTGTGATTTGAATGAAACCATCATCCACGTTGGATTACGGCCTCTTTCCGAGATTCGCCAAATTCAAGCAGCACCTATAACAAAATGCTAACGGTCAGACAAGAGCTGCTTTGTTATGCTTTGTTATGTAAATGTTGACCTTTCAAAACCGCATCAATTATTTAAGTCAGGAGCCCATTACCAGGAGCGTTCCTCTGATATGGGTTGGATCCCCAGCACAGAGGTAGATGAGGCTATTTTTAGATTCGAAATTCCCGCGAAAAGAGATCCCTCGTTAGCTTCTTTTGTTGTAGCACCAACATTTGAATCTCTGGGGATTGAGTGAAAACCAGCAATTCGAATTCCCGCGTTGAAAGTGAGAAGAATGATAATGAGAAGTGACGTTAGCTATCTGATTGGCTAAGAATAGCCTACCTTTGTTCTTTTTCGCGCGAAACGCAATGCTAAAAATAGCCTCATCTACCTCTGTGTGGGGTACAGACACAGTGGGGAAGATGGACGCTCCTGGTAATGGGCTCCTGTTTAAGTGAGTTTATTAAAAATGAAATAGGGTCAAATGTCAGTTATTTATAGGTCTAAAAAGATTTAAGTCTTGCTTCGTTGGGACACTTTCAAAAAGAAAACTACAGATTGCTTACCTTCAAATTATCCAGCTTGTTCGCAGCCATTTCGAAGCGTGACGAACCTACTTCCCAGCTGTATCTGCGCCCTTAATCCCGGATGGCGTCTTGGTTGGGGCCCAGGCCTCCAACTGTCAAAAGTCAAAAGACCTGACCCTGGGCTTCGATAGACGATCAAAATTTCCCACCACGGACAGACTTCCTATGTCAAATCCCCTGCCTATGCCCGGCCTTCCCCCCCCCCCCCTTGCGGCTTAACATTGATAGGTGCATTAGCTTGTGTCCACAAGTTCCTTGGTCGCTAGTTACACAATACATTCAGTCTCAATCCTAACCTCGGCCATCCCTTCATGTAGGACGACACGAATTGCTACCAAATTGTATTCTATTGTATTGTATTGTGTTGCGTTCTATTGTTGTATTGAATTGTATTGTGTTGTATTCTATTGTATTTTTGGTAAAAATTCATGTCGTCCTACGTTAGGGATTGCCCTAACCTCACGGTTCCTAAAGGAAAATTACACGAAATGTCAAGCTTAAACATAGTTCTAATATTGCTCTAATGTGAATTGTACTCACGAAAAGCGTTGAGATCCTAGGTCAAAAAACAAACCGGGATCACGCTTTCAACACGCTACACGGCCTCGTGTCTCCCCCAGAATCGTGTCTCTCAATCGAAAACTAATCGATAATTTATCGTTACGAAAATACGCCGACGCAGCGGCGAAGGACGAATAAAACAACAAAGCTAAACATTTGTCCTCAACAAGCTTGGGAATCCGATGCCAAAGTAAAATCCGTAAAATCGAATTTCTGAAATATTCACCGTCTGCAAACTTAAGATACCAGGTAAAAGATTATCTGATCAAACTTTGAGGGATGTAGCTGTGACTCGATAAAGACTCGATAAAGGTTCAAAATAGAAAAGTTACGTAAATGCGTTTTTTTCGCAAATTCTAAATCTAAAAGCCTAATCTAGCATCAAAAAAAAAACTCAAACTCAAAAAAATTATTTAAAGCCTTGAAAATACGACTTTCTGATTTCCCGCTAAAAAAGGCGCGAAAAATGATTGCCAGCTACTGTCATTCACTGGGCATGGTATTTCATTCTCGCTCATCCTGTGATTTTCTGCGCTACTTTTCGTTCGTAAAGATTTATACGAAGTCCAAGGACTACGGCAAAGCTGACACAACGTAGGATTTTATATTGAATATTACAATATTTCGGCTGGCCAAACCAGCCTTATTCAGGTACTAGATGTTACAAGTGAAGAGCTCTAAGGTAAGAAGATCTATAAATGTGGTAAATTTCGCAATAGAAATTGCGGAAACGGGAAGTGACGTAGACCAAAACTATCATGTTTCATCACGTATATTCATACCATATGGTTCTAGAGTTTTAGCTTTATCTATAAGGTGCGCTTCTCTGGCTTTACGTATTGAGTCTCTTGAGGAGTATATTATTTCTAGGGGGATAAGTTGCATGTCGGTGTAAGAGTGGTTAGGTCTAGAAAGAAAATGTTCAGATACAGTAGTAGGTTTAGATTTGTTAGGCTTGTCTACTGTCCGTCTGTGTTCATTAAATCTGTCTTTGAGGCGTCGCTTAGTTTCACCTATGTATTGCAAATGGCAACGATTACATTGTATCATGTATATGAGGTTTTTAGTATTACAGGTTATGTGTGAATTAATAAAGCGAGACTCGCCAGTGGAATGAAATGTGTATTGATTGAGGCCGTTAGTAATGTAGGGACAAGTTGCACAATCTTGTCCGCAGCGAAAGGAGCCTGGCGGAGCTTTAGATTGATTAGATGTGTTACGTGGTAGTTGTGATTTGACCAAAAGGTCACGAAGGTTAGAGCTACGTCGATATGCAACTAGAGGCAATTGCTTAAAGACGTCTTTGCAGCGGTTGGAAGAAAATAGTATATTAGTGTGCTTGCGTACGATATTAGAGATGTGGGGAAGTGCTGGGTTATATGTAATAACAAAACGTATACGGTGGGTAGAATTTTGTGAGTTAGTAGTTTGTAGAGCGTCGTTGCGAGGGATGTTAGCAGCGCGTTCTATTTGTTTATTAAGGAATGTGCGGTAATAACCTCGTTTGTAAAGATATGTTATTAATTCATTAGTACGAATTTTAAAAGTTTCGTTGGTAGAACAGATGCGTCGGAGACGAAGAGCTAAACTGAAAGGAATGGCTCTTTTAGTGTGAAGGGGATGACAGGATGATTTAAGGAGGTGTTGATGTTTATCTGTAGGTTTAGTATATAAATCAGTCTCAATGTAGTTGTTATGTATTGATACGGTAACGCGGTCGAGAAATGGAACGTGAGTTAATGAGTGAGAACTAGTAAATTTAATAATAATAATACTTTATTCCAATACACCATCATTGGTACCTAGGAAATACATACATAATATTAATCTAATCGAGGCAGCTACAATCATTAAAAATAGTTGTTACATCATATATTTAGTGCTATGGGCAATCTCCGTGGTTAATTATTTTCTTTTGCTAGTTATTTTACTTATTTCTTGCTGAACTGCTTTTTGTTATATCTTTTATATATATTTATATATATACATTTTTTTTTTTTAGACTGTATAGGGCATTATGTTCTCGTCAAATGCCGGGTAGTTGTAACTTTTTGAGGTTTTGTTCCTGGAATGTTGAAGGTTTATCGGGAAAACTCAATGATTCGGACTTTCTTTCAACAATTGAACAATTTGATTTAATTTCCCTCGTTGAAACGTGGTTACAACCTGATAGTAGTGATATTAATATTGACGGGTTTTGTTCCTTTTCTAAGTGCAGAAAAATGCCGAAGAATGCTCGTAGAAATTCCGGTGGTGTGTCTATACTAGTAAAGTCTTCACTTCGTAAAGGTGTAAAATTTCTGGACAATGATAGTTGTGAAGATTTTATTTGGTACAAGTTAGATAGGGTTTTTTTCAACGTCGCACGGGATATATTTGTCTGTACCGCGTATATCCCGCCACAAAACTCCACTAGAGAGCGGAGAATAGACGTGGATTACTTTGAAACTCTTCAGACTAGTATCTACAAATTTTCTCGTTTAGGCGAGGTGATGTTGTGTGGCGACTTCAATGCTAGGATGGGTGATTTGGATGATTTTACTGAGAGTTTTGATATTTTTAATAATATTCCTTTCCCGATTGATAGACGCGGAATTCGAGAGATGATCACGTGAACGCGTACGGTAGATCATTAGCCGAGCTATGTTGTGGAAATGACTTAATAGCTTTAAATGGCCGAAGATCTAAAGGGGATTTCCTTGGTCAATTCACTTGCTTCACTTACAACGGTGCCAGTGTAGTAGATTATGCTATTGTCTCTCATTATCTTTTTTCGTTAATTACTCATTTTTCAGTTTCGACAGTTACGGAATTTTCTCATCACTCTTTCTTATCATTTGCTATGAAAACTAAAATTCCAGAGGGATCTGTTAGTCAATTAGAATTAACACCCCATCCTATGGCTTTCCGGTGGAATGAGAACCTTAAAGAAGCATTACACGATGCTATTAGTTCTGAGAATGTTCTTAATGATATGGAAGGTGTGTTTTCGTCTTTGAGTGTTAGTAGTGTCGATGTTGACGTTGATTCTACAATTGGTAATTTTACGGGAGTGATTCTAAACGCGGCCAAAAAAGTAATTCCATTTAGGAGGAAGAGAGCTGGTAATTTTAAAACGAGAACAGTGCAAAAGCAAAGATGGTTTGACAAGAGTTGTCATGACCTTAAAAAAGAATTGCGGAATGTAGCCAAGTTGCTTTCGAAATATCCTAATGACCCCTTCTTAAGACACAATTTTTTTGCTACGAAAAAAGAGTATAAAAAACTGACAAAGAAGTTAAAGAGAAAGTTTCATAGCGATCTTTTGGATAAAATTAAAGACGCAGCAGATTCTAATCCTAAAGAGTTTTGGAATCTGGTAAATTCAATTAAATCGAATAATACTGCTGGAGGTACAAGTAATGTTTCTCCTGTAGAATGGTTTAATTATTTCTGCAATCTCAACAAAGTAAATTTTTCTTCTGAAAATACCAGTAGCGAAGCTCGTATTGTGAAAGATTATAATTTTTGGGCCGTCAAGAGTGATGAAATTCTTGATGAGCCTGTGACTTTGGAGGAAATTTGTGAATTGTCAAAAAAACTTAAAAACAAGAAGGCTAGTGCTGGTGACTCGTTGACAAACGAAATAATTAAGATTTCAATTGGCGTTTTGGGTCCATATTTTGTGAAACTTTTTAATATCGTGTTATCCTGTGGAGTGTTCCCGCGTGTTTGGTCGGAAGGCCTTATCGTGCCGCTCCATAAGTCAGGAGACAAAGCGGATCCCGGTAATTACCGAGGCATTTGCATTGGTAGTTGTTTAGGAAAATTTTTCACTTTGATTCTCAATTCCCGTTTGAACTCTTTCTTAAACGAAAACAACATTTTAAATAAGTACCAGATTGGTTTTAGACATGGTTTTCGAACGTCTCATCATTTGTTAGTACTAAAAACGCTGATCGATTACTATAAGTCGAAACGTAATCCGTTGTTTGCTTGTTTTGTTGATTTCAGGAAAGCTTATGATAGTGTTTGGAGGGAAGGGCTGTTTTTTAAATTGATTAGATATGGATGCAGTAGAAAATTTGTTGGTATTCTTTTAAGTATGTACTCTTCGGTTAAGTCAGCGGTAAAGCTTGAACAGGGTATTACTCCTTATTTTCAGTCATTTGTTGGTGTAAAACAAGGGTGCAATCTTAGTCCGACATTATTCAATTTTTTTATTAATGATATACCTAGTATATTCTCTTCTTCGTGTGATCCGGTGAGGCTAGGTGATTCTAGACTAAACTGCCTTCTTTATGCCGATGATTTAGTATTGTTGTCGGAATCAGAATCTGGGTTACAAAATTGTCTTCGAAAGCTAAAGGCCTATTCTAGAAAATGGAAACTAAAAGTAAATTTGAAAAAATCTAAAGTATTGATTTTCGGAACGCAGTCTCAAAGACGATTATATGCAACATCTAAGTGGTTTTTTGGTGATGACCAACTGGAATGTGTAGACGAGTATATGTACTTGGGCTTAACCTTTCACTTTTCGGGGAATTTTAAGATTGCTATGAAATCTCTATACAATAAGGCTTTACGCGCTTACCATGGTATGATGAGAAATCTTTCAAATGTGGAGAATGTTCCAGTTAAAGTGTTACTAAAATTGTTCTCTTCTCTCGTTTCCCCGGTTTTGTTGTACGGCTGTGAGATTTGGGGTGTGAATTTGCTGGGGAGAATACCCTCTTTCGGCGTGTTTAAATCAAAAATATTCAAGGTGATAAATGATATGGAAAAACTTCAGTTGAAGTTTTTAAAACGTATTTTGGGAGTTCATTCCAAAACTACCAACTTGGCGGTGTATGGTGAATTAGGAAGAGTACCCTTGATTGTACAAGTTTCTACCCTGGTGGCGAAGTTTTGGTTTCGTATTAAGGATGCGTCTTATCAAAACACTCTCGTCGGTTTAGCTGCGAGAGTTTGTATCTGTTCTAATCAACAGTCAGTCGTTTTTACCAATTACTTGTTACGTATGTGTGAGTTAAAATCGTTACATGAGTTCAACGTTTCGAATAAACAATTACCTAATTTAGGCAGATATTTAAAAACAAAATTATATAATCTATTTTCTCTTTACTGGAGGGAACACACTCAACAAAGTCGATCAGGTGGTAAATTGCGTACTCTCAGTAAAGTTAAGATCAATTTCGGTTTTGAGAGATACCTTACCGATGCAAATGTTAAGTGTCGTCAAGCTGTAACCAGGTTACGACTGTCAGCACATCGACTTCCTGTTGAGTCTGGTCGCTACAGCAATATACAATACGATGATCGTAAGTGCACACTATGCAATTCGAATGAAATTGGTGATGAATATCATATTTTAATGTCGTGCGTTCATGGGAAAATTGAACAAGTTAGAAGTTTATTTATGAACGATTTATACAATATCAACAGTTCGTTTGCTATGCTTGATCCAAAAGAGCTATTTTTATATATTTTTAGTATGCATGACGATTCTATTGTGAAACTGGTTTTAAGATATTGTAAGGAGGTATTGGATTTATTTAATAATTGTAATAATACTTGATTTACTATATTTGAATTTAATATTCAGATCGCACTTTCATATATATTGATGTATATGAATTTGTATCCTAATGTGCCAAAGTTGGTGTTTAATGGATTAAAGATTATTATTATATATATTTTGCCGTAAGTTTCACAATAGAATCATCTGTCATCGATAGACAATACATAAACAAATCTCTGTTGCCAAGGAAACCGAACGAGCTATTAACCTTTAACAAGTTACTGCGGAAATTATCTCTGACAACTACTAGTTTACTATTATTGCAATCGGAGAAATAGTGTACCTCATCACCAACTACGTTC
The DNA here is from genome assembly GCA_030867875.1 of Actinernus sp. WN-2022. NCBI lineage: Eukaryota > Metazoa > Cnidaria > Anthozoa > Actiniaria > Actinernidae > Actinernus > Actinernus sp. WN-2022. Next base: position 27,402,958 of record JAOWCC010001634.1, read on the forward strand.
GAATTACAAATTGTGCATACACGCGAGTCATGGGCGACATTTGTGTTATCGACCAGATTCAACGGGAAATTTATGTGCAGATATCCTAAGCCTTGTCACCGCTTGACGATGCTTAACATTTGAGATTCGAGATAAATAGTTCTCAAAACCTATTCTTCGTTTTACAAGATTGAATGTTCGCAGTTTACTACTCTGTTGAATGTGATCAGCCCATGCAATATTATATTGTCTGTATAATTCAGACTTTAGATATTTAGCGAGGAACCTAATGTTATTAGTAGGTGTTATAACGATATCCTTTAAAGGCTTGATGTTACACATTTCTAACAGGTAATCAGTGAATTTAATACCCTGAAAATTTGATTGGATACACACATGTGCAGCTTTCCCAACTAATTCGTCTTCATATAAAGAATCTTTTACACGTAACCAATATTTGATCACCAAAATAGAAATGTGTACCATCAACGGTACTCTGCCCAGTTCCGCATATACCGCTAAATTAGTGGACTTGCAATGCACCCCTAAAATCCGCTTGCAGAACTTCAAATGCAGTTTTTCTATGTCGGAGACTGCACTGAAAAACTTACTCCTGAACATGTGAAGACTATTTATTCTTCCTAAAACATACACTCCCCAAACCTCACACCCATATAGTAGTACTGGCGACACAAGCGTTGAGAATAGTTTCAAAAGCACTTTGATCGGTGTATTATCTAAATTAGAAAAACTCCGAAATATACTATGATATGCACGTAACGCTTTATTGTACAATGCCTTTCGAGCAAGTTTGAAGCCGCCACCATAATGGAACGTTATTCCTAAGTATGAATACTCATCAACGCATTTTAACAAATCCCCATCAAGATACCAGTTAGAGTTAATGTACAAACGCCGTTGGCCTCTGGTACCGAAAATTAAAACTTTGGACTTTTTCAAATTAACCTTCAGTCTCCATTTTTTGGCATAACTTCCGATCCTCCGTAGGCAATTGTTTAACCCAGACTCTGACTGAGATAAAAGCACTAAATCGTCTGCATAAAGCAAACAGTTTAAATTAATATCCCCTAACGTTACCGAATCACAAGATGGCGCGTTGAAGATTTCCGGGATATCGTTTATGAAAACATTAAACAAAGTGGGGCTGAGATTACACCCTTGCTTAACTCCAATAAACGATTGAAAGAAAGGAGTTACCCCGTGGGATAATTTAACCGCCGATTTAACAGAGGAGTACATACTTAACAAGATCTGTATAAACTTTCTACTACAACCATATTGAATCAATTTGAAGAATAAACCCTCTCTCCACACACTATCATAAGCCTTCCTAAAATCGATGAAACATGCAAACAATGGTTTCTGACGGCTTTTGTAGAAATCAATTAGGGTTTTCAAAACCAGCACATGGTCGGACGTCCTGAACCCATGCCGAAAACCGATTTGACATTTATTCAAAATATCGTTCTCATGTAAGAAAGCATTGAAACGGGTATTCATAATTAAGGTGAAAAAATTACCCAAGCAACTGCTAATACAGATCCCCCTGTAATTATCAGGATCCAAACGACTTCCTAGGCCCCCTATTATTTAACATCTTCGTGAACGATGTTAATCAAGCTGTTGATATTTCATCACTGCGCCTGTATGCTGACGACACTACCCAGTATGCAGCTGACGTGAGTCCAGCTGCACTTGAGTTCACCATTAACCATGACATCAAGTCGCTGAAGAACTGGTTCTCTGATAACTTTCTTCAAGTAAACGCCGCTAAAACGCAGGCCATGACTTTAGGAAAATCAAAGTATACGTACGACCTAAGAGTCCATGAAGATACTATTATTGTGAAAGACACCTTGAAAATTCTAGGTGTGACTCTAGATAAGGACCTTACATTTAAACCACATATTAACGAAATGCTAAAGAAAGCTTACGCGAAAATAGCGGCACTGCGCCGGCTCAAGCGCCTTGTGCCAACAGCTCACTTAATACGACTCTACAAGGCGTACGTATTACCGCATTTAGAATATTGTAGTCCCATTTTGTTAGGCATTGGTAAAGGTCTTAACAACAAAATCGAATCTGCAAATAGCTATGCTATCAGAACACTACTTAATTTAGGTAATAACGCAAATCATCAAGAAACACTATTAGACATGGCTTCAATGCGGTCATTGAAACATAGACGCAACGTACAATCTCTAATGTTATTCTTTAAATGCTTCAGAAATCAAGGTCCTGTATACATATCAAATCTTTTTAAACCTAGAGTCACCAGCTATAACTTAAGAGGTAGGGGTAATAACGTAGTTCAGCCATCCTATAACAGCCTTTTCCAGCATAATTCTTTTTCATACACAGTATCTCACATTTGGAACCAGCTACCATCGGCAGCTAAAACTACAACTTCTTTAACACAGTTTCGGCAATATCTTCTTAATAAGTCTGACTTTATTGGATGCCAGTGTAAAAACTGCCTCTAACTAGCTCCTGCACACATGCACCTATATAATTGATCTACTTAGTTTACATTGATATCTTTAAATTTTGGCACCTTTAACTTAGAGTTTGTATATATATTGTATGGTATTAGTATAGCTAGACTTGCTTACTTATTATTGTATATATGTAAATAGTTTGAACTAGAGTTCTCTTAGCCTTTATCCATATTGTTATGTACTAACAATATTACTATATATATGTAAAAAGTTGAAACTAGAGTTATCTTAGCTTCCATTCGTGTTATAATGTCATGCCCTAGCTTTATTGTCCTACTACAAATTTTATATTTTGTTACTATTAATTTGTCGAGCGCTTATATCATGAGCCCCTGGCTCGGGAGATTGGGCAACCACTTCCTGCGTTACCGACGGTAAATAAATTATTATTATTATTATTATTATTATTATTATTATTATTATTCCTGACTTGTGAAGTGGCACGATATAACCTTCCGACCACGCTCGAGGAAACACACCACGCGTTAACACTGCATTGAAAAGCTTGACATAGTAAGGTGCTAACACGTTCACAGAGATCTTTATTATTTCGTTATTAACCGAGTCTCCAGCACTCGCTTTTCTATGCTTGAGTTTCTTAGCTATATCACAGACTTCTTTAACAGAAAAGGGTACATCAAGAATGTCATTAGTATTGGCAGCCCAAAACCGATAATCCTGTACAATATGTGCTTCGTTACTGGCACTCTCAGATGCAAATGTTACGCTGTTTAAATCTTTGAAATAATTATACCACTCTGACGGCGATATATCATCTGAAATCCCTGTAGATCGGCGCGATTTTAACGAGTTTACGAGTTTCCAGAACTCTTTTGGACTCCTCTCTTCCATTAATTGGATTTTGTTTAACATGTCGTTTTGAAGTTCCTTTTCAACCGTTTTATAAGACGTTTATAATCCTTTTTTGTAGTGAAAAATTTAAGTCTTAAAAAAGGTCATTAGGATATTTTGAAACTAGATACCCTAAATTTTTCAATTCTTTTTTAAAGGAATGGCAACTCCTGTCAAACCACTTGGGCTTTTGAATTTTGGACCTTTGTTTAATTCTCGAAGCTTGTCCCCTTTTAACCTGGGCAATGTTCTTGGAAACATTAACTATAACATTAGTGAACTTACTAACCAAAGAATCTATTGCTAAATCACTTGACCTTGGTGAATCAAATATATCATTCATCTCAGTAAGAATATTTTCACTGTCAAATCTTTCACGAAGCGCAGACTCGCAATTATCACTCCATATAAATGACATCGGAAGTGGGGACATATCTAGTATACGTTCCTTCTCTACACTAGGTTCAGCCTTGAGAGCAAAAGATAAAAAGCAATGATGCGAAAACTCTGTCATATCTGATACAGAGAAATGGTTTATCAATCGGAAGAGATCAGGGGAGACGATTGCATAATCGACCACGCTAGCCCCATTATAGGTATGACACGTAAATTGACCAAGGAAGTCTCCGTTCGTTCTACCGTTCAAAATAACCAGACCATTCCCACAACATAACTCCGACAACGACCTCCCATACGAATTTACATGACTATCTCGCGATTTCCGTGGTTCAATTGCACAAGTTACACCAACCGGATTACCACCACATGTGGTGTCATCTACGAAATCATCTAAACGCCCCAATCTAGAGTTAAAATCCCCACACAACATAACTTCGCCTAGTCTAGAAAATTTATAAATACTCTCTTGTAGAAATTCAAAATGGTCGCAGTCTAATCTTCTTTCTCTAGGGGAATTTTGCGGAGGAATGTAAACTGTACAAACAAATACATCTCGCTTCAAATCAAAGAAATCTTTCTCTATCTTCCACCAGACGAATTCCTCGTTACTCTCCTTATCGAGAAATTTGATACCCTTTCTTAAATTAGACTTTACTAATATTGTAATTCCACCAGAGTTTCTGCGTGCCTTATTCGACATTTTCCTGCATTTCGAAAACGAATAAAACCCATCGATATTAATATCGTCACTTAAGCACGTTTCAACCAAAGAAACGCAGTCAAAACTTTCAATCGTACTCCGGAAATCTTCATCATCCAACTTTCCTGCAAGACCCTCGATATTCCAAGAACAGAACTTCAAAAACTTCTCGCCTAACATAGCCGTTGTCATTATTCTAACCTATTCGGCCATATCAGTCAACAAAACAACTTATGAACAAACAAAAATAAATGAATAAATAAAACTAAGGGAGAAAGAAAATTACCCTAACATAGTTAAACAGTTGCAAAGAATAATAATCCCTTGCAATATACTAGCCGAAAGTACTCACTTGATTAACTACAGGCTGCGGCTGGAAAACAGACGGATTATAAAAAGAGAAACCAGGAGGGGGAACCGGAGGCGGAAACGTTATCCTCTGGTTTGGTTGCGAACTATGACCAGAATTTACGCAGATCAAACGATTCACTAATTCCGCTAAGTTACTTAACTGTGAATTAATACTGGATAAGTCATTCGTTTGACTGATGACGGGACGATCAGGCACTCGCTGACTACTGCTAGCGCCCTGAGTATGCTCCTCCACACGTGGCCTTGCTGGAGGACTAGACCTCTTGTCGATATACGGACGGCGTGATGCTTGAGGTCTGCGATCGTTGGGATCTGGTTGTTGACGAGTTGCTTGTGGTCGGCGGCGGTCGCTGATGGGTATGCCACACGCCATCCTGATACCCTGCTTCAGGTTTGTAGCAAAAGCGGGAACTCCATACCTCCGATTAAAATGTTTGCTATCAAAAAATAAATTCCTGTCGCGTAGATTATTATTGTCAATATGAATGACATTAGAAAACGATTTTATTTGACGATGCACTTCATCATTCACGTTGCGCACTGTATTGTCTAGATCATCATCCCGTGGTGTAATACTCGAAATTATGATTTTGCACAGCGGGAAGGCATTTACAGCTGTAGTCACCATTTCAACTTGCTTGGTAATCACGTCGTCTATTCCTAAATGCTCTACATCATTGACCCCTGTATTAATTATCAAAGCCTTCTTCACTTGAAATCTCGGCGAAGATATAATTTCTTTGGCTTTGTCAGTTGTGCCACAGGAAACGACCTTCAAGCTATCCTTTGGGCACAGCTTATTCCCATCAAGGAATTTCCGGTTAGAATCGCACAGCAACACAAAGTCATATTGTTCTATACGAGGATTATGTTGTTGTCCCCTTGTAACAGGAGCTGACACAGCATCTTGACGATCATCTTGACACGCATCTGGTGCATCTGCATCTTGACTATTAAGGGATCTATCACCACTCTCGTTATGAATCTGCTCAATTATTGGCTCAATAGCACTCTCCTCGTTATTCGATGTAATGCCGTCTTTCATCGCACGGATCTCTTCAGCACGTGCATTCCCTTCGACCTCCATTGCTGTAATTCTATCGCATAGAACATTATTCTTCTCCTCAACTAAGGAACCCAGCCGGCCTTGCATCTTCCTCACTTCGGCCTCCGCTTTACAGATACGATCTTCATATTCAGCCATAATATTAACATTTGATTTCTGAAGCAATACCATCTCTTGCTTCATACGATTAGCCAGCGAGTCATCTAAACGTGAAAATAAAGTATCATTAAAAGTACTTAATTTCAAATCGGACTCCATCGCTAGTTTATCCACACGTGCAGTAACATCTTCGAGTTCAGAGATACGCTCAACACAGTATTGAACACGCTCTAGAAGTTTCTGCTTCTCTGTTTCTGCGGTCGCAACCCTTTTGTTTGGTAAACGCGTGTCACTTACGCCGCTAACACCATACTTTTTTACAGAGCGTTGACGCATCCTACGGCCAATAGAAATCGCCTTAGCCGGGCTTAGATGGTTTGGCACTGACGACTCTATCTGCAATTCGTTGTTGTCTTCCTCCGTATCCTCGTTATCAGAGACCACTAAAACATCAAATGAAACCCCAGTGAGGTCTAGTATACACCTCTCGTTGTCACCATGAAAAACACGTGTATACATAGCGCTCAAGGATTCACTGTCTAACTCGTCCGTTTGGAGCTGGTTAACAAAATCCATAAGACGCAGAAACTCTGTCTCCTTCCAAAAGTCACGGTAGTTGCCCTGCACCATAATCTTTCTCTTAGTTACGTATGCCGTTATAGTAAATAAGAATATCTCAGCATCTTCTTCATCTTCTTCATCTTCTTCATCTGCATCTCTGTGAAGCTTGACAATGAACTACACTATCTTCGTATCATCCTGAGGGTCAGTTTTACGCTTCCAATCCACTCTATAACCTTCTTGGTTTCCAAAGTCTACCCAGTATCGGATTTTAAGGGCTTTTATCCAACGTTCGAAACGAGATTGATTCGTAGCGGTGAATAAGTATACGGCGTCCTTCGGAGACGCCTCGACTATTTCTTGAACTTCTGTGATATCAACCTTCTCTTGACTACACGGGGACACATTTTCGTCTTGTGATTGCTCCTCTAGAAGGGGATCCATGTTATTAACACGAGGTACAGTAAAAAAACTAAACTAAAATTGACTGAAAGGCATAAGAGTACTTTAAGTACGGACAGCGCACAAGCACGTGTTACTCGCCGCCATCTTACTGACTAGTATAGGATGAATATTATTGAGATAATCGATGAATATTTTCAGATTGTCTTCCCCCTCAGTCCAGATCATGAAAATATCGTCGAGATATCTCCACCAGGTGTGAGGTTTATAAGGGGCATTAGAGAGAGCGTTATTTTCAAATTTACCGACTGTTCACACTATATCGGTTACGTTTTAGCGAAAGAAGGAGCCATTCTGGTACCCATGGCTGTGCCATGTACCTGCAGATAATGTTTACCATTAAAAGAAAAATTATTCATAGTAGGGATCATACGTACTAAGTCACAAAGTGTTTCGGTGGGAATGATAGGATTAGTACGAGTGCAAAGAAAATGATTACAAGCATTAATACCTTCGTTATGTGGGATGTTAGTGTATAAAGATGAAACGTCAAGAGTAACAAGTATAGCGGTATCAGGTAGTTTACCAAGTTTGAGAAGTTTGTTAAGCAAATCAGTGGTGTCTTTAATGTGTGAAGGCAGGTTAAAAACTAAGGATTTAATGTGATAGTCAACGAATTGGGAGATGCGTTCTGTAGGGTGACTGTTAGATGAAACTATGGGACGTCCCGGGTTACCAGCTTTATGTATTTTAGGTAGAATGTAGAAGCGTCCTGGTTTAACGTGTACTGTTTAGTTTTATCGTCGATGTAGCAGGCGTTCAACATACGTTGCACGTATGTTTATAATGCAATGCCCAAAAGTGTAAAAGTAGATCTTTCTTGGTGCCGTATTCAAAAAAGAAGAAGAAAAAACACAGCACAATTATTGCGTTCGAGCGAGAGCGAGAACGCATACTAATCTTAACGCGGGCTACCTGTGGTCCATCGGCGCAATCCAAACACGAAAAACGTGGGTTTGTACCTTTGCGCATAAATTAACTCAGCATGTCCATGATGCATTACGATATACGGTTCGCCTCGTGGTTTGAACAGCGGCAGGTACAAAATGCAGACTGGAAAATGCAGACTGGAAAATGCAGACTGGAAAATGTAGACTGGAAAATGCAGACTGGAAAATGCAGACTGGAAAATGCAGACTGGAAAATGCAGACTGGAAAATGCAGACTGGAAAATGCAGACTGGAAAATGCAGACCGGAAAATGCAGACCAGACAAAATCAATAAAAAACATAGATCTAGCTATCGGTCTGTAACAGGGCGACTCTGCAAGGCTTTAGATGACTTAGCTAGATCCTTATTTTTTGGGGTTATACACGGCTAATGCGGGGTCTTGCTTTTTTCTTGACTGCCGGCGCCAGACACGCCGCCGGTGTATGCGAGCCACGCCGAATCCGAGCTTTTCATGACAATATTTTCTTAATAACAGAAAGGAAAAGCTATGTATTCCGAGGTATTTTGAGTTATTTACTTACTTTTTAATTACGTTCGTATTTAGCCGGGTCCTGTCTTTGTTAAACTGATTCAGTCCCATCTTCTTCTGTCCACCATTTTAAATTTATTGCTATGCACAGGAAGCCCAAATTAGCCTCTCCAATTATATATAAATTGTTCTTGGAGGGACTATTACATTAAGGATTTTCTTGAACTTTCTTGTCTATTAAAACGATCGTCCTTTACCTAGTCCTCAACACTAAACGTCGTTTTCCTGGGCGCTCAAGCGTGAAACGTTTTTCAGTTAACGGTTAACGTCGACGGGGTAAGTCGTAGGAGCCTAGGGTTTTTGAGAACGAGTGCTAACTCTCTTATCCACGTTTCAAAGACGGATCTAAGACCTCAAAAAAAAAACCGGCCATAGGTATTGCATTTAACAGTATGGTCACCGTGAGATCTGTTGCCGCGCGGCCAGTCACCCATGATCTCGCCCAATCCGGATAAAGTGGACACCCCGGCAGAATAATCTCATTACTAGGATGATTATGAGTATTATGTTGCAATCAATCAACTTCACACCGGTGTTAGCTTAGAACTTTTCCGCAATTCGCTTTATTTGATACAGTTCTAGAGCAATTACAGTATTGCAAACAGGGCTGTAAAGTGAACTGTCATCCAAATAATCTTGTGTATTGTATGAAGAGACGATCGAGGACTTTGACAAGCCGTTGAGAGTTACAGAAGTTAATTCTGTACAAGGTGCGATGGAACTTGCTAAGAAGTTGCAGACTTCTCTGACTGGCGCGCAAGGAAACGAGCGACTGTCTCAAGCCGTTGCACGCGTAAATGATATATTGGTGGACATGCAACTCAAGTCTTTAAAGTGCACCTAACGTTTATTTTGTTATCATAAATATCGCAATAAAGCAGTCTTCCATTTGCAAATATTTCTCCTAATTCTTGTGTGTACAGATTTATGTACCGACATTAGCTCACAATGATGACAACATCATATACCTGCAGCTTTATTCCGGGTGGTGGGTACTCTTTTATTTGGGCTATATGGGTACATGTGCCGCGGGATAGGGTATGGTTTTTGAGCTGTCGAGGTCTGGGATAGGTTATCCTTTTTACGGTTTTGGTCTGGGAAAGGGTATGGATTTTGATATACTTGTCGTTGACGCCATGCTTAGCGCTCTATCGACCACACTACAGCTTAAAATACCATATTAAAACAAAACAACGGCTTTCGTAGTGTAATTGTAATTAAAAACTGTTCGGGATCTGGACTCTTTCATAAACATCACAAGATAACCTCTGGGATAGGGTATAGATTTTTTGCTTCAAGTCTGGGATAGGGTATGGTAAACGGCATTTTTAGGTCTGGGTTTTGAGGTCTCCGCGGCACACCCCCACCCAAAAATCTTCTGAGTACCACCCAGGGTCTTTATAGTAGCTCCCGTAGGCGGACACATCCCATATTCCACAAGTGTCCGCTTACGAGAACTATTCCCGTAAGCGGACAGTTCCAGTTACGGACACTTTTTCTGATTCCCAAGGGTGTCCGCTTTACCAAACAGGAAACCCAAATTTATATGCAACCGGAGAGGCTGCTTTGGGCTTCCTGTGCATAGCAATAAATTTAAAATGGTGGACAGAAGAAGATGGGACTGAATCAGTTTAACGAAGACAGGACCCGGCTAAATACGAACGTAATTAAAAAGTAAGTAGATAACTCAAAATACCTCGGAATACATAGCTTTTCCTTTCTGTTATTAAGAAAATATTGTCATGAAAAGCTCGGATTCGGCGTGGCTCGCATACACCGGCGGCGTGTCTGGCGCCGGCAGTCAAGAAAAAAACAAGACCCCGCATTAGCCGTGTATAACCCCAAAAAATAAGGATCTAAGTCTTCATTTTCCAGTCTGCATTTTCCAGTCTGCATTTTCCAGTCTGCAGTCTGCATTTTCCAGTCTGCATTTTGTACCTGCCGGTTTGAACAGTGCAAAAGGTGAGTAGTGATTTATCTCGGTAATATGCTGAAGAAATTCATAAGTGTTGCTCATCAAAGCGTGGTGACTGATCAAATTCTAAACTTAACCACAGATCGTCTCTTCTCGCGTCAATATTCTTGCTGCTGGAGCGGAAAGACGAGAAACAGGACATTCAGCTATCGTTGTTCTCTGACGCCTCTAATTCCGGCTGGCCATGGGGAGGCATCGCGAACGTTAAAGCGTAGTCCACACTAGCAAGTTTTCCTTGACAAGTTTTCCCTTGACAAGTTTTATTTGCTCGTGTAGACGACGAAAAATGACAAGTTTTGCCTTGACAAGTCTCCTTGTTGAAAAACTGGCGTGCCAGCAGTATTGAACAAGGCAACTTGTCAAGGAAAACTTGTCAAGGAAAACTAGCTCGTGTGGACTACGCATAACTGACTGATCGGATCCGATGCATTAAAGCTCTTTTAATTCAAAAGGAATTGCACTTTCCCAGTAGAAGTTTTCTGGTAAGAGTATAGAAGTTTTTGCACGTCTTTCAACTCTGTTGATGTTTTGTAAAAAAATCAGACTGACCCGTTCACGCCTGACTGATTGCATGCACGTGGAAATTCAGACTACAAGAAGACTACAAGTAGTGGTCCGGTTAACAACGATAGCACTGAACGGCAAGGAATGCAAAAGGTGTTAATTTTCTATTCTTCTCTCTCGTAATTTCATTGGTTGATACTCATAAATTCAATAGAAAACCATCGAAATAATGGTGGTTTCTTTGAGATTTCACAGTAAAAATAGCCCATAGCATACAAACTACTTTATTTTCTGGGTGTAGTTTGGACTGTAGACATCTCATACAGCACTTAAGTCATATTCACGCAAAATCGACCGTGAGGATGTGCTCATTGCCGCGGCTCTATTGTTTTTACTACAGTTCTTACGCGGACCATTACTTAATACGCAAACATCTACAATGATTTCTGCCGAAACATATTAATACTAGTAACAAGACAAGGTCTGCCGTAAACGTGAAACTACACTGAAGCAAAAGTTTATTTAGTGTTATGCTTTGCGCTCAGCGAGTGAGTCAAGCTTTAAAGCGGGCCACGTACCACCCGTCTGGGAACTAAGCGTTTTGATTATTTTACGGCTCACGATATTTCGATAACTGCATGGTCCGAATTTACTTGAATATTACACATCAAATCTTATACCGTTACCGTTAAAAACAGTTTTATACCCAGGGAGCCAGAGGCAAATCTTCCAAGTAAGAATTGCATGTGTACATATAGCAGATAAGTCTAGCACAAGGGTAACCAGTTGAATTGATATTCATACGGTAATTGTAAACAATAAGAATAAATATATTCATTATTCATTTGTGTTTACTAGTCCATTTCCTCTAGACGCAATCAGACAAAAGGGTATGATGTAAAAAAGTAAATAAGAAGAGGTATATTTTTCGGTACTTTCCTTGGTTTCACCAAACAAATACATTTCTAAAATCTGAATGAAATTTATATTACTTCAAAATATGATTCTTTTCGAACGAACGCACTTCCTAACTGATAGTTACTCTAGTTGTAATAATTTAGTTTGTGAGTAAATTTGGAAGCGGGTGTAAAGTTCTTAGGACAAACAATGGCTGGAGGGATTATACTCAAGTTCCAAGAAGTTAGAATCATCGAAGACTGAAAGTCCACAAAGAATGAAGCAATAAAGTTTTGTTATCTTCAATCGGCCAAAAATTTAAAGACAATTCAATGCAGGAAGCTAAGGTTTGCCGGTTTTGTTTCAGCACGATGATAAATTTTAGACTGATGACAAACAGTCTACCGTGTATATGTACATGGTGTGGATCGAGCTGCGCTTCAGTGGTTTTCCCTGCATGATATTAATTGTTTGCTGACTGTGGTGCCATTTTTCTGTACTCCTAAAAGAGTGTTTCTTCTTGAAATTAAGCTGGATCGACACTATAGCTAACTAGTTTCCGTAGAAGTATTGAGCATCGGTGAACTGTATAGCTTTCTCTATTCTGCGGCTCGTATGAACTTTGTAATCGGCCGAGACTGAACACAACATGAATCGCTCTGATTGGCTAATGTTAATGAGATTACCCTTGGAGATGGGACCTCAACCGTCAATGAATCGAAAACCTCTCGGCTCTTTTTTCGGGCCAAAAACAGAACTTTGTTGAAGTCCAGCCTTTTAGCGTTTTGTCCTTTTAGCGTTTTGTCGTAGAAAACAGCCGTTTCTCAAATATTGTGTCGGGGAATTTTGAAATATTTTTTTCGTTCAGGTTTTATGACCTGGTTTGTATCAAAGTGGGATGAAAAACTACTTGTTCAACTTTGAAAAGGGATAAAATCTGTAATACGTAATATATCAAAAATGCCCGACACAGAAAAAAATTGGTTAAAAGCCTGAAGGGCTGAACTCCTTTTGGCGGACGGAGTCATTTCGCGTAGAAATATATACAACATATACGCTTTTAACTTTTGTTCAAAACGGATTAAGTATATACTTTCTTCAATTCAAGACCTTTAAAACGGTATATAGTACGTCTATGTGGCTTTAATCCCGACGTTGCAAGAGGTTTTTTTCCCGAAATGACACGTCGAACCTTTATCGACACCTTAAAGATACCAGGTAAAATATTAACTGATCGAAATTTGAGGGATGTAGCTGTGCTGGGAAGCGTGCAATCGTGTTTTCAGTTTGCCATACATGTGTCTGTAAATGTTCCCGCGGACTTTGACTCGTTCAGTTACAGACAAATGTAGGGAAAACTAAAAACATGATTGCAAATTTTGATCAGTTAATCATCTTAAGTTTGCAGACATTGAATATATCAGAAATTCGATTTTACGGATTTTATTTGCCATCGTATTTCCATATAAACACTGTATTTCTAGCCTGGGAAACCAACCGACTCTTAGGGACGGACCATTAGAAAAGTGATGGGGGGGATGGGGCAAAAGCAAAAAAAAAAATTATTTCCAGAAAAAATGTGTTAAAAAATTTTTATTCTTCCTGTTACCTAAAAAAAAAAGAATATATTGCCAGCTGAAGATTGGTGTGTCATATTTTTTTTTATTATCACAGTACAGCAGCATTCCTCCATAATTATCAGAGTAATATGCAAATATTAAATATATGCTTAATATCTTTGCTCAAATTGACCTGCATTAGCCATATTGCCTATTTGAGGCATGCAATCAATACATTTTAACACAAATATTCAAAAGAGCGGTGTTATGGCCAAAACTAGAGAGAATGCGCAAAAGGGGAACAAGAAAGGTAAATCAACGGGTTGTACCAAGAAGGGAGAGGGCCGGATATCGAAACCTAAATCGCGTCGAAAGGCAACGCCGCAAACTAGAGCGAAGGGAAAAGCGAGTTGCAGGCAACCTCGTGCTCCGAACATTGATGTTGATCCTAAACCTGCTATGTTAGCTGCGATGATTCCTTCAGTTCCGCAAAATCGACCGGCTGAACTTCGCTCAAGTTCACGTTTTAGAACTCCTGGATTGACCACGGCCCAGGTTGGAAACTGCGAGTCACCCAAGACATTAGAATCGGAGTCGGAGTCGGATGCGGACTCGCTGCTACTCTCTGAATCTTCCGTCTCTTTTCTTGTACCTGGCAAAAGTTTAAGCCTACTAGCTGAGCAGCTTTCCGTCAGAGTTGTAGCAGTACTAATAGAACTCGAAATGGGAGTCGTCGAACATGAAGGCTGTTCGAACCACGAGCCTTTGTCGCTTTCCGCGAGCATCACTTTCTTCTCCGTATTGAAACTTTGGTCCTTCTCGAGCTCATTCTCTTGAATCTTCTTGGGGCCTGTCTTCTCTTTTTACCTTTTATCCAAGGATTATTCTTTTATCTTCTGGACATATCCACGATCGATATACCGGTAAATTAAACGCTATAAAATCACTGAACTCACGAGTGACGGATCACTGTGAGTCTGAAGCTCCGGTATACAGTAGCATATATATGTTGCGGTTCAATTTTATCCTTGGTTCAATTTTCGTTCTCTTTTGTTTTAGTCTATGCTAATTAATGTATCACCTTAAAAAAAAAAAAAATTCCCAGCGATCAAATGAAAAAAAATTATTTATTCCACTTAAAGTGGCCAAAAAAAAAAAAGGATTTCATCTTCGAAACTCCCCACCCCCCCCCCCCCCCCCCCCCCCATCACTTTTCTAATGGTCCGTCCCTTATCGCTCCCCACTCGCGAAAGAGACGTCTGGGAAGTGAGGCAGAATATGCTATACTGATGACGTAGCAGATAGCCGTTTAACAATGCATAAATTAGTTGCAATTCTCAGAAGCCGAATGTGAACAACAGAGTTCTTTTCAAGGAATATAACTACCGAGGTTGCTCGTTTGCTTGGCAGTGGATCGATCACCGTCATGAACAACCATGAAATTCAAGCCTATATATTTAGCATGTGTTGGTAGCTCGCTTGCTTCGTTCTTTCAGCGGCTCGGCCCGGGCAAATTTTTTTTTTGGGCCCCAGTTCAGATCAATGAACAACTTTACCATGAGGCCTTGCGCGCCCAATCCAAGATGGCGGACAAAGATGGCAGACTTGGGAAAGGAAATTGTTCTCGGGGTTAGGGTTAGTAAAATTTTGACATCTGTCGTGACGTCATTCAAGAAACCACGTGATATTGCCATAATGAAGGGAGGGGTGGGTCAGTAAGAAATAATACGCAGTGGTGGAGGTTGGGGCTGGCGGTACCAGTAAAGTGTTCATTTTCGCGGGAGAATGCAAATTCTCATTTTCGCGGGAGATTACAAATTCGCAGCAGCCTTTGCAGTGTTTACAAACCAGGATTGTTCAAAATGGAGCCGAAGGGTTTGAGAAATCTCGGAAACTCTTGTTTCCTGAACAGCGGAATTCAGTGCTTGTTCGGGTTGAATACCTTTGAGACATTTTTGTGTTTTTGTGGACATCAACCGAGAAACTGCAAGTTGAAAGGTAAGAAAGTTTAAAGTTTCCTGATTAAGCTTTCAAAATGGAAAAGCAAATCATTAGTCAGAATGTAAGATCTCCAAACTTACGAATCATTTTCCCCGGTACAAAAATAGGAAATGATTTTTGTTGGTTGTGTGAAGCGATTATTCTCTTCAGAGAGATGAAAGCCTCCCGTCCCAAAATCGCGAATCCAAAGGGGATCTTCTCGAATATGAAAGGTAAGTTAATTTGCTTTACTTTCCTGTTTGCATTTCAAGACTGATAGTTAATGAACTCACGTGCCATTTTCGGGGTCAACTGCTCACCCGCAAGTATAAAAAAAACTTCCAATATAGGGAAGACGCACTTGCACTTCAAGGGCAGATCCGACTTTGGAAGAAAAGTAGAGCCCCTCATAAGGAATGAGATATATTTTGTAAACATTTTGTCATAACTTCATAAGAAAAAAATTGATAACGTGTCATTTTTTAAGAGAAATAATTATTATTAATAAAAATGCACAGCCATAGCTGACTTCCCAGTATGTATGTGTGTATGTATGTATGTAAAGTGCCAGGATACTAATTTGTAATATCAAATCTCTTCAGGGAAATTATGGCTTACTGAAATCATTTTTTTGCTGGTCATTTTCAATGAAAATATAATTTCAAGATGGAGTACTTGCAAATTTTACAGAATTAAGAATATACTTTGGGTGTCAGTTTTGTTTATGGATGTGAGGGTGACTTACACTTTACCATAACCCTACCCCTTCCCTTTGTTGAAGTCTTTCTTTACAGTAACAATATTTGCAATAATCACAAAATGTACTTCTTTCTCGACTGAAAATAGGTTTGAACCCATTATTTGTGCCTGGCCAACAAGAGGATGTTCACGACTTCATAACTTCCTTCATCAATAAACTACCCCATGGAGCTTTCGAATTATTCCGTTGTGACATTGGAAGTAAAGGTAATTCAGGTGGACTAATTAAGGCATAACATCTCCCTGTAATGAGGCCCTGTTAGGGGTAAATTCCGACAAGCGACACGGCGTTGAAAAAGCAACATGAAGGAAATAAAATAACGACAAACATCTGAGCGACAGGGAGAAATAGGAAAATAGACGAAATTCCGACAGCGACATTCCCACCTCATGCCCCCCACCCCGAAAAGGGCCTCTGTAATATTGTTACTATCACAAAACATACAGTAACACAATATTTTCTGATAAGTGCACTTGCAGAGTTGCCAACTCCTGGAGTTCTAAAAGCGGGAGATTTTTTCCGAGGGAAACTTATGTGCTTCCCCTAACTGATTTACTTATAAAATAAGTCTCATTTGCGAAAAAGCGGGAGATCACGCTAAAAAGCGGGAGATTGGCATCTCTGTATCATATGGCTGTATTTCAGTATTTCTGTTCTACATTAAAGAGTAAGTGCACAATCTGCATTCTGATTAATTAGTCTGAATAGCTCAATTGTGTTATTTTTTTAAATAACAATAGATGCACAGAAGACCTCTGGGTTTAAGCACACGACTGTTTTGTACCTCCTTTTTTTATGCCAACTGACATATAACAATGACAACTTTATGGCCTCTTTTTAAAAGTGGATACAGTTCTTATTTTATTCCACAGTGAAGTGCCATCATTGCCAACACATCATTACAACTCTGGAAAGTTCCCTTGGCCTGATGTTGCCAGTTGCTTCAGTATGTATAGAAATTATAATTTCCATTGGCTTAATAGGATTAACCATTGCAGGCTTTTAATTACGGCTTACTGTATTTTGCGAAACGAAACGATACAAAGTTGTATTTTGCGAAGTTGTATTTTGCGAAGTGGTAATTTCAATTTTCGAAACAATACATACTGAACGTAGATTCCCTGCTAGCGCTAGCCGAGAGATCTCTATACTGCTAAAATGTCTGACAGTGTAGCGTTGATGATTAAAGACATCAGAATTATTCTTAAAGGAGACAAGGTACTCTGTTTGACGTAGTTTTTCTGTGAGATTATTCCATGCTTTTGCCCCATTTTTGCTGAAGCTTTTTCTCTAAGATTACGTATTAAGGTTCGAGGTATATGAAATTTTGTACTTGCTCCTAGCACTCAGATTATAATTATAATTGGTTAAGTTCCCAACTGTCGTAAATAATTCAGTTCGACTCGTTGGAGTAACAGGCGGAAGCTGTCACTTTTATCACCATCCAGTTTTCCAGAAACTTTCTCCTTGGGATGGAAACGGTATGATAAACACGCGGTCTACGTTTCCTCTGATAGCACTGAGGCTCCATTTTGAGTTACTACTTGAAAACGTTGATACACCGAGAAAGAGCCGAGAAACGAGATCATAAACGCTGCCTACGTTTTCTCTGCTAGCAGTCTCCATCTTAGCAGTTAGAGTTCTCTGCTAGCGCTAGCAGGGAATCTACGTTCAGTATGTATTGTTTCGCAAATTAAAATTTATTTACAGCTTCGCAAAATACAACTTCGCAGATTACAACTTCGCAAATTACAACTTCGTTTCGTTTCACCCCATGCAATTTTTTTATGAATATCAGTTATAATCGTGGTTCCATACAAACAAGACTATGACTGAGAAATGACATGCAACTCCTTAAAATTATTTACAGCATGCATTATTATACAGCAAATTATGCAAGAGTGTCACTTCAGCATGCATATTAATTGCATTTTTTACTTTCTATTTCAGCAAATAAGCATCACACAAAGTCTACGAAAATACTTCTCTGAGGAAAAACTTGATGGAAGCTACAAGTGTGACAGGTATCTACTGCAGCAAAATAAATATGTACATGTAATTTATGCACAAATGACACTTATTTAGATCCAATATATTTTATGCTATTAACTTTAATATATTTAAAAATACACGATTATATAATACTACTAACTTTAATATATCTTAACATTAAGTTGGGAATATTTATATTTATTAAGTTGGCTACATTCCTGGGGGGGGGGGGGGGGGAGTACTCCCACATATTAGCTTTTGCTATGGTTTTCGAGCTGAAATTAAGGGTATTATCTTTAGGGAAGTATGAGCTAAGACCACACATTTTGATATATTTCTCTTGTTATGAAACAGACTACATTGGTCTGAAAAAGAATATGGAAAATCTTATATTTTGGTCTGAAATACATGTAGGGTCAGGGTTTTGATATCCGGGCAGCACACTCCCACCCGAAATTTCTTTCAGAACCACCACCCCTTCCTCTTGGCTATATTTTACCTGTCTTTTTTGGTGAGCCTTTTGGCAAGTCAAAATGGGAATTTTCAGTAAAAATACATTGCAGCCATGTTACATGTTCCAAGCTGACTAATATTACTAAGCACTCTTGTTTAAAGTATAAATCTTCAAAGGGAATCCATTTTTAGTATCTATTTTTACTACATTAACCCCAATATGGTATTGTATCCAAGTACACTAATAACTTTATAACTGTTCTTTTAATAATTCTTTGCAGATCAATATATTAACAATAGCAAGTACTATCTTTAACAGGCATAATTTTTTTGATTCCTCCAATTGAACAGTAGATTATATATATATATATTATTTCAACCTTGCAAAATTATTTAAAAACTGACAAATTTATCTGCATTCATTTTCAAAGCTGTCAGAACACAGAGAGTTTGACTAAGTCAATGGAACCAGACAGACTGCCAAGTACTTTGTTAATACAGCTGAATAGGTAAGAAAATAAATTGTACAATTTCTTTCATGACTGCAATTTATTTAAAAACATGAATAATTAATGAGCATTTACTGCTATCAGATCAAGGAAATTGGACATGTGCATACATCATCATTACACTGCATTCCTTTGATCACAATCCATGACCATTGTTGAATACATTCAATATAAACATGCAGCACATATTATCACTTGAGTGAAGAGAATGAAGAAAAAAGCCAGTTTATTAAAAATATTGGAATTGTTATTTATTATATTATAATAAATATAGCTTACATGTAATCTAATTAAATTACTAGAATCACTGCAAAGGGTATAAAAATCCTTGCCTTCTATATTACATGTTCAGCGAACCCTCTTTAAAAAGCAATATTTCCTTTAATGAAAATTTAAAGGTTCTCAAGAAGTGGCAAGATGAATTGTTACGTTACATTTCCACGGGATGTCACTCTTAAAACTGCAAAGGTTTGTATAGTAATTATATATATTAAAAACCAATACAACAATTGCCTATATCATTATGAAGTCAAATCAAAACAAACTATTGTTTAAACGCTAAGGATCATGGTCGTGGGAGGGGGGCAAAACAGCAGCAACACAAAGGAAATCTCTATCAAATACATTTTGTAGAAAGTAGAATAGCGGTAACGCAGCTACCAAATACGGTAAATATTGTGGGATAAACAATGATACAGCTGATATCTGGAAACCAGACAATTCAAAGTAAAATTTTCCTAAGCAGAGCAGATTTAGTTCAAAATTCTATTGTTCATGTCGATTCTGTCCCCCTCATAAACAAGCCGTGACGTCATAATGATATAGGTCAATTGAAGGGATGTGTGCAATAAGGACATAAGTTATAAATTCCTGATCATGTTATAAATCCTCCCTTAGAAAATAAAGATTTCAAGGAGACTTTAGAATGTGATCAGGAGTCACTAATATACTCTTGTTACACACACCCACAGTACAGGCCTTAATTACTGCTGTATTCAAACATATTTTTATTCCTGCAAGATCATGGAGAACACGTTTATTAGTCAAATTTGCACCCTTCTTAAATAAAATATTTTTTATTGTTGTGCAGCTTGTAGTTGTCGTTATTACTGAAAAAAAGAAAGCTTATAATAATAAAACACTCACAGCAAAGCTCTTACAAAACAGTTAAATAATTGCCTTAATTATGCCAGAGCTCTAATTATAGTGTCTGTTTATTATATTTTATCCCTACTGACATATAGGCCTCTAACGTCTCATATGGTTTGAAAGGCGTTATTGAACATCTTGGCTCAAGTGCAACAACAGGACATTACATCTGTTACACCAAGAGGGGTAACAAATGGTTTCTCTGTGATGATAACACTGTAAGTGACAATGTTTTAATTACATATACATGTATGAAAAGATTAATAAAAAAATACTATGTTCACGACAATTGTGAAATTGTGTCATGTGACCTGTAACTCTTTCGAATTTGATATCAGACAGAAGTTAAATATTATAATTATGCAAGTTAATGTAGTTTGATATACATGCATGCATGTATACTAACTACACTTGGACACTGTTAATGTACCGATGAAGGACATTAATATATATATATGTATAATACATGCAAACACTGGATATCTACATAAATCACAGGTGAGACAAGTGACCATGGAAGATGTTCTGTCTTCAAAACCCTATGTACTTGTGTATGAGCAGCACTTCCACCCTATGACCATTGATGATCAAAGCTCCCAGCATTGTCCAACCACTGTGAACCTGGATAAGGAACAAAAAGATGCAACAGATCTACATTCCTCATCAACAAGACCAATAAATATGAACACAGAGGATATTATTGCTATGATTTACAACCCTAGTGGATGTGACAAAGAAGTCTTGTTTGAATCGTTTGTGATAGATCCTAAATGTGGCACAGGCATCATAGCTGGAAATTATAAGACCAACAGACCTGGAGTGACCATTTCTAGGGAAAGCATGAAAAGATTGGGAGTGATCCAATGCCCAGGCAGGACAACAGACATGTGGCTGAATGATGATGTATGTTATTTATACAGTAAATGAAACATTAAAATACTATAATTATGACTCCTTCCATATGTCACTTGTAAGGTTTTATAGTCAATATTCATGAACTGACCTATTTTTAAAAATATAGATATAAAAATGTATGTTAGTTTATTTGTTGGTTAATATAATTTTCTTGGCATTAATTTAATAAATGAATACCCTTTCAGATTATAAATGGATATCTATCATTAATGGCAAAGGAAGCCTTAAGAAAGGTAATTAATGGTCTGTATGTATGAATGATACACTTTTGCAGTCCCATTCACAATATTGTACCATGCTATTATACCATATGTATCTAAGTACTATTGCAAGTCAATTCAACAAAAGGAGACAATTATGAAAAAGACACTTAAAAAAAATGTTTTATTGTAATTTTTGCAGTATTAATAATGAAATTTTGCCTTGACAACATGATTTCCAACAAAAATACCATAATTTTTGTCACAATTCTAGTCCCATATTGTCTGGATTTGTGTTGGCACATAATATTATTGCTACCTCCACTTCAATCTGTACTTTCAAATCTATATGTACATTGTTGCTGACTTGGTCTGAAACTTCAACTTTCATTTGACAGCTTCTACTTTCTGCAATATGTTGCTGCAACTTGCAACACGGAAATATGTTGTGTGACAAGTTGCTTGAGTGGGTGGTAATACGAGCAACATCGCCCTGAAACTTGCAACGCAACATTGTTGTGCAACTAGTTGCAAGAAATTGTTGCTTGTATTACTTCACCTTAATATTTTGAGCAAGTGCAGTTGGACGTCATGACCTAAAATTAATTCAAACATTTTATTGGAGAGTATAATGTCGAAAAAATAAAAATTATATTGTACTTTGTGTTTGTTTTGCACAAAAAGGTATTAATCTTGCAAATTATTTTTGTAACATTTCTGGCATTTAATCCCAAAATTTTGGTTACTTTTCATGGTCCTGTGATATCATAACATGAATCAACTCCTTTCCAAGAGAAAACTACATAACTATACAATAAAATCCCGTACATTTCCATTGTGACATCACAAGATGAATCAATCCCGCAATTTGGGTAGCATTTATTCTAGTTGAATTGCTGCTCCTGCCTCTCAAAGAAAACTAAGTTAGACATCTGAAGTGTATCAGAAATAGAATTTTGGGCAAAAAGAGTTCATGTTGGTTTATGGTGCTAATTAATGCACTTTAATGTATACTAATAATGATTATTTTATTAAAGCTACTTCAACTACCATCATGGATAGTGGCTTGCTTACATCCTTTAATGAATTTTTACTATTTATAAATCTATTTATTAAACTGTTACACATTTTCAAAGACTTAATTTGAAGCATATATTAAATAATTTATTGTATCTGTTAATTCTGCTTTTCACAGGGTATTTCATTTTTCATGTTCGATACCTCCTTTTATACCTTGAAAATCTCAAGTCAAGCCACTGAAAAATATCACATGGGTTGGAAGATGATAAACAAGGTACAGTACAAACACTTGTGTACATGTATACATATATGTTGCATCGGAGTTACAAGCAATTAATGAGATAACTATACTGTACACTTAACTATTGTAT
Source organism: Actinernus sp. WN-2022 (assembly GCA_030867875.1). NCBI lineage: Eukaryota > Metazoa > Cnidaria > Anthozoa > Actiniaria > Actinernidae > Actinernus > Actinernus sp. WN-2022. The sequence goes on from JAOWCC010001634.1 coordinate 27,425,731, forward strand.
GTTTAATTAACAATAATTATAAACATATTATTACAGTTGCAAGGCAGCTGATAGATTCTTGGTTAGCAAGACCTTGTAATTGTGCATTCAAGAATACATGGGAATAAAAATGAAGGGAAAGAGCATTAATTAATAGGCAAAGAATGTATGGACCTGAATTTTGTAAGTTTAATTTTTTTTATAATGTAGTGCATGTAATTCATTTAACTGTAACTTATTAAATCAAATTATATCATTTTAGTATTTGTTTTGATTTGTAAACATAATAATTACTTTAGGGTGATAGATCACACCATTTTATATTATGTATTTTTAATCTTCCTTTATAAACATGTTGTTTCCATGTGAAATTATAAGGTTAATGCTATGAAGAAAGATGTGTGGATAATGCCTATCTATACAACTTGCCACTGGTCTCTAGCTGTAAGTATTTGCATGACAGTTAAGACACACAATTAAAGTGACTACATCATAACTGTATGAATCCAGAAATTTAGTTGGTCATTCTTGAGTGAAATCCTGGTTATATTAAGCCCTATACATGTAGCTTTGACACCTTCATCAGCAGAGCTTATAAATAACCAATTAAGGGGCTTCATTATATCTTGGCGCCAGAATGAAAACAAACAGGGTTTAAGCAGAAAACTACATTTATTTTAATGATTTGTTACCAACCTTTTCAATATCCATACAAAATTAGTTAGTGTTTGGGCCATTCCAGTCAATAATTTGTCATGTAGGGAAAAATCAGGAGATTAACTGTGAGCTCCCTAACTCTCTTATACTTAAACTTGAACAAAGTTTGAAACCATTCTAGACACAAGGGCCAATACCTCTTACACTGTGTAGGTAATATCATTTTCATAATGACTGTTTTACCAAATACTCAAAATATTATCTTTTTGGTCTCCATCAAGGAAAGGGAACAGAAAAAAATAAATTATCAGAAGTATAAATTAAAACAATCCCAAATTCCTTTGAATAATTATATGAAAGCTAGCTATACAGCTTTGAGAATAGTTGTTATTAAACATTATTAAGTCGATCTATCAACACATTAATTACGCAAAATAATCAAATGTTGCCTGTTTTGTGCAACCCTCACAAGTTCTGAAATGATAATCTCACTGACCATGCATATTCACATAGGGAAAACCTAGCTAGTTGTCCAACAACAAAAATCAATAAAATTATTCCTCTATTCTTCACTGAAATGCACATTTGACTTCTGAAATGTAATAAATGTAATAAATGTTATTCTGAGAACTATTTGGAGTGACTATACTGTATATACTTTAGTGATATTATTTTTGAATAATTTTATGTATAATGATCGAGGTCACAAAGAATGATTTAAATGGAAACCAAGTACATAATTACAGTAATTTTAGTTGTTTACAATAAATATTATTAATATGCATCTGCCGGTATATATTGTAAGTTATCTTTTCTGGTTTCAGGTCATATATCCAAATCAGTGCAAATGGTCATATCTTGACCCTATGGGTGCAACAAGCATGGGATCCCAAGTGGTCAAAAATATTGAGTAATTATTTTTATGTGAAATATATACAATCATTTGTAGATGACACCTATAAGAACATGATCGCAAAAACATTATTAGCAGGGACAGTTGGGTTCAAATTATGAAAGCAAACTTAAGCTAATTACATTTGTAGGGTTTGCACGTAGCTACTTAAATCATTGGCTTTTGTTTTAATTAAATGATACTAAACAGCCTTTAAAATGTTGAGACTTAAGCACAAAATGTAGTAAGCCTGGGTTGTTTTCATTATTCAACCCCTTAAGACCCTGCATCATGGGTTGTGCATGTGCAAGACAGTATTACATAAAAAAGGTAAATGTTGTAGTGCACTTTAAGTGAACCTCTATACCAAAACAAATGGGTGTTTCTTGGTGCAGAAAATTCATTGTTTCCTGGGTTTAGGGTTCTTTGTACTGTGGGGTAAAAAATTGTTATGCTTTAGACCGAAAATAAAAAAAACCTTAGCTATTAAACCTTAGCTATTAAATAATTAAAGTCATTAAGTCTTATTTCCTTCATTGAATATTAATCTAACAAATCAATATCAAAAATTCACATTTTATTATTCCAGGCATTTCATTACTTTTGGTGAACAGATACAGAATCATGCACTAACTTCACCTGGAAAGTGGACACAATTAAACTTGGTAAATGATATGTTTGAATATGAAATTGTACAGTATTTAAGACACTTTCCAGGGAAACTAAGAACATTATACAAGCTATTTAAAAACTATAACTCATTCCAGACTAGACTAAAATGCAGTTATTATTTTTTATTTAATTAATTAGTGTAATTTGTTTTATTTAAGTAATTATAGACATATTAATTAATTTGTTTTTATTGTTACTATTTTTCAAATTGTTGTCAACATTAAATTATTATTATTATTTCTCATTTAGTCACTCATTCCTTTATTCACTTAGGTTGAAGTATATATTATATTTCCTTAACCTGTAATATAAATAGTGACAATTATAATATACCACTTTACAGTTATAAGCTGGAAACTATTATCATATATATTATACTAATTTTTTTATTGTTTGCAATTGGTATGTATTTGTTATACACTCGAAACTTTTCATTTCCATATGTAAATAATTTATATTTATATTTTAGTTCATGTTACCTCAGTTAATGAGTTACTAGATTTATGCACATGTGCACGTACAAATGTACTGTATAGCAGCAGTTAATTGTGTGTCATAACACTAAGACATCTTGACTTTAACCACTAGTTTACAATATCTGTACACAATTATCCTTTTTATATCATCAGCAACACCCAACTCAGTCCAACAACATTGACTGTGGAGTGTTCGTGCTGCAGTATGCAAGATGCACTATTTTTAATCTCCCACTTGACTTTTCTCAGGTGAGTTTATCAAAATGTATTCAATAAGATACTGTACCTAATAAGAGTCAGTTCAATAAGCCTAAAAAGTAGTTACAGATTAACAAGTATAATATTATTTTCTCCCAGTTATTTTTTACAGATTTGAATTGTCAGTTAGTGAAAGTGCTCATAATTTTTAATATGACCAAAATATATACGTCAGCTAGGAAACAGTTTAAAATTGAAAGCTTTCTTGGTTTTTATTCTGAGCTCTTCTCATTTGGATGAAATAGTTTTGTACAAAAGGGAAGTAGTCTTAAGATGCAGTTTTGATGTATTTGATTTCAGAAATGGGTCAGTTAAAATAAGGGTTGGTGTGTGTTCTGTAAGGAAACCAGGAAATTTTACCATGCCACAAGCATATTGCCACTGAACAATACAATTTAATTTGCCTAGTTGTCCGTGCTCTGTTTAACTTAATTAGAAAAGCCTTTATTGTTATAATTTAATTTGTTTTATTATTATTTTTTAAATATTATATGAATTCCTATAATTTATGCCTATAATGGCATGACTGTAATAATTGTATATAAAACTTTTACATTATTCCTATTTGCATTTCATCATTTACTCTTATTTGTCACCAGGAAAGCATGCCTCTTTTTCGAGAAAGAATTGCTGTTCAGCTTCTCAACAAAGAATTTGAGTAAGTGCTGTAAAGTTATACCTACATCTGTCCCTAATTAATAATAGTCCACTTCTGATATGTGTACATGTTCATGTTAATGTCCTACACTGGTCAGGCAAAAATGTTTCTATATTCAATATGAGGTAGGGAGGGGGACGGCAAAATGATGAATTCTGGCACATTTTCATTGATGACTTCTGTCAATCTCTTTCTGGGTATGGGCAGATGCACCTTCATTATTATTTTGTTATGTTTTTAGCTATACATGTATATCTACGCTGTTTTCACAAAAGGACCCCCTTTTGTGAAAACATGCTAGATATATATACAGTATGCATACATGTACATGTATATATATATTTAGTATAAACCAACTAGTGGACTATTACAAATCCTGCATTCTGATTGGCTACCCTACTATAGCTCTATTTGTGCCTCATGGGCTATTGACTCGTAGCCCATTCGGGCTGCGGGTCTAATTGTTAAAGAGAGAGAGAGAGAGAGAGAGAGAGAGAGAGATTTGATAAAAAGTTCAAAGTTAGTATATTATTATTTTCATTATGATAAATTGAGACAATGACTTCAGAGCTTGTGGGGTTAAGATACCGGTTAAGATATGGAAGGGGATGAGCTCTGAGGTCAGGGCAGGACAAAGTCCTGCAGGATGGGTTTTAGTGGGAACAGCTGCAGCTCTGTTACTGCAGGGAGGATCGAGGAAGGGGCATGTAAAGGTGACTGTCTTCTCCAAGATTGCTGTAAAGGATTAAATAAGGAGAGAGTTGGTTGCCTTTATACCAATGCTAACATTTCTTGCCATTTAAGGTCATGTGGGGTTCCCTATTGATTTAGCGACCTAATTTACACACTATTATTTTTGTCATGTCTCTAATTTATGCATACTGAGAATATCAGAACATCTAATTCCACCTCTGATCTAGAGACTGTGCCAAAATTAAACATAACAAAAAAATACATAACAGAATATATTCTAGCTAACAGTAAAACCAGTATTATGTATGCATTCATGACCCTTGGAGAATGATTGGGTGACCATTGTCACAAACAGGGACCACTTCATACAAGTTTGGCTGTAGTACTTTATACTGTATACAGTATTTTGTAATAATTCTCTTACCTCTTTTGCTATCATCCAGATCTGAGATGCTGGACAGACCAGGTGCAGTACATGTAGTTGCTCCAACTCCATCACTACGTCCTGGTACTGCGGCAGTTAGTAGTCCATCACTACATCATGGTACTGTGCCAGTTAAAGGTCCATCACCACATCCTGGGACTGCGGCAGTTAGTAGTCCATCACTACATCATGGTACTGTGCCAGTTAAAGGTCCATCACCACATCCTGGGACTGCCCCAGTTAGTAGATCATCACTATCTCATGGTACTGTTCCAGTTAAACGTCCATCACCACATCCTGGGACTGCCCCAGTTAGTAGATCATCACTATCTCATGGTACTGTTCCAGTTAAACGTCCATCACCACATCCTGGGACTGCCCCAGTTAGTAGATCATCACTATCTCATGGTACTGTTCCAGTTAAACGTCCATCACCACATCCTGGGACTGCCCCAGTTAGTAGATCATCACTATCTCATGGTACTGTTCCAGTTAAAGGTCCATCACCACATCCTGGGACTGCCCCAGTTAGTAGATCATCACTATCTCATGGTACTGTTCCAGTTAAAGGTCCATCACCACATCCTGGGACTGCCCCAGTTAGTAGATCATCACTATCTCATGGTACTGTGCCATTTAAAGGTCCATCACCACATCCTGGGACTGCCCCAGTTAGTAGATCATCACTATCTCATGGTACTGTTCCAGTTAAACGTCCATCACCACATCCTGGGACTGCCCCAGTTAGTAGATCATCACTATCTCATGGTACTGTTCCAGTTAAAGGTCCATCACCACATCCTGGGACTGCCCCAGTTAGTAGATCATCACTATCTCATGGTACTGTGCCAGTTAAAGGTCCATCACCACATCCTGGGACTGCACCAGTTGCAAGTCCATCACTATCTCATGGTACTATGGCAGCTCCAAATGAATCACCACTTCTTGGTACCACAGCTGCTCTAAATGCTTCAGCACCTAATGGTACCACAGTTGTTTCAAATGCATCACCACCTCTTGATACCACAGCTGCTCCAAATACATCACCACCTAATGGTGCCACAGCTGTTCCAAATGTATCACCACATAACAGTAGTAAGCCTGTTTCAACACCATCTCTACGGCATGACACTACATGTACATCTGCTACACAATCATCAGCATCACCAAAACTGGACAAAGTCCTTATTCCGGAGCCTCTTAGAAAGATCCTGCCACCATCATACAACTATAGTATTGCTAGTTTTAATGAAGTTCCCCCTGACAATTACTGTGGAGCACCAGGAAATTCATTTTCCTCCACATTTTACACTAGTATTTCAACAGAACAAGAGGCTAGACAGTGGATGGAAGATTTTCAGCAAACTTCAAAATGCACATACAGATTTACTAAGGGTATGCAGACTTTGGGGAAAAAGGTAATTTTCCGAGCTTTATTACACTGTCAACACAAGCGGAAAAAGGCAAAGGAACAAGCAAAAGGGTTAGCCCAACGAGGACAAAGCAAGACACTTATGTCGCTAAACAGAAATAAGAAATGTGAATGTCCAAGTTTTATGCGAATTTCAGTTTCAAAAAATACACAAACCCCAAAAAGCAAAAGACCTTTTGCAACCTGCATTACTCTGAAATTCATCCATAATCACCCCTTAAACTCAGCACATGTTATGAGCTTTGTTCCCATTTCTAAAGACACAACAGAACATTTTGAACATTTGTTTCAAAGTGGGCACTCAGCTTCAACAGCCAAAAGAACAAATGAGCTGGAAATTTTTCTTAAAGGTGGCCAGCAAGCTGTAGCAGATGCTAGTATCAACCCAAATGTACAGTGTGTAAACCGACTATTCAGAAAATGGAGAGAAGGAAACCTTGGCCCTGAAAATGGTGTAGAGTTATTTGATAAACTTGAGGAGGTTGTTGCAGATTACAATGCTCAGTATGGTTCACAGGGAGGAAAAGCATTCATACAACGTTATGAAAAAGAGGGTTGCATCACCATGTGTGAAACAGCAGAAGAAAAACAGAAAAGGAAAGCATTAGATCAACCTTTCATACTGGCATTATGCACACCTTTGATGAGTAGGGCCCATTCTTTGATCCGACAAGCTGGGGAAATTGTATTCGTTGATGCCACTGCATCCCTTGAACGTTTTAATACTCCTGTTTTTATATTTTCTACAAGTCACAGTGCAGGTGGAATACCTTTAGGTGTAGTAATGGTATCCAGTGAGGCAGAAGTAACACTTATAAAGGCTTTCAATGCACTTAAATCAGTCCTCCCTCAAGATGCATTTTATGGTAGGGGCCCAGAAATAGGTCCAGCATTATTTCTCACAGATGATGCAACAGGCGAGCGGGGAGCACTACAACACGTTTGGCCACTAGCTTCTCTTCTTCTGTGCATTTTTCATTTTCTGCAGGCTATGTGGACATGGATTTGGGACAGCAGAAATTGTGTAAAGAAAGAAGAAAAGCAAGATTTAATAGGGCATGTTAAGAAATTAGTGTACGCTGACAGCGAGGTTGCATTGAATAACAGATATGAGAAAGTAAATCTACAATGCAAACATAAGAAGTTCCTTAAACACTTGGCAAATATGTGGAAAAGGAAAAAGGAATGGGCTTTGTGCTTCAGAACGAACCTCATGACAAGAGGAAATCATACCAATAACTACCAAGAGGCTGGCATTCGCATCCTGAAAGAACAAATATTTAACAGAGTAAAAGCCTACAACCTTGTACAAGTTTTTTATTTCATCTCACAAACTATGGAAGAGTATTTCCAATGCCGCCTGCTGTCAGTTGCAAATAACCAGATGGACAGATACATCAGCATTAGGTTTTGTGGTTTAAACACCCAATCAATAGATGCCTGTGCTATCAACCATTTAGGAGAAGGTATCTATGAAGTTCACAGCCAGAGTGAATTGGATGTGAAATACTCTGTGGATACAAATATTGGCACCTGCACCTGCAAGCAAGGATTAAATGGATCACCATGTTTCCATCAACATGCTGTTGTTTTAAAATACAAGATAATGTCCTTAAATTCAATTCCTTCACTTTCTTGGCAGGGAAGAAAGATACTAGCAGAACTTGCCTTAGGAAGGGATATGATCCAACATAATGCCTTCTATGCATCCCTTCATCAAAAGGAGCTGGAAAACAGTATGGCTATTCCAACATCATTCCCCACATCGACTTTGAAGACTGAAAGCTGTCAACAACATGATTCAGATATGAACAGAAATGTAGAAATTGAAGACTACAATGCATCAGAAAAGGACATGATGGTAAATGAAATCACTATCAAGGACAGCATTAATTCTCTAAACTCCATAATGGAAGATGTAAAATTGCGAATGACTGAAGGAGACAATCAGTTCATCAGTGGCATCGATGTATTTTGTAAACGGTATGAAGATGCTTTAGCAAAAGCAAAAGACATCAATCCAACACCATCCCTAGCCTCATATTTCCATAACTTTGGAAAAGTTGTTGGAATTGGTCACAAATCTTCTGTAAGACATGGGCGTGTAATAAAAGTACAATCTACTGCAACTTCTAGGAGAAGAAGAACACTTGTGCGTGGAGCGAAAATGGTTACACAGGGAAGACCACCTACATGTAATGCCACTACCCAAGCTACACATAAAAGGTCCTGCAGTGAAGACATTTTTGAGCTGTCACGTTATTATCTGCCAAAGAGAAGAAAAATTGTTCATCCAAGACGGAAACATAATCTTTCCTTTAACATTAAGAAAAATCAACAAAATTCTGGAAAGTTTTGATATATTCTTCAGTCACTGTAATATTTCAGTAGTAGTGTTGTTAGACAAAAACAGAAAAACAAGTCCTTCTAAAGTATTTAATTATATGAATTTGCAAGGTGTACTGCTACATGTATGCACAATAATGGAAAAATTAACAAGTGAACTTAAAAACTATAATAATACAGTTGACAACCACTCATAAGCAACAATCTCCCTATAGTGACCACCTATATAAAATCCCATTTCATCATGTCCTTTGGGTGACTGCAAGCACTTTTGAGGGTTGTGATTTGGAAGTTTCTTTTCTTACCCTGGCCAGATAATACATTTCCTGATAAGAGGGTGGTTGCTTAGGAAAGCATCAACTGTACTGGGAAAGTAATGTTAAAATGGCATCCCAGTTGCAATGATAGTTCAGCAGTTTCTTTGCATATCTATATAATGTTGGAACACTAAAATACATGACTCATGAACATAGATATACATGTAAGGTTACATGTATTAGTCAGCTAAACATATAATACATGTATGTGGCTGCGTGCATGCATGTGTATTTTTACAAGTACAATGTAGTGTATTTTTGCAAGCCTTTGGGAAAGCTTGCCAAAATATGAATGGTGGTTTAAAAATATACAGCCACATTAGACGTTTAGCTGACTAATAAGTTCTTTATTATATACTTTCCATACTAACCAAAGTTTACCCTTGTGTGCTCCCTCGAGAAATGGGATTTAACATGGTGATGGTGATTGGACAGCCATTTCACTATAACTACCCAAAATATGGTCTCATATTTGGTGCATATTTCATGCATTCTTAATGAGTTATACATTCTTGACATAATTGTATAATAAACAGTTATACATTAGCATTATATATTGCCATGGAAACACTCTTGGCCTCAGGCTTCTTCCACAATTTTTTTTTTTCATTAAAGATCTTGGTCAAAGAAGGGCATAAGTAACTCTTGATCACATTTCTAAATTCTTCCTTAGAAAACAAAGAAATTGAAGGAGAATTTAGAATGTGATCAAGAGTCACTTATGCTCTTTTTCAACCAAGGTCTTGAATTATTCCTTTATCAAACAGTGAGGTTACTGCGGATGCTACATGACAGTATTTACATACACGTATGTGCACATAAGAAGATTTGGAATATATAGTACATGTATACAGATTTATGAGTGGTTTAATGCAAATTGTTGTGTACAACAGAGACATAAATTGCACTTTTATATTTAAGATCAAAGAAGCCTGAGACCAAGTGTGTTTCCATGACAACATCATGATTTGCACAGTACGTTGTGAAGTATTTGTAGAGATATTCTTCATTTTGTGATTTGTAAACAAACTCGGATCCAGTCGCTACTAAATTGGTGACTAGTAGTAGTACTGTTAAAAGAAGATCAGGTTTTGATAATTTAATGTCACAGTAAAATAAAGGCTATGTTGAAGTTGTTTACAAAAAAGTCTCATTGCTGGTTCAATTAAGGTACATTACATCCAGGGGGCACTCATGTTTATAATAATAATAATCGTAATACAATATTATACTATATATGATAATAACAGCACTTACAATGACTTTAACATTAATAACATTTAACACTTGCACCGTGTTTAAACTAAGAGAATAGAATCCAAAAAAGCTTAAAACGTATGTACCGCACTTCGACGTTTTATAAACTGGCCTGAGTTACCGTTTTTATGAGCATTGTAATGCTTTTACCAACCTTTGTATCCTCAAAAGTCCAAGCGGATCACGCCATTCTTCGATATTTCACCACTGCGTATTATTTCTTACTGACCCACTCCTCCCTTCATTATGGCAATATCACGTGGTTTCTTGAATGACGTCACGACAGTTGTCAAAATTTTACTAACCCTAACCCCGAGAACAATTTCCTTTCCCAAGTCTGCCATCTTTGTCCGCCATCTTGGATTGGGCGCGCAAGGCCTCATGGTAAAGTTGTTCATTGATCTGAACTGGGACCCAAAAAAAAAATTTGCTCGGCCCGGTCAAGAGAATTTGTCCTACGACTGTCAAAACATAATAGTTGTTTATAATTTCAACACAGCAGGCCACTTTTCAAGCCAGCTCTTTTGTCATGATCAGGTCAGTAGCCGAAGAGGTTTAAGCTACAGAATGCAGCGGTTATTTTCAGGTATACTACCAAGGCTGCCCATTTGCTTGGGTGATTGATTCATATCACACTTACATGTAATTATATTTATTCATAGCCCAGATTCACTGTCTGAACGATTTATCCGCCGCAACAACAACTCAAAATAGACAGAGGGCATTTCAAGACTCGGACCGCGTAAACCAATTATCTACGCCAAACTGTTTTAACGAGGGATTTACGGTTTGTTTTTACCATATTCACTCTTTTCACCCGGTGGTCATCTGCATGGTCTTCAAAGCGAGGCATTCCTTTGTTTGTTCTGATTTCTCTTCAGTGCGAGGCTAACTTAGTAAAAAGAAAGGATTGCCTAGCTCTGAATCCAAGATGGCGACTAGGTTAAAAGAGTTCCTGAGGAGAGGAATCGCTTACTCATTCTTATTGGCTAAAAATACATAGATTAGCAGTGGTTTTAAAATTTAGAAATTTGACAGCAATTGAATGACGATGGTTGTTTAGTGTAGTAGTTGCGACGTTTGCCTTACGAGTAGGAGGAGCGGGGTTCGAGTGCGCATGCCAGAAAATCTCTCAAGTTGTTTTACCTCACCATTTTCTTGAGACGTTTTTCTTGAGAACCCTAGCTCTCGGTGGGTAAGATCTTGTTTACTGACCGGTTAGGTTTTTTTATGGTTCAGGGTAGGGTTTTAGTTAATTTATATTCCCATTTCATGATTTAATTAAGTGAGCGATTATCTCCTTAAGAGCTCGTTTAAAAGAGTGAATTCATTGCCCATCTACGAGTCTTCCTACCCTCATCACAGCCAAAGGCATCTTGTTCAGACAACAATACATCGAGCTGTAATTTTAAAGCAGTTTTAATGATTTCGAAATTTCGGTTCATAGGCACTTTAAACGTCCTGGCTTTTAACCAAGTTGTTTTGCTTTTCTTTCAAGTGAGAGCTTCCTTGATTGGAAGTAGAAAAACTTAACATGGACTTTTAAAATATCTTGTACATGTCTGCAGCCCTTTTTGTAGCTTTTTGTTAGCATTACTCCCAGTCTCTCTGTCCTAATTTATTTCTGCGTGAATCCCGAGTTGAGGACTTTGTTGGGGTCTTGGGTTTCAACCAGTTCCACATTTGACCCCTTCCATTTCAGTTTCTCTACAGTACTGCCACGTACACCGGCTTTATAACTAACAAGAGCCCATCTTGGCTTTCACTCGGCCCACATGAGATTGAAGATGAAATACACTTTCATTTGAAATCCTTTTAGTAATAACCGAAGGGAAGAATTATTAGCTGAATTTAGCAGTCTTTAGGGGTGGCCGGTAGCGCGGTGACATGCATTCTCTGCTCCCCTAGTATATATATTTCTCGTGTACTATATTTCTCGTGTACCGCACGCTTACAAATTTAGTCTGCTGTTCTCCAGGTTCAGAGTACTAATAGATGAGTGTCTCAAATGTATGTTTATATTTGTCCCATATTATAAGTTGTATCCTGTCCACCTATGATGGAGCTATCATATGATATATTTCTCTACTGTTCATTCTACCCTGCGGCTCTTTATCGCAGCTCGCGTCCATATTGGTATTTATTAACTGAAATGCCTGTTGTTATATACCCTCCTTCCCAAAACTGGTCTGCTCATTATATTACAGAACTATAAAGGGAACTGTTGGAAGCCTTTAATTTCTCGAACCAAAACCTCGGCCGTGAGAGGATTCTTGTTTAAGTTGACCTTGAGAGTTGAATATTGCTTCGCTCATCATAAATTATTCTGTGCGAGTGTTTATTTCTCCGGGGTATTTCTGACAGCCAAAAACACGCTCAAAATTATTTTAGTGCATGTTGGCCTACAGATCACGGTGTTTGCGCTGGTATGTATTATGACCGAGAGTAAATGAAATGTGGAATAAAACCTACGAAACGTACTTCAAACAAGAATACCGTCCGATGGCAAAATCTATCAGCGCCACGAGGTCAACAAATCGACAAAGAAATGCAGATATAAACACGCAATGATTTCAACCTCACCGTACCTTAATTCATGACCTGACAAGACACTGTTCAGTTTCACTTTCACTCTCAGCTTTGCTCTTGAGTTGTTCTTATTCAGTTGTATGGTATTGTGCAGTATATTTGAGTATACCAATCCACAGAGATTCAAATAACAAACGGCCGTGGAGAAATATTTTGTCCTCCTAGAAAAACACAGCATCTTGCCCTTTCTATCGAAGAAGCCTTGGTTTCAGCAGAAAGGAAAACGCTAAATTCCAATTCGATATGTGTGGATATTTGAGTCCTTCAGGTCCGGCGTCGTGCAGTATATAAAATCACAGGCCATCTGGGTAAAAAACGCGGTACTTCGGCTCCGACAAGAGCGCCAGTTGCAATATCCTGAGCCTGTTGGAAGGCTTTCGCACGAGTGAAGTTAAATAAAACATTAAACTGCTTATATTTGACGGATGGGACTCCAAATTTGAGAGAAATTTGTTCGCGGATCCACCATTTTGATTTACTGTATTAAATTATGTACAGAAATTAACCTGGCGAGTGTTACGTGACCAGAACAGTGCGATCTGATTGGTGCTGAAATTTAATAAATGGGTCAAAAGTCACATTTTGTTGCACCCAACAAAAAACAAAACAACAAAAAACCGCTTGCATTTTAAGACTCGGTGCTGCCACAGGCAGCCCGAGTAATAATGAGTGCGCTTTTTCAACATTCCGAGTTCTGCCTTGATTATGACACTACAAGAGGCCAGCGAGGCCTACTTCTTTGGACTGTTTGAGGACACGAACTTGTGTGCCATTCATCCACGCCAAGCGAATCACCATCGTGCAGAAAGATGCACAGCTGGCATATTTTTTTTTTTATTATTACTTAAGTCGCAATGTTTTTACGGTGTCGTGTCCGAAGGCATTTCCAAATCTTTGTTAACGTTGTTAACAGGCATTTTGTGTCTGCTGCAAAAGAAATTAATGTTCCTGATTGGCTAATCGAGGTTTCTGTAGTTTTGCTTGCCAATCAATTGAGCTAGTCTATCTTAAGCTAATCAGTAAAGGAGGAGTATTTCAAATAAATTGCACTCCTTAACCACTCAGAAGTGAGACGTTTTTGCTACTATAATTTTAATATTTCCGCAACTTATCTCTGTAAGCTTAACTTAGTGCATTCCATGTTTGTAATTGTTATATTTATGATATTCGTGATGCAGCGTTTTTACAGACCGGGTTATTTTTAGATTTCACATCTCGTTGTTCGCTTCCATCGCGGAATGTTGTCAACAAAAGATGCCTCGTTAGCTTCTCTTGTTTGGTCAACCAACATGGCTACAAAATCATTAATCATTTGAATTAAAGGTTACGCAAACGCTTGTGATTGGCTAGCGGAACCAAACTCGCGGGAAACATGTTCTAATAATAATCCGGTCTGTAAACACACTGCATCACAGAAGTAGTATGGAAGATTGACGCACCGGGTAATGGATCAATTCTATACGGTGAAATAAATAATATAAAAAAACTCATGAATAATTAATGAGCATTTTGTCCAATCAGATGAAGCAAATCAGTCACGTGCATGCTCCTTTATACCTGATAAAATCTCATCATTCAAAAAAGCCCCGGGAGGGCTTTGATTTCGGTACCAGGGGAATATGGGGCACAAAGGTATTACAAAAGAATGCAAATTAGGATGAAGATTTTATATCAAGAATACTAATGAACATGAAATTTTATATAAAGTTTCATCCTAATTAAGACCCAAAGATAGCAAAAAGTACACGGAACATAAGGTACCTAGATAATAAATTTTGCACAAAATTTACTAATATCAGCAGACTACCGAGATACACAGATAATATTTTTAAAATGAAGTTATCCAACTACCATTACTTGTTTACCGAGCCACTGTTTAGTTCCAATTATTAAACCAAACTCAAAGCCGTAAAATAATAAAAAACGTGCATTAAACTTACATATTTTGTGCCGGAGTCAAAGATTTAGAGTCTGCCGTCATGTCAGTCACATCGCTTTCCAAGTCTTGAACTTTATCGAGGTAAACTACCAAACCAAATCCTTCAAGTGCAGGTTATTCTTGCATTGCGAAACGCCGCTTCAAACAACATAGTATGGTAATTTATTCATGTCCTTCCCTTGAGATGTTCGTAATTGCCGTCGGTGATTACTCGAATATTTTGCACGGCGTTGTGAATACAAAGGTTCAATGGTTCATTAAGTAACCATTCCTTTGAGATGTGAGTCTTTCTTTCATTGCATTCTTGAAGCGTTTTTTAAGCCGTTTAAAACACTCACAGCACGTGTTTTATCAAGTCTAAAAATTATCGGGCTTCGTCCTCGAATTTTTAAACTGATAAAACACTGCTGTTCGTGTTTTAAACAGTACATAAGTATCGAAGTTAAATATGGACAATATTATATATATGTGTGTAAAACACCTATATTAACTGTAAAAAATGAAGAGTAAAATAAAAATATGGTGTAACCCGCACTAACACAAAAACACAAACTACAACTGTGACAATTTTATCCTCTCTACCCCCTTCTCTCATCCCTATTCCCTCGCCCTCACCCTTCCTGTTTAATGTTTGGGTGCGAATACCCGCACTATCACAAAAAAAACAAAATTTCAATCCCTTTCCTTCCCATCGTCCCGTTCTCTGGCCCGTCACCCCTCAGGTTGCGCATTAAACTCCTGTTTGATGTTTTGTGCAAATACCTACATTCAACAAACAAAAACAAACAAAAACTATTCTCTTGCCCGTCCCCCCTCACGCTGCGCATTAGATTCCTGTTTGATGTCTAGGTGCGAATACCTGCACTAACACAAAATCTTATTTATTATTTAATATTTATACACGGAAGTTCTAACAGATAAAAGATCTGATTTCCATAGAAGCCGTGTCTACTAATTACATATCACTACATTATTATAAAAACAGTTCCTAGAAGTAAGAATATATATTATATAAAAACCAATAACTATGTATATAATAATCCTAAAACTATGCCTTACTAATCGTTAAAAATAAAAAAATAAAAAATAATTACTGTACAATAATACTCTATGCCTTACTAGTCACACTAGTTACTAGTTGTACTTTGTGTGCTTAACATAAACATCTCAGATATATATCTAGCTCCTACGGTATTGTAACATTTATAACAAAGTGTCAAATACTGTACGTGGCGCCAGTCAGTCTTGAAGATAGGTTGTACTCTGAGAGAGGTTCTTCATAACTAGATTTAGACAGCTTAAGTACTGTTCTCTAGGTAAGATAGTTGGCACACTCTAACTTATCAATGATATCATAATGCTCCTCGAAAAGAAAAGGAACGTTTTAAAAAGTTTTTTTGGGGGGTTTTGGCAGCTATATATTAAGGTCGATACTCAGCTACAACAAAATGCAAATGACACTCAAGAACTATACTAAAACGTTTCTTTGAATGCACAAAACATTTATTTATCTAGAATTTCTCATTTAATATAAAATCCCAGAAATTTCCGTGAATGACTTCGAATAAAACTGAGATCGCCTGACAGTGGATCCTTACCAAACAATTCGTTCCTTGACATGTCTTGGTTCCAAACATGAAAAGTAGAATGATGTTTGTGCAGAAACCAGTTGACCAGTTCGCGGTTAATCCCGACATTTTGAAAGGGGTGCAAACATGGCCCGACCCCACACAAGTATTGACAAATTCACGGACACGAGGTCTCAGGGACTTTACTAATTGAGACCTTGTGTCCGTGAAGTTCTCACTACCAGTGTGGGGCTGATCGGGATATGAATTTGTCGGGTCAACAATTCCACAACTCCTCCCAGTAGTAATCAATTATGCTCCTTGGCTCCAGGAACGACCGCGCCAACGCCACCGATTTGGAGAACTCTCATTCAAATTGGCCGCTATGAGAATCTTTAGCTGAGTTCGTTGGGGCTTTTCTTCGCCTGATGTTACCGTTGTATATGCATACAAAGGTAAGATAATTATCGTACTGTGTTCTGCATAAGTTTGAGCTCGATTCGACGCGAATTTCATGGTAAAATGTGTCATTTGTGGAGCTTGTGATTGCTGGAATCGATTTTCGAGATGAACTCTCCACCCTTACCATTAATTACGAAGGGGAGATTTTTTAGGAAAAAGTTCAAAGCTAACATAAACAATAACCAGACAGTTTAAAGACGATATTCAAACTTTATTTTACAATTTCATATTTTACACTAATAACACGGAAACTAAGCTTGGGCTCCCTGTCTTTGTATGGGAATCTGATGCCCAATAAAATCCGTAAAATCGAATTTCTGAAATATTCACCGTCTGAAAACTTAAGATACCAGGTAAAAGATTATCTGATCAAACTTTGAGGGATGTACATGTAGCTGTGCTGGGAGGCGTGCAATCGTGTTTTCAGTTTTCCATACATTTGTCTGTAAATTTTGTCGCGGACTTTGACTCGTTCAGTTACAGACAAATGTATGGAAAACTGAAAACACAATTGCATGCTTCCCATCACAGCTACATCCCTCAAATTTTGATCTGTTAATCATCTTAAGTTTTCAGAGAGTGGATATATCAGAAATTCGATTTTACGGATTTTACTTGCCATCGTATTCCCATACAAACACTGTATTTCGCGCCATCTTTGGACCCCTTTCAAAATGTCGGAATTAACCGCGCACTGGTCTATTAAACGTTCAAGATAACAGGTGGGATTAAAGTAAAATGCAGTAGCCCAATAAAGTGTATGTATATAATTAGTGTTTACATGAATATCGAAAGGAGGAATATTTTTTCTGCTTTCGTGATCGTTTGCTTGATAACCGTATGAAAAGGTCTTCCGATATGAAAAGGAAGTCAAAGGCACGGTATTTCAATCTCAATTCTCTGTATGCGATTAATTATACGAGTGGCTTGCTTACAATGGTCGATAAGCAAACGTTATCTAACCTTAACTCCAATGATATAGGTGTAAAAATATAAAAGGATCAGATCTATATTTATCTCGCAATTTAACATTTATTCACATTCTAACTGTTTTGACATCTTTTTAAGGGTAGTGAACGAAGAATTCTTGTTAACTGTAAAAGCAAACCGGTAACGTCCAAGGTGCTAAGTAGGTTTAAAAGAAACGCAACAGCCTTTTATTCTAGCATTACCGTTTAGTTACTCTATATATTTGAACACTTTGTAAAACTTTGAAAATTCAAAGAAACACCCAAATACCTTACATAGCAGTTTCAAAGCGTCGTGAAAGTTGCTCTTCTTCTTTCCTGTGCAAGCCTTCCTCTGCATTATCGCATCGGAGACTTCGAGTCTAACATAAATTAACATATTCTAATATTTACATCACAATAGACAGGACTGTGCCCTTTTTTTAGGCGATTTAAAAATATATTTAAAGAGTTAATAATAATAATAATCAACTATATTTTACGTAACAGTAAACACTGAATAACTTGTGGCCCTCCTACAAATTCTAAAATATGATAAAACTACAAAAACGACAACGAAGTTCATACACAAAATACATACACAGAGTTAAATTATATATCTTCATATGATTAGTTAACACATTAGTTTAAATTACAGTAAAACAAATACGATAAGATACCATTAGGTAATTTAGAATCTCTCATAAACACCTGGAGCGTGTTATGCCGGTAACTTTGCTTAATAACTTTTTCGCCAGTTTCGTTGTTACCTGTCAAATTATCTTGAGACTTGCAGTAGACTTTAATTCTCTTCGATAATGAAACTAATTACGCTGTCATATCCGTATAGGAAATATAAGTTGCGTTGAGTGCGATGCGGGACATCGCTACTTTGTAGACACACAGTCAGATCACAGTTAGTACGCACGCAGAATCAGTGAAATTAGTTAGTACACACGCTTAACATCCACTAGCTCTCGGAGCGTATCCATTTATGTTTTATGGTATTCAATATTCGAGGTCAATTCGGAAGGCTCTGTACGTCTTTTCGTAACAAATCAGTGCACGAAAAACCCGAACCCGGTAGCGCCGCGCACTAGTCATACACGACATAAACTACATAAATCAACGTTTTCGGACTTTTTAATATTTCAAAAACGAGTTCAAGTGTTTCATCAGGAGTTCTAAACATCGAGAAAGCAATGGATCACGAGGGATTTCTTGCTTTTGAGGTGTTTGGAATTCCTGATGAAACACGTAGAATTGCTTCTCATATCAAACAATTTATTGAGAAAAGTGTCGTTCCTGAGAGCTCCATGTGATATTCCATATATGGTCAATATATTCCATATTTGGAAAGCAGGACGGATCGTCGAATACTAAAACACGTTCAGGAAGTGTAGCGAGCCGGCAGAAGAGAGGCGGATACAACGTAGGCTACAGGAAGTGCGATTAAAAAAAGCGAATCGTTTTTTGAAGAATCGATAGTGAAATTTGAAAAGGATGAGCGTATACCTCACTAGCATCTAGTCAGGCCCAAATATTACTCTGAACGACAACAATTGTTTGATATGCAACCTGTACCTGTATTCATAGATCATTAGGGAGTATTGTTTGTCTAGGCTTGTCATTGATATTTTCTCTGATTTATTTTAACAGGGAGCTTTTTTGAGGTCGATGGTTCGAGTCAATACTATGTACGCCGGTTTTTATTTCTATTTCCTTTACTTCTCCTTATGTAAATCTACATCAATGATGTAATCCCTGTTTCTTAAATAAATTTCAAGTGTCTATTTACTTATGGATATTTCGGTTAAGAAACACACCGTGTCTTTCACGACGTATTTGGATATCAGGTTTCACCTGGTCACTGATATTCAAAAACGCTGTGTTTGCAATTGGATACGGATATCAAAACAAGGCGTGCCGGTTTTAATCGGATATCCAGATACATACACCAGACCAAGATGGAATGTCCCGATTGGCTGTTGAACTCATTAATTGGTCATGAGTTTGAGAAAGACACTGTAGTTGAACTGACTTCATGAGAGTATTCAACGGGGGTTCCAAAGTATGGCACGTGGTACAAATGGAGACCTCTGGTTGGTAGTTGTTCTCATGAATAGTTAATGAGTAGTAGAAGACAGTGGCTTTCAAAATCTTCATGAGAATTTCAAATGCCTCGAAAACCACCGTCGAATCCGATGACTCGTATATGAAACATTACTTCTCGCCACCGCTCCTATAGATGGGTTGCACATGACGTCACGGCGGCCATATTGGGGTACCTTTACCAATAGATTCTTTGTTAGGTACACCAACATGGCCGCCATGCCCTTTGTTATTTCAATTTCTGGGGATTGATTGCAACCCATCTATTAGACTATTAGGTAATAATTACTTTGTATTCTTAGTTACCAAATAATGATGGACTGCTGGAATGAGGACCCATCCGGCGGACCGACCCAACTTTGAACAACTTTGATCCTTGAAGAGCAAGTAATATCAAACGTACCATCAGTTATTATTACGTTAACTGGATTCTAAGCTTTAATTGCCGTGCTTCGCCGGTTTTGCTGATACAATTCAAGATATTAGTATTAGGACTGTTTAAAGTGACTGTTCTTAGTAGAAACACCTTGAACGATTGTTCTTTCAAATCTGACTGATTATTTGCACTGAAAATGGATGCATCAGTACAGCACGGAGGAAAATATAAAAACACGCATGTATCGGGCTGAAAATTCGTTTTCAGCTCGATCTCAACGGGCAGAATGGCTGGACACTTTGAGGTGCCAATCTAATTAGCGCTCAGTGCCGACACGGTCTTCCCGCGGCAAGTTTGAATTTCGGCACAGGCAGCCCAAGCTTTTAGTGTTTACAAGGAATGTATGGGAATTTTTAGAAAAAAACTAAAACTATACTAAAATGATCAATAGAGTCATGAAATCTTACCTGTGCGTTGTGAAGTAGTTCCTCTTCATCACTGATGTGTTTATTTCCTGTTTGAGGTACTTCTGGGTTTTTTCCCCTCCCCTATATAAATATTGAGAAGGCAGGAAACACGAGACGCTATTTGTCCATGTGGCGAGTTTTCGAGCCCTCGTAATTCTTCGAAAATCCAAACTTTCAGCATTTTACCTCCAGGAATCCTTTCTCACATTCCTCTGGCACTCATTTCATCGACCCATTGCTTATTTTCTCGCTTTGTAAGTAGTCAAATTCGACATTTTCTGCAGCTAATTAAGCTAGCATGTACCAAGCCAGGGTCCATCAGCTTAGCCGTAGTTGGACGGCTTTTTTCGGGAGTAGTGACGAACGCCGGAGGGCAGTTTGACGTAAAGGGTCCCTCTCTACCAGTGTGCATTGCGACCCGAAATCCCAGTGACCGCCATTTTGTAGGGCCCCGAAATGCAGAACTCGCAAAATTCTTATGAAAGAAACAGAAGGCGTATATGAGACTCATTATGCTTTATTTATTACTGCTTAATATATGTTGGTGACTTTTGAAGACTCCAACGAATGGCACGCTGCTGCGGAGGGCAGATATTCGAACACAATAACATGAGTGCAATGCATGCTGGTTGAGAGAGACCCTTTTAGTTTGATGTTGACTTCTGAAAAAAAGCAATCTTAAAATAAGCTCATTTGGAAAATGGCTAAGAAAAAAAAAAACCTTTAATTTTAGTTTCTCGTGGTTGGTCATAACGACTAAATTGCAGATCTATGACACTGATAATTTTTTTTTATCAATGCTAATGCAGCCAACATGTATTCAATACAATACTGTGCAAGAATCGAATTGCTTTGACGTCATTGTAAGACAAATGTTTTACCTAGAAATGGTTGGATAAATTAAAGCAAAAGTAGAAAGCTAGGTTTACATAATCATATCCAGGAATATTCGATTGAGAGTCACATTTATTTGACTTTTGTTTTGATTGGTAAAGAAAAGCTTTATACTTAAGGTGACTCGCCTGGATTTTCCTGGGACGCACCATACCCACTTTGAACGGCTGACACTCCACTGTCAGAGCTCGGTCGGGCTAGCCACTTCACCCATTTACTAGAAATAGAATAAACTTTCCAAAAATGTAGGTCTGTTTGACATCGGCGTTACCATAGCAACACAGCGTTGACGTCATATATTTTACATATCATCGATTTTCTCGAAATCTAGACCTAAACTTTTAAAACGACCTAGTGTCCCTTGTAGACTAAATGTAGGCCTTCAAGACTGCAAAGTTTAAAAAAATTGTATGAGAGCGTTTTCGAAAGAAATTGGGTTGAATATTTTCGTTTAAAAAATAAACAATTCGCCTAACTTCCTGTTTAGTCGTCGAGAACTGTGTTTTCCGGACCGATTCAAGCGATGTTTTAGCATATTTCATATATGTGGCATAGGACTACTTCCCATGCAAATTTCATTCCATTTGCTTTATTCGATTTCGGTTTATGGAATTATACGTAATGTCATAAATATGCTCAGTTTACTCAAAATAGTAACGTATTTGCTAAGGAAGCTGTAATTCAAAAACTAGTCGATAAATATTTTGTTTAATCTTTTCACCTGAAATTCAACATGTACTACCCTGTCCCTGTAAATTTCAAGAGCATTGAATCATTTTAAGGGCGCAGAAGAAAAACAAAAACATAGGCAACTTTTACATTCATCCACGCAAGCTTTATTGCTGTATAATTTTGTTTATAGCTTGTGTCTTTCCGAAATTTCTCTTTTGTCTAGATTCTACATACTTGTGTGCTCTTTAGCATGCACGCTTGCTACGCTTCGCTACTGCCGGAACGGTCGTGCAAATTCTGTTCTTAGTATACAATGACATGCAAATTATTAAACCATGAAGCCAGGCAGTGCGGTATGATAATGTTGATTAAGTGTATTTTTAGTAACCAGATCGGGAAAAAGTGCCCGTGACGTCTAGACCACACCTTTAGACAGAAGAATACCCGAAAACACATTTTCTAAATATTAATTAATAACGAGATTTTGTATTAGTGATATTATAAAACGTTTTGTAAGTAAATATTATAAGTTATATTGTAACAGTGTTACAACTGACAGCATGACTATGATAATTGCATGCCATTGTTAAGAACAGAATTTGCACGAGCGTTCCAGCAGTAGCGAAGCGTAGCAAGCGTGCATGGTAAACTTGTTAGTTCAAAAGCACACAAGTATGTAGAATCTAGATAAAAGAGAAATTTCGGAAAGACACAAGCTATAACTGAACAAAATGATACAGCAACAAAGCTTACGTGGAAGAATGTAAAAGTTCCCTATGTTTTTGTTTTTATTCTGCGCCCTTAAAATGATTCAATGCTCTTGAAATTTACAGGGACAGGGTGGTACATGTTGAATTTCAGGTGAAAAGATTTAAAAAAATATTTATCGACTAGTTTTCGAATTACAGCTCCCTTAGCAAATACGTTACTATTTTGAGTAAAATGAGCATATTTATGATATTACTTATGATTACATAAACCGAAATCGAATAGAGCAAATGGAATGAAATTTTCATGGGAAGTAGTCCTATTCCACAGGTATTGCAATACGCTGAAAACATCGCTTGAATCGGTCCGGAAAACACAGTTCTCGACGACTAAACAGGAAGTAAGGCCAATTGTTAATTTTTTTAACGAAAATATTCAACCCAATTTTTTTCGAAAACGCTCTCATACAATTTTTTTAAACTTAAATTTGCAGTCTTGAAGGCCTACATTTAGTCTACAAGGGACACTAGGTCGTTTTAAAAGTTTAGGTCTAGATTTCGAGAAAATTGATGATATGTAAAATACATGACGTCAACGCTGTGTTGCTATGGTAACACCGATGTGAAACAAACCTACATTTTTGGAAAGTTTATTCTATTTCTAGTAAATGGGTGAAGTGGCTAGCCCGACCGAGCTCTGACAGTGGAGTATCAGCCGTTCAAAGTGGGTATGGTGCGTCCCTGGAAAATCCAGGCGAGCCACCTTAAATGTATAATATTGTTGAAATCATTATCAGTCGGTTATTGTTGAATAAAATGCTCATGTTAATATATATACCATAAGGCAATGGCCTTGTTCTCTACACGTGGAAATATGTAATGAAACCGAGTATTTGGACAACCAGAGTCAGTGAACAATCAACTTATAGCCCGGTTACACCACAAGCATTTTTGGCGGCGGTACTCCATACAGGAGCACCTCTAGATTTTCGGGCAAAAAATACGGGATGCCGAGAAAATGGAACGCGTACCAAAAGGTTAGGAGTGCGGTGCCCAAAATGCTCGTCGTATCAACCCGGCTCTTATCATGGGAAAGCCTATTGCTCGTTTTTATGTGACGTCATTGCTGCCAATTTGTTTGTCATTAACAAAACAGTACTTGTTAGTTTATATTGTTTGGTCAACCAACATGGCCGCCACGTCTTTCTTATCTGAATCTCTAATAAGACTATTGATTAATTATTAGAGAACTAGGAATGTACTGAGTAGCGTGAAAATGTGAGTTAGCGAGGTCTATAGTTCACCAGCAGATTCGCAGTTTAGACCAGAGTAGTTCGGTTCGTTAAAAATCGTCCGTCGCCATCATAACACTTTTGCAGCAGAGGTTCAATTCACTCTTTTTATCTGGTGGCCATCTTGGATTCAAAGCGAGGTGATCCTTTGTTTTTTTGCCAGGTTAGCCTCGTATTGACTATCCCTCACTACGAGGCTAACCTGGCAAAAACAAAGGATTGCCTCGCTATGAATCCAAGATGGCCACCAGGTGAAAAGAGTGAATTGAGGGTATCACGACGATCGAGCAGCGGTAGTGACAATGACGCCAAAGGATCCGGAGAAATATTACACAGATGAATAATAAGCTGGCCGAATTAAAGGTAATGAGAAGTTCATAGAAATGATCAGCAATTCAGAGAAGACAAAAGAGGTACAATTAATGACAAGTACATTGACTATAAAGGCATCACAGTGAGTCCAGTTGTCCCAGCTTGTTACAGGAAGAAAAACTATCTACAATCGATGGCGGAAAATAACGTTAATTTCCTGAACACAAAAGACCACAACAGTGCGGTACGACAGAAACTAAGACATTTTCTGACCAACTCCAATTTTGCCATCTTTGGGACAACTGGCCTCGCTCTGGTACGATTGTAGACTGCTAGCAAGTCCCTTCTATTCCTCATTTTGCATTAGGGACCATTCATTATTTATGCCTGTGGGGGGGGGGGGGGGGGGCTGGCAAGATTCGTTCTAAACAACAACAAAATGTCTTGACCCCCCTCCAAACAAAACAAAAATTTCATAACCCCCCCGCACACAATTCTGAAAAATATAGAGCCCCCCTTCCCTCCCTCCCTCACACTGTTCACAGTTTTACATTTACAGAGGACTAAACACGGACTGAACATTATGTGGATCGGCTCCACTAAGGCGGTCTGGGGCCATGCCCCCCAGAGGAAAATTGTTGAAATTAAGGTTTCTGAGATCGCTGGAAATGCACCCGAACCTACCTTTAATTAATTTCAGATGGATCTAGATGATATTTTTTTAACTAATGGAGTTTCAAAATTAAGATGAGGCAAACAAAATATTAGGCAAGGCAATTGAATGGTGGTTGCATTAGGTGCTCTGTATGTTTCTCATTGGATTGGCTGATTACTATTTAATAAAGCAAGGTATTTCTCTGGGGGGGTCCGGGTAGGCCTGAGCGGATTGTGCTCCTAAAAGTGGCATATTATGCCGCTAGCACTGCTCCAAATTTTGTCGAATTATGCCCAAATTATGCCAAAGTTCAAAAATTATGCTCGTAGATTACACAATTATGCTAAAAAAAAAAACGTTTTTCGAAGACGGCCGGCATTTAGGCCTGAGCGGACTGTGCTAGCATAATTTTTGGCATATTTGGAGTAAACGAGCATAATTTTTCAAAGAAGCACTGCTCGAGCATAATTACCAGATTGTAGCATAATTTGAAGCATTAAAGCCAAAAGCAATGCTATTATTGCTTTTATAGTGACTTTCCTAATTATTAGCTGGTATATTTTGCTTAGATTCTAAATTTTTCCAAAGCAAATACCTGAATTTCACGTAACGAGTGTGCGTTAAACGTGAAAAAAGCCAAAAAGGCTTGGTATATAACGTGTTACATGATACGGAGATACCAAGATACGGTGATACCGTGATACAGCGATACGGTGATACGGTGATACGGTGATACGGTGATACGGTGATACAGTGATACGAAGATCTCAAATTTCCTTTAAAATTTTAAAAGTGGGGGGAAAATACTTTCCCACAGAAATGTAGTTTTGGCTAGCCTGAATTTCAGCCGTCTCCTCTGGTTCGTTCCTCCGAACCGGAGGAGACGGCTGAAATTCAAGCTAAGTTTTGGCAGCAATTTTTCACATACCAAAAACTGTTAAAAAACAATATGTAAGCTCCAGCAGGATGCCCTTAGCTTGGAAAGAAGCAAAACAAGGCCAAACAATCCATACGACTACGAGCCTCGCAAAACCCGACAAGTTCAGACAGAGTGCCGAGTGGTCCACATCTGAACATAAAGAATAATTGATCTAATTGATAGGAACCAGCCGAGAGAAGATTTGTTTCTAAGAAAGCTTAGATGGAAACATATTAAAACTCTGAATCGCTTGAAACCAACACCACGATCTCGCTATTTGCCGTGCTGTTTGAGGACCTTTCAGTCTCCTGCAAATCGCTGTCACTGGCATTTAAGGCCTTTGATCAGTTCTGTGCCCTTCCTTTGTCATTTATAGGTGTTCGCTTTGGCTTTGTCCCTCAAGGACCTTTCGTCTTTTCCATTTTCCAAGTCATAAGAAAACTAGAACCGGCTATAAAATATTCTCGATGCGGCGCGTAGCTTTGATCGGAAATCAACACTGCATTTTCGGGAAATCTTAGGCTATTTTCTACGCTTTCGATTTCCCCCGGGGGGAGGGGTACTCCTGTTTGTGACGTATTATGTATGTGCCGCCCGGGTGGGTCAGGGTTTTGAGCTCAGTTTGGCAGGTATGGTCAGGGTTTTGACCTGATTTGGGCAGATCAGGGTCAGGATTTGAGTATAATTTGGGTGCAGTCAGGGTCGGGGTTCAGTATTTTTTAGGCAGTTCATTTTTTTTAGCTACTATGTCAAAAAAAGACCTTCTGTTGCCGCATTTTTATCGCCTGACCACATGCAAGCACTGAGGTTCCCATACATCGTGACGCCGCTAATTTTAACTATGTACTTCATCTGCTGATTTGTTTACCCAATGCCACGTCCCGACTTGAAATGTTCCGTATTTTGCATGAAATCCCGGTACGCGGTATACCGGCCAGGATATATATCCGACCGTGTTTTGAAAACAATTTAAAGAAAGGGGCAATCAGGGTTTTTTTTCCCAAAAAGGGGGCAATCAGGGTTTTGGAGCTCGGATTGGGTCAAACAGGGTCAGGGTTTGAGCCTCTTGGCCTCATATACATACCCATTTTTCATGTAAGTACCCCCCGGGCGATTTTCAACCAAAATAGAGTTTTTAAAAAGCTCTAACTCAAGAAGAATTGATTCGATTTGTCTGAATTTTTTACACAATGTCAATTGATAACTCTGCTGCAAAACAAAATTTGTTGGGGAATTGTTAAATACAGAAACCTGTATTTAGCGGGGCCATTTCGCGTCCGCTTAAAACAAAGGAAATTTGAGATGTTCGTATCACTGTATCACTGTATCACCGTATCACCGTATCACCGTATCACTGTATCGCCGTATCATTGTATCACTGTATCACCGTATCTTGGTATCTCCGTATCATTGTATCTTGTAATACGTTATATACCAAGCCAGCCAAAAAGCCGTCTTTTGTTCAGAGCGTGGGAACAGTAACGCCTGATTGGTTTCTGTGTCCGTTGGTACTAAAAAGTCTATAAAATGTTGTGTGAACAACTAAAAATGCCGCGCATCAACTAATGCCGGCCGTCTTCGAAAAACGTTTTTTTTAGCATAATTGTGTAATCTACGAGCATAATTTTTGAACTTTGGCATAATTTGGGCATAATTCGACAAAATTTGGAGCAGTGCTAGCGGCATAATATGCCACTTTTAGGAGCACAATCCGCTCAGGCCTACCGGCATTAGTTGATGCGCGGCATTTTTAGTTGTTCACACAACATTTTATAGACTTTTTAGTACCAACGGACACAGAAACCAATCAGGCGTTACTGTTCCCACGCTCTGAACAAAAGACGGCTTTTTGGCTGGCTTGGTATATAACGTGTTACAAGATACAATGATACGGAGATACCAAGATACGGTGATACAGTGATACGGTGATACAATGTTACGGTGATACAGTGATACGGTGATACAGTGATACAGTGATACGAACATCTCAAATTTCATCTTTTTTAAGCGGACGCGAAATGGCCCCGCTAAATACAGGTTTCTGTATTTAACAGGTTTCTGTATTTAACAATTCCCCAACGAATTTTGTTTTGCAGCAGAGTTATCAATTGACATTGTGTAAAAAATTCAGACAAATCGAATCAATTCTTCTTGAGTTAGAGCTTTTTAAAAACTCTATTTTGGTTGAAAATCGCCCGGGGGGGGGGGGGGGGGGGTACTTACATGAAAAATGGGTATGTATGTGAGGCCAAGAGGCTCAAGCCCTGACCCTGTTTGACCCAATCCGAGCTCCAAAACCCTGATTGCCCCCTTTTTGGGAAAAAAAACCGTGATTGCCCCTTTCTTTAAATTGTTTTCAAAACACGGTCGGATATATATCCTGGCCGGTATACCGCGTACCGGGATTTCATGCAAAATACGGAACATTTCAAGTCGGGACGTGGCATTGGGTAAACAAATCAGCAGATGAAGTACATAGATAAAATTAGCGGCGTCACGATGTATGGGAACCTCAGTGCTTGCATGTGGGCAGGCGATAAAAATGCGGCAACAGAAGGTCTTTTTTTGACATAGTAGCTAAAAAAAATGAACTGCCTAAAAAATACTGAACCCCGACCCTGACTGCACCCAAATTATACTCAAATCCTGACCCTGATCTGCCCAAATCAGGTCAAAACCCTGACCATACCTGCCAAACTGAGCTCAAAACCCTGACCCACCCGGGCGGCACATACATAATACGTCACAAACAGGAGTACCCCCCCCCCCCCGGGGAAATCGAAAGCGTAGAAAATAGCCTAAGATTTCCCGAAAATGCAGTGTTGATTTCCGATCAAAGCTACGCGCCGCATCGAGAATATTTTATAGCCGGTTCTAGTTTTCTTATGACTTGGAAAATGGAAAAGACGAAAGGTCCTTGAGGGACAAAGCCAAAGCGAACACCTATAAATGACAAAGGAAGGGCACAGAACTGATCAAAGGCCTTAAATGCCAGTGACAGCGATTTGCAGGAGACTGAAAGGTCCTCAAACAGCACGGCAAATAGCGAGATCGTGGTGTTGGTTTCAAGCGATTCAGAGTTTTAATATGTTTCCATCTAAGCTTTCTTGGAAACAAATCTTCTCTCGGCTGGTTCCTATCAATTAGATCAATTATTCTTTATGTTCAGATGTGGACCACTCGGCACTCTGTCTGAACTTGTCGGGTTTTGCGAGGCTCGTAGTCGTATGGATTGTTTGGCCTTGTTTTGCTTCTTTCCAAGCTAAGGGCATCCTGCTGGAGCTTACAGATTGTTTTTTAACAGTTTTTGGTATGTGAAAAATTGCTGCCAAAACTTAGATAGATAGATAGATAGATAGATGTGTTTATTGGCACCATATACAAAATTGTACATAGGTCTCAGACCTGCTGAGAAAGCTAACAAACGTAAGGTACAGGTATAGGAGTATATGTGTTAAATGTAGTTATTTTAACTATTATTTTTGCGTTTTTTGAAGCAGTCATGTATATATTTACAAACTTCTTTTTGTAATAATAAAGGCGGATCTATTAGTAAATTAAAAACTACATTTTCGTCTTGATATTTCGGTTTCTGTAAATTTAATTTTATATTCACAACATTGATTGTGTTTTCCCTTAAGTCATTGTAAAGGGGGCATCTCAATACAAAATGTAATTCGTCTTCTACTTCTTGTTTGTCACATTTTTGGCAAATTCGTTCTTCTGGTTTTAGGTAGGGCCTAGAATGTCGACCTTTTTCAATTTCGAGGACGTGGTTACTTATTCTTAGACGAGTTAGAGCTACTCGATGATCAATGTTATGAACATTACAAAGGTATGGCTCAAGCGAATAGTTAATTTTAAAAGTACGATAAGTACGAATTTTATTGCGTTGTCCTTCTTTTCTATCATCGTCGTTGATTTGGCTTAGCCAGCATTGGTAGTCGATATCTTTTAATCTTTGTTTGAATAATTTTTCATAAGGCTTTTGAATTGCTGGGTTGACCGGAGGATCATTCCAGATGTCTCCGAGACCAACCGTACATATGGCAGTTTTCATTTTCTGATACCAATCAGTTTTATTATTACCGTCTCTGCTATCTATATATGTGTCCTGCGATAAACATATACGTTCTGGGTTATTAAGCTTGAGCCAGAACTTATAACTCCTTGTTTTTGCTTCCACCGAAAGAGGATATCTTCCAAGCTCTGCTCGGCAAGCGTTATTAGTTGCACTTTTGCTTACTCCTAGTAGAAGTTTACAGAACTTTGTGTGCACTATTTCTATTGGGTCTCTCTCTGTAGACTTTGTTATGTCTGCCCCCCAGATTTCACTGCCATAGAGAAGAATTGGTTTAATTAGGCAATCAAAGAGGCGTAAAGTCAATTTAATATCCGTTCGGAAATTTTTACCCATGGATTTCTTCAGTTTAAATAAAGCCTTCAGCGCTGTCTTTTTCAGTTCAGTTTTAGCAAGGTTAAAACTACCTATCGTGCTAAACATTAAGCCGAGGTATTTATACGAAGTAACGTTCTCAATTTCATTTCCCCTGTATCTAAACTTATACTTGTTCATCGATTTACCGGTATTGTTGAACACTAAGATCTTTGTTTTTTCTAAGTTAACTTGCATTCCGTTTTCAGCTTGAATTTCAGCCGTCTCCTCCGGTTCGGAGGAACGAACCAGATGAGACGGCTGAAATTCAGGCTAGCCAAAACTACATTTCTGTGGGAAAGTATTTTCCCCCCACTTTTAAAATTTTAAAGGAAATTTGAGATCTTCGTATCACCGTATCACCGTATCGCTGTATCACTGTATCACTGTATCGCTGTATCACTGTATCACTGTATCACGGTATCACTGTATCTTGGTATCTCCGTATCATGTAACACGTTATATACCAAGCCTTTTTGGCTTTTTTCACGTTTAACGCACACTCGTTACGTGAAATTCAGGTATTTGCTTTGGAAAAAATTAGAATCTAAGCAAAATATACCAGCTAATAATTAGGAAAGGCACTATAAAAGCAATAATAGCATTGCTTTTAGCTTTAAAATGTTGAAAATTGCGGCCCCTTTATAGATGCCTGGAAATGCACCCAAAACATGAGGAGCTTTACCCGAGTTAGGATTTTGGCTCCCCACAGCTAAGGGACATACAGTGTCCCTTAAAACAATAGGAGCTGTAATCTGAAACACTGGTATATGGTTTTATAGGAATGTTGTAATTGGAAATGCTGTCACCAGTCGAGAGCGCTAAGTAATTAAAATCTATCAACACGATACTTAATCTTTCAATTTTAGTTTATTTAATGACCAGAACTACACTCAATTTATATATACGATGGTGTTCACGTGGCGTAAAGTTAAAACCATGCTGCGAAAGGTCTAGAAAATGTATGGGATGTTTGCCAGTCGCGGAAAGTTAACTAAAATTTCCATTGTATCGCAATTATACTTTCTCTGTCGATATGAAACTATAGTATTTTACGAACGGCTTTTATGGAATTTGAGCGAATTTTAAAGCGTTTCAGTGAGACCTTAGTACTAGAAATACCTAAAGTATAGGTAACATTTTAAATGATCCGGTGTGGCGCAGTGGTGTTTGGACAATGAATCAGTCATTATACTCCAGCCCGAGCTCCAGCAACACAATAACAATTGCAGTTTAATGTTACGTTTTTGTGCCGATCCGAGTCAGGGTGAAAAATATTCAAAGCCGTTCTGGCGGCATGCGAATGAAACTTTCATTATTTCATAATAACTCTCTAAAAAGGATTTTAAGCAGGAGTCCATTATTAGACTCCTGATTATAATTTATTATAATTATTAAGACGAGTCTAATCTGAGCTAGGCGAGTCTCGTTTAGCAGCTCTAATCACTAACATGCGCCATTGGTTAATTCACTATTCACCAGGCTTTATGAACACTGATTCCCGCTTCAAATCGCATAAAAATTCGTAAATAAATATTTTAATTAAATATCATTTTCCTACCGGCACACAAAGTTGATTGTCATACGTTGGACTTGACTCGACTGTCTGAACTTTCGTGCACGTGAAACCTAGCCGCGTAAAGGTGAAAATCAAAGTCAACCAAATGATGTATTCGGTATCAGTATAAGTTTAACTCGGCTTCAGTCAAGAACAATACATCTTTATAAACGTGTTACTATCTTTCTCATTTGTCAAACTTTAAACACTAATATTGGTATAAATACTGGAACTAAGAAGTACAATGTTACTTTATTTGTTGACCGGATACACACAGCCTTGTTGTCATAATACGAGCGCATCGGAAAACCCGAAAACCCTATAAACAGTTCCCATCTCGCCGAAATCAAAGTCGACCAAATCACACTACCCGATTTACACGACAAACCGGCATTTTGAGCATGTAATTATTTCTGCCCAGGTTCAGCTGTTGAATTCAGGTAACGGATTACCCAAGAAAACAACAAACAAACAGGCAGTCAGGGGGTTTACATGTAATTATTTCTGCCCAGGTTCAGCTGTTGAATTCAGGTAACGGATTACCCAAGAAAACAACAAACAAACAGGCAGTAAGGGGGTTTACATGTAATTATTTCTGCCCAGGTTCATCTGTTGAATTCAGGTAACGGATTACCCAAGAAAACAACAAACAAACAGGCAGTAAGGGGGTTTACATGTAATTATTTCTGCCCAGGTTCATCTGTTGAATTCAGGTAACGGATTACCCAAGAAAACAACAAACAAACAGGCAGTAAGGGGGTTTACATGTAATCATTTCTGCCCAGGTTCATCTGTTGAATTCAGGTAACGGATTACCCAAGAAAACAACAAACAAACAGGCAGTAAGGGGGTTTACATGTAATTATTTCTGCCCAGGTTCATCTGTTGAATTCAGGTAACGGATTACCCAAGAAAACAACAAACAAACAGGCAGTAAGGGGGTTTACATGTAATTATTTCTGCCCAGGTTGATCTGTTGAATTCAGGTAACGGATTACCCAAGAAAACAACAAACAAACAGGCAGTAAGGGGGTTTACATGTAATTATTTCTGCCCAGGTTCATCTGATCTGTTGAATTCAGGTAACGGATTACCCAAGAAAACAACAAACAAACAGGCAGTAAGGGGGTTTACATGTAATTATTTCTGCCCAGGTTCATCTGTTGAATTCAGGTAACGGATTACCCAAGAAAACAACAAACAAACAGGCAGTAAGGGGGTTTACATGTAATTATTTCTGCCCAGGTTCATCTGTTGAATTCAGGTAACGGATTACCCAAGAAAACAACAAACAAACAGGCAGTAAGGGGGTTTACATGTAATTATTTCTGCCCAGGTTCATCTGTTGAATTCAGGTAACGGATTACCCAAGAAAACAACAAACAAACAGGCAGTAAGGGGGTTTACATGTAATTATTTCTGCCCAGGTTCATCTGTTGAATTCAGGTAACGGATTACCCAAGAAAACAACAAACAAACAGGCAGTAAGGGGGTTTACATGTAATTATTTCTGCCCAGGTTCATCTGTTGAATTCAGGTAACGGATTACCCAAGAAAACAACAAACAAACAGGCAGTAAGGGGGTTTACATGTAATTATTTCTGCCCAGGTTCAGCTGTTGAATTCAGGTAACGGATTACCCAAGAAAACAACAAACAAACCGGCCGTAAGGGGGGTTAATTATTTCTGCCCTGGTTCAGCTGTTGAATTCAGGTAACGGATTACCCAAGAAAACAACAAACAAACAGGCAGTAAGGGGGTTTACATGTAATTATTTCTGCCCAGGTTCAGCTGTTGAATTCAGGTAACGGATTACCCAAGAAAACAACAAACAAACAGGCAGTAAGGGGGTTTACATGTAATTATTTCTGCCCAGGTTGATCTGTTGAATTCAGGTAACGGATTACCCAAGAAAACAACAAACAAACAGGCAGTAAGGGGGTTTACATGTAATTATTTCTGCCCAGGTTCAGCTGTTGAATTCAGGTAACGGATTACCCAAGAAAACAACAAACAAACCGGCAGTAAGGGGGGTTAATTATTTCTGCCCAGGTTCAGCTGTTGAATTCAGGTAACGGATTACCCAAGAAAACAACAAACAAACAGGCAGTAAGGGGGTTTACACGTAATTATTTCTGCCCAGGTTCATCTGTTGAATTCAGGTAACGGATTACCCAAGAAAACAACAAACAAACCGGCAGTAAGGGGGGTTAATTATTTCTGCCCAGGTTCAGCTGTTGAATTCAGGTAACGGATTACCCAAGAAAACAACAAACAAACAGGCAGTAAGGGGGTTTACATGTAATTATTTCTGCCCTGGTTCATCTGTTGAATTCAGGTAACGGATTACCCAAGAAAACAACAAACAAACCGGCAGTAAGGGGGGTTAATTATTTCTGCCCAGGTTCAGCTGTTGAATTCAGGTAACGGATTACCCAATAAAACAACAAACAAACAGGCCGTAAGGGGGTTTACATGTAATTATTTCTGCCCAGGTTGATCTGTTGAATTCAGGTAACGGATTACCCAAGAAAACAACAAACAAACAGGCAGTAAGGGGGTTTACATGTAATTATTTCTGCCCAGGTTCAGCTGTTGAATTCAGGTAAAGGATTACCCAAGAAAACAACAAACAAACAGATATTGATCCAAATACCTGATTAATACAAATATTAAAAATTAGGAATCCAAAATTGGGAATTAATTTTATGCATGACATTCATTTATACCTGCTGGCAAGCCAAGAGTAATAAAATAAACAAAATGATCACTTCAGTTTTTGGTCAAAAATAAAAGGTAAAGAGCAAAAATTCAAAATGAATATATTCAAATGCACTTCACAAGGTTATGTTTGTGATATATATGGACTGCAGCTATTGTGGCACGATGTGCTGCCATGCAGTTTACAATCATGAGCGATTATTAGTACCTCCAAACCTGCCCATCCCCTCCCTGCGCATACATGGGGCATTTGACAAAGAACTTTTCTGTCCTGGGGGTGGGGTATTTCCCAGCAAAGAAAAGTTGGGGGGGGGGGGGGGGAGGGGGGTTGGAGAATTGGGTAGAGAGTCAAAATAGCAAATTTTATAAAAGATTTGCACCTTGTTCCAAAGCCTCACGGTGGGGTACGGTATTTGCAATACTCGATTCAAAAATTATGTCAAATAGGCCCTTTGCAGGACCTGTCGATCAAAAACAAATTGGCGCTAGAACAACATGAATGCCAGAAATGGAAAGAGCAAGCCAAATTTATTAAAAAGTCCAAGTTTTAGGTTCAAATCTGTAAAACTGAAGGAATGGCATTTTTTTGAAAACTCTACATGTATAATTTCGCTTAATAATTTTTATTTAACAGAGTTTTTTTTTTTGCTGACTGGCAAGCTGTGCCATGCAAATTGTTTTGATTGACAGGCTAAAAAGGTCACGTGACCAGGTCCAGCAAAGGGCCTATTCTCCACAAATCCCAGGGCAGGTTTGGACTTGATGGACCATTAAAATTATCCTGGTCTATCTTGCTTCCATAAACCAGGCCATACCCAAGAATACCTCCAAGACTACCATCATATGTGTCGCATATCTCCTTAGCATCGTCCAAAGCACGCCGGCAGAGACTACCTAAGTATCGTTTCTTACTGATTGGCCCGATATAAATATAGTGTTGGAATTTGCGATGCTTTGGATTGATCCTTCACTGTTGAAGGCATATTGGGACCGGGAGTAATTGGTGTATCTAACACACTCGTTGCGATAGCTGCTTTTGTCTCCTTTACCTTCTCCCGATAAAACGATAGCTCGTTTTCTAGCACTTGAATGCGACGAGTCTTCGGGGTCACTTTGTATAGGAATCACCGATCACATACCGCGTAAGGTCGAGGGAGTTCACCGCGTCAATGACTTGCTTGAATTCTGATGAGGCCAAAAATCCTTGCTCCAAACAAGACTGTTTCTGCTTTAACAGCCCACAACAGAGTCCAAACAGAGTAATCACGTAGCCCTCTTCGGAGTTTTTTCGATCACAGAACCATTCGATTGGAGCGCATTCGCCATTTTCCCGCCACAAATCAGATACTTTAACTTGGGAAATCTCGCTCGGAAACTGTTCAAAAGCCTTATTCTTCACAAATCTGCCCACTTTAGAGCCACAAAGGCTGTTTGACAGAGCGTACCACTTTTTAAATTTGTCAAGTGAAGTTCCAAAAACCCTTTTAAGTGCCGGAAAGCTCTTGGCATTCGTTTCCTCCATGATCGCATGCGACCATGCATCCTTTGGGCTCGAGGCTTGTCTTGAACACCGACGTGACAATAATACATTTCTGCCTCCAATTTCATCTCTCCACAGGACTTATACGATAGATATTAGGTTTCTTTTTTTTCGAAGATCCGTTCAAGATCTTCGAAACACTTTAAAGTGTTAAACTGTTTATGTTATAAGTGGTGACAACACCGAAACCACAAAATGTCAAAATCGTAATTGGATTTTGTTGACGTCATAGCCTTCACGCTGAGAAATCCTAAGTCGGGTTAAGCTCCTCATGTATAGACAGCCCCCCTTCTATGCTTATTTTTTTCTGTGACCCCCCCTCTCATGCTCTTGAATTTTTGATAACCCCCCCCCCCCCCTCATTCTTGCCAGCCCCCCCCCCCCCCCCCCAGGCATAAATAATGAACGGTCCCTTAGAGTGACTAAACATGGTTCAATATAGCTAACGATGGCTAGACATGGCACATATGCCTCAGCATGGATGTGTCTATCGGGTGTCTATAAGTAGGGACTGCCTACTGTACTGCTGTCAAAAGGGATTATATTTTCTTGACAGCTCCGCCCCACTCCCTAGGGACGCGTGGACTCATTCTTTCTCAGTTTTCGCGGATATTTTTTATTTGAGCAGCAGTGCAGTAGCATGCCTGAAACCGCTAAAAACGTGATTATTGCAGAATTTGAAAATCACCGTTTTGGATAAAAACTGGAACGTTTCGTTCAGTTGTTTATAGGAATAAAACTGGCATTTTCTCTTCCATAACACTGCGCAATAGTTTAGCGCGAATAAAACTGGCGTTTTGCTTTGCGTAATATTTCGCAAATGTATTTATACTCGAGACTGTTATTGCAGTGCAATTGGCCACTTTAGAAACGAAAAAAGGACTGGGTCGAGTTTGTAATGTCAATTTCGTTATAATTTAATAAAAAAATAAACTCCATCACAAGAAAGCTAAGAGCACACCGAAATTAGTAAATTTGATGAGTTTGGTGACGTTTCGTTCGATATTTACCCAGTGGTGAGCTTTCAAAAATCGCAAAAATAAGAGACGTTTGTATGGATCAGTGGAGGGACAAGCGTGAGTTTGTCTCACTAAAAGACATGAACACATGACGCCAGTATTACAACAACTACACTGGCTACCAATCGAGTATAGAATTCAATATAAGGTCATATTATTAACTTTTAAATGCCTTGAAAACAATGCCCCTGCCTATAGTCCATGGGCCAAAACCCAAAAAAATGGAATTTCTTACCGCTCAGAGAGACCAAGGCTATCATACATTTTTGAAAACCTCCACTCCTCTACTTCATTCTTGTACATGATAGCAATGTCAAATGAGCAGCTTTAGTGCTAAAATCACGTGATTAAGTGACGTCATAAGAAATGAACCAGATCGACTGATGAAGACACTACTATCCTGCATATTTTTGAGCTTGTCTTTTTAAACATGCTAAATAGCTACAATAAGATAATATAAGAAAAATCATATAACAAAATACTAATATTGCTTGGTTTCCTTGGCAACCGCTCGTTAAAATTAAACACAACACAAAATCAATGACTTTCCCAATTAATTTGTTAGGTTGTATTTAATATTCATTCCGTACTACTCTATAAATTTTGTCGAGAAGATTCTCAAATTGTCGGGTTTCCTTCCTAATGATAAGAAGTCGGTCTGGCAGCCTACAACCAAATTTGGGTGGTTGTGATACATGATAGAATTGTCTATTCATGTTATTGCTATCCCGCAGATAGAATTCACATTACTCAACAGATTATTGATAATAATCTTTTGCATTCCTTCAGTACAGCCAGAATAGATCAGAATAGTGGCACAATTCTCTTACATGCTTCAGCTCCTAGATGGGCTTTATGTGCTGCTGCTAATGCTTCTGGCTGCATAGCTGCTGGTATGATTACTTTCTCACCTTTGAATAGTATTCCATCATACACCGATATCTGTTCTTTATAGTCCCAAAAGCAAATTAAATTCTCCTCAGTCTGGCTCTTGGATTCAGACCATCCATTTGTCACTGTTCTTCTCATGGCCTGCAAGGTGGGGTCAGTTTCTGTCTGTTCCTGGAGCTCCTTCAATTTGGATTCAGACATTGGGAGTACAACTGCTACTTCCAGCTCTTTGTTAAGTAACTGATCATCTCCAGTCTCTGGGAGATAAGCTCTGCTTTAAGTATCAGCAAGGTTAAAAGCTCTTTGCCCTTTTTGTACTTAACATCAAGATCATATCTCATTAACTTCATCAACATCTTCTGAAGTCTCAGGGGACTTTGGTGTAGGGCTTCTTAACAATTGTTTCTAGGGGTTTGTGGTCAGATTCCACATGTACTTTACGTCCATAGATATAGTCATGGAACTTGGAACACCCAAACACTATTGCTAGAAGTTCTTTATCTATCTGTGCATACCTGATTTGTGTTGGTGTAAGGGCTTTTGATGCATATGCTACCGGTTGGTTGTCCTGAAGTAGAATTGCTCCCATGCCAGTACTGCTACTGTCTACCGATAGTGGTTTTCTGACATCATAGTACTTCAACATTGGAACTTCTGCTAGTGACGTTTTCAGCTTCGTGAACGCAGTACGAAAGACATGCTCGGGCTCCCAACACCAGACCGATTCTTTCTGCAGTAGTTGTCTCAATGGTACAGCTATCGAAGACAGATCTGCAATGAATTTAGCTAGGTATTGTATCATACCAAGGAATCGCTGAAGCGTCTTCAGGTTCCGGTTTCTCCGTAATAGCGCGAACCTTTTCAGGGTCAGGCTGTAACCTTTCCGATGTCAGTTTATGACCATTGTAGGTGAGTGAGTTTACTCTTATCTTGCCCTTTGCTTTGTTTAGCTTTAGACCTACTTGCTGTGTCCTATTTAGCATGTGGATCACCCTTTCATCATGCTTCTGGTCATCTTCTCCCCAAACTAGAATATCATCTACTATTACTGCAACACCTGCTAAACCCTCAAAGGCTTGGTTGATTGCTTTCTGAAATACCTCAGGGGCAGATGAAGTTCCAAATGGTAGGCGGTTGAACTTGTACCTACCAAATGGTGTATTGAAAGTTGTTAAATAGATGGACTGTTCATCCAGTTGAACCTGCCAAAATCCTGCACTGGCATCAAATTTACTTAACACCTTAGCTTGTGATAGTCTTGATACTACATCTTCAATTGTAGGTATTGGATAATGCTCGCGCATAATTGCTCGGTTCAAGTCCTTTGGATCTATACAGACCCTTAACTTGTTAGGCTTGACAGTAGTCACCATAGAAGAAACCCAGTCTGTTGGCTTACTGACTGGTTCTATAACCCCGGTTCCCTGCATACGATCAAGATCTTCTTTGATTCGACTACGCAGAGCAACAGGAACTCGACGTGGTGGGTGCACTAGAGGTTGCAAATCTGGATCTACCTGTATGTGGTGTTTACCAGGAAGAGTTCCTAACCTTGTAAACAGGTCTTCATACTTGTTTAAAATATCACTCTCTGTTAACAGTGCATCAATTCTCTTTATTATCTGTAGCTCTGTACAGGTTTTCAGGCCCAGAAGTGGTGTGACTAACTTGTTTATCAGATAGAAATGTACCTTATGTACTGTTCCTTTATAGAAACAATCAACATATACTTCTCCACAGGTATCAATTCTGTCACCAGAAAAGGAAACTAGTTTTACTTGGCATGGGCCGGTAGATACTCTCTTTTCTGTGATCCCTAGGCTCTCAAAGACACTAAGAGGCAGGACATTGCATTTTGCTCCTGTGTCCAATTTGAATTGAACAGGTTTGCTATTCATGTCTAGCTCTATGTTCCACTCATCTTTACTACTTTGGACTTGATCAACAACATGAATTGGGACATGAATTCAGCTGTTTCAACTGTATACGTCTCTCTGTTCTTAAGCCTACAAACTCGCTCAAAGTGGTTTAACTTTTTGCAGAAATTACATGTCTTACCATGAGCTGGACAACCTCCTTTCTTGTGACTGCCTCCACAGTTCCCACGCTTTCCTCCGTTTTCGAGGGTTTGAGTTTGTCTTGTGTAGCTGGGCGGCCATATGTCTTATTATGTGGCTTGCTGTTGTGACGTTTCTCTCTCTAGGCTATGAAGGGGTCTATGAATCTCAGCAGATTCAGACACGTTTCCTAAGCTCACTGCTTCGGCAAATATCTAGTGCTTTCTGCAGTGTAAGATGAGCCTCTCGAAGCAGTCTCCTCCTGATGTGATCAGACTTGATGCCACACACGATCCTATATCCCTTATGGGGTCGTCATGAAGAGATCCAAACTCGCAATTTTTTGCTTTCACTAGTAGGTCGGTCACATAAGAATCAATGGTCTCGGTTTGCCCTTGAACCCGTGTATTGAAAACATGGCGCTCGTATGTCACGTTCTTCTGTGGCGTACAGTGCTCTTCAAACTTGTTTAATACCACCGTCGGGTCGTCTTTACTTTCGCCTTCACCGAAAGAAAACGTGTTGTAGACTTCTAGGGCTTTGGGCCCGGCTAAATTGAGCAAATAGCAAACTTTCTTTTTGTTTGTCTTCTTCTGTAGGCCAGAGGCGATTATGTTGATTTCAAACTGCTTAAACCTCCTCCAGTTTTCAGCGATATTGCCTTCGAGCAATAGCTTTGGCGGTTTGACGAATCCCTCTGCCATTTTGTCTGTTGTTCGCAGTTTACTCTCACATCCAATGTTGATAAACTCGACAACCACCGTATTTCGAAGTGTTTTGCTCCAATTTCTTCACTAAGTCGCCTTCTAAACGAACTTAAGAGCCACCGCTGCCGCCATGTAGTATGCTAGTCGAGTTATATATTGAAGAGACCACACAGAGACTGTATAAAACGAACATAACAACTTCATGTTCTGAGTGAACTAACTAACATGGCCGATCACCATGTGCTTAATAATTTACATAAAGTCAGTGTGTCTCGTGACCTGATTATGTTACAGGTTCCAGCAAATTCCATGATAAACAGAAAGGAACGTTAATATGACTGAATATCTATACCCTGCACTCCAATATGCAGCCATACATTCTTCCGGTGTACAATACTGCTCAAGACAATGGCTTTCTGGTAACTCAACAACACTGACTAAATGAGAAAGCCAAAAAATAAATAAAATGGCAAGCCAAGACTTCCGGAGTCCCACAAGGGTCAGTCTTGGGCCCATGTTTGTTCTTGCTATACATAAATGACCTGCCTGAAGGCTGAGATTCAACAGTCAGACTTTTTGCAGACGATACAATGATGTACCTATCTATACAATTACAGGATGATGCAAATACTCTCCAAAGTGACTTGTATAAGCTTGAAATGTGGGAAAATAAGTGGCTCATGGAGTTTAATACAGATAAATGCCATGTTCTACGGATCACTCGCAAACAAAACCCGTTCATCTATAATTACATACTGCATGGAAAGATTCTTAAGGCAGTAGATTCAGCAAAGTACCTTGGAGTGACATTCACATTAGATCTTCGTTGGAACATTCACATCTCTAATATTGCAAACAAGGGAAATCAAACATTGGGCTTTCTGAAGAGAAATCTTAAAGTAAATTCGCCATTCCTGAAATCTGTCGCATATAAGAGTCTGGTTCGTCCAACAGTTGAATACTCATCCACAGTCTGGGACCCATATACCCAAGTAAACATCAAGAAAATTGAGATGGTCCAAAGAAGAGCAACGCGCTACACCCTAAACAGATACCACAATACATCAAGTGTATCTGAAATGCTACAAGAACTCGAATGGGAAACCTTAGAACTAAGAAGAAAAAAGAATAGACTGTCTATGCTATATAAGATTCGTAATGATGTAGTTGAGATGGACAAACAGAAGTATTTAACACCAATGGGGAGAACAAGTCGACATCTACATCAATTCTCCTACAAAGTCCCTCCATCACAGACAAACTATCATCAGTTTTCTTTCTTCCCTAAGACCATAAGAGAATGGAATAGCTTACCATCAACTTTAGTCCAGGCTAAATCTATCTCCTCCTTCAAAACAAAGCTTGATCATCACTTCCTGTAAAATTAACTGATGCAGCTCTAATTACTTTTCTTTTTCATTATTATTATTTATTTATTGATCTATTATTGTTATTCTTTGCCAATGACCAACCAACTCGTAAGAATCATCTTAGAGATGGAGACGAGTAAAGGAAGATAGATAATATCGCACATCATCCGAAACCTTTTGTAGCCTGGCCTTTGAATTGTGACCTCGCATACTGATTAGCCGCGTAAAGACTCGGCAAGTGTTTGTGACTCGGCAAGTGTTTTGTGACTCGGCAAGTGTTTTGTGACTCGCCAAGTGTTTTGTAACTCGCCAAGAGTTTTGTGACTCGCAATCACGCAATCACCTCGCTTTAACAGCAAGTTTTGTTGCCCGGGCACTGAAAGGTCGGCACACACGAAGGGACAAGTCCCTGGGACTTATCCCCTCGTCTGAACTAGGAAAATTATTGTCGCCGGGACAAAATTTTGTCCCCGGGACTTGTCCCTTCAAATCAAACTGGTTTGAATTGAGGGGACAAGTCCTGGGGACAAACTGACAAGATTTTTCCTAGTTCACACGAGGAGACTTGTCCCTGGGTCTTGTCCCTTCGTGTGTACGCAACAAGGGATTTGTCCCCGGGAGATGTCCCTGGGACTTGTTCCTTCGTGTGTGCCGACCTGAAGTAGTAGACGCGTTTTCTGTTTCTTGGGCGAATGAAAATAATTGGGTAGTCCCGCCTATTTTCATCATCCCTAGAGTTATTAATCACATTTTTGCCACCGTGTGTAGCTAGGTACCCTTGTGGTACCAAAAATGGCCTTCTGGCCCATGGTTTTCACAGATAGAGGTTTATCGTGTATAGTTTACTAATATATGTGAAATTAGGAGACAATTACCAATGGTAATAACCTCCTGGTGAAATCTCGAATGGTAAAGAGGTGTTTAAATTTGGCCATTACAAGAACGTTTTATTTGGTTTAACTGAATTTCGCTCATGCGTCGTTTTCCCAAGATTCCATAGTA
The DNA here is from genome assembly GCA_030867875.1 of Actinernus sp. WN-2022. NCBI lineage: Eukaryota > Metazoa > Cnidaria > Anthozoa > Actiniaria > Actinernidae > Actinernus > Actinernus sp. WN-2022. Next base: position 27,469,003 of record JAOWCC010001634.1, read on the forward strand.
GAATTGATTGACGCGCATAGAGGCCGATTACTTTGTATAAGTTGTAAGATCTGTAGATGTTTTCAGATCTAGCGCCCACCTGGACGTTTTCTGGGTTATATTTATACGCATTAATCCTTTTATGGGTCCCGATTTGGATCTTTAGATCCTAGCGTCCACCTGGACACTCTAGGGTATATTTTTATGCATTAACTCCTTTATGGCGTACAATGGATCGAGAGGCTCCATTTGGAACCTGACTGGAATTATATTAAAATTATTACTATTTTGGTACTTATAGACGAATTAGCCAGCTCATTTGATTTTGTCAACCTGAGCCACCTGGCATGTAAACCACTTGGTGTTAGTTGACACAAGTCATACCGGATTCACTTGGATTCTTGTTTGAGTAAATTGAAGAAACTACTTAGTTTCTGTAATTATTTATTTATTGTGTTTTACTGGGACCACCTGGTCATTATCGGTTATCTATATAGGCCCACTTGGGCTGTCATCAAGATTGAAGTTCACTGTCATCGGCATCCTCCTTGGCCCACTTGGGTTAGTTCAGTCATGTATATTTTACGAGTTTGACTAATGGTCGCGGGTCGCGTGTCGCGGGTAAAAAGGTGCGGGTGCGGGTAAAAAGGTGCGGGTGCAAGTAAAAAGGTGCGGTAAAGATATGCAATGTATTCGAGAGAGAAAAGAAAAAATTGCGAATTTGAATTTTTTTATGTAGTCGTTCAAATTAAATCTGGTTCATGTTCACACCCTGTCAGGTTGCCATACCGACATCAAACTGTGGGTAAACAGATACAAGGTAATCGATTATCAAAAAGCAAAAATAGCGAATTTGCCGGTGCGGGTGAAGAGATGGAAGGTATTCGATTATCAGCAGGGCATGGCAGCCTAAGGCGAATTTAAAATTTCTTATGTAGTCGTTCTATTTTTGGCAATTAAATCTGGTTCATGTTCACACCTTGTCAGTTTGCCATGCCTACATCAAGGCACCGAAGCCAAAACTGTTCGACTGTATGATTCGCGAGGGACATCGAAAAGTTTTCGACTTGTGACACTAAGTCTATATAATGATATTTTCTAGTTCTTCTATGAATTGATACTAAAACCCGTTGGACGACTGGTGTTTTTTTTAACGGGAGAGCCGGTATGTAGCTTCTTCAACATGTCTTTTGTTCTAAATACGTGTTAACTGAGCTCACATTTCATTACTTGCATTTTCAAGACAGCGTACGTGTTACCCGTTTGTTATCGTGATGGCATCAGATGGAGCAAGATTAGTGGGGTTTCCTTTATTAAGACGGGTAACTTGCTGGATAGACCCTTGCTCGACTCTTATACCTCGAACTTTATACCCGGTTTCACATCTTTTTTCTCGATTTTTTCGATTTTAATTAGGAGTTGCCTGCGGAGGAGGCTATGCTGGATATTTATTTTAGGATTTTCACCCTTTGCCCGTGCATTGCTGTCATTCACAATTTGAACTCATCTAAACTGAAGAGACGGACCATTTGAAAATTGATTTGTGGGGGGGGGGGGGGGGGGGGGGGGGTACCGCAAACGCAAATACCCACCCCCCCCCCCCCAAAAAAAATTTGAGCAAGCCAAGGTGTGAAACTTTGTTCATTAGCTGAAACGTACTTGTCATGTAAAATGTCATGAAATTGTTGTTGTAATGCCAAGCCAATGTTTAGTCTCCAGAACTGACAGGAAACCAGTAAAAAGTAGTAAAATCTCAAAAATTTCGGCTGACAGACTGACAGACCTGAAAAAGGCTGATACTTTCAATAAATAATGTTTAGTCAGTACAAAACCTTCAAAAAAGTTACGGAAATAAGATTACCAGGAAGTAAGCGTACCTGCTCCAAATCGGCACTCAAAGCTCCATCTGACGCCATAACAAATCAGTGAAGGTTCTAGAAGATAAACTATGAGACGAGCTAGAGTCGAACACACGTGCGCTAACTTGAAATGGATCCATGGCAAGCCGCAACCTCAACACTAGTGGATTATTTAGGTATATCAGTTAACACGTATTTAGAACAAAGGACATGTTGAAGAAGCTACACACCGGCTCTCCTGTTAAAAAAAACACCAGTCGTCCAACGGGTTTTAGTATTAATTCATAGAAGAACTAGAAAATATCATTATATAGACTTAATGTCACAAGTCGAAAACTTTTCGATGTCCCTCGCGAATCATACAGTCGAACAGTAACCATTGATTCTTTTGGCTTCGGTGCCTTGATGTCGGCATGACAAACTGACAAGGTGTGAACATGAACCAGATTTAATTGCCAAAAATAGAACGACTACATAAGAAATGTCAAATTCGCCTTAGCCTTAGGGCTGCCATGCTAGTTAAAAACAGCCACCTTTCCCTTTCCTCCTGATAATCAAATACCTTCCATCTTTTCACCTGCACCGGTAAATTAGCTATTTTTGCTTTTTGATAATCGATTACCTTGTATCTGTTTACACACAGTTTGATGTCGGTATGGCAACCTGACAGGGTGTGAACATGAACCAGATTTAATTTGAACGACTACATAAAAAAATTCTAATTCCCAATTTTTCTTTACTCTCTCGAATACATTGCATATCTTTACCCGCACCTTTTTACCCGCACCCGCACCGTCTACCCGCGACACGCGACCCGCGACCATTAGTCAAACTCATATTTTACCTAGGTTACTATTGGCGCCAATTGTTCAGGCGCCTTTCACTACTCGAACCGAAATGGAAGCGTACGAGAATGGCGCCGGATCTGAATACCGGTCTCTAAGTGGTCATATACAGACTACGTTACTATGTATTATAAGTAATTTTCTTATTTTATCTTGCTGTACACACGTTATATTACATGGTATTAGATATTATCACTCAGCTGATGTTGTTTTAAGGATATTCCTGGATTAACTTGGTAACACTGTTTTAGTATCACCGTAATCAACCTTATTAGTATTTTCCACTTTAGTTCATTATCTCATTGTCGACTCGGTATGTTATGGTCTATCATGATTCCAGGGTTCTCAGAATAATTAATTTATTCTTGATACATTTACATTGTTGGAATTTCAAGATTAAGATTTCTTTGGCTTATATATCGCCATTAGAGTATTGTTAAAGTTATATTTATTATTAATATGTCATTCTTGTAAATCTTTACGGCAATTCAAGAGGAGTGTCTGTTCCTGATACTGAGTTATGCTGATAGCAGATTTCTACTGATTTTTATCAATATATGTTTTTAATCTGTACATATATTTATTGTTACGCCCCACGTGGAAACCAGGTTACTGTTTTAGTGGCTATCGTACGGAAATAAAGTTGTATGTATGTATGTATTATTATATCTTTTGATCAGATATCACTTCAGTTGCGACAAGGAAGGAAACTGGCAGATGGATCAGAAGTTGTGCTTCCTTGCCCTAAATTCTAGAGCAGATAATACTGTTTTGTCTTACTGTAGAAACTTTTGTAAGTTTTAAATATTGGTGTAAATCAGTAATAGAGTTAGCTCTTTCCTTCCTGCTACACCTACTACAGTTGCTTTGTATATTTTAAGATTGATTACACAACATGTTTTATGCAATCAACTGGTATATAAGTTAGCAGGATTCGAGCGTAGAAATCCTTGCAATAATTTTCTTGTAAAATCAATCGTGGAAGCTTCAAACCGTATTAACTGCAGAACTATCAAGAAAGCTGAACCTATAAAGGACACTTTGTAAGCGTTACGAGGATAAGTAACTTAAAGGAGAACTGAAGCCTAAAATCAACTTTAGCTCTAAACATAGATTCATACCAATTTATTTTACTGTGTTTGCGTCACTGAAGGAAAGAAAATCTGCAAATCTTTCTCCCAACCGCCGCTTAGTACAGACGGCTCAATTCCAGTAATCTGTGACGTACTATACGGGGAATAAATTAGTTTTGTCATGTTGTTTTCGGTTTTTAATTGATGGACTAACGACTCATAATTGCGCACTATTGTGCTTTCTTTGTGCTGAAGGTGTGGTTGTTTTTTTCTTGGTATGCTTGACGTACCATGGACTTTTATCGCATGGCGGCCATGTTGAGTCCCAGGAGAATAAAAACCTTTGTTTTCGTCCGGTAAACTCGTTCTGAAACCAACCAGTGCGAGGCTACCGGGGGCAAAACTATTGTTTTATCCAAGATGGCCGAATTGCAATAACAGCCCATACGGGGAAAATAAACACTGAATTGAGCCGCCACACAAACTAGCTTTATCAGCGGAGAATTGGCTATTTTTCGACCTTCAAAACTTATTTCCTCTTTTTAGACCTGTACCACAGAGAAATGAAATAGCAGAACTTATTTCTCTTGAATACAAGTTTGTATAGTCGTCGGGTTGATTTAGGGTTCATGATCAGTTCTCCTTTAAAGTGCCTATAACCCCAAATTTGAAGTATTTTTAATAAATTCTTTACATCCTTCTTATCAATAATTCGAAGAGAAAAAAAGGAAAAAAGTAAGAGTTCGACCTTATTTCTGGGGTCAAACATTGTAAAACAACCCGATTTGGGCACCCTGTCCCAAATGGCCGTCAGCTGGAGTCTGGAAGTAGCCTGGGAACGAGACCGGAAAGCAACGTCATAGTAGTGAGAGAAAGCGAACAACCAACAACAAAGACAGTAAAAACAGGGCGAACCGAGCGAATAACTCGATTTGAAATGCCAAACAGATGTGTATTTGGGGGCTGTAGGAATGAGCCAGACTCAAAAAAGGATAGCTCTAACACAAGGTCCCGTTTTTAAGCGATGATCGGCCAGAAGCAAAGAAGAGAAGACGCCAGTGGTTGAGGTTCGTGCGAACAAAGCGAGCGAAGTGGGAACCGACGAAGAACGTTTGTTTGGTTCACTCCAAGCCGGAAGACTTTATAAGATTTTCTTTAGTCCTAGACTCTACGCCAAGACTGAAGTCGGTTGAATATGGAGTTGTTCCTATTCCATCAATCCATGCCATCGAAACCGATTTAAGCCATTCTCCGATTTGGGTAAGTGCTTTTGTATTTAGTTTGCATGGCAATACAGATTTATACAGTAACCTCCTAGTCCTATAGCAGCCGTTGTGTAGCGCTTCCGTTCACTCCATTCCGATCCCCGGAATGGAGTGAAATGGAAGCGCTACAAAACGGCTACTATAGGAGGCTAGCAATACAGTGGAACCTGCATGTATAAAGAAGTTCCTAGGGAAAGGAAGAAAACTTCATTATGACCGGGTTCCACGTACTGAACATTGTTTTCACCACAAGTGTATTAGACTAAGAGAGTGCATGTTATATTGTTATTTAGTATGAGGGAAATAACCGTGAATAAATCAGACAACTTTCTTTAGATGACACCTGCACCTATGGACAGGACACCATGCTTAACAAGCAGCCAAGGGCAGAAGCAACCCAGAAGAGACAACAAAGGATGACTGTTATAGATGTTCCTCCTTCAGCTCCAGGTAATTCAAATTGTTTTGTATAAAATATTTTTTTGCACAAAAGAAACTATTCAAATTCTGAAAATATTCAAACAAAATAGAGTCTGTGCTAATCACACCTTCCGTGTTTGTCCTCCAATAACACCTACATGTAGCTCTTGCTCAAGCAGTGCATATACACCTACATGTATCAAACTGTTGGACATGTCATATAAAGGTATACTGCTCGTTTAGTCTTTCGATCGAGACTAAACAAAATATTAAAATACCAGCTGGAAACGTATAATATTACACTGTAAGTTTGTATTTAAAACGAAACCAGTGCTTTATTTACCATAAACCAATATATATATATACCCATAACTAACTTAATAATAATTGTTATTTTTGTATTTTAGTGCCAGAAGTTCCAGTTCCACTTGCTGCGAGGCCAGAAATTCCAGTTCCACCTGCTGTAAGGCCCACAAAAACCAAGGCAAAACCCCATTGCTCAGTGTGCGAGAAACCTATTAAATTAAAATAAATTAAATTGTTAATCTCTAAATTATATATTGTTTCTTTTTTTGAATTTATTTGTGGAACTCTGTAAACTAGCTTGTAGCTAAGTATGTCCTCCTCATTAAATAAAGTATTGTGTAAACCTATTAAAGAGCATAAAGGTGTTGTTGATTGTCCAAAGAACAACCCTCGTCCCCTTATAAGTACAGAGTGAACCAGAAATGTCTACCAGCTATCTCAGTGATTTGATATTTTATCAATGGACAATCTAGGTAGCAATATATTATACTGTCAACTTCCATAGGCTAATCACTCCTGTGACCAGCTCAGTGAAATCAATTGCCCTATTTCATTGGCATGACATCAAAACAAATAGATGAAAGCCGCCATTCTTATTTTATTGGGAAAATTAGCCAATTTGAAGGAAGGCAATCTATGGCAGAACAGCTTTATTTTGTATGTCTGTTGTTAAAGACGAGTATTTTGACTCCCTAAGATGGCAGCTGTGTCTATCATGTGACACCATAATTAAATAGGGCAATTGAATTTGAGGCTTAAAGGGGCTATGTCACGGTACTATGCATGTATGGAGTCAGTGTTCGATTGGTGGGTTAAAACAGTTCAACCCCCTCCTTCAATGCTGGATTGAAAGTATGTTCATTATTTGACTTGAATAATGTATATTTACACAATTTATTAGTCATTTTTGAATATTTGCTTTGATTTTTACCATCCCACACGTGCACAAGGTTTGTCAGTTCATATGAGAATCTCTGATAATGAGTGTGTCCGGCCCGGACATCTAATGTAATGGTCTCTCACCATGATACAGTTCCTTTAAGGTTAGGCCAGAGCATTGAAAACATGTCAGATTTTACTGTTTTCCAATTTACTACTCAAACATTAAAATTTTAATATTATAATCCTATTTTAAAAATTTGTGTAAAATTATAGAAAGGAACACAGGGTGCGATGCAAGTGCTTTCCAATAGCCCAGGGCTAGTAGTTTCGCTTGTCAGGGTAGTGATTCCTGTTCACAGGTTGCCTGAATGGACATATGGACATACATGTATATGGACATACATGTAGGTTAATAGCCCACATTCGATATATGCTTCACTTCTCACACACAAAGGTTCTGGGGCATAATTAAATTCATTATTGTTATTTCATTAATCACTGCACATTATTCCCCAGAGTTTGTACATGTATTGAATCATTTGTATGTGACCAGTGAAGCCTATATCAAAAGTGGCCAATGGCACTGAAAGTTTGACTGTTCATTGTTGTTCTCCTTAAAGTTTATATAAGTTATGAAGTACTTTCATCTTCTTCAAATCCAGTGAAGGTTTCTTTCCCAGCATTGAATTTTGTCCTGATTGTGTCATATGCACATGCTAGTAGAGGAATTCTATTGTTGCCCAGATAACCGTAGACTAACTGGATGTACTCTCTGTATGAGACAACTCGTAGAAATCTGTAAATAAAGAAGTTTATATGTTAGTACCAATTGTTTGATACAGTTGAAGCCCTTTGTGAAACTGCCCTTGTAGGTGACCAGCTCCCCTCAGAGACCACTTTTGTGCTCTGTAGTAACCAGCCACTCTCATAAGTGACCACCGCGCATACCACCACCTTTGGAATTTTTCTTTGTTTTTAAACTCTTGTAAGTAACCACTCCAGAGACATGATCCCAGACTGTGCAATGAGTCAACTAAATATAAATATGCACTAGCATTTTGCAACAATATTCTTATTACATCTGACATTCAAGCTGTTACAGTAGAGTAGTACAGTATTGTATACTGTGATATCAGTCGCATTATATATGTATCCCCATGGGTGTGGTGTGTGCAAGCTCTCATAAGCGAGCAACTACTCCTGATTCCAGTTCTGACTAGTTATGAGCACCTTTTCCTGATTCCCAGTGTGGTTGCTTACGAGACTCGAGAGCTACTATTTTTAATTAACATGCACGATAGATCAAAATACTCTGATAAACCTTCCACTTTCCTGGTCAGACTAAACATGGAACTGTGTTCATTGATTTCAATTCATACCTTGGTCATTATTGAGCATTATTAATGCTCGCGGACTAGCTCGTTCGAGATACGATACGAAAACCTCGTGAATAAAAACGATATATGATTGTTGCGATTGGAAGGATCACTGGATTCTTTTGGCATCCTGCATTGCTGCAATGCCGGTTTTTTTGGGAGACCACGGCCACGGGAAGCCCATGATTTAGGGCATGAAGGGCTATGATAACTTATTTTAATTTTGGACAGTTTAACTCACCAGCTTTTCCTTGCTTCGAGGCCTTCCACTGAACCGATTCTGGAGGTCTCCATCTGTACTCTTGTAACCCATTCTTCATCGGCGAGTGGCTCATCCGCGCCGTCCGCTCTCTTCGCCGGCAGATTCTTCTGCTTCAAGCTCATAGTTGATAAAATTTAGCTCGGAATTGTCCGATGCACAACTGTCTTCAGATTCGGAGCCTGACGAAGACATTTTGTCAAAAAGTCCAGCAGAAAATTACAGAACTTACGACGCAAATAAGAAAGAACGAACCAAAAGTATATGAGAGAAGCCTTTATCACGTGACATGGCTCCCTACTATGACGTAACTAGTCCCAGACCCCACCAAGTCGCTAAGCTGACGGTAAAAGTTCACGGCTCTCATCTTTGAAAAGCCGTAAAAAAAAGAGAAATGCTTTAAAACCATTAATTTTTTCGGGATGTTGCATAGAATACTTCTAAGTTTGATCTGAAAGCGTAACTTTTTTGGGGTTATAGGCACTTTAATAGACATTAGATTCATATGTATCTGTTGACTTTCTTATGCAGGGCTTTTTCAGCATTTCTGAACTATTGCGGCGACCATATTGACCCATGCCTTAATACCCCTGAGTTGTTCACATTCAGGCGTTCTGTGCTTTATACGGAGATAAAGGTTTAGGGCATAAATAAGTCCGCATCATCTAGGAAAACTCTTCGTTTGGCACTTAAAACAGCCCGAAATAGAAACACAACCGAGACTAGATGTTACTTAAAAGGGAAATACCTGTTTATTGGAAACATGAGTTATTCAGTTGAAACACTACCAGCCTATCTGAAGGAACCAACTTCAAGCAATAGTCAGGCTAGCAAAGTTCGTAGTTTACCGAAATAAAATGTAAGACTTCACATTTAGTTAAATTTTCGTTCACAAGGATGTTAAGTAAAATTGAAATGTATTGAATTTGAATAACAATTGCAACCACTTGTTTACTTAAAGTCGGTGATATGTTGAGACGTAAACTGCACTAATTATCCTCATTTTTTCTAAAAGGAAAAGGATCGTAAACGAGGAGTGAATTCTTCTCTCCAAAATAGGATTCAGTCAATTAGACATAATTGTTCCATTTAACGGCATGCGTTTTTTCACCATACCTTGGAAAATTCCACAGGCACTAATAATAGTAGTACGTTGTTTGTTTAGGTTTTTTTTCTTTTTTTGGTTCTTATTAATTTTCAAGTCACTTATCATTAAAACTAATACCTTTGCCAGCAGTTTGGGAAAACGTTACTTTCTGGGATAATGAATGATTTCAATTTTAGGGTTCTATCACTAAATGTGCGAGGTTTACGAGATTATAAGAAAAGTAGAAAAATGTTTAATTGGATAGTTAAACATAAAGGTGATAGCGGTATCACATTTCTTCAGGAAACTCATAGTACTCCAGACATTGAAACCGACTGGTCACATAGATTTAGAGGCAGTCTAGTAATGTCCCATGGGACGTCAAACCGTAAAGGTACGGCAATACTGTTTGGTTACAAGTTAAACATGAGAAGTATAGACAAGATTATAGATGAAAAAGGTAGATATGTAATTGTGCTTTGTGAAATACAAGGAAGCAATTTCTTAGTGGTTAATGTATATGCACCGAATGACGAAAAGAGCCAAATAATATTATTGAAAGAAATTATCGCCAAAATTAATACCATAGATTATCCGCTGGAAACATCTATTATTTGGGGAGGTGATTTTAATTTTGTTTTTGATCTAGACTTGGAAACCTCAGGTGGTAATCCTGCTCAAACAATATGTTCTATAGAAACTATGGAAACTATTATGTTAGAATTGGATCTCTGTGATATATGGAGATTACGGAACCCATCAGCTAAACGGTTTACTTGGTGCGGACAGCGCAAGGTCGAAGTAGTAAACGAGAGTGTTATCTGCACCGTAGACTGGACTATTTTTTTATATCCGATGAACTCCAGCCTTATGTGGAGGAATGTGATATAATTCCTGCACCCGCTACTGATCACTCCGCCATAACATTAGACATAAAATCAATCCAAAAAGGAAATAAGGGTCCATCCTTTTGGAAATTCAATAACTCCCTCACTGAAAATGCGGACTACGTTATGAAGTTAAAGTTATTAATCAAGGATACTAAAAGTAGTCTAACTAATGAAGGAATTTTAAACCCGCAATCTAGATGGGAGTTAATCAAATACGAGGTGCGAAACTTTACTATGAAATTTTCGAAATCCCTAGCGAGGAAAAGTAGAACGGTTTACCAAAACATTGAATCGGAGATCAACCGTATTGAAAACGTCAATGAGTGGGAAAAGAACGAAAAGATGATTGCAGAGCACGATAAATTGAGCAAAATTCTAGAAGAAAGAAGTAATTACATAACAGAAGGAATTATTATACGTTCTAAAGCAACATGGCACGAATTAGGGGAGAAAAGTACTAAATATTTGTTAACGTTAGAAAAACGTAACAAAGCCAAAACCCACATAAAGAAATTAATTGATAAAGATAATAGAGTGTATACTCAGCCGGAAGACATTTTAAAACAAATTACTAAAACAAAATAAAGATAAGGTTGATAAGGAAAGATCATCGTCGAGATATTTATATCTGAGTAAGGATGGAATTGAAATTGACAAGGTTAAAACTAAACAGATTTATCAGTGGTTAATTAACGTGAAATTTCGATTACCATCTTCTCAGAGACATATATGTAGACGGATCAATCTGATGTCCCCACCGGACTGGGGTGCAGTTTATAGTAGAATATACAAAACTACAAACGATACGTATACGAGATGTTTTCAGTATAAAATATTAAACAACTGCCTCTATCTCAATCGTGATCTTTATCGGTTTAAATTGCTGGAGTCCCCTAGTTGCTCATTTTGTCATTTGTATTCAGAAACGATAGATCATCTATTTGTTGAATGTATAGAATCTAAAAATCTATATTTTGAAATAAGGGACTGGCTGGAAGAGTTTGATATATTTTTACCTGAATCGAATATAATGAATATTATTTTGGGAGTAGAGGCAGAAACACCAATAAATTACATTATTCTGAGTTATAAATTGATATTGTATAAGGCTAGAAAAAGCAAACATATTCCTTCTCTGTCTCTTTTTAAAAACCATTTAAGATATTCTCAGAAAGTCGAACTAAGAGTGGCAAAATCTAAGAACAATATTATCGTGCATGTTCGGAAGTGGGAAAAATTAAATATTGCTTTATTGGATTAAATTAAATTCAATATTGTCGATTATATATACAGCTGGCAAGGGTGTTATGTTATGTTATTATATTTTATTATAGTATTTGCTATTTTTTTCAGGGTTATGGTCGTTGTATGAGTATGTGCAACATATATATGTGTGTTTTTGTATATTGTATAAAATAAAATAAAAAGATGTTTAAAAAAAAAAAAAAAAAAAAAAAAAGTTTATTGTTGGCACGGAATAAAAACAATACAACTGTCATTTTCTCTTCCATAACATTGCACAATAGTTTAGCGCGAATAAAACTGGCGTTTTCTATTGCGTAATATTGCGCAATATTTTAGCGCGAATAAAACTGAACATTTCCCTTGCATAATATTGCGCAGTAGTTTATCCGGATTAAAACTCGTTCTTGCGTAATATTGCGCAAAAGGTTATTGGAATAAAACTGCCGTTTTTCCCCCTTGCGTAATAATGCGCAATAGTTTATTGGGAATAAAACTGGCGTTTGCCCTTGCGTAATATTGCGCGTTAGTTTATCGGGAATAAAATTGACGTTTTCCCTTGCGTAATATTGCGCAATAGTTTATCGGGAATAAAACACGTTTCACTTTCGTAATATTGCGCAATAGTTTAACTGGTTCGCGATACCTGGTTGCGTAATATTGCGCAATAGTTTATTGGGAATACAACTGACGTTTTCTCTTGCGTAATATTGCGCAATAGTTTATTGGGAATAACACTGGCGTTTTCACTTGCGTAATATTGTGCAACAGTTTATTGGGTCAGTTTTCTCTTGCGTAATATTGTGCAATTATTGCGCAACAGTTTATAGGAATAAAACTGCCATTTTCTCTTGCATACTATTGCGCAATAGTTTATCGCGAATACAACTGTCGTTTTCTCTTGCGTAACATTGCGCAACAGTTTAGCGCGAATTAAACTGGCGTTGTTCCTTGCGTAATATTGCGCAATAGTTTATTGGGAAGAAAACTGGCGTTATCCCTTGCGTAATATTGCTCAATTGTTTATTGGGAAGAAAACTGGCGTTTTCTCTTACGTAATATTGCGCAATATTTTAGTGTAATATTTCGCAATAGTTTTTTTGGGAATCACTGGCGTTTTCTCTTGCGTAACATTGCGCAATAGTTTAGCGCGAATTAAACAGACGTTGTTCCTTGCATAATATTGCGCAATAGTTTATTGGGAATAAAACTGGCGTTTTCTCTTGCGTAACATTGCGCAATAGTTTAGCGCAAATAAAACTGGCGTTTTCCCTTGCGTAATATTGCTCAATAGTTTATCGGGACTAAAACTGGCATTTTCTCTTGCGTACTTTTGCGCAATAATTTATTCATACTAAAACTGGCGTTTTTTCTTGCATAATATTGCGCAATAGTTTATCTGGTATAAACTGACGGTTTCTCTTTCGCTTTGCCTCTCACCTCTGTGGCCCAGGTTCGATTCCCGGACGCGGCGCCATATGCGAGTTCAGTTTGTTGGTATCTCGCCCTTGCTCCGAGGATTTTTCTCCGAGTTCTCCGGTTTTCCTCCCTCCGCAAGAACCAACACGCTAAATTCCAATTCGATATGTGGATTAGCCTGGCTTTGATCAGCCCCCATGGTTGTTTCAGGTCTCGTTAGAAATTCAGAGTTTTTTTTTTCTTGCGCAATAATTAAAGGAAGCTAAATGATCGCTTTCTGTTATGACAGGGCAAAGAAAGATACTTCACTGTTATGACTATTGGACATTTTATTACATTTCTCGTTCAACTGGCATGTAACAACCACTGTGTGCATTTTTGTAAACGAGGATGCAAAGAGAAGATTTAATACCATGACAGGAAAGAGTTAGTTAGATTACCAAGTTTCAAAACAATCACTTGTTTTCATTTTAGAGTCAACAGCAGCCAAAGTTCGTAAAAAATACAGTCGAATGTATGTTGGAGGGCAAAAGATTGCTTTCCAATGAAACTCATACATTTTTCTGCAATTGGTACGAACTTTCTGCCTCTTTAATTAATCTTCGACAAAATAATCGATTCCTTTGAAATTTAGTAATCTAGCTAATTTTCAGGTGTTCTTCCAGTCTTGAAAATAGTTTTTCTCTTCGCTGAATTTATAAAAAGGCATGAAGCTGATAATAGAGAATTTAAACTAAGACATCTCACTAAAAATGTTCGGATGTTCTTACAAACAGACCATAGAATAATGAATAAGCTACACATTCAGCGGATTCATTTTTACATCCAGTTGTCCAGTTGTTGGATGCCAAAGTGCAAAACGTTAGGGAACACAGATAAAAGCTTTACATCGATAAATTTTACCAAACATTGTCACGAATTCCAACAACAATGCAAGGCCAGGAAATTCGGTTGCCAGTACGTTTGTTACATAGAACGAAAATATCGTAACAACAACACATGTCACACGAGACAAAACTGAGCAATTATGAATAAATGATATGTTATGAATTTGCAATTGAATGATATAACTGAATATCAGTCACGGTGATGTTGATCTAAGTGATTTTATATGACAATGCATTATATGTATTGGAATTGTTTATTTTATACGGTCATAAGAATGTAAAGATCTATGCAAAAATAACTACTGTAATAACAGCAAATATTAATGTCCCGCAGCATTGAACATTCCACACAAGTGACTTTTCTGTGTGGCGGCCAATTTCAACTGGTCCCAAAAGTGTCATCGTGAGTGGCACAGCGGGAAAATCATACAAGCATGCGCAGCTCTCATCAAATAAACCGTTGAAAAGATTACTGTTCAATTTTGCTATTGAAAGATAAGACGGATACTAGAAACTTACGCTTTTCTTTGCAAGGAAGGGGAAATGGTATTGTACTTAGCTGTCTACAACAGTTCATGCATTCCGCCTTGATATTATTCACTAAAAGGTTTCATTAAGTAATAGTCCAGCTAAGAACTAGGCAGTCCAACGGCAAGGAATGTAAAAAGGTGTTAATTTCCTATTCTTATTTCTCGTAATTTCATTGGTTGATACTCATATATTCAATAGAAACCCATCGAAATAACGCATTTTCGTTCGATAATTTTGGAGGGTTGAATTTATTTTTGATCAAATTAACTATGGTTTAATTTCTAAGAATATCGTATGTGGGGAAAGTTCTCAAATTTGCGATTGAAAAATCTTTAGTTTTCTCCATTTCCGTTTGGCTGGACGGTAGTTGCTTTGAGTTTTCACAGCAAAAATGGCCAAGAGCATAACAAATAGTTTATTTTCTGGGTGTAATTTCTATTGTGGACATCTCATACAGCACTTAGGCATATTCAAGCAAAATCGTATGTGGAATATGCTCATTGCCGCAAGCCTATTGTTCTTTGCCTAGTTCTTACGCGGTCCATTACTTAAGTGAACTGTTCTTACTTTTCATAAACGATCTTCCTAGCTGTTTGTCTAATTCAACCCCTAGGATGTATGCTGATGATACTAGCCTTACATTTTCTAATAACAACATCAGTGAACTTAACTCAGCAATGAATTACGATTTACAGTGTATTCATGAATGGCTTAATTGTAACAAATTGGCATTAAATATTACCAAAACCGAGTTCATGCTTATTAGATCCAGGCAGAAACTGACTAATATTTCCCAAACTCCAACTCCTGTCATCAATAACATTCCAATAAAACAAGTTCAGTCAAGCAAATCGCTGGGAGTTAATATCGACGAAAATTTGAAATGGAATAATCATATCGATGTTATATCCAAAAAAATTGCTTCCGGCATTGGAGCTATTAAACGAATAAAACCATATGTACCATACGGTATTCTTCTAACTATTTACACCGCCCTAGTCCAACCACACTTTGACTACTGTAGCCAAGTGTGGGGAAATTGTAACAAAGGACTAAGTGAAAAACTACAAAAACTTCAGAATCGTGCTGCACGTGTCTTGTTAAACGCTCCATTCGACTCCAATGCAGAACATTTATTTAAAACACTGGAATGGAAAAATTTAAAAAATCAACGTTTATCTTCTTTAGCCACAATGGTCTTCAAATCTCTGAATCAGCTAGCTCCCGAATATCTCTGTTCGAAGTTCATTCCTAGGACTGAACTTACAAATTATGCCCTAAGGGATATATCTTATAAACTCGCTGTCCCACACCCCCGCACCAACTATTGCAAACGCAGCTTTAGCTACCGCGGTGCGGTCTTATGGAACAGCTTGCCTTTCGAATTACGTGCACAGAAATCCCTAAATGTATTTAAATCCAAGCTAAGTTGTCACGATTTTGCAGGATTTCACTGTTAGTTAAAATAACAACACGGCGCTCATGGAAAGCAGGCTTCTTTATTTATTATTCTTTGTATTTTAGCATTTTTAACAATTGTAATTAAACATTTCTACATATTAGTAGATCATATATTTTAATTAACTTGTAAGATAGATTAGTATAGCATTAATAGCATATTTTAATATTTGTATATGACCTGATCGAGCACACCGTGTATAAATAAAGTTGACTTGACTTGACTTGACTCATGATTTTTTCGCGCATGCTCATAATTTTGACCGCAGTGTGCTTTAGTGGACGTTCACTACATTTAGGTGCTTAATCGACTCAACATAAGAACTTGGCCAAATCAACTTAGCTAATCACTGTAGCTAGTTCCGGCCATGCTCACAGAAAATAAAGCCACTTTAAAACTGCGTCGAGGAGCCTACAATTCTGTCGAATGCGAAGATCTAAAACATAAAAAAACATGCAGATGACATGAGTATATAAAATGTGGAATCACTACTTAACAAGAAAACTATTGTTGGAAGCTAGAGGTCTAAGGATGGATGGAGGGGTTGGAGGAGAAATACGATTTCGTAGGTTAACCAAATTTCTAGCACCCTCCCCCCATTGTTAAAACATTTCCCCCCAAAAAACAATAATTCAAATATCAGAAGCCCTTTTCTCCAAGTCATTCTTTTCAGGACGCTCAATTTGTTTCTCCATCCTCTCTTCTAATATCAATAATGACCGGCATACGTTCGAATGGAAAAATACGAAGTTATCAGCAGTATCCCAATCTATATAGAACAAAGTTGCTCACTAATAGATTGTTATCTCGTGGATAATCGTGCGTAACCTTCTCCGCAGGCAAAGTCTAGAGTCTAGAGAGTTTTAGTTCGAGATTCTGGGAACGAGGATGAGAAAAAAGACGGAAGAGGAAGGACAAAAGGGACCTTCTTTTCTCGCCCTCAGTTCCCCGCGTACTTTTTTGTTCACAGGGAGATATACAGTGACCGAGAGACTTATTAGAGTAGTCTCTCCTCGGAGATATTAGCTTATTCTGTAAATACGGGTATAAATAAAGGCTATCTAAGTATGTAGGCGGAGGAGGCCAAATAGGCTTTTGCAGGAAACAGTTACGTGTTGATATAATACTTCATTAACGAATGAATTGAGCTCGTGATCCCCATGGGAAAGGCGTTGCCATGGATGCTGGAGGGCAAGCTATCTTTAGAAACGCTGTTTTAGAAAGATCGACAATCGACTGGAGGTCAAATAGCATTTATAAACAGGTTTTACCAATAACACTACCGATCTCGTACACGTGCCTTTAAATATATGATTTAAGATTGTTTTGCCCTTTCAACTTCAGTACAACCACGTGATTGCATTCCTGCAAAAGGCCCATCGTGAGCACTTGCGTAAACTCTTCTGCCCCTATAGCAACCAACCAAATTGTAGTATTCGATACCTCTTGGGTAATCACTGAGTTGTTATGTAATCAATATATGTTATATACAGCTCACTGAAAGAATTAGAACAATCTCCTCTAATCTGAATCGAACAAGCTCGCCGGTCAAAAAGTATTTACTATAGTATTTGGAAGTCTAGCAAGCATCACGTTCAGTGACTGAACTTCAGGATTTAATTTGATGTCTTGAAAAACAATCAGAATGTTCCATTCGCGTCACGAACCGGCAAACCTTCAGTTACAATAAGTATGTATAGACACTGTATACCTATTTAATAAATATTTTATCCGATCAAAGGGAACAAACAACAAGCCAAAACCAAAAAAGATATCGGTACTTTGTTCTCGTGATAATTTTTTTAATTCAGATGTGGTCAGTGTGTCTTATAGGTAATTAGACCACATTTTGTATTCTAGTAGTAGGGTACGCCATTTTGTAAACTAGTGTAGTATAATAGAAACAATATAATCCAGTTTCTTTAATCACACATATCATCATAATTGTAAGACATTTGACATTATTTTTAGCTATTGTTATAAAATTGTAAACTAATCGTGATTCACTTTTAAGTGCGAAGATTATGTAATAAAACGGCATATTTGATTTTTAATTATTAATATTGTATTTTGAGAGATAAATCAAAATCAAAAATAATTGCATTCATCACAACCAGAAGCCTTTTCGTCCTTGATTTCCCTCATCGTCCTTTGCTGCATGTTGCTTATTGTCAGGCAACCTTCTTTAACGTAGGTTTACACAGTTTGGAAGATTAAATAATATATACGAACCATCATGCTCTGCGCGCTGTGGCCGCCATTTTGTCACAGTTGAAAAGTCGGTTTTGCACGAGTTGTCTTTCAATCTTTTGCAAATCGTTACAGTCTTGTTGTTTTGTGTGATAGCTTCAACTTGAATCTGTTTTTGGAAAGTTTCTTTTGTAGTTTTCCTGTTTAGTTTGAGTTTCACGAAGCGGAAATAAACAAAACAATTGGGACGAAAGTATGCCCACCTTATACTGCTCCATGAATACTGTCGATGAAGTGGTCACAGACTCCACTTGTAATACAGAACCAATGTACTCCGGACCCAACTCCATAACAATAGTCTGGGACTCAAACTGGGGCGGTAGTGGGACTGGGGGTGGAGGAGGTACATTATCCCCATCTTCGGTGACATTGATTAGGATCAAGTTACTGGAGCTTGATCCCGCGCCTGCTGGTGGTGGGGGACTTGTTGAAAAAAGAAAATGATAACTGTTACACATTTTTGTCATCACAAAATTATAGATCATAGATCTGCTGGAAAAGAGTCTAGTTTTAGGTACCGTCAGGAGCCGATGGTACCGCCGTAGAATCCCATGTACATTGCCCCTGTAGGTATAATCATTCTGTCGTGTATAATCCCTATATTTCGACTCCGTGCCCATGTGTAATTAATTCCCCCTTCCAAAACAGAATATACCAGTTTCGTGTTTTAAATTACCACTGCACGCGATGACTGCAGGCGCATGTGCTCAGTCTTAGTCTCATTCTGAAGTAAAAGGCTGGAATCAATGTTTGATTGGTAGCTGTTAATTGGCTTCAAACAGTTAAAATCCCCTCCCTTAATGCTTGATTGTTTTCATCTATCCTACATGTGTGCTAGGGTCCTTAGTTGCCTGAAATACAGCCGCCTCCTCAGCTCGTTCCAGGGTCCATTCCACGAGGGAGACGTCTGAATTCAATTCGCTATTATCGCACTTCGGCCATCTTGGATTGAAAGCGAGGCTACCGGGTTGTCGGTACGTAGAGCTTACTATTTGCTCTGTTGCTGGTCGCGAGTTTGGATGAAAAAGCTACTTCATCTCCACTTCTGTAATTCCAATTGTACAAATAATAGCCAGAAAAGAAGATCTAGGGATCCTTTTCACATATTTGCCTCCAATTAACAGATCAGAAAGTGATGGAATTTGAAAATACGCGGAAATGTCGGCCCACACTACAGGCTTCGATAAATATCCAGAGTGAATAAAAAAACAGCTGATTATAAATACTTCTTCGCTTAAATAAGTGTGACAGATTCCCTCAGACTCACAGATAGCACAAAATAAACATTTTCTACAGGTAAAATCAAAAGAGAGAAACCTCAATGCAGAATACCCTGCCACTTCAAATCATCACTTGAAAACCTGTGAAAAATCCTTCATAATTTATAGCTCGGGTGTACTCGTTCTACGAATGATTTGGATTGGAAATGGTTAGGTTTTTGGCAAATTTTGGGGTAGGTTTTTAGGAGGTTTGTATGAGGATTTCAGAAATGGCTGATAACATTGCATTGGTACTGTAACTATATCATATATACATAATGGCTCCTGATACATATACCATTATATATGTATAGTGTATGCTTGTATGTAATTAAAATGATATAATAACAGTAACTGGTTTCAGTAACTGACTTGCAATGTTGGGCCATTATCAACAAATGGCTACTCGGAAATCGTAGAGAATATTTGACCATGTACAATGATGATGGAAATGTTACTGGTGATGATATTAATGCAAAACAATATTGATGTTGATGACAGTGCTAATAATGGCAATAAAAAATGAAACAATGACTACCAAAAAAATAACCTGACTTTAGTTTTCAAACTTTGTACAATTAGTTTAATTTCCATAATATATAATTGAAGTGAATATTAATAATTCTATTAATATGAATCTAGATGTTCAGAATCAGCTGATCAGGTTGGAGTCTGGCAGGGTACAGCCTATTTTTAGGTCAGCAATACTATAAAATTATCATCATTATTAATATTATTATTATTATTATTATTAAAGGCAATAGATTAGGCCTTGTATGTCTCGGTAGACCAATTATCTTGTGCTTAATGGGAGTAGCCATACTAGCAATATACAATCCAGCTTTTGTATCACTATTAATATTATATTTCAATCATGTAAATAAATTGTAATATATTAAAATATATTTTAAAATTTTGTAATAATAATTTTTATTATGTTAATAAATACTGCCAGACCCTAACACTGTCTCGGTTGTCTGTTTTGGTATATTACAACATTTTGTACAATTATATACTTCTGCTATAATCATTGCATGCAACTATGTTTTTTTAGAACCTACATGTAGCTAGCTGGATGGGTACTCAAGCATCATTTACATCCTTTTTATCAATTTATAAAAAATAAATTATTTCTTTACCAAGCCAAGCCACAGAAATTATGGAGGATAGCTTGATTTCAATTTATTTGCAGATAGAGAAGATTTTTTAACCTGTTTAATAAAATCGAATAGACCTAACAGTCAGGTTACTGGTAAGTAACATCAGTCTAAACTCCAAAATATTATTATTATTATTATTATTATTATAAGTAATAGCATGGCATAAGGGAAATTAGTTATCAAATTTCCCCCAAGAGCCGAGGGAGGATTTGTGGCTGAGGGGGATAAGGAAGAATTTGCATAAATCCTCCCAAGGCTTTTTTATTCTTATTGTTTGTTATTATGCTTGATTCAGCACCATTGGTTGAACTGGACCCTGCATGGCTTCCCTTGGGGATAAGTGTGTTGTTTCAGTGTGAAGAATAATTAAAATGTCAAGTAAAATGTAAACATGAAATGTAATATGTGAAGGAGCATGCATGCATGGAGTTTAATCATGTCATGTTTGTGGTTTTAAAGTGCCTATGAAGCTTATTATTTTATTTTAGATATAAATTCTACATCAAGTGAATAGAAGAATGGTACAATATATATTGCTTTGAATGCTGTGCCGCTAAGTTAAGGAGGTTTTAATATCCAAAATGCTAATTACATGACGTCAGGGGAGGCATCAATTATTATACAATTTTTTTGTTACAATTAAACAATTTTTTCAAATTATCAGTGTTATACCCGTGGTTGAAATAAAATGATTTTAGAAATTTGTTTTCCTTTATAAGTAGAAACGCCCATTCACAACCACTAAGAAGTGATTGCAGATACCTCCCCTGACGTCATGTAATTAGCATTTTGGATATTAAAACCTCCTTAACTCAGCAGCACAGCATTCAAAGCAAAATATATTTTACCATTATATTATTCACTTGATTTAGAATTGATCTTATGATATCTAAAATAAAATAAATATTGTTCATAGGCACTTTAAGTATAATTATCTCATGTATGGAAGAAGCATGTTTGACAAATGAAGAGAATATCTTTCTTGAGCCATAAAATAGGTAGGGTTGACAGGCATTGCACACTGCTCAAGGAACTAATTTTTTTAATGACCTGCCATTACCCTCATCAACGTGCATGCCCTTCTAATTTTCATTCTTGCATGTCAATGAGGGAAAATTAGAACAAGTATACATGCTGATGAGGGAATTTAGAGTTTAAATGTCCCTGAACAAACAAAGAAAACTGAGGTGATCATGGTATTACTAAGAAATCACACATGAAAATCCCAGATTAACTGGAAAGACTCTTAGCGACAAATAGCAGGAAGTGCCTGTTTCTATGTATAAGTTCCTAAAAAACTAATAATAAACCTTCATTTCATACCAGAAATTTTAGTGATAAATATGATTTCATAACACCCATGACCATTCTAATAAAAGCTCCCAAAATATTTCACTTTGATTCAGTACAAATACATATATATTTTACACAAAATTTGTTATTCACACATTAAAATTTTCGTATGGATGATCATGACACTTTTTCAAAATTAGTGCCAATTTATTATTAGTGGTGTGCAAAGTCTTATTCGTAAAATGAAAAATAATAATAAAATAATAAATGGTTTATTTTACGTCGAAGATACAGGAAGCCGTTACCGGGTCTCCCAAGCCAGAGCCAGAGGCTTATGTATTCAAAAAGGGGTAATTTTCCTCTCGGAAGCTTCGTAGAAGGGTGTACATGTAAACAATTCAGAATGATATAAAACTTGACATGAAGTCAGAGACGGATAATATGCTTTTGGATGTTTGTATTTGACGTGGATGATTGACAATGTGACGTCACGGCATACGCCTGAATTTCGCGCCAAACTGAGGAATAAGAAAATATGGTCCTTTTTAAACAAGATAGAAAACCATGATATTATCGAGTTAAACACAAACCGAAAATTTGATTTGATTTGCATAAAGGAACTAAAATAGGTTTTGAATCTCACGCCAGCTTTCGCCGGAAATTAAGGAATTTAATTGTTCGATTGCCATATAAAGTCAAACTTTAGGGGTATAATAAAGGAAAAACGTGTAAAAGATTTGAAGTTGAACAATTATAAAATTTGTAGTGACTATATAGTTAACTATTCTATGACGTCACGGATAGACGTAATAATACGTCTCAGTTACATCAGTCATTATGACATCAGCGGAAACTTAATACCCCATGTTGTAAGACATGTAAGACCTACAAATCTGTTTTCATTTTCAGTTCACTTTGTATCCATCAGATTTTCCTAAAGGGGCTGCTATGTCATGGTACTGCGCATGTATCGAGGAATCGCTCGTTTAGTGGCTGTTAATTGGATACAAGCAGTTCAACTTCCTTCCCTCAATGCTTGATTGAAAGGAATTTCAATATTTTCCCTGGAGACCGTTTATATATACTGTTTGTTAGTGATTTTTGCATATTTGCTTTCATTTTAAGCATCCCACATGGCCGAGAGGTTCGCCGTTAGTTCATATCAAAAATCGGTGGAAATAGCTCTTTCCGGCCCGGAAAAAACGAATGTAAAGTCTTACCGTGACACAGTCCCTTTAAACATGTTGATCGGTAAATACCCCAAAACTTTGACCATATTTGGTAAAACACTGTCACATTTTATAAAGTATTTCGCTTTCGCGAGAAATTATAATCAGCCATAACTTTTTCCATTTTATCATATTCAAGTCTAGTTGTCGCTGAACATCTTCACTAAGAAGGTAGAGCACTGAAAATATTTTCTAAATCCAATTTAAAATCCTAAATTCTCGCGGTTACAGTGACGTCACCTTGTCACTCACTACGTTTGAGATTCCCTTGTCTTGAACTATCCTACTAAATTTCAAGTTATTTGCATTTTAGTCTAAATTTATTGCGTAGAGGGAGGAAAATGGACCTTCTGCCATCGTGTTATGAATATTTAACTTCAGAACGAGACTAACACTAAGGAAATGCGTCTGTAGTCATCGCATCCAGCGGTAATTTTCGAATACGAAACTGGTATATTAAGTAACTTGCAAAAAAATTAAGCCTTATTGACAAACATATATCTGTCATAAACGTTTTTATTTTTCATTCACTAAATCTCTTGAAATTATTCTTTGAAGTTTTTTCAATGGGCTCCTGTTTTTTTATATGCATTGGGTAGTTTTGTCGTACTGTAGTGTTGGTTGTCGAGCCAAACTTCAAATGACGAGTTTACGTATAACTATGTAGCCATATTACTCGGATATATTAACTTATTTATTTAGATAACCTATAAAATAGATGAAGTCTATGTGTGTATGCATGTATGTACAAAATAAACTGCAATGTCTCATTGTAGACTTCCTGTGCGTGGATTAATCTCTCAACTAACAACGGCATACCCCACATGTTATGCATGCCGTGGGTACAAATAACTCAATAAGAAATGATGAAGAAATGGTCAACGTGCAGCGGCTATCTTCTTGATGAGAGAGTGCACAAAAGCACATATTCAATGGCATTTTAGCCAATCAGAGCGCGTGTGTTGACGTAATTAGGTTACAAATCCCAGCTTGCACTATTACGCCAGTTGAATATAACTACCAGAATCCTTTAAGAATACCATGCAAGACAATATTCTAAATTAGAGGAACAAAAGAATCAGCACAAAGGGTGGTTGAAGTCAGCTGATGGAATAGTGCAAACCGCCTATTTGATTCATACTCCATTGAGTATAGCGGGATAAAACTCATTTAACAAACAGGACATGGTTTTTTCTGTACTCTCATTACAATACGATTGGAGCTGTATGACAAGAAAGAGGAGTACAGAAATCACGAGCCGTGTATGATTTAATATCTCCTCTTTTCTGTCATACAAAGACGGTATTGTAAGATAGTCAACAAAGTATTTAGTCCTCTATCAATTTTTTCTTTTACAAAATCGCTAAAGTCCAGTTCATATGTGGCTTTTTTTTTTTATTTCTTATAGAAACATGGATATGACGTCATTTCCATGAACTATGATCTCACAAACCAATCAGAGCGAACGTTATAAGATATAACGTAATCTGCGTGATCTACACAGTTACACCAATCAGAGTGCTATAAGTTATACATAACGTCCAGTAATAGATACTTACGTTGACTGAAGTGGAAGCAGAAGAAAGAACAACGAAAGCACAATGCAGCAAGCAAATACCGCAATAAATATCCCTGTTATGAAGAAAAACAGTTACTATTGTTACTCAAGAAATATAACCGTATGACAGAAACATAAATTGTCAAATACTGATATAGTATATTTTACGTCGAGATACAGGGAACCGTTAGAGGGTCTTCCAAGTCAGTGGAACGAATTGGAATTTACGTGTTTTTTTTGTGGAGAGAGGGAAACCGGAGAACCCGCAGCAAGGGCGAGATACCAACAAACTCAGGTCACATGTGGTGCCGCGATACCAACAAACTCAGCTCACATGTGGTGCCGCGATACCAACAAACTCAGCTCACATGTGGTGCCGCGATACCAACAAACCCAGCTCACATGTGGTGCCGCGATACCAACAAACTCAGCTCACATGTGGTGCCGCGATACCAACAAACCCAGCTCACATGTGGTGCCGCGATACCAACAAACTCAGCTCACATGTGGTGCCACGATACCAACAAACCCAGCTCACATGTGGTGCCGCGATACCAACAAACTCAGCTCACATGTGGTGCCGCGATACCAACAAACCCAGCTCACATGTGGTGCCGCGATACCAACAAACTCAGCTCACATGTGGCGCCGCGATTGGGAATCTCACCCAGGCCATAGAGATGAGAGGCGTTTAACTTATTTAACTAATTTCCTTAACGTTAATACTGAATATTGAACTACTTTTTGCATTGATAACTATCAAATCAATCTTATTACACTAATTTTATTTTAGTATGTATCAGGTAAAACGGTAGGCAAGCCTTGGGCCGTTAGGAAACTGATTTTCTATATTTTGTTTGCGTTCTCCCAACATATGCCGAGTGTTTATATAAGAGAACAAAGACTTGGAAAGTCTCGGGCACGCAAAACACTTGAAAACCCCGAGACTAATCCATCTTACCGCTCACCCGCTATATAAGGGGTGGCGAATGGTGTCAAGTAGAACGGAGAGTCTCGCAAAAAGTAGGTAAAGTCTCGAAATCTCGCATTTTATAGGTCGGGTCTCGGAGTCTCAATTTTTAATTTACTATCCCCGTCTCGGAGTCTCGCATTGTTTAGGAAAGGGTCTCAGAGTATCGGATGTTTTTGGAGAGGGTCTCGGAGTCTCTGAGTTTTTTTTGGAGAGGGTCTCGGTCGCGCCTTTTTTACTCATTTTATTAGCTTTTATTGGAGTTACGGTTTTTTCGCGGCCTCTGTATATGTTTTATAAGGTACGATTTTAAAATCTCAAAGTCTCGCTCGGATTTTAAAATCGCTTTAAAGTCTCAGGCTTATATAGCTAGTGAGAGGAAGGACAATATGCCTCTGAACGGAGGCTAGTAAGTGTTCTCACCTCCTATCAGCGTGCTCCCCTGCATCCCAATGATGGGGTCCGGTCCAGCACCAACTTGTACATCGGTGACGAGTGGCATAAACACCGACGTGTCTATCACAAATAATTAACACATGACATGACACAAACTAATGAATTTAATAATTATCCCTTCTACGTCATGTAGTTCGATTCTGTAAATTTCCATCAGTTGCTATTTTAATGTGTCGATGTGCATCATAGAAAAGTGCGAGTCTGGTTTGTTTTGAAGTGCCATGGACTATTATCATACTTTAGCTTATTTGCACATTTCTTAAAGTTACAAGTGAAAAAAAAAAGAGAAAAAACACAAATAACTTTAGAGGAAGAAGATGACATTGTGCGCAGTAGTTAATTAGCACAGAGCTTTCGTGTTAACCACAAAGAAAATTAATTAAATAAATATTTTTTTGCACAACAATCATATAACTTATTGTATATGGACAGACACGATATTAAAGATAAAAAAAGGAATATTATATTTGATTGTCTAGGAGGTAACGTTTAAAATATTCCAAGAAAGTGCAAAACGCAGCAAGGCAAAATCAAAAAGGTTGTCTAGATTTTGCGCTCGTAATTAATTTATTCAGATGTGCAACCATGTCTATAGGTTTTATCATGCGGCGACCATTTTGTTTAGAAACAATTTACTCTTTTATTTCACCTGGTGGCCATCTTGGATTCAAAGCGAGGCAATCCTTTGATTTGGCTAGGTTAGTTTCGCATTGAGGGATATCAGAACGAGTTTAGCCTAGCTAGCAAACACAAAGGGTTGTCTCGCTTTGTATCCAAGATGGCCACCAGGTGAAAAGAGTGAATAGATTTTATCCCTTCAGCCTCATACCGGAGCAGTTTAAGAACGAGTTTACTGAACGAAAACAAAGCTTTTCATTCTCCTGGGACTCAACATGGCCGCCGCGTGATACGACCCCATGTGGTAAGTATTACACCGCGGCAAAACGGCACGCGCATGCGCTTTTGATGAACCCAGCGCGCGAGCGTCCCGCCAGTTTCCCGCCGAAACTAAAAGAAAACAAAGGCAAGCACCCCTGTTTTTAATTTTAGATACGTATGTGAAATGTTTCGAGAAAAACAATAAAACTTCTTTAAAGCTTCGCTTATATAAGCCTTTATTTAAGAGGTTGGAGTTTTCTCAATTCGTAATTCATTGTGAGCTTACTAAGCTAGTTATAATATTATTGTCTAAAATTGAATCTTGAGCCTTCGTTGTTATCGGCCAGTGGAGCATAACGTTTTGCCGCGGTTTGTTCTACTTACTGTAATGACATCCATACATAGCTATTGCCGCGGTGTGTTCTACTTACTGTAATGACATCCATACATAGCTATTGCCGCGGTGTGTTCTACTTACTGTAATGACATCCATACATAGCTATTGCCGCGGTGTGTTCTACTTACTATAATGACATCCATACATAGCTATTGCCGCGGTGTGTTCTACTTACTGTAATGACATCCATACATAGCTATTGCCGCGGTGTGTTCTACTTACTGTAATGACATCCATACATAGCTATTGCCGTGGTGTGTTCTACTTACTGTAATGACATCCATACATAGCTATTGCCGCGGTGTGTTCTACTTACTGTAATGACATCCATACATAGCTATTGCCGCGGTGTGTTCTACTTACTGTAATGACATCCATACATAGCTATTGCCGCGGTGTGTTCTACTTACTGTAATGACATCCATACATAGCTATTGCCGCGGTGTGTTCTATTTACTATAATGACATCCATACATAGCTATTGCCGTGGTGTGTTCTACTTACTGTAATGACATCCATACATAGCTATTGCCGCGGTGTGTTCTACTTACTGTAATGACATCCATACATAGCTATTGCCGCGGTGTGTTCTATTTACTATAATGACATCCATACATAGCTATTGCCGTGGTGTGTTCTACTTACTGTAATGACATCCATACATAGCTATTGCCGCGGTGCGTTCTACTTACGGTGTGTTCTACTTACTGTAATGACATCCATAAATAGCTATTGCCGTGGTGTGTTCTACTTAATGTAATGACATTCATACATAGCTATTGCCGCGGTGTGTTCTACTTACTGTAATGACATTCATACATAGCTATTGCCGCGGTGTGTTCTACTTACTGTAATGACATCCATACATAGCTATTGCCGCGGTGTGTTCTACTTACTGTAATGACATTCATACATAGCTATTGCCGCGGTGTGTTCTACTTACTGTAATGACATCCATACATAGCTATTGCCGTGGTGTGTTATACTTACTGTAATGACATCCATACATAGCTATTCTCATACATCGCCAGTCATCGCTACCGGTCCAGTTAGTAGGGTAGATGCGGAAGAAATAGGCTACTGTGCCGTTAAAAGACACGTTGGATGCCTTCTTGGTCTCATTTTGATTTATCTGAAACTATAAGATAATCACAGTCAGAATGGCACCATTTTAGAGTAACTCAAGCATGGTATTGTAACAGAACCTAGAATAAGTTTGCTTTATGAGGCGTTACGTTTTAGTATGTTAATATTAATCATTGTTGAAGAAAAATCAACATTAACTACAATGAGAAAAAGTGGTTGAGCAGTTCCTTGGTAGAAAAAAAAACGTAGATCGCGAAATCTTTTGTAAAGCCTACTTTGCCATTTAATGTTAGCACATCAAGTACTACAACTAAAATAACAAGTTAGAGCAAGGCAACATCAATTTCAACATAAATAAATATGTGTTCGTAGAAGTAGTACAGTACACTTGGACAACAACAACTGAATGTTGCTAATATTAATGATTTAACAACTTGATCAATGAAATTACCAATTTAAATTCTTATATTTATAATTTCATATATTCTAAGTATATAGCGGTTATTATATCGTGAAAAGGATTTCGCTCAATACGTTTTAATAAACCGTGACCAACATGCGGTAAATGTATACCTTTTGTATTTTCCAATCTATGATACTTACCACAAAAGGGTCGAGCATGTGCAGTAAGGATATAGAGAGGTCTGTTTTTAAGTATGTATAAAGGTTTGTGGAAAGGGCCTATAATGGACTATACGGGGAGGCTCCGCCCGAAAAGGGTACCTTTTCAGATTGGAGGTATATAAAAGGGTAGGGATTTCACGAGTTGAAGTATAGAAAAGGGTAGGGAAAACTGTCATTTAGGTATTTAAAAGAGCCTTTCCAAATATCTCGAACAGATGCACCTTAGAACGGCTGATTCGTCCAAGTATTTTAAGGGGTTACTTAAGTGAAAAGTTTAGTAAAAAGGTATATGAAAGGGTTACCTTTTCTGTCAAAAATGGTATATAAAAGGGTAAGGGTTTGGACCTCGGGGCGGAGCCTCCCCGTATAAAACATTGTTGAGTACCGCTCCCCTCCCCCACCCCGGGACATGCACCCTTGATTACCTATTAAGCTTTACCTGCATAGGGTTGTCATTGTCGTAATAGTGGGACCATTGCTGGTTGGTATCATTTCTTGTACTTAAGTAGAAAGTCTGTACCCTGTAGCTTTTCTTGTCTTCATCATATCCTTCGATTTCAATTTGATCCACATTTGTTAGAAGATCTGAAAAGGAAACAAAATTTCAGATCAATGAGTACATTCATCAGTCAAAGTTTTCCATTCTCTTCTCAAACCATTCATACATGTTCGCATCCAGTTTTTTACATAGATACAAAAAATCATAAATAATATCTGAGAAAGAAATGGTATGATCTTTAAATTCACAAATATTTGATATTTTAGTTTAACGTTCAATTATTAGTTTTCAAAGTACTTAAAATATTTTGACACAATTGTTGTACATCTCATTTTTAAGATTAAGGAAGTTCCAATGCTCGGCAAATGGTGCCAAATTCATACCCAACCCTTTCACTAACGTTTTGTACAGTGTAGATTTAAAGGGACTATGCCATGGTGTTGCGTATGTATAGAGTCAATGTTAACGTTCAATTGTTGACTGTTTTTTGGCTAATAAACCAACCACAATACCCTCCCTCGATGCTCGATTAAAAATACATGTACATGCAATGTTTTCCTTGAAGACTCCAGCTTCAAAAGCACCGACATCAACTATGATTAGGACTACAAAACATGACCGCTGTCCTTCCAAGGCTATAACGACACCAAGTTCTTCCTAAAGGACTTCCTTCTCTTTTAAATAAGTTTCAATAACTTAAGCTAACGTGACTACTTTTTTCGGCGGTCATTGTGTTTTCTTACCAAAGAACACTTGAATGTAAGGATTCAGGATGTTTGCTTGTATACACCAGGCAGCCTTCCAGTCTCCTATTGATTTCATACCAATCCTCCCCCTATAGGGAGAATGGTACGTATCAACACTAGATGGTGCGGTCATGTATTTGTCCGGAATTCTCAGTTCATTGGGAACTTTCAGACCGAGCTCTTGGAAACCACAGCCTATTAGATAAATAAAGAAAAGAAAACGTAATACATATTTCAAAATTTTGCAATAATCCAGCTACGTGGCTGCTGTTGCGTAATTAAAATATAAAACAGAAATATGAGACATACGAGATTCATATGTAAATATCACAGAAGTTCGAGTAATGGTACGTAAAAATATACGTAGTGGTAGGTATATAAAAGGTATGCTAAACATCGACTAAATATTGGTATGCAACTGGTACGTATAATTTAAAGGTATGTAAAAGGTATTTCAATTTAAGTGTGTATTAGGTATGTAAAAGGTAAGCTAAAAATCGTCTTTTATTTCTAAATATTGGTACGTAATTGGTGTGTATAATTTAATTAAAGGTATGTAATAGGTATTTCAATTTAGGTATGTATTAGGTTTGTAGTGTTAAGTATGTAAAAGGTATGCCAAAAAATCGACTTTTTCTAAATATTGGTATGTAACTGGTACGTATAATTTAAAGGTATTTCAATTTAGGTGTGTATTAGGTATGTAGTGGTAGGTATGTAAAAGGTATGCTAAAAAAAACCTTACAAGTAGGTTTAAAACGTACGTACAAAATGTAAGTGGTATATATGGCAAGGAAGGTATGTATCTGATATGTAATGTTTTGACATACCAGTTACATACCCAAGGAAAAGTTTGGATACCTGTTATATGCCTGTTACATACCATATACATACTTTAGTTTTGTGTGGGCTGTGTCGATTCGAACGGCAGAACGCGAGACAAAAGGCAAATATCAACTGTTTCTTTGCCTCCAATAATATAACGATTTGTTGCTTCGAAAAGGTTTTTACAACATAAGAGGCACTTGAGAAGCAAATGGATGTAGGTAGGCTTTAATTTTGGCCGGCATGACCTCAAATAACTTCCGTCAAGGCGAGCGATGGCTTTGTTTTCGTGATCCACGAATTATTACTGACTGCCGTGACAGTTATATTTGCATAAATTAAATTGTTAATCCGCCTTGACGTCACTGGCTGGTGGATTCAGACGTCTCTCTCGGGAGGAGCGAACCAGAGGAGACGGCTGAAATTCAGGCTAAAATTCATCCAGAAATTCTTGACTTTATGATGAGTACTCTTTTCAAGACTGAACCAAATGTGTTGATAAGTCGGAGGCAGGGGCGGATCCATAATTTTGTGAAAGGGGGTGTTGTAAAAGGATTTTTTTAAATCTAGATATTTTCAATTTGTATTTACTTGTAGTGATTTACAGGAATCATAGTGGGGTTGCAACCCCAAAAACCCCTCCCCTGGATACGAGCATGCGCACTACATAAACAAGTAGCACAAGTTTAGGGCATTCTCATTCCCAGTGCCTCCTCAACATAACTGAAAAGTCGGAACATCTGGTAAGACATAAATGTAGCAAGATTGTGATTGGCTGTTGAACAACGGCTACAAGTTCATAAATCTCGATTTCCGTTGGTCGAGAAAAACGACACGGTAAACATTGTCGATTTCAGATTGTTCATTTCCTATTGTTAACGGCAAGAGAAAAGAGGATGCTTGCGGGGGGGAAATAACATAAATTCACTTCTTCGAGTGTAAAAATCAAAGCTTTCTTTAAGATGAGTTGGTAGATTTATTGAACGGTAATTTCAAGGTCTTCTGTGCACTTCAGCAAAATAACAAGAAGCTCTTGAATCAATATAAATATTTACTTCGCCAGCACCGACTGAAGGCGGATACAAGAAGAGATGCGAACAATGCCGTTAAATAAACCCGAGAGTTCGATACGTATCATTATTATCTTGAATTTCCGTTCTGTTTTTGTTTGTACAAAGTCCACTGCATAATATTTTTTCATTTCTGTGATTTTTGAATTACACTCTAACGGCCGGAAGTAAAATTTCCTACGTATACTGGCATGCGCAGTTTCGATGTCTTAGAGTCTAGGATATCCGGTTTTAATCACGGCATTCATGCAAATCAAGGTAATGTTGTTGAATTTTGCGTGTTTAAATAACTCAGTCTATCTATCTATGTCTTATCGGAGCCTCCGATTTTTCAGTTAATTCGAGGAGGCACTGGGAACGAGAATGAGGTATTTTTCCATTGCGGATTTTGCTGTGTCTCAATAATTGCAATACTGAATGAGTTGGCATATATCAACAAGTATACGCTTACCTCCTTCACAGTAAGTTCCGTAATATCCTCGAGTGCACTGGCATTTGAATCTGTTATCCAGGTTCTTACATTTTCCTCCATTCAGACACTTTTGTCCCACACAGTGATCCCTAACTGTGAACATACAGTGTACCAATTGATAAATAATCGTACTTTTTGTTCGATGTTAACCGACGAATAGCAAGACCGAATAACAAGCCAATCAATAATAACAATGATAATAATAACAATGATAATAATAACAATGATAATAATAACAATGATAATAATAACAATAATGATGATGATAATGATGATAATGATGATGATGATAATGATGTCGATGATAATGATAGGGAAATCGATAAACCAGTCAGATCGTATCCCAAATTTCGCCGTTCCTTTTCTTTCTAATGGAATATTTGGCGTTTGATCAGTTTTCGAAACATTTTTCTTCATTCACCTATTAATGTAGTTGACGCTTATTTGTTTTCCACCTTGAAATTCAAGGTAGCTCTGAAGAAAATATTTATTTTGAGTATTTTAAGCAGTGAAGATGGCTAAAAAAGGGAACGCAGCAGAAAGGACCAGTCTGATCCTATTTAGTCTGTTCCCACAGAGATATCAGAGACAGGTTATCTACGTTATATCCGCGTTACCCGTTATATCCGCTTTAGAAGTAATCAAATCAAATGATTTGAATATGATTTGAATATGATTTGAATTTCATTTGAATTTCATTTGAATATGATTTGAATTTCATTTGAATTTCATTTGAATTTCATTTGAATTTCATTTGAATTTCATTTGAATATCATTTGAATATCATTTGAATATCATTTGAATATCATTTGAATATCGTTTGAATATCGTTTGAATATCATTTGAATTTCATTTAAATTTCATTTGAATTTCATTTGAATTTCATTTGAATTTCATTTGAATTTCATTTGAATTTCATTTGAATTTCATTTGAATATCATTTGAATATCATTTACAATATTCCCTCTATCTACGAAATGACTTTTATTTTCAAACAGACGGATTGACGGATAAACGGATTACAGTTCCATTCAATTTATAAACATGAATAAATATATAAATTAAATAAAAATAATATATGCAGTCTGACAATAATCCGTAGATCCGCAATTCCGTGTAATCTAAAAAAAAAAAACATTTAAAATCAATACGTAGACAGGCTACAATATTCCCTCTATCTACGAAATGACTTTTATTTTCAAACAGACGGATTGACGGATAAACGGATTACAGATCCATTCAATTTATAAACATGAATAAATAAATAAATAAATAATAATATATGCAGTCTGACAATAATCCGCAGATCCGCAATTCCGAGTAATCTAAAAAAACAAACATTTAAAATCAATACGGAGACATGCTACAATATTCCCTCTATCTACGAAATGACTTTTATTTTCAAACAGACGGATTGATGGATAAACGGATTACAGTTCTATTATATGCATATATTTAATATAATAATAATAAAATAATAATAATAAAAAAATAATAATATGTTAATATCAATTAATTATATTACTATATATATAATATAATAATATAATATAATAATAATGTTTATATTAATATATATATATTAATAGTAAAATATTATTATGATAGTATTATTATTATTCCATTATTATTACTATTATTATGTTATAATAATATCATAATTATATTTTAATATTAATTATATTAATATATATAATATTATAAGATAATAATATTATATTATAATATAATAATATATATATATATTATATATAATATTATATATATATATTATATATATATATAATATATATATATTATAATATATATATTATAATATAATATATATATAATATATATATATATATATATATAATATATATATTATAATATATATATTATTAATATATATTAATATATTAATTAATTATATTAATTAATTAATATTAAAATATTATTATGATATTATTATTATTATTTCATTATTATTATTATTATATCTAAATATATGCATATAAGAGAACTGTAATCCGTTTATCCATCAATCCGTCTGTTTGAAAATAAAAGTATTTCGTAGATAGAGGGAATATTGTAGCATGTCCGTATTGATTTTAAATGTTTTTTTTTTTTTATTACACGGAATTGCGGATCTACGGATTATTGTCAGACTGCATATATATATATTTTAATTTTATTTATTTATTCATGTTTATAAATTGAATGGATCTGTAATCCGTTTATCCGTCAATCCGTCTGTTTGAAAATAAAAGTCATTTCGTAGATAGAGGGAATATTGTAAATGATATTCAAATGATATTCAAATGATATTCAAATGAAATTCAAATGAAATTCAAATGAAATTCAAATGATATTCAAATGATATTCAAATGATATTCAAATGAAATTCAAATGAAATTCAAATGAAATTCAAATGAAATTCAAATGAAATTCAAATGAAATTCAAATGAAATTCAAATGAAATTCAAATGAAATTCAAATGAAATTCAAATGAAATTCAAATGATATTCAAATGATATTCAAATGATATTCAAATGATATTCAAATGATATTCAAATGAAATTCAAATGAAATTCAAATGAAATTCAAATGATATTCAAATGATATTCAAATGATATTCAAATGATATTCAAATGATATTCAAATGAAATTCAAATGAAATTCAAATGAAATTCAAATGAAATTCAAATGATATTCAAATGATATTCAAAATAAAAGTCCATGTCAAGTTCAAATGTTTTTTTAGATTACACGGAATTGCGGATCTAAGGATTATTGTCAGACTGCATACATGTATGTGTATTTATGCATAAATGCATTTATGCAGTTGGAAAATCTGAATAAGGGAAATAATTCAAAAAGGAAAAATGTCCTATTATATTCTAATCAGTAGGAAATAAACTCCATCACAAGAAAGAGCACATCGAAATTAGTAAATTTAGTAAGTTTGGTGACATTTCATTGGATATTTATCATGTGGTGAGCTTGCAAGAGTCGCAGAAATAAGAGATGTTTGTATGGAATTGGAAGGACGCCTGACTACATACACGTCACAGGCAACTAGTCTCCAGGCCCCCAAAGGGAATTGAAAACTGACGGCCATATGTTCTGGTTCTCAACTTTGAAAGGCCGTAAAAATATTACAGTTGAGTTTTAGCCCCCATTTTTGCTTTTAGTTCTAAATAATGGTTTAAGTTTCAATTTAACAAACACAAATTGGTTGTTATAGGCACTTTAATCTTATTTTCAAATACGGAAATACGGATTCATGGAAATTAAAAACAACAAACTCTTGGTAGATAGATTCTCCTACCTGTTCTCGACAAATAGCAGGAACTAAAACCTAAACAATAACAAGTAAGTGCAATGTTGACCAATTTTAGCATATTTGTTGAAATACTTGTGATTTTCGTAATCGAGCTAGAACTTTTAAATCGCTCAATAGCGACGAAAAAGGATTTCAAATTCAGTAAAAGAAAAGGTATGTCATTGCTTTTGTGCATCACGTTTTACCCCAGAAGCCAAAGGAATCGTCATGACCTGACTACTGCTGTTATGTATTCAAAGTTTTCTTCCATGTGTTTGTGGGAGGTGACCTCTCTACCACGCATGCGCGACGTACATGAAACACGAGGGAATACGGATTCACGGATTCACCATTACCATCTGCATCAACGGGTATTACGTAATATGCTGCGTCCTTTTCATTCAAAGAAAACAAAACAATCGTCTATTATCTAACTTGCATGTTGCGTCAGAACAGCCTATCAAAGAGAAGTGAATGTACCTTTGTTTGCCCTCATTAACACTTGCACAGAAAGTTGATTGTTTCTTCCATGTGTTTGTGGGAGGTGACCTCTCTACCGCGCATGCGCGACGTACATGAAATACGAGGGAATACGGATTCACGGATTCACCATTACCATCTGCATCAACTGGTATTACGTAATATGCTGCGTCCTTTTCATTCAAGAAAACAAAACAATCGTCTATTATCTAACTTGCATGTTGCGTCAGAACAGCCTATCTAAGGGAACTGAATGTACATTTGTTTGCCCTCATTGACACTTGCACAGAAAGTTGATTGTTACTGCC
The DNA here is from genome assembly GCA_030867875.1 of Actinernus sp. WN-2022. Lineage (NCBI taxonomy): Eukaryota > Metazoa > Cnidaria > Anthozoa > Actiniaria > Actinernidae > Actinernus > Actinernus sp. WN-2022. The sequence goes on from JAOWCC010001634.1 coordinate 27,505,647, forward strand.
ATGTAGTTGTGGGAGGTGACCTCTCTACCGCGCATGCGCGACGTACATGAAACACGAGGGAATACGGATTCACGGATTCACCATTACCATCTGCATCAACTGGTATTATGTAATATGCTGCGTCCTTTTCATTCAAAGAAAACAAAACAATCGTCTATTATCTAACTTGCATGTTGCGTCAGAACAGCCTATCTAAGGGAACTGAATGTACATTTGTTTGCCCTCATTAACACTTGCACAGAAAGTTGATTGTGCCGTCCATGTGATTGTGGGCGGTGACTTCTCTACCGCGCATGTGCGACGTGTTCCTATTTAAGCCAAACACTCCAAACCACTTTCAATGTGATTATGAGTCCGCCGGTGGTAAGATGTATTCAAGAGCAAGAAATCCAGCCAGGCAGTTAAACAGCAAGGCTATCAGAGACGCTGCGTCTTGTTACGTTTCTCCACTGATAAGGAATAGTCTCTCCGTTGTAACGGCAACGTGTGTGTGGAGAGTCAAACGGACCGACCTTTCAGAGGCATGGAAATTGGTGTGCCGCAAAAGAGATGAATGTAATAATGCACTGTTCAGTCTAAATGGCGTGGAGTTTTTCTTCTCGGCAATCGGTGTTAAAGAAACGCCAAAAAAAGCTAAATCTCGAGAACAAACCGTAGAAGACCAGTGTGAGGAAGAAGACGAAGACGTGAATGAGACAAGCGGGACTGAAAACTGCTCACAATTCTCAGAGGTCTTTGCCTATGACAGACTATTTGTAAAAGCAGCAGAGCAAAAGCGATATCCATCGTTTCTCTTTTGGATTGCAATTTCCAGTGAAACAGGAGCTCCCGTATCAGCACTACCAGTTAAACAAGCATTGTTGGCCTGCGAATTAGAAATCGATGTCCGTATCGAAAAGAATGCGGACCACTCAGTCAAGGCATTGTATCAAGTTCTTAAAGATCACAGCTCTTCTTATATGATCGATTTGGTTGCAGCGTCTTACAGAGCTTCCATGGACGAAGTTGCAGAGCAGTTATCTTGCCAAGATTTACTGACAGAAACTGGCCCTTGTTTTTCCGAAAAGGTCGTGTTTTTTACCATGCAATCGAAAACCAACACAGAGGGGATGAGAACTGCTCTTGATGCCCTTAAGAAAGCGGGTTTGCGCTTGGACGTTGTTGGCCTTGATGATATCGAAGCATCCCTGGGGACAAACCTGAGATGCATAACTACGGATCAAAAGATCCTACTGTATGGAGACATAGAAAAAGCGATGCAACAGCTTGGGTATCAACTTTTTCGTGGTTCCATATACAGGAAAGTCCCAAACTCCAAGTTCACCTACCAATACAAGTGTGACGTGGTTGACTGGGTGGGAGCGCTAGAGGGTAATGAACATTTCCGAGATCGACTGATAAAGTATGGAGACGCGGTCAGAGAACGGTTATCGCGACCAGAGAGCCAGATTATAAGGCAGCTTGTTGTCAACTTCGATCTCATTGAAGTGTCCGGTGGGTGGTTTTTCTCTGTTGGTCAGCACAAGTTCCTTGAAAGTGCTATTGGCGAAGAAGACATCGGAAAAATCACGCCACGAGCTTTCGTCGTCTACGATCACATGACTCCCCCAGATCCCAAGTACTTCAAAGGGATATTGGAAAACAGCCTGAATGCGGACGAAATTGTAAGCTTTTGCCTGGACTTTATGAACCTCCTGATGTACAACAAGAAAAGTCATAAACAAAAGGTAATGATGTATTTTGTTAACGTGCTTCTAATGCTATTTGCCTCGTTACCATGGCAACTTCACAATGTGCGCGGAAACACGTCCACTTACACGTTAAAGAAACTCTCACCAAAGACTACTTTTATGCTAAGGAAAGTCACGTTCATAAGCCTAGTTTTTTTTTTTTTTATACGACTTGGCCGAATTCTTTATCAATCAATAACTAACGCATTTTATACCTATTCTTATTTTGCTCAATTCAAGTCTTATTTAATGACAATTTATTTCACTTTCAGGTTCCATGCCTGATAGGAAGTGCGGATAGCGGGAAAACGAGTCTCTTCGCCCCAATTAGAGGTATCGTGCCGATTCATAGAATTGGTAAGATAACAAAACAGCGTCAGTTCAACAAGGCGATGATGACCAGAGACTGCGAGGTGATGTTTGTGGACGAGGCATGCGTCGAGCTGATGGATGTAGACGACTGGAAGATTGTCACTCAAGGCGGCTGGACGGCCAACGACGCTAAATACAAATCTGCCAAAGGATTTGTTAATCGTATTCCGATGCTTCTGACCTGCCAGAAACCTCTGGAATTTGGAAGCGCACATAGCCATGCCATGGATGCGCGCCTCAACAAATACATATTCAAACCGCTTCCAATCGTAAATCCATCCGCTATGATGTGGTTGGAAAAACATCCGATGGATTGCATACATTGGGCGGCATTGCAGATCCCTCCTACAAGCGCCGTCGACGTCGTGGAGGCTGAATGTACAATGGTATCTGGCGGTGAGCTTAACGACAAAGAAAGAGCCGAATTGTTTTGTTTAAAACTAGACGAAGAACAGACCTTTTGTCCCACCACTCCATCACGGGTCGATGAAATACCCAGCGCCGACGAGGAGTCTGGAACTGACGTTGGGAGTAGTCCTGCAGAAAGCCTCGACAAACAGTACTCTGTGTCTCGCAGAGGAAGCTTAGACGAAAGACAGCTAGCAACCCTCATCCAAACGAGAGATCGAAAGAGGGAGCAGCGAAGAAAGGTTGCCATTGCGTCGACCATTACAAGGTCAGTATATCATTTTACAATTGTTCACACTACTCTTGGCAAAAAAAAAAAAGAGTCGGCACCAACAAAGAGACTGATTTATATATAGCTCTTCTGCATCTCAAACACTCGAACTATTAAACTGGAAACCACTGTACCTTCGACGGCGCCATCATCGCTGTGTTACTATGTTTAAATAGCAAGGTGGACTTTAAATTAAAGAAGAATCACTACTTTCACACACATATAATAGACACGCCGTCAGCATAATGTACATTTACCATTTGCACGTAGGAATTGGAGACAACAGAAGTTTACCTATCATGCACTGTTAGACTGGAACTCTTTCGACTCCGAAGTGAAACATAATATTCCTTACAGTATTTCTATTTTCTTTCAACCCTTTAACTGTTTTGTTTTACATAAATTAGTCACATTGTTTTTTTAATACGGGGGGACCTCCCTGCACAAATTGCGAGTGGAGCTTCCCTGTCAACATATTATTACGTCGTTGCCATGGCAACAACAAAAGTAACTTCGAGCAATAACGCATTAACCTAGTCATTTTCTCTACGAACTGCAGGTTGTCAGATCTCGGGGTGCTCACGGAAAATGACACAGAGAGAATAACGGACCCCTACGACATTCCGGAAGACATTCGGATCAAGGCCAGAGAGGCTGGACTGGCACGAGTTCGAGAAGAAAAGGAGAGACGTGAAAGAGAGCAAATCGAAGATGTCAAGCGAATGTTTCGAGATCCACGAATCCTGGACAGAGAAAAGGACATGCGAGAACATCAGGGTGCGTACCAAGAGTCGGACGATCGCCCTCTCCGGCAAATGGCCATTAGGTACAGAATTGGCGTGCTTCGAGACGCCCTGAAAAAGTTGCACCAGGACGCCAACACCTTTTGCGACTACGCAGTCAAAGCGAGGCGTTTGGCGTGCGTTAGGCTGGGGCTGATCAGTGCTGCCGAGGCAAGGGGCATCACGACAGTTTGCGAACCACTACCGATGGCGAACTGGGTCATGGTCGCTTCGTCGGATGACGCCGACCAAGACGACGAACAAAGCGAGGAAGAACGGCAGATGTTCCTCACACAAGTGCCCTCGTCGGAGAGAAAAAAGAGAAAGAAGAACAGCCGGACTCTGTCGCAACAGCAAACTAGAAAGCAAAAGAAAATCACCACGTATTTTCTATCTCAGCACTGACTGAGTTTCGAAGAACTCTGTCGATGTACCCAGTACCGTTGAGCTTTTTAGCCCCTGAATTACAGAAGATTTAATGTGTGTTAGACTGAACTGAGTGTATGCGCATACGAACTGCGCGTCCGTATTCCTTAGTTTTTGTTTCGGTTTCAAAGGCAGATTAGTTAATGGGCCTTTGTTAAGTTTTGGGTGTTTTTCTTTTCACCGAATATTAGGTATTTCATTGTATTATCGAATAAAATATAATAATGACATTTGCATGTCAATGTGATGGATACGTGTGTAATATAGCTTGACAGAAAATAAACACAAACAGCGGAACGCTAATGTTTTAGATCTTTGATTTGGATCCAAATTTTCTCGTAGCGCGATTCAACAGAGAGTTTGCAGTCCTGCCCTTTTGAAATTGGAATTCTGGGTCTCTTAGAATGGCCGACCATTGCCCAAACCCATGCCGTTTTATGCCCGCTTTCAAAAAGTCGTCTTCTTGGGAGGTAAACAATAGCATTTTTTTCCTTGTGCAGGTTTCGTTTAAGTCGCGCGAATCTGCAGGTTTCACATGCACCCTCGCATCGTGCAATCTTTGTCTGCTGCTAATTTCGTTAGCGGACGATTCGCCCGTGTCTGGCGAAGACGTCGAACTGCCAGAAAGCCTAGCGCGAACGTCCTTGTCTAGTTCTAATCCCTTGTCGCCCTGTAATTTTTCGAGACACTCGTGAGCCCTCGTGGCCACCTCGCGAGACCGTTGTTTCTGATAATGAACTCTTGCCACGACAGAGCTGTGCTTTTGGTCTTCGGAGATCGTGCTTTGTTCGCTACTGGTGAGCTGCTCGGAGCTTGCAGTTTCGACAATTTGTCGATAGCGAGTCGGGTGAACGTACTTTCCTGTCGCATCGTAAACCAACTTGCTCATGAGTTCGCCAAGTTTACTGTGTTGACTCCCGTTTCTAGTAACCAGGACATAATCGCAGCTCGGTTTCAAAAGAGGCCGAATGTGGGCGATGTAACCGTCTAGTACTTGCCTACTGGTATCTGTTAGAAACAGAGAATCAAAGCCATACTTTCCCGCAGTTTTGAACATTTTCTGATCGATGAAGCCGCCATTGATCGCAGCCGTTTTAACCATGTCGACAGTCAAGTATTGATAAGTCATTGGGCGGGAACCCTTTACCTTGATGAACAAATACACTGCTAGAAACTTGGTTGCAAACGACAAGTCTAAAGGGCTTACCGTACCTGGTTCAGTGTCCTTGCATGCCTTCAGCACGCTCTCGTAGCGGGGCAAGTAGCGCGATACGACTTGTAAAAGCTCTTCTAAAGTAGCCCAGTGTCCCTTGGCCTCTAAGGTGTCAATGTCCAGATCGATGTTCCATTGTAATCTCATCATTTTTGAAACCGTCTTGCGAGCCCTTTTCAAATACACGTCGGTCGAAGAAAGGCTCCTTAGAACTGCGTCGGATGCCCCATTGACTTTCCTGAAATCGCCTAATTCTCCAATGGCGTCCAAATATCCTAAGCGTCCCGCATGACCAAGCTTCCATTCATCCTGCAATGCATCGACAAATTTAAAAAGAAGACTAGGCGAGCATAAGCTAAAGTCGATGATGTCGTTAGTCAGTTCCTCCTCGTCTTCGCAACAAAATTTGAGAAACTTCAGGCTCTTGCTGACAGTTTGTTGAGCTTGGCGTTCGCTTTTGCACCCTCCACCGCTCCCAGTTAGCCAGTTTGTAAAGTCTTTAGCAATTTTACTCGAAATGTCAAAAGAAGGTAACGCTTTGCTTGTCCGGGGAGTTTTCTCTAATTTCGTTTCATCATTGCTCGGAACTGCTACAATATTGTGGTTTTCTGGCTTTTCGTCAAAGTAATAGAACCAACGGTGCTTGTTCTTTACGTGTTTTCGGCATCCTCGTTGAGTGGTAAATCCATCGTGATCGCATACTTGTACTGGACAGTAAATGAGACCATCGCAATCATCTTCTTCTAAGTGAAGTCTTTTTGGCTTTGGTGAAGCATCAGCTAACTTTGACCAGTCGATTTCATGACCTCGCTTACTCATTTGTAGCACACAGCAGGATCGAGAATGAGCACAAGCTTGTTAGACTTTGCTTTTTAAATACATTTCCTTACATCCCCAGAGATCTAATGTGAGTTTTGACCAATCGAAAACGCTATTCGGGTCCCCTGCCTTAACTTGTACAAACTTGTCCACAAATCGTTTGTTCTCTGTTCCACTGCTAACAATGAAAGATTAAGCATGCCTGGTAAGACCGTTTTCGCCCGTACCTGCCTACTGTTGTTCAGCTATTCCCAAGAGAGTTGATATTCACAGCAGCCAGTAGAGAAAGAGAACCCTCGTTAGCTCGCCCAAGCTTGCATGGACTTGCCCAAGCTTGCATGGTCTTGCCCAAGCTTGCATGGACTTGTCCTCGACGCTTTGTTTTCGTATTAGATATGCCCTTGCATGCCTCAGTCTGCCCTAAACTGTTTGGACCTGTTTTAAGCTAACTCCTATAAATAATTCCTCTATAGGTCTATGAATTAACTCAGTTCTTGTGCAAAAGTCTTTCTTTGAGTGTTCGAGCACATTAAAATTAAATCTGTTTATTTTCTGAGATATAATTCCATCGGTTCCTAAGTGTGAAATACTAAATGGGAACACCATAGAAAGGAACTGTTTGTAGTGCTTAAATGGGAACATGGGTTCCTTTCTACCATAGAGAGGAACTATTTGTAGTGCTTAAATGGGAACAATTGTTCCTTTCAACCATACAAAGGAACTGTTTGTAGTGCTAAAATGGGAACATTTGTTCCTGTTCAAGGAAAACGGGAACGATTTGCAGCGCATTAAAGGAACGAAGTGTTCCTAATTTTGTTCAAAGAGAAACACAAATTAGGAACAAAACTGTTCCTTTAAAGCATACTGTTCCTGCTAGACGTAGAGGGGAACGCTGAATAGCGATCATTAGGAACGAACTGTTCCTTGTTGTGTTAAAGGGAACATTTCATAGGAACTGTTGTTCCTATTAAAGGTTGCGAGGAACGCTATGCAGCATTGAATAGGAACAAACTGTTCCTTGTTGTGTTAATGGGAACATTTCATAGGAACTGTTGTTCCTATTAAAGGTTGCGAGGAACGCTATGCAGCATTGAATAGGAACAAACTGTTCCTTGTTGTGTTAAAGGGAACATTTAATAGGAACTGTTGTTCCTATTAAAGGTTGCGAGGAACGCTATGCAGCATTGAATAGGAACAAACTGTTCCTTGTTGTGTTAAGGGGAACATTTCATAGGAACTGTTGTTCCTATTAAAAGTTGCGAGGAACGCTATGCAGCATTGAATAGGAACAAACTGTTCCTTGTTGTGTTAAGGGGAACATTTAATAGGAACTGTTGTTCCTATTAAAGGTTGAGAGGAATAAAATGTTCCTTGTTGTGCATAATAGGAATTCCAGATAGGAACAGTTGTTCTCTTTGAATATAAAAGAGAACACACAGCCTACATAGGAACATTGCAGTTAGGACCATTTGTTCCTAAAACACCTAGATCGGAACAACTTGTTCTCTTAACTATCAGTGATTAGGACCAATTTGTTCTCCTTTTTTACAAAAGGAACCCTTTGTTCCGAATAGACTTCTACTTTTGTTCCGATTTGCACTTTGTCGTTCCTGAATACGCCAAGTCAATCAGTTCCTAAAGTGCTAAAGGAACGCATGTAGAAAACTCGCGGAACATTTGCATTTGAATAAAAGTGCTCTGCGACGCGTTAAACTTGTTTTGAGCATCTTGCAATGAAACCACAGTCTTAAGAACTTCGTTACTAACTTGTACACACAATATGAAGCGGTATTATGTTTTTGATGGGAAGTTATGCGCTCTCACCACTTTTGGGGAACGTTGATGAATGTTATCAAGACTATCCCTGAACTCAGCGTTTTTCGCCATCATGTTTGTTTTGAATTTTTTCAGGTTATACTTTACGGTTTGTGGTACATAGCAACAGTAACTAAGGGAGGACAGAGCAACAGTAACTAAGGGAGGACATAACAACAGTAACTAAGGGAGGACATAGCAACAGTAACTAACAGGGGAGGAGCTAATTTTGCGTATGTGGAACTATGCATTTTGTATTAGACTTTTCATATGATTGTAAACACATGCTAATAAGTTTCTCTTGCGTTATTACAAAATGGATGGTTGTTAAATTATCTAGTAAAACAGCAGAGCTTACCTCCACATTTCATCCCAGTCCATCCAAAAGGACATGTACATTTGAAGCCCTCAAGGCTGGCAGAACATGCGCCACGGACAAAAGGATTTGGTGCACACGGATTAGTCCCTTAAAATAGTTTTATAATACAGTTTACTGGAACAGCCTAAGAGAGAATACTCCAACGAAAATCATAGAGATGTCGAAAGCTTCTCTTGATTCGCAAAATACCAGAGCTATTAACTTTAGTGGAACATTACAACAAATTAGAACCAATTATGGCAAATTTAATGGTATACAAATTTGGAATGCAATTGATGAACAAGTAAAACTTTTATTTCAACGCCTTTTCAAGCGTGACATTATAAATACGTTCTTAGATCATTGTTAATTGATATAGATTTAAATTTAATACTCAGTCTTCCAGTCTTCAATATATTTACTGGTACCTAAATGTGTGTGTGGTTTGTCCCCTTTAATCTATATTACTGTATATATATATAGAGAGAGAGAGAGAGTTATATAAATATATTGTGGTGTCACCAAACGATGAACTTCCAGTAGGAGGATCCAAGGATTCCTAGTGGTTGTCTTGAATAATTATACAGAATATATTAGAGAGAAAGACAGCACACAACTCCTCACAGGTCCTTATAATAATTGTATTAAAGACGTTTCGGCACTTCGGCCTTCATTAGGTAAAAAGTTAAAAAGTTAACTAGTTGTTGACTTTGATTACATTTTATATTAATTGCTATAATATGTCACCCAGTTAATCTGGGTGACAAGTACCATATCTCTCTCTTGTAATGTTCATTTTTATAATTATTGTATTTATCACAAGCTAATTAAGTTATTGTTGTAAATTAATCTAACGCACTTACCATTGCAAATCCGTTCTCGCAAAGCCTGCACTATCGAAGACACATTCTGAGAGTTGGTAATACTTAACATGTGCGTTGCGTCAGGATCACTTGCTATCGCCTTCAACTCATCAGTATCGCCCTCTTCCCCTATATGAACACTGAATACTGTAGCTTTGGCTTCATGAAGTTTTCTCGCAGGTGTTGTGACGTAATCCTGGGAGACCCCATCAGTTACAACGACAACAACATTTGACGCATTAGCACGACCATTTGGGAACATTGTCCAACGTATGTAGTCCATAGCTGCACCAGTCTTAGTACCACCTCCAGGGTACACTATGTTGGATACAATTTTGTGAATTTCTGACACATTGTTGTGCGCATTAAGGCTTATTACAGCACTTTGAGTATTGGAATATATAACTAGTCCAATGGTCACGTCGCTGTTGGAGACACGGAAGACATTTGAAAGCTTCTTCACCAAATCTAATCCTTTTGTAAAAGTACTTGAGTCTTTTGAGTTGATACTAGATGATCCATCGACGAGGAATACAAGATCAAAGTACTGTCTGCAAACTACAAAAAAAAAGAGCAAAATGCATATAACTAGCGTTAAGATCACTTGTACATAAATGTAAGAGTGTATACTTAAGCAGTAACTAAAAATTCATTTTCCATATCTACGTATGTATTTTGATAGAATACCGAAAAACGAGATAGACATTAAAAACGATCGAAAGAAATGCTGCTTTCCCCGCTCTCTCTAGCTCGTCTCTATTCCGAGAGACAATTGTTTGAAAACTAGACTTCCTAGCCCTGTATATGTTCTCCAATCCGTATAAGTAAGAGGGAGCTAGTTTGATTTTGTTTACTCTAATACGTGAATTAGGTCGAATAAAAATATAACTGTTGACAGTCAACTTAATCTATATAGACTGAGAAGCTGAATATATTTACTATCATTTAGGCAATAAGACAACTTGAATTAGCAATTAAAAACTAATAATGATATTACATGACAAAATTAAAAAATACAATGATAATTCGCTCTTATCACGTGGCAGCCATGTTGAGTCCCAGGAGAATAAAAACGTTGTTTTCCCCATCTAACCTCTTTCGGAAATTAATAATCCATCCTAAAAGTTATTTATCCTTGAATATACATAATAAATCATATTCTCTACCCACTGCATGCCTAAAGTATTAAAATAAAAATATGTTATGTTAATTTACGCTAAAATGGATTTAGGATAAAAACTCCACCTCTTTATCATGTCAGGAAATACTCACGGTATTGGCAATTTATACCGCCATAATCCATCGGGCAATTACACGTGTAGGAGCCAATTGTATTGTTGCAGTAGCCTCCATTCGTACAAACTGTGGTCTGGCACTCGTCAATATCTGAAATTTAGTACTGATATGCATCGGATGTCACTGATTATAGTTTACAGTCGTTTTATCTTCAATTTCAGGACGGAATTGTTCGTGAGAGAATATCGTTACGGTCAAGTAAAGGAAAATAAAATAAAATATTTTAATGGGTCCTCAGCGTTGACAGGTACAATGCATGTATGCTGGTCAACTACAGCTTTGGACATGAATAGTTGGAACACGTCCCCCGCACCCCCTCATTTCAATGTTGGATAAACGGCTTTCGTACTGGTTTGGTCACTTTTTTTCCCCAACATTGAATGGGGGTGGAAGGGGGGAGAAAGGAACTTCAGGGTTGCGCGCTGCTTCTGGTCCATAACAATTAAAGGATTAGTGTTGCAAGAGTCATGTCCAAAGGTGGCTTTGGACATGAATAGTTGGAACACGTCCCCCGCACCCCATCATTTCAATGTTGGATAAACTTTAGTACTGGTTTGGTCACTTTTTTTCTCCAACATTGAATGGGGGGTGGAAGGGGGGAGAGGAACTTCAGGGTTGCGTGCTGCTTCTGGTCCATAACAATTAAAGGATTAGTGTTGCAAGAGTCATGTCCAAAGGCGGAGGACGACTTAAGATACCTTCGTTTCCTTACCGTTTTCGCAAAACGTTCCTGTATATCCTGAATGACAATCGCACGAGAAATTCAGGCGACCTGAAGCTGTGCATGTACCGCCATTTTGGCAAGGACCTGGAGTACAACCCGTTGTCTCTGCAAAATGTATACAAAAAAGAAATTCAAATCAACCTACTCAACTTCACAGTTACTAAGGAGAGTCAGCAAAAAACTGACAATGAACACTTTCGTTTGTTGTAACTGCAGAATTGAACTACATGTACACTTACCAGTTTCACAGTTTCTGCCCATATAGCCAACTTGGCAGACACATTTGTAATCCGTGGACAATGCCTGACATGTTGCTCCATTCTTGCAAGGGTTGATAAAACATGGCTCCGTAGCTGGAACATGAATTGTTTTTAAGTTAATTTAGTAAATCAGCTTAATTGAATGCTTCAGGTTTATTGAAAAGTGCAGATGTAAATTCAGCTCATCGACGGAGACGACGTTTCAGTTATCTTACACGTTATGTCATTAAATTACTATTAATGCCGTTTTGACTTACCATATACATATAATATAAGATATATAAAATAAAAACGTTAAAACTGTCTCTCCAAATTACATTCGAGTACATTGTCTTCATCGATGAATGCAGCAAGTTTCGTTTCAAGCTTAATCTATATAAAATTGTCTATCTTTCAATTGGTCTATCTATCTATCTACCTACATTGTATCTCTAGATCTATTCCTCCATCTTACATTTAAGGACACTGTCCTTCACTCTTGATATTACAGATCCAAGCTCATCGAAAGTTCTGACATTCACTGAGTAACCTCCATGGGGATTGCTTGCTATCCGTTTGACCTCTGGTGCCCTGACATCTGCGCCTATACCAATCACGAACACTGTCATATTCTGTTCGTTCGCTAGTCTTGAAACAGCTGGGCTCAATTCATCCGTTGAGCGTCCATCTATCAGGATTATCAGAATGTTATGGTCACCAGACATGCTTGTGAAGTTGAACATGTGGTTAAAGCTGACGTTTAAGGCGTTTCCAATATTTCTTTCTCCTCCGGGGAAGGTAATCGCGCTGACTGCGTTATTGAAGATGCTGCCGTTGTTGTAGTTGCTGAAGGGGATGTTTAAGGTTGCGTTCGATGAATACGTCATAACAGCAACACGAGTATCATCAGATGTAACGTTGAATACCTTTAAAATAAGTATAGAATCGATTTGTACATGGTATTACAGCTTCTTTTCCAAATTCGCGACTGTTGGGAAAAGACAATTTATAGACGTCAGTCAATCAAGACAACACTTAACTGGGTTCTAAATGAAGGCAACGTTTCATCCAATTAGAGCAGGTTTTATGCGAAAACCAATTACCATTCCTTTGATTGACAGTATTAATGAACATTTATTTTGCATAACACAAATTCTCGCACATACGCTTCCCAAGGCCATATAGACTGGTATTAATACCCGACTACGTTATTTTATGTTAGTATTCAGTTATAAATCACACCATGGCCATTTATTTAATCCTGTTACGGAAATAAGATAAAATAATGTATTACAACGCAATTCCAACAGCTTTGTATAGTCACAGAATTCCAAAGGGCGGTATGGTTTGGTCCTTATGCGTTGAAGCTCGGGTTTGCCATAGTAGGGACCTCACGCAACCAGGACGGCGACGGCAGTGACAACGGGTGGTACCAAAGTATTTTCTCCAGAAATGTGGTGTTTACTAGTTCCTGTATTCGCTTTTAATTACATTTCACATCGAGATATTTTAAAAATATGATAAGCATAAAGTTTTGTTCACGCCGAACGTAAAACATAGTCATTTACTTTCTTATGTTTGTGTCTTCTTGATAACGTAAAATTTGGGATTTTTACGTAGTGTTTTTCCAGACTCCAACGGTTGAAATGTGTGTGACTGCGTGCATTTTCACGTGCATCTATTGTATTTTGTAATTAAGGGTATTGTTTGGTGGCGTCATCCCAGACGTTGTCGTTCTGGTTGCGTAAGGTCCCTAGTAACGAAATGAGAGGAATCATTTATGTTTTACCTTAGCAATACCGTTGACGAAAGCTTTTTCCTTGTCAAAGCCCTCTCTATCATTGTAATGTACTGAAGTTGAACCGACAAGTAGAATTCCAATGTTCAGTCTCTTTCTGTAGGCTGTGAAAGCAAAGTAAAACTTAAATTGGAAGAATTAATTGTGAAAGCATGATCATAGAAAGTATAATTTGGTTATTTGCAGCACAGGCAGCCCAATCTCAAGATTTGTGTATTTATACGCTTACAAATATCGCTTGAATAGTTTATATTATAAATCCTTCCAAAACACGTATGTTAGACAAATAAATACACGACTTCACCCTACAATGTTTCAGTTGTGGTTATTCATACCTCTGAGCTCTTCTAGGGTCGTTTCCGCTGTTTTTTTCAAACCTCTCTTCCTCACCTCCTAATAAAAGGAAAAGGCTGGAAACAACCGACACATATACGATGCATTACCTGTAATCTTTGCCACGAAAATCACACTTCGCTCACTTCGCTCACCACATTCTGGAGAAATAGACCGAGGCTATTTGACGGTTGGTCCTAACCGGAAATTCCCATGTCCAACTTCGTTGGCTGCCAACCTCGAAGGACTTGAAAATGGGCGACAAATTGTTCGATTTCTCCAGAATGTGGTATCGCTGGATCTTAAAATTCGGGTAGGGATGAGTTCATTTATCATTCTATGGCCTGCCGTAGTTTGGAGTTATTTGGAGTGAGCGAAGTGTGATTTTCGTGGCAAAGATTACAGGTAATGCATCGTATATTTGTCAGTTGTTTCCAGCCTTTTCCTTTTATTAGGAGGTGAGGAAGAGAGGTTCGAAAAAAAACAGCGGAAACGACCCTAGAAGAGCTCAGAGGTATGAATAACCACAACTGAAACATTGTAGGGTGAAGTCGGGAAGCGGGGAGCTGGGTGGCGCAGTGTGTTGGCGCTCGCCTCTCACCACTGTGACCCGGGTTCGATTCCCGGACGCGGCGCCACATGTGAGTTGAGTTTGTGGTTGTTTCTCTCCCATGCTCCGAGGGTTTTCTCCGGGTTCTCCGGTTTCCTCCCTCCGTAAAAATCAACTGGTGAGTCGAGAGTAGTATGTACAGAATATATGAATGTAGTGGGAGTGTGTGTGGAGTAAAAGCAGGCCCCCACCAGCTGTAAGCTGTAAACACTAGCCTGCTATAACAAATAAAACATTTATTTATTTATTTTATTTATTTATTTTTTAAGTCGTGTATTTATTTGTCTAACATACATGTTTTGGAAGGATTTATAATATGAACTATTCAAGCGATATTTGCAAGCGTATAAATACACAAATCTTGAGATTGGGCTGCCTGTGTTTGCAGTAACTATATATGGTCAGGCAACAATTTGCAGGTTTGCAGACCGAATCTTTTGTTTCTTTAATAGCATCACGCATCGCTAAACCGATCAAAAATCAGGAACCTCACAAACCAGCCAGACAAATCAAAGGATGCGAGAAGCAAATTTCAAAGCAAATATAATTCTCAAACTCATTAATAATTCATGAGACAGTCATCCAATGGAGGAACTGTATTTGGTCACATGCATGGGTCTTGATACCGGGTGAAACCCTTGTGTTTGATCATGTTTCCAACCCTAGTGATCAATATTTCTTAATCATCATATTCATGAACCACTAACTAATTACATACTGATAAACTACAAGTAAGGAGCGAAGAAGTAAAGAAATAAAGAATGACATAGAAAGAAAAAGTCTGCCTCCACTGGAGTTCGAACCACGACCCTTCCGACTGCTTGTACTAACTCTTGTCCACTACTCTACTAGTACGCTAGTTGAAATCACTGCCATCAAAAAAGAATAATAAGCCATCTATTGAACAAGTAGATACAACAGTCAAATGGTAAACAATACTTGCTAATGAAGTTTGAAAAGAAACGTATGTAAATTGTCGGTTTTGCATTCGCATGAGAAGACATGTGAAACACTCATTGTTCGTCTTTCATCAGGGGATTCCAAATATTTCGAAATATTTGGAACCCCTGATGAAGGACTCCAATTCGTGTTTGACATAGTTCATCAAACTATCTGGCAGAGTTTTGGAATTTGAGTAAAAAAAACACATGAGTTTTTTAAATACATTTTGGTCCGAAATCATACATTTGATTACAAATTACACTAGCACCACCTGATATTTGAGCATCAGTAACAAGTTATAACAGCGTAAAGATAACAATGGGAGTCTGTCAGAGAGCAAAACATTGAGATTTATTTTATTGGAGGCCATTGTGTTATCAATGTGTGCTTTTACTTAACATAAAATTTAAAAGAGGCACAGTGATTAATAAAGGATGCTTACCCAATGAACAGTTCGATGCGTCGTCGTACACACCAGGCTCGCACACACAGAAGTGAGAACCAGGAAAGTTTACACAAGTTCGTTTATCACTACAGGAAACCCCACTGCACAAGTCAATGGCTTGAAGAAAAAATGGTGTTGTTAGTATACCAGATTCTATTATCAGTAATGTGAATACGTAGTAGTGATTGTATACTAAAATGGTGTTAATTTTGTTAGTATACCAGATTCTATTATCAGTAATGTGAATACGTAGTAGTAGTTGCATACTAAAATGTGTTGTTAGTATACCAGATTCTATTATCAGTAATGTGAATACGTAGTAGTGATTGTATACTAAAATGGTGTTGTTAGTATACCAGATTCTATTATCAGTAATGTGAATACGTAGTAGTGATTGTATACTAAAATGGTGTTGTTAGTATACCAGATTCTATTATCAGTAATGTGAATACGTAGTAGTGATTGTATACTAAAATGGTGTTGTTAGTATACCAGATTCTATTATCAGTAATGTGAATACGTAGTAGTGATTGTATACTAAAATGGTGTTGTTAGTATACCAGATTCTATTATCAGTAATGTGAATACGTAGTAGTGATTGTATACTAAAATGGTGTTGTTAGTATACCAGATTCTATTATCAGTAATGTGAATACGTAGTAGTGATTGCATACTAAAATGGTGTTGTTAGTATACCAGATTCTATTATCAGTAATGTGAATATGTAGTAGTGATTGTATACTAAAATGGTGTTGTTAGTATACCAGATTCTATTATCAGTAATGTGAATACGTAGTAGTGATTGTATACTAAAATGGTGTTGTTAGTATACCAGATTCTATTATCAGTAATGTGAATACGTAGTAGTGATTGTATACTAAAATGGTGTTGTTAGTATACCAGATTCTATTATCAGTAATGTGAATACGTAGTAGTGATTGTATACTAAAATGGTGTTGTTAGTATACCAGATTCTATTATCAGTAATGTGAATACGTAGTAGTGATTGTATACTAAAATGGTGTTGTTAGTATACCAGATTCTATTATCAGTAATGTGAATACGTAGTAGTGATTGTATACTAAAATGGTGTTGTTAGTATACCAGATTCTATTATCAGTAATGTGAATACGTAGTAGTGATTGTATACTAAAATGGTGTTGTTAGTATACCAGATTCTATTATCAGTAATGTGAATACGTAGTAGTGATTGTATACTAAAATGGTGTTGTTAGTATACCAGATTCTATTATCAGTAATGTGAATACGTAGTAGTGATTGTATACTAAAATGGTGTTGTTAGTATACCAGATTCTATTATCAGTAATGTGAATACGTAGTAGTGATTGTATACTAAAATGGTGTTGTTAGTATACCATATTCTATTATCAGTAATGTCAATACGTAGTAGTGATTGTATACTAAAATGGTGTTGTTAGTATACCAGATTCTATTATCAGTAATGTGAATACGTAGCAGTAGTTGCATACTAAAATGTGTTGTTAGTATACCAGATTCTATTATCAGTAATGTGAATACGTAGTAGTGATTGCATACTAAAATGGTGTTGTTAGTATACCAGATTCTATTATCAGTAATGTGAATACGTAGTAGTAGTTGCATACTAAAATGGTGTTGTTAGTATACCAGATTCTATTATCAGTAATGTGAATACGTAGTAGTAGTTGCATACTGCGGTATGGAGTACTTTTGTTACACTATTTTCGAATTCTAAGATTAAATTGCTACATAAAACTACATAGATATTGTCCTTTCTTCTTTTCATTCGTGTGCTTTTTACATAATGAAACCTAAACCTTCGGAAATTGTACAGCTGGGCCGATGTCTTCATCACTTGTTTTAAATATGCAAAGAAAATTGTATTTTTAACGGTAACATCGTAGTATCATTGTTTGATAAAATAAACTGTCAGTAGTTTCTAATGCACCATTATATAAGAACAAAATAACCTAACAAGTCGGAGCGAAAATTTGTACTTAAGATTATGTTCGCTTAAAATAGGTAAAGGAAATTTCCTTTCGCTAAAACGTTGCACGTCATAATGTACAATGTACTTACGAACACTGCATTCTCTTCCGCTGAATCCCCGTCTGCATGTACACGTATACGTTGTCCTTCCATTAACGCAAACTGCGCCGTTCAAGCAAGGATTGCTGTAACAGTGATCAGTAGCTGAAACATTTTAAAAACAAAACAGACATGGGAAATGAGATCGTATTAAAACAAAGGATATTCAGCAACTCAATAACTTAACCTGAGAAGACAGCTCCCCCGCTTCGTTCCCCGTAAAAGATATGTCTGAGCAACGGACAATTCCATACTTTTGACGTAGCAGAAACTATTTCACACAAATTAGTGTCGTGTATATACACTGTTGTTTAGACCCCATGTAGATTTTTCAGTTTTTTTAAGTATATTACGGAAAAAATAAGCTGACTTCAAACGAAAACATTGCTATGAATTTTTCAGTTATTCCGGCTGAATCGCTCGGCTTTGATTTTGCATCGAGGTAACATAACATCGTAATGGGATTTTAACTGAGAGGTGAAGTGCCTGGCCGAGTAACATGTAGCTCTCAGCAACTGAACATTCCGTTATTTAACAGTGCCTCCAGTCAGAGAACATTCTAGATATTATAGAATTGTATCCCTGTGAAACAACTATCGAAAACTCTATAAAACTATGTAAGTCAATCACGGGTTTCAAGCACAAGTTAAGAAGTCAGCTTTTTGAACAAGTTTTAGAACAGTTAAATTACGTCTATTATTATTGTTAGTTAGTTTAATTCATATTCCTAAGTATACTTTTCTTGTAATTGTCACTGAAAAGCCACTATGGGGAGTAAACAATAAAGTATTGTACTGTACTGTAATTTTTAAGTGCACAGAGTTTCACAGATATATCCTACTCAAATATTTCTATCGTATGGAACTTTAACGACTGGCATACCTTGACAAATTTTGTCCCTCATTGATTTCAATATGGTAGACAGCCCGTTAAACGTCACAGTGAACACGTGATCTTGATCTGGATCACTAGCCATAACTCGAAGCTCGTTATAGTCAATAAGTGAGCCAATCCCAATAGCGAAAACAGTCACGCCGACGTCGTGGAGCTTTTTGGCGGGAATAGCGACCTCGTCACTTGAAATTCCATCGGTCACCAGAATCACTACGTTGGTTGCGTCGGATCGAACATTACTGAATACTTGTGTACGTGTGTAGTCAAGGGCCTTCCCCGTGAACGTCCATCCCCGAGGATAGCTAATAATACTGATCGCCTGTACGACAGCATTATTTGTGTAGTAGGTCTTAAAATTAAACTGTGGATAAACATATGTTGAAAAAAGTACTGCAGCAACATTGGTTTGAGATTCTGACACATTGAAGAAAGAGACGAGATTTTTTATATAGGATTTGATTTTGGCAAAGTTTCCGGTCGCTTGCCCTTCAATGCTGCTTGAGCCGTCAATGACGAAGGCAAGATTTAGCTTTTGGTCTTGGCAGGCTAGAAAAAGAAAAAAAGAAACATATTAATTTTTTATTTATTTATTTATTACTACATTCTTCTTTTTAGCTTCTTTTGGAAGATAGACGATCACAAAAACAGAAATTAATGTAAATTGTATTAATGAAAATCTGCCCAGGCCATTAACCGACCAATTCTGTATACGTAGCTTTTTATCATCTTAAACTGATAACGGCTTTTTGTTTCAATTTTTGCACTAGCTCAGTTATCCATAAATATTGAGTGTACATCGTCAATGGTAAGTCTATCTTCAGTTGCTTTTCTCATAAAAGAGATCATCTTGTAGAATTAAGCAGAACAGTTACCTTTGCTGCATTGCGGACCGGCAAAACCAGCTGGACAAGCACACACGTACCCTGTGCTCGTTTGGCTGCACCTTCCTCCATTGGCGCAAGGACTACTGTCACATGTAGACGTAGCTTAATAAAAAACAATGGTCAAGTTTTAATAATACTAATAATGTTTCACTATGTAGGATTCAAACCAATAATGCACGAAACTTTATTTGAAACAGGCAATGCGTTTTTTGAACATATCGTCTTCCAGCACTGCTTAGAATAAGCCAGAAAACGATTTTATTTTGATCAGATATTTCCCAATTTAACGACACCTTAACCGGGCGTTGTCAATCCCCAAATGATCAACTTTATTTTCTCATGACGAATGATAAAAATAACTATACTCAGATTAGCACAGTATGCTTTCCAGGTATACTGGAGAAAATATGAGATTATTCTGATGAAGGATGGAAAGATTCGTGTGGATGGAAAGTACTGCTTTTAAAAGAAATTTATAGCAATTTAAGTCGGTTCACAGTAAGGGAGTGTTCATTATTTATGGCTTTGGGGGGGGGGGGGGGGGGAGGAAGTCGGCTAAATCATGGGGGGGGGGGGGGGGCAAACAAAGGTTCAAGTGCTTTTTGAAGGGGGATCATAAAAGTTCTGACCTGTCATGTAGATGGATATAGGCCTTTCTATTATAGCAGAGCTCCAGCGCTTTCTTCCCGCGCGAGCGTAGCACCATAATATAGGAGGAGCGCAAGAATAGGCCTTTTGCATCAATTGATCACGTGACGATTTTCCCATAGCAACGCCTGTGTGGAGGGCAAGCCATTCTAACATTCCTTGACAATAGAGACAGACAGACAGACAGACAGGCAGACTAAATGGGCGGGCTCAAGCTTATTTTGACCCTGGCTTAAAAGATAATTAAAATGTAAATTGATAACAGCTTTTTTGTTCAATTGACACCCGACCCCTAAAAGGTACCGCTTTACATAGAAATGTCTGTGTTTGATGGTGGATACCCTAACATGATGGCGGCCTCAACAGACAACAGCCGGCGCCGGTAAGAAGCTGACTTCGGGAATGTACTTTTCTTCCACTCTTTAAATCGTCTTTATGTTCTAGAAAAATTATCTGATGACAGGAGATGTATCTATTTCATACTCTACCATAGCCGAGGAGACGCTAGGAGATGCTGGTGTTGTATGAATTCGAACGCGTTACAGGCTACAGGGATATTATAAATTGATGGCACACAACAGTGGTAGCGCGTTCCAGTTTATACAACACCAGCGTCTCCTAGCATCTCCTCGGCTATGATAGAGTATTAAATAGATACATCTCCTGTCATCAGATATTTTTTCTAGAACATAAAAACGATTTAAAGCGTGGAAGAAAAGTACATTCCCGAAGTCAGCTTCTTACCGTCTGTTGGGGCCGCCATCATGTTGCGAGTAACTCGCAGAATCCGGTTCGGTTTTGGCTTCAGAAAGCTATTTCTGATCGTCTTACGGCTCTTAAAATCCTCTAACACTGAACTTTAAGATTTAAAGCTAAATAGTTCTGATAAATTTGGGCTGAAAACGAATAACAAAGGAACCGGCAGAACTTCTAGTATTGAGGTTTCACGCTGGCGTCTCTCCCGTTCTCTCTGTTGTCAAGGAATGTTAGAATGGCTTGCCCTCCACACAGGCGTTGCTATGGGAAAATCGTCACGTGATCAATTGATGCAAAACTTCTGGTTTCCCGAACCACGACGCCCGGCGCGCGGTGAGCAACGTGCCTAACGTGCCTAACGTGCCTAAAAAGTATTACACCTGCGCGGGCACTGTTGAAACCAAGCGTCCCGGATCGAAACCTTGGTCTGTAGCTAGTGATAATGTTTTCTTTTTTTCCGTTATCTTCTTTTTCTTCTAAACCATTTGCACTGATTTCCCTTGATTCTACCAGTTAATGTTGTTTTCTTTATATAATTATCTATTTTTTTTGGGTCGTTACTTCAGTTCAGATAATTGGGAGCTCCGCTTTTAGGCTTGCCTAAATATGTATATTAAAACAAAAATGTATCTTGATATCCTGCTGGAAAACTACAAAAGAGCAAACTATATAAATCAAATAAATACATAAACATAAATTATAAAGTACCGCTCGGGAATGAGGGCGAGGTCGAGTTTTCCAGAAGAATACGTTTTCTACTAAATAAAGGTAAACGTATTATGGAAAATACCGTAAATCTAATGTATATATATATTTAGGCAAGTCTAAAAGCTGAGCTCCCAATTGTCTGAACTCACGTAACGAAAAAAAATAGGAAACCGGAAGTTAGCCAGTTTTTGCTCTCATCCTGTATCTATAGTGCTCGTCAGAGCTCCGCTATAAAATAGAAAATTACATTACATGTATATGCAGTTTGCATTCTTTATAACAACCCCAGCGTTGGAGGGGGGGGGGGGGGGGAGGTCAATAACGTTTTGACCAATTTCACTCATCGGGGGGTCATAAAAGAGAAGCAGATGAAATGCTGAATCCCTTCCCCTAACCAAAATTAAGTTTCTAGAATAACCTTTTTAATCCATTTTTAACTCGTGGATGCGCGCATGCGCAGGAACGAGTTTTTGCGTGAGGTGGGCGAATGATGGCTAGCTAGCTAGCCGTTAGCAAAAAATCAATCAATATCAAATCGTATGCTGTTCGGAATACGAGCGAGGAAGCCTCGGGGACTGTGAGCTGCCGGGCGAGTGGCATTCAGAGCTGCAGAAGTGTTTTAATACACGGAGACTACACTGTGATGGCAGAAAAATCAACTTTATGAAATGATGGACTTGTTTACAAGGTTCTGTATTCCACAAAAGGTTTGGTTTCCCGGGAATATTTGGCCACTTGACTTCGTCTCACGCCGAAGTCTAGCGTTGAACGGTTCTTGAAGGGGATGACCGATGAGTATCGAAGGCGATGAGTATCGAAGGCAGAATAAAATACTGGCGAGTGTAATAAATCACAAATATAAATGTATAGTTTAAAATTGTACCTCAATTCTAAAGTAGAATTAGAATCCGTTTACTTTTATTTACAAGTATTTGATCGAGTGTGTGTTCTTCGTGAAATTTTATGCTTGCTTTCCGAGATCATTCCGATCCGAAGTACACACGTGTAAGATCACAATGAAATGAGACCTTTCCCACGGTAATTCTAAGATGTCGATCACTTTATATTTTACTGGACCTTCTGCCAACGAAATGAGGCCTTTCTCGCGGTAATTAGGCGTTACAATCTCAAGATGTCGATCACTTTATATTTTACTGGGCCTTCTGCCAAGTCAGGGAACGGCCCAGGAACGAACGTATAGCCTATAGGTGTTTTTAAAAATTTTGAAATATAGAAGCTCTGAAATGCCATTTTCAGCTATTTCAGATAGGTTACGACTACGAGCCAAATAGAAGTCCTCGCAAAACCCGACAAGGGTTCGTATTTTCGCTTTTAGACAGAGTGCCGAGTGGTCCACATCTGAACATAAATAGATACTGATAGGAGCCGGCGCCAAGAAAGCTTAGATGGAAACGTAAAGTCTGACGGTGACTCGATCTGAATCGCTTGAAACGACTGCCGCGCTGTTTCAGGCGCCTGCAAATCGCTGTCTCCTCTACTAACTATGCTGGCATTCAAAGCGTCTCTAGTTGTTCACCTTGGCTTTGTCCCTTGAGGTCTTTTTGTCTTTCCCATTTTTCAAGTCACACAAGAGAACTAGAACAACCGGCTATATTAACATTTTCTCGATGCGGCGCGTAGCTTTGATCGGAAATCGACATTGGCGGGAAGTTGAACTGTGATGAGAAATGATTGGCCAAGAGTTCGCTAATTGTTGGAGAGGCGGGGATTCAGATTTACGCACGACAGATGGCTAAATGTTTTGAAGTGCTCTTTTCTGAGACAAACTAATATAGGAGCCAGGATCCGAGCCAGGATCCGAGCCAGGATCCGAGCCAGGATCCGAGCCAGGATCCGAGCCAGGATCCGAGCCAGGATCCGAGCCAGGATCCGAGCCAGGATCCGAGCCAGGATCCGAGCCAGGATCCGAGCCAGGATCCGAGCCAGGATCCGAGCCAGGATCCGAGCCAGGATCCGAGCCAGGATCCGAGCCAGGATCCGAGCCAGGATCCGAGCCAGGATCCGAGCCAGGATCCGAGTCCTGTTGGCACCTCTTTCTGTCTCGAACAAATGACATGATAGCTGGAATCACCTTGAGTTCTAAATCGTTTCTTGACAAATGAAGTCAACCAATCAGCTCCCTTTTTGACATCTTTTATACGTCACTGCAGGGTGCAAGGCCGCTATTCTAGAAACAACCGGATGAGTTGTTGTTGCTGGATAAATCGTTCAGTCTTCATAGTTTTCTTTTTCATTCTGTGCACTTGATTCTCCTAGACCCTACAGATTGTCACGGCAAGTACAGTGTTATAATGCCCTAAAATTCGTGAGAGCAGTTTCGATCAATGTTTCTCTGGGATCAACAGCCACGGGAAATCCAGTCAAAATTTACTTTTCCGCGAAGGAAAACCTCGGAAACACTTTACTAAGGTACCTAATATGTAGGAGCTATCGATCTGTAGTGATTTTGCGGGATGAAATTCAACATGTCTCAAGTTTCATTTTTTTTATATAGTCGTGTTCATTCTAGGCTCGGTTTCAGCCGTTGGGGTGTCGTTTCTCCAAAGCCTCCACCGTGTCCGTGACGTCATCTGATTAACTTCAATAATTATTATTTATTTATTCGCGTGTAGCGTAGGTTCGATTCCGCGTAAACTTTCAAAACACATTGGAATTCTTTAAACTAAAACTCCAAGTGTGAAATTAATTCGACGTAGGTAAAGGTTTTATTTAATACCTGCATTATTCTTAGCTCTCATGTTCACAGTCGAGTCCAAGTTTTGAAGGAAAGCCCGGCTGTTGATACACTTTTATACGGGGATAAAAATAAAGTTCAGATGTTATCTCGGAACTCTTAGCTAGAGTCGAGTATTCCCGCTTAGTACTTGTGTAGAGTATGTCTTGGAGACATAAATTGTACAAACTTAGTACATAGGACTTGAAGAATTGTAAAACTCATTTGATGCAGCGATTTTCAAGTGAATCGGTGATTGCAGAGTTAAACGCGTAAACATGGCCTGCGTAAGACATGATTTCCTCTCTTCTATAAACTCTTTTAATATGGAGTCGTCAGTCTTTTCTTCGCCGATAAAGGCAGCACTAATTTTCTTTGAAGTAAGAATAGCCGGGCTACCTTGGTCTTGCATCGGTAAAGTTAAATGAGAAATGACTGAACATTACGAGCTGCGACCTTTGAGCTGACGGTTTTCCAAGTGACTTCCAGAGCCAGTGCGTTTACTGACAACGTGTCTTCACCCGAAAACTAACTCTCTTACTGCTTCTTTGTGTGAATCCTTGAATTCTTCGAAACCATTGGTTTCGGCTCTTTCTAGGTGTATCAACGACAATGAACTACAGCAAAACAATACCCTGAAATACAAAGAACCCTAACCCCAGAATACAATGAACTACAGCAAAACAATACCCTGAAATACAAAGAACGAAAGAAAACAATAGAGTTGTTCATTGTCCTGAATTTCAGGACGTTGATACACCTAGAAAGACCCAAACTTTTAAACTTCAAACTTTTCCAGAGCAAATTTAAACGCATTTTGGAACAGCAATCGAAAGTCTTTGTTCCGGCTTTCAAAAGTTTACAATGTAAATTATGCAAATCAATTCAGCGACAGGATTTGAGTGGCAAGTTTGTGATTGGCTAACTCAGCTCGCGCGACCAGCCGTGAGTGGGGAGAGGATCGCGGGCTCACCGAAACCCCCACGGCTGGAAACCGAGCCTATGTTCATTTAGCCTGCTTGCAGGCTCTGGTTAATTTGGGGTTCCTGTGGTGGGAGAGAGGAGGGGGAAGGAGGATATAGAGAAAGGAGAGCCTGCGACAAGACCTTGTGTTTTTGAAATTCGCCCCCATGATGTCACATACCACTGCAAGTTACACGTTTCACAAAGAATTTTAAAATCAACATTTTCGACGAGATTCTGTTATAAATGTACCCTAGCATTGAACCCCTTGTATTTCTACTGCATGTTTGATAATAAAAACCTGAGAAAACGAGAGAAAACAGCAGAAAAATGATTTGATCATGAGTGAAAAGTTTTCAATTTTAGCTCGCGCGTGCTGCTTACACCATAATACACGCCATTTTCGAACAAAGTGCGCGCGCCTCTTCTAGGTTCAACCAATCAGATAATCCCGTTCGTGGACGAACGGGAAATTTCAGAAACACAGGGTCTTGTTGCAGGCTCTCCTTTCTCTTTCGCCTCCTTCCCCCTCCTCTCCCCCACCACAGGAACCCCAAATC
Organism: Actinernus sp. WN-2022; assembly: GCA_030867875.1. Lineage (NCBI taxonomy): Eukaryota > Metazoa > Cnidaria > Anthozoa > Actiniaria > Actinernidae > Actinernus > Actinernus sp. WN-2022. Next base: position 27,531,326 of record JAOWCC010001634.1, read on the forward strand.
AACCAGAGCCTGCAAGCAGGCTAATGTTCATTCGGGTCGTGTTATTCCCTTGTTTCAGTGTTTGCTCAAAAGAAATGCAGCTTTGAGGAGATTAATACTCATTCCAAAAAAACTGAGGCAGGCATAAGTGATTATACACTGAATGACAGCCGATTGATTGAACAGTTTACTAAGTGCTAGAAACATCTACGGTTTGCATAAATTTATACGCTAAAATTTGATCCTGATCATGCGAAAGAAAAATATTGGTGGATTTGGACAAATAGTTTCGGAGAAACCAACGCGACAAAAAGACAAACATTGACGGCACGGAAACGAGGCTGACCAGGCAGCTCCAGCCATGCTCTGAAAACTGAACGAAATCTTCTAGAATATAACAAGGGCACCCAACGAGTACTTTTTGAAATTCGTTTGAAACCAGTTGTCTGCAGCTTATCTAGCCATTTGAAGGCGCCTACTATGTCTTTTGACGTATTATAGAAAGCTATTAGCTGTTCGGATTTTCTAGGTGGAAATCGCGTCAACCGAAAATACTATGGCAAAATATTCCCGGCCTACGAATTTGTTAGTAGTCTAGAACAGAAACAAGAATTTTCTAGCCCAAGTAACTTCATGTTGCAAAGTTTTGTGGAGGTACGAATTTTTTAGGGATTCTTTTTTCCTTTAGGCAATTCTTAGGGAATGAAAATGTGTTGTTCTGACTCTATTGATCAGACGAATTGGGACGTACGAATATTTTAGGGGAACCTTTTAGTCTCCCTTTTCTTCTATAATTTTCTAGGGATTGAAAAAAAATTTTCTAGCCAGTATTTCAGAAAACAATTTTCTTGGGACAATTTTTTCAAATCCGAAAGTTTTAGGCTAACTTACTCTCCCGAACAGCTTTTTAACCGAAAACGTCGTTGGATGCCCTTGATATAACTCCTGAAACCGAAATAACTCCAGCAATTGATACAAGACAGTCTTGTGTCCATTCTCTTACAGAATAAGCTCTAAAAGTGATTATCCATTGCGCGAGAGCCGATAGACCGAACAGTATAAGAAACCGCTAGAACATTTGCGTAAATACGCTCAAATTTGAAACTTTGACATTTTGCTATTGCCAACGTAAGTATCAGTTAGTATTGCTAATTTTTCGAAATGAAATCCTTAACCAAATGTTCTCATTTTCGCGCACAATAGAACACAGATGCTGAACATGCGAAAGAAAAAAAATAGTGGCATTTGGAGAAATAGTTTAGGAGAAACGAACACGACAAAAAGACAAACATTGACAGCAGAAACCGCTAGAAGCTACACGCAGTTTCCGCCATTACGCATAAAAATCTCTGTCTTCATGAAGTCACTCAGTGAATTATATATGTTTACAATTTAATTAGCCTCCCTTTATTATCCACCAAACGGTCCCTTGCTCTTATGCCTGCCTCAGTTTTTTTGGAATGAGTATTAATCTCCTCAAAGCATTTCTTTTGAGCAAACACTGAAACAAGGGAATAACACGACACGAATGAACACGACTATATAAAAAAAATGAAACTTGAGACATGTTGAATTTCATCCCCCAAAATCACTACAGATCGATAACTCCTACATATTAGGTACCTTAGTAAAGTGTTTCCGAGGTTTTCCTTCGCGGAAAAGTAAATTTTGACTGGATTTCCCGTGGCTGTCGATCCCAGAGAAACATTGATCGAAACTGCTCTCACGAATTTTAGGGCATTATAACACTTGCCGTGACAATCTGTAGGGTCTAGGAGAATCAAGTACACAGAATGAAAAAGAAAACTATGAAGACTGAACGATTTATCCAGCAACAACAACTCATCCGGTTCGGTTTCTAGAATAGCGGCCTTGCACCCTGCAGTGACGTATAAAAGATGTAAAAAAAAAGGGAGCTGATTGGTTGACTTCATTTGTCAAGAAATGATTTAGAACTCAAGGTGATTCCAGCTATCATGTCATTTGTTCGAGACAGAAAGAGGTGCCAGGGCTCGGATCCTGGCTCGGATCCTGGCTCGGATCCTGGCTCGGATCCTGGCTCGGATCCTGGCTCGGATCCTGGCTCGGATCCTGGCTCGGATCCTGGCTCGGATCCTGGCTCGGATCCTGGCTCGGATCCTGGCTCGGATCCTGGCTCGGATCCTGGCTCGGATCCTGGCTCGAATCCTGACTCGGATCCTGGCTCGGATCCTGGCTCGGATCCTGGCTCGGATCCTGGCTCGGCATTTAGGTACACTCTTATTTTCTACGCTTTCGATTTTCAACCAAAATAGAGTTTTAAAAAAGCTCCCACTCAAGAGAAATTTATTCTATTTGTGTGAAATTTTCACAAAAAGTCAATTGATATCGCAGCTGCAAAAGGGTGTCGGGGAATTGGGAAATTCTAAAAAGAGAGCTCGATTACATGGCTCCTGTTCATTCCAAGCATAATGAGCCAGTGTTGTATATATACTTTTCAGATGAAGGCTTTTCTTAGGGGCCGACCATTTGACTTTTGAGGGGGGGGGGGGGGGGGGGGGGGGGGGTGGGTGTTTTTGAAAAAAAATAACCTGCAAGCCAACGGTGGCGAAAAAAAAATATCCTGCAAGCGGAAAAGCTTTGTTCTGGCTCCGCTTTTTTCGCAAAAAAAAATTCGTGCAACAACACTGCTAAAGAAAAAAAAATCGAGCGCAGACAAGAACACCCACCCCCCCCCCCCCCCCCCCTCCCCCCCCCCTCAAAAGTCAAATGGTCGGCCCCTTAGCAATCCACTAACTTCGTCACTACATCCACGAGTTCACCATTGGGTGCCTATGTTTATATTTGCCATCCTCTATCAAAAAAGTTTGAAAGCATATCAGGACATCATTCTATCTTAGGGTATTATTTTGTAATTTTGTTTTAAAGAAACTTGAAGGCGCGCCAATGGCGATAAATTCAAATTACATGGCAATCGGAGAGGATGGGCACTATCTTTAGCAGGTGGAAGCACGCGTGTATTCTTTGCTTTCACGTGATGTCACCTTGGTTGACGTAAACAATAAGATTACCTCATTAACATATTTTATTAGATCAGCTAACATAACCGCCACGTCGTTACGGTTGTCTTTTAATTGGATAGCTATTTCTAGGGATTGATTAAATTCAAGGCTGTGGGAAAAGTATTAGCTTATAGGTGTTGTCTAACCTTCGTTACAATTGATGCCTGTAAATCCAGACGGACATTGACACTGGTGCCCTGATCCCTGAATAGTGCACACGCCACCATTTTTACAAGGTGAACTGGAGCAGGGCGTGAGATCTGTGACGTAAAATGACATACAATGTCAATGTAAATACAATGTAAAATGACATAAAGTGCACATTACAAGGTGGTACGAACTGACCAAACACATTGAACTAACTTTATTGACAAAACTACTCAATAAAGAAAATAAGAAAATGTGTTAACCGAATTAAGTTCTATCAACGTATTACCAAAGTGTTGTTGTCTTATGAAATCCTCAAACGTTCCATATGGTTACTTTGCTCTTGTTTTTCCGCTCACATTCAGAAACAAACGCTTCCTTACCTGACTCGCAGTTCTTGCCAGTTTTCCCAGATGGGCATGTGCAAGTGTATCCTGCGTGGGTGTCTTCGCATACTCCTCCATTAAGACATGGCAGATTTGAACAAGGTGACATGGCTACGAAATTATGTATGGACACAAGTTAAATGCTGGAACAACAGGGCGTTGATCAACTGGTTTTAAAGCCCAATTTGTTTAGCATTAACATCGATCAAGTGAATAGGTGAACAGTAAAATATTCTTGATTTCAATGTTGCGTCTAGGAGTTATAAAGGGCCATCCTGTACCGCTCGAAACGAGATACAGCATTGGCTTACCCAACAATACAAAACACCCTAACCTTTAGAACGTGCAGTACAAACACAACAGAGCTACAGGATAATGGGTGCAATCAGAATACAGGTCTCGATCGATACAGGATTACTGGTTATAAAGGTTTATATTTGGAATATGGTAATTATGTGATGTCACAGGAGGCCAACTATTTCTGATTTATACAGAATATTTGGTCAAATCATGCACTGATATAAGGCCCAAATATAACATGGATGTGTAGAAAAACTTATTTATGTCTGTAAGCACGTTTTTGTATAATAAATGAGGCCTCCTGTGACATCAAATAATTAGCATATTTATAGACACAACACTCAAATCGAAAAATATTACTAGTTACCTCAATCGGTATTGATACAAATTTCGTAGCGTACTTAATTAACCGACGTTAAATTACACCCTACAAATTACGTAATATAAACACTATGTAAAATACCGTAAACAGTGTATGTCACCTCTTTTAATGTTCGTCTTTCTTTTCGACAAGATGTTCTTAATTGTATTTGTACAAACTTAAAGCTACATGTATCAATAATTTCAAACCAAAATACTACAAATTATTCTTGGAATGTTTAATGTTGCATCTCCATTAAAAAGACTGTTTATATTTTTAAAGCGTACCTGCACATATGGAGCTTCTTGTTTCCTCGGCAAAAGCGAAACTAGAAATTCTCTCGTAATTGAGAATTTTCACATGTTCACTGTCGGGGTCCGTAGCTAAGGTCTTCAGGTTGGCCTCTGCCCGATGATTCCCGGTACCATAGCCATATATGGTGGCCAATGCGCGCAATTTTTTGGATTCCTCTGAAACGCCATCACGTGACTTGTCATGCGCAGTTACGAAGGCAAATGCCGGAACTGAACGTTCTCTTTTCTCATAGACATCAGTCCTACTTTTTTTTAGTGCATTTCCGATGTGTCGGTTATTGGTATTGGGATAAGGCACTTTTCGCAGAGCCACTTGAAGGCTACTCTGGTTGTAGTATCGAGTGAATGGAAACTGTACACTTGGCTCACTGGCGTAGATTACTAATGCAACATGGGCATCCGTGTGGGAGATGTTAAACATTTGAGTAAGCATCTTAACGAAATCGATACTCTTGTCAAAGTTTGCTCTGCCTGAACTGTCTGTGTCCTTTGTGCCGTCCAATATGAAGCCAATATCAACTTTTTGCTGGCAAACTGTAAGAAAATACATGTTTCAAATACTCAGCCACCTGAATATTAATACGCTTAAAACACAGCGGTGATACTAGCTCCTTGCAACTATTAGCATTATCAGAATCCTATATAAACAACGTATCTCGTGAATTAACTCTCATTTTGGCTATAATTATTCAGTTTTCCTTTGTCAATGTCAATTAATCGATATTCCTTTTTTCCTTGCCCTTTACCAAACTATTGAATGTTGGACATTGAATGGCTTTCATGGATTCAAAGAAGTGCATATGTATTCTTACATAGTACCAAGAGACAATAAATAACAGAGATGGAGACTTGGGGAGTTGGCTGGGATATCTTATCCTCACTAAAGTTATTTTTAGAAACCGGATTTGTTTTCCTTTACGTCCGCATTTCCGTTCCCGGGTTACGATTTTGCCAACGGCTTCGGATTTTATCGACGGGAACATGTAATTTCTTTCTTTGAGTTTATTCCAATGACCCACTCCGGAGACTGTAAGGCCCACTCCGGAGCAGTCTGTAAGATTAGTGAAGACGAATACTATAATTGATGATCATCTAATTTGTCTGAAGAAAACTGTACTGTGAAGATAATTGCAAATATGCTATGTGATTGTGCCAACAAGAGAACAGCTAAGAAACTCTAATAATGACTTCTCTGTTGTGCTTTTCTGTGTATTATTATATAAAGTTTGTCTCTAAGCTAAACAGTTTAGCTAGTCTTTGAGAACAGATGCTTATAAAGCTAAAGGTTAATTCCAGCTTTTATTTGGCAATAATCGGTGTAGAAGTCAAACAATGAGTTAAACATGGCAGTGCTTCTTGTTTTCTGTCTAGTAGGGTAAGTTGTTCAGAAAACATATAGCAAGCGGCAATGCTTGGTAAAAATATACAGACCACTTTAAATTTAATAACAAAATGTGACTCTGGTCTGATAGATCATTGATAAGAACTGTTACAGATTTTAAATAGCTTAGGTCCATTAGACTATCTTCTTATTACTTACAGTCACAACATATTTGCTATCGATTTTGTTTTATTCTGAAGGTCCATGAACGGTAAACTTATTCAAATTTCATTTTTGGCACAACCGATTCGCCATAGGAGCGTGCGCGGAAAATGACTGGAAACGACACATTACCGGAACTAGTTCCTTTTACGTCCGTATATCCGGTTTCTAAAAATAACTTTAGTGAAACGGCCTGACCAGACGACTCCCTCTCTGTCCATTATTTTCTCTCAGTAGTACATAGGACAAATATTGGAATTTATTTGTTTTATAACATAAAACTAGAATCATGGTTACATCTTCAACGTCAGTAAATAAATAATTCCCTAATTCTTGCTTTAATTACCTTTGGTGCAATTCTTTCCATAATATCCAATACTACAGGTACATGAGTAGTTACTAGGAGTATTCACACAAGTCCGGTTTGCTGGGCAGGGATTGGATAGAGTCTCGCATTCATTGATATCTGAGAAAATGAAACAGTTTGATCGAGTACAATTTAAAGATTGTTAACTAACTAAACAATCAAACAACTGGAATGGTAAGGATAGTTTGAGTATGGCGGACATTGGCATGGGAAAATATTATGGGAAAATCCAACCATTTACAGACTCTGAAGAATTGTGTATAAAGTCTGTAAAATGTGAATGTTTCAAAGGTATTTTAAAGACTTTGTAAAATGTTACAAAACGTTTATTTAACACTGTAAAATACACTATTAGATACTTTTTTGTAAAATTGTACATACGTTTCCTATAACTTTTCTAAAATTAATTTACTAGTACTGTTTAAAAGGTTTGAAAATTACCGTCTCTAAAGTTGTACAATTACAAACATGTTACAAAGTCTGTCAAATGTCTTCCAGTGACTTCCACTTTGACTTTTGTTGGATAACTTTTAAAAACCTTGGATTTTCTTAAATGCAATCTACAAGTACATAATTATTAAACTCCATATCAATACATTGTTTTATCTCGACGTACATACCATTCTGACAATGCATTCCAGTGAATCCTGATGGACATGTGCAGTTATATCCACTAATGAAGGTACGGCATATCCCTCCATTAAGACAAGGGTTGCCACCACACGGATCTACATCTTGTTAGGACATAGAAAAGTATAGAATTAATTAATTACTTGACAGCAATAACGATAACAGTAACAACAACAACAATAACATTTGGGAGTGGCTTTAAGAATATGCCAATCCTTTGTTCAGTCCCATTCACCTTATTCATAAAGGCACCAGGGACAGGCAAGTTGTCCCAGCTTGTCACAGAAAGATAACAAAAATTACACTCGATGGCGGAAAATAACGTTAATTTCCTTATGACACAAAAGAATACATCAGTGCGGTAGGACAGAAACTAAGACATTTCTCATGGGATCCAATTTTGCGATCTTTGAGACAACTGGCCTCGCTCTGATACCATTGTTACCAGGCTTCTTCTCGCTCGGGCATGAGGTATGAATAAGGTAAACGGAGCCAACATTGTTTAAGACTGAATCTGTGTCCACATTACTTGCATATTTTTCTTACATAATTTGTTGATATAATCATGTCTAACAATTGGACATCGCTAATAGGTGTTTGAGAATGAAGGGATGGCATGAAGTTCAGTTCCATGTATTATTTAAGAAATGAAACAGATCGTTCGTGTTTTCACAGGCTCATGCAAACCGAGGTAAGTTTGGGAGAATTCGAGAGCAGAACAAACACGACACCGCCGATTGAGTGTGTGTACCTGCTCGAGAATTCTGTAATGATGTAATGCTGTAATGTGATACATACCTAAACAAATCCTCTCGCGCACTTGAGAATATATTGAGTCCAGTTTATTAAAGTCTGCTTTTATCACCCGATACGAATCAGGATCTGTTGCCATAGCATTCAAATCCTTGACATCGTAACAACAGCCAATACCGACGGATATTATCTTCACACCAGCATCTCGCAAAGACTTTGCTGCACCCGTTACGTCATCATTGGATTGACTATCCGTCATAACAACGAGAACGCTCGGAATACCTTGACGACCTTTATCGTATAACTCCCTCTTGATGTATTCCAGTGCTTTACCAGTTCTCGTTGTCCCTTGATGATAACTAATAGAATCAATTGCTGATGCCACAGTTGCAGCAGTAAAGTGGGTTCTAAAGTCAAAGTCTTTGTGAGGATTGTCGGAAAAGCTAACCACACCAATATTCGTGGTGTCATTTCCAATGTTGTAGGACAAAGCTATAATTTTGATAAAGTTCTTCATCTTCTCGTAGTTCCCATGTCCAGCTTTGTCAATGCTCCCAGATGCATCGAGAAGGAAGCCAAGGTTAAGGTTTTGGTTTCTACAGCCTGTTTAAAATAACAAAACTAGACTTTTAAACTGGTTATATATCAATATTTAAATAGCTATAGTTGTTCAAATTAAACAATAATGCATGCATTCTAAGTACAAAAGTACAAGCAGCAACCGGTCGAATGGAGCAATTTTATGGTTAGTTTTGCATTGCTAAAACTCTTCATCTCATTGGTTTATAGATGGAAAAATGTCCAAGAGAATGTTTGACAATTCTGTTCTATGAAGAGTACATAGGTCAATGTAGATACCTAAACAGCTTAAATGTTTTCAAAACAAGGGGCTAGTGGTTCGCGAAGAAGGCAAGTTTAGACTGAGGTATTTTAATTTTTATTACTTACAAGCCGAGTGTCAGGGAGAACTGCTTCGGCAGTTTGAGTGGAACATAAAAAAAATACTTGGTGGCGGTGGTGATTTATACAGCACAACCCTCAGCCATTCCGCTCATTTTGGAAACGTTGCAATCGACGTAACGTTTGCCGTTCGCCTTACCCAAACGAAACGACTGAAAGCTTAGTGATAATGTAAACAAAAAGAATAACTTACCTATATGGCAATTTTTGCCCACGAAATTCTGTAAGCAGGTACAGTTGTAGGAACCCCTCTGGTTATTACATGTGGCGCCATTTTTACAGCCTTTTATGAGAGGACGCAAGTGGGTGTGTACTGTAAGTACGTCGGCTAATTTCTTTGTACCTTATCCTGGATTCCATTCATACTTCCCATTACCCACGCTGTGTTTCAAGTTTCGGGGTGTCTAAATCCCCAATAATCCTATTAGACGATTCTATACACTTTTACGTCAAAGGATAAACCAGATCAAATTGCTGAAACAGGCCATGACCGTCAGTAGATGACAAACAAAACCGGAATACATTTTTCCTCATGGTTTTCCAAATGCTTAGAATTAGATTTTGACTACAAAATGACCAATAATGGTGAGTACATCGGTAGATAGTCATCGATTTAGTTGGAAGCCGGTTGAGATAGAAAACCGGCAAGGCATCCCCGGCTGGCTTCGAATTGAAAGATACTGGACCGGCACTGGGCTGTATTTTTTCTTCATGTATCCAGTCATATTCACCAGGATAACCCGGCTTGGCCGACTATAGTCTGCAATTTTATTTTATTTCTCACACAATGAAGGAATTGTTATTTTTTCATTTAGTTTTCTATCACTGAGTGTGTTATAAATATAAATAGAATAGTTGAAGGGGTAAATACTTTGTATTTCGTTAGATTAGAGTACTTCAGCCGGAAGGAAATCAATATCAAGTCATTATTTTAAAATTGTTTTTATTGTAACATTTATGAGACAATTTTCTTTTATTCCATTATTTACTGTTCATGATTTCTACGGTTTATCTCTAGCAGTAGCACACTCCGACGAAACATCTGGGTGCCACTGGTCTGACCTAAAGTTACAAAAAGTACAGTTTATCGCTAGCAGCAGCACGCTCCGACGAAACATCTGGGTGCCACTGGTCTGACCTAAAGTTACAAAAAATACAGTTTATCGCTAGCAGCAGCACGCTCCGACGAAACATCTGGGTGCCACTGGTCTGACCTAAAGTTACAAAAAGTACAGTTTATCGCTAGCAGCAGCACGCTCCGACGAAACATCTGGGTGCCACTGGTCTGACCTAAAGTTACTCCGTACGCATTTAAAATGTTTACATACAAAAAATACAGTTTATCGCCTAGCAGCAGCACGCTCCGACGAAACATCTGGGTGCCACTGGTCTGACCTAAAGATACTCCGTACGCATTTAAAATGTTTACATACAAAAAATACAGTTTATCGCTAGCAGCAGCACGCTCCGACGAAACATCTGGGTGCCACTGGTCTGACCTAAAGTTATAAAAAGTACAGTTTATCGCTAGCAGCAGCACGCTCCGACGAAACATCTGGGTGCCACTGGTCTGACTTAAAGTTACAAAAAATACAGTTTATCGCTAGCAGCAGCACGCTCCGACGAAACATCTGGGTACCACTGGTCTGACCTAAAGTTACTCCGTACGCATTTAAAATGTTTACATACAAAAAATACAGTTTATCGCTAGCAGTAGCACGCTCCGACGAAACATCTGGGTGCCACTGGTCTGACCTAAAGTTACAAAAAGTACAGTTTATCGCTAGCAGCAGCACGCTCCGACGAAACATCTGGGTGCCACTGGTCTGACCTAAAGTTACAAAAAGTACAGTTTATCGCTAGCATGCAGCAGCACGCTTCGACGAAACATCTGGGTGCCACTGGACTGACCTAAAGTTACTCCGTACGCATTTAAAATGTTTACATACAAAAAATACAGTTTATCGCTAGCAGCAGCACGCTCCGACGAAACATCTGGGTGCCACTGGTCTGACCTAAAGTTATAAAAAGTACAGTTTATCGCTAGCAGCAGCACGCTCCGACGAAACATCTGGGTGCCACTGGTCTGACTTAAAGTTACAAAAAATACAGTTTATCGCTAGCAGCAGCACGCTCCGACGAAACATCTGGGTGCCACTGGTCTGACCTAAAGTTACTCCGTACGCATTTAAAATGTTTATATACAAAAAATACAGTTTATCGCTAGCAGTAGCACGCTCCGACGAAACGTCTGGGTGCCTGACTGGACTGACCTAAAGTTACTCCGTACGCATTTAAAATGTTTACATACGAAAATACTGGTTAATATTTGAAAAAAAACTTCGTAAAATAACAAGCATATATAGTTGGTACCTCAAGGTGTTCCTGACAGAGAGATATTCTGTTTAACAGGAGTTTTTACGCGGTTACAATAGCACCAATATTGTGCCCACTTTAGGTTTTATTTAGGTAATACACAGATGAAGAGAATATATGATAAATTTCAGGAAATATTATTAATTTAGAACATGGTAATTGTACAGTATATAATAATTATTGTTTTAAAACGAAAACGCCGAATGGCCGCATTACAATACAAAGCTGGGTTAATTGAAAAAAAACCCTGCGTAAAATAACAAGCATGGTTGGTACCTCAAGGAGTTCCTGACAGAGAGATATTCTGTTTAACAGGAGTTTTTACGCAGTTATAATAGCACCACTATTGTGCCCTCTTTAGGTTTTCTTTAGGTAATACCCAGATCAAGAGAATATTTGATAAATTTCAGGAAATATTATTAATTTAGAACATGGTAATTGTACAGTATAATAATTATTGTTTTAAAACGGAAACGCCGAATGGCCGCATTACAATACAAAGGGTCTAGTATCCGTACCTAATTAACCCAGCAGGGCCCTTGCACATGCTACGTATTGAAATCAATAAAATACTAAATAACAAATCTTACCTCCGTCTTTCCAAGTTTTGTGATCTGTGAGTTACTCACCGCCTGTCATGTGTTTCCACAATACCCTTTCCGCAGTTTTAAAATTTAGGCCAGCCCAGCCAGGGCCCGCATCATCTCCACATAGTAGAAGATTGTGTTCCGAAGACCATTCCGAAAGCTACTTGAGATAGCTGGGTAACTGATAGCGAACCTCACGTTTACAAAGATCAGTTAGTGTTCTTAAACCATGGCTGTATAGCATTGATTGGCTCATACATATCTTTACCAGAAATGTCTTCTCAGAGAGTAGAGTATCCTGTCTGTATTATGGCAAATATCTTTCGTATTTAGAGATTGTGACGATGACGAGTCGACTGATCTCACTGGTTTCCCGCCAGAATAATTCTTTGTTGAGGTCAAAGGAAAGCACACCGTTTCACAGCCATATCCGAAACAACCGATTAATCCACAGATTCTGAAGCTGATGATATATCCGTGACCGTCTGCCGCTAGTATCGAGCAGTTGTAAACTACAAACAGTGCGGAAGGGCAAAAGGCCTTTCTTTGGCGCCATGTCTAGAACTGTGATCTCGGGTTGCGAGAACCGGATTATGAATTTTAATAAAATGCATCACACTAAAATGAGTTTGAAATATAAAGACTATCATGACAGCTTTAGTCAGTTTCATTGACAGAACATAACACCTAACCTGACCACAACTTAATTACTTAATCCTCGGGTGTACTTACAGTACAAACCCACTTGCGTCCTGCAAGCCACCACAGCTGCAGTCCTCCTCCTTCCGTCGTTCTTCCACGTCCACTGACACCGTTCAGCTGTCCAATGCTGTGCTTCTCGGCAAACCACAATGTCCACCACTGCCAGGCCTTCACCTGCATCCCCTGCTGCCGGGCCTTTATCTGTATGTCAACATGCCTCCTAAGAAAAAACTTGTTCTCATCAAATGGAAAACGAAAGACCATTGGTATGATCGTGAACAGAAGATAGCACGAAAAGATATAGATCCAAAAGTCTGTTCACTGGAAAAAGGTCAGGAAGTAAGAATTTTAATAAACAGGCGATGGAGAAGTCACAGAATCATGGAAAATAAGCAAAAACGAAGTTAGGTTTGGTGTTGATTTCCATGCAATTTACCTGAGACGCATTCGTCCTTGTCTTGATGAAAAAAATAAAGACATTTAGAGTCTTAAGAAACAATGTTTGGCATTTAGTATTTTCAATGGAATCAAAATTCGTTTTGGAACTAATAATGAAACAGTGAGCAGTGCAGTTATATAAAGTTACAGCTAGTATACGTAAGAGTAGTGAATGATGCCGCTGAGAGGAGAAAGTGTATTAGAAGGAAACCCTACAGTTAATACAACTGTCAATGTGTGATATTAAATGTGTGCATGTTAGACGAATCTATTTATCTCTTTCTATATTTAAGATAATGTTGCCGTGCTTGACTCGAAAGCTTTCGCTCCTTCGACCACTGCGCACTGTATTATTTATTTAATCTTTAGTTATCATTTCATGTATCTTTTTTACAATTGGCTATCTTTGTATATGGAATTATTGTGTTGTAAATAGTTTGGCACTATCTTTTAACAGTGAGTGTCACGGCTCTAACTGAGCAACTTGTTAGAGCTTCTTACTTTACGTTACTTTAATGGTTTTGCAGCATATATTACAAAAGTGGAATTAATAAACACAATGTTAAGCTTAATAAAAAAAAATTTTTTTTTTAAAAAAAACGTAAAAGAGTATTTAAAGGACTAACATCAGTAATCCGTTGAATCCGATTTATTCTTAGTTCGCCTTGATATATCAATGATTTCCCAATAAATTGCCTGAGTGTCCCAAAATAAATTTCCGACATTTTCGCAGCAAACAAATTTGCCTGAAACAGGCTAAACATTATTCCCTGGTTATTATTTTCCCTGAAACAGGCTGTTTATTTAGAGCTGATGCCGTAGTAAGTAAACAAAGTCGATGTAGCTTACATTGTAAATACCGTAAAACAACCAACCTGTCGTTAATGGACATATTTTGATTTTGTCTTCATCAAAGCCAAAGGAAAACATGTTGAATATAGTCATATAATCCGGCCCAAATTTATCGAACTATACGATCAGATCGAGTCCACCTCTCATCTATAAACCACTCCAGCGCTAGTGACACGTGGATTTGTGAACTTAACATGATCCTCGAGTTCCAAAAATATATTTTTTCATCTTCTGCCGTTTTTAGTTTGGATTTTAAGACCTTATTTTCATGCATCAGGCTCGTGTTTCTTTATCGTGATTCATCAGACATCGCAGATTCCAGATTCATAAACGAGAGGATGCATTGAGATAGAAAACTCGCTGAAATCGTCTTACCTGAGCCCGATGACCACAGAAACAGCAACTGAATACACCGAAGAAGCAAGTTTAAAGCATTTTTATTTACGAGTCTCGTATTTTAGCTCCCATACAAACGCTATATTTAAGCGATCAGCACCTGTGCACAAATTTACGAGATCGGAAAATGCCATTTCTGCATATGAAGCTGTTGTTAATAATTTTCGAATTCATGTAGTGTTGGTGTTGAAGTGATTTCCATATTTAAAATACATGAAGATTTAGGTAATCATGTAGGTAACATCCAACGGTTTTTTAGCGTTTATATAACTCCCAATTTTCAATGCCTTTTGTGCAAATACATCAACCCTCCAAAAAGGCTCTATGTTTGGCTATTTGTTGTGCTGTATCAAACTGATATAAAATTCTCGCTTCCAGTGAAATTACATTGTTTAGAACAGCCAATCAAAATACACAAAAATCGGATTATTCCGGAGCCCTTTTTTTCGTCGAGCACGTGCAGTAAGAGACAAGTGGGGTCTCGGAACGTAATCGATAAACCTCTTACCAAACTAATTTAGTTGTCTGATCTTGTCGAGATTTGGTTGAAATCCTGTGATTTCTTCCCAAATCTAAGTTATCTATAAATACAATGATGCAAAGGAAACCTGTTCTAGTATAAATATTGATATACTGAAAAATGAATTCCGTTGTGACTCGATTTTCCATAATGACTGTTACTAACGTACGCGACAAAAGAGACAAAAACTACTCAAGACAATTAACGGCAACATAAGAAAACTTTATAAAAGAAGAAAGTAAAAGCCCTCCGGTCCTTTTCCATTTTTTTCTTGATCTGCAATTTGAAATAAGTACACTTTTGCAAACGATCTCAAAACCTATCATTTTTTGCTAAGATTCCGACGTAATTGTAAATTAGCATTGAATGTGAAAGCCTTAGAAATTGAAAGGGTTTAGTTCGATCGCGCTGCTGACCCCATCACGTACGCCAACAAGAGCACGGTCACGACTGACTAAAGGTACGGACACACGGTGCAACATTGCACGCAATATTGCCAGCAATTGTTGTTCGCACGGTGCAATTTGTTGCGCGCAATGTTACCAAATTAGAACTCGATCCTACTTCTGGCGCGTAATGTTGCAACATCTGTCTGTACCTTAATGTATCTCTTTTGTACGAGCACGCGACAAACGTAAAGCTTATTTCTTTTACTTTTTCGTGTATATTGTTCATACAATTAAGTGGTCATATGAAAAAATATATTTTTGACTGAGTTAGGACGGATTGAAAGGGAAAATATTTGGCTCTCGGTCAATTTGTACGCTGCGCTCGCTCCGTACGTCATGACCTCGAATCAAATGTTTTCCTACCCAGCTCTCACACTCAGTCAGTAAATATCTATTACTTACCAGTTTCACAATGCCTTCCCGTAAATCCAGATGTGCAGCCACAAGAATAGGATCCTGCGGCTAGCTCACATAATCCGTTATTCTGACACGGATTATTTGTACAGAGATCTAATTCTACGAAGAAAATTATAAAAAGAAAGAAACTTCCTTTACTCAATTATATTTTATCGAAAACTTCAGACAACCTATAGTTCATGCGAACTAAAACATGAATAGTTATAACAATTAACTGACTGACTACTGCGCAGACTTGCGTTACCATTCACATTATTCTTTACAATTCAACGCAGCATTGTATAGTGTTTGTACTTAGGTCAATAACATACCGCCCCAATGGCGAACTCGTGGATGCAAAGTGTATTTTATTAACTATGTGATACCAATGGCAAAAAGGTTGTCCTTGATAAACATTCCAGATTCAGTGTTTTTCCGATTAGGGTACAGTCACATGGTGGTGTCAGTTAGCTAATATATTTAATATTAAGCGAGTTAGCCATGGAAACGTACGTGGGGTTTACATCACTATCGACGGGACTCAGGTACACGCCGCTGAACGAGCACACATATCTCCCACATGGATATGCATAGATGAAGACTTGAGAAAACAATTAATGTTCCACGTCGATCTCATCGGGTAGAAGGCGACATCGACTCGCGACTGCTAATGAGAAGTGAGAAACTAATAATTATGATTCAGCAAGGCTGTTGTGATTGGCTGCTAGGAATCCTTCTGGGAATACCTCATTCTCATACTTGCTCTTGCGCCTGTCAACCACTGTCATCTATCTCGTCATGGGACTAACTGAAATCCCAGAGCTCGTTAAGAGATTTCAATAGACCAATAAAAGTTCGTTTGCGTTCGACGTTTGACTCATGTCAAAATTAAAATAGAGTATCATGTCTGCATTTAGAGCTTATTCGGAAAGCCTAAGTCAAATTCAGCAAACTATATTTTAGTGCCATAGTTGTCAAACTAGTTAAATAAAAGTGAACCTCAGCATTGTTCGCACGAGTTATCCGAACGAAAGATTTCAAACTCCATACAAGCTAGTGAAAGTTTTTTAAACTCTTGAAACAAGCTGCATCGTCGCCGCGAGCGAAATATTTTGAACTCTAGAGAGAAGCTACACGCCACCACTGCGCAAGCAAAGACCCTTGAAGGAACGCCACCGCGCGCTGTTTGATTGTTTTCCTCCCTTGTAGTCGATATCAAGTCGAAAGGATTCGTAAGATCGGTGTTTACACGGCACGAGTATGGCCAGTATGTTGTGCACAGAGTCACAATTACAACGTATGAATTATCAATTGGCGGATGATCGTATTTCTTTCACTAAAGACTTTGCTCTTTTATTGTTTTTGCGTTCATCGCGGCAGGCGCGAAGCTGAAGGTTTAACCACTAGTAGATCTCTTGGAAGTGTGGCAAATATCCATGGAGTTTTTAAGAAAGGGAAAAAAGAGGAATGCAAGAACTACAGACCTATCTCATTAACTTGCGTGGCATGTAAAATTCTCGAACATATTGTACATAGCCACATAATGAAATACCTTGAGCTGAATAACATCTTGGTGGATAACCAGCATGGGTTTCGCCAAAAGCGCTCAACAGAAACACAACTTCTAGGAACGACACATGAAATTTCATATGCACTTAATGAAAAGAAAACATCTCATCTAGCAATTCTGGACTTTACAAAGGCTTTCGACAAAGTGCCACATGAAAGACTCCTAAAAAAGCTACACCATTATGGAATCACAGGTCCTCTAAATAACTGGCTAAGAAGTTTCTTAACACACAGAATTCAACAAACAGTGTGTGATGGTGCCTCATCTCCACCTCAGCAAGTCATTTCAGGTGTACCCCAGAACCGTTCTTGGACCCTTATTGTTCTTACTTTATGTTAACGACTTGACAAATGAGCTTGAATGTCCAACCAGATTATTTGCTGATGACTGTCTTATTTACATACCTATCACCACTACAACAGATATGGACAAATTACAATCAGACCTAAAGAAACTAGAACTATGGCAGGACATCTGGCAAATGGAATTTAACCCAGCGAAATGTTTTATTATGTGTATATCCATGCAGAAAAGTCCACCTCATAAGGAGTATTTCTTTTGTAACACCGTTCTAAGTTATGTTGATATGCACCCGTACTTGGGAGTTACATTGGACACAAAATTAAGGTGGAACCACCATCTTCATGAAATAACTTCTAAGGCTACCAAGACTTTAAATTTGATCAAGAGGAACTTTTGGTTTTGTGAACAAGACACCAAGAGTACTCTGTACAAGTCACTTGTCAGACCTAAACTCGAATATGCTTCTGTGGTCTGGGACCCACACTACAAAATAATGTGATATTGATAAACTGGAAAACATACAAAGGACGGCAGCTCGTTTCTGCAAAGGGATTATAGATACACTTCTAGTGTAACTTCCATGATGAAAAATCTAAAATGGGAACCCCTGGCCTCTCGCCGCAAACAAGCTCATTTATGTACAATGTATAAAATCACAAATGACATTATTCATGTTAACAAGTCCATATAATTATATCTAAAACCAGCAACAGAAACTCGTACTCGTAGAACTCATAATTTTAAATATTATGTTGAACATACAAGCAAAGATGTTTACAAATATTCGTATTTTCCTAGAACAGTCAGAGAATGGGTTAGGTTCATATTTGTTTGGTTTTTGGCTTTTCGCCACACGTAATGACGTGTGACCCGATAACCAAACATTTATGTGGGCTCGAAACTAGATGCTCCTTAGCTCAGTCCCGGGTCGGTAGTGCAGTGGCACCGAAGCCTGTGTTCTGTTTGCTATGCCATACTGACGAGTTCTAATAAGAACGAAACAGCTGTCTATGGCTGCAATCTAGTCCGAGCGCTTTTCATGTCAGGCCTAGCTAACCGTATATAGTGCTTTGTGTTGGAATTTTACGTTGTATATCAGCTTTGCTGTAGTCTTCGGACTTTTCATTCGTTATTTAAAATAAGTCCAGG
Organism: Actinernus sp. WN-2022; assembly: GCA_030867875.1. Lineage (NCBI taxonomy): Eukaryota > Metazoa > Cnidaria > Anthozoa > Actiniaria > Actinernidae > Actinernus > Actinernus sp. WN-2022. Next base: position 27,549,845 of record JAOWCC010001634.1, read on the forward strand.
ATGTGTCGCGTCATTCTTCCCGATGTTCAATTAATAATAAAATTAAATATCGATTACTATTATAAATTTACATTCCAAGCATTCCATTCTGCTAACATCTTAGTGAGTGAGTGAATGAACGAGTGAGTGACATGATTTCCCCGACCACCGATAACTCCTGCACTTACGCTCATCCACGAGTTTAAAACGTGCATTCTAGCATCACACATATAAATGCGGAAAAATAAACGGTATGCAAGTATACATTTCACTTCCCTTGTTAGATCTCAGTAAAACTCTAGCTTAATGTGTTACAAATAGGCATGTGCTTTTAACTTACTTGACTGGCAGTTGATTCCTGTAAAATTTGCTGCACACGTGCACAAGTAGCCAGTCCCGTTTCTCGAACAATTACCTCCATTACGACATGGTAACACGGAGCAAGGATCCACAGCTAGAAATATGATATGTTAATTTATCTTGTAAATTATATCTGTGTGACGTAATTGGAAACGTATTCCCTCTGACAGTTTTTTTCAAAGAGAAAACGAGTCAGCGTTAGACAGTATATGTTAAACAATAAGCCACACAATAAAGGGTCTCAGCCTCAGCAATTTAGTATTCTAACAGGAGATGACCTGCTTACATTGTAATTCCTTTACTGTTGTAAATTTTAACTTCAAATTTCGAATTCACAAGGGTGAGAAAAGGGAAGAGCAATCCCTTATAGTGTAGCCTCCTAAACAGCCGGGTCCAGTGTTCAGTCCAGTGTTCAGTCCACACTGGACACGGCTGTTTAGAGGCTACTTATAGTGCGGCTTTTCGTTTAAGCTTCAAATACTCTAGAAAAGCATTACCTTGGCATAGCTTGGTTCTCATATCTTGCACAAATGAGCTCAGTGCTTCGAAACTCATATTAAAGACGTGTTGATTCCTTGGAAGTGAAGCGATCTCCCTCATCTGTGGTACGGATGGGTAATTTCCGAGAGCAAACCCAAATATGGTGACACCCTGACCTTTCAAGTCATAGCCAGGAACTGCTGGATCATCTCGGGATTTGCCTTCCGTCAAAGCAATAAGAATTCTAGGAACTCCACTTCTCCCCTCCGTTTTGATTACATCGTTCCATACCTTCTTGATTCCTTTGCCCAAATTCTTTTCTACATTCGTTGAAATGCGTATTCCATCAATATCTCTATCAAGAGCCGCCTTGTCAGCAAATGAGTGATTAAGGTTAATTTCTACCTTGGCGTCTCTCGCATATGTAACAACACTCACGCGGGTTTTTGTAGGTGAAACTTCTAATGTTGCAGTGAAGTCTTTGACGAAACTCAGCATCTTCTTAAAGTTTCTTTGTTCGACGTTGACAGAACCATCGAGAAGGAACGTCAAGTCCACCGTTGGCTTGCATGCTGCATCAATAAAATATATAACCTCAATATTCCACAAGAGGTAGAACGTGTGAAAACTTTAATGATATTTGCATTAGTTGTATGTCGACTTCTGTTTTGGTAACTATTCTTCATAACCAGAGAAATGTTTACTAGTAGAATTTGTCTTTCCCTGCTGCTGCTCATCACAGATTGTAATATTAATTCAACTGACTGAGTTAAGACTTACTGTAAGAGCAGTTTGGTCCAAAGGTGCCATTACGACACACGCATTCGAAGCTTCCAAAGGTGTTATGACATTCCAAGGGATGTGCACAAATCGGGTGAGTGGTATTGGCGCACTCATTTACATCTATGTGTAGAAAAACGAAGTAATGTTTCAACAACATTTGTATTCTTGTAAGTATAATTTTAGTGATAACATTATGCGCGTGCAAACAACGTTACGGCAATAAAAAGAAATGTGTATTGTGTCAAACGAATACCTGTTTCACAGAATGTGCCACTGAAAAACCTTGTGCAGTAGCATCTGGCCGTATTATACTGGTTTTCACATCTACCTCCATTTTGGCAAGGATTGGTAGAACATGGATTTGCAGCTACGAAAAAAGGGTGCTTTGTGTTACTTACATCAAATGTTACAAGAAAGTGATTCATATTTTGATGATCAGATCAAACGGCTACAAAAATATAACGTTTTCAACTCATTAAGCTCCTTCGTGCCCTTTGGAATATAGGATATCTTCGAAAACATTTGAAACTGTCGTCATGTACTTATGACTGCTTTCTGCTACATGAAAACCTGTATCATCTTGAAAGGTGGTGACGTTTTACGGCTGCTCTGATGAAAGCTAAACCCTCATTGTTTGATTGTATAACTGATTGAGTACCTCAAGTTTGTAAGCTTTGCTTTTGGACGGTTCTAAATTTCAAGGTCAGTGTCCCATTCCATTGTAGCTGCGCAACGTCATCAGCCTAAGATGGCGGCGCCCACGAAAGCTTAGAAAAAGGCCATGTTCGATATATCAAAATTCGAGCTTGAGTCCGAGGCTTTCAGACAAATCTTCTATATTTGGTCTGTATTTGGTTACATTGTAAGTTTCTACTCGGAATTTAGCTAGAGACAAAGGAAAGCCAAATATACAGAATTCTGTCCCAAAAGCCCGCCATGGACTCAAGCCCGAATCAGTTTGAGATATCGAACGTAGCATATTCTCGAAATCTCACAAAGCTTTTTCAAAATCTGAATTTCGTCTCGCTTGTTTGTTATATATATTAACAACAGTTGAAAAGTGATTTGTTTCAACAGTCGAGGTTCCATTTAGGAAAGGTCACTGGTTGACAAAATCCAAGTAATGTATCCTTACCTGCCACAACGTTGATATGCAGAGGTATTAAGGTAGCCTCGGGATTTGCAAAGTTAAGTATGTACACATGAGTTGAATCGGGATCAGTTGCCATTTGATTGAGTTCAGGGCGATGGTAAGTTGTCCCTATCCCAACACTGAATATGACAACACTGTCATTCTTTAAGCTTTCAGCTGAAGTCGTGACACTATCGTTTGAAGCTTGACTACTTAAAACAAGCACCACTTTAGGTACCCCAAGACGGGAGTTGGCAAGGATTTCATTCTTTACCGCCTCAAGGGCTTTCCCTGTATTGAGCGTTGCCTCGTTTGGAAATATAACGCTGTTGATGGCGTCAGCAATACTTTGTATATGGAAATGCGTGGTGAGGTTGAAGATGATGGTAGCGCTGCCAGTAAAAACTGCAAGGGCAACGTTAGTCTGGTTTTTTGAGATGCTGAACCTTGACGTAAAGTTCCTGGAGAATTCTAGGCTTTTGTTGAACCCAAGCGAAGTCATGCTCGAGGAGCCATCAATCAAGATAACCAAATCAAACTTTGTGTTGGCTACTTCTGTAATGAAACAAATAATTATATTGAAAAAAAGCAAAATGAATCTCTCTATTAACGGAGCCCCCCTTCCCCTTAAAAGCCAATCCGAAGTTTGACATATGGAGTTCACTTTTGAAATCATAGAAGTAACTTGGTTCCAGCTGCAGAATTTAATATAATAATGGTAACAGACAGCAGTAGCACACTTTGTAATCAAAAGTATGACTTCAGACAAAATTGTTTGAACGACACAAAGTTATATTTCCAAATATTTTTAACAATTGTTAAATCTACATTCATCCATTATATACCACTGTATTTTGTACAGGGAAACACTTTTAGAGCGTATTTTCGAAGGATTTTCTCACCACAGGAAGCCCAGTTACTTTTCCTCTCAACTGTGCTTGTGGCGTCACAACCAGAACACGAGTCTCTCTCAACATGGCGGATGTGGATTTTGATACTGAAAGTGAAGTGCAGTCAAGCGACTTTACCTTGACATTTATTGAACAAGTCTCTAGTTTAGGATTTGATGGTTAAAATCCAATTCAATATTACCCTTTTGTGCTACATTTCGAAGCTTTAGAGTCCAAAGGAGGCGAGGAAATGCAGATGGCATTGTGTACACAGTAGAAGAGACAATCTATTCTAGAATGGTACGTGCATGTTTTTTTACCAAAACTTAATTTTAGAATTATAAAGTATCTGGTTAAGCAGATGTTTTCAGTGTGTATCAAGAATTGTGCTCGTTTTCTGGTTGAAGAAATAAACTAAAGGGGAACTCTTATATTGACTTGTAATAATTAATTACATAGTTTTGTTGATACTGTATTGAACCGAACTGAGCCGCCGAACAAACATGAACTTTATATACGTACTGCATCAGCTAAGTTTTCCCTTATACGAGTCCGAGATGTAGTTTTAGAGTCAAGTTTAGGCTTTGGTCTCTTAGCTTCTTCCTAGATCGATAACGGGGTTTCAGAAGGCTGGGAAGGCTTTATCACTATCAAAACCTGGCTATGGAGAGTGTGCGTGAAGAGAAGCAAAACGTACGTGTACATGTACGTACATGAGTGAGCTAAACTATATCAAAGAACTCACAAACAAGTCCACCCATTATCCCCGTAATACTGATATACTTGAAGCGACACAAGCTTTGAAATGAATGAGATAAAAAAAATATCTCTAAACCTGCTTTGAATCGTGCTTGCTCTGAAGACAAACTCGGCGATCATGTATCCCTTTTCATCTGAAAAAATGCTGTCCAACACCGAGCAAGACTAATATCGGGTAAGCCATACACATAACTGGTTATCTGCATGCTCACATCCAGCTAGCGGCAACAACGACTTGGCAAGATTATTAATACAAGAACAAAAACAAATACACAGAACAAGATCGAAGTTTGTGTTGTTCGGTTCACGAAGAGTCAAGGTGTTCTGGTTGTGACGTCACAACCTCGCTTTCATGTTATCGGGAAGTTCAAAATTTGTTTGGAAAACTGCAGTTATCGGGTTGATAAAAAAATGGGTTTTGAAGAAAACCCATGTACGTCACAAATGAAGTACTTTTGATTGAGTTTTTAAAACGACAACTCGAAAATCGTGTCACTAGCACTTTAAACCAATCAGATTGCAGTAAACCCAAGCGATTTAAAATCAATATAATTAACATTGTATTCCACATCGTGCAACTTAATTAAATGGAAACCTTATCATTACAGATAAGAAGAAACTCACCAATATCGCATCTGCTTCCAGCGTACCCAGACGAACAATTGCAACTGTAACTACCAAATGTGTTCTGACATATACCACGATTTCTACACAAGCCTTGGATGAGGCACTCGTTGACATCTGAAAAATCATTTGAACAAGTCACATCCAATAATATCAGTATATACTTAGTTAAGAATTAAGTAAACAACGCTGGCAAATTAATTTGAAAACTCGTTTAAATCAGGTCTTTGTACAGCATATAAAGATATTGTTCCCCATAAGTAGGAACCAGTAATGATCAGATCAGAGTTCTGTCATGTCCACATGGGTATACATAAACTAATCATACTTCACTTCAGCATTCTTGAGGGACTATTTCATCAATCGTTCCTCTCACTTTAAATACGAAATTACACTCAAATCAAAGAAGAAACCTTATTCAACAGTTCATTTTTTGAGAGATACTTTGTAAATTCATGTAGATTGACAGTAATAAAAGTATCACGCAAAATATGGCAAGGAATTAGAAGAGGTTTAACTTGAACAATATGGAGAATCGTTTTCAAGTTTGGATCAGGTGTCTATAAAAAAATAGTCGAAAATATGGGAACTCCGTCTTCCTTTAACTCTTTGTCGTCCGATCGTGTGTGAGCTCAATTGGTGAAATCCTGAGTGCTAACTAAACCCTCCCCCCTCAGTTCCAGTTTGGCTAGCCCGGGGTAATTAAATACTGCTGACTTGTTAAGCCAAGGGCTCAAACTTTCCCCACAATGCCATTCGGGAGAATTCTACGTACTGGTCGACGGTAGGTATGGCTGCTTCGGTAGGGTTTCCAATGAAATGTGCTCTAATTTTGGAGAAAAATGCCACTGTCAGAGAGCTTGAAGACATCATTAAGTCTGAGGATGGCTGAAAAGTACTTGGTTTGCTTTTAGTAGGCCTTGTGAGGGGATTTCACAGGGTTTTTCCGTTGTGTTTGTGATTTCAGACACAGGAAAATATTCTTCAATGAAAGCCTTGAAATCCTGCAGTTGGCATTCTTTTACCCCTGCTCAACCTATTAGGATGTGTTTTTGTCACTTTAAAGCAACGGCTTGAGTCCAAATCACCGCTCTTGGTTGTAGGGGTAAAAGACTTATTTAAAAAAACCTACCGGAGTCCCACAGCGGGGTCCCCCTTGTGATTTTTTGTGTTGATTACCCAGCATGCAATTGGAGGTGGGAGCAGGGAAATGTGGTCGAGTGAAATGCAGTGTAAACATTGGCGTGGTTCACAGTCGTTTGGTGTGTTTTGTGAAAACAAACCTGCTGGTTGGAAAGATTAAACAAGGTACTGTAACGACTGAGTGGTTATTTTGTGTTTGCTCTTGATTTCAAGTGCGAATGGGAAGGTTTTTTTGAGCCGATTTTCAGCTCCTCGAAATTCGTGAAAATCGAAGAAACGAAACAATCGCCAAAACAAATGGGCTTTTCTCCATGAGGGGATGGTTGAAAATTCAAACAAACAGGATCAGTGGTTGGCTTATTATACTGGGATAATACCCTGTTTATTTTAATTAATTCTGATGAAAACCGGAAGCGGACGACAAAGAGTTAAAACGGAATATTTAATCAAAATAGATTTCAAGGAGTAGATCTTCTTATCTATGTTGTGCAAATTATTATTGCGTACAGTAAATGTTTCCTGTATTTATAAATTTAACGAATGCCATCGCGTTGATGACGTGTTCCATACGTGCACCTTCAGCTGAGCCCCATGACCAAGTGCAACAAAAATGGCATGCCATTTTGTATAGGAAAAGCCAAGGTATCGTTTCTAATACAATGAACACCAAAGGAAGAATTATACCACTGGACAGGTGCAGGTGTAGTGAGAAGATTGGCTTGTACATGTTCCACCATTTTGACACGGTGAAAAGGCGCAGAGATCCACAGCTAGAAATAGACCGTTCATAAGTTGATACGTTTTTCCCACGATCTGGTTAAAACTACCCTCTTTATAATCCTGCCCTGCACGTATGAAACATGTAAAACCGCAGATGGATTCACACATACCTTCAGTGCAGTTCTTGCCCTGGTATCCTGGTGGACAGGTGCATGTGTAGTGAGAAGATTGGCTTGTACATGTTCCACCATTTTGACACGGCGAAAAGGCGCAGAGATCCACAGCTAGAAATAGACCGTTAATAAGTTGATACGTTTTCCCCACGATCTGGTTAAAACTACCCTCTTTATAATCATGGTAGGGTTAAATAAAACCATCACGTTATTATCTGATAGAGATTAGATACATTAAAAAACGCGTTACCTGCACATATCTTTCCATGTAAAGTTTCTAAAATAGAATTGAGATATGCAAAGGCCACGGGAAACACATGATCTCCATCTGGATCCGTTGCTATCTCTCTCAGCTCAGCGATATCGTAGTTCTTTCCTACCCCGATGCTGAATATTACTACACCCATATCACGCAACCGCCTTGCAGGTAATTGCACTCGGTCATTTGCGGCACCATCCGTAAGAACAACAAGGACATTTAGAACGTTTGTGCGTGATGCTTTGTTGATGAGTTCGGTTCGTGTAAAATCCAGCGCTCTTCCTGTGTAGGTAAAGCTACTAGGATATGGCATGTTATCCACTGCGCTCTTAATACTGTTGATGTTGTTATATTGGCTGAACCCAAATATCAACTGAGAGAATGAGGAGTACAGCACCAATCCAACCTGAGTTTCAGAGCTGGATATTTGGAAGGATGAAGCAAGTTGTTTGATGAAGTCTTTACATCTTTGGAAATTACCGGCATCGTAGAAATTAATACTCCCTGAGCCATCGACCAGGAAACCAAGATTAAAAGACTGGGTTTTGCAAACTGAAACAAAACATAAGAGTGAAAAATAATTGAAATACAGTTGAAGGGGAGTTGCTGTATCAGTTTGTGAATAAATTTTCCATTATCTCAATGGTTTTTTTTCACATAGAAAAAGTACAATTCATAAAAATGTTATGCTACAGGGTCACGTTAATTGGTGATAGCAATAAAGGTAGCTTTTGTTTTTTAGGACATTACTCCTACCTAATTCACAATGCGTCCCAACAAATCCTGTAGGACATTGACAGCTGTAGCTTCCAACATTGTCACTGCATGTACCCTGATTTTGACAGGGATTATTCTGGCATTCGTTTACATCTAGAACATAGAAAAACATTTATATTACGTGGTCCTGATATTATAACAGCAGCAATCTAAGTGGCTCATGCAAAATCATTGTTCTAGCTTACTAGCTCAAAAACAAATTTTATATTCATGTTTCTTGTTATCGTAAAAGACCTTACAAAATTAAACTTTTAACTTCAGGTTAAGCAACCCACATATATTTTCGATGCAACTTTATTTAGAAGTTCTAATGTATATAACAATCTGTATATAATAATAGAATACATTATCCTATAAATATTATATTTCAGCCAATCAGAGCTCAACTTTAATTAACAAATAAAAGATGGTTCTCCTTGTTATATAAAAAAAATGCACGCTCGAGGTCTTGAAAAACTGCGGATGCACGAGCGGAACGCAAGTGCATTGAGCAGCTTTTCAAGACCTCGAAAGTGCATTATTTTATAGGAAAATCGACGAGGGCGATATCGGTTTTTCGAGTGCAATTTAACGAGGAATTACCGAGTCAGGCATGTGATTTTCCTTGAGTCGCAAAGTCTGATCAATTACTTGAAGATTTAGTACTCTGAATCACCACTCCGTCTCAGCCAATCAGCGTCTGATTTCGCAAATGCACCGTGCGATTCAGCTTTGGCTATGCGATTCTGTTATATAACAAGGAGAACTATATTTTATTTGTTTTATAATATAAACTTCAATGTAGACGAAGGAAATTAAGCTATCATTCTAAGAACCCGCGTAAAAATCTAAAAGCAAACTGACGACAGCGAAAACCCATTTTAATGTACTTGACTTGTTTACAACATTTTTCGTCGCTGATTCATTCATTTGTGGCAGCTTGACATTGACGATTTGAACGCTCGTTTCTTATTAGATGAAGTAACCTGCTAAGAATAGAACATGTCAATCGATAAAATTGCAAGAGCCGGCAAATGAAATAGGTTGTAATATAATGTGTCATCTGTTCAAAACTGTTGCAGGAAACAAAGTGCTTTCTTTTTACAATTTCTGGTCAGCACAGGAGAGTTTAATCTGCACATTGTGATAGTGCAAGGTGCTGAAAATGCCTGATGGAAAAGCATTCACAGAGAAAGCGTTAGCGAATTAGAGGCAGTTGAATTGGACACGTGAATCGGAGGATTACCGACTACTTTCTACAACGACAGCATAGTTGACACTGATTACTGATTCTGTGGTCTGAAGAAGGATTTTTTCTTCATCCCAAGGAACAGCGTTGTATTAAACTGCTGCTCTGATGGCCGTGTTGCGTAGCTTTTGAGCCTCTCTTCGTTGGCATGGCCGCTATACACGAATGATGATCTTTTCTGAAATTCTGCCTTCTGGGTTCTTCGCGAGTTTCATCGCCCGTTTTTCATTCAGGAACATTCAGGAACCTCTCAAACGAATTTCTATATGAAACCAGAGAAACAGCATTGTATTCTTCGCAATTCACTGTTCAGGTTTCAGCATAAAGCAGGCGTATTACAGTTATCGTCGAGTTCTTGGTGAGTCATGTCTTGTTGTTGTGTTGTCACTTTTCACTCGTTTAATACACCAGGCTGTTAGGAAAAAAGTTTTTTTTTCTTAAATTCAATCATTTGTTATATCAAACTGTCAATGAGTAACACTGTATTAGAATGTGGACATTGCTTTTCTCAATTTAAAACGTTTTTGCATCCCATTTTGTGGTCGCTTTAGAGTACGAAGCCTATGCTAAATTCTCTCGCCGATCATTTTCTTGTAGTTTTCGGAAGCGACTTTTGTTTTCCTCTTCTCTTTAACACACCTTAACAACTCAAAGTCGGACATGCTTTCTTCGTAGTCTATGAAATTAGCTCCGTTAGCTATACAAAATCGCGAAAAACAATCTATCGCCGATACGTTTGTTTTGATTGGATGTTCAGCGTGCTTGATTTTTTCTTTAGCGTGCATTTATAACAAAATGAAGCACGCTGAGCATCCAATCAAATCGCACGTTCTTAGGATGATCCTATAATTTATATTATAATATGCAATACAGGGCGGTATTTCATGGCTTTCTATGAAATACAGAGCGATATTTCATGGCTAGATCAAAGCCAATAAAAATGCTGGAAATTTCGCGCCCTTTCTTTATCAGCCTACAAGAATTCAAGATTTTGAATATATAATTAGTCTGCAGACGAGTCAGCCACTTGAAAAAAAAAATTCCGCAAGGACATTTGCAGTCTATCGTCCGGTAAGTTACTTTGTTTTCGTTACAAATCTTCCCGTAAATTTGATATTTATAGGACAATATGGTTATTTCGTGGTTTTCTATGGAATACTAGCGAAAATTTCTCGTGAAGTTCTAATGTATATAACAATCTGTATATAATAATACAGTACATTATTAAAACGACATGGCGATTTCGACTGCAAATACGGTCCAAGCCTAGTGCAATAATGGATTACGAACCGGTTTCCACCCTTGATTCTTTTTAACACTTCAAAAGCGTTTGTAAGGGTACGATCCCATTTAAAGACAGTAATATGCAATCAAACTTTAGAGCACGGAAACAATTTATTTTAACGCACGCGTCCTTGATGTTTTGTTTTAATAAGCGAAATAAATAAATAAATATAACTTTTCTTCATTTCTGGAACGTCGTATAATAAACACTTTATTACATGGACATTTCGGTAATGTACGGATGTGAATTTGTACTCGTCAAGGTTATTACCAAAAATAGTGATCTTAAATATATTTACAAGATTTACACCGACTAAAATGATCATGGTAAAGTTACTCAAAATAGCAAAGGTTCATCCAGCTGAGTAACTGTTCTATTATCGATCCTGCGAATGTCTATACAATTCCCTCACACCAACACCAGTATCGACCAAAGTATAATTAAGTAGGAGTTTCTCGTTACACCAATACTATACCTTGTGTACAGTTCTGTCCTGTGTACCCTTTGGTACAACTGCAGTTGTATCCAGATGCTGCCTGAGAACATACTCCACCATTACGGCATGGACTATATGAGCACACATTTATACCTGAGAAAAATGAAAAGACGATGCTTATTAGGATTTCACCCAGAGAAATTTTGAACCCCTTTCAATTTTATTAATAATTCTGTTCAACAATTAGAAGGTAAATCATTGTTTCAATACTTACAACGGTTAGACAAAGATACGTCGCAAGTGATTTTCTTAGAATTTCTACATATAGAATATCCTCAAAACATTACTTATGTAATATAAGACACCGTGAAGAGAGAACAATTAAAGCAACGAATTGAACCTCTCTCCGTTATAATTTACCAATGTCAGCGCTACGACCCTCCCTTAATTTGAATTCACTTCCAATGCATTTCCATGATGTGAAACATTTCCAAGTACAAATACAAACTATCAAAAGTCACACACCACTCAACATATGTATGGTATAACAATGCAGGGTTCAATGGAGAATATTAAACCCGCATTTTATAAGACCTCAAAGGGGATATAAATATAATATTAAGCGAATTGATATTATATACACCTGAGATCTAATCACGTAGTGCCTTCATAGGAAGTTTGTATGAAGGAGAGTTCAGTAATGATACTTGATAACATCATTCTGTCAAGAATAACTTACGGTGTTCGCAGTTTACTCCTGTGTAGAGGCTTGGGCACGCACATGTATATCCATTGACTGTATTGTTACAGGCGCCACTATTCAAACACGGATGACTTGAACATGGATCTGCAGCTACAGGAAAACAAAAACACACTTGCTGATTACGATTTCATTCGTATATACTCCGCTAAGATACTATACGAAACCTGATTGTTGAGAGGAAACCTGCATGTGTGTATGTGACGCCGCGAATACAGAACAATATAGTAGCTGAACGTCGTAAATATATCATGAAGGGAAAAGCAGGTCCAGTAACGATCGTTTCGGGAATCTGAATTAATGAGAGCCTTGATAATGGACATGAATTTCACACGGGAGAGCGGTAAGTGGTCCATATGAACAACAAACCACTCTAATTAACCAAGTTACATGCGCAGTTGTTCAAATCCTTTGTTTATTTGGTGGGTAGGTTTGTTTATATCGTTCCATACGTCAGCTGCTTGGAGGACATTTTGAACCTAGGTTTTACCCACGCGTAGTCCGTGATTGCTGGACATGTCGCTGTTATTGTAGTTAAACCTTCAATGTTACTTGAAAAAACATACACTGAATAATAAAATGATCAGAGACAAACATTAAAATCCTTGCGAATGTCCCGATGTGATTCCTAAATTATTTTGATAAAGTATAGCGAATATTAAAGTTGATCTTATTCTTGCAACTTGATTCTCATTGCAGCTGTAAAACTCCGACATCCATGCAGTTGCTCTAGATCTATCTCTTCAGCTTAATTTAATGCCACTCGAATTATTGCCTCACTAATTATTGCCTCACTTTGTCAGAAAATCTATGATTTCATCAGCTATATCTGCAAACTATACTCTGCTAATCTGAATAGTTATTTTTGTCTTTGTTCATAAAGAAGGTTTCCGTCTTGGGTTGAAAAGCCCCTCTAGTCCACCATACGGAAAAAAGGTAACCTGTTGTACATTTATCCACAATGCCTTACGATCTTTATGTCTTATGTCCAAAACACATAGAAACCCTCCATTCTCTTGAATGATAGGTTTTTTTTTATGACCTGCTTCCTTTTAATATTCCAAACCTCCCTGCCACCATTTTATAACGTATTGGACTTTTTTAATACCGGTATACTGTGGATTGGTATCATGTTTCCTGACATATTTCATATTTCGCATCACTTTCCCAAATAACTCTCGAAGATAATACAGGTGTTCAATATATTTACTACAAAGCGAATCTCAAGTCCAATAACCTACCTTGGCATACATCCTGCTTGGACTGTTTTATGCTGGCTGCTAATGCATTATAACTCAATATCGATATGTGCTTTGTTGTGGGCTCACTCGCGATTTCATTCAGTTGAGGTATTAAGTTCGTACTTCCAAGCCCACGGACAAATATCTTCACACCGGTACGTTTTATGTTGAAAGCAGGCACCGTTGCATCATCGTTTATCCTGCCTCCCACCAGAACAACCAAGACCTGCATTGAACCAGAACGCCGTGTTGTATTTAGTAACCCTGAAGATACCTTATCTAAGCCTTTTCCAGCGTTTCTTGTCATCTTGTTCGTGCGCTTGATGTTTGCAATACCATTCTTAAGTGATGTGAAGTCTGAAAACTGATTAAAGTCTATTTCCTTTTTCCCTTCATCAGAAAAGATCACAACGCCAAAACGGGCAGTGGTGCTGGAAACGTTGAATGATCCAGAGAGACTTATTCCCCATTGTAAGACCTTGTTGAACTCTTCTTTTTCAACAAAACCCGATGCGTCTACTAGAAGTGCAACGTCAACGTCATTCTTGCAGGCTAATGAAAGCAATGCGACAGAGTTGGTGTTAAGCTACATTTATCCTCATTATAGTTAGGTTATACACTTAGTTTATTCGGCAACTGCGCACGCCTTTGAAAGTCTTAAATTGAACAGTGATGTCCATGCAAGAAATACTCGGTATTGCAACTCTAACTTTAATAATTGTCCCAGGTATAAACGTGTAAATTTTTATAGATTAAATATCTCCAGCTCATTCTAAATCGTAGTTGTAGTATTTATTTATAGGTATCCCTAGTTTTTGTTTTGTTTTTAATCAATTTTTAGATGCTCAAGTGGATTTATATATAGAGGATATTACATGGCCGCGCGGAGATATGGATTTTATCTTCGAGTGTTGATGAAATATCTTACGAGTGAGCGCAGCGAACGAGTAAGATATTTCATCAACACGAGAAGATAAAATTCGTATCTCCAAGCGGCCATGTAATGTTCTGTTTAATATATGATTATCGATGAAATACCAGTTTAAATCTCCTACTAAAAAGGCTAGAAATCTTTGAAAGCAAGTCATATTTTCAAAAGTGATATCTTCACGTGTGAAGATATCATTTATATCTTCACACGTGAAGATATCACTTTTTAGAAAGAGATATACACTGGTATTTCATCGAAAATTATATATTAAATATATATTTTTATAATTCTTATATTCTTAGCTTGAGGGCCACAAGTTAATTAGTGCATGTTATACACTATTTAGTGCTCACCCTCGTAAAATAAGTCTTTATTATTATTATTATTATTATTATTATTACTAGCAGAAACCCGTGGGAACTCACAGGAAATCAACAAATATGATAAATTATAGTAACATAGTCTAGCCGGCTGACTGACTCCTGGCACAATGTTTTTAGCATGTTGATATTTTCAAGGTTGTATTTTGATTTTTTTTAAAGGAAATAATATCTTACGTATCTCAGCTAATTTCTTAAACCGATGAGCACAATTATTGTCAAAAAGTGCCAAAACTGACGGTCACAGGCAGCTCGAGACATGAATTCGTGTGACGAAAACAAATCTGGCCGCCGAAACAGTTGGTTTTATATCTAAGAACACAGGAAACTGGATACAGAAAACAGACATGGACAAAATATCTTACTATTAGACACATCATAGAGTTGTAAGATTTAAAAAAAATAACAGCCTTTTCCACGGACAACATTTCTAACTGTGTTTGAATACCTGGTCTTACCTCGTTCGGTCGTTTGACTTCGGCCGCTTCGCTTGGCGATAGGTTTTCCCTAAACTCTAACTAAAACATTCGCGTAAACTCGATGGCTTGCTCGCCCAGGTTTTCCCTAAAACAGATTCCCGTAAGCTCGATGGCTCGCTCGCCCAAGTAAGTGTAGAACTTGAGAAAACTCATTTCTTTTTAACATTCTTTCCTCAAATGCAACCAAGACAGATACAGAAAGCAACTTTTCGCATGATTCGTCGTCTTCGTTGGAATACCTGTGGCCGTCACTTTTTGGCGCCATTTTCGGACGCGAGCGCGCGCGCGTCCTCCATATTAGGAAATCGATCGAGGGACCCTGGGAAAGAGCGTTACACACACACACACTGACTGACACACACACACACACTTAGCGTATTATTATATAAGATTATTATTATTATTATTATTATGCCGTAGTTAATGTTAATATTTAAAATATAGAAATATCACAAAATACACCATTGCTTTTTACAATTGCAATACAAGATAGATAGATAGATCATTTATTTCAACACGGTAGTTCTGATTTATATAAAAACCGTGCGTAAAAATTAATACATATAATTTAATTATAATGTCTAAATTTATCATGGCTTTAATACATAGGTTAAAAGTCGCAACTGAACGGTAACAATTATAAGGCTTCAAAGAAGCAAGGATGTAATTTGTTTAACTTGGTTTTAAAAATATTTATCGATTTGCTATTCCGCAGATCTTCCAGTAGTTTATTCCAAACACATACCCCTCTGTAGCCAAATCGCTTTGTACCGTAGTTAGTCTTTGGGAGAGGCAATTGTAATATAGATGATGAGACTCTTATATTGTATGCATGGTGTTTGGTCTCTCGTAAATTTATTTATTAAATATGCCGGTGCTTGATCATCAAGTGTCTTAAACATTTCTATCGCTACAAGCTTTCTTCTGCGAACCGAAAGTCTCTCCCATCCGATCCTAATTTTTCAAGGAGCGGGCCAGAGCTAGAGTCATAATTGGAGTATGTAATTATTCTAGCTGCACGGTTTTGTAGTTTTTGTATTTTATGAGCGAATTATGTACCCAGCCCCTCCAGAGATGCATCCACTTACTGTAGTTACAGTAGGGTCCATATTTTTCCGATGGGCACAAGCATACATAACTTCCATATGTATTGACGCAAGTCTTTCCCGACGGACATGATGCATTCACGCACTCGTCGATATCTACGAAATGGAAAATATACCATACATTATTACATGTAATTCGCTAAAATCAACAACGATAAAAAAGTACCAAATACATATATAGTATATTAATATTTGAGCAAACAGGTAATCACTGATGCGGTGATCAACTTTAGCATAACCGTGTCACATGCTCGGCTTCCTAATTCGCATTACTTACTCAAAATTACATTGTTGATGGCCAGCTTTAGCATAACCGTGTCACATGCTCGGCTTCCTAATTCGCATTACTTACTCAAAATTACATTGTTGATGGCCAGCTTTAGCATAACCGTGTCACATGCTCGGCACTCCTAATTCGCTGATTACTTACTCAAAATTAGATTGTTGATGGCCAGATTTAGCATAACCGTGTCACATGCTCGGCTTCCTAATTCGCATTACTTACTCAAAATTACATTGTTGATGGCCAGCTTTAGCATAACCGTGTCACATGCTCGGCACTCCTAGTGCGTTGATTACTTACTCAAAACTAGATTGTAGAAATTTAGAAATTCAGAATTCAATTTAGAGTTCGAAGATGGAGCTTGCGGTATCCCTTGGATTAATCAAACACCAGACTAAACAACACTGTGGCCCCACGAGCTTAAACAGAACTACCGCCTGTCGGAAAACGGCTGTCAATCTGATTAGTTGCTCAATTGACAATTGAATGAATAATGAAAAGTAAATCCAGCGCATTAGCTACATCATACTTTGTGTCATGAAAATTCCACACTAGGTGTAGCACTAGGTATAGGGTTTCATCTTACCAAGCTCACAGTTGGTTCCATTGAATTGGCTTGGACATGCGCAGTTATATCCTCCAGGTTTTAGTGTACAGTTTCCGCCATTTTGACATGGACTGCTGCTGCATGGATCCACGGCTGATTTTTAAATGAGAAATGATTGTAAGGAATATTATTTAGTAATTAAGAAACGCAATAAGAAACCATTGTTTCAACAAGTGGGAATATACGAAAACGTTTGTCTATAACAACTTTGACATTAAATATATTGGTTCAAATGCTTCTCTTTTTAGCTCGTAGCGAATCAAGGAAAACACCACTAATTTTAATATTGTTTGTGTTTGTCGGGGTGATTGGGATTCCCTAACCCTTTTTATGGACATGCATGCTTCATAATTATGCTTCTGTTCTCAGTTTCGTGAATATTTTATTCCTAAATGATAGGTGATACTTACACTGAATAATTGCACTTTGCACAGTTACTACTCCTAACTGCAGTTGCTGAGTGTTAACGATGATTACATGAGTCGAGTCAGGATCGCTGGCGATGTCGTTAAGCTGTAGACGATTTCCACTCCCTAAACCAACACCAAATATCTCCACTCCGGCACGTCGCAACTCAAGAGCTGGACCTGTTATATTTTCACTCGACATTGTACCAGAGGTAATAACTATCAGGATATTGGGGACACCAACACGGTCGCTCCCGAATAGTGTCTTGTTCACATAGGCCAGTGCTTGCCCGAGGTTTACAAAAGGTCTTCCTTCATAATGTGCTGAGGAGATGCCACTTAACACATCTGCTTTACTGTTGTAGCGTGTAAAATTGAAGACCGTTGATGTGTTGTAAGAGAACTGCGCCATGCCTACATTTACAGCGTCTCTAGATATGTTGAAGCGGTTTGTGATGTTTTTGAGAAAATCCAAACTAAACCTAAAGCTCTCCTGTCCCATTGACGATGACGATTCTACTAAAAACGCCAGATCAAGCTTGAGTGATGAGCGGACCGCTATAATAAAAACAGAAGACGCAGTTAAGTATCAAAAATAAACTGTAAAGAAAAAATCGTTTTGGATACATTTTTGCATACACAGAAAAGTTATACAGAATATTTGATTTGAGTTGAATATGTGGGTTCAATTAAATTAAATCTAGTCCAACTAAATATATATTAAATATTCTGACACACCCAGTACGTTCATTTTGTGTTCCTTCAGTCAGAACCAATTATGGTAAACTCAACATGCGTTTCAAGGGTGCATTCCTTTGGAATGATATCGATGAGTCACTAAAGCATCTTAGATTTAACAAATTTAAATATTCTATCAAGAGTGGTATTGTCGCTTCATACAAATTATGGAAGCAATTCTTTTCTTAAAATATATTTCAAATATCTTATTTATGTTTTATACTTGTGCCTTTCTGTTTGTGTGTGTGTGTGACGCCATTGAAATAATGTAATGTTTTTGCTACCTATAGCTAGATTAGCTTTGATAGGTATTTCTAGGTAGCTTTATACCCTACGCTTTATTAACTCTTTTTTATCTTAACTGCTTGTATTTCCGTGCGTGGTATAAAAATAAACTATTGTATTGTATTGTAGTACGCTTCCTTTGTACAATTCTTCTGTATATAGAAAACCTCTGAAGGATGTATGCAACTGCGATCATTTCCTCGTATAGTATTACCGAAGAAAAGCTGCAAAACCAAGAAATATGACAATTAAGGAAGCCTACCTGTATTGCAGTAAATGCCAGTAAATCCGTTTGCACATTTACACATAAAGCTTCCAACAGTATTGACGCATGTTCCCCCATTGCGACAAGGCTCTCCAGTGCACTCGTTCACATCTGACAAGGTATTGAATTCAAGACATTGCGTTTAGGTAAATAGTTCAGAGATCCTAAACAAACTGCTTTTGACGCCTCTGTGTGATTTTTAACATGCATCTACATGTATTGTACCAAGCAAATGTAACTATCTTTTTACCCTTTTAAATGATACGAGCCCATTAGATACTCTGTAATAGCGCTTCCTTCTAGGACAATAGCAATTAATCTTAAAAACATTAAGTTAAACGTTTATTCTAGTGAGATAAAGTAGTTGTTAAGGCAACCAAATCAGCTTTAACTGGACTGCTATTTTACAAGACAGCATGTGCATGTCGCTTGTAATTATTAACCAAGCGCCTCTTCGATTTCTTTGCGAGTGCACAGCATGGCTTTGAAGCGTCCAACAAAGTAAAAGATTGATAAATAAAAGTAACGCTAGTATATATGTAGTCGTACCTAAACTGCAATTCAAACCAGCAAAGTTCTCAGGACATTTGCAGGTGTATCCACTCTGCGTGCTCGTACATTCTGCACCATTTTGACACGGTGAAAAGGCGCAGTGATCCACCGCTGAAAAAAAATTTAATAAGTTGTTACTTAACGTCGTTAATTGGTGTATTAGTCTTGAAAAACCGATACCGTTGTCCCACGATCTGGTTTAAAACAACCGGCTTTATAATGAAATAGTAAAAATAAATAATCAAACATTAAATGAATAAACAAATAGAATAACCATATACATATATTATGTTCATTACTATTTATTTATACAGGGCTCCATTCCAATCAGAACTCCCTGTATAAATATTGGTATAAATAAATAAATATATACATGTATATATATAAATTAATTAATTAAATGGCAGAGTTGAGATACACCGAAAACGCGTTACCTGCACATATCTTTCCATGTAATGTTTCTTGGATGGAATTAAGATGTGCAAAGTTCACGGAGAACACATGTTCTCTATCTGGATCCGTTGCTATCTCTCTTAGCTCAGCGATATCGTAATTCTTTCCTACCCCGATGCTGAATATTACTACACCCATATCACGCAACCGCCTTGCAGGTAATTGCACTCGGTCATTTGCGGCACCATCCGTAAGAACAACAAGGACATTTAGAACGTTTGTGCGTGATGCTTTGTTGATGAGTTCGGTTCGTGTAAAATCCAGCGCTCTTCCTGTGTAGGTAAAGCTACTAGGATATGGCATGTTATCCACTGCGCTCTTAATACTGTTGATGTTGTTATATTGGCTGAACCCAAATATCAACTGAGAGAATGAGGAGTACAGCACCAATCCAACCTGAGTTTCAGAGCTGGATATTTGGAAGGATGAAGCAAGTTGTTTGATGAAGTCTTTACATCTTTGGAAATTACCGGCATCGTAGAAATTAATACTCCCTGAGCCATCGACCAGGAAACCAAGATTAAAAGACTGGGTTTTGCAAACTGAAACAAAACATAAGAGTGAAAAATAATTGAAATACAGTTGAAGGGGAGTTGCTGTATCAGTTTGTGAATAAATTTTCCATTATCTCAATGGTTTTTTCACATAGAAAAAGTACAATTCATAAAAATGTTATGCTACAGGGTCACGTTAATTGGTGATAGCAATAAAGGTAGCTTTTGTTTTTTAGGACATTACTCCTACCTAATTCACAATGCGTCCCAACAAATCCTGTAGGACATTGACAGCTGTAGCTTCCAACATTGTCACTGCATGTACCCTGATTTTGACAGGGATTATTCTGGCATTCGTTTACATCTAGAACATAGAAAAACATTTATATTACGTGGTCCTAATATTACAACAGCAGCAATCTAAGTATCCTGCTATGCAGACGAATTTTTTCACTCTCATAAATTCGAAGAAAAAGGTAACGTCTGCTTACCCGAGCGCTTAATTAGTTTTCAATATGCACACCTCATTGTGTTATGGACCAATCCGATTTTACCTTGCATATCCTGAAAAGTGACGTAATGTTACATTTAAAAGGAATTCAGACAATACATTTACTATTGACCAATCATAGGAGAGTGTTCACTGGCGCGCCAATTCACTAAAATTCTAACAATGGCTTTGATTGGGCAGAAAAATAAAACAAACCTGCTGACGTCATGCTTGCATATTGGAAACTAATTAGGCGCTCGGGTAAGCAGACGTCACTTTTTTCTTCGAATTTACGAGAGTGAAAAAATACGTCTGCATAGCAGGCTACAATCTAAGTGGCTCAAAATCACTTTTCTATATTCATATTTCTAGTTATCTTAAAAGACCTTACAAAATTAAACTTTTCACTTCAGGTTAAGCAACTACACATATTTTCGATGCAACTTTAGAAGTTCTAATGTATATGTTGTGGTTCAATTTGATCTTTGGTTCAAAAATTTTGAACCAGTACAAAATTGTGAACTTGTAGTTTGGGGTATGGTTTGTGATAGGCTTTCCATAGCATAGTAATGTAAACACAGTTACTTTGCGCAGTGATGTATTTTAATAGGAATATTAACAGCAAACTATGCAACCAACACCCTAAATTAGTGACCACCCATTGTTGACGGTTAGGATTAGTTCTCTGGACCATTGAAGAAGCATTACAAGTGACTTAGCCCTAATTTAGTGACTATAGCTATAAAAACCCTAAATCAGTGAGCACCCGTTGTTGACGGTTAGGGTGTTTTTAAAGGTAGGGGTAGGGTTTGGATTAGTTCTCTGCACCATTGAAGAAGCGTTATAAGTGACTTAGCCCTAATTTAGTGACTATAGCTCTAAAAACCCTAAAGCCGTGAGCACTTGTTGTTAGGGTTTGGATTAGTTCTCTGCACCATTGAAGAAGCGTTATAAGTGACTTAGCCCTAATTTAGTGACTATAGCACTAAAAACCCTAAATCCCGGCGTGAGCATCTGTTGCTTCAAGTTAGGGTGTTTTAAAGGTAGGGGTAGGGTTTGGATTAGTTCTCTGGACCATCGAAGAATCGTTATAAGTGACTTAGCCCTAATTTAGTGACTATAGCACTAAAAACCCTAAATCAGTGAGCACCCGTTGTTGACGGTTAGTTTGTTTTTTAAATGTAGGATAGGGTTTGGATTTGCTCACATGACCATTGAAGAAGCATTATTTTTGTGTTGTTCAGTAATATAGCCCTAAAAAGCCTAATTTAGTGACTAGCTCTAAAAACTCTAAATTAGTACGTGAGCACTTGGGTTGACCAATTTTTTTTTTAGTGTTCGGTTTATATAGGTCTTGTTGTGTTAGGAATGAGTTTGCTTGGAGTGGATCAGTGCTAACTGGCTTTAATAAATCTGCTTGTTATTGGCCCTTGTGAACTGTACTTGGAACGGCAAAGCAAAACAGAAATGTTGTATTTTTTGCGTTATTTCTGTGTAGACTGTTCTTGATTATTTATCCATTTTTGCGTCTTTTCACATCCTCTGTGGGTGATTCTTTGATGAGAGAACAAGAGAATAGTTACATCATTTCTTTGAGTCGGGGTGGCGCATGGTGCCATATTATGTTGCCCTTGCTCTGAGGGTTTTTCTCTGGCTTCCTTCCCTCCATAACAGCTAACACGATAAATTCCAATTCGATCTGTGGATAAGCCAGGTCCTGACTTTCATCAGCCGCTATGGTTGTTTCGGATCCCGTTTAGAAATTTAGAGTTTTTTGAGCCACTTCGATTCTTTGTTGTCAGGATTTAGTTAGAATTTTGTTGTTTGCGTACTCACATTTTCTTCTACTTCTAGTCAGTGTTTTATTCCATTTGGTAAGCTGAGTCAAACAAGTACGAGGGGTTACTTCAAGATCATTTGCACTTGTGTAATACTTTAGCTCTTTCGTAGAAGTCTTCTTCCAGATACAATGTTAGTCAGGTGATTCGCTTTTCTTTTGCTTTCTTTTAGCTCAGCCCCAGCTGTGATTACTCGGTTTGTCCGTGTTGTCGTCCATGTAATTATATTTCCAAGTCCGATTTTGTTAGCAGTGCGCATATGCGAATAAAATTAAGAGACTGAAAACAAATTAGCATAAGGAGAGGGACTGGGTTCGACGATTGGTCACTCATAGAATAAACGGTGGTGTAAAAATCAACAAGCGCTTCTGTGGCGCAGTGCGTTTGATCGACTGGATCATCATCTACCAGGCGTTCCTCGTGATCCTGTCTCAAGTTAAGCCCGACCGGGCGAGGTTAGTAAGTGGATGGGTGACCGTCAAGGTAATGGTACAGTAAGGTGTGTCAGGGGGGACGAGGAAAAAAAGGGGATGGGACTGGGGAAGGGAGGGTAGAAAGTAGAAAAAAACTAATCCCCAAATTTTTTTTATGAATCCTCCAAAAATGTAAAAATCCCTTTTTAGAATCTTGAAAAAATTATCCAGTTCAAAAAAATGTTACTGGTTCAATAAAACGGTACCAGAGGTAATAATTGAACCACAACATATATGACAATCTGTACATGTATATAATAATACAGTACATTACTAAAATGACATGGCGATTTAAATCGCTAATACGGTCCAAACCTAGTGCAATAATGGATTACGAAACGGTTTTCACCATACTTCAAAGGGTTTGGTAAGGGTACGATCCATTTAAAAACAGTAATATGCAATCAAACTTTAGCGCACGGAAACAATCTATTTTCTCGCACGCGCCCTTGAAGCTTTGTTTTAATAAGCCAAATAAATAATAATATATACTCAAGCATGTTAAGGTCTGGTTCAGGGGTCAAATTTCGGGTAAAAACGGGTTTCCTTATTTCAGCACAGCCGAGTATGGTAAGTACGCCAAGTTTCTCGCGATAATACGTATCGCCATTCTTGACTACCTTAAAGTGCACCTAACGTTTATTTTGTTATCATAAATATCGATACTACATCAAGCTTTGAGTACTTCCGTGAAGAAAGTTTTGGTTTAAAGTGAATACTTTATGTTCTACGCTTGTTTGAAATCGTGAAAATGTGACCTTTCCTGACCCACGACCGCGTAAGTAAAAGCCTGGGTCGATCCCTGGGTAGACGTCATATAATTAATTCGACTTTGCAATAATTTGAATAAATACTTAACATGTTGACTAAAATGACTTTTTTCTTAATTAACAACTCGCAAACAGTGTATATTCTCTATAAATCGATGTTGTTGTGATAGAAAGACGCCATGGAGAATAATGCATTAATGAGATGACGTCAACCCAGGGATCGACCCAGGCTTTTGCTTACGCGGTCATGGGTCAGGAAAGGTCACATTTTCACGATTTCAAACAAACGTAGAACATAGAGTATTCTCTGTAAACCAAAACTTTCTTCACAGAAGTACTCAAAGCTTGATGTAGAATCGATATTTATGATAACAAAATAAACGTTAGGTGCACTTTAAGTGGTTTGTGTGTAATAAAACATGTCACGTGGTCTGTCACGTGACTTAGAACACGAAATCAGTGAAGGTTGAAGCCTTTTACCTAAATCAACTTAGAATAGATGACTACAATGTTTCGTTAACGAGTAATTAAGGCGCAAATAGGGGAAATAGGTCACGTGACTTTTTGTACCCTTAATACATCTTTATATGATAGTCATGTTTTCTAAGCGTGGTCTGAAACACTGCATGTGGAGTAATGTTTCAGCAGGGTTACTTTATATTCATATGTTATCGTCGCAGCGGCATTTCACTTAAACGATTTTATATAATTATCGACCTAAATATAATTACGTAGGAGTTTCTTGTTACACCAATACTATACCTTGTGTACAGTTCTGTCCTGTGTACCCTTTGGTACAACTGCAGTTGTATCCAGATGCTGCCTGAGAACATACTCCACCATTACGGCATGGACTATATGAGCACACATTTATACCTGACAAAAATGAAAAGACGATGCTTATTAGGATTTCACACAGAAAAATTGTGAAACCCTTTCAATTTTATTAATAATTATGTTCAACAATTAGAAGGCAAATCATTGTTTCAATACTTACAACGGATATTCGAAGATACGTCGCAAGTGATTTTCTTAGAATTTCTATATATAGAATATCCTCAAAACATTACTTATGTAATATAAGAGACGGTGCATGAAGAGAGAACAAAGCAAGGACTTGAACCTCTCCATTATAATTTCACAATGTTACCGCTATGACAATCTCTTAATTTGAATTCACTTCCAATGCATTTCCATCGTGTGAAACATTTCCAAGAACAAAAGAAGTAGATACAAATTATCAAAAGTCACACACCACTCAACATATGTATGGTATAAAAAGGCAGGGTTCAAAGGAGAATATTATAGATATTAAACCCGCATTTTATAAAACCTCAAAGGGGATATAAATATAATATTAAGCGAATTGATATTATATACACCTGAGATCTAATCCGACGTAGTGCCTTCATAGGAAGTTTCTATGAAGGAGAGTTCAGTAATGATACTTGATAACATCATTCTGTCAAGAATAACTTACGGTGTTCGCAGTTTACTCCTGTGTAGAGGCTTGGGCACGCACATGTATATCCATTGACGGTATTGTTACAGGCGCCACTATTCAAACACGGATGACTTGAACATGGATCTGCAGCTACAGGAAAACAAAAGCACACTTGCTGATTACGATTCATTCGTTACATTAAAGTATATACGCCGCTAAGGTACTACGAAACCTGATTTTTGAGAGTAAACCTGCATGTGTGCACTGTATATGACGTCTCGAATACAGAACAAGATAGTAGCTGAACTTCGTAAATATATCATGAAGAGAAAAGCAGGTCCAGTAACGATCGTTTCGGGAATCTGGATTAACGAGAGCCATGGGAATGGACATGGATTTCACACGGGAGAGCGGTAAGTGGTCTATGTGAACTACAAACCACTCTAATTAACCAAGTTACGGTTCATGCGCAGTTGTTCAAATCCTTTGTTTATTTGGTGGGTAGGTTTGTTTATATCGTTCCATACGTCAGCTGTTTGGAGGACATTTCGAACCTAGGTTTTACCCACGCGTAGTCCGTGATTGCTGGACATGTCGCTGTTATTGTAGTTAAACCTTCAATGTTACTTGAAAAAACATACACTGAATAATAAAATGATCAGAGACAAACATTAAAATCCTTGCGAATGTCCCGATGTGATTCCTAAATTATTTTGATAAAGTATAGCGAATATTAAAGTTGATCTTATTCTTGCAACTTGATTCTCATTGCAGCTGTAAAACTCCGACATCCATGCAGTTGCTCTAGATCTATCTCTTCAGCTTAATTATGCCACTCGAATTATTGCCTCACTAATTATTGCCTCACTTTGTCAGAAAATCTATTATTTCCTTAGCTATGTCTGCAAACTATACTCTGCTAATCTGAATAGTTATTTTTGTCTTTGTTCATAAAGAAGGTTTCCGTCTTGGGTTGAAAAGCCCCTCTAGTCCACCATACGGAAAAAGGTAACCTGTTGTACATTTATCCACAATGCCTTACGATCTTTATGTCTTATGTCCAAAACACATAGAAACCCTCCATTCTCTTGAATGATAGTTTTTTTTTTATGACCTGCTTCCTTTTAATATTCCAAACCTCCCTGCCACCATTTTATACCGTATTGGACTTTTTAATACCGGTATACCGTGGATTGGTATCATGTTTTCTGACATATTTCATATTTCGCATCACTTTTCCAAATAACTCACGAAGATAATACAGATGTTCAATATATTTACCGCAAAGCGAATCTCAAGTCCAATAACCTACCTTGACATACATCCTGTTTGGACTGTTTTATGCTGGCTGCTAAGGCATTATAACTCAATATCGATACGTACTTTGTTGTGGGCTCACTCGCGATTTCATTCAGTTGAGGTTTTGAGTTCCTACTTCCAAGCCCACGAACAAATACCTTCACACCGGTACGTCTTATATTGGAAGCGGGAACCGTTGCATCATCGTTTATCCTGCCTCCCACCAGAACAACCAAGACCTGCATTGAACCGAACATTGAACAGAACGCCGTGTTGTATTTAGTAACCCTGAAGATACCTTATCTAAGCCTTTTCCAGCGTTTCTGATCATCTTGTTCGTGCGCTTGATGTTTGCAATACCATTCTTAAGTGATGTGAAGTCTGAAAACTGATAAAAGTCTATTTCCTTTTTCCCTTCATCAGAGAAGATCACAACGCCAAAACGGGTAGTGGTGCTGGAAACGTTGAATGATCCAGAGAGACTTATTCCCCATTGTAAGACCTTGTTGAACTCTTCTTTTTCAACAAAACCCGATGCGTCTACTAGAAGTGCAACGTCAACGTCGTTCTTGCAGGCTAATGAAAGCAATGCGACAGAGTTGGAGTTAAGCTACATTTATCCTAATTATAGTTAGGTTACACTTAGTTTATTGGACGACTGCGCACGCCGTAGCTAATATAATTTTTTGAAAAAGACGCCATTGCTTTTTACTATTGCAATTATAAAAGAGAGAGCGATCATTTATTTCAACACAGTAGTTTTAACAGCAAAATCTGATTTACATAAAAGCCGTGCGTAAAAATTAATACATATAATCTAATTATAATGTGTACATTATATCATAGGTTAAAATTCGCAAATGGTAATAATTATAAGGTATCAAAGAAGCAAGGAGGTAATTTGTTTAACTTAATTGTTTAAAAAAATATTTATCGATTTGATATTCCGAATTCTTCCGGTAGTTTATTCCAAACAAATGTTCCTCTCTATCCAAATAGTTTTTTACCGTAGTTGGTTTTTGGGAGAGGCAATTGTAATATAGATGATGAGCCTCTTATATTGTATGCATGGTGTTTTGTCTCTCGTAAATTTATTAATTAAATATTTCGGTGCTTGATTATTAAGTATCTTAAACATATATATCATTACAAGCTTTCTTCTGCGAACCGAAAGTCTATCCCATCCGATCCTAATTTTTCAAGGAGCGGGCCAGAGCTAGAGTCATAATTGGAGTATGTAATTATTCTAGCTGCACGGTTTTGTAGTTTTTGTATTTTATGAGTGAGTTCTGTACCCAGCCCCTCCAGAGATGCATCCACTTACTGTAGTTACAGTAGGGTCCATGTTTTTCCGATGGACACAAGCATACATAACTTCCATATGTATTGACGCAAGTCTTTCCCGACGGACATGACGCATTCACGCATTCGTCGATATCTACGAAATGGAAAATATACCATACATTATTACATGTATAATTCATTAAAATCAACAACGATAAAAAAGTACCAAATACATATATAATATGTTAATATTTGAGCAAACAGGTAATTACTGATGCGGTAATCAACTTTAGCATAACCGTGTCACATGCTCGGCACTCCTAATGCGCTGATTACTTACTCAAAATAGATGATTAATTGATGGCTAGCTTTAGCATAACCGTGTCACTTGCTCGGCACTCCTAATGCGCTGATTACTTACTAAAAAATAGATTAATAATTGATTGCCAGCTTTAACATAACCGTGTCACATGCTCGGCTCTCCTAATGTGCTGATTACTTACTCAAAATTAGATTAATAATTGATGGCCAGCTTTAGATAGCATAACCGTGTTACATGCTCGGCACTCCTAATTCGCTGATTACTTACTCAAAATTAGATTATTAATTGATGGCTAGCTTTAGCATAACCGTGTCACACGCTCGGCACTCCTAGTGCGTTAATTACTTACTGAAAACTAGATTGTAGATTGTAGAAATTCAGAATTCAATTCAGAGCTAGTTCGAAGATCGAGCTTGTGGTATCCCTTGGATTAATCAAACACCAGACTAAACAACACTGTGGCCCCACAAGCATGATCAGAACTACCGCCTGTCGGAAAACTGGCAATCTGATTAGTTACTCAATTGACAATTGAATGAATAATGAAAAGTAAATCCAGCGCATTAGCTACATCATACTTTGTGTCATGAAATGCCACACTACGTGTAGCACTAGGTATAGGGTTTCATCTTACCAAGCTCACAGTTGGTTCCATTGAATTGGCTTGGACATGCGCAGTTATATCCTCCAGGTTTTAGTGTACAGTTTCCGCCATTTTGACATGGACTGCTGCTGCATGGATCCACGGCTGATTTTTAAATGAGAAATGATTGTAAGGAATATTATTTAGTAATGAAACAAATCAATAAGAAACTATTGTTTCAACCAGTGGAAATATACCAAAACGTTTGTCAATAACATCTTTGAATTTAAGATATTACTGTTTAATACTTATAAGGTGATGAATGCTACTACTCCTCAGTACTTGTGTGATTTATTAGAGCCTTATGCTCCGCGACGCAGCCTGATATCTGCATCGAAGTTAATGTTATAGGCGCCAACTTTTAATCTTAACTGACTCGTACGGCTGTAGAGCCTTTTCTGTATGTGCGCCAAAGCTATGGACTCATTGGCTTTTCACATTAAATATAGTCCTTAAATAGAGCTATTTAAGAAGAGTCTTAAGACATACGTTTTTAAGAAAGTTTTTTATTGATTTTTCGGATATCGGCAATTTATTGTAATTTTTAATCACGGGTTTTAGCTTAATTAACTTATGAATTTTAAATATTACTATATTTGTACTGTATTTGTATTTGTATCTGTATTTGTTTGTAACTTTTAAATTAGTTGTAGTTTTTAATTAGGTGTAAAGCGCTTTTGGACTTGTAGGAAAAAGCACTATATAAATGTAATTATTATTATTTGACATTAAATATATTGGTTCAAATGCTTCTCTTTTTAGCTCGTAGCGAATCAAGGAAAACACCACTAATTTTAATATTGCTTGTGCTTGTCGGGGGAAAATGTCTTTGATTTTAGTACACCACGTTCACATTGGGATTCCCTAACCCTTTTAATTTATGGACATGCTTGCTTCTGTTCTCAGTTTCGTAAATATTTTATTCCTAAATGATAGGTTATACTTACACTGAATAATTGCACTTTGCACAGTTACTACTCCTAACTGCAGTTGCTGAGTGTTAATGATGATTACATGAGTCGAGTCAGGATCGCTGGCGATGTCGTTAAGCTGTAGACGATTTCCACTCCCTAAACCAACACCAAATATCTCCACTCCGGCACGTCGCAGCTCAAGAGCTGGACCTGTTACATTTTCACTCGACATTGTACCAGAGGTAATAACTATCAGGATATTGGGGACACCAACACGGTCGCTCCCGAATAGTGTCTTGTTCACATAGGTCAGTGCTTGCCCGAGGTTTACAAAAGGTCTTCCTTCATAATGTGCTGAGGAGATGCCACTTAACACATCTGCTTTACTGTTGTAGCGTGTAAAATTGAAAACTGTTGATGTGTTGTAAGAGAACTGCGCCATGCCTACATTTACAGCGTCTCTAGATATGTTGAAGCGGTTTGTGATGTTTTTGAGAAAATCTAAACTAAACCTAAATCTCTCCTGTCCCATTGACGATGACGATTCTACTAAAAACGCCAGGTCAAGCTTGAGTGATGAACGGACCGCTGTAATAAAAACAGAAGGCGCAGTTCAGTGTCAAAAATAAACTGTAAAAAAAAAAACTGTTAAACACAGCAAACAAAAATTACAGGATACTTCAGGATGATTGGATACTGTTCGATGCTGTTCGATATGAGAAAATAAACTGTAAAAACTATGTTTGGATCTTTTTTTCGCGTTTAAATTTCTTTACGGAATATCTGATTTGAATCAGTAGTTTGAGTTCAATATTAAATTATATTGAAGTATTCTGACTAACAACCTGACACAATCTAAGTAATATGTTTTCCTTTGTATAATTCTCCTCTGGGAAACCTCTAAAGGATCTGTGCAACTGCGAGTATGTGTCCATACAATCAGGTGATCGGAGAAAAAGCTGGATACCAAGAACTATTAATAACAATTAAGGAAGCCTACCTGTATTGCAGTAAATGCCAGTAAATCCGTTTGTACATTTACACATAAAGATTCCAACAGTATTGATGCATGTTCCCCCATTGCGACAAGGCTCTCCAGTGCACTCGTTCACATCTGACAAGGTATTGAATTCGAGACAGTTTAGATTGTGATAAATGTTTCAGAGGTCCTAATCAGACAAGGAATTGAATGCTTTTGACGCATCTGTCTAATTAAAGCATGTAGTTCGATATATATTGTGCGAACGTTTTAACCTTTTATAGGATAAATATACGAGCTCGTTAAATATAGAATAATGTTGTAATGACTAATTATTTGTTTAATGTCCATTCTAGAAAAATAGTATATTGGTTCAAATATCATTAACGCCTGGTTTTCACTAGCGATATAAGCACAAGCAACATACGCAGACACAGTAATGCATTGATCATTAGCGGTACTTGTTCTTATCTCACACTAGTGACATAAGCACAAGCAACATACGCAGACTCAGTAATGCATTGATCATTAGCGGCACTTGTTCTTATCTCACACCTGTGAGTAGAACAAGTACTGAAAATGATATATGTGTATGCGTATGTTCGTTGCTTGTGCTTATATCGCTAATGTATAGCATCCTTATTATAAGTAAACATTCATGTAAGTGAAACGTGCAATGCATGTCACATTTTAGTTATTAACCAAGAGCCTGTCTAATACCTTTGCGAATACGCGGAATGGCAACAAAACGTTCACAATTCCTTGCGTTCAACAAAATAAATATTGATCAATGAAAGCAGTCGTACCTAAACTACAGTCAGAACCAACGAAGGTCTCAGGACATTTGCAGGTGTATCCACTCTGAGAGCTCGTACATGTTGCACCATTTTTACAGGGACTGTGGGCACACTTGTCTTTAGCTGGAACATGTAAAAAAAAAAAAATATGAGATAATAACTACGTGCTCCTCATCTCACTTGCCCACGTGACACACACCGTGTATATTTTTCAAAAATAGATATATTCTCCCGTAAGGCGTTAGGTGCTGTCAGGAGCCCATTACCCTGAGCGTCCATCTCCGATACTACGTCACTCTGTGATGCAACGTTTGTACAGACCGGATAACTATTAGAATGTGTTTCCCCGGCGCGAGCCAATCACAAGCGTTTGCGTAATTATAATTCAAATGATTAATGATGTTGCAGCCCTGTTAGAGAAGCTAACAAGACATATTTTGTTGACAACATTCCGCGATGGAAGCGAACAACGAGATGTGAAATCTAAAAATAACCCGGTCTGTAAAAACGCTGTACATGTTTCATGGATATATGAGAGATGGACGCTGCGGATAATGGCTCCTGGTGCTGTATAATATGGAAAGGGAAAAAGAATGGGAAACTAATTTACAACAATTACAAACTTACAATAGAAAGATGTGCATGTTCCTGAAGGAATATGGTTTCATTAGAGAAACATTCAACAAATCAATAGAATGAAACTAAATCAACCCCTGTGATTTGTTTTGGTGTTAGCTTTCCACTTTTTCTTTTTTGACCGACAACGTTTATTAAATAGATTATACACATCTGTTAGAGATTATACACTAGCTACATATATCTTCTTTCAGTGGAGCAAGGTGCGCGACTATATAAAATGATAAGCCAAACTTGTCCCGCTACTGATGGCTGCAGAAACTGTAGGTCCAAACACTCCATCCCTTTGCTACCATTTGTTGTTGTGGTTGTGGTGGTAGTATGTGTTTGCTTTGTAATTCATTTGATTTCGGTGCCCATTTTCTTTACCATATAATCAAAAAAAACGTATAACCATATTCCGTTTTTTATATTTAATCCCGAGTCAATGACTATATATCGTAAAAGGAAGCAAATTTGTTTTTAAATTGTAACCTGTAAGAACATATCACATCACTGTTAAAACGTTCGGTCACAACTTGCTGTTAAATTGCCATTGCAATATCTGATGTAATCTATCTACGTTTACCTTCACAAATCCTTTCATGCACTGTTGTGATGATTGAGTTCAGCTTTACAAAACCCACAGAGAACACATTCTGAGAATCAGGATCGCTGGCCATTTCGTTAAGTTGTTTCAAAGAATAGTAACGACCTACACCAATGCTGATAATACGTGCACCAATGTCATGCAACGCCTTTGATGGTCCGGTAACGCTATCCTGGGACAATCCATCAGTAAGAACAATCACAATGTTTTTGACGCCACTTCGTAGTGATCTGTCAATGACACCCGTCTTTACCAACTTAAGAGCAGCTCCAGTGAGGGTCCAACTCTTAGGTTGTGTTATGGTATCGATGGCTTGAAGCACAGCAGACGAGATATAGTATGCGTCAAGTCCAAATTCAACACTGGCAGTAGCAGAAAAGAGAACGAGACCAAAATGGGTCCCATTCTTTGAAGTATCCAACAAGGAAACGAGCGATTTGAGGAAATCTTGACATTTTGTAAAATCTGATGGAGCGATACTTCCTGATCCATCGAGTACGAAAATGATGTTCGCGGCTTTTACTTTGCAAACTATGGTAAAGAGAGTCAATAAACTTTGATTAATAATCAGTAATTAGATCCACTGAAACAATTAATATTGGATATCACATCTCTTATAACTAATTATACAGTGCGTGAAACGCGCTCTCTGATTGGGCGATATCTATGTGTTATTAAAGTACAGATAACGTCACGTTTGTACACAATCATTTTGTGGGCTTCTTTTTCAATTACTATTGTATAAAACAATTCGAATTTATTTCGCCGTGGGATTTTCCTGTTATATATACATGGTCAGATGACGTCAAAACGTGACGAGAACAACAGTCATGCCACTCCAAACTTCTTGTTTCTCTTCACGTTGTGACGTCATCTATAAGAAGACAGATCTAGACACACGCCAAAATGTCATCTATGTGTTAAACATTAACTAACAATATTAATATCAGCTTTAATACAAATAAAAACGGCTCAGTTTGTGTAAAAGCCAGTACGTTGACAGCAAAGAGTATCAGTGAACGCATTGATTGGATCAGAAACAATAGGGAAACCATTTCCGTGTCACGGCATGTGATATAGTAACCGTGCTGTATAAGTCGTTGCCGTAGCTTGCTCCACTCTAACAACTAAAGTAGCCTTAAGAATCTATGGCATACAATATTAATAACCGAGCAAATGAATGTGCTGAAAATAAAGTGCAGGACCTGGGAGAATTTTGATAGAAAAACAATCATATAAACCAGAACAATTTTTTTCATCAATATATAAGATAAAAGTTGTTATTGAAACAAAATAAATCATTAATTTGAAATGAATTATACAAACGAAACTTACCAATGTCGCAATTCCTTCCAACGTATCCCTCCAGACATGTACAGTTGTAGCCGCCTGGGATGTTTTTACATGCAGCTCCGTTTTTACAAGGTTTTAATAAACATAAGTCAATTGCTGTAAACAAAATAACATGATTAAATTAACGCATCGGATGCACATTTTGTTAGGAACCGTCGACATATCAATCATTCCTGTCCTGCTTAACGTATACTGGAAATTTAGGGGGGAGGGGTCCAGGCGTGGACGTTAGTGTGGGACATTAAGACCAAAACAGTTGAGATTGGAGCAAAAACATGAGCCAACATGTCGGGCATGGCTTCTGAAGTTGAAGCAAACTGTTTGTACTTTCGACATTAATTACAAAACCAACCAAACATGCAGATGTTCCCACGAGAACACAACCGATCGATACACGTCCTAAAACTTATTATCGACTACACTCAGTGTGATTTTCGACTGAGCTATTGGTACGTTTTATACTGATCGCAAGTTAACGACAAAAAAGGGTGTACGTTAAGGGGGGAGGGGTGAGGGAGTCCGACCTTAACGTCCAGTGGACGTTAAACGGGGCACTAAAAATATGTCAGCGGTCCCTTATCGATTGCACGGGATGGAAATATGTACTATATATTAAAAAAGGGTAAAACAGCCTTAGTTAACAATAGTACCTCGTGGACGAGAGGGCTACCATTTAACGTCCTTATCGGTGAAGACAAACTATTTGTAGTTATTGTACGAGATTGTTTCTCAAAGACAACATCTTCTACTCTAAGGTTATTTTCAGACCTTGAGTGTTGGTCCGGCCGGGGTTTGAATCCGCGACCTCAAGCAAATAAAATCGGGCTAACAGGCCTGAATCATATGATGTGCTTATAATCCCTGATAATTACAAGAAGAAAAATAAATTTGCATCTCACATCTTAAATTACATCTCTTAAATCCGTTATAAAATAGAGGTAGGTTTTAATTCTTAAAAACAATCCAGTACAAGTGCTGTTGCCAATACACTGTCATCGAAGGGAATATAGGATTTCTACGTGTTATTTTTACTGTGTTAGGCTCGCAAGGAATTGTGGTCAAATGTTACAGTCGCCATGTACTTCCGTATTGTGGATTACCTTGCGTGCAGTTAGTTCCCTGGTATCCTGTTGCACATGCGCAGTTGTATCCTAATGCGACAGAGGAATCCACGGTACAGGTTCCTCCATTTACGCATGGCTTCGCAGTGCATACATCAACCCCATAAGGAGAGATTGGAAATCACAATTCGCAGGATAAGTGAACAAATATGTAAAGTTCTAACTTTAAAACCTATATATATTACTACAGTTGCACGAAAAAAGACCATCGGTTTTCACACTTGATTTTCCATGAGACACCATTATATTGTATAATATTTAGCAATAAGTAAAACTATTAGTATATCCCGTACATGTGATGTTTTACTTTAGTGATCTCCGACATTTATAATCGCGCGAAATTCAAATTGAACACTTAAATGCTTAATGTCAAAAAAATGCACAAAGGTGTTTGTAAACAGCTCTAATACATTATATCGACAGGCATTTTCAAGCAACTAGTTTCCTTTTTTGTTTGTTTGGCAAATAATTTAGTATTATAACAGGAGAAACCTGAGAGCTTGTTTACTTGCTTTACTGTTCTGAATAGGCCTTATCCATAATGATGTCACGTGATCACCACCAAGCCTCACTTTCACACAACATTATCTTTCCTCTGAGAATAGCAAGACAATGGTCTAAATTATAGGAACAAAAGGAAATTCTGGTAATGTAGGTATCATGCATAAGGCCTATTTGAATTTCAAATATTGTAACCCAATTGGCGAGAAAGGGGAGGAGCACATAGTGCTGGTCATTGTTGAACCTAGTTCAATGCCTGAATCCAGAAACGGCTTTTTTCAAAGTTTTAAAAATATGTTTATATAATATTCAAAAATAGTGCCGAACTGTTGGGATGTTAGAATTTGTGTTGTTTACAAACTAATTTTACATACATTATAATGGTTTTAACCTTACACAGAGAAACACAGAGAAGAACCTTTCAGAATCGTCAATAACTTACTTTTCTTGCAATTTGTTCCTGTAAATCCTTCCTGGCATGTGCAGTTGTACCCATTAACAGAGGTTATTTTCATACATTGCCCATTATTCATGCAGGGAAAGCTTGAACACGGCTCAGAATCTGGAAAATAGAAATAATAAAACATACAGAATACTGAGCACATTTCACAGGGACATTTTAACTTTTGATTTTTGGGGGATTGACGCACATATTTTCTCGATGTTCGGATTTCTAGAGCATCTTCTGCATATTTAAGGATCTGTGCTCTAAAGAGACCCTGAAAGTATTACAACATTATGATTATCTTTAATAAATATATACCACACAAACAAGTTAAGTGTGCTTTTCGCATGCTCTATTGGCCACTTAAAACTCCTCCACTATTCACCGTTTTCGCATGTTAAAGTGCCAATGAAATGAAAAAATGGATCCCGTTTTTATTTTATTTTATTAAATTCTAGGTTTCTCTTAGTCATTTTGTGCAAATAAAAATCAATATGGAGAGCGCGAACATATTTTTTTTTGTATCGAAGTCAGGCAGAATTGCCAAATTTTATGCCGTTAAAGATATGGTAATCACATGCGTGACGTCACAAGGTGTACTCATTTATATTCGTCCCCATAAATACTACAAAATAAGTGCATTTTTGGCCAGTTTTCAATTTAAATATGTAATACTTTGAGAAACCTTGAAGATGGCCATATTTGTTTTATAGAATCCTTGCATTCGGCTTTGTGAAAATAAATGCGCAAACCTAGTGACGTCACGCATGTGATTAGCATACTTTAACGGCGTAAAAATTGTCACCAGATTTTGGCAATTCCGCTTGACTTCGATACGAAATAAAATTATGGTCGCGCTCTCCAAATTGATTTTTAATTGCACAAAATAGCTAAGGGAAGTCTATAATTTAATAAAATAAAATAAAAACGGGATCGATTTTTTTTTCATTTCATAGGCACTTTAATGGCTTTTTAAACTTTTTGAGCTAATTTGAGGTTAGCTATTCCACCACTGGTATAGTTATCTCCACTTCTGGGTGTATCATAAGAACTAAGTTTTGAAATGTGAATGGGAATATTTCCTAATTTGTCACCGGCCTATTTCATCGATAATTATATATTAAATATATCTTATTGAACTTCGTCAAAGTGTTAATACAAACATATAGAAATACAACCTGTTAGTAAAAGTAATAGGTGGACATGTATTGTACAAATAGAATGGATAACGAAACGAGTAAATAATAGGAAGGGTGGGATACCACAATAGCTTTCGCCAATTACTGTGGACCCGTGAATTAAAAAAATACGTATAGAATAATATCTATTATACCTTGACAAATACTTTGATGTATCTGTCTAATGGATCCTGCTAATTCGTTGTAGTTCTTAAAAAATATAAAGTTTGCTTCTGGTTCGCTGGAGACTTCCCTTAGCTGTCCAATGGAGTTGGTATCTCTCGGGCCAATCGTCATGATCTTGACTACCATTTTTGCTTCCCGAGCCTCTGCTGCAGGATCATCACTTGACTTGAACGACCTCCAGATAAAACTAGCAGGAGCTTAGAAATACCCCCTCTACCATATGTGTCAAATATGGCCACTCCATCTTTTATTCCTTGGCCAAGCTCTCTCTCCTGTTTATCAGGATACTTGATGGCACCAATGGCATCAGGCAGCAAAGCCGAAGTGTTGTACTTCTTGAGGGCAAATGCTCTTTGCCCTCCTGTAGAATATACTGATGCTCCGACAAGTGTTGTATTCACAGAGATATGAAATAACTGAACGAGGGCCTTGAGGAATTCTAAGGACTTTTTAAAATTTGTGGCTTTAACGTGGCTCGATCCATCAATGAGAAATACAAGGTCCATCTTCTGTTCGCAGGCTGATAAGAACAAAAGTAAGAAATCGGATCTAGATTACATCATATATTAGTTTTACCCTAAGTTTAAGTTATAGGTGTTGCATGCCTTGTGAAGCTAACAATCTCAGTAAGATAACGCTCCTCCAAATGCAAGCAAAACAATTGAAAGTATTGTGAATCAAGGGTCTTAAAGTTATGAAGTCACACTAAAATCTTTGAGTCAAACAGTAGATACATGTGATTGATTAATTTTATTTGTTTGTTTGTTTAATGATGGAAAGATCAATTGATTGATTGATTGATTGACTTCAACATATGTAATTTATTACAATACATAACAGTTACAAACCTGGATAAGATTACCGTTAATGCACTAAGCTAAACTTAAAAATACAATGCGTCTATGATTGTCCATGTACTTTTAAAAGAATAAAAGGAAAAAGGAAAGAGTAGTGAGGTGGTCCTATGAAACCATTGGGCTTATCTAAGAAGGGTCTCTACGAAGTGTCTCCTCTGTTGTTAAGAAAGCAAAATAATTCACCATTATCATGGAGTCTGAATGGGTTATATACCCATCTAATCTACATTTAGACTGCCGGGTCAATTAAACCCTGTTGAGAATATCTTCTCTACTTTCTCACCGTGTGCCCTCGACCAATACAATTAAGGCATAAAAATAATGCGCCATTCCGCTCATCTCCTGAACGGTGGTTCAGAGATTAACCAACTGGGCTAAACTAAACTGTCCTTCTGTCAATACTAACTATGAAGCCTAGACCTTAAGGCCAGCGAGAATTCGTTGTTTACCTGTGAACCCAGGAACCAGTAACCTCGTCATTTACCTGGGAAATCGTTTACTAACCGGTTAGGGTATTTTTTATGGTTCGGGTTAGGGAGTATGGGACCGACGCCAAGAACGGCTGCAAAGGAGACTAGGTTTGGGTTTGTGTTTGATTTAAACTTTAGTTATATAATAAAAAAAGTGAATGGTTTCAGGCACTGTAGGCAATTTAACTCAGATGATTAGCTCTGGACCATTGGTCAGAAGGTGCCGGAGCGGTTCGAGTCCCGGTCAGGGCGCAAATCAGCAAAAAGTAAGTCACATATAAGTATGTGAGTGAGTAGGTGATAAGCAAGTAAGGATAAACGACTGTAAACAAGTAGTTGTAGCATTCAAACTTTTTAAAATCATTGATTGAGGGCACACGATTAGATGGTGCGGAAGATATTCTCAGCCGAGTTTGACCCGGCAGTCTAAATTTAGATTAGACGGGAATAAATATATTTTATAGCGTTACGGAATGTACACAAGTGGGTAGCAATTAATGCAGTACGTTGTTATGTTATATAAACAAGTTATATAATCCCGTTGGAAAAACGTGAGGGTGTATAAAGAGGACTGATTAATATGTAAGAATCTCTCGAAGGCGTTTCTCTACCTTGATACCTAAATTTTCTTTAAGACGTATGTTAAGAATAGAGGAAATGTACTGACTACACATCTATATAGACTTGATTGGCCAAAATTGTATACTGTTGTAATTAATAAAGCATACATGTCCGACAAGTATCAATTAACGAAATGTCCGCCCCTGATCTGTTGTTTGTGTTTAATGCAGTTTAGCTATTAAATGTTTTATGCTCGTTCAGAGTGATAAGAGTATTAACCCATTTAGACTCCGTACCAAACCTGAATAAGTACATCCCAGCACTTACTATAATTGCAAAATTGGCCATATTTTCCCTTCGTACAAAAGCAGCCATAGCCCCCATACAGGTTGACGCACATTTTTCCTTGGCAGAGCGAGGTATTGGTACATTCGTTGATATCTGAATAAAAAGTAATGAATAAAAAGTGCCAATTTTGCGTTAATTAATGAATTAAATATATTAAATAAACCGAGATAAAACATGAATGTATATATATTAGTGTATCGTGAGAAATGAGAAACTAAAATACGTAATTGATTGCTTTCAGGATCCAAGCGACCGAAAGCTATACGACGGAGAGCCTAATGATGCTTTTTCTTATGATGCAAACATTTAATTGCTATTTTAAGTCTCACTATTAGTAACATACTATGACATACCAATCTCGCAGTTTGTGCCATTGAACTGATAAGTGCATGCGCAGCTGTAACTGTTTGATGTCTTCGTACAAACACCACCATTTTGACATGGGCTGCTAGAACAAGGATCAAGATCTGAAATTTTTAATACAAAATTGAAAATTCTTAGTTCGAGATTTGTTTTACTACAATATCATCTTATAAAAAGTATTAGATCATGGGATATATCATTGTATGTAAAGATGCAATGGTTCTTCTTGGGTTGCATTCCTTCCGAAGGGAATAAAATCACAGAAGTGTAGCGGCCATAATTGGTTAGTGTAAAAAAAAGAAGCTTAAATGATATATCCTTTAATTTGTTCTTATATACCAACCAACATGGCCGCCAGTGCAACCTACCAATACGACTAGATAATTAATTAATTAATTAATCTTAAGCCACGGACAAATTAGAGTTCAGTTCAAACTCTCACTCTCGTTTAACCTCATCCATTCTCATGCGCTCTCATCAAATTTGAACCTGCTCAAATGTTCACGAGAGTTGATGAGTGTTTTCGCTCGTTTGCCCGGCTGCATGAGTACTTGCTGACACGTCATTCCCTTGCTTCATCATGATAATTGATGAGAGTTGAAGAAAACTCTCATTTAACTCTCATGCGTCAACTCTAATGTTCTCTCATGCTCGTTCAGTTGACCGGGGCTTTACCTTGTGCGATGCGGCCTGTAATCTCTGATGGATTCGCTTGCTGTAGCTTTGAACCAGTGAAAGGGAACACGTGGCTTGTATCAGATGCAATAGCATTCGCTTGCGCCATGTTGTTCTGGTTACCTACACTAGCAACTAGGATTTTTACGCCTGCATTCTTGATCCCTTTGGCGGGAATGGTAGCATTGTCAGCAGATTGGCTACCTGTGAACAGTACCAGAAACTTTGGTACATCTGCGCGGCCATTCATAAACAGTGTACTGTTTGCGAGAATGAGTGCCTTGCCAACGTTACAAACAGAGCTATTTTGGAACTGAATAGCAGAGATTGCATTCACAATGCTTGTACTGTCATAATAACGACTTGTGTTGAACACAACTGTAGCATTTTCTGCATAGACGACCACGCCAATATTGGTTCCATTCATTGAAACACCAGTACCAACGATACATTCCTTGATGGTTCTTAAAATGTTATTGAAGTTCACTTGTCCCATCGATTGGCAGGCGTCAATGAGGTATATGATGTCATATCGGAAGACATTGTTGACTATGAAGGAATAAAATATAAAAACATTTAGACATGTGGAGGAATGTGTTATTTAATTATTGTTTTAGTCATGGAAGAAACTGGAACTATTCCATAGTATGCAAATCCTATTTCTAGACAATTCCAGTCCCATTATATTTGTCATAGTGTAGTCCACTTCCATACAATAGAATAGAGGGTTTGCACCACAACGTGACGGAAGCCATGTTGGATGGTAGGAACACTGAAATGTGTTTATAATCATGTGAAACATTAAATCTCAAAGGAATGAAATCATTTTCTGTGTTTCTGCCATTCAACATGGCTTCCCTCACGTGATGGTGCAAACCCACTATTGGACAAAACTATGGAAATTCTAATTTGCAGCTTTTTTTCTATAATATTTAGAAGAAATGTCATTACTATAAAAGAGGTCCGATTTTTCCAGTGAGTGTTCTTTTTCAACATAAAAATCGTTTAATAGTACGAGTCAAACTTTTTGCTACATGGAAAAACCTAGTAAACGAACAATTTGATGAACAAGGTTGATACTGCCGAATAGCGAGTTTCCTATAGTAAACCGGCAAATCTATGGTCAGACCTTTTTACTATAGTTAAAATGGCGAAGCGGCTGAAATGACATGAAGCATTCCAGTTGTGAGTGTAGACACTTCAGAAACCATGAAAAGGTTTAAGTAATGCCCCGGATAAGAAGGAAATGGCTGAACGGCAAGGAATGTAAAAAGATTTCTCGTATTTCTCGTAATTTCATAGGTTGATACTCATAAATTCAATAGAATACCATCGAAGTTAATGTACTTTTTGAAGACTAAATTAATTTTTGATCAAACTAACTATGGTTTGATTTTAGAGAAATTCGTATATGAGGATGTTATCAAATTTGTCATTCAAATATCTTTTGTTTCTCCCTTTCCAAATGACTAAATGGTGTTTTATTTACGTTTCCACAGTAAAAATAGTCAACAGCATACAGTTTCCTACACTTTGACTGTGGACATCTCAGACAGCACTTAAGACATATTGAAGCAAAATCGTCCGAGAGGATATTCTCATTGCCGCAGCTTAATGTATTTTGCTTTACTTCTTAGGCGAATCGTTAACCATCAAAAGAAAGATGACAAGCTGTCAGTAGAGCCAACAAAGTTGACTCTACTGACTAGCTCAGTTGGTTAGTTCAGTTGGTAGAGCACGGTCTAGAGTGCGGAAGGCGGGGGTTCGAATCCCGACCGCGGCCGAGGACGTATAAGCGGTTGGCCTTGTCTCCTTCTACTTCTAATCGGTATTTGAAGGGGACATGAAAGAACCTGTTGTATACTACTCGAAAAAGAGCAGGGAATTGCCATCCGGTACAGCAGCCTGACCATTGTACTAACCACACACTAAACATTGTAAACTGCGTGGCAGCTATAAGCGCCGTAAACACGGTCCGAAAAATTCACTGACGGGATATGTCAGTAATATGTAAAGCGCCA
Organism: Actinernus sp. WN-2022; assembly: GCA_030867875.1. Taxonomy (NCBI): domain Eukaryota; kingdom Metazoa; phylum Cnidaria; class Anthozoa; order Actiniaria; family Actinernidae; genus Actinernus; species Actinernus sp. WN-2022. The sequence continues at coordinate 27,592,411 of JAOWCC010001634.1, forward strand.
TGAGACTGTGGTGATATGGCGCTATATAAACTAATTGCGATTTTGAGACGCCGATACCGAATTATATTGCCGGCCAGTTGGGAGAATTTTTTTTTATTCCAACGCCGGCAATATAATTCGGTATCGGCGTCTCAAAATCGCAATTAGTTTTGTATCGCGATTCAACAGTTAAGTCGGGAATTGTTAAAAGAAAGAAGAGAATGAAGCACCAAACTTATGCTGATCGTAATTTGAATTCTCAGAAGGCGCCTAGTATATCTATGGCAACTATTTCACGGTTTGAGTGGAGAAAACTTTCGCGACGTGTTTTGAAATCTCTTCAAAAATTGTACTTTTAGCGGATTAGCGGATTTCTGACGGAAACTACAATGCCAACCTTACCTTTAGGATTAAATAATTCTTATCTTCTAATTTACAGTGTTTTGAAGGTGAAATTGTAGAAATCTTGCTGTTGAACAAACGACTTTTGAACTTGACCTGGAACCCATGAAACCGCAAGGGCTCGCGCAAGAGCCAATCAGAGGCTGGTATTCTAAGACGCCAATACCATGTTATATTGGCGTCTCAAAAGTAAACAAAATGATCAGTGAATCGTGATACTATATTATATGGCCATTATTATTATTAACAAAGTATAGATATGCTTACTGGTTAACTTTCTTTCTTATTGCCGCCGTTGTTGGAACAACTAACTACAGTTGAGTTTACTAAACAGAAAAATGCAGGTCACACTGAGGATGCCGTTAACAATAGTTAAATCCGCTTAAAGTGCCACTACGACGAAATTCGACCATTTCCTTTTCTACTTTTTTGTCTTCCAAAACGACACAGTGTCGAAAATATCCAAATCATTGAAAAATATTACCAAAGGACCAAATTAACCTATGAATTTTGCAGAGAGTTTACCGTCGAAATCACGTCCGCCATTACTGAAGTGTGTTCCAAATACTTCGAGATTTTCGACCAGCGGTTTGCTGTCGTGACGTCATCTTCTCAACGCGTCGCTCTTGTAAATGCGTATTTCCATTCAAAACTTCGTTCTTTCCTTTCCTTTATTGAAAAAATAGTGTACTTTATGTACTTTACTTATAAGTTTGTGCGGAAGTTTGTGTGAACATAGCCCCGCATGTTGCTGTGTTGAGAAGATGACGTCACGCCAGCTGGAAATTAGCTCTGTACAGGCTCTGTCACGGAACGGATTGGGCTCAGTGCGGACAGAAAACCTCAAGATTCGGACCCCAAAATCTAAGACTTCCCGTCGTCATTTCGAAAAACGGTTTGGACAGGCAAGAAATATAGAAACTTTACTTTACAAATACGTAAAAATATCACTATCTCAAAATTTGATCGTAGGGGCACTTTAACTATAGTAAACTTCATCCAGTGTGACCTCAGCCACTGTATTATCATTAGCAACTTACTGATTTCACACTGCAATCCCGTGAAGCCAGTTTTACAGTTGCATTTGAAGAACCCTGGACTGTTGGTACAGGTGCCACCATACTCGCACGGCTTAGAGTAACACTCATCCACATCTGATTAAGTAATATTAACATAATTAACAATATAATATGTTTTTCCCATTGAATAGATGATCACAGAAAATGTAATTTCTGACGCTTGAGTGACGAAGGAACGAATTAGTCAGAAATTGATATTCTGATGGCACGATAGAGAGGTTGGGTTATCCTCTAGGGATATAGTCATACTATTTAAGTGCTTGGTGGGGAATATTGATCATTCTACGTGCAGTTAGTCTCCAAGTCCGGTCGCGTTAAAATTTTATGTTTGGTTCCAAATATTTATGTACCTTTTACTAATTAAAAGTATGAGCTCGAAGTTTCTATTATACAGCGGGGAGCTGGGTGGCGCAGTGTGTTGGCGCTCGCCTCTCACCACTGTGGCCCGGGTTCGATTCCCGGACGCGGCGCCACACGTGAGTTGAGTTTGTGGTTGTTTCTCTCCCATGCTCCGAGGGTTTTCTCCGGGTTCTCCGGTTTCCTCCCTCCGTAAAAATCAACTGGTGAGTCGAGAGTAGTGCGTACAGAATGCATGAATGTAGTGGGAGTGTGTGTGGAGTAAAAGCAGGCCCCCACCAGCTGTAAGCTGTAAACACTAGCCTGCTATAACAAATAAAACATTTATTTTTATTTATTTATTTTATTATTATACAAATAGATTATCCGTGTCCGTCGTGGAACTGCGTTCTCGAGCTTATATTTGTTTTAAGAACATCAAATTTCCGCGGGAAACTATCAGCCGATAGTTCCTCGACGGACACAGTCTATTTGTATAATAGTGCCCGCTGAGCACGAAAGACAATTTCGTGTTGAACAATAACACAAATAGAATGTGTCTGTCTTGGACCTATCGGCTGATAGTTTGTTTCTATAACTCTATAGAAAGATAGAAAGGCGAGCGCGCGCGTGAGGTAGCTGGGAAGATTTACGTTTTGATGACCAAATAAAACGAGTTTTTCCGTGGTTTTACTCGTTTATTTTATAAAGGAAATAGAGAAAAATGTTCCGTGTTTCCATAGAAACATTTGTGAAAAATTGGAAGAACTCTTCGGACTCGTGTCCCATTACCATTTCTCGTTCTCCCAAATTCAGTTAAGTGTAACGTATGTACAAATATTTTCTTATTTTCCTTGGACTGTCAGGCATATCATAAGAGCATAAGTAGCTGAAAAAGGCATCAAACAACATATCCGTACTTTAGGGCATTCCGGTTATTTTAGATTCAAAATGAGTTAAGCATTTAAGATCAGACCGGATGCAAGCCAAATGTTCTGTAAAATGTAAAAAGTGCTAACTTTCCATGAATTAACGCTTCGCTTTTAAACCTTCATTGTTGAAATACAAGTAGATCATTTGAGAATTGAACATCAACATACAGCGCACACGATGTTAATCCAATTCTAAAATAGAATTCATGTAACTGCCTCGGAGCACTTATTCAGATACTTATAATATGCTCAACAAAATATCTGGATTCTGATTGGTCAATAACGAGTGCGTAAAAAGGTTATAGAGTGCAATGCAGTTCCACGCTCTCGGCAAATGTTTGCTCAGTATATTATAAACAAAAAATCACATGAACTGCTCGTGCTGTACTTGATTTATGGGCACTGAGTGATATTTTGAAAGTTCTCAAATTAAACTTTCTCAAATTAAACTTTCAAAACATTACTCTCATGCGATTTCCTCTACATATCTCATAGTAAAAATGGAACTCAATTCAAGAAGACTTTAAATCAAAGAGACGTAATCAATTCAAGAAACTCATAATAGATTCTATCCTGAATAGCTATTTAGATATCTGATGCACTTTTCTTTTTTTATGCCCTTTCTGTATTTTGTATTATTGTATTTTTTTGTCCTTTGTATTGTATTATATTGCATTTTCTTTTTCTTTCAATTACTATATCAAACATGATTAAATGCTGCATGGCCTAGCTACTTAGCTCGACTAGCTTTTAGCTATTTCTAAGTAGCTGTGCTCCTCATTTCTAGAGTATAAATTCTTAGCAGTAATATTCTTAGCATGTAAATTTAAGAGGTCACGAATAAATTGTTGTTGTTGTTGTTGTTGTAGTATCGTTTGTTTCATTTTTGTCCAGAGGCACTAACTATGCATTACGCCATATTGGTTTTCGTTTTGAGAAGAAATCTATGCAAACCATGCAAGAAAAAACACCTCTCCCTCGGATCCAACAATAATGTGAGTAAACGGCTTAAGAATATTCACAGAGATTTAGAAGAAATTTCGGTATAAAGTTGAATAAACACGTCGACAACATTTACCAGGATAAGCTGGTCCTCGTGTAATGCTTGTCATTCAAAGTCGAGTCAGTGAATCTGAACCGATCAAGTATCTCCAGCGGTAAACAAGCGCCGCTTCAAGTCACAATATTTTTTATGTATAGAGTTAAATTATAAATTAAAATAGCACATATAGCTAGTGTCACGACTGGTTATATTTATTTTTTTGTCAGATAAGGTACGTGTTTATAATTAGGTAGGATTAAGAAGAATAGTGTGAAAGGGAGTTCATTTTGAAGGTTAAGAAATTATCCCTAGAAAGTATAAACCAAGGGAACTATTAAACCAAAACATTTTCAAATGCACGGATCAAAGAATAAAAATCTTTACATCAATCACCATTCCAACAACCATAATACGCACTTGTGGCATTATTTTATGATCACCATACATGCATGGTCAAACAAACTAACTGAAGAATAACTGAAAGCCAGTTAATTTGTTCATCCTACCTTGAGTACAGTTTGTTCCTGTAAATCCCGTTGTGCAGTTTGATTGGGCCAACACTGAAATAGAAACGATATGGTTATGTTTTTATTTTCCCCAAAACCGAGCATTCCTCACAGATGAGAAGAAGTGTTGCTCCTTTCTGAGTATTAACACAACTACATAAACAGTAACGTTTGAAATATGCCATGATATTTCGTCCGCGGACATTATCTGATACGAGAAGAAAACAGTTCCATGCAGAGAGCGAAGTTCGAGGGAAACTGTGAGCTTCGAGGTTCAGATAATGTCCAAGGACAAATGTCAGGGCACATTTCGACGCCACAATGTAGGTTATTGCTGCTATCATCCTTCAAATATTTTCTTTGACGAGCGCTTATACGCTCACAGGGGGTGTGTTCGCTGATATTTCCTGCTCGCGGAGAGAAAATATCGGGTCACGTGACGCATTCAACCAATCACGCGCGAGAGAAAATATTTGATGGGTTATAAGCCCTGATCATGATTTGTTCGAAGATATTATCTGTTCCGAGATAGCCGAAGAGGACAGTTTCCGAGAGCGACGCCCACAATGAAAAGTGATACCTCAGTTTTCAATGTTAAAGCTAACTTTAGTATTTCCTCAATAATAAAACACAGTCTCAAAGTAAGGAAAACTATAGCAATATAGAGAAACAGAATAAGCATTAAGTTTTCGCAGATTGCACTGTTTTTGTATTGAAATTTCGACACAACGTGACGGGTTATTTTCTGGTCATTCATTAAAATGTTGCTATCGTTATAACAAACTGTTACGAGGAATGCTAGCCTGCTACCTGCATGTTATAGGTGTTTTTTTTTTGGTAAATTTGTTTTCGGATATGAATATTTGACTAAATCTCCCGTTCCCCTCCCCCTCATTCCCTTTTCTCCTCGCCCCATTTTGACCGCGCGCCACAGGTAGCCCAATCCGAAAACAAATTTGCAAAAAATCACCCATAAGAGCCGCTAGCAGGCTACCGAGGAACGCGATAATGATATTTATGCTGGGACAGGAAAATGATTAGTATCATCAGGAGCATATGTCTTGATATGTGAGTGATAACTGAGTTAATTGAGGATAGGGTGCAATGTGTTATGGTAGTGCACTGAAAAATACCCTGAAAATACCAAATGAACTGCCAAATGAAGCCTAAAAACTATAATTGTATAACTGACCTTTATGTCTCAGCATAAAGTCGTTTACAAACTATTACAGTATTTCAACATTTAAATGTACAGGGACTGAAACATAACAGGAAGGGATTACATACAATTATTAATGAAAAAACACTACTTGTACAACAATTATAATAATAAGATAAAACAATCATGTGAATTCAAAATAGAACAATTTTTGTAATCATCATATTACGATATATTTTTTGTTTGCAGCCAACCGTACACCATCTAAAAAAATTATCGCAGGAAGTGCTTAATCTTTCCCATTTCTCTAAATGTACAAACTTTTATTTCTTAGGCGTTCAATGTTTTCATAGTATCTGAGGTATTAGAGTATATTATCAAATTTTGACATAACAATTTTTTCTCATATTCATAAAGTAGAGTTGATATATTATTACCAGTTCAAACCGTTTTTCGATACGACGATGGGAAGTCTTATTTTTTGGACTCCGAATCTTGAATTTTACGTCCGCTATTACGCGAACCCGTTCCTGTGGGCAGGAATGCCTAGTCATTTTTTTAGCGTACGTGACGTCATACACTTAACACAGCAACACGTGTGGCTACTTTTCCCATACAAACCTTCACGTGGCGAACTAACATATGTAGCAAGAAAATGTACCATTTGCCCGCTTTGAAAAGCAAACAAAACGTTTTGAATAGAAATAATCCTTCAAGTTTGTGCATTGTACAGCAGGACTGTAGCAATTTAACGAACCACAAAGCTGGCATTTCGCTACATTCAAGCCTTCTAGCTAGTTGAGTACCAAGAATACAGTTTGTAATTATCTTCGAGCCTCACTGCAAGGATGGTTTGTGTACGTTTTGAGGACAGAAGCTTCTCCATAACTGTTTGTATCACAGGGAATAGCCGGTAAGATCTCACCAGAGTCCAATATAACAGTTCAGAAGAAGGCCGAAACAGCCGAATTAGAATGTACTACTCAGACTACTACTAGTATAGATTAAAGGGGCTGGGTCACCTGGTGCCCGTGCGCAGTAAGTATGCTCTTGGGGTAATTAGCATATCATAAATATTCAAACCGTTCACAATTCTTCCGCGATCTGTGCAATGGTTTCTTTCATAGCAACAGATTGGTCAGTTCAATGAAGTCATTTCTGATTGGCTGATGGTAAGATTGAAACCCTTTCAATGTTAGGTAGATTTTGTGTAAGAAAGTAAAATTCAGTTACGGAAGTTCACCTCGCCGTTTATCCGAAAAATAGCAATGGAAAGCCGGCTAAATGTGTACAAAAACTCTTCAATTCGTCAAATGTAATACTAGGGATTGTTTACTGACGAGGAAATGAAAACTCGCTAAAATCGCTTCATATCAACCCTGTTACCACACAGACAGCAAGTAATACACTATGGCAGCAAGGTAAGGCATTTTATTCATTAATTCTTTCGTATTTCTAGCCGCTCGTTGAAATCCCATACAAATGCTGTAAGTATTAGCTAGATATTTAGAGCTTGGGCTGCCTGTGGTGAGATAGCTTGGCTCGAACTTCGCCGTTTCCTAAATAATTATTTTTGAAGAGCCGACAAAGTAGCAGGTTCAGCAAAATTTCACTGAGGTATGTTTTATTAGCTTGTTTTGATTCTGGAAAACGATTTCAGGTGAGTTTGGGTTGTCCTTTGTCTTGGCTTTGGTGTGTTTTGGCTGGTGCGTTTGTCTTCGCTTTGGTGATTTTTTTTCAGGTGAGTTTGGGTTGTCCTTTGTCTTGGTTTTGGTGTTTTTTGGCTGGTGCTCAGAAAAGTCGCAAAATGAACTCTTTCTTTTCTTTCATTTTGTCCGTTTTATAAAACATTACTTTTTGGCAAAAGCTTTTCGGCAATGTTATTTATCTTCTGACGTTACTTTTTGTTATACCTTGAGTCAAACACGTCTTTTTTCACAAAACGTTTCGTGTGGAAACAATCTCAATCAACTACTCTAGCGGCGCAGCGGTCCAAAGCCATACCGACCGGTCGTACCGGCGATTTACCGGACCGTTGAAGAACCAATCAGATTAATTTCTCCATTTGCCACGAATCCAGCTTGCCATATAATAAACCATTATTATTTACTTATCTGAAACCAATGTAGTGAAGAATGACCTACCGTTCAAATCGTGCATGGTGAATCTCCTTGCCCGTTTCTCAGCACCCGGGCAGTTGGCGGCGGGACCGTCCCATCTACGTTTGATCCTTATAGTTGTAGTTTGTAAACTTTTACCAAGATAACAGAAGATCGTTTCAGTGTTTTTGGTGACAACGTAAGCTACTCTAAACAGCAAGCAAAATTTAAAACGGACTCTTCGTTTCATCTCCAGCCCAAGGTGAGTCACTACTAAAGGTTCCTTGGCCTTTAAGCTACCGCCATGTTTTGAATATTTGTTTGCTTAAGTATATAGCTGCATGTTGGCTTTTCTAGTGTCAGTTTTTTTTTTCGTCAATTGCCTCAAGGCAGGCGATTTCTTTCTTCGTGGCCTGATTCGTTTACCTCTGCTTCAGGCTCCAGAACCTTCATTCATCGCAATTTCGAACAAAAAATGTAAAAATGAAATACACCACATTTAGCATAGGGCAGAATGGCTGGACACTTTGAGGTGCCAATCTAATTAGCGCTCAATGCCGACACTGCCTACCCGCGGCAAGTTCGAATTCCTACTGAAAAATAACAAAGAAAATGGTCAAAACCGCCAAGTGCAGCTTGGTTTTCGCTGTTTTCTTCTCGACCATTTGCGAATTCGACCTGTTGTAAGCTGCTTATTGCTGTTGACATGTTTATTTACTCAATCCTACCTTTCGTTACTTTCCACGCTACACATTAGTTGTTGGAAATTATCCTTAAAGTTCTACTACATTTTACGCAATTTTGTATGGGAGACTGCCAATCTCAATCTTTCACCGCCTTTCTAACTTCGTTATTGAATAGAAATGTTTCTGTTGTAAGCGGAAAATGCTTTCTTATATATGGTTAATATTCAGTTCTGAGTTGAAAAACTAAACGTCAAGGCATCTACAAACAGTTGGAAACTTTGCTGGGTAGTTTGATAATGAGCATATCGCTCATTAATATTTATTTCTGATGAACTGCAACTCATCATTATTTGGAATTGAATAATTAGTATTCGAAGTTGAACACGCAAAGCCCCGCCTCTCTCATTCCCTTGGGAAAATGGAGAGGCCTTGAATCATTCTAAGCTCCGCCCCCTCATTCTCTGGTGAAAGAATATTAAAATAGCGCGAACTCAAAATCATCGTCTCAGTCTGAGTGCATAGACAAGTCAACTCGTTTCGTTCTTTGCTAGTTTCACTTCTACAGCAAACAAAACTCGAGAAACATCTCATTTAAAGCTGAGGATTTAAAAAATTCGGCTTTCCATTCACTTCTGATGTACCAGCGTTTTTCTGTGTTGTTCTGTTAGTTTTAATGTTCACTTTTCAAATCGGCTTTGCTTTGAATTCAGAACAGTGAGCGCGGTCCTTCGCACTTAGTTCGGAGTCCACATGACAAGTCAACTCGTTTCGTCCTTTGCTAGTTTCACTTCTACAGCAAACAAAATCTCGAGAAACATTTCATTTTAAAACTGAGGATTTCAAAAGTTCATCTTTCCATTCACTTCTGATGCGCCAGCGTTTTCTATATTGTTCTGTTAGTTTTAATATTCACTTTTCAAATCGGCTTTGCTTTGAATTCAGAACAGTGAGCGCGGTCGTTCGCACTTTAGTTCGGAGTCCACATGACAAGTCAACTCGTTTCGTCCTCAGTGCTAGTTTCACTTCTACAGCAAACAAAAACTCGAGAAACATTTCATTTTAAAGCTGAGGATTTCAAAAATTCGTCTTTCCATTCAATTCTAATGCGCCAGCGTTTTCTGTGATGTTCTGTTAGTTTTAATGTTCACTTTTCAAATCGGCTTTGCTTTGAATGCCGGTTCCTGAGTCCAGATGCTACAGTGGAACGGCTGATTAATCTAAAAAATGCTTTACTTCAAAGTAAGTATAGTAATCCCGATTAGAAAGCGATCAGAAGCACACTTATCTGCCTCTCAGTCAGTAGTGAGTTAGCAAAAATCCCAAACACTTTGTAAAACGTTCCACTACGAAGATTGTTGTGTGCTTGTTAAATCTTTGCTGATTTATAAATGACAAATAAAATAATTTAAAGGAGAGGGATCGAGGGAGAGAAGCAAGGTCATGACTTTTAGTGATGTGGTGGCTCCTAAAAGAGCCGTTGTTTGGGTTAAGGCTGAAAAGCCCTAAAGAGTGTTAACTTTGCGGAAACGGAACTTCGCACACTCTACATGCCACTGCCTCATGCCACTGCCACTTTCCTGTAAAAAATATGTTTTATAGGTTCGAAATAAGAGCGATGGAAATGGATTCCTGAAAGGTGCCTTCAGAGGGAGGTTTGATTTCGTACTGCCGGAGTCGAAAATCATATTTTGCCTTTGGCCGTTCGATAGTCTGGTAACGAATGAGCGCTGACCCAGCCCCTTTAACCGAAAAATAAGCGGCTACGTTTGTTGAGAACATAGTTTGTCATAAATAGCTTATATTGCTGTTTCGCGGCTATAAACAGATACACCTATCGATGTAGTATGCCTTTTACTTTACTGCTAATTTTATTTTCAAGACAATAAACCACAGAAGAAACCACCAATATTAATAGGGCCATTTATACGAGAAAAATAAGACGCGGCTTACATAAGACGCGGCTTACGTAAGACTCGAACTGACCCATTTATACGAGCTAGGCTTGCATAAGACGCAAAGTTCTCGTATAAACGGTTCGCGCCTTGGTTCGCGCCCAGTAAGGTATATGCCTCGTTTTCGGGTATGGTTGTCATGGTTCAGTATGTCGTGTCAAAATGTATCAAAATGGCGCGGGTTGGCAAGAAGGCAAAACGACGTAAATATCAGTGTCTGTTCTGTTTCAAATTCCTTGCACACCTGCAAGAATTGCTTCTCTCCCAATGAGGTCTAAGTGTTGCTCTTAGCAGGCCTCTTGGCTCTTTACTTTTCAGCGCTACCAGCTTCGTCTGCCAACTCAACGGAAACAAATGTAGCCGCAATATTGCCCTTCATTTCCGGCCGGGAAGACACAATCTCGTTCCCAGAGCCCGCGATATTTTGGCCAGTGCCAAGATAACAACAAAACGTACGCATGCGCGGTAACTGTTCCCGTCTTCAACAAGACGCGAACAACTGTTGACCCCGTTTATACGTGAGTTTTCGCGTCTTATCTTAGACGCGGCCTAGCTAAGAACAGCTCGAAACCCTAGTCCAGAATAAGCCGCGTCCTATGTTAGACGCGGCTTGTGTTAGTCGCGAACAGAGGTTTTGTACCTTTTATACGAGCAGTTCGCGTCTTACATAAGCCGCGTCTTATGTAAGCCGCGTCTTATTTCCCTCGTATAAATGGCCCTATTATGTCATGAAGTACCAGTTGTTTCAGTTGTTTGTGTGTCAAACAGAAACGGGGGCGCGCGAAGTTTGGTTCTGTGATCGCCACTGTAAAAGCTGCAGATCAGTCGGTTTCAATACATTTTTTAGTATTTAGTAAATTCTTATCACTCACGATTTCATGTTAGACAAGAGAGCGATTTAATTTTATAGCAATTACATTATATTTTAGAATGTAGATTTTCCGGAAAATCTATTGCCGGGACACAGATAATTCTCGATCTCTCTCATTTACGAACTAGCAATCCGGGTTTCACAAACTTAGGACTTATAAACTGATAAAGTGATTTCTCCGCTGAATTATCCCTGTAGCCCGGATCCAGCACAGCACAACGGATTCGCGTAATGGCGGACGTGATTTTGACGGTAAACGTGATCTAATTGGCCCCTTTGCAATTTTTTTTTCACTAATTTGGATATGTCTGCCACTATTTGTCCTTATGGAATACAAAAAAAGTGGCAAAAGAAATGGTCAAATTTCGTCGTAGTGGCACTTTAATAATGAGCAGTAAGTAGAATTATGTTCTAGCCCGGAACGAAATTCTCAGAGCGGTGAAATACCGATTTTTAAATCGACTTCCATCAGTGTTCTTTTTTAACTCATCCTTGCCTCCTTTGGTCATTTATGGAAATGTGAGATGTGCTTAAATAAGTTTTAATTATTTGTTTATTCAAAATTAATGGTTGCAGACTGCAACACAACTAAAACAAAAAAGCAAAGTGATGCTTACCGGCGGGGAAGACCACCACTGAGTACTCTGAATACAGCAGCCGAAAAAAGCAAGACATTGGAAGCTTTTGGCGTTCCAACCAGAAGCGAAGAGGGTTTGGGGGATGTCCAGTAGAGTTCACGAAACACATGGAAACTTTTCAAGTCATATTATAATTAAATGATATGGCAGTTTTCAGCAGCGATATGAAGAAATATATATCTACGGCTTAGAAACGATCGAGGCTGAAATTATATGAACCAACCGGAGTGCAAAGACTGTACGAAAAGTTAGATAAAACCGAGGTTGTCTCCTAACCGGAAGGACTTGGAAATGGGCGACAAATTGTTCTATTTTTCCAGAATGTGGTATCGCTGGATCTTAAAATTCGGGTTGGGATGAGTTCATTTATCATTCTATGTCTACCGTAGTTTCGAATTATTTGGAGTGAGCGAAGTGTGATTTTCGTGGCAAAGATTACAGGTTATGCATCGTATATTTGTCGGTTGTCTCCAGCCTTTTCCTTTTATTAGGAGGTGAGGGAAAGAGGTTCGAAAAAAAAAGCGGAAACGACCCTAGAACTTTTCTACGTTCGACACACGGTCGCTAAACTGTACGAAATCTCCAAGAATATATCCCTAATGTTCAAACTAACGGGGGAAACTGAAAGAGAAAATCCTTGTGAGCAATCGAAATACATATGAAGCTATATAAGTTATCATCGACTCCCGACTACATGAGAGTCAAACATCGAACTACTATGAAACCGCTTGTGACAGTTTACGCACTGTCGTGACAAGCTAACTTTTCTACTTTCGACGCACGGTCGCTAAGGTTACGAAATCTCAAATGTCCAAACTAACGGGGAAAACTGAAAGAGGAAATCATTGTGACCAATCGACATACATATGAAACTCCAGAACTAATTATTGATTAGAAGAGTACATGAGAACCCATAGAGCAAATTGATAATAATGAACGCGCTATTAGTTTCACGGACATTAATAACTGAACTCACGCTACATCATAGCTTGAAATACTGTACGAAAACTCCTGTTTAAAAATTTCCTGATGCCGAAAGGACCGTAGCATCTTAAACAAGATATCCTTCTGACTAATCGACATACATATTAAGCTGTGAAAGTAAGTTTCCAGTCTATAACAGCCGATAGTGCAAACTAGTAAACTTGCCACTAGACTGTAACTTGTAACCTTGCGTACTTCCGCGAGTACTGAACTTTCTAGCGTCAAATGCATGTGTTACTTTTACAAACTTTAGGAAAAGAAATCGTCCATAGAATGTTCTATATTTTTTACAGCAGAGAACTGTATTATTAAACATGTAGAAATAAAACAATAGTGAAGAATTTGAAGAATTATATCATGTCAAAAGTGCATAACGAAGAAACATATATCTACGGACGCGAGCAGCTCGTTTCACATTGGTCAAATTCGGATTGTTTACGACTGGAGACAGCAAAAAATACAAGCAAGCAATGAAATATAGATACCATTCTTTACTCAATGCCGTTTACCTTGGATGCCATATACTGTGTAAAACTACAATCTGTGAATCACGGCAGTTTGGCGAACAGTGTGGCGTTTCCGGCAATTTATTTTGAATGATTCTTATTGGATGTTACACAATACAGCTGTCAATTCAATGTATGGAGACTGTGACACGCGCAGTACCGTGACGCAGCGCCTTTAATTAAAGCCAATGTCTCACAACACTAATTCACAACCATTCATTTAATACTCATTTACATTTTAAAATATTTTTAATTCTGTAAATAGATTGCCTGATCTTAACAAAGAATGCACTGGAAATTTTGCACATATTTTTATGTGGAGGAGTTGTATAAAAGAAGAGCAATATCTATTGTCATTATACCTTATCCAGAATCCTCCAAATGTGTGTAGTTGGGTCACGTGCCATCCCACAGTTAGGTATATACTTCATAGTAGTGTTCCGCTCCATATAGTCTCCCTGCATAATCAGTTTCTCTACTGTTTTATAGTATTATGCAGGGAGACTATATGGAAGGGAACACTACCATGAAGTATATACCCACAATGTTTCCAGGTAGGACAGCTACTTATTGAACAGTTCGCACGAGCTGTTCACGTTATTATATTTATTGATGGGAGGATTATTGGCTGGTATGATAAAACACTTATAAGATTCATCCTCACCTAATATGGCAAACATTTAATCTCGACTCTTAATAGTAAACTCGACTTTCGTTCTCGCCCATTATGAAGTATCGACTTGAATTGCCTCTCCTCCCCCCCCCCCCCCCCCCCCCCCCCCCTCTCTCTCTCTCTCTATGAAAAATGCTAAAAACAACTGCTTCGCTTGCGCCTGTTTTTAAAAAAGCACACCATTATTTGTTGTGTTCCTAGCGTAGTTCGGCGACAAATATAAATTGGGTAGGTGCCGCTGGAATCTACTTTGAAGTCAAGAAACCTACAACGAACATTCAAAACAAATCAATTCAAGTTCATCTAAGTTCAATTTAGAACAACACATAGTCCTATGATATTGCCATAATAGTCTGAACACATCAAGTGTGCCCACTTGCTCCAAACCTGATACTTTGCACGCGCAGCCATGTTTCTCGACATATAAAAATCAGATATCACATATTTATCGACGAAACGATTTTCTATATTTTGAAGAAAAGGAAAACGGATTTAAAGTGAATAGAAGCAATCCTACGTTGTATTGAAATGTATTCAATTAACATCGCCGGAAGCTATTAGGTGACACATGTCATTAACATAAAACCAAACAATCGTGTGCAACATGCATAAAATAAGAATTGTTGTCTGTAGACATGCAAGACTGGCAAAAGCGTGGGCTTTGAGTACGTGATCGTACGTTGTCAAACTATGTGGTGGGCGTGTTTATCGTCTTTCTGCTCTTTCAATCTAGATCTGTCCAACGTTCGTGTGAGCTTATTTCAAATAAGGGGACATTGGGGGCTCTCAATACCGCAACACCGCAAAAAAAATCTGAAAACACCGCATCACCGCATGTAACGTTGACAAAATACCGAAACCGCAATGATGCAATAATTTTTTAAGACTCCCGTGATTTACATGGATTTAACTTTGAAAATAAACGTTCACCGAACACCGCAGGTTTGAAAACACAAACAACGCACACTGCAGGATTTGAGTTCACCGCAATACCGCAATATAGGATTTAATTCACCGAAATACCGCACTAAAAACTGACCTAAACCGCAATACCGCAAACCCCTCTTCAAAGTGACGATCTCAAAGATCTCTCTGTCGACCATTACGTTTTGCGCGAATTGAGTGAAGTTCATATGACATGAAATTCCGACCTTGAAAGAGTAAAAATATGTAATAGTAATATAACTTAATATTGGTTTAGTTTCCCAGACGGTATGCAATAATAGCTACACCCTCGCAAAAGCATAACAGATGGCAGAGAGTCTAACTACACTCAACTTACGACTTTGTCTCTTCGAATTTCGATATTTTATATACCATTTCAAAAACGTTGATCCGATAGCTTGAACAATTAACAACAAAAATTGAACACTGAAAAATGAACAACAAATACTGATTAGAGTGATTGCAATTTACCGCAAAGCAGTTTTGATTTGATTTGATTTGATTTACTCTGTTTACCACTTGAAAGGGGAATAGGGAATAACTGTCAACAGGCTTAAAGGGCCTACGCCGATTTATCGCCCTTATCCGAGAAGATGTGAAGGTCTATAAACCATTTGCAGTTCGGTCACAAAGGCAGCACCTTCTACTCAGTTATTTTAAGACCCTGAGTGTTGGTCCGGCCGGGGTGCAGGAACCCGCGACCTCCCGCACAACAGACCGGAGCTTAACCACTGAGCTAACCGGGAGGCGGAATTAATGGGATAACAACAACAACATCAACAACATTTATTTTCTCATAAGACAATGGGAATGTACAGTAATAAGGCATAATAACAAATACAATAATGAGAAGGTGGGTCCCTAAAAAAAACCTTAGGGTTATCTTAAGCCAGGTTCACCTCAGACGGAAATCATTGGAAAAACTATAACTAGGTACATATTAAACTGTATATCATTAGACTTAAGAATAGGTGAAGAGAGGAAGTTGAAACTAATGCAAATAAATATGAATACAAAGAGTAACAGTAATCATGTAAATAGAACGAAGTTATTAGAATATTTTTAGAAAAGTTGTAAAATTCATAAATAATTGGTCAGTTAATTTTAGCAAATTCGTTAACAATGTAAGAGATAGTTTTTGTGTGAACTGAATATTCAATGTTTGGTTTTATTTCTTGTGGCAGTTTTCCCCAGATTTTTATACCATTTACATTAATAAACTTATTTTTAAGTTAACCTATTTTGAATATCGAATAAAGAAAGTTTGTTTAACTGATTATATTGTATTATGTTTATGAGTACTTGTTATGGGAGCGGTTATTATCAAAAGTGTCATTTATATTTTGATGATAAATATCATGCATAAATAAACTAGTGTGTAGAGTATGAATGTTTAAGTGTTAGAAGATTTAACTCATAGAAAAGATATTCATTCCAAGGTTTATTTAGAAGAGCACGTACGTTGTTTTTGCAATAGTTCAAGTGGTTTAATAATAGAAGATTAGGCATTTCTCAGAGTAAAATAGCATAATTTAAATATGGATAAAAGAGGGAAAAGTAGATTTGTTTTAGGACTTGGGGCGGGGTATTGTGTCTTGCTTTAAATATTATACCAAGGGTTTTAGCAAGTTTGGTCTTAATAGAGGATATTTGTGGTTTTACAAGGCAGATGTTTATCAATTATAACACCTAGGTATTTAGTATGCTCTTTTTCCTCAATAACGTTTTTATTTTAAAGACTAATGACAGTAATATGATTTGCTTGAATGAAAAAATGACAAAGATAGCGGATTTAGATACATTAAGAGACAAATTATTGCTGAACAGCCATTCTTGGATTTTTTTAAATTTCCCAATTTATATTATGTTCAAGTTCATCAATGTTATTGTTCGAATAAAAGAGACTAGTGTCATCAGCAAATATAAAAAAAATCAATTAATTTATTGATTAACTAGGCATGCCATTGATGTAAAGAAGAAATATAATCAGAATTTACCAGAATTTACACTTAATTTGGTCGATATAGTATATTCAGTACTATTACTGAATATACTATATCGACCAAATTAAGTGTAAATTCTGGTATTCCATAGCGTTCTGTGCTAGGACCGATTATATTTCTTCTTTGCATCAATGGCATGCCTAGTTAATCAAAGCTATTATATTGATTTTTTTATATTTGCTGATTTCTCAAGGAGACCGTTTGTTCGCGTGTTGTTTTGAAAGGAAAAGCTTAATTCTTTCTAAAAGAAGAGGGCCGGCCTGGCCGCCTAGATCATCGTTTTCGTACAGTTCGCCTTAAGCTGAGGCCGGCCGCGAATGGTGTGTGTGACGTGAAACGGCTATAAAAGCCTTCCTAAAATGGCTACACGGCGAAGAAACTATTTTATTCTTCAACAATTATCTGATCAGTACTTCATGAATATTTCACGAAATTATAAATCAATTTATTCTGTGTCTTTGTCGAATTAATATTTACGCTTGTAGAATGTTCTCGCTAAATCTAATGGTTTGAACTGAAATATTTACCAAACTGTTCTTCATAACACAACAAACTCTTTATGTCTACTTAGGATAAAAAGGAATTAATTTGAAGTGAAGTTTATAGCTGTTTCTAGAAACCGAATTGTTTGTCTCTGCTCCCTCCCCATCATTCCTCGCGCTCCGCCCTCGCCCCAGGCGCTTCGCTTCGCTTATTTTTGCTAAACATTTCGACTCGGAATCTTGTAAATGAAAAAATATTCAACAGACATTTGACACAAACGTTCGATTTCAACTGATAGGGCATATAATGTCATTAGACAGTTTGGCCGGATATTTTTACGAGTCATTCATTATCATGACAAGCCCGAACGAGGAGTCAAAATATCCGCCATACTAAACTGTCTAATGAGGTATTTAAAACGTATTAGTATATACCACACCAGTGAATATCACTTTTTGCGCGCTCTGATTGGCTACGCAAACAGTGAATAGGATTTCATATTCACCTCCGAGCGAAGCAGCGATCACTGACTTCGCGCGAGTTTTTATCCATTTGACAGAAAATAAAATAACTATTTGGTGTTGGCTATTCACCTGCTGTGTGGTATATACTAAGGCTCGGTAAATATCCACCACTATTCACCTCCACTTCGGTGAATAATTGTAAATTATCCAACTTTTTCTCGCTAAATAGCGATGTTTGTACTTGTCGTCTTATTTCACTTTTTCAGAATCAAATTGTCGCCCCTAAGTACTAGAGGACCTTACAAGGCACTCGAGACATTACTTCAACAACAACATGCAAATGAGGTGAAACAAAATTAATCGAAGTGTGGAAGAAAATATACCATAAGTCTGTCTTGGTAACATCCTTTAATTAAGCAAAGAAACAAGACCAATGTATACTCGATGGCATCCGCAGAGTATAAGTATCATATGGCAGTTATGATCCAGGATAGTTTGAAGTATTTTATACCATAAGTTTGAAAACCTCTCGAAGACAACATCGATGTCATTATTCATAGGTGCGGCTGCTGACAAGCTCTTCAGTTTGTGTATAATGTTTATTCAATATTACGCTCGAGATGTGTGCTGCGTTACTATCCAACTGTTTCAGGTCATAAACACATGGTAAGCTTTCCTAATTCTTTCATTCTTCAGTCATTTGTTTTACTTAGTCAGGAATTATAGTTATTTCTTAAACAGTTGTTTATCTGCAATTTGCTGTGCATTGTGTTTGCCACCCCCACACGAAATGTCTAGTAAACCAGCGGGTGCTGTCTCTTCATCAACCTATTAAGCTAGACACTACTATCCAGTGCAATACACTGACTCCAATCTGGTTGATGCTACTCGCTACTTGTGCTAGTTGCTTTGTTTTTATTTTGGAATGAGACATCGTATTAGATCGATCAAACAACATGTGCGAGCGTGAAAACAACCGTCTATCTCACAAATTCGTCAACATCTACCCATAGAAGTAATTTTCCAGACTTCGCATAATTTCATTCAAATTTAGCTTCAACAAGTAGCAGATTCCTTCTAGTGCCCGTTAAAGAACAATGGTCGTGTTTAAAATCGTATCACTTTTTACAACTTTGACTGCATTATTTATTGGATCAAATTACATTTATATATACACACACCCTGTGTATGTATGTATACATATACACCTGTACATATGATTAACACCATTGTTAAAGTTACAAGATTTAGCTTCGTAAGTTGTGCTAAGAAGTTTGTAAACTATATCTTAGCAATAAAGAGGTTATTAATCGACTAAGCATCCAATACGGATGTGTATTTTTACATACGAGTCATTCGCATTGTGGTGAGCTTTTGCGTTCTTGTGCATATCCGTGCGTTCTTGGCAGAATTATATAGCAATAATACTAATGAACACACATTCAAACTTCTGAGCATATGAGCTACAAGTGCATTATAAAGAAATATTATAATTGATGATATCAAAGAATTAAACAACAATTACCAGATGGATGAAAGCCCATTGCCAGGAAACCAAGAAATATACCCAAGGTGCATAGCTTGTTCTTCATCGTGGTGGCACAAGGTCGGTCGCTCTAATGCCAACCCCAGCGATAGCACAGCTTTTATAAGGAAGCCGTGTTCCTGATCAGAAAACCTCGATGTCATAGTTACAATAGCTCTCATTCCATTGTTTTTCCATGCGTGATTTAATGACTTCAGAACGTTAATAGACCATGGAGCGCGCGCCCTCTAGGTCACCTTTAGCGTGTTAATTCCATAATGCCGTTATCTCTCGTGTATAATTTCGTTCATTTTACTTTTGCCGTTTAGTTATTTCTCCCACATCATAGCGGTTTTAAGCTTCGGCGCATCGCATATTTATTGATAGAACTTTAATCATTGTTTAATTATGTTTAAAAATATCCTTGCTTATTCGGAATGTAATAAACCTGAAACCCTTGAAGAGTCAAAGAGCGTATACTATCAAAATGTGCATCGAAAACAGCTATCTGATGTGGTGTTCTTAAAGACCCTACTTCGAGGTTACGCTCTTGTGCGACTCAATCGAATTTAGTATGTCTTGAAAGTGTATAAACGGCAATATACCTTATGCGTGTGATGTCATGCTTTTTTCAACACAACCAAGCCTCCATTTGTGTTGAGAGATCACAAAGCATCACACTATCATGCATAAAGCCTATTGTGATAATCTTTAGCATTATTTTAGTATTCCAGAAGGTATGTAACAACAGCTACACCCTCGAAAGGATAACGATTGACCATGGCCATTAATTGTGTAATCGAAGTTATTAGTAAATTACAACGGAACGGAACGGAATGTGTAGCTGGGTATGACGTTCGTTATTATCCATGACGTGCGTAAATCAACCGAAGTGCGAACGACTCCATCCTGGCGAAAAAGATTCAAGTAAAAAGTCGCTTTATTTATTGCTCGCCAGTCAGGTGACATCTCATTCAGCATCGCATGCAGGCTGGAGATGACCCTGCACCGATAGAAACCCTGTTTCTATTAATATGGAGAGTTTTGATTCAACTCCAGCCTCGATATCGTACAAAGGCTGGGTTACCTTTCAAAATGGCGGTCAACAACTACGATTATAAGACTATTATAAAAGTGCAAGAGTTGATAAGAGAGCCGATCTGGTCATATACCGTGACCAACTACCCTGGTCCCAGAGGCTTTCGGGAACGGAGCGGCGAAGCAGTGAGAAGGGAAGAGAGAAGAAAGCCTCTGGTAGCTCGCGACTGTTTCTCGCTATCATGCTAACGATAGGTGCCAATCAACATCACTAGGTCAATTAACGAGGAACCAGTCACAACACACTAGACAATAGCCAAACAGAGAACGCTATAAGGTAATTCAATATTCCTCCAATCAGGAGGCAGGGATAGATCTTGTCCCTAGTTCAAATCTATTGGCGCGGTACGATCAGTCAACGGTCGCGGGCTACCAGAGGCTTTCTTCTCTATTCCCTTTTCACCGCTTCGCGACTCGTTGATCGCCGCTTCGCAGCTCCGTTCTCTTCTCTCCGACGGAAGAAAGCCTCTGGGACCAGGGTAGTGACCAACGTGAATGTTTCAAAATATTTAGATTCCGCAGCTAAAAATAGAAAATTCGGTCCCAGGAACTGCGCAGTTCTGAGTATAAACATGGCCGCGTAACCGAGTCGAAGGCCGATCGGGTGGACAACCGAGGAAACGTTAAATTGCATCCTAAAAAAGAAAGAAGAACCTTATCTGCTGGAGATGAGACAAAAAGGGAAAAACATTCGCCTGCTATTTTAAAGGAAACACCGGGGGAAACGGTGTTAACAACCAGGGAAAACTGTCGCGAAGACTGCAACAAGAGACTGTACATGTAGGCTTGTGGAAGATGACAGAAATCGGCCATCGGGATGTTGCACTCCTCCCGGGACTCCTGCAAAAGCTTGAACATAATATCACAAGACTGAAACTGAGCTAGAAGTAATATTGCCAGGAACATACATTACCTTCCTGTCACCAAGGTCCGAAAATAATTACTCGAAGAAAACTGGCCGAATTTGTCTTGTTGACATTGCCGAAGAAGGAAGGGAATATCGAGATCAGCGATATGTCAGGTCAAGGAATCAATTTGGATTGCCTGTGACAAAGTACCTACTAGGTTTCAACTTGAAGGTAGCAATGCTTGCACGTATACATGTAATTTGTATGGCTCTTTTGCATGACAAGCTAAGAAACTAATCCAGTACCCTGCGAGCAGATCCTTCTTTTCTTTGGTTAAGATCTTCAACAACACAGCCATTGCAGTGGATAACTAATGCAGTCACTGATGGAAACGTTTTACATGATGTTGCCTTTGAAGCCCAAATAGTGGACCTACAGTATATAAAATATTGTTTGAAAACTTTGGAGATGAATGAGAGTTTACTTCCTGCAATGAATTAACAGTCTGAGATAAGCTAATATAACTTTAGAAACATTATAACATTCTGTATCTACCATACCTCCCAAATTGGGTGGGAAACTCTTGATTTTAATAGCAATCTACTTAAGCATCGTCGCCCTTAATTTAACTCCCTTAATTTCATGTTCTATCTATCCACTATTTGAGCAAATGCCAACCTCAAAAATGCATACCATGTTTCTTTGATTGTTTGGCCAATTTCTAATGCCAGCCGGCTCAAACCTGGACAGAAACGGTAGTGGGTCCCTATCAATCACTTAGAGGCGATGACGTAACGATGACGTAACGATGACGTCATCGGTCACGTGATATTAAGTACATGCCAATATCTACCTCATCTCTTATGCCAGCCGACTCAAACCTGGACAGACATGGTAGTGGCTCCCTATCAATCACTTAGTGGTGATGACATAACAATGACGTCATCGGTCACGTGATTTTAAGTACATGCCCATGTGTCCCTCGTTTCTAATGCCAGCCGACTCAAACCTGGACAGACATGGCAGTGGGAACCTATCAAGCACCTAGTGGTGATGACGTAACGATGACATCATCGGTCACGTGATTTTAAGTACATGCGCATATCTCCCTCATTTCTAATGCCAGAGAGTTCAAACTTGGACAGGCATGGTATCGGGTTTCCACAAATCACTTAGTGGTGATGACATCATCGGTCACATGATTTTTAGTATATGCCAAAATAGCTCACTAGCCATCCACGAGTTGCCCTTAGGGGGCATATGTTTATCTCTGTCACACAAAATAATTTCCTTTAAGCCACTCACATACAATGCCTACAATGTTCCAAACCTTCTGATATGCCAGCAGTAGAATAAGTGTGTTTGGCAAAGTAAAAATTAGGAAGATTCTTTTCCTCATTAAAGGAGCCTGGAACTAGAGTGTTACCATGGTAACATCTTAATTGCATCGTGACGTGTATTTTCCTTAGTACCATACATGTGCAAAGTGTCAATTGTTTTTACCTACTATTTGCAGAGAAATGCGTCATTTTGTGATATGTCTTCATGGCTGTGTCAACCTTATGAGTTGCGCTTATTTAGCATGGACAAGGAAGAGTTTATCGAAATTTTGGCTAGTTCACGGCAAAAGATTATTGAACAAGTGGATATTAAGCTTAACGTTCTTAAAAGAAGTATTTTTGTAGATCAAGAGACATTCGTGGAAACCGTTGTTAAGAAAGTAAAACAAGTCGCTCCGTACAAATGGAAAAATGGAATGTGCAGTTCCAGTTCAACGAGGCAGTTGAGTCCAAGTTTGAAGCAGCTAGTGCAGCCATTGACAGAAGCAAGTTCGAAAAGGCCAAGTATGAGCTTCAAGAAGGCATACAGCTTGTGGTGGTTTGCCAAAAAGCAAATCAAATAGCTGATCGGTCGGAGTGTGGCTGGACGACAGCCTCTGCTCGGCTTATTCAACGGATGATCTGGCTGACAACCCTAAGGATAAAAAACGAATTTCTAAAGCGGAAAAAACTGCATAGAAGGCTGCTGTTGACGCTAAAAAAGTAGCCAAAGCTAGGAAGAATCAGTTCAGCTTTTCGAAGCCGCCTTATTCTGGTGAAGTAGTTAGCGTATCCGCGCATTCCTCAAAAGCTCGTGGGTTCAGGAGGACAATTCGAGGTATTTCGTCAAGGTCCTTTACGCCTGAAAACTTCAGAAAGAAACGAGTTTTGCTTCGCCTGTGGAATTGAAGGGCACTGGAGGAATGCTTGTCCAAGCTTCCATTGGCAATCTACTAACAAATCAGATAAGTTCACTAAGTGATTCATTTGAATTTGAGCGATCTGCTGGTAATTAGTTTATTCAGAGTTAGCTCTATTATATTAGGGTCTGTTGATTTTTGGTCTAATTCTATGCATGCCTCTAGATTTATCATTCACACTATTGTTGAAGGTTGCAAAATCAGATAAGTTCGCTAAATGTTTCATTTGAATTTGAGCGATCTGTTGGTAATTAGTTTATTCAGAGTTAGTTCTATTAGGGACTGTTGAATTTTGGTCTAATTCTATGCATACCTCTAGTTTTATCATTCACACTATTGTCGAAGGTTGCAAAATTCCGTTTATTGTCTTACCTGGTGGTTATGCTATCCCTAATAGTGCTTTCGCTTACAAATGCAAAGATTTTGTAGATGATGCAGTCGCCGAATTTATTGAACGAGGCTGTGTCTTGGAAGTTGTAAAGCCTCCAGAGTATAGTAATCCTCTGCATACAGCTTTGCAAGCTAGCGGAAAGTTTTGACTTATTTTGGACTTGTCATATTTCAACAGTTTATTTGGAAACAGTCTGTTAGATATGAAGACATTCGTACGGTTTTTGAATTTTTCCAATCGGGTTATTTCTTCTTCACGTTTGACTTTAAATATGGCTTTCATCACGTTGAGATATTCCTGGCCACAGGCAATACCTATAGGTTTTTCATGGTGTGTAGGTTTCTGCATCAGTATTTTATTTTTGCAGCCTTACCATTTGGTTTAACTTCAGCGCCGTACATTTTCACTAAACTTATGCGTTCGTTTGTACGTCACTGGAGGCGTCTCCGCATTGTGGTCAGTTTTATTGGACGACATGCAGTATTGGCGGATACCGCGATTTCGTCTCGGCCCAATAATTTAATTCCACCTACCGGTCCGATTGGTATCTGCGGGGTTTTTTCATCAATGATCAAATGTCGGTTCGTATAAGTTGAAATGCAGCTTTGGTTTTATAACTTAGTCGTCTAAATAGCAGCCCAATTTGCTTCAAATCCAGCGCAGTGCGGGTTGCTTTAACTTTTTTCCAGATGCTAGCGACACTGGGTATGGTGGCTATACAGTGGAATTAGGCTCACAGATCGTTGCACAAGGCGTTTGGGACAGTTTTCAAGGAAACAGATGCGGGAGATTTTACTGAGCTGTACGCAAGGTTTTTGCAGTCAGTTGCACCTCGCCTGGAAGGGAGTTATGTGTTAAGTGGTATACTGACAATCAGAATGTCACACGCATAATCGATATAGGCAGTAGAAGGCCGCACCTTCAGGAGGAGGCTAAGCAGTTGTATACTGTTGTCATTTCTATTGAGTCACTGTGATTCCCAGATCTGAGAATGAGAAAGCGGACTATCTGAGTAGAATTGTTACGCGCGAGCATGATGGGTCTATCTCCCTCATATCTTTCAATTTTTATAGATTCTAGTTGGGTTCACATTCTATTCATCGTATGCTGATGAAAATAGTCGTGTTACCAATATTGATTCTAGGTTTTAGAACCCCAGTTGTGAAGCTATGGATACTTGTTCTAGATCTTGGGATTATATAAAAAATAAAAAATAAATTGGTCCTCCGCCTGATTTGATTACAAGATTTCTGAAGCATATGATGTCTTGAGGTGCGCAAGGTACGTTAGTGGTTCCTTTTTGGCTTTCTGCTCCGTTTTGGCCTCTCTTCACTTCGGATGGTCTTCTCGGGCGATGCTGCCGTGCTGCCTCGAGAGCGGACCACACCCAAATGTTGTGTGTGTGTTAATGGGGTTTGGGGAGAGAAACAGGGATTTAGAAGGGAGTGAGAGTTTACTTCCTGCAATGAATTAACAGTCTGAGATAAGCTAATATAACTTTAGAAACATTATAACATTCTGTATCTACCATACCTCCCAAATTGGGCGGGAAACTCTTGATTTTAATAGCAATCTACTTAAGCATCGTCGCCCTTAATTTAACTCCCTTAATTTCATGTTCTATCTATCCACTATTTGAGCAAATGCCAACCTCAAAAATGCATACCATGTTTCTTTGATTGTTTGGCCAATTTCTAATGCCAGCCGGCTCAAACCTGGACAGAAACGGTAGTGGGTCCCTATCAATCACTTAGAGGCGATGACGTAACGATGACGTAACGATGACGTCATCGGTCACGTGATATTAAGTACATGCCAATATCTACCTCATCTCTAATGCCAGCCGACTCAAACCTGGACAGACATGGTAGTGGCTCCCTATCAATCACTTAGTGGTGATGACATAACAATGACGTCATCGGTCACGTGATTTTAAGTACATGCCCATGTGTCCCTCGTTTCTAATGCCAGCCGACTCAAACCTGGACAGACATGGCAGTGGGAACCTATCAAGCACCTAGTGGTGATGACGTAACGATGACATCATCGGTCACGTGATTTTAAGTACATGCGCATATCTCCCTCATTTCTAATGCCAGAGAGTTCAAACTTGGACAGGCATGGTATCGGGTTTCCACAAATCACTTAGTGGTGATGACATCATCGGTCACATGATTTTTAGTATATGCCAAAATAGCTCACTAGCCATCCACGAGTTGCCCTTAGGGGGCATATGTTTATCTCTGTCACACAAAATAATTTCCTTTAAGCCACTCACATACAATGCCTACAATGTTCCAAACCTTCTGATATGCCAGCAGTAGAATAAGTGTGTTTGGCAAAGTAAAAATTAGGAAGATTCTTTTCCTCATTAAAGGAGCCTGGAACTAGAGTGTTACCATGGTAACATCTTAATTGCATCGTGACGTGTATTTTCCTTAGTACCATACATGTGCAAAGTGTCAATTGTTTTTACCTACTATTTGCAGAGAAATGCGTCATTTTGTGATATGTCTTCATGGCTGTGTCAACCTTACGACGTCACAGACCATATAATTGACAAACAGAAAACGCTATTCTTCCTCATTTCGAAAGGACTTTCAAATGAGATCTTAATTTTAATGACGAAATTTTGCTTCATTAGCATGGCCGGCATGTCTTTGTTATCTGAATCTCTGGCGACTAGATTGGAAAACAGCACATTTACCGCTAACATACATGTAACTAAATGCATTAATTATGCCACCTTTAAATTTAACTTCAGCGCGGCTGAAGTTCAAATATAGACACATATTCCATGTTATGTACAATCGGTTCAACGAATAGACCAGTTCACGGTTAATGCCGACATTTTGAAAGGCTGGGGTGTGTTTGTATGGGAATCAGATGCCAAATAATTTCCGTCAAATCGAATTTCTGAAATATTCACTGACTTTGACTCGTTGTTACGGATAAATGTATGGAAAACTGAAAACATGATTGCACGCTTCCTAGCACAGCTACAACCCTGGCCTAGGCTCAAATTTTGATCAGTTAATCTTTTACCTGGTATCTTAACTTTGCAGACAGTGAATATTTCAGAATTTACGGAATCTATTTGATATCGGATTCCCATACAAACACTCTATTTCGCGCCATGTTTGCACCCCTTTCAAAATGTTGGAATTAACCGCGAACTGGTCTATTGGGTCTGAATCAACTATGATAAATGAATAGTTTATACAAGGAGCCGTTACTGGGTCTCCGAATTAAGTAGCAAATACCTTGGAAATATTCTAAAAAAAGTTTCCATAGTGGATAAACGAAACTATGTAAATTGTCATGGGAAATAATAGTACGGGTTCCCATACCGTGGAAGAGCTCCAGTGTTTTCGGTAGATCCGTGATAAATATATCACAAATATGCTAAGAGTATTCCCTTTCCTTTCTTCGATGGCTATTAAGTTTGTTTTGGCTGCATTAAGAAATTGATAGTGTACGTGTTAATTTGCCGTCGTTTTTATTGTTCTAGAAGAAGAAAAGGTCAAATTGAGGTCAACGAACTTCACATGCTTTCACAAAGAGGGAACATGTTTGTTTATCTGTTTTGCCTTGTTTAATTTCTTTTTATATAATTATATAAATTTTCAACGAGAAATATTGAAGCCAAATAACCCATCCAAACGCAATGAACTGAAACGAATTTCCATAATGTTATGCTTGTAGACATAATATTATAGGCTACAATCTCGGTCGATTTAGTTGGAAAATTAAGACCCCCCCTCCCCCCCTATTCAATGATGTTAAATCATGGTCCATTTCAGTTTGCCTACGCTCTCATCACTGAAATGGGGGGAGGGGGGATTTTTTTTCCTACTCAATTTGTCCTAGATTGAATCTCGGTCAATTTAGTTGGAAAATTAAGACCCCTCCCCATCCCCCCTATACGCTCTCATCACTGAAATGGGGGGAGGGGGGATTTTTTTTCCAACTCAATTTGTCCGAGATTGTAGGATACCTTTACAAGTAGGGTGTATTTATTCCATAAACGTAACTGCTCTGCATAAATATATCCTTCGCCTGGAATACTTTATAAAGTGCCGTCTTATTGGACAAAAAAGTTCAGGTGTATGCTAGGTAGTAAGAATCCCATATAACAACGCAAACTCGCGCGCTGATTGGCTAACGAAGCGCTGAATACATTCAACGATCTACACGGAGCCCGCGCGTAAATATATTTGTTTATTTTTATTATCGTGGACAGACCCAAATTCTATGAAAAATTCTAAACCAGGATAGTTCGCACAAAGTTAACAATAGTCAAATAAAGTCAAATAATATTTCTTCTTTTTCGTTTTTGATGGGAAATTATAGTTTTAGAGCGATCGAGTCCGCCGATTAATCGACGAAAACATTTTCAGCAAAAATATGTGAATTGCAACTGAAAAGCTGGAGCTTTGTGGATTTGCTTAATTAATTCCTGTAGTATTCACATACACAGAAGCTTAAAATGCTGCTTGCAGATAGAAAATGGCTTGTAAAAACAGGACGAAAAGTACGGCAAAAGAACGCTACTAAAATCGTGGTCAAAAGGAACTTTCGCAAACGAGTGAACTGAGAAATTCAGCATTCAAATTTGGTAATTTGCTTATAAAGTAAGGAACACTTAATAGTTCATCAGCCAAGCACGTACCCGTTGGTGTCCCACAGGAAGCGTATATTTTACCTTTATCATCTATATTAATGAACTGCCATCTTGTGTGAGGTGCTGCGATGTCTCTCTTTACGCTGATGACACAGTCATATATTACTCTTCAAACGATGTAAAGGACCTTACAGACAAATTGAACTCGGACCTGAAGGTTTTTAGCAAATGGTTCAATGACAATTTATTAACTCTTAACGTAGATAAATGTAAATTCGTAGTTTTGGTAGTTCGCGTAAGTTAAGTTCCTTTAGTTGTTTATCGCTAGAGATAAACGGTTACCTCCTAGAACGGAAGGAATCTTTTAAATACCTCGGTATACAAGTACAACAGAATATGAGCTGGGCTGAACACATTGATGCCCTAAGCAAGAAAGTTTGTCAGAGGCTTGTAGTACTTCGCCGTGTGAAAACTTTGCTTCCATTAGATGCCCGTATCACACTGTATAATAGCCTTATTTTACCTTTACTTGACTATGCCGATTTAGTATGGGGCGACAAAAACAATGTGCATGTAGTTCTCATGGGCCATTTACAAATTTTACAAAATAATGCTGCCAGAACAATCTAAGACCTACCTAGATACTCTTCCGGAACACAAGCTATAGAACAACTACAATGGCAGCCATTAAGTCGTCGTCGTCACAACCATCGCTGTAAGCTATTTTTAAGTGTTTGAATAACTTTGTTAATTTTAACTTTAATCTTAAAAAGAATAATGCATACCATAATTACAATACGCGCCGCAGTGGATATTTACATCTCCCACGCATCCGCACAAATTGTGGAAAGCAGCGCTTTACGTTCCAAGCAATCGAAGACTGGAACGCATTAGACCTCAATTCGAAGATCGCTGAGAATTTGATCGTTTTTAAAAGATTTTTAAAGTAATAGCACTATTGTCTAACATTAGTATTCTTAGCATTTTAGCTCTAGTTCTTAATCTTTTATAGCCTTTTAGTCTTCGTTATTACTTTTAGTTATGCAGGACCTCCCTGAAAATCACAGTACGTGAGGGAGTTTTTCCTGTAGAAATATTGTTATTATTATTATTATTAATACATGCCAGTTTGCTAGTACACTTTTACCTATCGTTTCATCAGGGTTTACATTTTCACGTATCGCTACCATCCATTACTTATAGCCAGTGATTTCAACAGGTCGCCGAATTTCAACTTAAATCTTTAACGAGCATTCACAATGTTGTCTCCAGTTAATGTACTTTCGATTTCTTTGTAAAGATATGACTGAAATTATGTGTACCTAGTAAACATTAAACAGGTATTTCCATACATAAAGATGTAATTTTGATGTCGGAAAAAGAAATGTTGTGGGCTTCACTCCCCCGGGGGGGAGTGAATGTATGTGAGGCCAAGAGGCTGAAACCCTGTTTGACCCAAAATCCGAGCTCCAAAACCCTGATTGCCCCCTTTTTGGGGAAAAAGCCCTGATGCCTAAAAAAGACTGAACCCCGACCCTAACTATACCCACATTAAACTCAAATCCTGAACCTGATCTGCCCAAATCAGGTCAAAACCCTGACCATACCTGCCCAAACTGAGCTCAAAACCCTGACCCACCCCCGCGGCGCGTACATAATACGTCACAAACAGGAGTACCCCCCCCCCCCCCCCGGGCTTCACTCTCTTCAGTTTACTACGCAATTTTTATAACGGCCGTTGGTGACCGTTGTGGGGCTAATCAGGGGCACGCGCACCTTTTCGGTGTACTCACAAAAACGTGCCTCTGATGCAGATAACGACAAGCAAGAGAAGGAAATCGTAGTGTATTGATGTTGGCGTTATATTGATTTTTTAAGAGATTTTCGAGTATTTTAGTGTGACCTTCTGGAATCGCTGAGGAATCGAGTGACCTACCTTCTCTTCTTTCTTGCTGGCGGAGTCGATAACGGACAATACAAATAACGAGTGAATAAAGTTTCAAGATCGATTTAATACGAGAAATTATGTACGTTCACTACAATTTCTAAACCAGTTATAGTGAGCTTGGGATGCCTGTGGTTTAGTAAAGTGCGATTCGATACGGAATGCCCTCGTCAGGTAATGAAGTTACCTATAGAATCCCATAGCACGACTCAAACTCGCGCGCTGATTGGCTCACGAAGGGTTCACTTGAATAATTTGTCAAATTCAATGGTTTGAAAAGCTGTATTCAACGACATGTAAGTTGTATTTAACGATGTACAGGAAGCCCGCGCGTTGTTGTTGTTTATTTGTATTACCGCGAACAGAGACAAAATCGTGTTAAACTTCCAAACCAGGATATTTACGAAGTTAACAGCAGGCAAAGAACGTGAACATTCGAGATCTACTTTTCCGTTTTTCACGAGGAATGATATGTTTTGGCGCTATCCGACTCGAGCAATCGACAACAGCAACTGCACTAGCTCTGCAGCAAAACATTTTTGAATGGAAAAGCTGTGGGTTTAATTTGCTGATTTAATTCATGTAGTATTCAATACATGCACAGAAGCTTAAATGACTGCCTTCAAAGAACACGGCTACAAAACGCTACTAAAATCGTGGTACAACTACAATGAACATTTTGGAAACGAGTGAACTAAACACAAGGCAGTATAAAACAATTTTATTTATTGTGAGACTGAGAAATTCAGCATTCAAATTTGGTAATTTGCTTCGCGATTCGTGCGATATCGTTTTTTTCCGGCATGAAATTTAACGTCGAATTCCCTCGTCAGGCAAATAATTTACCTATTATATAATATTCCACACTTACAAAGTGATACCCCCAGTTTCGAAATGATATCTCCCAGTTTGAAAACAATTTGCAGAACTTCGTTCGTTTTAATAGAATCTCGACATGATCATGATTAGGAAAGAAAAATAACTTGTGCAAAATGCATCAATAAACATGAAAACATACAAAATATGTAATTGATGTATTTGATTGTAAACAAAAAACAACGCATTTGCCAGTTATTAGTGAATTTCATGAATTCGTTTTAAGCTACGAAGTACACGAGAAATTTAAAGTGCTACTGTGATCAAATTACGCTTCTCCTGTTTTCTTCAGATTCGGAAAGTAACAGTACTAAATACTTACCATTACAAATTCCTACAGGAAGTCTGATTATTTTAGCTATGGTTTCTGTCCGCCATTACTCGGACTAGAATTGGATACTATGTCGTCATAGTAGCAACCCCCCAAAAATAAACATGCCTACTTTAGTCTAGTATGCAGAAAAAAAGGGTAATTGTTTTGTAGAAACGTCTAGAAAGCTTGTACACAAAGTTTGAATCTTATAAAATTAAATGCCTTCTAGTCGCTGTGTCGCGTAGCTGTTGAGTAGATGACGTCACGAAAAGACCGCTAAACAAAGGATCGCTCGTTTCTAGTCTGAGTAATGGCGGCCAGTCTGAGCTGGAACTTATATATGGCTAAAACTAGAAGTAATCATAGATTATCAAAGTGCGTTCGACTGGGCTCCCTGTGGTGACACAAATGAAAATACACACCCTTTATTGCTGCAGTAGTGGACTGTGTGTATAAACTATTAAATATCCTGATCAAAAATGTCTGTCTTTAAATAAATATGAACAGTTTTGAATGTCTTGACTTATAAGTTATTCAAGGGGATGAACCTGTTCAGTTAAATAGGTAATCAAATGACTGGAAATCAATGTGGATCTTGAGGAAAGTTTTATCAAATTCAACAGATATAATGCACATTGATAGTTTAACCATGTGGTGTATAGCATTCAGGTGACCAAGGCTGGCTCCACAATAGACCAATTTAGCTTGTACATTTGTTGTCCCAATTCAGGTCCCCTGACTTTTCCATTTTTTTCTTGTTTTCCTGTATCCCAAGAGGAAATGTGCAAATTTCTCTAATTGGAAAACAAAGCACTGAATCCTCTGGAGAGCTGTCACATGATCTGAAATGGGCAACAAATATTCAAGCTAAATCGGTCTATACTCAGACTAATGTTGGTGATTAAACTCCTGTGTAGAACTATATACCCATGTGTATAAAGTACCAGGGGGAGGGGGGTACTCCTGTTTGTGACGTATTATGTATGTGCCGTCCGGGTGGGTCAGGGTTTTGAGCTCAGTTTGGGCAGGTAGGGTCAGGGTTTTGATCTGATTTGGGCAGATCAGGGTCAGGATTTGAGTATAATTTGGGTGCAGTCAGGGTCGGGGTTCAGTATTTTTTAGTCAGTTAATTAGGGTTCAGTTTTTTTAGCTACTATATCAAAAAAAGACATTCTGTTGCCGCATTTTGATCGCCTGCCCACATGCAAGCACTGAGGTTCCCATACATCGTGACGTCGCTAATTCGTACTTCAGTACTTATCTATGTACTTCATCTGCTGATTTGTTTACCCAATGACACGTCCCGACTTGAAATGTTCCGTATTTTGCATGCAATCCGGGTACGCGGTATACCGGCCGGGGTATATATCCGACCGTGTTTTGAAAAACAATTTAAAGAAGGGGCAATCAGGGTTCCCCCCCCCCCCCCCCCCCCAAAAAAAAAGGGGGCAATCAGGGTTTTGGAGCTCGGATTGGGTCAAACAGGTCAGGGTTTGAGCCTCTTGGCCTCACATACATACCCATTTTTCATGTAAGTACCTCCCCCCTCCCCCCTCCCCCCCCCCCCCCTCCCCCGGGATACAGATACAGATACAGATATTTTTATTAGCTCCTTGCACAACAAATGGTACATTGGAATATAGCGCTAATAAAATATAATTTAGTGTAAACATTAACATTTAGATGCTAAATCGATAAAATTGATGATCTTAAGATCATGCTCTCATAGACATACTTTGCTGCAAAACGAGCTACTTCCATGGGTGGATTTATGACCAAATTAAATAAATGGTCATCAGACATATAACTTGTATTGTATTTTGTATTAATTTTAAGGGTGCAATGAAAATCGTTTCTTATCGTATCGTACGTTTCACATTTAACAATGAAGTGGAACTCGTCTTCTAAGTTTTTATTACAGGTGGGGCATATTCTATCTTCCAGTTTCGTGTAGGGCCTAGTGTACCTCCCTCTTTCGATTTGTAGGCAGTGATTACTTATTCTGAGTTTTGTAAGAGCGACTCTATGATTTATATTAGGGACAGCGTTGAGATATTTTTCTACTTTGTAATCCGTTTTAAACAATCTATATGTTCTAAGTTTGTTGCGGTGGTGGGGATTTTTTCTTTGGTCGTTAAATACGTCACTTAGCCAATGTTGGTATTCCATGTCTTGTAATCTCAATTTAATTTGAATTAAGAATCCCTCGTAATCAGATATGTCTTGTTGCGATAGCCAGATATGACCAAAGCCAAGTTTATAGATTTTATGTCTTATTTTTTCTCCCCAGAATACAGGTTTTTGGGACTGGAGACAATCTATATAGGCAATTTTTGAAAGCTCAAAATTTTCCTTTGTTATTAACTTTGACCAATATTTAATGCTTCTAAAAGTAGATTCTAATTTAATTGGATATCTACCCAGTTCCGCTCTGCATCCATTGTTGGCAGATGTTTTACTGGTACCAAGCAACATTTTACAGAATTTTACATGTACGTTCTCGAGTGGGTCATTTTGAATCAGGCGGTCTTTATCATCCGCTCCCCATATTTCACTCCCGTAGAGTAAGATTGGTTTAACTAGCGTGTCAAATAGTTTTATAGATAGACTTATGTTCGATCTGAAGTGGACACCGGTTTCCTTCCTTATTTTGTACAATGCCTTCAACGCAGTTTTTTTTAGTTCTTGTTTGGCTAAACTAAAATTACCGAATGTACTTAGGGTAAGACCAAGGTATTTATACATTTGGGTATTTATTAATTGATTGTTTTTAAAGTAAAATTTGTAGTTATTCATTCTTTTGCCATTATTGTTGAAGATCATTACTTTAGTTTTTGTAATATTAACCTCCAGACGGTTACTGTTACAGTAATCCTCAAGTGTCTTTAAATGATCTTGAAGGCCTTTAGAGGTTGTTGATAGCAGGACTAAGTCATCTGCGTAAAGGAGGCAATTCACATTGTTATTTCCTAGTGTGACTCTCTCTTCGACACCCGATTGTTCGAATTTGTCGGGTAGGTCACTAATGAATAAGTTAAACAGCGTAGGACTAAGCATGCAGCCTTGTTTAACGCCAATATGGCATCTAAATTTCTCTGTTTTTACATTACCTATCTTAACTGCCGAAATGTCATTTGAGTACATAGTTCGTAGAACGTTATAAAAATTACCTTCGATTCCCGCTTTTTGTATTTTGTTAAATAGTTTTTCCCTAGGTATGCTATCAAATGCCTTTTTGAAATCAACAAAACAGGAAAACAGAACATTGTTTTTCTTTTTAGGCTTACTCTTAACGTATTTGTCGATGAGAGTTTTTAGTATAAAAATACTATCCACTGTGGAGTGGTGTTTTCTAAAACCACCCTGTTCTTTTTTTAAAATGCCATTACTCTCCAAATATTCGGTTAATCTATGGTTGAGGACTGAAGTGAATACTTTACTTAGCGCGGAAAGTAAAGTAATGCCTCTGTAGTTATTTACATCCGAACGATCTCCCTAAAGTACACTCCAGTCCAGAGCATTAAAATTATTCTTCAAGTGAGGTCAAGGCTGCCTACAGAATATTGAGTGTCCATTGTTATTGCAGAATAATTTCTGATCAATGTCAACATATCATGAACACATGATCTTTGTATTTGCCACTGGCATTGATTAGTGTACATGCACGTACTGTAAACACCTTCTGTTGATATTTTTAAAAGTTCCTTGACTTATCCAACTCCAAGTGTGATTATAGATGAACTCTTAATTTGCCTAAATGCAGTGTTCACATGCTAAAAAAACGGCAAGATGCACACACGTGTACACACACAACCTGTCAAATATTTCTCTTCAGGTATATGATTATATTTATATATAGTATCTTGATGTTTGTAGCTTTCGTATCTGTTCATCGAAAAGCACAATCCAATACAGCGAGGAAGCCAACGGCCAACGCAATATTCGTTCGATCAGCACAAATTATGGCCGAGTTGTCATTCGACTCATCTACAAGAACATATTCGTCTTTAACTGTGCCGACAAAACAGACCATGGTTGACTTGATATAGTTCGGATATCAGACTTTGCCAATGCTCCAGAAGTAGTACACACCTTCCTTGGGCATTGATAAATCGTACTTGCGAAGTTTATAAACATCACTGCATTTTCAAGATTGGGGAAAATAAGACAAAGAAACCATATACCGAAACCATGCACCAAAAGTCGAAGCGAGAATCGTGTAGTTACCAGTTTCCCGGCCGAGATAATTTATTTCGAAAGTGTGCCACACCAGGGAAAGCACAGCTAACCCACATATGACCACAGGGAGTCCAACACAAGATTAGGATGCGTTCTCCTTCGTCGAATCAAACTTCCCGTAGGAATTTTGGCTTAATATTTGAAATGGTAAGTATATTTAGTACTATTACTTTCCCAAACTGAAGAAAACAGGAAAAGTGTAAGCACTTTAACAACTATTTAATGGGTCAGATGATTCGTTCACTATTTACAGTCAATCTTAAACTCAGACGATGAGATATTTGCACATTTTAAAATTAATAACCTACTATTAATAATGTCCTAAGGATAAGTAAGGGTTATTAACTCGTTCCGAGGTCTTAGTGATATAGAGGCCGAGGGCAGCCCGAGGGATCTATATCACTAAGAACCGAAGAGCGAGTTAATAGTATTATATTATTCCTGCCGTTATTGTTAGTTGTATTAAGATATGGGATAACACTCCGGTGTAGCAAGAGCGACGCGGAGTGTCGTTTGTGTGGCGTCAGTTTATTTCTTTCTTTATTTTTATTTCTCGAGTTCTCGTGTATATACCGATCGTGACTGTATTTCGGCCCAACATGTGGCCAGGAGCCCACACAGGAACAAAAAACTGACGCC
Source organism: Actinernus sp. WN-2022 (assembly GCA_030867875.1). Classification (NCBI taxonomy): domain Eukaryota; kingdom Metazoa; phylum Cnidaria; class Anthozoa; order Actiniaria; family Actinernidae; genus Actinernus; species Actinernus sp. WN-2022. The sequence continues at coordinate 27,628,887 of JAOWCC010001634.1, forward strand.
TAGGATGTCGACTGGTCACCGAACACATATGAATCGGGCGGGACGGGCGGGCTGCGAAACTGTTTTCTGTTACTTTTCTTGCGCAACGAACTACGCCAAGCCAGGTGTGGCTTATATACACCTTCTTGGCCAATCAGAGGGTGGCTTATACGTTAACAATACCTTGCATGCATAATATATATTATTCAAATGACTTTGAATAGTATTATATTATTCCTGCCGTTATTGTTAGTTGTATTAAGATATGGGATAACACTCCGGTTTCGCTGGCTTTCCCATGCTTGTTCTGTTTCATAATCCTAATTACCCTCCAAAACACCCCCTACTCTCCCAAACCTTATCTCCTCCCCCTCTCCCCCGTTCACGCCCTAAACCAGTTTTACCAGTTTTATGTAGGTCATGTTCAATGCTATTTACTTAACCAAAGTGACACGTATACTATGTGTGATGCCTTACATACGTCTTGACATCCCTGAATTTGTCCAAGGAAAACTGACAATCCTTCATCCAATCATCGAGGAAACGCGCATCTAGACATAAAATGGGGCTTTGACGGTTCAACTGTGAGGGGTAGAACGTATAAGGCGGTTCCGTGGTACCTACTTTACCCAGACCCTAACAGCCTCTGTTGTTATTCTTTCCACGATTGTGTCCGAGATAAATTCTGTGAAGTTTTTCAGTTTTGCGAATCGTGGGAGGAGGGGTAAACACTGTTTTGCTGTGTTCCCCTTTTTGCATCCTTGACAATGGGTAGCAAATTCCTTTAGTTCTATCCCTTCCTGTATCCGTATAAGAATCTTATTCCTGTACTGATGATCCATAAATCTGTACTCTCAAATCTTGACATGTTTGTGTATTTCCCCGGCCATAAACGATTGTGGATCTCGAAAACCCCACAAATTGAGTAGTGGGGGCTCCGGCCGGACCCTCTAACACTTCACATATATGCTTCTGCGAAAAAACTGTTTCCTGACTGAGACTCCCGTCCATCCTTACTCATCGAAGTTGTTTCTGTTGACGCTCCTGTTGAGCATGTACTGGAACGAACTGAAGCTTCGCTTCCCAGGGGGGACTCTTGTATACTCTTGATAATTTCAGTCGAATATGATAAAAGCGCAATTATAGAAAACCGCACTACACTAACAATAGGGAAAACCCCCCTTATTATGCATAGGAGCGGACGAGAGACCCAGTCAGGAAACAGCTGCCCTCACCTCCGGAAACGGATAGTACACGTACACTCGATGAGACGATGTGCCCGTGCGGGTAGCTGCTCCTAACCGAGATACTGAACTTTATTTACTACACCAAAAAAATACAAATAACCAAAGATATATATAGCTGCCATTGAATGCTCCGTGTTATATATAGCACGAGGAGTATTGACCACTTTGTAAAATGGTTAGGATAACCCGAGAAATGTAACAGTTGGGTATCTAAGTAATATCTCCGATAGCACTTTAAATATATTTTAATCACTTCTCTCCATTTCTTTCACTAGTACATAAACACTTTCAATACAGTCAAAACAATATAATACACGTTTCCTAAATCAAGCACGTGGCTCGGCTCGTCCCGTTGGGGCGTTTGGTATCAGGGTGATAACCAACGTCTGTCTCGAATCCTGTTGCAATTGTCTTTGGCCAAACCGTTACACTGTGTGGCTGGGGGCAGCATATAACAACTCACCCAACTGGCGGCTTCCAAGTACTCTGTCTAACTTGAGGCTCTAGCTTGTCTACTTTTACCATGATATCTAGCACGTTTTCCTGATCATTATATCCTGGGATTATATCCCCAATAAGGGCTGAAAGGTATTTCTTAAACTGCTCTGGAGGGACCGACATATTGGGTTTCAATGCGCTGTAGATCGCTTGAAAATGCGCACCATTCTGGTGATTTTCATTAGCTGATGCTGCCTACAAGTCCATCAGGAGGTCCAAAGCTACGTCTTTATTAAAGTCGTGATTCGTGTTGTTCAGCAGTCTTCTGAGGTGGGTCAAGATCGCATCTACTGATTGACGATTTTTGCTTGCCTCCAACTGTGCGATCATTTCCTTTATTAACCCCTGAGGTCGTACAGCTGCCTAGACCGTCCAAACCCCGATATATTTTAGCATTTATCTTCCATAGAATCAGACCTTGAAGTCACCTTCTATGGCCGTCCTCTCTGAATAAAAGGCCCGAAGCCACAGAGGCGTTTAGAATAAGAACTCTCTATACACGGGTCCGAAACCCCAAACAGAGTTCAACTGCTGTCCTCTCTGAATAAAGGCCCGAAGCCACAGAGGCGTCTAGAATAAGAACTCTCTATACACGGGTCCGAAACCCAAACAGAGTTCAACTCCTCTCTGAATAAAGGCCCAAAGCCACAGAGGCGTTTAGAATAAGAACTCTCTATACACGGGTCCGAAACCCCAAACAGAGTTCAACTGCTGTCCTCTCTGAATAAAGGCCCGAAGCCACAGAGGCGTCTAGAATAATAACTCTCTATACACGGGTCCGAAACCCAAACAGAGTTCAACTCCTCTCTGAATAAAGGCCCGAAGCCACAGAGGCGTCTAGAATAAGAACTCTCTATACACGGGTCCGAAACCCAAACAGAGTTCAACTCCTCTCTGAATAAAGGCCCGAAGCCACAGAGGCGTCTAGAATAAGAACTCTCTATACACGGGTCCGAAACCCAAACAGAGTTCAACTCCTCTCTGAATAAAGGCCCGAAGCCACAGAGGCGTCTAGAATAAGAACTCTCTATACACGGGTCCGAAACCCAAACAGAGTTCAACTCCTCTCTGAATAAAGGCCCGAAGCCACAGAGGCGTCTAGAATAAGAACTCTCTATACACGGGTCCGAAACCCAAACAGAGTTCAACTCCTCTCTGAATAAAGGCCCGAAGCCACAGAGGCGTTAAGAATAAGAACTCTCTATACACGGGTCCGAAACCCCAAACAGAGTTCAACTGCTGTCCTCTCTGAATAAAGGCCCGAAGCCACAGAGGCGTCTAGAATAAGAACTCTCTATACACGGGTCCGAAACCCAAACAGAGTTCAACTCCTCTCTGAATAAAGACCCGAAGCCACAGAGGCGTCTAGAATATAACAATAAACTCTCCCCACTGGTCCAAAATCTAACAAACGTTTTAGCGCTTATTATCTACTGAAATAAAAGCTCGAAACCACTTCTCTACCCAAAAAATCCAAAATAAAAACAATATACTGCTATGGCGAAGTGTCCCCTTACCGCTAAGAATAAATATATATATATATATATATAACTTACTGTTTTGAAAAACGGTTCCAAAAACTGAATATACCGAAACAAAAATACCCGACTGACCAGAAAAGATAAATACCAGCACCAAACCTTGTAAAGCTATCTCGGCCGCGTGGCATGAAATCCTGCATGAAACACACTAGGGACCGATCCCGAGAAACGGAGCGGAACCATGCCAAGTAGTTATGAATAATAAGTTACGCCATCAAAAGTCAACGTGTTTTACAAGCGCAAATATTTATCACAAATCTTAAAATGTCTGTGTCTTATAACGTATATAGGTTATTGGGGAAAATGATGCCCTATAAAAGTACTGCATATCCCACAAACTGACGGCAAAATAGGATATTGAGGGTAGAATCTACAAATTTATACGTGTCAAAAAACTCTAGGCTTACAAATATTGAACAAACAAAAGTATGCCGGGAACTGATACTGACAGTTAGCGTCCTAGCTATTAAACCGAAGTGAACAAAAAACACCCACGTCAAACCGCTACTTGCCGAGGCGCTGCAATATCTGGTTCGGCGGCCCTAGTTTCTTCCGTTCGGAATGGCTGGCGGTGGAGCAAATGGAATTGGTGCAGCTAACGCTGGAGCGGCTGGGCCAACCTGATTCACTGCTCCTGTACTGCTTCCGTTGTCGGTGGTGCAATGTCTAGGTCAGCCATTCTCTGTCAATCTGTGTTCGGTGACTTGTTTGGCAGAATTCTGTTCTGCGAAACTGTTTTCTGTTACTTTTCTTGCGCAACGAACTACGCCAAGCCAGGTGTGGCTTATATACACCTTCTTGGCCAATCAGAGGGTGGCTTATACGTTAACAATACCTTGCATGCATAATATATATTCTCTTCAGACCCCCCGAAGTTGGAGGTCTACTTTTTTCGACTTTTTAGCCCTCTGAAAAAGTAAAAGAAATTACTTTTTCGGGCTAAAAAAGCCAAAAAAAGCCCAGTCCCACCCCATGCGTGGACAAAGTCCACCATGCAGGGACCGGGAGAGACGGCCACATATATTTGGCCTGTGTTCAGCAAGCAAGCAGGCTGAACGACAGTCTCCTTTTTTCCTCACTCGGCAAAGCTCTTACGCTAAGCCACCCCGCTCATAGGAAAAGTTCGCTGAACGGATCATCTGAAACCTAGTCTATTGAACTAGATCTTCAATCGATGTGGTACACATTTGAATTTGCCGCTTCTAGAAAATCAGCCAATCACGTTTCAGAACGGCGTTTATGTAAGTACGTACGTCACTAGTACATGCGCAAAACGCAAATGCAAAGCCGTGTATTTCATCATGACCTTTGCACTACACAGCACGTTCGAGAAATCACATCATGAGGAACATGTCTGCCACTGTTATGTTATCCAACTTAAAATGAAGACATATAGAGGCTCTTCTGTAATTTCCATTGAACTACAAAACTTAACAGGGCCTTCAAGTCACAAAATGAAACGCTGCTCACCGTAGGAGGTTAATAATACCTCCGTAATTTGACACTAATTTCGATAATAAAGGTCACGCGAATGTAATTTGAAACTCAATTTAAAGTGTTAAATTTAGAATAAATTTAGAATTAACGTAACGCAAGCAAGCATTGAGTCATTGATTGACACATAATAACCCTAAAATTCAAAACATATCCCAAAAACAATGAAAGTATTTTTTCATTCCTATTTCACAAAAAAGAAAAATTACGATATCAATCTTCCTTACAGAACCTTAAATCTTCTGTAATTCAGGGGCTAAAAAGCCCAACGTTACTGAGTACATCGACAGAGTTCTTCGAAACTCAGTCAATGCTGAGATAGAAAATACGTGGTGATTTTCTTTTGCTTTCTAGTTTGCTGTTGCGACAGAGTCCCGCTGCTCTTCTTTCTCTTTTTTCCCTCCGACGAGGGCACTTGTGTGAGGAACATCTGCCGTTCTTCCTCGCTTTGTTCGTCGTCTTGGTCGGCGTCATCCGACGAAGCGACCATGACCCAGTTCGCCATCGGTAGTGGTTCGCAAACTGTCATGATGCCCCTTGCCTCGGCAGCACTGATCAGCCCCAGCCTAACGCACGCCAAACGCCTCGCTTTGACTGCGTAGTCGCAAAAGGTGTTGGCGTCCTGGTGCAACTTTTTCAGGGCGTCTCGAAGCACGCCAATTCTGTACCTAATGGCCATTTGCCGGAGAGGGCGATCGTCCGACTCTTGGTACGCACCCTGATGTTCTCGCATGTCCTTTTCTCTGTCCAGGATTCGTGGATCTAGAAACATTCGCTTGACATCTTTGATTTGCTCTCTTTCACGTCTCTCCTTTTCTTCTTGAACTCGTGCCAGTCCAGCCTCTCTGGCCTTGATCCGAATGTCTTCCGGAATGTCGTAGGGGTCCGTTATTCTCTCTCTGTCATTGTCCGTGAGCACCCCGAGATCTGACAACCTGCAGTTCGTAGAGAAAATTACTAGGTTAATGCGTTATTGCTCGAAGTTACTTTTGTTGTTGCTTTGGCAACGACGTAATAATATGTTGACAGGGAAGCTCCACTCGCACGTTGTGCAGGGAGGTCCCCTCGTATTAAAAAACAATGTGACTAATTAATAAAAACAAAACAGTTAAAGGGTTGAAAGAAAATAGAAATACTATAAGGAATATTATGTTTAACTTCGGAGTCGAAAGAGTTCCAGTCTAACAGTGCATGATAGGTAAACTTATGTTGTCTCCAATTCCTACGTGCAAATGGTAAATGAACATTATGCTGACGGCGTGTCTATTATATGTGTGTGAAAGTAGTGATTCTTCTTTAATTTAATTTAAAGTCCACCTTGCTATTTAAACATTTAAAGATAGTAACACAGCGATGATGGCGCCGTCGAAGGTACAGTGGTTTCCAGTTTAATAGTTCGAGTGTTTGAGATGCAGAAGAGCTATATATAAATTTGTCTCTTTGTTGGTGCAGACTCTTTTTTTTTTGGCAAGAGTGGTGTGAACAATTGTAAAATGATATACTGACCTTGTAATGGTCGACGCAATGGCAACCTTTCTTCGCTGCTCCCTCTTTCGATCTCTCGTTTGGATGAGGGTTGCTAGCTGTCTTTCGTCTAAGCTTCCTCTGCGAGACACAGAGTACTGTTTGTCGAGGCTTTCTGCAGGACTACTCCCAACGTCAGTTCCAGACCCCTGGTCGGCGCTGGGTATTTCATCGACCCGTGATGGAGTGGTGGGACAAAAGGTCTGATCTTCGTCAAGTTTTAAACAAAACAATTCGGCTCTTTCTTTGTCGTTAAGCTCACCGCCAGATACCATTGTACATTCAGCCTCCACGACGTCGACGGCGCTTGTAGGAGGGATCTGCAATGCCGCCCAATGTATGCAATCCATCGGATGTTTTTCCAACCACATCATAGCGGATGGATTTACGATTGGAAGCGGTTTGAATATGTATTTGTTGAGGCGCGCATGGCTATGTGCGCTTCCAAATTCCAGTGGTTTCTGGCAAAGTGTTGTTATTAAAGAGGCATTTAAACTAGAAATCTATCTTGTGCCCGCGTGCTTTGTATGAATTTTCGATGTTCTTGTGCCGACAGTGAACTGCCGCATTCAGCCATCTTGAGTCTAGTTAATTGTGTTAGCAGTTTTAGTAAGGCCGAATAGCGATGATAACATTTACCTATTAGCACGATGGCACAAACGCATATAAGTTTTAAACTCAAAGTTTGGTTATTAAAGATGCATTTCTACTAGAAATCTCACTTGTGCCCGCGTGCTTTGTATGAGTTTTCGATGTTCTTGTGCCGACAGTGAACTGCCGCATTCAGCCATCTTGAGTCTAGTTAATTGTGTTAGCAGTTTTAGTAAGGCCGAATAGCGATGATAACATTTGCCTGTTAGCACGATG